>CM056994.1:150700789-152157456 GCA_029891345.1 Dryococelus australis
TAAAAATTATGTTTTGAAATGTACAATAAATATTAAAACGTTCATAAATAAACGTGGTGATTACCTGGATACTGACATGCAACACATATACAGCTGTATCGTATATGTGACAAATGTTATAAGCAAATGTACTGCATGCAACCTTACCGAAACTACGTTTATTTTCATTTTCAAGATTCTTTCTATTATATATGTATGTTCGTGTAACATAAGTGGGCCTACTACTAGCGCTTGCGTAACTAATGTCAAATTGTCACATTAAAATACATTACCATAACATACTGCCGTATGTTCCCACAACTAGATTTATAGTAATGGTTTTACACAAATTTATTTTACAATATTTTATACTTTAAAAACGTTGCATAACAGGGAAATCAGAGCGAAAAGTCACATGACATTGTACAACCTTTCTTTGCAAATGTGCATGGCGACGAACCAAAATACATCAATGCTTGGGAACACAAATTACCTTTTTTCCTGGGTGTTCTTTGCGGATCGCTTGGATGTTGCTTGGCCTGTTTACGAATCCTCATAATGCTGGCCTGGCTCACACCTGTATATCTTGAAGCTCTTTCTGTTGCTTTCTGAATTGGCACTAACAGACACTTATTTCGTGCTTCGTCACAACTTTGAATGACTTTGGCAATCATCTCTCTCTCTCTCTCTCTCTCTCTCTCTCTCTCTCTCTCAACTGTGAATAACCTTGATTCGTCGGCCATTACAAATTTCTTCCATGTTGTCACTTCAATTAAATGTGTATTAATGGTGTGTGATACATTAATACACGTGAATTATTCCCAGCTAATCGAAATTAGCTGTCACTGGCTGTTACTCAGATTCCAAATAACATGTGATTGTAATCCTATAGAACAAACGAACATTACAAGTTATAGCCATCATTTCCTTATGACACTAATGATAACAAGCTGCACGCACAACACGTACAATATCTGACTATAGTCAAGGATGCACAACTCGATGCCTCTGCACTCCACTGTGACTACGTTTTCAGGATGAACATTACACGTCGCTTGATGCATGCACAACGGCCGCCCCTCTACTTCTCCGTAACCCTCACCCCCGCGCAGGCAGCTAGCATCACGTCTGGTCCCTACTGTATGTAGCTATTATAACAACAGTCCCTAAGTATCTCAATGTCGGTGTCCAGAAGGGACATTCGGGGGCCATTACCCCTTGTGATGTGGTTGCTGTTATCAGAAGGGTAGATTGTTCAAGGAGTTCGAAAACTTCTTCGGGGGTTGCTGATGTAGGTCTTGAAGAGCTTCTGGTAAGTCGTGAAGATGATGGTATCAGGAGAGAGCTACAGAACACGAGGTGGTGGAACGAGCTGCTGGAGCTGGAGAACAACTGACATTCCTTGGTGGTGGAAAACCATATACTCTACCTGTCCCTTGGCTCATATAGGGTACAAGGGTGTGGGCGGAACTTCACTCTATACTGCGATCCCTCGGCCCATAGCAGAACTCTGTAATACTGGGTTGCCTTGGTTGTGTGAGATAAGGCGCTTAACTTGGCTGCTTGGCTAGCTTCACTGAAACGTGAGAGCATTGGTGTAATGTCCGACATTAGGGCGAACTACTTGGCTGACGTGTCAATGTGTGCCCCCACCACTAGAGGCATACTTGTAGGCTCTTGTAGCAAGTTATTATAGAGTTCAAACCCAGCATTGGATAACATGATAATTCGTAAAGATGAGGCGAAGTCGTGTTTATAAAAGTAGTCAGACTAAGTAGAAATGTTCTGATACCATATTTTCCGATACAGATACCCCGATACAATTGCCGATACCCCAATACCAATGCCAGTACCAATATAGTTCGCACTGAATTTTTGAAAAAGCATTACTGTAAATAATACACAAAAAACATTTGTCCTAAACTCGTTTAAATAAAGAAAATAATGTCTGAAAATACTGTGTATAATTTATAGGGGTGTGCGAAGCTTCAAATTTTCAAAGTCGAAACAAAGACTTTTATTACCTTTACCTTCATCTTCGAACAAAAAAATCTTCAAGTGAAAAGTTGAAGATTTTCCAAGTGTTTTGTCCACCATAACTAGTCTCAAAACCAGCAGTCAGTACCATTAATAGGGGTGTGACGATATTTGAAAATTAGAATAGTTGCTAATAGTAATGTATGAATTATTCACATTCGAACTTGAATATATTATGTGAAAACTGTGAATAGTTTACATTCCTATTCCAAGTGGTTGTAGAGCTGTGCCAGTCTTAATGAACTCTGAAAGTGTTCCTGTGTAAGGAAGCAGGTCTGGTAACAAAAGCCTCAGAATTCCAATGTTTTTCAAACAAAGTTTGTAGTTTTTATCCCAAGCTCCACCCTATGGAGATAATCTCCAAGCTTGACATTGACGAGTGTCAGTCAGAGTAAAAAAAGGAGGAAGAATGGACGGATTGTTGTTACAGCGGCACCCTATCCTTTGTGTCTCTCTTTCTCTTCCTCCCTCTCTCTGTACCTCTCTTTTGTTAGGCGAGCAAGAGGTCAGGCTGAGCAAGGCATCAGGCCATGCCGGACATCACAGTTGGAGTGCCTGTAAACAGCAGACTGTGGAAAACCAGATGTTGGAAGTCTAGATAATGATTAAGTCAATATGCATATTGCTTGTCAATATGCATGAAAAAAATTTTATTTTGGTCCCTTGAAAAATTATCCATACAGGTTACAATGTATTTCAGTTTGAATTACGTTTATATAAAAAAAATTGTATTATGTTTGTCACTTATAAATTGTTTTCCTACAGGTTACTAAGATATATATTTATATATAGTACATTTTCTATATTTTATTAAAGATTGACTATATAAAGTACTCTGCATATGTAAATTTGGTATACCACTTTTGCATATTATTTTAAGACGTGTACACATGAAGTTTCCCCAATATAGTAAACATAGTAATCCCTTCATATTCATTATAAACAAAGTTCTATTATGGTATTTAAAATTTTATATGTGACATTTTCATGTTAAAATTTATTCTGTGGCATGCTCTTATTTTGAATCTTCCTGTGCATTAAGAAATATTACTGTATATACCAACTCAAATGTGTATCAAAGTACCCAAGTTTAAATCATCAATTAGCTTACATTGCAGAAACAATTCATATAAAAAAATACACACTTATTTTTCAAGCCTATTACTTGACTGTCAACAGAAACAAAATTTGTAAATAACTTTAAGTATGCTTACTGTTTTCTGAGTTCAGAATTTGGTATTTGTATAGATATAGGCCACCAACATATATATTTTTGTCTTCACTTGAACTTACATGGTTTTTTGTATTAGTCTAGTTACTTTATGGACACTGTAAAATGAAATAAGTTAAAATTGGCTTTTAATTGTGCTTCACTTCACCAATACCAATGATTCAATCAAAAAGCTTTTACATTCATTGGCAGCATATCAGTGAATAGGCATTACAAAATCTGCACATCTGTGATTCAGCATATCAGCACAATTTTGTGAATAGGCACAGCCCTAGTTACTTGCTTTACTTTTTATCCCTACTCCTGTGAAAACATTCATTAAAAATTTTATTACATAGTTATTAGAGCTGGAGCATTCTTGATCATTATAACTTGATGCCGGCTAACAGCCAGCGAGTGTTAAGACTATGACGGAGCTCACCACCACGTGACAATTGGGAAGCATGTGCGCAAAGAGGCCTTAAACTAGACTTTCCCATAACAGGAATGTTGAATTTTTCAAGTGTTAAATATGTTTTCTTTTATTCCAGGTTCATAGTGTTGTGTTTAATATTTGTATGTTCATTAAGTGTTGCAACATACTTGGTTATGCATTCAAACTGCGATGCACAGAGATTACGAAAAGTTCTACTCCGCTAGAATGCAGTAACAAAAGACAACAAAAGACATCAAAAGAGGACAAGAAATTCCAAATTAAAATGTACAATGTCAATTCATACTTTAATTTCTAAAGTGCTTTTATTTTTCAATATAAAATATTATACTCAGCGTGCATAGCACTTCTCTTATTTGAACTCTGTAGGCGGCCATTGTATGTCTGCGCGACACTTGCCTCTGAGCAATCTATCAAGGAGAACTGGCGAAGTACGACACTGTCACGTATGCACTACAACTTTTGAGCACTGATGTAGATTACCATAGTTTCATTTTAGTATACCGATCTACCTTTGCTTTGCGTATGTTAGCCAGATATTTCCCCAGCACTATGGTTCTGCTTAAATAATAATTTGTGCCCTTGCTGCTTTTTGAAACTTAAATGAGGAGAAAGGGAGGAAAGATGCCTGAGAGGTCATGCGGCCCGCAAAACTTGAATCAGACGCCATCCGCTCATACTAAAGGCGATTCATTGTAATTCCTGTATTATTGCTGCGTGCCATTTTAAGGGCTTTAATTCTATGTATGTATTTGAGGGTATTTTTCATGTTTAATCATTTTACCGCCACATCACATATGACCACGCGGTCTGATATTGCTAAGTATGTATCTGTGCTATTAATGTGTTTTCAGAGCTTATTTGTGTAATATCATGTGTGCCATAATTTATTTCAGGGTTCTATGGATTTTTGTTCATGGTTCCGTGTAATTTTCACGTAAATTGATGCTTTGTATGTATGACCACGGGGTCATTTTTGTTTGCTTTTTCCGCCATTAGGCATGCTACGAGCCTGTAAATCTTTTAATCGTCACGGGAATATTATTTCCAAATGAAATATCAATTTGTCTAAACAGAATTTGCCCTTATTATGAAGAAATATTGCAATTTCACCTGCACCATGTGGTCCGCTACGAACTTTATCCAGTGGCATCCGTGCCATCCAAGCTTGCTTTCACTCATGTGCGTGTTTATTGTGACTATCATATTGTGCCCCATTTTGTTTCACTGATATTTGTGTAATTTTGTAATTTTGTATGGTGATATTATTTCCGTCCTAGCCGGCTATGTGTATAGACCGTTACAACACTAACCACGTGCTAGAGGGCGAGCTCCGACGAGTCCGCACTAGTGATGCCAAATAATCACACGTGTTCATGTCCATGTATTGTTTAATCTTGTAATTCTCCTTGTCCTATCTGCAGGGAAAATCGTCAGTCCACTCTAGCGGCTGTCGACCCCCTTCCTTTGAAAGATTGTGTTTTCAAACATCACGGTGAAGTCATCCACATAGGAGTGTGCTGGAGTAATTGCGGGTTGGGGAGCACCCAAACGGAGTTAGGTAGACACGTCCAAGTTTAATATAATTAAATTGCTTAGCATGTTATTAGTATGAGCAGTAAAATAAAAAGTACATCTCACAGTGTTCCAATAATTTATTTGTAGTGACAGTGTCCTCGCCACACCATTTTTACAGCGATAAAATGTTTAATGTTGCAAAGTGTATCATAAGTACGCTTGGGTGAGATGGACAAACAGAACCCACAGCAAACCTAAGAACCCAGAGTCTCAACAGTGCGGTGACTGGGAAACACCGCTGGCCCCCTCATCAGTAATTAACTTGTGTCATCGTTCGTCTTGTGTCTCATCCGACTGCGTCAAACTAGTAGTTTTTATGAATGTTTGAAATTTCCCCAGTGGCAAATCAATGATAATTGGATCCCAGCAGAGGTGTGCTATAGAATTATTTGTTTGGAAATTGGATTAATAATTGAACTATTATTATTATTAAAAAAACATACACGATATGTTGCTGTGATTGTGCAAACACATTCAAAAGTATACAATATGAATACATTGATGAAAGCACAAGACAGCGACAAGGTGGAAACAAATATCACGCGTGGGAATTGGGCTGATGTACTTACCACAGCTGGTACATCTTTTTGGAAGAACTGCATACTTTCTTTGTAATCAGTGAAAGTTGAGCCGATTTTGCTCTGAGGTCCTAATGTCACCGCTATCCAGCAAGGTTATTATCTAGCCTGACATTGAGAACGGTCCTTCGAGAAGGAAAGTGAAGAGGTGAAATGGTAGCCACCTACTGAAATGACTGTCTGTTGGTGGTGCCAAATGGGAATGGATATACGGAGTATGATAATTTATAGAAAGTTTGTAGGCATCTAAATATATATTGAATACTTTCTTGCAGATTTTGATATTTTAATAATACAATTTTTTCAGCAGTACAAGATTAGGATATATTTTATTCTATTGCCCAGTTTCTAGTACTCTAACATTTTTTTGGCAGTAAGATTACAAATTAGTTGAATAAACTTGAAAACTCTAATATATATATATATAACCTCATACTTATTTTTCTTCGAAATTCCTTCGCAATGATGCATGCCCCTGAACCTACTAATCAACCACGATTACGACTCATCGTTAAATATTGCTACAGATGTAGAGGGAAATTTTCACATGAATTCTCGGCTGCCTACTGTACCAGGCAACAGGAACTTATTAGCCAATTTTCTTCACTTGAAGACTACACAACCGGGCAGCCACACCGTGGCCCCCCCTTCTGCGCACCAAGAGCCTACAAGTCGCCTGTCACCGTGCAAGGCCGAGCGCTGCAGAACAGGCACGAAGCAAAAACACTGACAACTGCTGACCCGAGTTTTTTGACTCCCACGCCAACCAGGGCAGGATGCTCACCCGCCCCGCAGCCTGCACCGGCAGCCTACAAGCTTCACCTATGTATGTCTGGACGCTGCCGGGCTTGAACAGTCATTCTTTCTCAAAATCTCTTGCGACATCCCAGAGCACTAATTCATTGCTGGGACCTCTGAAGATCTCGTAAGCTTCAAGTACGCAACCAGCGACTACTTACCACGTCTCGATGACCAGCGAACACGTACAAACATATTTAACTTGGAGAAACAGCGACGCCACAACCACTAGAAACATCTTCGCACAGGGAGGGCCTACAAGCTGAGGTTATCTCTCGCTTTGAGCACTAAGTTAGTGCTGGAGTGACATTAGCCTGGGGGTTTGCCGCTCAACCCGGTGCAAATGCACAACCGGTAGAAGCTTGGTGGTATACACGGCTCCACGTCCCTGATCAGCCCTCATGCATGGGGGATCAGTAGGGACACTTATCAAGTTCGTGCCAGCAAGTCACTATTGGGTTACACTAATAACCGTTCCTGTCTAAGTGCATTACGAGGGCTGTCAGACCGTTGTGGTCTATGCCTTACAAGGTAAGGAGTGGCAAAAGACGCAGGGAAAAATACCTAGCTCACGCTGCTATCAAACCGTGGATGGTATCACCACCTCCTACGCAGGAAATGCAGGCGGAACGGGACAGTGCCACCCAACTTATGCACCAAGCAGTATCGCCTGCTCCGGTTACAGTAATCTTCTTATCGCCTTGCTTTTGGACTCATTCATTGTGCCACCCTGTGATAAGAGGGTTGCTAAACCGTACTGAGGTAATATACGGCTCGGCAAACCCAAATTTCTGGAGCAGTGACGCCTATGAGTGGAATCACCACTTTGGAGTGGTCCGAGCTTGCCACTATTGGGTGAAACCCACATCAACAACTACACCCAAGACAACAGTATAAGTAAGCGATAACCAACAGCCCTCGCCTCACGCCTTCTAACCAGAGTTAACCAGCCCGTTTTTGGTCTAGCAGAAAAATCCTGACCATACGAGGCAGTCAGCCATAACCAGGCATGCATCAAGAGATTTTCTTGCGCCCAACGTTGGGCGTAAGTCAAGTAGCTGCGCGCAGTAAACGGCATGAACTAGGTCAACCATACCTGAGAACTAAGGGTCAAAACCGAGCAATTAAGCATACTTCAGGGAGTCCACGAAACACCCAGTGGCGCTCTTAAACCCGAAAATGTTGGACTCATACGTCAATGCAACTGCAGGCGAAAACCACGACAATGAGCCTGACGTACAGTGTAGCCATGCCAACAGTACACGCAGTGGCACACTTAGAATAAAATGTGCATACTGCACTAAGATATTTCATTACGCCTGCCTAGGCTGGCCTGAAGAGGCACGTGATACCAATGTATTTGAATACCGCTGTGCCAATTGCCGTCAACAACCCACGAACTTCTGCAATGAAATTACGTGTCAGGTCCGAGGCAGAAATCGTATCAGGTGCACATCACTTATGCATAGGGTGACCCGATGTGCAGATATCTATGCCCGGGATTGCCTACCAATGCGAAAGATGCTGAAGAAAGCACAAATCTCACTCCCACATATCTAAGGCCCCCCGCAACCCCTCCCTTAACCATATTCAACCGGGAATGACATTGGGCCATCTGGCAACCAGTAAAGACAACAATATTCAAATTACCAACTTCGCAGGCCGAAGGCCGACTCCATGAAGACCCAGTACCAACAAGAATGTGGGCAAGATATGGCTAGTTCCTAACAGACTGGAAGCTGTTCAGTAATAGGCTCATGGCGGAATTCACGGGCGAGGAGGTGTTGGCCAGACTGAAGACTCAATTTTATAGCCAGACCCATGTACCCAACGGCGAGGCAGAAATCTTCATATGGGGGAAGGAACAGCTGTTCAGACGAGTGTTCCCCAGTGTCAACGTAGCTACCGCAGTTCGCTCCATCAGTCTGATGCTACTACCTAGTCTCAGGAACGTCCTCCTTGCCACTAGACCTACCACCTTGGACGAACTGGTTAACCGAGCCCGAGAAGCAGAACAAAATTTTGCAGCGCAAGCTACTCTCGAAAAACCGGTATCGACCAAGGTCCTTGAAGTTCGAGTTCCACTGGTTGCACCTCTTAAGAATGCACCAGCTCCAACTCCCCGCATGGCATTCGTACCCAAATGCTGGTTCTCCCCAGAGAACCATTGGAATAAGGACTACCCTTGGAAACCAGAGGGGGCTGCCATTCCATCCAATCGAGTTGACAGAACACCTTCACCTATCCCAGCATGACTGACTGGAAAACAGACTCCCAATAGCAAGTCTAGAAACGCTGATGCCGGCGTATGAAGCAGGCCACCAACCACGGCTCAAAAGGGCCCACCCTCCAGTAATTAAGTGAAGATGTACCGGTTCCTATAGTCCCACACATAGAAGTGGAGGTAAATAATGACAGGGTGCTCGCCTTTCTAAACTCAGCGGCCACAGCCAATTTTATCCAAAGTAATTTGTTAACACCAAATGAACTCGCCGAAACAAGACAGGAAACCAGAATAGTACGAATGGCGCAACCTGACTCCACCCTAGTTATAACAGGAAGAATTACCTTGACAGTGAAAATACAAAATACTGCTACACCGACGGAATTTATTGTGTCTCCAAACCTGTCCGAATCAGAAATACTAGGATGTCTGTAGCTCATCCGCAATCAATGTATTCTAGATCATAGACAATGTACAGCCTACCTGGGAGAAACCAACTGGATCACAGTTAACTGGGATCAAAACCCAGATGATATACCGCCATAACCAATGACCCAATGTGCATTAACCACGAACTTGACGAACCAGAGTTCTACCAATTAAAAGCCGTACTAGATTAGCATGCTAGGGCGTTCGAACAAGGAGGACTGTCACGACAAACACGTTCTATTCAGAACGAAACATGGCCAACCATTGATGTACCGGTTTACAATTGACCATACCGAATCTCAGCCCGCTGTCGTGTCCTCATTATGAAGCAGGTCAACGACATGAAGGACCAAGGAATCGTTGAGTCATTGAATGCCCCATATAACTCATACGTGGTCCTCGTGCCTAAGAAAGACAGGAAATTGTGATTTTGCATAAATTACCAATAACTAAATGAAGTTACCCAAACGATCGCTCTCCCAGCTATAGACTTGTCTCATACACTACGAGACATTGGCAAGGCCAAAATATTCAGTACTCTCGATATGGAGTCTGGACATAAGCAGATTGTGGTCCACCCGGACTCTTGCAAATATACAGCCTTTACAACACCGGAGAGCGAAATCCTTTACTTTCGAGTTAAGCCATTCGGCTTGAAAAACGCCCCAGCAACATTCCAACTATTAATGTCTGCAGAAGTAATAACAGGTTACATAGGCGAGTTCTGCTTCGCCTATCTCAACAATGTAATAATATATTCTAACAGTTCAGAGGAGCACCTAGGTCATCTGCAAAGAGTGATGGAAAGACTTGAATTACACGGGATGAATTGCAAGCTGTTGAAAAGATTCTTCTACAAGCCCTCGGTAGACTATCTGGGACAAGTTATGTCACCTGAGGGAAACTTCCAGCAACACAATTCGATACGAGCAATTGAAGAAGTGGAAGAACCTACGAATAAGGTACAACTTCAACGGTACCTGTGTCTGTATAATTGGCTAGGAGACTTTGTTCCAAATATTGCAAAGTAATTGGCAAAGCTGCATCCAATCCTCGAAAATGACACATGCTGGCGATGGGGCCCAGAACGACATGCATTTTCCGATTTGAAGAACAGCTTCACGAATATCCACCAACTCCATCAGCCATATGGAGACAAGCCATTAATACTACAAATGGATGCATATCAGAACGACCTGAGTGCGGTACTATACAAGCAAGACTTAGGAGGACATCCACATGTGATAACGTATGCATCTACTCGCTTAAAACAAAACAGAGCAATGCTACTACATTAATGAGCAGAAGTGTCTGGCCGTTATCTGAGTCGTGAAGAAATACAGGTATTATCTCGAAGGGCAACACTTCATTCTACGGACCGACTCCAAAGCCCTCCAATGGTTACAGGAGTCCCGGAATTCGCAGGCCAAGCTCGGCCGGTGAGATATATTCTGTACTGAGTTCGATTCCGAGGTCCAGCAGTGCCCAAGTAAAGTAAACAACATACCAGACGCCCTATCTCGATTCCCGACACTAGAGGCAAAAGCTGAGAAGGAAGAGGAGGAGATGATGTATCCCCCCCTTCAGGTCGAGAGATGTCCGGAAGAGCAAATATGGCTCCTCCAACTGCAAATAACTCACTAGCAAATAACCTTAAGCAAGCAGGAGGACCCTGACATCCAACACCTACTATAGCAACAGAACCAACAATATTAACTATGGCATGACGTTGCGTGGACGCGTAGCAGACAGCCCAATGTGCCTTGGAATATCTGCGTTCCAAAGCAACTACGTGCCAATATATGCCGGCACCATCACGACCATCCCCAAGATGGTCACTCGAGTACTAGGGAAACCCTGTTGGACATTAAAACCTGTTATAACTGGGATAGGATAAGCCACAATATCCGGCAGTACATCAGCAACTTCGTCACGTGCTGCCACAGCAAAGCATACCCGGTTCCTCTTCCCACTGCAAAGCCACAGAGACCCAGGACGGCCTGGACCCCCATCACCACTGATTAGATGGGCCAGTATCCACACAACACAAAAGGAAACTGCTACCTGCTCATGGTAAAAGATCAATTCTCAAGATAGGTAGAGCTATTTCCTTTACCCAGCCAAGAAATCAATCCAATTGTGCGGAAAAAGGAGATGGAGATTTTCGCACAATGGCGTTATCTGAAGGCCATACTGGAAGACAATGGCACACAGTTTACGAGCCGTCAATGGCAAACCACCTGTCAGGGTTGGGAGGTAGAAATCTGGAATACCCTCCTTTCCATTCCTAAGCCAACCACAATGAACAGAGGAACCAGGAGATCAAGAAGTGCTTCCGTATCAGTGTGGGTAACAACCACAAGCATTGGGATAAGCACATCCCTACCATACTGTTTGTCCTCCGACGCCGAACGAACGAAGCCGTCAACACCAGTCCGAGCATCCTACTCCTGGGGCAAACATAACGCTGACCAGGCGACTGGCAGTGGGAAAGCGAGCCCACCGACATGCCTCAACCCAAGGACATCTGGCTAGCAGCCTTGGCCTGCACCACCCACGCCCAGAAAGCTTAGAATGCCTACATTCTAAAGAAATACCCTCAACCAAAAACCAGGGGAAGAGAATTTTATCTAGGGAAAGCCGTCCTGTGAAGTCACCCTCTCAGCAAAGTTAGCAACCAATTCACCGCTGGGATGGACCATACCGTATCGTAAGCAGGCGAGATGTCTACTTGGACGAAGACATACGGGGACGAATCGGAAAGGCCACCCAAGGCCAGATACGATACTACCCAAGGGACATGCAGACACTTGGTGACATCGGCGAAGAAGAAACACCATGCCAATTTGAAGATGAAGACAAACCTCCAACTGAAAGGGTAGTTCCCGATACTGAACCGGGACGCGTGACGAGACCTGAGCAGACATCTATCATTAATGATAGGGCTCCTAGTTACATGGCGTCATGGAAGCCTGATGGAGAACAACGCCAAGGTGCATTTTCTGTGAGATCAATGACCTCGATTCCATGCAGCTATGTTGAGAAAATTGCAGCCAAACGTAAAAATCAACATCCAGCTGCTCCGAATTGTCATGGCGGAGTCCACGTGACAGAGAACCCCGTCAGACACCCCGCCGATCAAGCCACATTAGTGAACAGTCAGAAGCACGTTCTGCAAAAGGAGTAGGAATCACCCAAGCTCCTACCCCTCTCCACCCGGTACAACTCCGAAGCCAAAAGTGAAGACTATTCCTACTTCAACAATGTTAACCTCTGACTCCAACGAGGAAGTACGAGACACCACTGGAAACTATGCTCAGCACGAGCGCAGATAAGGCGGAAGAGGACGAATCGCAAGGGGCAGCGGTCAAGGACATGCAGGTGTCTACGACATGGACCACTGCTCCCACCGACAAAAAAATTCCGCCACCCAGGACGTCGAGCTCCAACAAATGCTCTGTACCTACAACCTGCCACAAAGGAACTTCTACCCACCCGGACATCGAGCTGCCACGATGGAAGTGCTCCACCCCAAGATCCAGCCATGAAGGAAAACCCGCCAGACGAGACGTCGAGCTGCAACAGAAGTGCTCCTTCACATGATTCTGTGATGCAGGAATACCACCCACAGACCCCGACATCGAGCTGCCAACTTGGAAGGGCTCCGCCCCGCCATCTTGCTATGCAAGAACCTGCTGTCGTCAAGACTGTCGATGCCACCCACTACCCCAACAGGCACATCACCCGCAGTGGAGGTCGAGATGATCCTCCCTCCCACTGCCTCAACATCCCTTGTACGAATGCCCTCCCAATCTGTTGCAGCAGAAACAGACACCACGACGCCCTGGGCTGCTCCACGACGCTTGATGTCCCTGTGTACCAACAAGGCTGCCCATACGCCTGGCCGGTACCGGGAATCGTCATGGAGACCCACAGCAAGGTACAAATGGCCGCACCCTCTGCACGCTGCCCTTCGTCTGAGGGAGAGGCCCACAAGAGGTAAGGATGAAGATCGCCAGCAAGCGTGCCAATATTACAGACAGTGTCGTAGCCGTGAACCGCTACTTAGCGCGGGTAACCAAGAACTCGTTATAGACCTGTCACGTACACTACATTAAATTTAACCGCAAGTCAAGGACAGTGACGTAAGCAGAACACTAACATTTAGGCTAAATTAAATTCAAAGTATCCCGCAAAAGTGCCTCAGTTGTCAACTAGTTCAGGGGGGGGGGGGGAAGTGTAAGGTACCAAAGAAATAAATGTACCCGTAATTAGTTACAACGACTACGCGCTAATTAAATTCTAAATACAGCCGTTAATAGCTGCACGTCAAATAGTAACTTTTCAACACAGTGCACTATAGACATTTTACACCTCAAAGTTCCATAATTGTCAGTGGCCGACAAACCACTTAAGTAGGTAGCATTACAAATAGGCGCTCACCACAGTGACAGTAATGGCTACCATAAGTGCATCACATAAAGACACCCACCACAGTGCTTAAGATTAAGTTAAAGACAGGGACTTTGACATAACAATGACATTTTTAGCTCTTTCTATTTTTATATAGTTCATAATTTAAATCTGACTTGATGAGTAGGTAAACCTCTAAATGTTACTATACATTTTTAGAATGTACTTGTGAAGATCGCCTACATGAAGAATGCCGTCGTGTAGGAGTGTATTTTCAACACCTGTTGATGTTTACATTCCTTGAGAACTTACCTGAACACTTTCAACGAAGGTACACAGTGTACAAAATAGCTGTTAGACCTACATGATAAAATGGACTCCTGCAAGGTATAGCTAGGTTAGTTTTTCTATTTTACAGCATTTAAATCTGATTTGATGTGTAGGTACACAATTTTATATATATATATATATATATAAAGGCTATTCACGCTAAAGTGAGCACTATCAATCTTCGAAAAAAGTCACAACCCCTACCTGCATATATTTTAAAGGGCGCTCTAAGCGACATGCCCCTGTAAAGTTGGTAACGATGAATGGGAAGTAGTTCCATATCTTAACATGGAATAAAAGGTATTAGGTCACCATTTGTGAATACTTAAATTATTTTCTTCCGCTTTCTGATTTCGTAATGCATCAAAGTGTAAAATTGAGCAGGTTTGTGAAATATTCACTTTTCTAACAATTTTACAGTTTCACTTGACTGACGGATGAATATAGTGATGAGGCCCATGGCAACGTTAATTTTACATACGACGGCAGAATACACAACGTGCAAACACGTAGATCTTAAGCAGGACTTTCAAAAGTGCTCATTTTACCGTGAACAGCCTACAATTATATGTCTTAAAAGGCTCCTACGCCAAGATAATTTTCCAAGAAGACTTCTTTTAAACGTGCTTATATATTCAAAACTTAAACTACTCATGTTTTTTTTACAGTGTATATGTTTGCAATCCTCTGTACCACTTGAGAGTCAAACCAGTACTCTGAGTCACAGAGCTCCCAATGTACTTGCTACGCATAAATAAGGTACAAGAAAAAACTTCATTTCAATATTGCAGTGTGTATGTATGTTGTGTTAAGTGACCAAACTGCGCACAATTTGCAGTGATATTCATGCATGTAGTGTACTCGCTTTGTTATTCGTTTAGCCGATAAACCCAGGTGTTGAAGGGTCTGTGGTCGTCCACCTAACATACTGTCACACATAAGTATTTAAATTGCTGACAGAAACAAAGGTTCCTTGGAAAGAATTTGTTTTCTCTTCATAATTCACTGCAACAAGCTCCAGGATAGTGTTGGTGTTTCCCAGCCTTCCGCAAATACGGCGCATATATATATTTTAATTATTACTACTTTTATTACCCTCATTTTGTTGTGCTATTGTTTTAAATAATTTTTCTTTCAGTCTTTATGTATGATTCCTTTCTCGTAGTATCCACCAGCGATATAGTGGGTTGTGTCAATGGCACACGTAAAGATGTAGGCCAGTGGGACACCCGACACATGTGACTTCTTAACCCAGTAATCTTTGCTACACAGGAGGAATACACATTTCACCGCAACAGCGAAGCCGTACCACCAGGGCGAAGGGCAGAGGACGCCCGCCCAAAAGAGAGAGAACCAAGGTCACCGGCTGGCTGCCACCACTCCACATTTCACACGTTTTGCTTTGGAGGCCTAGCGACCAGAGCACACAGAACATGCGCCGCTACAGCGGTCGAGCCACCCAAGCGTAAGGGTCCCACCTACCTGCCTGAAAATTTTTTTTTGTGCTATGTCACTCACCATGTCTACCGACCTCTAACCCGACCCTCTGGAGAGGAGGCCCATGCCTTTCTCCACACACTGTTCCATGATGAGTCTTCATCGTAACGGAGGGGGGAGGAGGAATTGATGCATGCCTCTCAACTTACTAATCAACCATGATTACCACTCATTGCTAAACGTTCCTACTTCCACTGCTATAGCCGTAGAGAAAATTTTAAACATGAATACTTGGCCGCATACTCTACCAGGCAACGGGAACTTATGAGCAAATTCTCTTCAGCTGAAGGCTATGCAACCTGACAGGCACACTGCCTCTCCTACCCTGCGCTGAGAGCCAACAAGCTGCCCCCCACCGGGCAAGGTCGAGCGCCACCGAAGAGGTATGAAGCAGAAACGCTGAAAACTGCTGACACAAGTTTTTCGACTCCCATGTTAACCAGGACAGAATGCTCGCACTACCCGCAGCCGCGCCGGCAGCCTAAAAGTTTCACCTGTATAAGTCCGGGCGCTGCCGGGCTCGGGCAGTCATTCTTTCTCAAACTCTCTCGTGACATCCCAGATCACTAATTCAGAGCTGGAACCTCTGGAAATCTCATAATCTCCAAGTACACCCCCAGCAGTTACTTACCACGTCTCAACAACCAGTGAACATGTACATAAATATTTAACTTCACTTAGTCTCTTCCAGACACCCTTTACTTAGCTAGGTTTAACTTTAAATTTGTATTCATCTAGAGCCAGCTATTCCCCTTTTTACATAGAACCAGGTCGCCTACACCTGGAACCGCAGTTATCTTCAGCTCTCCATTGTTTGGTTGGAGGTAGCACATGTCACGTGTTTATTAAGACTTAATAAATGCCCATTGTTCACTACTCTTCCGCTTTTCATTTATAGGGTACTTGTCTATGTTAACGGTCAGTGACAGGGCGCGACGTGCACTGCCAACAGGAACCAGGAGGTTGTTGAAATCCACATTAGACGGCTACCTGATTCTCCCCACCAGCACTAAGTTAGTGCTGGTCGGGAGAAACAGCGATGCCACAACCACTAGAAACAACTTCGCAAAGGGAGGGGCTACAAGCTGAGGTTATCTCTCACTTTGAGCACTAAGTTAGTGCTGGAGTGACATTAGTCTGGGGTTTCCCGCTCAACCCGGTGCAAATGCACAACCAGAAAAGGGTTGGTGGTCCACACTGCTCCACGTCCCTGATCAGCCCACATGCATGGGGGATCAGTGGGGACTCTTATCAAGCTTGTGCCAGCAAGTCACTATTGGATTACATTGTAATAACCGTTCCTGTCTAAGTGCGTTACGTGGGCTGTCAGACCATCGTGCTCTAAGCCTTACAAGGAAAGGAGTGGCAAAAGACGAAGGGGACAATATCTAGATTACGCTGGTATGAAGCTGTGGATGGTATTTACACCTCCTACGCAGGAAAGACAGGCAGAACAGGACCGCTCCGCCCAACTTAGGCAACAAGCAGTATCGCCTGCTCCGGTTACAGTCATCTTCTTGTTGCCTTGCTTTCGCATTCATCCATCGTTCCACCCTGTGGTCAACTTCACATTAAAAAAAAAGATCTTCGCGAATGCCTAATAATTTATTATCCAACACAAAATGCAAGCTGACTTAAAACTTTCAAACCTTATAAAAATGAAAATCATAAGATATCAAATGCAAGTCAAATTTAGAATGTCCCGCGTGAACTCGTACAGCGATAGCACACACAGAAGTTATCGATACGGCAGTGTGTTCATGGCCACTGGGCAGGAAGGGGAGGCAGCGGCCCCCCCTGGTGGGAAGGCATGTAAATGGAGGAAGAAAGGTGCGTGGCTCAGACAGAAAGAAGGGTGAGAGAGAGGATGCTAGGTTGCCATGCTCGTTGCTATAGGAAAACCACTTCCCCTCTTGGAGGCGTATAAGGAGAAGTAACGAGCAAGTCTCGCATGCCGCAGTGACTGTCCATAGAAAAGAGTTGGAAAAGACAGGACACTACACAAAGCGCAACAGAGCAGTTATAAACAGAGTTGTGCGTAGCATATTTATCATCCAGTTACTAGACATTTGCATTAACAACCAGCTTAAAAAATGACAGTTACAGGAAATATTAGGTTACAGGAACCAAAATATACTCTGATCAGCACAACATATAAGAAAAGGATATGTTAGCATTATTTAAATAGCAATTTCACAGTGACTAGAAAAATTGTTGGTGGAATCAATTTTTTGTTATAATTTTTTTTTGTAATGTGGGGTGTATACACACAGAATATGGTAATTTTTGTGTCTAAAGACAGCAATAACCTGATTTCATTGACGACAACCGATACTAATGTATCTGCTCAATACAATACCTGATACAGAAACATGGAAAAAAGGCGAAGTATCGGCCGATACCGATACTTGGTATCAGTATCAGAACAACTCTTAAGAATAAGCACCACACAGTAAAAAAAAAAAAAAAAAAAAAAAAAAAAAAAAAAAAAAAAAAAAAAAAAAATATATATATATATATATATAACTTTCTTCTATACCAAGGACATTAACTGTCCAAGACCTATCATCTTTATTGACGTCCTTAGTAAAAGACACAATATTACGATAAATCTTCAACTTGGTAGTAACAAGAGGAATGAATGTGCCTCCGATACATATCAGGATAAAAAAACAGTGCTGTTTGGAGACCATTTTTGCATTTAAAATGGGTCATATAGGTCAAAATTGGACTTTTTATTGTCTGAATAAATGGGTCACACCGGCAAATTTTTTTTTTTGGGAGGGGAGGGGGCGGGGGGTGTGTGTGTGAAATATCCAGGTTTGAGAGTATTATAGTGGCTGGAATGGTCATGTTGACGAAAATATTGATTCATCCATGGTGTACATCTGTGGTATAACAACTAGGGAGGAAGGTACTCATTTACCCTCCCTAAATTTAGTAAAGGGCACCAGAATGAGAGTAAATGGGCACTCAAACAAAGTTCCAATATCCTTGTGCCATCAAGAGTTATATTTTAATCAACTAAACCACATTTCTTAAAGTGCTTCATTTCCACATACACTTAAACATCAATTTTTTAGTACTTGGTTTGTATAGACATCTTATCTGTATACACAAATTTTGATGAGAAAGCATGGCAAGAAAAAAATTATGGTCAAAAATTAGAACAAAATAAAAAATTGCTGCAAAAAACATGCCAGTAGTTTTTTATTTTGTTCTAATTTTTGACCATAATTACTGCAAAAAACATGCCAGTAACATTTAAAACAACAGGGGCAGTATAGAAGTTGCCTTTATACACAGCGTCACAAAGTGAAAATTAAAAAACGTGCAAAAATGTATTAAAATTTACAGTTGATTGCAAACAATGCATGAATGAGGTTGTTGACCTGCGAGAGCCATTTCACATCACACCTATCCTCTGCTGGTGCAGTTCACTTTGTCTATGCTCTACTTGCATGAGTAGTATGGTACATTCGATAACCTGCTTCTAAGACTTAACATTAAGAATATAAAATAACACAGAGTTACACAAAGTGTACCTAAATATTTATGGTTCAGAATCATCATTACCGGTACTTTGCTTTTTAATCTTTGGTCAACATACCTATGCAGAACATTTATCGGTGTAGTAAAATGCAAATTTGCATTGTGTTCCTGTCTTTAGGCAATGATACCATGAATGACAGCAGGTTGGCACTAGTGGAGCTGGCTATCCTACTAAAGGTAATCTAAAGGAAATTAATAGTCAGTCTGGCCAACCAGCAGAATGAATGAAAAGAGAGATGAGATGGAGACTGAGCAACATTCAAATGAATATAGAAGAGGAAATATTCATAACCAGGGCAGTATACAACACACTCCTCCACATAAGCAGCAATTCCTGGGATTGAACCACGAACCCCAGCAGTGGGACGGCCATGTCTAAACCATGGAGTAGACTACAAGACCTTTACCAGAAACTTTTCCTGCAAATTTGTCCAAAATGAGGTTGACATATTATAATAATACCATGAATGTTAAATCACCAACCACACCATCACCTTTACGCATATTACTTTCCTGCCACTCCTACAGCAGTTAAAACAATGATTTCTAAGTAACATTCTCAAAACGGCCTCCATCCAGTTAGCAAAATGTTTTCATCTGAGAAGACTCAAACCAACGAATTACTGTAACTAAGTATGTGTAATCCATTTTGTAGAATACGTGCATGTGTGTGTGTTGTGCATGTAAATACAAACTTACCAAAATAGTTTTTAAGCAAATGCATATGAAAGGTACAGGGGAACAAAAATGATTGTAAATTTGTACAGAAAATTAAATTATAGTGTCATCTGACAGAATTTTCAGTACTTTTTGGAATGCCAAAGCATAACGGTTAAAGGAGATGAGAGATCGAAATTACAGCGTTCCGAAGTAACACTTCCAGGAGAGGGGATTTATAATTTTGCTCACTCTTTACTCCAAAACTAACAAGTGCGGACATTCATCTTTTTGCCCATGTACCCTACAAACATACTGTTAAAACCTACAAATTCAACATTACATCTTCCTGCCTGCACTTCAAGATTTACAATCATTGCCCCGTGAAGAGTTAAGTTAGGAAAAAAGTAGGGGTGGGATGATACCATTTTTTTGATACTCAATACAGTTCTCAGCTCGATATCCTTGATACTCTGAGTAAAAAAAAATTCAATAATGCAATAAAATTTTGGGAAATTACATTTTTATTGTTCTCTACTAAATTTCTGATAAAGTTTAAAATCAAAGAAAAATCACACAAGATAATACTATAAATGATGGAAACAAATTTGAAATTTATATAACTTAACATTAAGCCTGTCAAGTGTTAAAAATTTATAAATATTTATATGATATTAAAAAAGCACATCAGATTTGTCAATTTTCGAACTAAGAAAGCTTAATAATTTTTATATAGAAAAACAAGCCTTACAATTTTTTTCTGGATTAAGTAAAATAGAGGAAATGTGGAAACTGTTTAACACCAGATAAAAAACAATAGCAATTCTTCCGCTACCGGAAACAAGATAAATTTATTATTCTGTCTGTTGTTTAGCATTGGTAGTTTTCACAGACTGTGTATAATATGTACAATAAATATGAAATAAAGACTGTAAACAATGGCTTATACAAAAAAAAATAGTATTTACAATCAGAATATTGAACATCAATTTTGACAGTTCTAAAAACCTAGCACGGCCACAATGTATCCTTGCACCACAGCTGATCTGTCTATGAATAAAATAATGAGTGTAAACAAATGCTATGATCAATGTAGGTTACCATTCCAACCTACCTTGTTTTTGCTATTGTTAAGTCATACTGCCGGGCCTCCATTAATTTTATTGCCAGTGGATTGGATTGGGTTTGGAGAGAATTTAGTTTAACGTCTTTCATGAGATGGCATTTTTCTGGACCTATTCTTAACAGACTGCGGCCATGTCAGAATTGGCAGGTTTTGTTGACAAAATGATCATGTGACCAGATTTTGTATACAATATTGACGATGTATTTGGTAATTTGGTATTACATATTTTGTATCTAGCAGATGTTAGTATAATTACAAAATGACTACATTAGCACAATGGTTTTTTTTAACACATGCGCAAATGGGTAAATAAAATTACTTTTAAAACAAATAACCGTACATCAAATACACTAGCAATGTTTAAAAATTAGGTAGGCGTAAGTGATGTGCTTTGTATATAAAAAGTTTTGTTTGAAGTTGTTATTGCATATTTATAATTTTCTTATTTATTATTGTATTCGTAGTATACCAGTGATGATTACAGAAATATTAAGTTTGTTTTAAGCATTAAATTAAGATAAAATATTTTGCACTAATAATGTGTTTCCGCGACTGCTAAACTCGTGATTGTCCACAACATATGAATTGATTGATGCCTACCAAATCAAGAATTTACAAAATAACAAAATTTGTCAATTCTGGCACGGCCTGTATCATATTTAATTACATATTTTTTTTAGTGGACGAGTTGAACATTTGCTCGTATGAAAGAAGCATTCAAATTATTATGTAACCTGTCAAGTTTTAACCTCACCGAAAAAAATGGAATAAAATGCAGTTTGTAAGGTAATTCGAATATTAAACACATTCGGGATGTAAATATTTTGGAGAACTTCATTTTGCATACAATACACATGTTATTTTTACACTGCAAAATGAGCTGAAATGGTGCTTTTTTAGGCAGCGTACATTTAAAACGTTCTAATAATCCTTACAAAATACGTTATTGTCCATTTCCAGACATACGGTTCGTAATTCCTATTTGCAACTCCTCGATAGATGTTGTTCTATTGCAATCCTTACTACAAGTTTCTCTGCCATCAAAATAAAATAATTAGCTGAATCGTTAAATAAATACGACACTTCACGGGCTTTTCGAAACTAGTAAGCTGCCAAAAATAAAATAATCTGTGACGTTTCCTGACAATAGGGAAAATGGCAGACCAAGCATTCAAGCCATACACACGTGTCGATAAAAAGTATTGAATAGAAGTATCGATATGCACGTTGCGATACTCTATACTTTTGATACTGCTCATTATCGAGGTGTATCGAGGTATTGAATGGTCCATCTCTAGAAAAACATTTTAATGGTATGCACTATTAAACTATAATACATCAGCATACTAACCTCTGTTTCGAAGAATATATCAACAAGCCCAGGCACACGGAAACCATCTGGTTTCATGCAGCCCAATAAGGTGTCAAATTCATGGGTTTCTAGCACCAAATCACAAATGCACGTCATGAACAAGTTCTCTTCATTTGCTTGATTTATATTCCTGTAGAGTGTACAATTAGGTCACAACAGGTCACAACTAAATATAACTAAAAATTATCAAACTGAAATTTTTTCCCCATTCAAAACAACTATTTTATTATTTAAGTTGATAATTTTTTACATTCAATCATTTAACTTTTCAAGCATTTTCACAGTTGTTGATGAAAGCTGGTAACAAATCCTGTTAGGTACAAAGCGTACATAAAACTAGCCCCCAAACTTACACACACAATAAACAAGTATAACAAATGTGTACATGCAGTCAAAACTGTAATCACATAACATAGAATTTAAATAACCAGGGTACCAGACCTCACAAAAATCTGAACTCAAAACCTGTAACAGTAAAAAAAAACTTTTTATTCAGAACCGTCTAGTTTAATAACATGTTTATCACTTTGCACAACAAGTTTAAGAATTGGCATATGCCAATGCAAAAGATTTCCTGTGATAGCCAATAAAACTATTAAATTGAGAATGTTAAAATGCTAATACTGGTTCATTGGTCACGTGGAGGATGTAAATATGCTAATTAGGGAGGTGCCTGTAAGAGAATTATGTTCAAGTTAAGTTAGAGTCGAGCATTAAAGTGAATTCAGAGCTCTGAAGTCGAACTTGAGAGAGAGAGACCTTATAATTTTCGTATTGTGTTAAAAGATTTTCTTACGTATTAAAGTATTTCTGACAAATTTTCTAGTAGTTGGTTTAAAAACATTGTGTTATTTTTAGGAAACATGAAATCTCAAATTTAAATCGAAGAGGATTGAAATATTCTGATTAAATTTGAAGGTTATTCAAAAAAATTTATATATACTTCAGAAATATTTAATATTTTTACAGATCATGAGTTACCGTACAGTGCTACAATGAACCATATGAGTTATACATAATTAACACTGAGCAAGTTCAGTCATATTCAGAATTCAAAATACACAGTTAATGTTTATGGATTTCTTAATTATTTATTTGAATGTAACCCGTATTATTAATATAAGTGTTGTTAGTTTAATTGGAAATGCATTATGTAAAATAACAAAATAGTCACAGATTCATGAAGAGACAAATCTAAAACAAAAATAAACTAATTTTATAAAGGAAAAACAGGATCTAAATTACATACGCTTACATTTCGATGTGTTGATACTGCTGCTTAATTTGTGCCTCAAAAGACTAAGACTTGAGCAATATATATACAGGGCTATAAAATTGACGCATGTACAACGGTATAGCTACTGGGTATGATTAACTTAGATGATATAGTGAGATCACGTTGACTATCATATCATGCTTAGCTTCACCTACCATGGCGAATACTATCTGTTCCATTAGGCGAGTGCAGTGTAAGGGGGTTAGATGTAGTATAAGACGCTTGGGGGTAGGTTTGCTACGGGCTGTAGGGGAGTCAAACCCCAGGGTGAGGTGGATGGACATGGCTGCCTGTCAATGGAGCTAGATCCTTCTCACTATCAGAGTCGCCAATATATGGGATTTCAGCGATCTCAAATAGGTGAAAGGAAGTGAACGTTAATCTGAAGTGGTGGTGGGGGTGCATGGTCTGGCAGACGAGATCTTAACAAGCCGAGTAAGTCGGTGTGAAGAGACTAAATCTGCAGCTGGGAGTTTTGCACGGGGTCAGTTGTCTGGCTGGGCCGGGAGTTGAACATGAACTACTATTCCAGATGCAAGTTTGATTGAACAACATTTTGGGAGCATAGTGCCTTCTGGGTGAGTCACTCTAATTAGTCGACCAGACTGCAGTTTAATATTCTTTGTGGTTCAGGAGGTTGCCTATTAGGGTTGTCACAGGGGTTACCCTCATCTTCCTGAGCAAGTAACTTTAGCTGGTCCTCATATTCGGTCATTGGGCAACCTGGCCACTGGCCACCAAGTAGGTGATCTAAGAGGGAGGCGATCTCTAGGGGTGTATATATATATAGAGAAATAGGCCATGGAACTGGGTATTCACACACAAGCTGAGTTTGTCCTCTGTTGTAGAACTGACTGTAGCATGTGCTAGGCACGACGTTCCCTACGCCGTTGTTTGCTCTGGATACCACCATTTCTACTATACATCTGATTGCTAGTATTACACATGGTCGGAACAAGGGTTTTGCTAACTACAAGTAACAGTATACAAAGAAATAAATTTGATGCTGTAGTTCATTAAGGGATTAGTCCCTGGAGAGAACCAGCAAAATATATTTCGTAAAAATAAAATAAAATAGCTCTAGCAAAACGCTGGGGAAAATTATAATGTGCAACAACATGAGCGACAGGGTCAGGCAAAGACAAGCCTGAGAAGGAGCAAGATATAGCAACACAACTGAACAGCGGCTAAGAAAATCAAAATACATAGCAACGTAACATTTACAGAGCCTAAAATTTAATGAGGGGGGGGGGGGGGGGGTGTAGGTAGGTAACCAGGTATGCAATACAAAATGCACGATGACTCATTACCACAGAGTCAAAGGAAGTAGAGAGAGAGAGAGAGAGAGAGAGAGAGAGAGAGAGAGAGAGAGAGAGAGAGAGTGAGTGTTTTCGCAAACTGACAATGGCCTTAAGGTGCAGGAAAAGGTAGACCAGTTTAAGGTAAGATGCAGAGTTCCCTTGGTCAGGCAGACAGGAAAGTCTTCACAGGCTGGGGAAACGGAGAGTACCTGCAGAATAAGGAGGTGAGCAGAAAGAGTCCTTACGAACTCAAGGATAGGTAATTCCTCGCGGACTGAGGAGGTTAAGAAAGAGTCTTTGCTGACTCAGGGTAGGCCAGGAGGCGTTGCAAAATGAAGTCTTTGGAGACTGGTGGTGGGCTCGCGTCCTCTCTGGTCGCCAAGCTCAGTGCATCTGCCTGGGCTGGCTTCTGTGGTTGTATTTATACTAAAATTTTGGTTACGAGCAGTTGTTCGGGGAGTGGGCAGTAGCATAGCTTTTCACCACGGGGCATGTTTATAGGGGGTGCAGACGCGCTGCGCTTTTCTTATCGCCCCACGTGGATGCGTTGACAAATTAAAATCCCTGTCTCTGAGGTGGGCTGGTCGTGACTTCACATCACTGGGGTGCTGCCATCTCTAGAGATTGTAGGAACTTCTTCCGGAGCTAGCCACGAGTCGTAGAATTCTCAATGATATTTATTCAAACTGTGGGGGTATATTTTGCATGCATAAATCTGGGTGGGCAATAGGTATTGTAATTACGCACGTAATATTCTATAATGTATTATGCTACCCAGGTTTGTGGGCTTTATTAGTACGATACATTAATTCTGGTTTGCCATTTATATATTCCGCTCCTGAGCGCACGTGGCTCGTAGATGGGGCGAAGTCGTCCGTAGAATGCACATTTTCACTGCGCAGCATGCGCCAATAGACCACCCCCTGAACGACGAAGACACATCTCCTGTTTCTACTACTATGCTGCAGATCGGGATGGTGGATGCCTCAATCGTCAAACTCTTCATCAACCCTTCTGATTGGCTCAGATCATACAAATTGACTATTAGTAAGTGGCTGTATCAAAAGAACAAGTGCACGGTAGATATTTGCCCTGGCGAGAGCCATTGCAACAAATGTGGAAAACTCTTCCACTGCATATGCCTACAGTTGAGAGATGAGTAGAAAAGCATGACTCACTTCCGCTCGACTTTTCATTGCCCAGACTGTCGAGTATGTTAATCAAATAAGGCAAAAGCAGCAGATACAAAAGAATGGAACGCAAATTCTGTTAACCCCAGATGTGACTCAACCCCTTCTGGAAATCTCGGGAACAGTGCACGAGGAAAAACAAAGTTTACCAGTGCCTGCAAGGAAGTGTTACAAGAATCACATTCGCATACCACTTGGTGGGTGGAAACTGCATGATGACAATCTCTGCTTAGCAAGCTAGTTTTGACCTGGCATCCTATCCCAGAGTCCTGTCAGAGAAGAAACCAACAGATGTGAGTGAAGTGTCAGGGAGCACTGATTTTTGTGGATTCTGAAGCCCTACATCAATTAAGAATGTGGAGAGGGTATGAAAGCACGAGACCACCACATGAACAAGAGACTTAAATCCAGAAGCGACTCATAATTCCGCCCCAAGACGAGAGCAGCCATGGCGGAAGTGCCTGGAAGTACTGCGAAACGGGTTCTGGAGGAAGAAGCAAGAAGTGGAGGAGAAGATGCCTAGTCCTGAGGACGTAGCAGGGATGAGATTAACAATGGCTCACGCACTGAAGTCTTTCAGACCACAAGTCCAATGGAAAGAGTTGCACGAGTAGAAGTAATGTCAACCGAAGAGATGATTCCCCAGAGCATACAAACTTTCTACAGTGGACTCTCTATGTATCAAAAACGCTTGTACCGAAAAACCATATCCACAGTTAACTTTTAGTGGTTCCTGCAAAATTCAGAAACAACTAATGATACAATTACCTGCTGTTATCGTTTTACGACTATTGCATCAAATGAAATATATTTTGATCCCGTCACAATTTCCCGCAATGATAGTTTTTAAGCCGGTTGCTTATGCAAACTACTAATAACTTGCGAGTGTAATAAATATAACGTGCCACAGTTTAAAATCACTGCAGCATGCTTACAAGGTATCCAGTTCAACTGATGGTGTCGTGTCTGCAACACTGCGAGACTGGGATGTACGCTACCCGTAAGGCCTGATGAGAGGGGAAGCGGTTACCTAGCAACTAGTAAGGCATTCGTATGTCCTCTTTTTCTCTCCTCTTTCCATCTTTCTATCAGCTGCACACACTTTTTTCTTTCTCTCCTGCGTGCACTTGATCACTTACTTTACATGCCTGGCAAAAGGGTAATCGATAGAGTACACGAAGCATAAAATAAAAGTAATAATGTGATGTCAGTTTAACTACACACAGCTATCCTGTCTTATGCACTGCACCACAGAGCGGCCAAGTAATCTGCCAGGTATGACCTTTAACATGGTCCTGCAACAGAGCGTATGTGATGGTAATCCAATAGCAGAAAGGTTACTGCTCAAAATAACTCCACCTATTATCATTAGTATTTCAAAGCAAATGGTTTTGTCTGAACATGTGACGCAACATCTTTCAGCTAGCAATTTTTTTTCCTGCAAAGATAATTTCTTTTGTGATTAAAGGTTGTTTTTTCCCATAGAGTCGGTGTTTAATAAAATCAACATGATTTTAGCACAAAATATTAAATTCACTCAGTGGACAGCAGCTTTGCGAATAAAATATGCCCAGGCGCATATACTTGACGTCCCCTTGTTGCCAAGAATTGTTTGAACATCTAGTGACTTGCATTATCAAGCATTAAGTTTGTCTTCAGTAACTTCTTGCGGAGAGATTGGAGGTGTCATATGAATTTATTTTGCTATACGATCTGAAGAAATGGACGTCCTGTAAGGGCATACTTGACTCCCTTTGCCATCTAATATTATGTTAAGCAACAAGCACAAATGCAGTGTAACTTGAGACAGGCATGAACAGGAAAATCATCTTTGCCTTAATAACATATATATTTTTTAATGAAACATTATTAATTACTTTTACCTACACACTTAACAAGCGAGCATTGCATTTCCAGCATGATTGTAGATTGATGTGGATATGGGCAAGCTTCGGACATTGTCGGCGATACTCATTACAGCTAACATCATCTCTTTACATGGCTGGCGGTTTAGTCTGGTGGGGAGGGAGCTAGCTGCCTAGCAATCAGCATAGTGTCCTGTGCCCTTCCTTTATTTGCCGACTGGTTTGAAATAGGAGGGGTAGAATATTTTCCTGGGGCGAAAAGTTTTTTTTGTATATTATTTACAGTAAGAAAAATAATAAAGTAATTCTTATTTAAAATTGCCATTTTTAATGTGTTTATTACTTAAACTTTATTCACAGATAATGTACAATTCTCTTTATACTCAGCAGCATGAATTCTAATGATGTCAGAAGTTGCATTTGATCTACATGTCACAATCCTAATCTATTAAAATCCCGGATATATGAAATTTTTTACAATCCCGTGAAAAACGGTAGATAGGCAGTCCACTGTACTGGCCACAGATGATGCAGCGACAAACAAGCACAGCGTTTGAGGGGAAAGTTGTTACAGTGCAGACAGAGAACGAGAAACTAATGTTTCAGTGCAAGGAAAGTCTGGGTGACTGCTTTGCATGTGGCGTGGGGCACTGCGATAAGGAGAATAGCAGGGATGGCTGCATCCTACTCCACCAAGTGTGAGTGTATTTGTACATATAATGTAATATATAAAAAGTATGTCAATGAAACGTAAAACTCTCGTGAAGGAACAGAAGGGTTGGTACATCAGATCTCAGTAAATAGTGTGGCAGAATGCTACCGCTCACCGGCAATGTAATACATGAAGAGAAAGCAAGACTGGGGCAGGGGAGATCAATAGCACAAACTCCAAACAACAGTCAATAGCCCGGTAGCCTTTTCTTCCCCTCGGTACATAAACTGTGTAAATGTAATTTGCTGAAACTACATTGATGTGTAAGGGCCAGGAAGCTTACCACATCACCTAGTCTACAGGCTGGAATCTTTTATACAGGTTTAGGTTGAGACCCCTGGGTAGCCTTAGCGGCTGATTATTGTGGGTGAGGCTTAGCTTGGAAAGAGTTGGTGCACAGAGTCGGTCTGGTTGGGTAGCGGCAATGAGTACAGAAAATGTTGCTTTTTAAAAAATTTCCCCTTTGGTGAAAATAGTTATAATTTTTTATTTAAAGTATTCTTTGCTCAGATACTTTTATTTTAATAGAAATTCCACCTTGTTTTTATTTTTTATTACCAAATTTAAGGTTCGTTTGTGTTTCAGATACATTTTTAATACTTTGTTAGTTTTTTTTTTCTTTTTCTTTTCATTTTAAAGCAAGTTAGAGTTAGCCGGGTTTTCTTTATTTTGGTTTGGGCCTCTAGCAGCTTCGAGAAAGCTCCAAACAGTGTGTGCTGGTAGCAGCAATTTTTTTCTCTCTCTCATCATGATCAATTCTTCCAAACAGCCTGTAGTCAGATAGCCAGCGGTAGTAAGACCCTGATGGCCCTCACAGTTTACGTGAGACATAGGTGAGCACGTGCGCAGCAACGACCACAACCCCGGACTTTCCCAAAACGGGATAAGTAATAATTTTTCAGTGTCATGTATGTTAATTATTTTCCTGTCGAAAGTGTTATAAAGTTTAATACGACTTTTCTGAAATAATGTGCAATGTTTGTTATCAAATTCAAAATGTGCACTGCATGAAGAACAAGGACATTAATATTCAGACATAAAATGCCTATAAAATGGACAATTATCAAACACCAAGATTTAACCATTTAAATTGTTCTTGTTATTATGTACTTAGATATTTTTTGTGCCTTTTAATTTTAAAGATAAAAGTTTTATTCGATGCGCATAGCACTTTCGCTTGTGTAAACCCTGTAGGCAGCAATGGTAGGTCCACGTGATCCCTGCCTCTAGGCAGTTATACTAGGAGAGCTGGCGAAGCAAAATGCTGTCACGCATACACGTCATATTTTGCACTGAGTTAGATTTCCATAATTCACTTTAGTTTACTGGTTAACCTTTGCTTTGCATACGTTTTGCCAGACATCCTCAGCATATTTACGCTTATGCTTAAATAAATCTTTTGCAGCCCTTGTGGCTTTATGAAATTAATACAAGAGGAGGAGGAGGAAAGATGTCGGAGATGCAATGCGGCCCACAAATCAGACACCATCCGCCAATTTTGAAGAGTTTTGCTTGTAATTTCTGCATAATTGCTGCACGCTAAATTAAGGGCAATAATTCTATGAATGTATTTCCGGATAATATTCATATTTAATTGTGTTACGGCCACATCACTTGCGAACACATGGTTAACAGCTGCCAAGTCCATAACTGCACCATCCACGCGCTTCGAGGGTTTATTCTTGTAATATTATGTGCACCATAATTAATCTCAGGGTAATATGAATTATTTTATTTAGGGTTCCATGTAATTTTGTTGACTGATGTTTTTTGTGTATGACCACGTGGTCTTTCACACATGTTTGACTTGCCCGCCATCAGGTGCAATACACGCTTATGTATGCTTGAATCACAAGCGGAATAATTTTCCCAATACCGCTACCACTTGGTTCGGTAATTATTTGCAATTTCCACGGAAAACCATTACAATGTCACCTACACCACATGATCCACTACGCACTTCATTAGGCGGCATCTGCTTCATGTAAAACTGTCACCACACACCTCCACGTGGTTGGGAGACGTGTCCGACGAGCATGCGTTAGCGACGTAGGTAATCACACGTGTCAGTGTTCATTTGTAATTCTCCACGTCCTGCCACCAGGAAAAATCTAAAGTCTACCCTAGCTGCTGTACACCTCTTTGTTTGTGGAGACTGTGTTTTCCAACACCACGTAGAAGATATCCATCTAGGAATGCGTTAGTTAAATTACGAGCTGGGGGAATCACCCAACGGAGTTAGCAAGTCGCATCCGAGGTTAACCATTAATTCATATTCTGGCATGGTATGTACTTGGAAATCAATAAAACTCTTAGTGTAAAATTTATACCTTTCTCTTTAGCGCTGAATCAGTCGACTCCTGCCTTGCAGTGTTAAATGTTTAGTAATGAACAGTGTTTTGAAAAGATGCTCAGGTGAGACGAACACACAGAACCCACAGCATCCCAGAGAACATTGAGTCTCACAGTGCGGTGTCAGGGAAACACCACTGGCACACACCTGCAGAAAGTAAATTGTGTCATCGTTCATCTCGTGTTTCACCCGACGGCATCAATTGTCATTCTCACGTGGAACCAGTGTGTTCATCTGCATCGCTTCAACCGTGTTAACCATGCTAAAATGGCAGACACCACGCCAGAACAATCGCAAGAAGGCATCAAGACGCCTGCGATAGCGAACGCGTCAACATTGGACATGCCGGTTGAACTATGAGTACGTTGTGGAAGGGTATGTGAATTAAATATGTTTAGTAAAAATTTGTGGGACCAACTGCTATGCCAATGCATGTCCTACGCGTCAACCCCATCAGAACATTGCCTGTGCACGCGCACCAGAAGTGACAGAGCGAGAACCAAGTTGGTGCAGTGCCAACAATGCAAATGGGACTCGTCTGCGATGCATAGGGCCAGAAGCATATGTAAACTTCCGTGACGGTGTAATAAACTGTACCAAGTGCCGTAACACGAACTGTGGAGAGATTGCGCCACTGGCAACACCGGAGTTGAAGTTCACGCCACTGCCTAAAGTTGTAACATACACGCCACAGGACTTAACAGGGCCAGACCGAAATGTACTCTTACCAACTTTTGCAGGACATGATTCGGAAGACCCAGGTACTTTTCTTGCGGTTTGCGAAGAGAAACAAAGCCGACATTGCGTACATAAGGATGATTGGACTAAGGTTACTGCTAACAGACTGAGGGGAAAAGCCGCCTCGTGGTGGAATCTAGTTAGTGACTACCGAGTCACCTGGGAAGTGTTCTGTGACAGGTTAAGTGGCAGATTTGATACCGAGGGCGAGACCATGCAGGCACAAGCACGGTTGTACCATGAACAACAACGCGAATGGGACGGCGTAGAAGAATTCATACAGAGAAAGTTAGGTTTGTATAAACGTCTACACCCATGGCAACCTACTTGTGGAGTTCTGAAAATCATTGTAGCCCTGTCAACACCAGACATTAGCACTAATTTGAGATTTTAATGTGAGGGTCACTATCGTATTCACTTACACAAGGGGATGTATTAATCATGATGGGACAGAAGAGGAAAATGGAATCGTTATCAATTTTTATATATTTCTAAACATGCATACAAACAGGTAAAACATGTATATCTGACTTTTTAACAATCAGTATTTTACATTTCAGCATGGGATCGATACAAGTAGTTCCTGACATTGGGGTGGAATTTTCTTCAATGATTTGAATATTGACTTGATACAAGGTTGTAAGAATTTTGCAGATCGCGTGCATGGGGTAGATATCTTCATTCACTAGCGCCTTGGCTATTCAATCTCTATTCTGTTGCTAGTATTGAGATTTAAAATAATGCTTAATATCCTTCCAGTGACTGTTGGTGTATCTAGCAATAGTGTTTCGAATCTCATACGTCTTATTTTAATCTTGGAAGATGGTTTCTGCTAAGGCTATATAGAGTGAAGTACAGTTCAACATGTCCTTTTCAGCGTCATAGGGAGCCTCGTTAACTGTGACTGTATAGGTCGGAATTGGAGGGGAGGTAGTAATGCAGCTTAAGGCATCGGGGAGGGTATTTAATTTACCTCGGACGATATGAGCATCAAATTCATACTCGCTGAGCGCGATAGCCATTTTCTGAATTCTAATACAGTGTTCCCCCATAGAATGTAAATACCTCCAGCTCACATGGTCCATTTCAAGTTTAAATTGTCTACTGTACAGATAATGACGGAAATGATTATATCTAATCACAACAAGTTCTCTTCCCATAGTATTCCGGCATGATTCTTGAGCTGATAGATTTTTCAACGCAATGGCAATAATAACACATTGTTTTGATTGTGGGTCTACCTGTAGGAGAGCTCCGCCGACGGCGTCGTCACTGGCGTCACAGGCCATAATGATTTCTATGTAGTCATTAAATTTTTGTAGTATAGGGGCTTGCAAAATGGATTTTTTAAAATTAATGAACGCTTGTTGATGGTCTTCCGTCCACTTAATGGTACATTGCCTTCGGTGAGAGCGATAAGTGGCTGCGCTAATATTGCATAATTCATGATATAGCATCTACATATGATGTCATACCGAGAAAGGTGCAAATATGCTCTAAGCTCGCTGGAGATGCAATTTTCTCAATAGGCGCAACTTTTTCGGGGTCTGTGGAAATACCATTACGGGTGATACTGTGACCGAGTACTTTGACAGTTTGCTCAGAAAACGTGCATTTTTGGGTGTTTACTTTCACATTAAACATGCATAAACACTCAAAGACCTTTGTAAAGTTAGCAAAATGTTCTTCAAAAGTATTTCCCAGGATAAAAATATTGTCAATATAGGCTATGGCCACTGTCCATCTAAGGGGACCTAATAGATTATTAATAAACATTTGGAAATATTGTGGGGAGGTGCTGAGCCCCATTAGCATTATTTTATACTCGAATAAACCCACACCATCATTTGTGAATGCCAATTTCAATCTGTCCTCTCCCCAGACGGGGATACTGTAAAAACCTGAGAATAAGTCGAGACTAGTGATACAGAGGGAATTTTGGAGGGCGTTCAGAATGTTCTCTGTCCTCGGTAATGGGTATTGTACATGGGTTAGGTGCTGATTCAATTTTCTAAAATATGTTAAAAACCATAAACCTCCACTTTTCTTAGTAATGACCACACTTGGCGCAGAATAGGGGGAATCCGCTTCCTGAATAATTCCAGGCTCAACCATATCCTTAATTAGCCTTAAAAGCTCATCCCTGACATTGGGACTAATCCTGTAAGGGCGGGTTGCTATAGGTTTGTTGGTAGTGAGGTCTAACTTTATCGCAAAATCCTTCGCCTCCGTTAACTCTAGAATGGAAAAAGCAAACCGATCTTTATATGAATGAATAATGTCAGAGATGGCGGCTGCCTGTGTTGCTGGTAGCTTGTTGTTTATACGAGGCAATTCAGAGGGGTTAGATTCAAAGGCATCCAATGCTTGTAAGGAGTGTTCAAGGGAATTATTGGGATCAATTGTGTAGAAGACCCTAGGTGTAGTGAAACCTGTACTAATTTGTTGGGATCATGGCCATGTATGAGCAATAAGTTGTGTTTTTAAATTGGTATGATGTCATAATGCTTGATGAAGTCTACAGCGAGGATTAAGTCTTGTAGAGTATCGACAACAAAAAACCGCTGAGGATATGTGTGCCCTGATATATTCAATTTAATAGTAGATTCATACTTGGGTGGAGTTAAAACACTAGTGGCCCTAACTAAAATGATGTCTTCCCTTAACGCAAAAAGATGTTGATAGGATATAAGTGTACTTGATACACAACTTCGGGAGCATCTAGTATCCATGAGTGCATAATATTTCATCCCATCGATTGTAACTGGAGCGCGGAATGTCGCTGTTGTGAGTATAGCATGTTGACAGCAGACGTCCCATGTAGGGTGTATATGTTTGTTTGAGTTGGTTGGAGGAGCAGGCTCGCTTAGTGTGTTTTTCAACAACAAGTCATCATCGCCGGCCTGGCTAGCAGTAATGTGAAAACAGAGTGTATTGGGTGTGACATGATTATATGAGCTCTGTATGTACACTGTTTGAGGTTTGCGGCCAAATTTGTTTTTGAAGTGCTTGAACCGATCCCCAATATCTGTGGCAAACTAAAAAGTTTGTTAGGGGAACAAATTGCAGTGCCTGGCCTTGTGTCCAGCATAGAAACAGAGAGTGCATGTGTCGTATATGAGGCTATATGGGCCTGCAACTTCCTGTTTATGGGTGACACTTTCGTGATGTTTGGCAACGTCGCAAAGTGGACCGTGCTGTGGCAACGTTGTTCGGCCGTGCAGGGGGGGGGGGGACGCACTTGCTTGTCGCCTTGTACTGGCTTCACTCGCGCAATGCGCTGTGTCTACTGTTTACGCAGCCTAGCTGAAATTTTTGTGTTTGTCGGCGACTCTCACAGTGTTTGTTTACATGCTGCCTTGTGTGATGTAACCATAGCAGCTGGCTTCGCAGGAATTGTGGACATGTTTTGAATTGTGGTCTTCTCACGTGTTGGCATGGTGTTGATATTTATAGGTTTGGTTTAGGGGTGTCTGGTTTTATAGTGGCAGTTCACAGTACAAATTAAATGTCGCAATTTCTGCATACGACCTGGTTGGGGTTCTTTTATCGAACAATGCCTCGCAGGCGTTTATTACTCTTAAGTACCTTAGTTTCAGCTTGGACACCATTGCTCGTTGTATCTGGAGTTTTAATGTTCCGTGTTTGTTGTATCTCGTAGGTTCCTGGAGATATTGTCTCTGTGGGTGACATTTATGCCTTTAGTGACATTCTGGAGTCTTTGCGTGGTACTGCGATGTGCCCTTATGGGGCCTGCTTGCCTGGACTGTTTTTTATATGAATGCATCATTCTCCTGATTGTATCCGCGGGGGTGGTGGTTATTGCCCCCCCCCCCCGTATAGTAGTTTTTTGTCGGGTGGTAACCTACCCATGTGTTACTATACCCACGCCCTTGGGTGGTGAATTAGTTGTCTCTGGTGTAACGATTATTCTACTGAGAGGGGTAGTTGTTGTACGTGTTTCCAGGGAAATTAGATTGGCATCTTTGAAGGTTTTGATGACTCCTGTAGTGGTGTGTTGGAGGAGGAGGGGGTTCTCTCTTACAATGTTTGTAGGCTGGTTGTGATGGGAGTATCCAGATATATATATATATATATATATATATATATATATATATATATATATATATATATATATATATATATATATATATATATATATATATATATATATATATATATATATATATATATATATATAAATAAATGTGTGTGTGTGTGTTTCAAGGTGATTTTCACGATTAATTACGTTACAGCCACATCACTTGCGACCACGTGGTTAACAGCCGCTAAGTCCGTATCTGCACTATCCACACGCTTAGAGGGTTTATTCTTGTAATATTGTGTACGCCTTAATAAATCTTAGGATAATATGTATTATTTTATTAAGGCTTACGTGTAATTTTGTTGATTAATGCTTTTTATGTATGACCACGCAGTCTTTTGCACATGTTGGTTTTTCCGCCATCAGGTGTGCTACAAGCATTTCTATGTTGAATCACAAGGGGAATAATTTTCCCAATACTGCTACCACTCTGTCCGGTAATTATTTGCCATTTCCAATGGAAAACTATTGCACTTTCACCTGCACCACATGATCTGCTACGTACTTCATCCAACGGCATCCGCATCATTTAATAATACTTTCACACCTCTGCATGTTTATTGAGCCTGTTCATATCGTGTACTATGTTCTATCACCAATATTTGTGTAACTGGTATGGTAAAATTTTTTTTGCCCTAGTCTACTAGGTGTAAAGGCCGTCACACACACCACGTGGTTGGGAGACATTTCCGGACGAGTATGCGTCAGCAATGTAGGTGATCACACGTGTTAGTGTTCATTTGTAATTCTCCCCATCCTGCCACCAGGAAAATCTGCAGTCCACTCTTAGCGGCTGTAGACCCCTTTCTTTGTGGAGACTGTGTTTTCCAACATTACGGAGAAGTCATCCATCTAGGAGTGCGTTAGTTATATTAGAAGCTAATCACATCTGAGGTTAACCATAAAATCATATTCTGGCACGGTATGTACTTGGAAATCAATAAATGCAACTCTCAGTGTAAAATTTATAACTTTATCTTTAGCGCTGAACCAACTAACTTCCACCTTTTTCAGTGTTAAATGTTAAGTAATGAACAGTGTTTTGTAAAGACGCTCGGGTGAGACGAACACACACAACCCACAGCACCCCTGAAAACCCTGAGTCTCGAAGTGCGGTGTCTGGTGATGATTTATCATTGGTTAAGAAAGTTTGGGTTACAGGCTGTCCACCATTTGTTACCAGTGTAATGTAGGTTTTCATATACACCTAGCTTCAGTGTGTGCCAATGACACTAGCTAAATAAGCAATTTAATTTGCCAAGTTGTTTTGTGTTTCATGACAATTTTAATTTGGCAATAAAATGGGTATCGAGTATCAAGAAAACGTTAGTATCGACATATCCCTAATCTGGCCTGTGCTTTTTGAGCACAGTGGGTCATAATCTTTTAGTTATTTTCAATTCACCAATAACTCCTGCATTTTTTTACTCCTCCTCAAACAAGCTTGTGTAAAACTAGTGATTATTCTGATTGGTTGCCAAGAAGACAGTCACGATTCACAGAAAACCCTCTTTAAAATGCAGCAGTGCAGCATCCACATGCCAGAACAACCAATTTCTTCAACAATATCTTTCAACCATCTGACCCAGTAGATTCGAGCACATCATTCCAGAAGTAGTACAATCATGTTTCCCTCATGTAATGTTTAATTTTTTAAAATGAAAATGAGGTTCAAACAAAGCTTTTTGAAATTCCTCTCCTATCTGTCTGCACACTTTCCCGTAATCCATTTGTTTCAAATAAAAATTTCTAAACATGTATTTAGCCGCTTTGAAGCAATTAAAGGGCTTTTAGAAATTACATTCGGATCACAGAGAAATAGCCCTCTAGTCAAAGTAAATGTGAAAGGAACTCCATCAAAAATATTGATGCAAAATGTTTGCCAGCATTTCATGCAATCTCTCTTGAATAGAATATCTTTATGGTTACCATCCAAAACTTTTCTAATGCCATCACATGTCTCATACCCTACATCAACTTAGTTAATTTCAATTAAAATTTCACTATTGTTGGTGTCTATCTTCACAACATCTGTGGCTTTGTCCAAGACTTCTCTTTTTAAAAACCTGGCCCTAAATTTGTGATTATTAGTAACAGATCTACATACAAAATAGGTAACATTGGCTGTTCAGTTTGAAAAGCAGTCAAAAACGGCTCCACTTCTGAAGCTAGCACTTTAAAAAATATGCTAGATTAGGTCCAATCAAATTATCTTCTAGACACTTCTTCGTGACCTGGTAACTGGTAGCTGCAGGTTCTTTCTTTTCTCATATAGCCTATTTTAAATACTTTTGTAAATGCTTCAGAATATCTCGAGTTCTGCTTGCAACTTTAATGTTTTGGAGCCAATGAACTGCACAATTTTTTTTTTTGCAAATTTAGTGGACCCTGAACAACTAAAATAGTAATTTGTTCTCCGAGATGGGACATTCTTAAAAACATTATATATATATAGCCCTCAAAAATTCAAGAATGTTCCACTCAGTTGACTTGATGGCTACCTTGAACAGATTGTGTCGGCTGTGTAGTCCACAGGTACAAATCTAAAATAATAGGATCATATGGCTCTTGATGAAGTTCTTTCTTTAAATCTTGGAGAAACTGGAGATTCACATTTGGACCACCCATTGCAATATACTTCATCTGCACAAACTTGAAGGGTAAGACCTGCTTTCTCAATGCTGTTAGTAAATCAGCAGACGTGGTATGGCCTAAAAATTACGACTAACTATCTGCTGACAGACATATTTTTTTCTTTGCTACACTACCTCTCTATTAAATCCATTTGTTGAGTCTGGCTTATTTTATTGACACACTCATCAAAATATACCGCAAAACAATCACTGTCTGAGACATCATTCACAGTTTTAAGAAGAAAATACTAAAGACCCAGCCTATGAACAATAGTATATGCAATTTTCACCCTTCCAAGTGCAATTCCTCTAGTAATTTGACTATCAAGAAACATAGCTGTAAAAATCTCAGAAATTTTCTCCTGCAGCAGACATTGACAAATGTACAGTAACAGTTTGTAGACATCACAGTATTTCTGCTCTTGTTATATATTCTTTTATAAGAAATATTTCCAATCCACGTCTGTGGGGCTTTATATTGCAGGTGCTGAGTCAACTGATTCAGGTTTTACTAATTATTTTCTGACCCTTGTATTTCTTCTCTTGCTGTTTCAGGCACCGTACCTTATGATGATACAGCTGCTGCCTCATTATTCTGTTTCTTAGACATGGGCGTAGACCTGTATCACTATCAGGAGGCAACGCTAGGTCAATATAGGATGTAGGTAAGAATAAGTGTCTCGTCGACTGCGGGGTCATTATATACATGTGTGTTTATATAAATATACACATATAATATAAACAGGCCATTTGATACTTTGATACCTCGATACCCCTCGATACTGGGTCATATTGAAAGTATTGAGAATTGCTACATGCATATTGATACTTTTATTCAATACTTTTTATCGACGCGTGTATGTGGCTTGGTCTGCCATTTTCCCTATTGTCACGAAGCAGCACAGTTTATTTTATTCCTGCAGTTTTCTAGTTTTGGAAAGCCAGTGAATTGTCATATTTATTTAATGATTCAGCTACTGTAATTATTTTGTGTCAATGGCAGAGAAGCGTGTAGTAAGAATTGCAATAGAACAACATATATTCAGGAGTTGCAAATAGGAATTACGAACAGTCAGTGTGTATTGTAAATAATGTGTTTTGAAAGTGGGTATTGTAAATAACGTGTTCTGAAATGCTTATTAAAATTTTTTTTAATGTACATGGCCTAAAAAACCATCATTTAAACTCTGTTTTGCAGTGTAAAAATAACATCTCCATTTTATGGAAAATGAACTTCCCTAAAAATATTTACATTCCGGATATGTTTAGTATTCGAATTACCAACGAACTACATATTCATAACATTTTCTTTCAGTGAGGTTAAAACTTGACAGGTTATATAATAATTTGAATATTTCTTTCATAGAAGCAAAATTTTGACTTGTCCACTAAAACAATATGTAATTAAAGATGATACAGCCTCATAACAAGAGGTACAAAAAACACTGTCTCCTGAAAGTCAAACAAAAGTATTCCCCAACCCCATCCAATCCACTGGCAATAAAATTAATGGAGGCCCAACAGTATGACTTAGCATAACAAAAATTTCATAGCTTGGAATAGCAACCTACAATGATCATAGCATTTGATTGATTACAATCATTGCACCACAGCTGCTCTGTCTACGAATAAAGCAAGGATACATTGTGGCTTCGCTACATTTCTAGAACAGTCAAAATTTAGTGAACTTATGTTCGGTATTCTGAATTCAAGTACATATTTTATTTTATGAATGCCATTTATGTTTACAACCGGTAATTAATATTTATTTTACATGTTTTGTGTGTGCACAATCTGTGAAAACGACAAATGGAAAACCACAAACAGAAAAATTAATTTATCTCACTTCCGGCAGCGGAAGAATTGCTATAGTTTTTTATCCCGTGATAAACAATTCGGACCTTTCCTCTATCTGACTTAATCAAGAAAAACTTCTGTTTGTTTTTTCTAAATAAAAATTATTACGCTTTCTAAATTCGAAAATTTACATGCCTGATGTGTTTTCTTTAGTATCATATAAATATTCATGGTTTTTTTTATTCACTTGAAATGCTTACCGCTAACATATATAAATTTCAAATTAGTTTCCATCATCTGTAGTATTATCTTGCGTGATTTTCTTTGATTTTAACCTTTATTATAAATTTGGTTGAGAACAATGAAAATTTAGTTAACACGAATTTGATTGCATTATTTGAAATTTTTTTAGTCAAGAGTATCAAGCTGAAAACTGTATTGAGTATCGAGTATAAAAAATATGGTACCGTCCCACCTCTAATATATATATATATATATATATATATATAGTAAACAATAGGTGTTTACAACTATACACAATAGTGTAGATGACTCCGAAACAAGCAGTTTGATACAGGACATATGTGGTCCATCAGGTCAGGAAATATCTGAAAATCGCTCCACAAAGTGTACCATGATGCGCCCGGCCAGGCTGGACTGGATCACACCATGCCACTCGTCCAGCATGGTTCATTCACATTCCCTTGGCCCTCACTAGTGTTTCCAGGTCCATCACCATATTCCTGCATTTACTGGCATAATTCTCAGACTGGCACAATTAACGCTCCCATTTTTATAGTGCCGAATTGGGGAATTTATTTTCCTTTCATATTTCACGCAGCATGTTTCTCTCAACAAGGCATGTAATGCTAACGGGCCTGTGTGGCGCACGCTTTGTTCAACCGCACCAGGTCACTGACACATTAAGGTCACCTGTGCCGTTATCGATTTCTAGCTACCGTGCCCATGCTGCAAACATGTATACAAAATCAGTCACAGTATGCGATGTGTTTTTTTAATGCGAAGGGAATATTTTACATTTATATTAATTTTTGTAGTACGAATGCGTAATGGGTAAATATGCCTGTCAAACTACTGCATTTAAACGTCAGGTAATTGCATATACAGAGTAACACAACAATAGAGAAGCAGGTAGAAAATTAATTGTTTCTGAGTTTAATGTGCATGTCATGTTTTCCCAATACCGGGCTGCTGTTACGAAGTGAAATGAATGTGTAACAACGGCAGTGGCAAGCGGCAGGCGGCAACCGCCCGCTAGAATAATTTTGTAGCAACCAACTGACAGCTGCCCCGCTTGAGGACATAGGGCCGAACGACAGAGGCAAGCCACCCGCCCAGCCATGCTGCAGAGGATCTAGACGCTCGCCCAATGTTTTCTCTGCTAGCCTCTGCACACAAGTGATACAATTTTCAATATGTAACTTCATATCTATTATTTATAAACAAAGTGTTGTGTTTTAAAAAAGTATCCCCCATGTTTGGTGACAGATTACTTACAGTAGACCCCATTTTAATGTTTACATGCACGTGTCTTGGCGATTCCTTGCAAAATTCACGCAATCATAATTTTTTGCATTAAAATCTTATACAATAGGTGCAAGAATTATGCCAGTAAATACGGGCATTTGGTTTGAGGCTGTCGTGTGGAGCTTTGACGGGCGAGTTATTGCTTGCAGGGCAGTGCTTCGGCATCCGAATAAGTGATAGCAGGAATTGCTGCTTAGGCCGGGGAACTGATTGCGAGGCAATACTGCGTAGGCAGAGCAACTAATTATGGGCTGAGCGGCTATACTTACGTGGCACGGTCAGAATTTTGCTCATATCCACGCAATCAGTTTTCATATAACAGGATATTTTTACGTTATGGTGGTTTGAACACAATTTAAAAGCAATTTTAGGGTGATTGTTAAGTAGGATCAAAACTGCTGATCAAAATTGGTCTAATTCGGAAACAGCGAGGACACACTTATAGCGAGGATCAAACCTGGAACTGTGACATCTCGCTACAACGGGACTTTACTGTACTAATGAGAGGAAGTCAGCATTGTTTGTTGTACCATTCACAGAATTCAACACACAGCCCGTGATCCCGTGGGTGGAGCTTGTGCACTTTTGTCTTATGATAGGCATTGTAGCAGTGTTCGTTACACACTTTTCATACAGTTGTGTACAAAATCCCAAGCTGGCCAGTTACGACACGGGTACTGGTCCAGGGATCCTCTGTAACGTGCTCCAACTATGTCTCTTCTAATGGGTCTCGGACATCACGGCACGTTGGCTTTCTGTACTGCAGTCTAAGTACCTACTGTACTGCAATCTGCACTGAATTTAGCCTACTACTTTTTGTTAACAAAACCACTCTCATAGTTTGAAGCATTACTCCTGTAGCTGTCTCTGGTATGAAAAACATTTTCAGTTCCTAATGGGAAAGAGGTATTGATGCTCTGTTCAAGCGTGGCAATGCCGACATTACATTAATGCTTCATAAACTCTGGTTCTCAGTGTGTATACTGTATCTCAATTAAGGCAAATGGTTAATTTATTATTTATTATGGTGTTTAAGACAAAAAAAGAACAACAACACATTTTAATACAAGTGGTGCTGTAAGTAAAAATATCCATCTGGGTGCCAACAGATGAATTTACATTATTTTAATTTTGTTTGTAAAATTAATAGTGCAAACACAAACAGGCAAGGTTATTAACACATGACTAGTGATAGCTAAATCCGAACATTGCACAAATTTATGAAAGACAATGCAAACTGTAATGTACATCTTAGTGTATAGCACGAAAAGAACTAGCAGACCCCCACATTTTAAGAGAAAATCTTAGTATGTTACTACAGAAAATATAATTGAGTACTGTTAGTATTAGCTATATACTGTACGTGTCACCACATGCTATCGATAAGTCTTTCCACTGAATGTGAATTTTCATTCAGATAGGCAGAGTCAATATAAGCAAATAAAACGTAGGTACCGTAATGTATTGTTACAATATTTATTTGGATTATTGTTTCGTAATATTTATAGCAAGCAACCAAAAATTTATACATTCAAAATTTGATGAAACGCTTGCCTTTTCAAGTTCTATTGAAAAAATTTCATAGCAAATAATCAAATAATGTGTGCGCTTACTAGTCTTATCTTCACATCCCTGAAAGAATGATGTAATAGTACGTAATAATTTGTTTTTATCAAGCATTTGCATCCTCGAAATGTGATATCAGTAGAATATTACTGCCTACTTGCATGGTAACAGAATGCAAAGAAATGGGAGAAGAATTGTTACAGGTAAATGAAAAGTCTTCAGTTACACTGATCAAAATGCAGCTATGAGTTTTTAAAAATTCTCTTAATTTAAGGATGATATTTACCACCTCTTGCCACCACTCGCACCCCATTGCAGGACACTTGGGAAGAACAATGCCCCCCCCCCCCCCTGTTCCCTATGGCTTGATGCCCATGTTCTTCGACATAAACATTCACTCGAATACCATATGGGATATCCCTTCCACATTTTGCTGAAGTATGTTTCTATCCTTTAAAATGACTACTTAAGACTGGTTTACCCAAGTTACTAAGAAAAAGTATTTTTACAAAATTGACAGAAAACCTATCTTTATCTCATGGTGTCACCCACAAGGCAAGTTCAGGGTCATTTAACCACTGTGGGTTAAAAGTTGAGTTGTTCCGATACGTAACCTTTTTCCTATGTATTGGTATCAGGCCGATTCATTAGTATTGGTTATAGGCAATGAAATTGGGTTATTATAGTCGAAACTCGAACCATCGAATATGCTTGAACGTGCAAACCAGGTTCGTGGGAAATATTTTAAGCCTGGGGAAAACTGTAGTGCAAGGCAAATGCGATACCTGCCGTTCTTATTCTAAGAACTAAATTGACAGACTGGGACTTAACGACGAGGAAGGGTGGTGGGAAAAGCTACTCTGTGAGAGATAATCATCTACAGGAAGTGAAAAGGAGAAAGTAAGATGCCGTTCCCACCCCACTGCGGCCACCTGCTGTGACAGGCATAACAGGCACTGTAAGAGATAATCATCTACAGCTGGAATCCGGATGTGCTCTGGGGATAAGAACCCTTGTGTGCAGAAGCGCCTAAACCTACAGGGAGCTGCAGCGGAACTTTCCATTCCCACGTTAAATGCGAAATGAGTAGGATCTAAGTTGTTGGTAGTGGAAGCGTAACGATCCAGGAATTTTCTGAAGTGGTTTTTTGGCTATTATTAATGCATTATAATGTAAGTTTCCCTATTAAATTATACGTTTCATTTTGATTTGTGGGCTTAACGTATTATTTCGGGAATTAATTATTTTAATTTTTTTCTCCATATTTGATATTAAAATGTATTGGAAGTGAATTTGTTGTAATATTAATTGTTTAAGTTGCCCTGATTTAATATAAAAACATATTACTAAAGTATTTTAAGAGTGCTGCTTCTATTTTCCGATTTTGAAGAATATATGTGAAATTCATTTATCTATTGTTTTCTATGTTTACGTAAAGCATAAAATATTAAATAGTGTGGCATTGACTTTAACACAGATATCCATCAGCTTTCCAAAAAAACTTTTGTTTATGAACATAAGTAAACAAATTTCTAAACATGTTTGAGGGGTAAACTATTTTTTATCCCAATATTTAATTTCTAAACTACCTATATCGCAAAGAGTGCAAGTGCAAATATTTTCTGTAAATTGTAATGTATTACAGTGTCATGTTTATCAACACCGTAAAAGATTTGTTATAAAAATATGTTTTAATATTTTTGTGGAAATGTTTACCAAAATTTTTATGTTCTGAGGAAATTTTTCTATGCTAGGAATTTTGTCCACCTCTGTGTTAATAATGCAAAAAAAAGTAAGTTTTTGCATAACTCAAAATTAAATTTAATCCCCATCAATTTTAAAAAAATGTCTATAGCATCGCCAAAAATTACATGCTCCGATAATTAAACAACAAAGAATTGACAAGAAAGTATAAGTAAACTACTCGCCAAAACATACAAAGATGGTATACAATACATTATGTCAACATGCACAAGTAATACTAATAAAAATCGCAAATAAAATAAATTTTCAAAACACATTGTCTCGCTTATGATTCGCTGCCCTGCATTTAGTCCTATTTATGTAATTTACCACTTCTGAAATAACCTGTTGAGTCATGATGTCGCACTTAAATCGTACTTTATAATAAAAAATAATGAATAATAACAACAGAAGTCTCAGTCTACACACTGTGTATTATTAAGGGAGCATGAAATACAAAAATGTGGGAATACAGTGTACACATGTATAAGAAATAATTATTGTAGAATTTTATTAGATTATCAACAAACAATTTCAATGTATTTGACCAGCAGTTATATTGATATTGACGAGCAAGAAGCAGTGGTGCCATATTTTTGAGATATTGAATCGCGATGCAACGTTGCCAACACACGCAACTTTTTTCCTTGAATATTTTTTCATGACAATTATGAATGCATTATGTATAAAAATGTAACTCTAATAAATATGTCTGGTAAGATAGAAAAAGGCAATGAATAGTTAAGGAAACCCAATTCAGTGTACTTTATCAATAACTATTCAAGTTGTACATGAGAAGCCAATTTCGCTGCTGTACAAGAGAAAGATATCTTGCGTAGTTCGCACAGCCGCCGCCGCGCCACAAACACACATACATAGACACCATTGTGTGTAATGTGTTGCCATGGTTTTGCTTTCTGAAGTTATGTTACCATCTATGGAATAGTAACTGCACAACGTTTATTTGTAAACATTGCAACATAATTCAAGTTTTCTGTCTCAAATGTTTTGTAGTGGAGAAATTAAGTTGGAATTTATTATGTTTGTACGGTATCATAACTTAACAATATTTACTGGAATACAAAAATTTAGTGTGGTTTATACATGGGATATTTATCATCCCTAACTTTTCATCAAAAACTTCTAATGCTGCATATACATACCAACATACATAGATCATGGATGCAAGTGGAGAATTTTCATTTCGCTGTGCTACTGGTGGCAATAATATTGGGAAAATATATTTTAATTTTTATTATTTCTCATATTTCTGCACAACAAGTGAGCTGGAACAACAAACAAATGGGAGGGCATTGGTGTCAGGGTATCAGTAATGGTATTGGGGTATCAGCAACAGTTAAAATATGTTCTTTTGTACTTTGAACAGAACATGACATGAAGGACACAAATCTACAAAATAAAACCAAAACTATGATACAAATATTACCCACAGCAATGCATTAGCTATTCAACAGTCTGACTAAGCCTTTAGTTTTCCTTCCTATGGTCGATAAAGAGTAAAAAATATTAAAACCCGTAAAAATCTTATAAAAATTGTAGGTACTTCAAGAAAATATAAAAGTACTCATGTAGTATCTCCTGCAAATCTTTTTTTTTAACTACAGCATTCCATCAAATAAACTGAATGATTATGGGACTGCATTATGAGCTCGAGATGTGTGTGGAATAACTGTTCCTTACACAAGATATGTAATCATGTAAATTATGAAAATTATTTTAGTTAAATTAGCCTTCAAATAAGTATTAATATTCTGGCCCACTGTTTATGGCAATTGATTTCACTAATATGTATTTTGCTACATGTTGAATTGTTGGAAACAAACTTCACGTTTTAAAATGACATAGCAACAAAAATGGTACTTGACCAGTGAAAAACATGAAGGCTTAAGAAATATTTTATTTCGCTGTAGATGGTAGGGTATTACAATATCTGCAGTCATGTTTCAATTGCTTTAGTTAATGTTTTTCTTATTAAGTTTTTGTTTATTTTGAAATATTATAAATTATGCACAATTGGCTTTCAGTTGTTCAGCATGTATACTATCTAAGCAGTTTACATAAAATTCCATAGTGCATATGAATTAAAATTATTTATGTAATCATGTCATTAGAATGTTTTACATGATAATATTATTGATTTTGATGATGAAAAATCTACATGCAAATAGCAAGGAGCTAATTCCCAGGTGTTAAAATGCTGTTTAACAAAGGTTGTGTTTAATTTAGTGTTATTTTACTGTGTTAACATCTATGACACATGGGAGCATTTCTGTCATATAAAGAACAGCATGCTATGTGCACATATTTCATTGTCAAAATTGGAAAACTAATTTTCTACATACCAATTTGGTATATTTGAATTTAATTACTGTAAGATATTAATTTACTATTTATCATCCAAAAGTATTTATTAAAATAAGCAAAAACATAGTTTAATAATTTCCTAAGCTTACAAATAAGGTATAAATTTTACTGAACTGCTATAAATGCCAATATTTATACCACAAAGTAATTTCAAAACTTTTCATAGTAAAATAAAAATTACAGCGATATAAATATCCAATCACACACCTAGGTGCTGGCAGAACAGACAATGCTGATGTAGTGCAGATATCCTGTGAGCTATGGCAGTTTAAAGGTGGTGGTGAAAATGGATCAATTTCAAATGTTCCCAATTGCTGGCTATAACTACCATCATACGTTTAATGCCTAGCTCCATGATGCTATTACCATCAAACCATTAAAAATGAGTTTCAATTACGTCAAAGTAATGCACTGCTTGTAAATTTACTGCCATAAGCAATGATTTTTCTTATCTGTTTACGAGCAGATATACTGCCATTGTGACACCTGTTTTCGAGAACGAGTAACCGCCACCTGCACTTTGCATTGTCACAATTTAACACCAACTTAAATTCACCTGCACCCAGCACCATGATTTCTGCTCAATGCTTTAATTGATTGAAAATTGTATTTCTACACTCGTCCATCTGTAAAGGTTATAGGTCGAATGTTCGAATTTCAAATGGAACCCAAACTTTAAGGTTATATTCGGGTTCATTTTGAAATTTACTGCCATGTCAAAGATCAGTTCTAGTATGGTTCGAAAAATTTACAGTTCGAAAATGTGCTAGAAAGGAACATCATTAACGAACTTTGAAAGGAACTTAAGAAATTACTAATCTACAGCCTACCTTTTTTTAAAATTAAAATAAAGGAATACATTCTGAGGAATGCTAGAGTGGTAGTCATAAATGATCTACTCCTAACTGTTCCCCCTATGTTTAAAGGGTAGTGTAGGGGAAGCTAGTGGATTGCTACCTGAGGGGTGAAGGGAAAAGGCAAGGCATTTTTTTCAGAGAAGGGTAGTGTCTCACATTCCACAATGGTAAAAAAAAAAAAAAAAAAAAAAAACCGTGCCCACCTCAGTTGTTGACATTCTTCTTTTAATGACCATAAGGTTACCATGACCCTACAGAATGCTACAATATTTTGGCTTTTAGCCCCACGAGTTATTAAATTAAAATATTTTCCACACAAACTGTTGGTGCAATTTAAGTATTACAAAAAAAGTGTTTTCCCTGGAACTTGTTGCAAAAATCATTGTGTGCACTATACATGAGTAAATACGGTACTTCACTTCAAAGAAGTTGAAAATAACAATGCAACACAACAAAAAATAGCGAACAAGTCATGTTTGATTATTGTTTTCGTAGCAGTGATGACAGCGTTATATCTTGAACTCTATAATGTGTAAAACCAGGCACTATTCTTTATTTAAATGATTGTATACAAAATAAGTGCTTTGATTCAGTTTTTGAAAAATTACATTTTCAATTAACATTTTTTGTTGTGTTGCTAATTTGTGGTTTTCCCATATCACATCCAAAATGACTAAAAAGATACATTTCCCATTGTTAAGATAAGTTATCATATCAACCAAATCTATAAGAACTAAAAGTTAATATTATGTTAATTTTGCACCTTTTTTCCACTCTAGGAAAAATTTGTCTCCCCTGCCAGGCCCCCATCTTCGCCACTGGTACTTGCTATAGCTAAAACATGTAATTTCATATTGCAAGACGCATATATAATTCAAAAAATGTTTCTTTTTCATTATATTTGGGAACTTGCTGCAGCTATAAATGACATGCAGTTATGAAAATCATGGACCTGAAGGAACTCATCTATTTAAATCAAACTGTGACAACATGACTCTTAAATACACGTCAATATTATTCAAACAGGCTGTGTGTGGACCTCAGAATAATATTTGCAAGCAGTTTCCAATGCAATAGTTGTACAGAAATAATTCACACTGATAATACACAACTATTAGTTTATGATGTGTAGAAATTAAAATGCAAGTTGCAGAATGTGATTTGTATCAACAATAGCACACTTATACAGTACAAACAAAGGCATAACCAGCAGTTTCAGGGGACAAATGCATTTTCTTTCTTGAGATTTTATTTCTAACACTAGGTTAATTTGCACTTTTGTATGCATGGAATCCATATCCTGTGCAATTATTGTGTACTCTTCTGTGAGAATAGCGTGCATTTTACTGGCAAACTTTTCAACACTGAAAACTTTTTTGTATGCAGGCATTCACTCATTAGGCGATAAATGTACGTAAAAACTAATGTTTACTACAAATATTAACTTACTCCTTTGTTTTGGAAAAAAAAATCATGAATTCGTACTTATATTATGTACAAGTGAAGAGTAATATTTTTAAAAATTTAATGCTTGTATTGGCAGTATATAAATACTTTTAATCTGCCAGTGACAATTAGTTCAATAGCAAAAGCATGAAAAGGAACACTTTTATTTTCTTACTTAAATCGATAGGAAGTATCGTACATGGGGGGGGGGGGGGGGGGAGGTGTTATCGGCTGTTACGTCGGGGAGAGGGAGAAAATACCCGGCGAACTACACCAGTTGATGTGAGGTGGGAAGAAGGGGATAACGAGGGAAAGAAAATAAGCTAGGGTAAATAGGAAAATAAGGGAAAGAGGATTAAAGAAAGGGAGGAGGAGAGGAGATAGAGGAAGATCAACAGAAGGAGGTAGAAGAAATGAGAAAACGTCAACTGTAAACGCAACACAAAATACAGTAGCTCCACTTAAAAGTCCTAAAAAGTAGAAAACTCACCAAACTCCAACTTAAAACTTAAAATCGATGACACACCTTAAAATAGGGGTCTTCAAGTGCCCACAAATACCCTATACATACTTGTGATAGTACTAAGTCCCAATAATCTGATGACCACTTAAACACTGTAACTCGAAGGAAACCTGGGGGTACGTTAACTCCCTCTAGTTGCAAAGACGTAAACATAGAAAAGAGGTTGAATTGTGGTGGTATACGAATCGTTTAGTGACTCTGTATGTTGGTTCTACTAAATTTACTACCAAGGATGCATCCACATGTATTCTTCAGTAGTATTGCTCTATAATTATTTAACTTTAATGTATTTAAAATTCTAAGTATAACCTATTAAATTTATAGAAAAATTGTTTTGTCTTAACCTTCAAACTCTAGAAATGGGTACGTGTTCAGTAATAAATAAAATAAATTGGGCTACCTGGCCAAGGTATAAAAGACAATGAAACTCACAAGTTTCATTAAAAATATACTTTTTTATTTATAACCAACCAATGGTAAACAATAACAATAAATGGAAAATACCATTCTTTCGGCTTCAATGAGTATTATTGTGATTTATAACAAAAAAAAAAATGAACTGGCTACTGGGTGCTACTTAAATTCTCTCAAGAATATAAATTGGTAAACAAATCAATTTCAGTTACTACAAGTCCTTCAAAAGCTCAAAAAATAAAACAGTGGGTATTGTATCGGATATCTTTGATTTCAAACTGAATTGTTCTTCCAAAATAAAGAAAACAACAAAACCATTTAATTAGCTCAGAGGATTGTGATCGAACTCTACTGTCTTCAAAGAGTTAAAAAGAAAATAGTCTCCAACCTGACTAACCTTGCAATGACTATACTAGTACCCACGGCCAATAATATTTGCAATACAGTCTATAAAATCGCTAGAGAATACAATGTTATTCTTAATTAAAATTATTCTATACTTAAATTAACTTAGATATTAAAATAAATAAAAGCCTCCAAGACAATAACTAATAACAAAAACTTTACTTTACCTTGTGACTACAGAACAAAACACTCCACAACTTACAGTAGTACCAACTGCTAGTTTCAAATAAACAAAACAATTGATGCATCCAACCAACAATGACTCGTTACACACAAATAATGGGCTACTTCCCTCTGAAAGAACACATAATAATATACCAAGAAAATTATCTCACCTTATACAATGCTTCAGAATGATCAACAGTAGCTGTACTTCTCGTCTCGTCGCTGCGCCATGCCACACACACACCAACTGCATCTCGTACACGCTGGACTTACTCTACTCTTAAACCTACCCTAAGACTTAAATTTATAAGATTTATCGGGGCCATTATTCCTGACCTCAAGAAGAAATGTCCCGATCAATCACTAACTTAAGCAAAAACAAAAGAAAAACAACTTAACTCATTCTGCAGAGTTCTGGTTGGTTCGTCAGACCACTGGGGACCTGCACATGACCGTTGCTCATACCATCACTCACAGTACTGCTCCCTCCCTTCACACCCTGACCTTGCATGTCCTGTTGCCAAGCCTCGACCTCCAGCCGATCAGCAGTCGGCATCCTCCTTCTGATCTCAGCCAGACCACAAAGGAGACATGAGACTACCTTCCCCTTTCCCCTGAACAACCAAGCCTTGCCAGGCTGGCCTCAGCAGGAAGCATTCCCCTTACCCCTGGCGAAACCATTACTTTGGCCAGCCATTGCTGCAAAAACACAGTGCCGGAGTGTAACTCGAATCTTCTACCAACACTACGATACGCTCACTAAAATGTGCGAGGCTCAGCTGGCATCTGCTGAAGCCTCCATTATTTACATACCAAGTTCCTAAACGTCGTCATCACAAAAATGACCAGAAGGGAACGAAAATTGCAGCTTCACTTCGTCCTAGAAGGTTCGATACTGAGAATAGTAAATTCCTAGCCTATACAACAATAAACAAATTCCTAACCATATTAAGAAAGAAAAATCTAGTCGTCCCTAATGGTGAAGTGAAGAGAAAAGAGTCCAACCACAGAAAAACGTATTACCTGTGAACAAAAAAATTAATTTAACCCACAAAAAAAATTCTTATCTCAAAAACTTATAAATTAAACCTCCAAACCTAACATGTGTCGGAACAAAAATTGAAGTTTACAAAAAAAAATTACTCATGAAATTTATGGGCGTAACAATATTAACCCATAAACTGTAGAGTGCATGATCATGAAAAATTAAGATATAAAGTAAAAACAACATATTTGTAATAAACCTATAGAATAATTTTGTGATATACATGCTATAACTGGCAAAATTTATAATTTTGTCAAGAGCCATGGCCTTAAGGCTTTGAATGCAGCCAAACTTGCCAAACACCCAGTATGAGCACTCAAAGGAGCAGAAAAAGAATAGTGGAATAAATAGGGTACTCGACCACATAGAGAAGAACTGCACTGCCTGTCATTTGATTTCCCAACTCTGGCCAAAGTGGTTCCATGCTTGACCACCAAGCAGTAAAGTGTTCTACTTGACATATTTCCCAGGGTGCTGCTTAGGTCACAAAAATCCTTTTAAAAACCAAAGGTAACAAAAGAATAAAGAGCTGTATAGTTACTATACTGTGTTTTGTAATAAAAATACCAAAATCACTTTAAAAACCAAAAGGAACCAAAGAAAAAAGTGATGTAAAGTTAGTACCTTGTTCTTTGTAATATAAACTTGACAAAAATATTTCTGTTTATTATAAAATGTCAAAGGTTTGACATTGATTTTGTTACACATTCTAGTGAATTAAGTATTTTACATGGTCTAAGCCAGGAATTAGAAACTCAACACCCTCTTACAGTGTAATGTGAAATGCAAATACACTCTATTTAAAAAAATTGTATAACATATATTACCAGTGCCTTGTGTTCACCAACTCAAAAAATATGCAGATTGTCCACTTATTGTTCTCAAAGAACAATGTGACTTTCATAGGTGTCGGGTATGGAAGAAGCATAGGAAGACAAGGAGGCAGTCGCCCATCCACTTTTCAAATATCAGGGGTTTTGCTCCCCCTCACCATATCGCTTCCAACTGTCTGGCCTCAATTTCAGTTTGTAATAAATATGACTAATGGTAAACTCCTTGCCTCGTTCTTTTTTAAATACAATTGTTTTGAATTTAAATTTTTTTCTAAAAATGTTAATATTGTATTTAGTATATCCAGTTTTTAGGATGCTATTATAATTTTACCTGCCTTTGCAACTAAAATTTTGATACTGAGGTGATTAAAACTATGAGATACAAAAAAGAAGTATTACATTTGTGAATGAATTCATGCACAAACATACATCCCTAAGACAGAAAGTGATAGGATTTCAAAAATATAAATAAATATGTACAGAAAACCTAAGTGCGGAACTTGCACGCATCTCTCTCGAAACAAGAAAGTCGTACCTATGATAGCTTCAACAGTTTTTTCATAAATATACAATGGAGTCTGTGGCAATACTGAATTATTGAACAAATACACAATATAGTGATGCAAACTGGCAGCAGAAAGCAGCAACAGCTATAGTCAACTGTGTGAAAAGTGACACCAAAACATACAATATATAGTAAACTGAGAATAGTGTGCTATGTAACCCGGGAAGAAAAAAAAAAAAAAAAACTCACGAGTAACACATAACACACACACTAAAAAAACTGCATTGGAAAGTGGTAATGTGAATTCACCACAGAATATGCAGAGTATGTTGAAAAATATAAAAATATAATACAGTACCAACACATATTTTAAATATATTTGGTGGTGTAAGTATTCAAAACATGAAAACATCTTTAATACATTAACAATGAATGGTAGACAACTTAGGTCAAATTCCGTAAATTCAAAATGATCTCAATCAATAATGCCTTTATAACCAATATTTACTTTGATTGTCAAATAGCATGTGAACACAAACACTGGCAAAAATGTGTGCTCTTTTTTATTTATTTAGCTATAAAATAAGGTATACCTTAGGAAATAATAATAGTGAAGGGCTTCTCTGAAGTCTGTCGCTTCAAACTTCCGCACATATACCATGACAAGACGAGAGAAATTGAGTCTTCTTGCAGGTGGAACATCATTAGGCTGCACAACCACTAGAAATAAAAATGTTAAAATTATTAAGAGGGAAACACACCACATTATATGGAAACAATAACATTCAAAATACCATCTTATTTAAAAATCTGTTAAGTTTTGTTCCCCATTAAGCAATTGTTATTCTGTATTTTCTATTTTCAAATAATATAATGAACATAACAAATTTACAGTAGAGACAGAGGAATATTATCATCTCCCTCAATCTGAGTTGAAAATTGGACGACGTGGCACGCATGAGACAAGTAGGTCGAGTATTACCTCTACTTTTTCTGAAACCCAGAGAGCAAAAGGAAAGCATGGGGTATGCATCCCACCTTACACACACACACACACACGCTCGCACGCGCACACTGCCCCCCTTCCCCCCCAAACACACACATGCTCACAGGAAGATTCCACACCACTTTGCCTACACTTCATCTTCATGGACCAGGTGCTATGTTATACCAAGAATAATACTGTTACGTGCGGCCACTCTGCATCCTTTCAGACAATTTGATTGAATGTGTGTAAATAATAGCGTTGATTAAGTCACTGTAGTGACTATATAGAGAGCGATAAGGACTTTAATTAGTATGAAAGTTGGCATTAAATACAGTGAAACCTCGTTGCTGCAATCCAGTTTATTTTCTTTTCCCATATCTGTTTCTTTTTTGGACGGTCCTGACAACTATCCAATATAAACAATAAATAATGTTTAAAAAACCAGCATGCTACGACACCTAAAACATAAAGTTCCCATATCCATCGATGAGATATTCTGCTCGAATGCCAAAAAATATACGGAACAATCGTTAAGCTATGAAATACAGTGGATTTTTGATGATTTGTTCCCATTATTTAAATTTTATCATAATTATCATCAGTACATTCGCCAAAAATTGAGCAGATCATTCGTTTTTGAATACTATCTGAATACAAAAAAAAACACCAACAATCAATAACTGGTGCCATTAATAGTATTGTTTATATTCTACAACAGTTTTTCTTCTTCTTCCTAGATCTTTACTGCATTCGTAGGTTGGCTACAATGAGAAACCATCTCGAAAGCTTATTCTTATGTGTTTACTGCACTCTTAGGTTGACGGCAACAAGAATGAATCACACAATCTCTGACACTGTATTCAACAATCCATGGCCTTGTTATGAAACGGAATTCGGAATGAGGTTACACCAGTGGCAGCATTTTAACAGGGTTGATAAGGTTCTTCACTGCTAGAATCTTTGTAGAAGACCTAGTACTTTTAAAAATATTTTTGTACCCTAGTACTATTTTTAAGAGCGCTATCACCCGTGAGTGCTATTCAAGTTCACTTACACTTCTTTGTCCGTGTGTATTGTGTATTGTTTCATGGATGGAGATTGTCTGTGTTCACTTGTTCACTAAGTTCATGTGGTTAACAACATTGAAAATGTTCAGCAGATATCTTAGATATCTTCCTCTGCTTTGATTCTCCCTGTGCCACTTGCAATTGTCCAGGACGTACTGCAGTGTAATATTTTTTTCAACATGGAAAAATGTAAACAAAAACTTTGTCAGTTCCGGTTCATTGGTGAAAAGTCTCAGGACAACAGTGAAGACAGAAAATTGTCTCCACCAGAACAACCTACTACTTCAAACGAAGATTTTATGCCTGAGGTCCAGAGAATGGTGTTTTGCCAGTTTGGCTCACAGAATTGCTATACAATTCCCATACATTACCGTACAGTAATGGAAAAAATCCTGTACATTTGCAGCTTCCACGTACATACCCTTAATGATGCTCACAGAAAAGTACAAAACAAACATTATTAAAAATAAAATGCATTTCCTTATTATTTCAAATACAGTTCACTCAAATACACAGATGAATAATGCTTAAAAGAAATATATCAATTTAATCATTATGTACTTTTGTCTGCAAATATTTACATATTACACAGAAATAAACTTATGGTCTGCCTTTTCCACTGCAAACATCTAATGCAGTCAATGACAATATCAGATGAGGTGAATATTTTTACTAATTAATAAGTCCATACTGATAGAATAAAGTTTGTTTAATCAAGTGCACATGTTTGTGAAATCCAAAGCTGTCCTGTCACACAAATGATGTTTTATTAATAAAATATTAAATTTTTTTAGTAGGAGGAGAGAAAATGTTATCGTTTTGTGCTACATATGTACAAATGCATGTTATTTCAAGTTCTCTAGGCTACATTTTACACAGCCAAGCAAGACATGCAAAATTCTTAGTGCTACCAAGTGCAATGCTGAAAAAAAACTGTAAATATGGGCGAGACATGTGGCACTAGTTCATTTCAATTGTGGTGAATAATCATGAGTTGGCAAGTATTTCAAATACTGAATTGAACAAAATGTTGACACTGCATACTAAGGCAGAGTTTCAACTGATAATTTTGTCACTAAGTAATTACTGATTTCTTTCGTTTCAGCTCAGATGCTATCTGCCTGTTAAGCATTCATAACAACACATTGTAGGACATGTCATTCATAAAGAAACTTAGTTTATGATCGAAATATGCAGATGTTAGTACAAAGTGTATGTAAAATTCAGATAATTTGTTAATGCGGCAGTATTTATATTCCTGTTACTAATGTAACAAACAACAAGCATAGCAAATGGTTGCTTTATGTAGGTGCATCAGTTGGTCGTATGCAGCGACACACATACTGCCACCTTGCACGTTTGCCGGCAGGTGGCCGCACATAACAAGAGCTGTCCCCCCTCCCACTTTCCAGTATACAAACTCACGCAGTAATGCTGCAGTTTCCTGCCTCGCTCAACTGTTTTTTTTTCTCTGGCCCTTGATCATGAGAGACATGAAAGAATGTGAGTACAGAAGTTCATGACATAAATATATTTTCGGGTGGCGCTTCAGTTTTTCTTCTATACATTTGAAATAAAGTGTGTAAGCAAGCAAAAGTACAATGCAAAAACTGTTTTAAAAAAAATACTAGTAATTAAGAAAGTGGATAAAAATGAGAGGAGTAAGATAAGACATTGCATGGGCGTATGGTATTCCATTTTCTGCGCCGTCAACTTAATTGAAAAATCTTGCTTCAGTTGAGAATCCTCTTAAAAAAAAAAAAAACACACACTAAATATTTTGGCCTGAAAGACACTTCGTTTGAGTGATTTTGTGTTCTATAATAGGACATGGTAACATGTGGACAAGTATTTAACACTCAAAACTGCATCAGAGAAAGGGTAGCTCAATTATCACTGCCCATAGGGATGTTGTGTGTATAGGCTGCTCATGGTAAAGTGAGCACTTTTGATGCCCTGGTTACAGTTTCTTTTCTGTCAATTTTTATCCGTTAACCTTATTTTTACATAAATATGGCCATGTACATATAGAACATAGTGTGTATATCCCATCGCACTTGGAAGTTAATGTGAAGGGTTAAATGAAATATATTTATTGACTATTATTCCAAATGACAGCGCTTTCTAAAGTGCTCACTTTACCATGAATAGCCTATAGTAGTTGTTCCCCCCAGGTAGTTAAAGGCTGCCTTTTTTTTATGCAAGCTTGGAATGCAACGATCTTCCTCCCACGATCCCTTGACAAACAATAGCCCCTGGAGAAGGAAGGGAAATGCCGAAATGGAGGAAGAGGAAAATATTTTGATAGCTGCCAAGCCAATATAAACAGGTGGGGGGGGAAGAAGGCAGCAGTGCTTGGCGATGGTTATTTTCAGTAGCTGTTCGCAAAACAGGGAAAACTCAAGGTGGAAGTTTACTTGATTTACCTCCAAACCTTCAGTCTTAATCATATTATTTTTTCCCAGTAGCACCATTATGAGCTAAGTTTCCATGAAGAAAATTTTATTTTAAAACTGCTCCATTTCTTTTTGTATTAAATGTTTACATTGGCATTTATGAAACTTTTCATGTCTAGAGATGTAAGTTATTTCAATATCAGTTTTTCGAGGGAATGGTGAAAACTGGTGTTTTTAAAGTCGTAGCAGCTGTGCAGCACACATTTGTCTTTATTATTACACCATAAAATTACAGTAGCTGCTGGAAGCTACAGAGGCAAGTTACAGACGGAAATAATGCACACCAGTTTTAGTGGCTTGTACACAGAGACGGCGTGGTGTGTGATGCAAGTGTCTGGACCACCATTATCGCTCCCGCGCACCTTGGACTTGCGACACACAAAATACATGTCTTGGATGATGCACCCTTAAGAGGAATGGGGCCAGAAAAACATTATTTGCCAAATTTACATCATAAGTTGGTTTGAAAAATTTTCGGCTAGACTAAACAACCAATAACTATTTTGAACACCTTACTTTTTTTCAATATATATTGCCTTGATTATTCCTGGAGCACTGATGGAAGATAGTTATTCATTCGTATCTTTCATTAGTGCTCGAGAATAATAAATACAGCAAATTTTTAACAAAGTAAGAAGGTTTACGAGATTATTATTTAAGTCTTTGAGTGCCAAACAATTAGAAAAAATCCTTTGTAAAACAACCTATGACAAAAATTAGAAAAATATACAGCTTTTGTGTACCATTCCCCTTAACCACAAATGAATCGGCTAATTTTGCACTCAGTTTTGTTTAAAATGTTTCACATCCAAGAAAAAATTTTTTGTAAGAAAGCGTGCAAGCGCTTATCTTGCCGCCGACAACCACCCCAATACGTCTGACTTGCGTATCATCAGCGCCTCTCTGGAGGCTTTATTTTAGAGGGAAAAAAATTGCACAAAGCACGTGGGTAAACACTGCGTAAACTAATATTTAAAATGTGCAATGCCACCATTGTTTTCTAAGGAAAAGACATGTTCCAACTATATATATACACATTAACTACTTTTTAAAATTTCAAATTATGCGATTCACAGTTAAAAATTTCTGCTCTGGGCATTTCGAATTATTGAGGTTTTACTTAAATGTTTATTAGCATTTATACTTCAGAATGAATATAATGTAGTGGAAGCCCTGGTACACAAATATTATCATCTGTTTACTATGTGTTCACAGATTACAAATATAGCTAATTATTGTGACACAGGCCTGAAAAAAAACATTCCAGTCAAATAAAAGCTTTATCACACAGTATACTGCATACACTGATAAAACATATAGTAAATATTACTTACCAACACGCACAGTCAACGTCAGCAGTAAACATCAGTTGATGCAGTAATCATAAGATTCAGAAGCGAGGCTGCTTCGCCACCAAGCACTTTGACTTTCCTGACCACATTATAGACCTTTGGAGAGAAGGAAGGGAAACTAATTCCCGGACATCTGACTAAAATCCCATGCAATTCCCGTAATTTTCCCAAACAGTGGAATTTCTGTACAGATGAATGCTGAGATCTGGGGAGCACTGGGCCATCTACGAGATATGTCTTACTGGTAAGAATAAGTCCGGCTAGGCGGTAGGGTGGCATTAACTTTATCGAGACCCCATAGTTAAAGAGTATTAACCACGTGGCAATGCTAAGGCATATTGCGAAGTATATTCTTGTATTCTTATAATTAACTTATTAACTTATTATTCGTATATATCAGTTCATGTCAGTGTAGCAGCCATCAGTACTGTATCCTTCTAACTTGTTAAGTGTTTGTAGAAAAGATTAACGTAAAGTAGTATTGTGAAAAGATAGTCATTCTGTAATATTGTTCAAGCATTGTTTTATATTATATTAGAGTTGTAATAAATGAGTATTATAGATTCTCTCTTTTATTCAGTACTCCTAGTGTTCAGTATTCCTGTTTGTGTACCTACATAGTCTGAGAGTAAGAGAGAGAATGAGGAGGAAGGATAGAGAGAGGAGGAGTAGTGAAAGTATTAGGGAGAGATAGGCACGACATAACACTGGAAGAGGCACAATAGTTTCCCCCTTCTTGTCACCAAGCAGTAAACTCCACCGCGCGCATAAATTCATTAATTCAATTTAATGTTTGCAGCGAAAATATGTGGGAGCGTCTCACACTGTCCACGACGTGCGTAGATGCAGTAATATTCCTTTACAGTACAATAGTTCAATTCAGTATTCAGTCAGGGAGCCACTTGGGAAACCACAGCGTAATCGTACAGCATTCCTTGCTATGGCGCAGCTACATTCCTATCCTTACACCCAGTATTGCTTATGCTACATATGTGTGATATATTAATACATAATTGCTTGTAAATGGATGCAGGAACACCTGTTCCATTGATATCACGAACCACTCTACGTGTTTTTGAGTGATTTCAGAGTATTTCTACAACAACTCTTTCTCTTCTATTTTAAGTTGCATATTAGGTTACACCAGTGTGCGGCACAAGTATACACACACTACAATCACACTATACTACAGCTTTACAGTACATGAAAACACATACACGCAAGACATTAAACACTATTACGAACCATTTAAAAATTGTCTCACTTGATACCACCGAAATTGAAAATCATTTGGATACACCTGATATGAACTACACACAAAAACCCAGCAACAACCCTTGAACTATCGCAGACACACCCCCACCAAAACAAGACACTGAACACTATAGCGCATACAGGTTGACGAATATATTATTTTTACAAATATATTTAGATATGCCACTTTCATCCTCTAATTTAAATAATATTTCATCATCTAATTTAAATTTGACATCAATTTTGTATGTACTGTAGGCTATGTAAATTATTATTCAGTTTCAAAAATATTTTTTTTATAGTATATTTAAGTTATAATCATCATTAGTGTGGTAAAATTGGTATTATTATGTTATCTCTCGTCTCGTGTAATGTACCACACCATGTAGGTACTGCTTGGAAGGCATATAACCTAAACCAATTTAAACAAATACATACCTGTGGTAGTGATTAGGTCTTTACAAGCGGCCACAGTATGTTGACCATTACAAATCGGGCGATGATACATTTTTCTTCAAACAACCACACTTATTTTTTGTATTTAGCTACATAAGCTACACTTACTTAAGCCTGTTGTACGCAATATATTTATAACTGTGCCTATTTAAAAAATGATATTTGTAATGATATGAGTTAGGATCGCTACAGCCCTCCTAGTTTAAAAAGTCACCAGCTACCACTGGATTGACCAATTCATTTTGGAAGCTCATTCCCCTATCTGTAAGTACTTGTTGCAGACAACCGAATTGCAAAATTACTTCTTTGATAAAATCGGTGCACGTGGTCGCGTTTATGGAGTGTACAGGTTCCGCAACAACGTAATGAGTTGCGTACTCAGTCAGAAGAATGTATTTTTTCTTACGGGAGGGGTAGAGGGGAGGGGACCTTTCGCATTAAGAGCCCGAGTCGAGAGGAGCTATTTGGTGGGGGGGGGGGGGGGGGGTGTGGAGATCAACGACAAGCGCTCAGGAGGGTTTGCAATTACTGGCTTGGTTTTCTGACAAATGGAATAAGTTTTGACATAATTTTTTACATCGTTGGCCATATTATCCCAGTAATATGACTGTTTGATTTTTACAAGAGTTTTTAGTGTGCCGAAATGACCGCCTCCGAAAATGGCATCATGGTGGGCTTGCATCATTTTGTTTACCTAATTCTGTGGGACAAGAGTTAATTTGGATGGGCCTTGTGGTGTGTTAATTTTGAAAAGTATTTCACAGTTGGCTGCGAGCTCATAACGGTGGCTGAGGCGGCGGTATTTGATATCTGTGTGGTTGGGGTTTTGTAGGGTCTGTTTAAGTTTAACAATGTGAAGGTCACGATCGTACTTGCCGGTGAAAGGGGAGGTATCGACAGTAATGGAGCATAACAAAAATATGGTGTCGTCTATTTTTATGTACTCTTGTGCAGGGGTGTAGACTGGGGTAATGTAATGTATTGGAACGTAAAACAATAAGGATGGTACATTTTAAGATAGGATAAATACAAGTACTTTCTAAAGGGGTTTCACAATGTTGTTTAACAATTTGAACATTAACTTTATATAGGGAGGTAATAATTTTGGAAATGACGGCCATGGGAAAAATGCGTTCTTGAGTTATTTCAGAGGTGATTCTAGCCCTTTCCTTTGTATCGTGTTTTAGGAAACACAACACAAAGGAAAAGGTTAGAAACACCTCTGATTTCGTCTCAATGGTTTTTAACATACTTCCCTACTGCGGTTTGGATTTTTTGTGCCTTATTGGGATTCTGCAAGATGGCTTCAGCAAAAGCTTTAAATAATGAAGTGCAGGTGAGCATTGTTTCTTTAACTTGGTATAACTCATCTTTAAGAACAAAATGGTGGATGGGAACGGGGGGTGCTGTGGGCATTCGACTAAGAGCATCCGGAAGGGTGTTTAATTTACTTTTTATAATCCCGGCATTGAAGTCATATTCACTGAGAGCAATGGCCATCTTTTGTATATGAACGTTGTGCTTGACCATGGATCGGAGGTACCGTAAACTAGTGTAGTCAGTCTCTATGATAAAATGGTGTCCATATAAATATTGTAGGAAGGGGGTACATAAATAACGGATAGCCCCAAGTTCTCGTTTGATGGTACTACAATTTATTTCCCGAGGGGGCAATATCTTTGATGTGAACGCAATGATGTGTCGCTCCTTAGTTTGGGGATCTATTTGTAGCAGGGCTCCTCCTGCCGCCTCATTACTAGCATCGCATGGTACTATAATTTCACGGTCCTCATAAAATTTATGGAGAACAGGGGCTTGGGAAATCGCTGTTGTCAAGTGAGTGAAGATGGTGTCATGTTTATTCATCCATTTAAATGGGATGTTTTTTGTAAGTTCTATGAGGGGTTCCACTATGGAAGCGTAATTGCGAATGTATTGACGTAAAAACGACGTCATGCCTAAGAAGGTTTGCAATTGTTTGATGTTGCATGGGAGTGAAATTTTGACAATGGCTTCAACTTTCTCGGGGTCGGTAGTTATGCCTTCAGGCGTGATATGTCCGAGGACCTTAACTGTCTATTCCACAAATTTACATTTCTTTGTGTTCATCTTCATATTAAATAGGCGGAGTCTTTCAAAAACTTTGGCAACATTTTCAACATGCTCTTCGAAGGTATTGCTGAGAATGAAAATGTCGATGTACGCGACTGCCGCGGTCCATCGGATGGGGCCTAAGAGTTTGTTTATAAACATTTGGAAATATAGTGGACTTATGCTCAACCCCATTGGCATTCTTTGATACAGGAAAAGACCTACGCCCTCAATCCTAAACGCTAATTTGTGCCTATCTTCAGAGCGTTCAAAATACAGTAGAACTTCTCTATTACGACCTTTCACGGTTCCCGAGAATAGGGTCATAATAGAGGAGAGGGAGGGGGGGTTGAAATAAATAATCTGGAAAAATTTGGGCCAAATTTGATCCACTCCTAACCCGTATGCCACAAAACTTGCCATTTAGTCTATGTATTATTAAAAAATAAAGTTATTATAAAAGATCCCTTATGCAGGTCTCGTGAGTCACACATTGTTATGAGGTACATAATGATCAAAAAGTTTAGGTGATGTTCTGCAATATGCATGCGCGCGCTATGCTCTTGCTTTGATCTCGCCATGTATGTAGTTGGACGAGCGCCTAGATCCACTGCAGCACGGCCGGGCGCGGGCGTGGCGGTTTGTTGCTGAAGCTCGGCCCTAGATCCTTACGCTGGGCAGCTGTCTGTCACTACAAGATGGCTGGCGCCACTACCTTCGTTACAGGTGCGGTTCACTTCGTAACAGCTGCCAGGTGTTGGGAAAACATACTGATAGATGAGATTCACGTCAACGTGTTGCATTTATACGACATGCAGGCAGTGTGTTGGCCTCTGCACTGGCATGATGAGACTCTGCAATGTTAATAGGAATATAAATATTTAGTGTAGTCTACTTGAAATATTATTTATCTCAAATTTTTCATCAAAAACTTTTGACGCCATAATATGGTACCAATAACATAAGAACACATTTTATTTGCACACACTTATCTTTATTCACTTTACACATAAAATTGACTTCATAAGAAAAAATAACAATTGCCCACGGTAAAAAATTAACATATTACATAGGCATGGTCGCACACAAACTTAAAAATAATCATTGAAAAAATGGCATTGAATTAAATTTGAAGTTACCATACATACACTGTTTAAGAAACTAGTCTGAAACTAGTCTGTGGAATGTACCGCTGTTTCTACAGCAAAAGAGGAGGGATAATAGAAGCGAAAAAGGACAGGGAGGGTAAGGCAGAGGCGGCGGCGGCATGTGACTAGGACAAAGAATTCTTCTTACTTACCCGGCCTGCAACTCCCCCCACCCCTCCACACTTCCACGGAAAATACACCAGTGTTGGCTTGTAGTATTAAGTAATTTATTGCTTCACGCTGCTTGGGACAAGAAATGTCAGTCTATGATGATAGCTTGAGAAATGTGCGACCACTAACATCAGTAAGGACTAGTTTTCCATTGACAGAAAGCTGTAGATAGTCGCGGTTCGAGAAAAGATCTACAAAACAAATTCACGCTTAACTGAAACCGCAGTTCAAGATACCACAGTTGGCGAGGGATTACTGTATCTATTTTTAGACATGCCTCAAGTTTTCGACTTTTTCGACCCATACTTTTCATGGTTCCTCAGGATTGGGTCGTAATGGAGAGGTGGTCGTAATAAATGTGGTCGTAATAGAGAGGTTTTACTGTATCTTCTGTACGTGGCAGAGGGTATTGTACTTTAGTCAGGTATTGATTCAGCTTCCTAAAGTCCATTAAAAACCGCAATTCGCCGGATTTTTTTATAGCAATAACGAGAAAGGGTGCAGAATAAGGCAAATCTGCTTCTTCTATAATGTCCGCTTCTACCATGTCCTTAATTTGCTTTAGGAGGTCGTCTCTTACCTTGGGGCTGATTTATCCGTAGTAAGGTCCAATTTTATTTCAAAATTTTTGACTTCCGTGAGCCCCAAAATTGAATTGGCAAATGTTTCTTGGTACTTGTGTATTATATTCTGAATTGCCAATGTTTGTTCGTGTGTAAGATTAGTATTGATGTAGGGAGATGTGGTAATACCATTATCAAATGATTCCAATGTGTTTATGTGGTGTTCAAGGGTTGTAATTACTTCGGTGTTGAGCAGGTGGAGATGTAGTGGAACTTGTATAGTTTATGAGGGTTGTGTCCGTGTATGAGCATAATGTCATATTTCAAAATGAGGATAACATCATAATGTTTAATAAAATCAGCCCCTAAGATAATGTCTTCTTGTAGATTATCCACTACTAAAAAGAGTTGAGTATAGATATGCCCTGAAATATTTAAACTTATCTGGGTTTCAAATTTAGAGGCCGCAAGTACACTGGTCGCTCCGACTAAGGTAATTTTCTCCCTAAGAGGAGAAAGGTTTTGCTCAAGTACTAGAGTGCTCGTAATGCTGCTGCATGAACATCCTATATTAAGGAGAACCTAATAATTTACACCATTAATTTTGACAAGGACACAGGGTGTTGTGGCTGAATTACTAGCTTATTGATGTGGTGTAAGATGAGGTTTGTGTGGAGCGCACTGCGGCAGTTTACTCAGCGTGTCACGCTTCTGCGAATTCTGTAACACATTTTCATCATTGCATTCTGAACGCTGTGCGTCATGAAGTGAGAGATTTGTGGCAGTGGTACAGTACTGGTTCTGGTAGGGCAATTTCAAAATCTGAGGCATAAGGCCAAATTTACGTTTAAATTCATTGAAACGCTCCCCAATATTGGCATTGAACTGAAACTTTTGTTGAGTGAAGAGGGAGCAGCAGTTGGCTCTGTGACCGACACAGAAACAGAGGGTACACGTAGCTTGTTCAAGGCTTCAAGAAGGTTGCATGGCTTGACAACTTTATGTGCATGTGTGTGGATGGTGGTGGAGGTGTGGCAACAGTGTCCTGAAGGACGCGCTGGTGTTGAGGTTTGCCAACGTCGGCGCGTTATTTGCAGGGGGGGGGGGGTGTTAGGTCAGCAGTTGTCAGGTGGGTCTGGCTGCGCTCGCGTGGCATGGTGTTTAAAAACATTTCCTTTGACTGTGACGGACTGGCCTTGCGACCGGCGTGTTATGCTGTCATGGAATATTGCGCGAGTCTGCACACGGCGGTGATTCCCGTGTTTGGTGTTAATGTGTCCACTCATTGGTTGGATTACATGACCGTGATTGTAGAGGTAGTGCAGAAATGTTTTGATGGATTGCCTTGTGGTGTGTGGATGTAATGCTAGTCAGCTGTTCAGTGGTATGCTTGTGAGGCCTGTTTAGATTTTGTAGCATGTTTTTGTCTTTCTGTGGAGGTTGGTTGTCGCTAAAAGAATTGAATTTCGCGGATTTCCACGTACATTCTAATGGGCACTACTTTATTAAAAATAGTGTTGCACTCTCCAAATTTTTTGTGTGATGTCATCAGGGGCAGCGTGGTTCTGTACTGGACCGTATAGTCTGTGTTCTACCCTAAAGGGGCGTGTCCGGGTGTGTGTTTTTTATAAGGCCCTTTGTGTGTCGTGTAGCTGTAAGGTTCCCTATGCTGTATCCACTGTGGTTCTGGTGGCCTATTGAATCATGTCTGCTTGTACGTGTCTGAGTGGGTGGAGAACGGGGTTGGAAATGTTGTGTGAGGTCCGTGATGGGATGTGGGGGTGGTACTGTGTAGGTGTGGTCAGTTTTGAGAGTGAGTATTTGGTGTTTTAGTGACTGTATTTCTGTTTGGAGTTTGGTATAATAGGCGGTCCGTGAATCCTGGTGTATATTTTGTTGGTGTTGGTACAAGTCCACTTCAATGTTGTTGACGTCGATCATCTGGTGGAAGGTATCATTTGTTAGTGGAATGAGTTTATCTGCAATGGGGGGTGTCAGTGAGGCCCAAATAATATTCACAAATTTTGATTCTGATACTTGTGCGTCACATATATTTTTATAAAATGTCAAGTTTTCAATGTGTGCCAGTGTGCTCTGTTCTGGGTGTTGTTTTGTTGTGTGTAATAGGTGCTTGTAGTAGTCTTGTATATATAGTTTACTGAATGTATTTAAAAGTTTCTCTTCAATCTGCTGACAAAGAGATTTCTTGCACACTGGCGTAATACAAATTTCCGTATGTCCGATTGGCAGTCCCTGATAGATAAAACTTTATACGTCACTTTTTGTCTAATTCCGACCAGTTGTTGAGTTCACTAGCGGCGTTGAATGTAACCAAAAACACCTCAATGTTATTGGTCTTTTATCCTGAGAAGGTGGTAACAGGTTGTGGAGGTTGGAAGATGATTTGTGTGGGTACTGAAATGTTGGGTAACTGTGGGTTTTGTACTGTGTTGTTAGCGGCGTTAAGAGGGAGGTGGTGCGTTGTAGAAATGATGTTTGTGTACTCGTGTTCAGGGATGTGAGGATTCGGGCTGGGGATGGAAATTAAAAATGGGTTTGTTGTCTGTAGTGCTAAAAGTGCGCGGGGTCCAAGATAACAACTGGTGTGGGTGCATGTGTATTGTGAAAAGCGTAATCTTACACTGTATTCTGTTGTGTAGGGGAGATGAGTTCGATGGGTGTTATGTGTTCTGTGGTAGCAGTGGTGATTTAAGTTCTCAATTGTTCGTGCAATTCTACAGCACGTTTCGCATCTCCGAAAATTAACAACAGGCTTTTAACTAATTCACGTATATTTTGTGTTTTAGTAGAAGTTTCTGTGTCCATGACGGCATGTTAGTGTCAGTTGTATAGTAAAGGTGGTGCCGTGCACTGGTGTAACTTATATTTCACTTAAAGTGGAAGAGAAACAGCTCTTGCGGAAACAATCCGAAATCACTCAAAATATGTGAAGTGGCTCCTGTTATCAGTGGAACAGGTGTTGCTGCATGCACTTACAAGCAATTATGTATTATTAAATCACACATATAAAGTATAAGCAATAATGGGGGTAAGGAGGATAGCAACATAGCTGCACCGTGGCAAGGAATACTGCGCCATTACGTTGCAGTCCAAACGTGTCTCCCTGACCTACCGTAACTGACGCCTGTTGTGCGTGGCCTTGGCCAGGATGCATAACAGCTGTTTGCGTGCTCGTGAACCTACGTTGAGTGATACATGTTTCTATGGAAATTAATCTATCGACTTTTGAACTAAAGACATAAACTGTGTAATTAACTGTAATGTTATTTGTGCAAAAGGGCTTGGCAACAAGAGGGAGGAAATGATCGCATCTCCACAAGTGTAATGACCTACCTACCTTGCACTATGACTCTTGCTAATATGCCAACCATTCACTACTCTTCTCTCCTCATCTCCCTTACTCTCCACATAGGCAGGATCGCTCATAGGAGGGAAGTTAATGCTAGTGACAATTAAATGAAAGAGGGGATTCTACTAAACAAATTTATTACAATCTCTAGGTAGATATAAAACAATACTTGGTACAACTACAATATCTCTCTCCACAATCTCCTAACTTTACTGTACTCCGTCTGACAATATTATTACATTAACATGAGAGGTTACAATTGTACAAAACAGTGAACTGCCTTACTGATATAATACAGAATACTGAGATACACGAACAACAAGTTCATTATAAGATTACAAGATTATAGCTTCATGATATGCCATAACCTTGCCACGTGATTATTATTTTTTAATTATGGGATCTCGATAAAAGGAATGCCACCCTACAGACTACCTACAGACACCAGTAAAGTATCTCGCTGGCCGGAGCTCCTCGGACCTCAGCGCTCTTCGCTGTCACCCTGATACTGACGTTGACGCTTCACCGTCAGCCGCTCGCCTGGAGGAAGAGGGGAGGGGGGGAGCGTGGCTCTCGTTTGAATACTCTCTCTCTTCACTGGGTCAACCAGACTTGTATCAAAACAGGGGGCCCGTCGAGGAATCTATAATATACCATGCTAGCTTAACTTGTCATGAGAGGGCCCCCTGGAGCCCGCTACAGAATAGACACAAACACCAAACACTGAAATCACCGCTGACTGCAGAGTCATGCAACAATCCGCCAACAACAAACACAAATCTTGAAAGCCAGTTTACATTCTTATCGACCGCCATCTTGCAAGTAATAAACAACATAGTCAGCCAACAAGTAATACAAACATATGTGCAGTCTTGGCAACCTAATCGCCCCGTAGTGCGGTCAATACTTGCTCAATTTGAAATTTTAATTAAATAAATTAGGTCTTACACTTGCCATTCCCACCAAAAACATACTCACAAACAAATTAACAGAGTGCAATTTTTTCACATCCCAAATAGTGATTAAAATACAGATACCTGTTGTGCATGCCAGCGCCAACTGGAAAATCTACGACATCATTCCCGTGAAATTTTGATTTCAAAATCATACATGTTCCATCCAAATACTGTCCAATCTTGTTGCAATTGACCCTGACATGGGCACTGTTAAGGCATTGTCGTCATCTGATATCGAGCCGGATGTTTTAGCCATCCCGGAGCAATCCTTCACGCCCGAGAATGCGCAATGCATTAAACAAGCCATTCTATCTGACCCAGCCGAACTTTTCTCACAATGTAAGTTTCAATGTTCACCCGTGAATACAGTTTCAATCCACCCCATCTTGCCTCATCAATACGCCCTCAGAAACCCCCTAGAAGGCACCATGTTAAGATACCCTAGCAGATCATAGAACACTAATATGCAAGACCACAAACTAGGTACCATTGAAATACATGACCCTTGTGGATGTTATGTAGCCACACGTACACACAAAATCATTGACACAACACACCTATGTGATGTATGGGCACCCACAATCCCTCTACAGCAAACTGTTGTCCCTGCTCATTGGTTACACCAACATGCATTTCAACTTCAACAATTATACCTCACCACAGGAATACACTTTTCCAATCTTTACACTGCACTCGATATTGACTGGAAAATTAATCACACTACACTTCCAGGCATACAAGACATACCATCCCAACCCCACATGGCAAGTTTAGTAGCAGTCGTTTATTTCAAGTAATAGATCTCATTGACTATGAGTAATAGATCTCATTGGATATGATTATGCAACCATAGCAATCATTGGACTGCTAGTGTTTTGTATTGTCACCATGTATCTTAAGTTACTCAAACTCACCAATATCCTGAATCGACTAAACACAGGCAACTGAACTACAAGACCTCCACAGCCAGGAGTTGCCAGTCAGTCAGTGTGTCCATATGTAAGTTAGTAGTTATTTGGTGTATGATACAGCAAGGTATCAGAAGGTTACAGAAACTCAAATTACTTAAATTCATGCCCTTATAAAGGATAGAAAATCTATTAAAAAAAGGATTACTAATAACTGCTACAGATGATAGAATACTTTTATTTTAAATTCTCAACAAGGGCCTAGACGCATGGTAGATTTTACATCATTGCATAAGCTATTAAATAACTAACCATGACAAGATGAAGTAAACAAGCATAACAAATTAAAGTGTGATTAAGTATATTAGCAATTTTATAAATGTGGCCAAGCAAATATTTCAATATCAGGCAAACTTAAAGCAGACTAGGCAACAAAAGTCAATTCCAAAATTTTCTAACTCTGGGTTTCCGATATCAATTCTAACATAAATAAAATTTTTAGTAATTATTAAGAGGCATCCCCTGGCAAGTCACACACACACACACACACGCATGCACGCACGCACGCGCACACACACACACACACAAAAAAAGTTAATAAGCCAACTGTAGCCATAGAGATATTCTACTTTATTATTGCAATTGAAAAGTAAGCTTTGGCTATTTCAGTTCAAAGTAGTTCAAATGTTGTCAACCTAGTTGGATGGTAGTGTAATTTCAAGTATTACATTCTTATCATAAAAGAGGCCTAGGCCTAAGCCTAACCGAAAATAAAGGAATAGGTATAATTTATTCAACTAAATTATACCAAAAGTGTTGCAAAAGAGTATAAGCTCTCTTAGTATTAGTCCAAAATGCAAACAGAATTTTTTTTTTATCTTTTTTAAAATTTTACCTCTCTGTGTTGTGGTGGTGTTCCCATTATTTCCCTATCCCTACTTAATAAGTGATTTTCATCAATCGTTCTAATAAGATTAATAATGTGTCATAACGGTCCACTGGACATAAATGTTTAACAGTTTTCAAGCTATGTAATTGTACAGATGAAATAAAATATTTTTACAAATTGTAGGTTAAGTAATACCGGCAGTACTGTATATAACATGTATTAGCTGTAAGTACTTTGTTTCTGAAATGTAATTTCAATTCATTTAACTTGCACAGTATTGCATGTAAAAATTTTTTTTACAATCTAATGTCATGCATGAAGCTAAAATGCAAAGTGACAGTGTGATAAAACAGACATGGACACCGAACGTAGTTCAGAGTCAATCAAGTCACAGTTCACACAATATAAACTATAAATTTTACCATCCAAATATGTACAAAGACTGTATCCAGACATTCAGTGTTAATACAAAGGAAATCAAGTGCATTTTTTTAACTGCGTAAAAACAGACACTTATACGTAACAGTGATAACGTGGCACAACCCACAGTATTTCTCTGTGTAAGTAAATTTTTATTCAAATATTAATGTACTATACAACTTGAAATAATTTTAAATAATCTATTGTTATCTCATTGTAAAATCAGTCATTTAACTTGTTCCTGTAATTTTAGAGAATAGCAGTGCAAACATGTATAAGTTAATGTTCTCAACAAGATCATACTGAAGAAAACATCACAAATTTTAATGTGTAAATATCATGTAAAGAGTGTTTATCAGATACTTAGCTCAAATATTAGTAACTAGTCCAGTAAGATGTAAAAATTAAAGTATTCACTTCACAAAAACGAGATGCGTTATTTAACCATGTGACTAAAACCAATTCACATTTAGTTATGCAAGCTGTCACAATGCAGGTTCACCAAATGTGACATTTAAAATTTCCTTTCAAACTGAAAATTAATGCTTGATGCAAACTTGTTCCTATATTTCAAACTGTCAATTATCTTTAACTATAGTGAAAATCTCGTAACTTCAGCCACTAGGCATTAATTAAGTAGTATTTTAGGATATTCTTTTAAAATCAATTTCTATGACAGGATACGTGAAAATACCACATGTGCACAAACTTTCCCCACTCCCGCTTACCCACATACATACGCCTAGAAATTCAGGGGACCTTTTAAACATTGAATGTTAAATGTGGCGATGGAAGTACCCCCACCCCATCCATGGATTCACGCTATCATATGTGTAGGTATTAACAAAATTCTTTAAAGACTTGTAAATCCTTGCACAAAATTCAAAAATTAATCATTATTTTGTCTAATTAAATGTCATGGGATCTCAAAATTTGGTACTCGACCCTCGATACTGCAACAAAATACAAATTGTGAATGCCACCACCTGTCTTCAACATACTGGTAAAATACAAACAACATCAAGAACTGCATGAGCTCCCGGACCCTAACTTGAACAACTAACCTCAATCTCCGGAACTTCGTCTACACAACCTAACCCAGGGCTGCAATTATGCAGATTTTGTCAGTACTTACGCATTTTTATACATTAAATGGATTCACGGAATTTAAAGAAATTTCACGGATATTTACTAGTGCACAAAAAAACCTAACAAGATTTATTAAGGGAAGGGATATTTGTTACCTGTGTATTTACTTACATATAAGGAATTGTAGCATATTGCAAAAGGCTATTGTTTATTAAAAGTGATTACTGACATGAGTCAATTTAAGAAATGGGGAAACGTTACCAAACAGTCCACAGATGGACAATCACGGTAAAATGTAAACACAACATGTCCGCCTAGACAGTGATATTAAGCGCCGCAGCATTGCCATCTCGCATGCTGTAGCGCAAGTGAATAACAAATTAAAAGAGAAGAATTTTTTCTTTTAATCTGGTTTTGGCATTAAAAACTGTCTACCACAGCAATTTCAATTAAATAAAACCCTAGTCGTTTGGAACATCAATTATCGACGTGTTAATTAAACTACATGTAGCAGTACTGGTAGCAAGTGAGAACAAAAACAATGCACAACATAGAACACGCACACACCTTGTTTTTAAAAATAAATAATGAAAAATGTTCATGCGCTAAGGTTGAACCGGTTTCCAAGTTTACTTTCATTAGCACAGCTCTCTTGAAATGCAATGATAATATCAACTATGTAGCAAGATATATAGCGTTTCGTTTTACACTTAACTTTGTGAGTTGGGACTTAAAAAAACACTTCTATACAGCCAATAAAGCTAAGCGCCATTCAGTGTAACTCTGTTGTATTAACTATTTTGCATTAAGAGACTAAGTGACAAGGGTTTGACAAGTGTATTGTTTGGTCAATTAATTAAAAATAATTAATAGTTATTTTATCTTATCATTAGTCAATCAGCTTGACACCTTAGACTGGTAAACATCTTTGTTGGATGGTGTAATAATGATATTGCAAGATATATCAAGAGGATAGAATATAATGGCAAACGTTGCACTTTATAAAAAAGTAAGAACTTAGAATACTTTCAAAATGAACAAACCAAGCTATTGTCCTCAATACACTATTGTATTTTAGTATTCAACATATTTACATGTATTGTTGTTATGTAAAATTGGTAAATAGCAATATTGCACAAACTTAATGGTTAATAGTACTGAAGAGATGAATTTTAGCGCAAAATAAACACACTTTATATAATAGTTTCTCATGTCTTAAACATTGTTAGCCGGTATAAAGCAAATTAATGTAACTAAACTGATGCGTAAATACAAAGTCTGTTTGTTTCTTTTGCAGGTAGACTCACCAAGAGTTTTCTTTTCCTCGAGATTTTGAATATAACATACAGTTAAACAATATAGGTGTTTCAGAAGCTCATCCTGTTGTTGTACTTCACAATTGTTTAGCTGACCATACATACCATGTAAACTGCTGACGAATGTATTCTGTAACTTGTCATGCAAAATCGGCTCAAGAAAGTGTTTCATGGTCTGCATAATCCAGGTAATGGTAATCATGAAGCAAGTTTTAATATGCTCTTAGTGAGTGACGACAAGATTTGGACGGCTCTTAAAATCGTGGTCTTGAGAGTCAACGAGGATTGAAGCGAGGTAAGTATGGAGCAGTGCTGGATTGAAAGAATGGGGGAAACTGGAGACCCCCAGAGAAAACCACCCGACCAGCAGCATTGTCCAGGATGATTCCCACATGCAAATATCTGGGAGCGAACCCACGAGGAATTAAACTCGGTTCACCTAGATGGGTGGTGAATTGTCTAAATGCTACACCACCATGCCCTAGTAATATGTTATCAAATAAATAAAATGATTGTTTATCTTTGAATATTTCCATTATTGATGAAGACAGCACTCAACAAATGGACTTGCTGAAACTATTTTGTTTGCAAGACAACATTCTGTTAATGTAGTATGTACTGATATAAATTGAGGCACCCATGATTCAAAATATAAAGAATTTTATTGCAGTTGGATTGAAGATAAAGTAGGGAGAGGGGCTCAAGAGATTGGTTCGTACATATGAGAACATATTCTTCATCATATAGTACCTCCAAAAATAGAACACATTCTATGGTCAGAGTCGTGCAAAGGCTGGAACCGCATTATCAAAATAGTTTTGTTACTTGACTCTATGTTCCAGAAGATTATGTAAAAGTCATGAAGTATTAAACTTTGATCTTCTTCTGTCATCAAATCACTCAGAAATAAAACACAATTCACAATTTGCCAAAGTTGTGCACTACATTAATGAATGTTAGGAATTTATATAGATGTATACATTTTATGATACATATTAAATTCTGCAATAATAGACAATCTCTCGCATGCCTTTTTATCTGCAAGTAACCTAGATAACACATATAGCAATCGTAGACCAAGAGCCATTTTTCCATAAAATAAAAGATTTTGGATGTATTTAGACTAATATACTGCCAGGAAAAGAACATTTAATACTTTTGATACAACATTAACATTCATGCTCGGAAATTTTACTATGGTAAATAATTTTCCAAAGAGCATCTACAAAAGGCTTTTTTTCTTAGAACATATATGTATTATATTGCTTGGTATACCATTGCACAACTACGTCCTATTTTACTGACACAAAGCAAAGAATGTTAGACAATGTTGCCAGACATGAGGAACCTTTCATGGCTTCCACATCTAATTTTTCACCTACGATCACATGTGTTTATACTGTTTACAAACATTAGCATCTTTGCATGTCGCCTACACTTCAAATACAGAATAAAACAAGAAATTTAAAAAGTAATTTTTTAATCAAATGGCCCACTGACATAGAAACAAACTTTGCTAGAATCCATTTCATTTTTAATTACCTAGTCTTGCATACCAAATATATTTACTCAAGAACAATCTTGCTGAAATTTTTGCTTCAACAGTATTTTTTTTTTGTGATAAGAATTTAACTTGCAAAGGCCTATTTGTTTTGAGTGTAGTTTTTCTTGTTATATCTGATTGAGTGAATTTATATTTCAAGAATTAATTTTCATATCAAGCAATATTAGAATTTTTTGCAATAAAAATTAATAGATTTTTGGTGCACCTGTAATTTTTAATTTGCTAAATATGAACAAATTTTTATTTGCATAATCAGGATTTTTCAGGATGTTTGAGTGTGTTGTTAAGGATTTAGATTTCAAGATCAGTGGCAGCCCTGACCTAAACTATAGCAGCTGGGGCGGACTACTTGTTAGACCAAGGGGGTAGTGTAGCAGGCTCCAGGAGGCCAGAACACCAGAAATTTGAATTATCATGAGTTAACCTCACATACACTATGGATTATTAAAGCGAGTCACCTGTTTATCAACAAGCCTAATCGACCTACTGAGGAGAAAGTATTTAAGGCAGAGCCACGCTCCCCCCTACCCCACTGGTAGACGACGATGTCTGAGGCGACAAGGCGTCAGTGAGACACAGAACACTGAGGTCTGGGGAGTGCTGGGCCATCTACGAGATACATCTTACTGGTGAGCAAAAGTCCAGTTAGACGGTAGGGTGGCATTCCCTTTATCGAGACTCCTTAGTTAAAGAGTAATAATCATGTGGTAAGGCTAAGGCATACTGCGAAGTATATTCTTGTATGCTTATAATTAACTTATTATTTGTATATTTCAGTTCATGTCAGTGTAATAGCCATCGGTATTGTATCCTTGTAACTTGTTAATTGTTTGTAGGAATGATTAACGTAAAGTAGTATTGTGAAGAGAGAGTCATTCTGTAGTATAATTCAAGTATTGTTTTATCGTAGAATTGTAATAAATGAGTATTATAGATTCCTTCTTTTATTCAGTAGCCCTAGAGTTCAGTATTCCCGTGTGCGTACCTGCCTAGTCTGAGAGTAATAGAGAAATAAGGGGAAAGGATAGAGATAGGAGGAGTAGTGAAAGTATTATGGAGAGATAGGCAGGACGTATGCATGTTGGATCAAGAGTTCAGGCTTTGATAATGAGTCTAGATAAAAACAATGGTGTAGGAGGAAATTAATTAAACAGTTTAAGCAAGGTGGTTATCTTTTTACATAGAATTTTGTCAGCTAATTTAAAAAAAAAAATACCTTTTAAAGATCCAGTTTTGAATAATTTACCCCTTCCTGAACCTGAAATCTGCAAAATTTTCATGCATTACTCCTTTGGTTATGCATTACCCAAATGTCATTCCAGAAAACCTATATTAAAAAATAGATATTGAATGTAGATAAGTTTGGTATGTAAACTTGCTCAAAGGACACCAAGATATCCTAGACTTTTGGAATGCTGTTTTTCAAATGAAAAATGCAATTGGTGCAGAAATGTTTCACTATCTAAAGAAGTTTGTGAAGGCCATACTGTGCCTTCCGCACTCTTCGGCTGCCACAGAAATAATTTTTTTTTGCTGTAACTGTAAATAAAAATTAATTGAGGATCAGATTTCTGACACCAATTATGAACGAACTTCTTTTAACAAAATAAAAATTGAAGCTTTTTAAATACTATTGATTTCATGTGTCAAAAAAGCTTCTTGCTTTAGTGAAGGCGCCAAATGAGAAAATGTAAACCAAGTAACTAGCTCTAAAATTGAAAACTTGTAGTGTTGCAGGTTATGTATTTTTTAACGGTTCTTATAATTAATTTTAAACCTGATTTTGGTTAAATTCCCTGTTTCTTTTGTTAGTGAGTGTAATATTCTAAATTTTTTTTTGGTGCCACGTGGAGCGGGAACAGTTTATAAGTTTTAATATGTGGCCGTCTCCTAGTGGTTATCAGTAGTGCGTTTACGTTTTAGAGTGAGGAGAGTCGCAGTTCAGGTCGATTCAGTTTTGAGATAAGTTTTTTTACTTATTTTGTAGTTTCCCGATAGTAAGCAGTTTTGGTTTTGGAGGTCGAGGAAGTTCTCTGCAACGCACAAGGGTTTGGCCAATAGTAATGAATTGGGACCCCGGAATTTATATTTTTTAAATTTTAGCTAACAGAGGGAATAAGTGGCATTTCATGGGCGTTGTTAGCAAGGACAACAGGGGACGACACGTCCCCACAATAATTTGGCTTTTTTATTTTGAGCACGTTTTTTTTTTTAAATGGTTTTGCATAAAGTTTTATGTCCCCTCAAAAATCTATAGCTAATGACGCCCATGAGTGACACGTGCCGAACGAAGTATCAAGGGCTTTTGTCTTGTAACAGATTATGACGAATCATAACGTGAGAAGTAAGTGCCCAGCGATCGTCTCACGATGCAAGTGCAATCGTTAACTAAATTTACAACTGTGATGATTATCCAAGTTGTTCTACTTAATCAACCTGTTCATGTTTGTGTTTTAAACCTGTGAATGGATAATGGAACTGTTAAATAAAATTTAGCAACTTTTCCGAGATGGGAATTCCATTTCTTGTTATTTAAAATTGGCACCCTTACGTCTCATGCTTGACATACGTGAACCAGAACTGTAACTGCAGCAGCGCTATTATTTAACATTTGCCTTGTTACAAATATGGCGACCAACATGTAGGGCAGAGTCGCTCAACGTTCAATTTTTGGCGACAAGGGGAGGTCAAGTACAGTAAACTTGCCCCAGTCTGTGCCCTGAGAATCCGGGGTAATCAGAAATTAGTGGTGTTTCAGAAGAAGCAATGCGATTTTAAACTCTTTTGATGTATCATGTTGCGCCATACTGCACGTAAACTGTTTCGAAATTTGTGCTATAATATTTTCACAAATCCGTGGTTTTCGAAAATCTGGGGGGGGGTTTACGAATCCCCGAGAACCACGGACCGGCGAGAGTTTATTATATATACTTTTGAGAAAATCATTTTGTTCGCTAAGGTGCTATCCATTGAGTTAAATTATTATTCTTTTTTAAATCATTTTGATTTCACACCAGATAAAATTGAAAACCAAACTTTACTGTAAAAACCCACCTTTAATTACAAAAGGAAACATCTTTGCGAATAATAATTCATTGTTGAAATATATTGCGTAACGTCATCAGACGAAACCATTTGCTTTGAAATACTAGTCATGATAGGTGCAATTACTTTGAGCTACGGAAAATCTTCATAAAAATTCTGTTTGCTATGCGCACTTTATTTTCTCGCTGCCAGCATGTGAAAGCACGCACGTGCAGCTGAGAGAAGCTTTTTCCTTTTGCTAGGCAAGAACTTCCCCTCTTGAAGGCATGTAAGAGGTGGATGAAATGTGCGTGAGAGACACAGCAAGAGTGGAGAAAGAGAGGACGATTAGTAAGGAGCGGTAGCAAGCCAGGCTCGCACGTCGCTACATGCCACGGAGGCAGAGCGTAGAGTAGGGAGGAGTGATTATGTAGTCTCACGGAACAAAGGAAATCACGGGCGACAGATTTTACAGAATCTTTAACACTTTAGATCTTAAAAACTTAAAAAAAAACAGTACATTATATACAGTAGGCAAATTCTACTTCAAAAAATTAATATTAACAATTTGTTCTTAAAAAAATACTGAAATTTTTAAAATATTAATATATAAAAATATTTTTATATTAATTATTTAGCAATATTATGCTGTTTGTACATTATTTTAATCCACTTTTTAAAACACTGGTTTCATTCTGGTCATCACTAAGGAAAACCTCATCAAACTAGATGTATCCGTACCGTTGCTATATTAGCGCCTTCAATTGTCTCGAACATAGTTTTCTGCCACATTCCATTCTTAAAAGCTACAATGTGACCGTAACTGTGTGAAGTTTCCCATGCTACTGTTTTATAGCAAAAACTGTATATCATGACGACTCCCGATTTAACCATGCCTTCTTGAGAAAACTGCTTTACTGTTTCGTCAATATTTATTTTTGGTCACATTTTATAACAAACCAGATAAAACTCCGCAAACAGCAATTGTCCAAGCCCGACTGGGCCACTCACGAGTTCAGACATGCCCGTACATCTTCTGCCCTCTCGGTAGCCCAGTGCTACCATCACCAAATGTTGGCGTGTACATTTCATGATTTTTCGATAATGTCAGTCTATAAATTCCTTGAAATTTTGATGTGCATGTCAAAATTTGTGGATACAGGATAATTTTGAGAAATTCGTGAATAATTCACAAGTCAGAAACACCAAATAACAACTATAACATTCATTATAAACAGTTGCCCACTTTTTAAAACAGATTTAAGATTAACAAATTCATAAGTCGTGAATTTCTTGGGTCTCTAAATATAGTGTGCTATTATTATTTATCTTTTGTTGAGCAAACAAGCATATTTTTGCATTTATTTTTACATTAAACTGACATAGTTTGTTAAGGGTTCTACTAGCAATATGTTCTCAAAAAGTATTATCTAAAATAAATATGTCATCAATGTATACAATGGCTGTATTCCATATCAATGGACGTGGCAAAATATCATGAATTGTTGAAAATACTGTGGCAATGTTGATAAACCAATCAGCATTCTTTTATACTGATAAACTCAATCAATAGAAAATGCTAATATATGTCTATCCAGTTTACTAACAGCAAAGATTCCTGAAATAGACTTCATAAATTTTGAATTCTGTAATGCATTTCACATGTCTTCCGTTCACGGAAGCGAATATTAAACCTTACATAAATGCTGATTGGGGAGGTGAAATCAGTAAGATACCTCATTCGCCTTGCTTTTTTTTATAACTAAAGCTGAACACTGCATATGCGAACTCAGCTTCCTTAATGATATATGCTTAATAAGTTCACTAATTTGTTCGATTAATTGTTCCCTAATATTTGTGCTGATTCAATAAGGCCTGGTACAAATCAGGTTATATGTTAAAAGATAGTTTTATTTTGTCATTCTTGGCTTCGTTCGATTAAAAATACTATTAGCAAATCTGTCTTCATACTTATTAATTATATTTAACAGTTGTTTTTTCTCATATTCATTCAACTTTTTATTTATCTTATCTGTTATTGTTTCAAGTGTATTTGTCTCTATGGCTTATATTTCATTAATACAGTATTCAATACTGTCTGCTTGCTGATATTTTGTTAGATAAGTATGTAACGGTACGTGCAATAGTTCATACGTATCATTATTATCCATGAATATAATATTATGATAAAGAAATTGAATAACTTTGTAGCGCTTTATGAAAAAAAATACCTGAAATGAGTTCAATTTTCATATTTTATATTACTAGAAAACTTTGTGGGAACGTATGTCCTAAAATTCTAAATTTAATGTTTGTTTTATATTTAGGGATCTAAATTTATTCAGCAGCTTATACCAGTGTGAATATTTCTGTAACTGGTTGTAGTTGTTGATTTAATATTAAGTGTTAGCTATGAATCTGCAACTGCAACCCGTAGTATCTAATAATGCATAATATTGTCTGCCACATATTATAATTTCAAATCTGGCACTGCAGTTTGTAAACTGTCCTGTGCTGTCATTTTGCTGCTTTACTGACAGGACTTCCTGTCTGGTTTTGTGTAGGTTTTGCTGGCTCATCTGCATCTTGAAAGATGGCATTTCATCACAGTCAACCGATTGCGCGTGTTTGTTACGATTTACTCCCGACTGCAGTGAAGTGGATTCTGTGTTGATAAATACTATGTATACATGTTGCAGGCCAAACTTCTTTTTGAATTGTTTAAAGCGACTTGGTATTATGGAAACAGATCATATTCTTCACTGTGATAATAGGAATAGAAACAAAGAGCACATGTTTACTGTGCTCGACTCTGGAGTCCTATGATCTACTTTATTTCTCTTTTAAATTGAATACAGTTTGCTTGCAATTCTTTGTGCTGACTTGCATCCTCGAGTTTGTGATTTCCACATATTGGAACAGTGTTCATTTACCTTGACTGTTTCATGCATTACTAAGTGCATTTGTTTGCACTTGCCCTCTAACTTGGGAATGGCTTTTCTGAACTGGGTCACGTTTAATGAAATGAATTTAAGACTTAATTTGTCATGTTGTTTTTGTTCCCTGTAATTGTGGAAAGTACCTATACTTTGTGAGGTAGAGAAACATTTAACATCTGGGCTAGCCTTCTTTTTTGTTATCTCTGCATACTTTTCATTTGTGGGAATAATTTGTGACCTTTGTGCTTTATTATTATAATACACATTATTTTTTTGTAGTATCAACAGAGGTATCACGCTGAACCTCTTCAGCTTCTAGTTTCTTTTGTTATTTTTGACATGTGCATCTATTGTTTCCACGGCCCTGTGTTTATTTTTAATTGATGATAATGCTTTTGCCAATTGTTTTTTTCTTTAATTTGAGAAATTTTCCGTAATGTGGTTTGTGACGTTCAATTTCTCCCCTAGCCCTCTGATTTAGTTTGTTTTGTGTTCTGTAATATGTTGTGTTTGGAAAAGCAGTGTATTGTTTCTGAATAATAATAACAGGTTGGGTGTTATTTGGAACTTCCCTATTAATTTGTTTGCCTGCTATATAGTTTCTTCTACTTTGGAAAGTGTGATTTGTGCTCTTTGAATACTAGTTATGTCAATAACTATTGTCTTGTGCACTGTAGTTATTTTGTGTGCCTACAGTTAGTTTTGCAATCTCCTCTTTCAACTTAGTGATCTCAGTTTGGAGTTTTTCCATTTTGTGGTTGGGTGTTGTCACAATTATAGCTTCATTATACCTTTGCAAACCTATTTTGACACTGTGGAGATTACTAACCAACTGATATAATATGTTGTTCCATGAACTTATTATTTTGTCAGCTAAGAAGGGCAATAAGGATTTCCAATGTATTTCTATAAACTCCTGTTCTGGCATGTTGGGGTTGTATTTATGTTTGTAATACTGTACAACATGTCCTCTACGGAGCTGATAAATTTCACCAATGTCATGCTTTTTTGTGTATTACAAAATTGCTCATATTTATTTGTGCATTTACTGGTGCAAAAGCGTTTCTTAATAACTTTGAAATTTCTGCCCATGCAACATGTTCCACAATTATATTTAAATGGCACTGTCATGTGTGCACTTTGCTGTAACTTCCTAATAAAATTTTATATGCCACATCTCTCCTGTTCATTCCAGTTATTAATATCAGTAGCAGCACTGCAGTGTTCCGAAAATTCTTCAATATCTTGCCTTGCCTGTCCTCTGAATATAGGAATTTTCTCTGCAGCCTGAATTAGGTACTATTTTGACTGGCTTTATGACTGCCATTTTGTTTTGTGAGTTTGTACATGTGGTTAAATTAACATAAGTGGCAATTGGCAACTACAAATTGATATATGTGGGTTGACTATCTATATTAGTGTTTTGATTGTGTTCACATACGGTATTTATATTCATAAGAATTACATGTTTATGCCTCGGCTTGTGTTGGTACTAATCCTTTGCTTAGAATTTTTAAACCAATCTTCATGTTAGACTTGTGGATTTACTATCTAATTCAGCAAGAAAATTAGGATTATCTTATGTGAGCTTATCTGCTTTTGATATCAATTAATAAAATGTCCCTGTCGTACATAATTATTTCGATTTCTAATGCTTGTCTAGCATCTGATAAGTCAATAATCACGGTTTTAAAATAATTTTTAGCTGATAAGAATGGTTTATTCTTTTCGGAACTCATAAATTTTTCTAATGTATTAATTATTTTAAAATGCTTGTGTATTCATTCATCTAACATGACATATTCACACTGTATTTGCCCATATATGATATACTGTTAATACAAGGAATTAGTACACTATTCGTAGGGACCCCTTCATTTCACAAATGGTTCTTTCACAAAATTTTTATATAAGCAAGTGAGGCCTATTTCTCAACAAATGGGGTTATTTTAGTGGTGTCATTTACCATTTCATATTTGCGAAATATCACATAATTGGTCTTTTTTTTTTTTTTTTTACAAGAAATTGCCAGAAATTCTCCTTATTCACAAAATTTTGTACGAAATATCACATTTTCAATCATTTTTAAGAGTTGCAAGACAAAACTCCACAGAAAAACAGACAATTTTCAGAACAAGAATATCTTCACTTCTCTGTTTGATTAATGTAAATGCCATCTGGCTTTAATGCCTGTGGTTTTTGAAAACTGGTGAACACTCCCCTCTAATTTTTTTGTCGCGAATCCTTATTTTCATGGCGTTAATTCAATAAATTGTTTCAATATATAGTCGGGATCAGGAAGTTGACACAATTGATGTATCGAATATACACAGCCAAAGCAATTTTGCCAACGAGCACCAACTTCAACGGGACATTGCTACGTTTCGGAAATAAACTGATCTCGGCAAGTTTCTAATAAAAACTTATTTTGTTTGTATTTCATCCTTTTTTCACTTTTTGTTGAATTATTAATGTAACCTGGTTCCTAGTATACAAATGTGATAAATTGAAAAATTACAGAACATTTATTTCAAAAATTGAAATAAAATTTTCCGTTCCTACTAATGACTGGTTGCATGTTCATTCCGCAAACAAAGGCACAAAATACGCTCCATAGATTCATATATCTATGGTATAATGACATGGTTTTGATTGGTTACGTTTTTCATGTAAATATGTTTTTAAAATTATCCAGGTTATGTGAGGACAACTTATAGCTGGACCCGTTTTTTTTTTTTTGTTTCGACAAGTAATATATTAGTTACGGTTCTGTTCATTTTATTTGTTGGGCATGAAACCTTAGTTTCCCACATTTATAATCTTTCGCGAGACGTTGTTTTACGCATCTTCTTACAAGAAAGTAGCAATTAGAAATGGTCATGGTTTTGAGGACACAGTGAAAATTTTTCTTGTACAGAAATAACTTTCAAATTACTATGATTCAAAAGTTGTAATGTCACCAAAAGAACAAAACTCAATAAATGATAAGCTATTATTCGTACCGATGCGAGAATTACACAAACTATTGCATCACCGTTGAAAATCATATGGATTTATGAACTTTACTAAAATCAGTGAAATCAGTATAGATTCCAGTCAGTAATGTAAAAGACACTGAAAAGAGTTTTTCAACGTCTGGGAATATAATGATTGAGAAAAGAACACACCAAAAGCCAAGAAATATGATAGTAATTAATGACAACAGTGCTTGCATCTTCCAATTAAGTGTATGCTACTTTAGTTTTGTGTAGCCAAATTTTGTTGCAATATGAAATGTGTGTGAGTACATGAATTTTTTCCCCACATATATACAATTTTCTTTTTGTGCTATTACCAAAACATTTTTTTCCTCAGCCAAATTTCAGTGAAATTTTTGACAAAATGAATTAAAACTTGACGAAAAATGCACCGAAACCAGCCAAAAAATTCACAAAATCTATCGAAAATTCTCACAACAAACATGTGACTGTATCTATATACTTTAGTTCAGAGTGAATGCCACGAACTGACATGAATATTAGGGTAACTAAATGCAATTTTCAGTTACAATAAATATTTCACATGCAATAAAATAGATTAAGGTTGTATTCTATAAAAAAGTAAATGAAAACAACTTGATATAATTGCACGTTCTTGTACATCATAGTACTCTGACTTTCCAAATATATTAGTATTAAAAATATTTTTAAATATGTGTAGGTAGTAAAGTGTGTAGAATAGCAAGATGTTTTTGTTTTTAACATGTAATGGAAATGAAATGAGCAACGTAGGAAGGCTGTGCGGTCCGCTGTCAGAGAGCTACTTATTTAATGCCAATGGAAACCACCACAGATAATGGTGACACTCCTCAACCTGTTCAAACCACAATATCTCTATTTGGCCCGCCAATACAAATCACCCCCTCCCCCCCAGAACATCCAGATATTGAGACCGTACAACAGGGAGGAGAGGCTATACTAGATTGGCCTTGGCACACATTACATTTACCACAACCCCAAAACCCAGAAACGATCCCCATTTCTCTCCGCCTCGTCAAGAACACATCTGTGCCTTCAACCAATTGAAGAGTGAGCACAGCAGCTAGAAATATCACCCACCTTATTTAAAACAACATACTGAAATGTCGAAGGGTTATAACACCTGATTTTGAACCCACACGTCAGCCTACTAGCCCAACTCTCTATAAAGGTGAAGCCCCTCAGTAACTTAACGCCCCTACCTAGTTCCACCCATGCTTCCAGTGAAAGTGACTTCACTATATTTGGGATACCTAAAGGTAAACAGAACCAAAGTATCCTACCAGATCTACCAGGTCACATTTACCCTAGGGTTTAACTCCCCTTCATCTTTGGTAGTCACTAAAACAAAGGGACCCAAAGCATAAGCTTTCCCCAACGTGGGGAACCCCTAACACAGTCTGGCATTTTCTTGTAATTTTGCACCCCAGTATACGTTCCACCTGGAACATCCTATAATGTGTACCAAAGCAAGAAGGGTGAATGAGCATTAACTTTCATGCTGTTTCTACTTTCCTGCATTTACTTGCTTAGTTTCAAAAATGTACTAGTATGTGTAAAGTGCAACAATTTTTTTTACTGCTTTAATAATAACTCATTGTCGCTGCCCTCTGCTCTTACGCTAGCCCGCAAAACAATAGTGTCATCAATTTAGCTATTTTAACTTTCCCATGCTAATAACATTCAACTGTTTTTTTTTTTGTCATACTGTAGCTAATACACCTGAACGTATTTTGAAAATTCAGAAAGGGCAGGCTGAGATCCAACCTTACACTACAGTTAAAGATAAACATAATACTCATAAATGTAATGATTTTTTACAGAATCTCTTGCACCTTGGACTCTGAATTTACAGCTTATATTCATATTTATCATGCCTTTGGATGCATTTCAATATGTCAAATTTTTAATATGTCTAGTTTCAGCATCAACAAATTGAAATATTACCAAAGAGAAGTGTAACTGCATACATACATAAAGCAGACTGTGGTGTGCAGGGGATAGCTAGCAATCCTTGCTCATGCAATGCAATTGCAACATGAACTGCATGTACTTTCAATTTTTCTGTGCGAGCCAGGAATTCAACTGCTGCTTCAAACTGGCCTGTCAGAAACAGCATTTGAAAGTACATATGTGGTTGGCTGTGAGCACTGAAGTAATTTTCCCCTGAAAAAAAAAAGAGGGAAAAACATTCAAAACTGGAAACCCAACCTTAATTACTGGCTGATACCTTATGGGAGTCTACAATATCATAAATACAGTGAATTTATTGTAACAATTATTTACTATAGCAATACAGTATTACATATTAAGCTGCAATAACAATCCTTCATCATAATTTACTGGCCCAGTGAAAAAAAAAAGCAGTAAAATGCAGCAAACTGTAAAATAAAAGTACAGCAAACTTCCAATTATCCACAAGCTGATTATGAGCTTTGTGGATTAATAAAAATAAATACCAAACACTAGTTTTATATAAGTATAATTTATGTGGACCAGTACACAACTTCCACAGATAAGTATGTACTGTAGCAGCCGGTAGCAGCGAGCAGGTGACTCCATGCAGCTGTTAGATTGGGGTTATGGCAGTGAGCCGTCAACACTGGTGATGTGTAGTGCAAATAACCCCGATGTGTGTTGTTCACTTCCCGTCCCAGCCAAGTAGTAGTCAGGTACAAATTGGTTTCACTTGTGAACAGTTGGCATGAAAATGATCGCAAACAACAACTTGTTGCGCAAACGATTGAACAAAAAAGGGAAATAATAAAGAAAATTGAAGCTGGTACCATCATTAAATAACTTTAACTTATATATGGAATAGATAAAAGCACAATATATGATATTAGAGATAAGAAAGTGAAGATAAATATATGCAAGCAGTTCAGACACTGTTAGTGGAATGAGAAAGAGGAAAATAATGAAACACGCAACATATATGACGAACTTGATAAAACTGGAGTGGTTGTCTCAAAAAAGGGCTGCAGACTCGCCAGCATCCAGTATCATTTATACGGAAGAGGCAAAGAATTTCTTCGAGAGCTTGGAATGGCAGGAGAATTCATTCATCCTCTCGCTGGTTAACAATGTTTAAACAACGTCGCTGCATATAGCAAATTAGGGAGAGAAATTGAGTGTGAATGAACCAGCTGCCAGTGAATTTTGCAAACAGTTCCAACAATTTGTCGACACAGATTATTTGCAAACTATGTAGTTAATGCAGTCAAGGAGCATATTTCCTCCTTTCCAGTCAAAATTGTGCACTATAGTACACGGGAATACCACTACCTAAGTGAGCGACTTAATGTTACTAATGTACAGGTTATTTGAGGCCTCCCATCCACGCACCAATGTTAGTTACCAGTCTTCAATGAGGACTTCTCTCTTTCCTTTGGTCGTCCCCAAGTCGATACCTGCTCTACATGTGAAGAACTTCAGGTATAGATATAAAGTAGTTTTCTGACTGACACAGCAAAACGAGTGCATGCTGGAGAAAACAATTGAACGTGGATGTGTTTTTTGAATTTTTCGGGGGGTCAAAGTCCATTAAAGTAAGTCAAATTTGATCTTTCAAGTGTGTAGATCATGCAAGTGTATTCAATGGAACCATTTGGCTGTACGTCTTTAACAAATGTAACATGTAACTTTGTAAAAATGGACTGAGTAAATTTTTTAATCAATTTTTGCATATACGAGCCATGGGTTGGCCTGCATCAGCCTCAAATAGAATAACGACACCTCAAAACTACCGAACATTTTCCTGAGGATCATGAAGAGTCATAATTTTCAGTTCTGATAGTACCATATTCAATGGTAATACTGAAGAAATATTAACAGAAACAAGCACCCAGTCCCATGAAAAGAAAATTAATCATACACAAATTGCATAATGTATTTTATAATATAATTTCGAATGTAGATAGAAGCAGCTGCTAACTTAAAGATGGTGGCTACTGGAAAATACCTGTATACACACTAATACTGTACAACTTTTATTACGGTTATATTTTTTCTAATTACAATATTTTTACACTTTAAGCAACTTATTGCTGCAGCAAATATTCAGTTCACAGAAACATCTAAGCACACTTTATAATCATGTCTCAAAAACAAGGGAAATGTTACAAAATTATAATATAAGAAGACATGGTCTTTAAAAAATTACTGTAGTCAAAGTTGTTCACGTAAAAACATATACAGTAAACTCTCCAATACTGACGATCTCACACAAACTGTCAATGATTACAGTATTTGGCCAACATAGTGGCCAAAACTACACACTCATTCAACTGGCACAACACATGTTGAAATATACTTGCATCTCCAGTAGAAAACCAAAATTTATGAAAGTGATGATGTAACTTACTTAAATTTAAAAACACAAGTACAAACTTAAGTGTATTTTTCGCTAGAATGAAAATAAACTATTGATAAAGAAACATTCCATGTCACCAACTGCGCTAAATTGCAAATTGTAACATGTAAACAGTCCACAATTACATCTGATTACAGTGGATGCTCAATGTATTGAAAATGAATATATTGATAAACTGTAAACACAGTTAATTTTCAGTGATCCTGGCAAAACTACTATATAAATAATGATAGAATTACCCGTTTATATTGTTTATCAGATATTGTGTCAATCAAAATATCTTTTGGCCCCATCACGATTTCTGCAAAAATCATTTTCAAGCTGATGTTCAATACAAATGCCTAACAACTGGGACTGAACTATGATAAACGCACCACCATTTATAATTGCTGTGGCAAGATGGTGTAGTATCCAGCTCAACTGATGGTGTCGGGTCGGCATGCACCTTCCACTTACATGCCTGACAAGAAGGGAAGTGGTTACCTAGCAACCAGCATGGCGTCCTTACATACACTCTTTCTCGCCTCTTTATGTATCTCTCTCAGCCGTGCACCTTTCATCCACCCCTTACATGCCATTGAGAAGGGAAGCAAAAAAAGCTGCATCCTCTCTCTCTCCTGCACACGTTTGCTTGCTCTGGCGATATGGCAATCTGTAGTGTATATGAAGCATAAAATAAAATAAATCATGTGATCTCAATTTAACAATGCACAGTTAAATTGTCAAATGCACCGCACCCCATAGCGGCAAAATACTCTGCAGGGTCTGACCTCTAGCATAGTAATCACAGCCGGGTGTATGTTAAAGTAATCCGAGCGGAGAAATTTTATCACAATTATCCATTGCTCAAAATAATTTCCACTAAAACTATATAAAAATGGACTACGTAAAATCTTCACGCAATTTTTGCATATAAGAGGCAGGGAGTGGGGCAGCATCAGCCTAAAATAGAATAGTGACTCTTCGAAATTACCAACCATTTTCCTGGGAATCATGAAAATTTGTAATTTTCAGTTCTGACTGTACCATTTTCGATGATAATACGGAAGAAATATAAACACAAACAAGCACCCAGTCCAGTGAAAAAAGAATTAATCAAACAAATTGCATCACATAGTTTATCATGTATCATCACTCGTATTGCCAAGCAAATGGTTTTGCCTGAAAATCTTATACAATACATTTTAGCAATGAATTCCTTTTTTTTTTTTTTTCAACAATGTTATCTTTTATGTCTTTTTTTCTCCATAAAGTTGGTATTTAATCATATCTGGTGGAAAATCAATATGACTTTTAAACCAAATATTAGTTTCATTCACTGGACAGCAGCTTTGCAAATAAAATATGCCCAGAAGCATAAACCTGACCGTCCATTGTCATCAAATGTTTGAACATTGAGCGACACTAGTATTACCAAATGTAAAGTTAATTTTTAGTAACTTCTCGCACAGATATGAGAAGATTTCTAAATAACGTTTGCCTAAAAACACAATTTTTAAAGTGTAATTACTTTTAACTACACACTTTCCACGCGAACATGGCATCAGCAATGTAATTGTAGATTGATATTGATATGCGCACGCTTCGACCGTCTTCTGTGATACTCGTTAGATGTCACTTCCTTCCCTTACACGACTACCAGGGAGGAAGTTATTTGTCTAGCAACCAGTATTGCATCCTGCGCCCTCCCTCTATTTGCTGATAGGTTTGGAAGAGGAGGGGTACATTGTTTCCCTCCGAATATAGCTAAAGTTTCCCCTTTGTCTCAACCACTGTGAACACAGAACCCAGTTGATAATATTACCAAGCGCTCTTAGCTGACTGTGTGTGTGAACGGGACATTGAAAATTTGGCTTGCATTAGGTGTCATGTTTATTTTCAGAGGGTTTGAAAGTTTTGGGTATACTTACAACTAATTACATACAGTATTTTATGGTGTTATATTATTCATTTATACGAGTTGAGGTGAAATTTTTTAAAATATAATGTTGCCAAGTCATTTTTGCGAGGTTATAGTTTTGTTAGGATCCTTTTAATTTTTCTGGGAAGCTCTTTATTTTTTTGCTACGACCCATTAGGTTATTTGAGTATTTTTTTGTTGGATTTTAGGATTTTAGAATAATGGAGTTATGGTTAGGATTATTTTTTTTGTTCAGATCAATCTTAGGCAAGGTTCAGTTGGTTTTTGCCATTTGGGGGTTACGAATGCCCCTCTTCTTATTATTGTTCAGATGTGAGTCCTTTTTGGTGTTTTGGAAATGATTTAAAAATGTTATTTTAATTTGGGTTTTTGGTTATAATTTCGGAAAAACATTTTGCTTCTGTTTTGGTGTTAGGGTCTTTTACCCTTTACATAGTAGTCATGGTTTGTTTTTGATTTTAACTTGTAGTACCTGTTTAAAATTAAAATTGTTAATTATTTTCTTTTCCATGCAGGGGCATTAATTTGTTTTGATTGGATATCATTTACAATTCTTTTTATTCTTTTTTACTTTTTGAGAAGGGTTCAGGTATTATCATTTTAGCTTGTGCAGGGTGGGTTTTAAAAATTTTTAAAAGGATTGGAATATAACATGGTTAAGTCGTTACCTATGTCTTCCCGGGAATATTCCTTAGACTCCCTGTAGCAGAGCTGCTGCAGGAATTATTTGCCAATTGTGCCGAGCTCAAGTCAGCCTCAGCACTCTTTGTATCAGCTACAGTTGTGTTTCACTTCTTGTTTCCATCGCTGCATCAGTAACGCGCTGTCATCATTTATTATGAACTGTTCTTGCGGTGCACGTATGCCATAGGTTCCCAGAACCATCCCTAATGGGAAGGTTTTTGAGTAAACAGCTGTGCGGTTGTGGTCCTACAAGAGAAACAGAAGATTCGTGCTGCGGGTAGCGAATGGAGTAGAGGTAGCTCAGGGGGCAAGGGAAGTGTTCTTCGTGCTAAGCATGTGTTTGCAGGTGACAGCACGTGTGTGCGGAGAGCTGTGATTGCCTGGAGGTCGGGTGATGCGAGCGATGACGCCAGGCACGGCTTTATCGATGAAAGCCAACTGTGGAGGGGTGACGTTTTAAAAAGTTGTACTAGAGATGGCGCGGGGAGTATTCCAGAAGAGAGCTAAGTCAAGGAGTAGTTGGGAAGAAGTCTAAGGGAGCAAAGCAGAATAGTTGAGTTGGAGAGCCGTACAGGGGTCTATAGAGCGCAGTAGGATTAGAAGTCCATCGACGAGGTCGCACACAGGCTGGAGGAGCCTGAGGTGGCTATACATCATGTACGCCTTTAAGAAGATAGATAAACTTTCTTTGTTTCATGGTGGTTGTTTTTTGTAGGGGCTCCAGTGGTCAGCATCAAGTTAAAGATGACTTTTTATGACTGTATGGTCTAGAAGTTAGAGGTTTATGTGTTTGTTACGTGTTTAAGCTAACTTCAGTGAGGAGGACTAACTATGTTTCTTTCTGAATATGTGGTAACTTTTTCTTTTCTGTCGATGCAGACTAAAGTTTATTTTTATTGAGTTGGTAGTTCAGGAATTTATAGTGATAATGAGAATGAAACAGTGTAGAATTTTTTTTTATTTGCTTGAACAGATGTTTTCCTCCTGTCGATAAATTTGTGCTCTAGTTGTCATGAATGTTAATGGCAAAATACGTAAAACGAGATAAAGTTCATTTACGATTTTGTGTTGAACCTTTGTGTAAAAAAGTAATTATAACCGCAACTAAATTTAATGGATTTTTGATGGTTTTTGAATTAAACAGATTTTTACTAATAATTTTGTATTGCATACAAGTCAAATGCTGGTAACATATTGGTTTATTGATTCAATTCATTTTTAATGTTAAGAATATGAATACAAAGATAATTATTTGCTTGTGGTTCCCATAATTTTTAAATTGTTTATTGTTTGTACAAAGAAACATGTTTTGATTTACGTATCTTTTTTGTACTAAATACTTTTTTGTATCTTTTTTGATAAATTGTAAGTCAAAATTTTGATCAAGACTTTTTTTTTCATATTATTTCCACTCTGCTAATGATATTTTTTTAATTTATCTGGTCATGCTCATGTTTGTTTTAATATAAAGTTTTATTTATTGGATTTATTTTATTTAAAAGTTTTGTGAACATCTCCTGTTTTATTCTAATTACTCCTCACCCCTCTTACTCATTTTATGAATCTGGTGGTTTTGATAATCTCGAGTACGTAAATTTTAGAAACAAGTAAATGGAACATTTACTTTAACAAGTGAAGATATTTTTTGAGACTAATATTTACTTATTTATAAAATTATTTACTTAAATAATTTAATGTTTTATAAACTTATCAGTGTCCTGTCTAAAATGATTGCCTACTACATTGATGCGTAAAGACCCGGCTGATTGGCTGCACTTGTCTCTGAGTTTCATACGTGATGCTATGCGAGTCGTATTTCTGAGTTGTTACTCGTCTCGGAGCACTGGTGCCCGACCTGAGTACAGTACCGGCCTAGTAGGCTGTCAACTTGGCACAAAGTTTGCCTCAGTGAATTTCACCCTGCGTGGTGCAGGCTTAGGTGGTGGCACAGCGGGATGGCGTATCTGTCCTGCAGGTTGTTTTAGTGCCCCTGTTCCCACAGCCTGGGTGACACTCGACTAAGGGGTAGGGTATGCGTGTGAGGTGCTAGGTGTTGGTTCTGGCATGTTGGTGGACCCTTCACTGAACAGTACTTCCTGCACTATGAGATGGTATACTTCTGTAACAAGGGTCGGTGTGATTAAAACATATCAACAGGCTTGACTGCGGGTACTGGTGCGGTAAGCAGTTGTAGCAAGCAGCCTGTTCATGCCGAACCCTCTGGGAAGAATGCGAAGCCCCTGTGAATTCTCAGAGATAGCCCTTGTCTTCTTAAACTTACTCTCAACACCACCCCTACAGGTGTAAGGCACCAGGCTCTAACACTAAGATCGGATCTGCAGGAGGTAGGCAGTGGACGTGCCAAGAGTCCAAGTGTGGGTGCTAATTGCAACCGCCAACACCGCACCTACTCTTGACTTCCTCAACAGAAGTGAGGAAGACTCGAGCTGCAAAGTCTTGCAGGAACTACACGGTGTTGTCCCAATGTGTTTGGTCTCCCCTGTACTAGAGAGTAAACCCTTTCAGCAACACAAAGTGAAAGTAGTCCATTCCAGCTGGCAAGCCGATCCCACCAGGAGCGTACCTAGTGTCAAGGCTCTACCGTTCCTCCCACCTGGGCGCAAGGAATGGGTGGCCTTCCAATAGTAGTGAAGTGAGTGTCCAGTGATCGCTGGTCTCCCCAGACTCAAAGAAGTTCCCCTCCCCACAACCACGAAGTGAGCGACGAGGTGGGGGTGACTTCAAGCTGGCAAGCCAACTCCCAGGAGACTGTATCCTAGTGTCCTGGCTCTACCATTCACTGCACGGGGCAGAGAATGGGTGGCCTTCTAAGGATGTTTCTGGTGTATTGTAAGTGTAGGTTCAGAACGAGTAAACCTGGTCTCCTACAGGCTCAGTCAGCTCCCATGAAGACAAAAAAGGAGGAGGTGGGAGTGAAACTCAAGAAATTGGGTAAGATCAGTGTTTATTTACTAAGAAGGAAATAATCAAAGATGGTGGAAGTACTACTTCCTAATCCACACAGGCTTGGCGGAAGGTAAACAACCTAGTATTAAAAGGGGAAGGCGCCCTGTGCAAAGCTATGGGAGGAGGCAGTAGTTGGTGCAAGTAGCTTAATAATTCCTAAAAGCTAGCTCTGCTCTCTGTTTGTCATAATGGACCGAACGTGTGTCAGTGTGCTACTGGTGACGCCGCTGTTTCTTCCTTCGGTGTAGGTTGGAGAGGACCTTCGGCTCCATGATAAAATGATGAAATTTACTGGAGAGGTATGGGTCTCAGAACTAATTACTTGAGCAGGGAGACCCCAGGAGAGGAGCCAAAAAACTTGAATGAGAACTGAAGCAGAATTGGCGAACCAGAGGCTGGGATGCATCTGCTTTTATACTCCTCAGCCATCCCTTCCTATACTGGTATATGACATCTAAAGAGGGGTTAGCAGATGCAAGCCAAGTGCCTAGATCCTTGGTGCAAGCAGCGTAGTGGAGAGCAGTGAGATCTAGCCATTTTACTTATGGCAACATCCCGCGCCACACTGCTGTACTCCTCACGGGCCTCTTGCATGGTTCCAGTGGCTCATCAGCCGAAAATGATTTCTATTATTGAGACGTTAATCCTGGCCCGGTAGATACAATAATCTTGGTAGGCGGCAGCCGCGGTAACTCAACTCTGTAGAAAACTGCCAGGGATGTAGTTGCACTGATAAGCAGCAGTCATTTATTAATATTATGAAAGAGGTCATGCATCAATTCACCCCCTCTCCCATTGTGCGTACACTCATCTGAGCAATTAGAAGAGAAGAAAATTCTTATGCAGGAATGTAGAACTGTCCCCAAATCAAAAATTTATTTCTCACTCAATGGCCTTCTGTATGTGCGCTGGTTCTGTGCCGGTTGTGGCTTGCTCTCACTACTTGAAGACGTGTGGGCACGTGGCCTGAGACAGGTCCTGGCTGGGATGTATTCTTGCAGTAGCAGAGTCGGCTAGACAAAATCATCTATCTCTGTGTCACACACATGTCTGGTTCCCCCCCTCTCTCTCTGCATCTTCTATGTTGCTGGTGGGTTGGAGCGGCGTGTGGCACTTTGGAGTGTAATGTGAGTGTTGCGAGGAGTATCCAGTGTCGGTGATAGCGCCTGTCCATCTGATTAATGTGTGCCGACCTACATCAACAGCTGTAAGACTTGGTTACTGACAATATGATTTATACGAATCTGAGGAAAGCGTATACACATTAGTGGCAACACTGAATAAGTTGCGACCCTGCCCGGGGAACTGATTTTTTAAATTTATTTTTTCACTTATATAAAAGAAAAATATGCCCAAGGCCCCACTCGCAAAGTGTGTTTTTTTAGCTAACTCCTATGGCCACTTAGTGCCGTAGAGTTAGACCCTGCCCTTGTGGCACAGCAGAACAAGAGGGGGGGGGGGGGGGGGGAGGAAACAAATTTGGTTTGCTCAGCCAAGATATTCCGTCATCTAGCCTGCGCACCAAAGTGGGAATGCGAGACTTCTGGCAAAATAGGCACAGAATTGTAATTCACGATTTTACATTGATATAAAGAAGAGACACACAGAAAGCCCTTATAACACAACAAAAGAAGGCACTCAAATTCTTTAACAAATTGAGATCAACAAATTTCTTTTGTACCAAGTTTTTACTGTCACGTTACTGTTCTTAAGTGGTTATGATTTTGACTAAACAGGTATTTCAAAGGCAAACAGACTTACTGACAATCATAATAGACTGGATTTCACATACACACAGTAACCTAAGATAATCTATTTACAATATGACTTGAATGGGTATTCTCGTTACTGAACTTACCTGGTTTACATTACTCTTTACATATGTTACGAGTATAAGACTGCATTTTATTCTTTGCATTAAAGCAATTTTACGTAACTTTTCACAGTTTTAATGCAACCATTTAGCAAATTTTTTATCAAACAAATAGATGCATGATTACTATGTTACACTAAGTTATGCCATTACGTTGCTACTCAAAAAACAAGAGGCAAAAATTAATACGGTTTAAAATTATATACACTTGCATTGATTCAAGAAGTAGATATTTATAATTTACATCTCACACCATTATATTGTTGGCAGCTGGCTTACTCACCGCTGTCCATTCCCTTTTCATCACAGGTTTCCTTTCCAGAATAACAGAATCAGGGTCACCCCTAGCTAACTTAAGGGTGTTTTCTTTCCGTAGCACTGCCTCGTATGCGTACGTCCACGGTACACATACACTATTTGAGTGGGAAGGAAAAAACTAGACGATCACTCACTCACTATGATATGTTGCAATGTCTATCGGAGCTTCCTCTGCGTCTTCTTCATAGGCCTGGCCTGCTTTCTCGGTATGACGTGCGACGGGGTAAGCCAGGCGAACTTTGAGGGCGGCACCTGGTACCCAAGGGAGCTAGAGGGAGAGGTAGCACCATAACTCACCCTGCAGAGTAATGGAATAAGGACCTATCTGCCATGACGTCACAGGGGGTTCAGGCCAGCTGGCCGGCCCTCGACTTGCATGCAGTAAGCTACAAGTTATGCACGGTCGGGTACTTTCGTTGAGAACATTCTGCTTATTTCTTTACGATGCCACTAACTAAAATTTTGCGTGAAGTGCAAAAGTTATGAAATTAAATACTACAGTATTTCTGTTGGACATACTGTATTTACTAAATAGAGTGTTCTGAAAATTTTAACACTTTTTAAATTAATGTATGAAGGTTTCTACTCCTGAATTATTTATAAAATGACGAGGGACTATCAGGTGGGTTAATTTTAAAGTGTTAAATGCTTATTAACTAGTGAAATGAAATGCTAAAACATTTTTACGAATGTTTCGGGTGTCGTTTATAATTTATTTTAGTGTTGTAGTCAGAATATTACTAAAATTGCTAGGTGTTTGCAAGAGTTAATTTATATTTAAGTGGAAATAAAACTGCTTTATATGCATGGAATATAAAATGCCTGGATTTGCAGTGCAAAACTGTAGAAATTATAGTAAGAAAACTGGCTCAGTAGTGACGTACCATAGGTTCCCAAATGACTTAGTCACACGGAAAAACTGGATATTTGCGTGTAAAAGAAAGGACCTCTTCAAAGCGGATACATCAAGAGTCTGTTCAAATTATTTCTCTAAAAATAATTATGAGAGAGACCTTCAAAGTGAACTACCGGGGATAAAAAGAAAACGAACCTTGAGAACCGACGTGGTACCTCATTTGTTACCAAATGTATCACCCAACAGATTTCCAGAGAGAAGCGAATGACTATTGAATCAAACTGTGAAACGGAAAATATTTTCTGACCTAACAGAACTGCAGAAAAGGAAGACGACCAGAAAATCCTAATATGAAGAAAACAAAAGTAATGGGACTCATGTTGTAACACAGTAACTGAATGAACAAACAATGTGTCAACCAGGTCCAAGTCAGAACATAAGTGTCATTAAGAGAATACATTTTTTTAGAAAATGAAATTCAACTATCCCGAATGCGAGTATCATCTTTGGAGGAAGAAATAAAGCAAAAGAATACGTCTGAGAAAAATGTGAAAGAAAAAATGTGTCTCTCAGACAGGAATTGACCAATATAAAAATCCAGCACAGGCAGTGCCCAAAATATGTAAACACAAAACTAAGGGAAATTTTGAAAGACGTATTTACTCCAACACAAATAAAATGGCTGATTTTCAAAAACAAAAAGTGAATATGGTGAGAAGATGATGACATAGCTGCAGCTTTAACTCTTCGTTCCATTTCAAGGAAGGCGTATTTATATTTGCAGAAGAATGTTGGTGTACTGTTACCTGGATTATCAACTATTCAAAAATGGACTCGAAATCTGAAGTGTTTACCTCACATCAAAAGATAATTATTTTCAGTGTTGAAAGGTAGATCATTATTGAAGTCTTCCAGGGATCGTTTGACAGTTCTTTCATTCAAAATGAGAGTTAATCTAGAATGTGTTACAACCAAAGAGAAGATAAAATAATGGGCTCCCATTCCAATGCCCAGGTTATAATAGCAATAGGCCTGGCATCTAAATGGAAACAACCTATTTTCTACGACTTTGACAAAAACATTACTAAAGACAAACTGTTCGAAGTAATAAAGGAGTTGAAGAATCTGGTTTTAAAGTTGTGCCTATTGTGAGTGATATGGGAGGCGGAAATCTATGTTTGTGGAAAACTTACAAATTTCTACAAACAAAGTTTCTTTTAGGAATCCGGTGGACGCGACGTGAGAAATGTGGATATTTGCTGACATACCCTATTTAATAAAACTATTGAGGAATAATTTTCTGGACTACGGTATTTGGCTCCCATGTGGAACTGAAGTATCAAAGTGGCAGTTAAAGCAAATACTTCACGACAAAGAACTTTCACTAACTCCTTAACTTGATAGCAGGGTGCATCTTAAGTGGCAGCGCAATACAGAAAGTAAAGTATGCTATGCAATTATTTTCCTACCACACAGCAACATTACTTAAAAAAAAATTCCCGCAAAAACCGCAAATTTCAAAGTTTTTTGACTTGGATAATAAGTGGTTTTATGTGATGAACTCCAGATTTGTAGAAGATTTTAGAAAACCATGGCACAATGCTTTTGGCATTCATTTTCAAGAACAAGCACAAATCCTATAAGACATGAAGAGCGCTGTGGGAAACACGTGTGTAATAGGAAAAACTTCAATAATGCCTTTTCAGAAAGACATAATAGTGTCTACTAAATCTTTTACCGGACTGCACAATTATTTAGTTTCAACTGAAAACATGAAATATGTCATAACTTGCCGTCTCAATCAGAATGTGCTTGTAAACCTTTTTTTCCGGGGCATGTAGTTATAGGAACAAACGACAACCATACACCAACACACTTTAAATATTGAATACGAATGCTTCTATTCAGAAACGAACTACCTCTCCCAACAGGAACGTGTGTACAAGACATCAGTGCTAAGAAACCATATTTAACTTCTTAGCTGCTTATAAAGTATATGGAAAATAATACTACAGAAGGGAATGCTATATCAGACAATGTAAACCGTGAAAACAGTGAGGTTGCAGAGGACATTGAAGACGAATAAGAAGAGAAAAAACACAGTTAGCAGACTCTATAAGTGGTTCAGATGAAGAAGCAGCACTTTGTTACCTAGTGGACAATTTGGCTCATTGCAGCAAGGACGAAAATTTAATTCATAAGGGGCCTAGTTTAAACGAAGGTAAGTCTCTTGAAACATAACGATAAATAGGGAATTCTTTTTAATCTTAAATCTGTTATTTCAATTATTTTTCTGTTTTTATGTAGGTGGTTTGATTGAATCTTTGTCACAGAGGACTTGCTATACCGTCTCAAGCATTACTCGCCATCGTCAATAATGGTGCGAAAATATTTACTGGGGAGGTATGGGTCTCCACACTAATTGCTTGAGCAGGGAGACCCCAGGAGAGAAGTTGGAAGACTTTACCATGAACTGAAGCAGAACTGACAATCCGGAGGACGGGACGCATCTACTTTTATACTCCTAGGCCATCCGTTCCTTCCCTGGTATATGGCGTCTGGAGAGAGAGTTAGCAGATGCAAGCCCAGCGCCTACATCCATGATGCAAGCGGCATAGTGGAGAGCAGTGGGATCTAGGCATTTTATTTGTGGTGACATCCTGCGGCACACTGTACTTGCGTGGGCCTCTTGCATGGTCCTGGTGGCTCATTGGCCAAAAATTATTTCTATTACTGGGATCTCAGTCCTGGCCCGGTAGATACAACAATCTTGCAGGTGGCTGCGGTAACTCAACTCTCTAGACAATTGCCAGGAAAGTGGTAGCACTGATAACTAGCAGCCGTATATTAATATAATGAGGGACGTAATGCACCAACCTCTTGCATAGATTGCAGTGTCAGTGCTTTACCAGAAGCGAAATGTTTTAGTTTGAAAGTAGATAATGGGCTACAAGGCCGCCCCTGTTTCAAAAGCCTTGTCATTGTTGCCCCATATTTTTCTGAAGATAGGTCAGAGATGTAGAATGGAGACATTAAATTTCATATAGAGTTTTGTAGGCATTTATTTGCCGCTAAAGATGAGCTGTGGTTTACTGTCATTGTGGAGTTGAGAGAGAGTCTCTCAACATTTATGACATTTGCCCTTTATAGAGAGTTAGGTGTTTAGTCCCCATAAGTGACCCAATATCTCCCTCCTCCTCTCAGGAGTATTGCATTATTATTCCCGTAATGTCCACCCACACCACAATATTATCTACAGTAATACTATTAGAGTATTTCTAAAATTGTCCTTTTTATGGTATTTATTAGTTAAACTTTATTCAAATACAACATACAGCTGTCATTAGACTCAACATGAAGTATAATAAGGTAAGAAATTGTTTTTATCAATGTACATGTCAGAACCCTCATGTACTGAAATCCTGAACGTATGGAAATTTTTTTACACTCCCATGGAAAACTGTAACTAAGCAGTTCACTGTACATATTTGTAATAAGTCTTAACATTACAGTTATATCTTAATTATGAAAAGTGAATCAAACAATTATTTATGGTATGTAAAACCCCTATACAACAAAACTCAGGGACCAAAAATTTAGCACTTTGTGCCAAGGAGGTACTTATATGGAGGTACAATGAAAATGTATGCTTACAAACATAATGATGATATAAATTATGAATATGTACACAAGCTACAGCGCAAAATACATTGTACAGTAAAAATATTTTGTAGACACAGAAATACAACATACGTGTTTGTAAACGTGAGGAAGCATTTATAGGGATTTAAGTGCTATTCTTAAAATGGTTATCAATTTTTGATTGTTTGGGCATGTTCTGAAGTTCTTTTTGCACAATATGATTTTTTCTAAAACACTTAAGGCACTGTTAGCATCAGATTGTCCTGGGCGCTTAATCACTGGATCATCAGTATTTTCTTCTTCTCACTGTCAGAGGATTCAGCTTTACTAAGAGCTGCACCATTTGAAGAAGTAGACGGCAGGCCTGAAGTTGAGGGCATGTCAGTGTTGACTAAAGTACACGTAATAAGGACACTGTCGCTGCCCACATACTATTGAAACTCAAAATTTTTGCAACCTAAAGCAGCTGCTACTGCAGTCCAATCAAGTACTTGTGGGGGCACATCTTTCAACTGAACAGGAAACCTGCTTTCTTGAAACAGTTGGAAACGGTTGAAGCAGAAATACTGTTCCGTGAATGGCACAGTTGGTGCATGGCTTACAGCAAGTTCCATTTCGAAGCAGAAATATCTTTGTTTGCAGCTAACTCGTGCAGCAAATAATGTACCAGGTGTTTGTACAATCTTTTAACATGTGCAATTATGCCTTGGTCAAGGGGTTGCAAGCGACTTGCACAATTTGGGGAGAAAAATTTCTTCAGCTAGCAAAACATGTGCATAGCACTGATCAACAAACAAACAGCAAAAAAGTCTGTTTGCAACACCCATTTTAGCATTAAAGCTTAGTAGCCAGTCTTGGAAAACTACTGATGTCATCCAAGAATTTGAATTATTTCTATACTTGCATGGCAATTTTTTCTGGTTCTTAAAACATCTTGGCTTCTGGTATTTCCCAATCACCAATGGTTCCAGTACTTCTGTGCCATCACTGTTGGCACAGAACAACACTGGAAACCTGTTCTTACTGTGTTTTCCCTTATAGCATGCCCATTCTTTGAGACTAAGTGTTTTATCAGGTATAATCCTATAAAACACCCCAGCCTCATCTGCAATAAATATATCTTTGGGAGTATATCCACTACACATAGCTGTCAGTTTTGGTTACCAATCATGTATGCCTCCAAACCAGCTTCTTCATCCCATACCTTCAATGTTACCAAATGCCACCGTTTTTTTTAACTTAGTAAGCTAGCCGTTTGAAGCTTGGAAATGACAAATGTTCATTTTCAGGGCAAATTCATGAGCCTTTTCTTGTAGGATAACACCTGAAAGCGGGATGTTCTTTGCCCTACACTCCATTATCCATTCAAACAGCCTAGTGTCCAAATCATTGCTCTTGCAGTCACGAGTCCATTTCCTGTTTGAAATTCCAACAAGGGATATGTTCTCCTCAATCGTTGCACAATTTGTTATAATTGTTGATAACGATGATTGCGAAATGTCAAATTTTCAGGCAATTTCTTTCTTTTGTTGCCGGCGATCTACTGCATTTAAAATTCCTATCTTCGTTGCTATGTCTAACCATCATTGTTTCTTAAACTTTTCCTCCATTTAAGATTCCCGGGTTATACCAGTGGAGGGGGGGGGGGGGGGGGGACCTGAGAATGTTGTATACGCAACCCTTGGTAAGTATCAGCTAACAGCGCATGGAGAAGTTATCAATCGGGCAGTGTGTTCTCGGCGGCCGGTGAGGAGGGGTGGCCGCGGACGACGGGAGAATTACCCCTTCATTCCGCTACTGGTTGCAGTGTGCTGACACCTTGCGTGTGTGACAAAAGTCTGTCTTTTAAAGTAATTAATTACATTTTACTGCAAAGAAAGCTTTTAATTTTGAGATAAAAATAAATAAAAGAGGAGATTTTATAATTGATTTCTACACTGTTCAATAATTAATAATTCAAAACCACTGTGATTTTCCCTGTCTGAAGTTACACTTCACTCAGCTCTGTGCTTACCTACCCATTATTAGAAGGCAAATTGTGTCGAATAGGTCCCAACATTTTATTAGTTTATTCAAAAGATGCATATTGATTGAAATAAGTTAATATAAATCTTCCAATTTCCCTGCAGAAGTTACTGAAAATGAATTTTACACTTATAATACAAGTCGTGCCAAGTTCAAACAATTTTTGGTGACAAGAGGAGTTCAAGTATATACTTCTGGGCATATCATTTTATTTGCTAAGATAATGCCCCTTGAAATTCAAAAATATTATGTTTTAAAATCATGTCAATTTTACGCCAGATACAATAAAACACCAACTTTAAAGGAAAAAAAAATCACAAAAGAAAACATCTTTTCAAATAATAATTCCTCATTAAAATTTTTTGTATAACATTTTCAGGTGAAACCAGTTGCTTTGAAATACAAGTGATATTAGGTGCAGCTATTTTGAGAGACACATAATCTTGATAAAATAACGTTTGCTGCTGCTGGCGGGGCAGCATGTGAAGGCAAGGCAAGCCCGCAAGCCGAGAAAAAGAAAAAGAGGCTTTTTTTCTATCTTTTGCTAGACAACTTCCCTTCTCGGTAGTGAGGATGGTCTGTGAGGGGATGAAAGAAGGTGCGCCGCTGAGACAGATAGAAAGAGGGGTGAGAAATAGGATGCTAGGTCACCACGCTCGTTGCTAGAGTTAACTACTTCCCCTCTCGTAAGGGGAAGTAGCCAGCCATACTCGCTCACCGCACTGCCGCAGTGTCAACAAACATTTATTGTAATTATTATTCACCTGCTAAAAGAACTGAGAATAATCAAAAATTCAATAGACAATAAAGTTCAGAAAAATAAGTTACACACACTGCTTATACAGTAGAATCCCATTGTAGAGAGCACGGCAACTGCGAGAACACGGTTATAGCGAGGTCTTTTTTGAGGAACCATTAAAAAATAGCAAAAATATTCAATAAAAAATTGTAATTTTACGAGTTGAAACATGTACGGCGAGATTGTGTGAAGCAGGCTTGCGGCAGGACTCGTGACCATATGAAGCGCACTTTTGTCATCTGTCTGCCATAACTCCACTCCCTCGCAATGCCTCCTAGTTTCCCTAAGTACCTTGTGCTGCTCTCATGTGTGATATTTTTCCATCTTGCAACCTAACCCCCCTCTCTGTCAAATCAGGCATATTGTTCTATAAATAGAATACCGCCCTTTCTACATGGACCCCGTTTTCATAAACGAGTTCTGCTTTTCCGTAGTCGTTCACGGTCATTGTGCTGTCAACTGTGTTTGGTTTCAAACAACTTGGCGTATGTAAGTCGAACGTTATTGTTAAATGAAAACAAATATAACAGTCCAAGCAATAGCTGGAATCGAATACAACTACATATTAACAGATTTTCGTCGGTTTCTTTCTATACTATGGAATACCAATTAAAGATAGGGACACAACTACTACTACATTTTATCGCTGTGCTATAACAAACGTAGTTTTAATCCATTTTGACAAAGTTTTCTTGAATATTTTCTGGTTTTCAATAAGTCTCGCACCATGCAGATTTTGTTAGTTGAAAACTTATAATTTTCCAGTGACTACTGCATTTACTGGCATAATTCTCGCAATGGCACAATTCACGCACCAAAATTTTATATGCCCAATTAGGAAAAAACATTTACTTTCATATTTCACACAGCATGTTTCTCACAACGAGGCATGTAATGCTAATGGGCCCGTGCGGCGTGCGCTTTGTTTGAACGGCTGCATGTAGTTTTTTTCATTTAGTTTTCGTGTATTGCTTTTAGAAAAAGATATTCTGGAAACAAACTTTTCTGGGAATAACTTAAATTATAAACAGCAACAATGCAACACATAACATAACTAAAAAATTTCATCACACAAAGATTTGAACTCTAAAACCTAAACTTACATAAACACAAACCTGTGCACCAACCCACTGCGCTACACATACAACTTGCAAAGCGTACAGTGTAAAATGTCAGATACACAATGAAAGTTCATAGTTATCATGTATTTTTAAGTAGTGTTTATTCTTTTATTATGACAGTGGGAGTAAATTGAAACGTTTCCCATTAGTTGTGAATACATTAAGACTAATTTTTTATGTAAATATGTTTTACAGAACCAGTAATTGTTTCATAAACAGACATATACGGTCTGAGGTTATTAATCGGGTGTCCGCCATCTTGTATGTCGCAGCTCTGTGGGTATACCAGATATTTAGAAAACGTTCTAATACAGTTTCGGGCATGTCCATTGATACAAAAACTGCTATACGCGGAGCCAGACCCCTCTGGAGGAGGCTGGACTGCAACCTATATAGGAGCAGAAACGCTAGCAGAAAATGGATGCAAATACTACTGCAGAAATGGGTATCGTGTAGGGCCAGCTTTAGAAGCAATGCTGTTATTTGCTTCAGCATATCTAACACCCATTAAGTTAAAATTAGCATCACTGTATGTCTTACATTTTTCTGTATAAAATAACTTTTCTGTTCTTCACTTTTTACCATGAATCATTTAGCCCGAATTAGCATACTACACCAACAAAAGCACAAGTTTCCTGAAAAAATTAATTTCAGGTTTCACATCTTCCTTTGCACATATATGTGATGTAATCAACCCAATGCCAATACAAAATCACTAGAGAGTAAAGTGAGGTACACCCAACCAACCAGGCCAGATTACTGTATGTGTTACTTAATATGTATAGTGTTAAGTACTCCAGTATTTTTGTTACCTGTCTAGTGCATAAGAATTCCTACCTCTCTTCGGAACATGTACACATCTTCATGTTGAATGCTGACTGGAACTGTAAAATGCCACACTCGTACAAAAATTTGTGACTTTGTTCTATTATCATGATATTTTTGTGACTTCCGTGACCAGCGTATACAACGATTTCTGGTGGTGGTTCAACACACACATTCCTCACTGTACTTCAAGCTGAATAAACAAACTAGTATGTCAGTGCAAACTGTGGTTGGGTTTCCCCAAGTCCCTAACAAACGTTGGTACAGTAAAACCTGTCAAAACAGAACTCGGTGGGATCCAGAAATTATTTCCGTTTCGGCAGATTTCCGTTTTAGGCAGGTGACTTAGAAGTACATAAAACACAAGTTTTTAAAAATTTTAAAATGTTAGTGAACAGAATAAACAATGAATATATTATATTTACAGCAAAATACAGCATGTATTGTATGGTCATTACATTACCATATATAGCCATGTGTAGTATTTGTATTGACGCTGTGTTCTGCCACATATCCATCAAAGTTCGCTTCTTTAGTATCTTCTGGATAATAGCCTTTTCAATCAGTCCTTTAGCATACTGCATCAGCTCAACAAGCATTGGACAGTTTTCGGAGGCAGCAAATCCCTCAAGATCACGCACAGCACATAGAGCTTCAGCATAGCTCTTGATCTTTAAGTCGCCCACAGTTTGTTTACTCTCGTCCTCTTCATCGTTGTTTTTGCCATCATCTTGCTGGTCAGCTTCATCACCTGGGTTGTTGTGTATCAGTTAAACTGCTCTGTCAACTCCTTCTTCTATGCTGAGATCTTCGTAGAAAGAAACTACAGCCTCAGCATCAATGTCCTGGCATCCTCTTCTCAACATATCAACAAGCTCATTGAGGGGTTGGTTGTCCTTATCATTGTCAGTCTCCTCAATCTCTTTGAAGCCTGATTTTGCAAAGCATTTCCTTACAGTGTCTGGATGAATCTCTTTTGCGGCACGAGCAATCCCGTAAACACAGTTCTTAACAGTTATTTTCTTGGTGAGTTCTGTTAATGATCCACTGTTTTCAATTTCTGTAAGAAAATGCTGTAAAACTTTCTTCCTGTAAAAACATCTGAGTGTGTGTATTACACCCTGATCCATGGACTGGGTTATCGATGATGTTTTGGCAGGGAAAAATATGAGACACACATTAGACAGTTTGATGTGAGGATGACATGTTGCATTAACAAAAAAAGCAAGACCTTCCTGTTCTGGTTTTTCATTTTCAAGTAGAAACCATGAAGCACTCCTCCATAATAGCAGCAGTCATCCAGGATTTTTTGTTATACTTCCATTGTACTGGAAGGGAATCTCGATCAAGACCTTTAAAGGAGCTCAGATTAGCAGTTATTCCAACCACCAATGGTTTTTCAAGGTTGCCCACCATATTGCCGCAAATGAAAACGCTTATTCCTTCTTTGGGTTTCTTACCCCCAATACACTCCTCTTTGTGCTCAGCTAAGGTTCTTGTTGGTATAACTCTAAAAAAATGTCCAGTTTTTATCATCATTGAGCACATCCCTGGGTTGGTATCCCTGAATTAGCAATGCTAATTTTTGTTTTCATTCGCCAACAGTCTGTGAATCAATGTCTTTAGCTTCACCACAAACACTATGCCAGATAATATTGTGATGATTTCTGAAACTTTCAAGCCAGCCATTTGAAGCTTTGAAATAATTTTTCCCCAGTTCTTTTGCTACTGCTAGGGCTTGCTCTTGGATTAGTGGTAAAGAGACTGGCACCCCTTTGGTCCTACATGCAACAAACCATTCTCACATGGCGCTGTTAATGTCTTAATTTCCTGTTGACGTTTCATTTAATCGTTTAACTTGTCCTGCTGTCTCTTTGAACCATTCCTGAAGAATTTTGTATTTATTTTTTGTTTCATAAATCTGTGTTTTTCTGCAATTAAAGTGTACCACTAACAGTTTTGGAGGCACATTTTCGTTCTCGTGTGCTTGAATCACTTTTACCTTCTCCCAATTGGAAAGAGCTTTATGCTTTGGCATTTTGTATGCAAAAACTGGGATAACACTTTACTACAACTGTGCGGACACAATACAAACAAAACAAACACCTCTATACGGGACTAAGCCACGAAACTAACTAGATTGTGTAGTAACCTTCAATTGTTTGTCACATTCTGCCAATTGTAGAATGAAACTGCAGTAGAGTGTGCGTGTCTGTTGCACAATAACCAAGCTCTGTCATAACACTGAACTGCTTTTTGGTGAGAGAATTGTAAAACTGTGTGTGTAACTTAAAACATGCCGACAAAACAGAAGAAGGAAGGTGGCCATCAGACACCCAGTGGTTTGATCTATCTTAAGTTAGTAAGCTGCAGCAGGTGTCAGCGAACACATGTGCACGGATTTGTAAGTAATGCCGTAGTTCTTTTTCTCATCTCTTTTCTTTCATCTTTTGAAAACGAAATAGCGTGGCTTCTCGACTGCACCAAACGCAACCACCTGCCCCTGTAACGTGAACCGTCTCAGACAAACTGTCGCCAAGTCTCTCGTGCCGACTGCAAATGAGCAATAAGTAGCTAAATAAAATACTCCTATGTTATGGGCACCACACTTTTGACAGTGAAGGTTTTTGGGGGAAAAAAAATGCATATGGTACATACATAATGGCTTGCAGCTGGAACATTTTATAATTACTAAATATTCCATTTAAAAGTATCCATTTCCACGTTATGGAGGTATCTGTTTTATACAGGATGTAATGGGACTATACTAATTTTTCTGTTTGTACAGGTTTCCGTTTTATAGAAGGCCCATTTTGGACCGGTTTCACTGTACTATTATCACACACCCCACTGTTACCAACTCGCATGCCTCTATATTTATGCATTTGACTGCCTTTGATGATAATGAAAGGTCATTGTTAACTGAGTTTTGTAGCCTTTGTGTTGGTTTCGTGGATGACGGTGAGTACTGGTCATACAAAAATTAATGTTTCTGATCATGAACAAATGTTACAACTATAATTATTATTTAAAGGCCATGCCTGTTTACATCAAACTTTGTAACCTTTCCCTAGGTGTTGCAAAACAATTATATAATATGCTTAGACATACCTGTGAACTGAATATTGCATTTGCCCCTGTCCTAATAAACTGCTTTACAGCCAGGCCAAAAACTACGTGCATGCACACACACAGGCATGCACCCATGCACATGCACACACACAGAACTACATACACTAATAAGAACAGTTGAATTGGAAACACCTGCCATGTTGGTGAAATGGCACTGTGGTTGCTCCATCAAATGGAACAGTGCCAAGTTACACATAACTGGTATGTCATCAGACCATATGCTGATTGTGTGAGTAACAAGTGAAGTACAGAATGGGACAGGATCATCATCTCAATTTAAAGTGTGTAATTAAAAAAAAATCAGAATTCACAAGTTTATAACTTTTACATGAATGAACATAGTACCTCGCTGCAAATTGTAAAATACACATAGCAATGTAAGTTTCCATTGGAACATGTCGTGGGTTCATTTGGTTGTCGGTAGGTGTCGCACTGATGATGCTATAGCAGGTGCTGCTAGCACGCTCGTTCAGTATGTGTCCGGAGGCAACAACACAGCAGCAAAAAGCATTTTGCATTCTCCGTTTCAACAACTGTGAGTCAGTTATACCTATGTGGCGTGATTTTTGTAGACAGTATGGAACTGCACTTCCTACTGCAAAGAGCATCTGATGGTGGAACGAGCAGTTTCACGAGACCGGGTGTTTATGTAAGAGGTAGCCACAAGTTGCTCCCAAGTACCTAAACAAGACTTATGCTGCATCCAGCAGAGTTTTCTACAGAGTCCACATAAGTTCATTCATCATGCCAGCAGAGAGCTGGCTGTCTCCCATATGACTGTCTGACGTGTTTTTAAGGTAATAATCGTTTTTCAAATCATACAGGATTCAAGTGCTACAAGCCCTTTGTGATGTTGATAAACAACAATGTCTTGAGTTTTGTGAATTCATTCTGACCATGGTCACGGACAATGAAAACTTCAGTTCATGTTTGGTGTTTAACGATGAGGCCACATTCCACTTAGTGGAAAAGTGCACTGCCACAACTTACAAACATGGGGAACACAGTGGCTAAATACCGTAGTCGAGCAAGAGAAAGATTATCCAAAAACGGATGCTTTATACGGTCTGTTCTTTTTTGTGGAAAAAAAAGTTACAGGAATGTCATATCTGGATATGTTGAAGATCTGGCAGTTTTCACAATTACGAGAACATTCCAATAATTTCAATTTTGAACAGGAAGAAGCACCACCACACTAGCCCATGCACACCAGAGAATTTCTTAAACAATGAGCTTCCTGAAAGCTGAATCAGTTATTAGGGGCTTACGAATCGCACAATGCACCACTGGCCTCCAAGGTTGCCTGTTCTCATGCTATGATTTTTTTTGTGGGGGTTTGTAAAAAAAAACTCCATCTAGGTGCCTCCACTTCCAACAACTATGGGGAAACTGCGACTCCACATAGCAACGGCAGTGGCTGTGCTAACACCTAACATGCTCGCACAAGTATGGGCTGAGTTTGCTACCATTGAGATGTATGCAGTGCGTCCAGTGGAGGGTAAATTGAACATTTGTAAAAAGGCGAATGAAAACTTTGCATTCTTATACGTATTTTTTAATTTACCTGAAGGTTTTTTGAGCATTCTGTAATATTTCAGTACTTTTACGTTCACTAATATTATCCATAATTTTCGAATGACTTTTCCCAACTATAGCCTGGTTGGGAATAATAACATTGCACCAGCTAGCTTGGCAATTTGTGCAGATCACGGATAGTAACAGTTACAGTGAAACCCTGTTAGAAGTTCCCACTTCAGGCATGCCGCTTATACCAATTAACAGCAAACAATTACGACTCATCTCACTGCAACCTTAGTGTACTACTTCAACACACACAAGATTCAAACCCCGTGCCTTTCCGTACACGGAAGTAACACTCCGCCAAAATCCTGGAGGGCAGCCAGACTACGAAGGGTTGTGAAAGACAGCGGCGCATCACCCCTCTCCCCCACGCTGAGAGCCTACAAGCCATCAGCCGCCTCGGGCCATGCACGAGCGCCACCGAGGATACGCGAAGGCCGAGAGATTACCAGAGGTTGCTACGCTACTCCGGACTCGCACCTGAAGGACATCACATGACTTCCCCGCGGCCGCCAAGACACGCACTGCCCCAATATAAGGCCGTCTGCGACGGACCTCGCCAGTTGTTCCTGCAGTCTTCTCCGAGCACCTGGGTGCTGTAGTTTAGACTACTACTAGACCTTCAACAGCCCTTTGAGAGGCTATAGCCAATGACCTAACAGTCTTCAGCAGTTACCAGAGGTTGTCATCCTTGACTTCGCCGTAAGAGCTCTGCAGCCCTGCTACTGGATGCTCCAACGACGCCAATAGCTACCAGAAACTTTCTGTAGCTATAGTACATACCACACAAAATTTTTCATTGTCTCTTACGAACACCCCATTTAGAGTTGGGTTTGTATTCAAGTATTCTTCAATAGTTTTCATTTCACTTCCCTAACTAGCTTAGGACAAAGTCACCTATACTTGGCTACCGTAGGATTACTTCCAACCACCGATCTTCCTGGCAGGAGACCACGGTCACCGTATTTAATAAGTTTTTAATAAACAAGACTTTGTTTCTCTTACCCTCGAGTCTCATTCATAGAGTAATTTGTCACCAACTACTGGGAGGACCTCGAGCTGAGTACCGCCGACCAGAAACATGAAATTATTCTTATTTCGAAATTAGCTGCAACTGGAGACTCCTGCTCACGCATCTCCAAGTTGAATACACACTCATTAGATGGCCATCTATTTTATTCCTACCAAGTATACAGGTACTGAAGGAGTACAATAGAGGAGCCACGACCACTAGCAACACTTCTCAATCAGGGAGAGACAGTACATCAGAGTACAACATGCCCCTACCGGAGCACCTGGGTGCTGGCGGGGGTATTTGAATAGGTGCTATGGCCTGGCCTTGGTTGGAATTGCACACACAGTAATAGTTTTGGCAACCAACACGGCTCTAACGCTTCTGATCAGCCCACAACAGATGGGGATCTTCTGAAGCATCGGAGCTCGCGTTGGCAAGACTGTCACAGGGTAACACTAATCTAGGGCTATCCGCGTCCGTGGTAATCCTTTCGAGGTATCAGTAGTTAAACCCGCTCTATGCCATTTAAGGTGAGGCACAGCACCAGGAAAGAGGAGCAATGAGTTGCGCGCCTTGCTGCCACGCAGATTGCTGGTCACGCCCCACTCACAGCATAGTCGACGAGCCAAACGAGATTGTGCCACCTTATTCCGGTCACTGGCACCACCAACGTTGATTGTAATTAATCCGGCTGCTTTCCCATCAGCACCGCTGTGTACTCATCCAACCTGCCATCCAATGGTAAGAGAGTTACTGAATCAGACAGAGAACCGGCTAGGAATCTCCAACAGTAACTTCTGGAGCAGGGCATTAGAAGACTGGAACAGTGAGTTCTGTGTTGTGTTATGTCATGCTCTCACTATCGCTCGAGCCAAAAATGAGTGACTTAGCCAGCTATATCCAGCTATCCCTTGCCCGCAAAACAGCAAGGCACCTATCGCTCGAGCCGAAAATGAGCGACTTAGCCAGCTATATCCAGCTATCATTCGCCCGCAAAACAGCAAGGCACCTACCCATACAACCTCCCGTCCATTGTCAATTGCGACTAGCTTCGAAACGAGTCGTATGCCAAACCAATCAAAGGGACTCGTGACTTGTAAAGTCGAGAACTGCGTACCTACCCGTAAAGCCACGTGCCCAACCGCTATATCCAGCCGTAAATAGGCATAAGCCAACCCGTACACAGAACCGACTGAAGTGAAACCGAAGCCACACGACAGTGATCCAGCCTTAGCTAATCGGACATGCGTCACACTTAAGAAGTTTTCCTGTTTAAAAAGTTGAATAATTTTGCACCTTGTCTATACGTACGTGTCATTTTACCTTTTTTAAGTATTATTTTTTCAGTCCCTTGGAAAACATCTTAACAGAGTTTTACTGTATTTTGAATCAGAATGCCAAAATTCTGCTTCATTTTTAATTAACCCTATTCTCAAACAAACATGAACATTATTCAATTTTCAATATTGATGACAAGACTGAAAACATCATACAGCAATTACCAACTGCACACATCTAAATTTATGAAGAAGGCACACACAGGGCTGCTGACACCCTAATGGCTATGTACGTGGGCAGAAAATAATTTGGTATAAAAACTGTACAGTCCTAAAAAGTTATAAATGGTGGGCCACGGGTACTACCCATAAATGGTAAACATTCCACAATCAATACACTTTTTCCTTTGTTCTATGGTTATGGCTGCTCAGCACACACACGCCCATTATTGAAGGTGGTGGCAGTATTTGTGGAAGAGAAATGCGCTCAACTCAACCTTCAGCATCATCCTGTTCCAATCAGCACACTCATTAGCTGTCGGCTGGCCATACCACACTATTTATCCAACCAGCAATGGCGAGACGAAAGCCAATCACAATAATTTTCTTTAAATTCACATAACAGACAAAACACAATACTTGCTACACTCTAAGGGCTAAAACACCAAATCCTCCAACTGATATCTACATCAAAAAATTTGTGAAATAACAAATATAAACTGCAATCTGCTTAAACCCACCAATTCTTAATCTGAAAATTATATTCATTACTTGCCACCACAACCAAATAATCCTAAACCAAAACAAAATTAAAATAAAAACCTGAAGAACTACAAATTTACAATGCATTTAAAAGTTATCGAATTGTGAAAATGGATGATACTTTTGATATGCGTTATATTTGATCATGGCCAAATTGTTGCGGTAAGACATACAGGGCACTCAATCTAAGAAGCCCTGCAGCCACTGGGAATTTCATCCATAGACCACTGTGTCAAGTGCTTACAGAGAGTTCATGAATTTCGGTAAAACCACAGGTACCAGGGACAATTGCTGTGGCATAAAAGGTCTCAATGACAGGGGTCACAGTCAGTTAGCTCAATTAGTAATGGAGAAATACACAATCCCCAGTACGGCAGATCACTGCCCAATTCAATACTTCACAAGGACCTGTGAGCAATCCTACTATCCAGAATCATCTCTTCACTGCAGGGTATAGAAGCTGCTGTATAATAATGGTAACTTTGCTCACAGCACGTTGTGGCATTATTGTGGCACCGTGAGAGTTTAGCTTATGTATTCTTTTTTTTTTATCTTTTGTCTTTTTTTTTTTAACGGTAAAAGATGTTTTCTTGTCTAAGTCTTGCCCTTCAAGTTTAATTATCTGCTGCAATATACTTATTTTGTGCTCAAATTTAATTTTGTAATTGGTCTGCAGTAATAGTTATTAATTTTGTTGTTTATAAGACATTCTATTAATGTTGAAAAGCAATGTGTTATATCATTCAATGTTTATGTTTATGCTAATATCTCGATGTAATAAAAATGTGTGTTCATAAATTTTCTCTATTATTTGGGTTCAATTCAAGCACTTAAGATAGCGGCATCTACTATAAATTATGTTATCTTCTTTATTATTAATGTTAATGTTTATTGATTTTATTAACATAATTATTAGGTACTACTAAATTTACTATCTAAAGTGTTATTAATAACAAAATTTCAAATGGTAATTAAATAATTTTTATCACTAGACAATGTGAATGTATCTGTGACTACAAGTATGAATTTTGTTGGCGAACCACTACTCAATAGGTCAATCTTTGGTGTGTTACTCAGTGGTGCTGACACGACCGCTTTCCTTTTCTCATCACGAACTAAAGATGCGACTTTCATATTCTCACTAGCTGCTGAAATAACTCTTTTAATGTTGTGGCAAATATCAAATACTGCCATCGGTCAGTTTAATTTTATTCCTCATTTACCAGACAATGTTTTAACATAATTTTTGTTAGACTGGATTTCTTATTTGTTTATATATTGTGTCATAGAGCGGTGATCGTCTGTGCACGAGCCCCTGCACATTCCAGCCATGTTTTAGATCTAAGCTGAGTGTTGGTAAGCTATTGCAGCCAAATGTAGCTGTGTACCACTTCTTTTCCACGACTGTGGAATGGGTTCGTGGCGGCACCATGTAACAAGAAAGCCGCCCATGCACACCATATATTTTGCTTGGTTTAACTTTGAAATTTCAACTTGAAAATGGAACTCCACTTTAAGTATCATATGAATGAATTAAATCAGTACCACTATGCTTAACAAGTAAAGGAAACATATTTAATAAGATGCAATGACTGATTAAAGGATGAATTATATTTTGTTTATCTTAAAAAAGGTTGACGTTATAAAACAAAATATTTAATGCCCATGTAATGTACTTTTTTTGGTTAGTACAAAATTAAAAGAATAATTTTGAACAGCACTGTATTAAGTATAACTGATTATTTGTGTGTTGTTCTAGTAATATTTCTTTTTTAAATATACATACTAACATTTGTCACAAACTTTGAATTGAATACTCTAATTATGTAACACTTATTTATCAAGCAAACAGATATAAGATTAACAGAGTATATTTACAAGTCACTGAAATTTAAGACTTAATTTATAAATTTTGCCCTTTCGACCACCACTAATATTCAGTGCTAATATTAATTTTAATTATCATGGAAAATTATTGAGTGCATTACTATCTTTAAGGACTGTTTATGGGTTCAGCCTATGTTGTTACAAACTTGTCACAAAACACCAAGAAGCGTCACTTGATCCACTCCTTGTGTTTGCCATTTTCTGTCAAGTGAATTGTATGCTGTGGGGATCTGCTTGATCACAGATGCATAGTATGAGTGACCAGGGTTGGCGGAACAACATCACAAGACTTAACGATGGAAAGGGCAGACCACCAATGGGTCATTTCAAGCCAAATCAACTAGTGACTCAACCTGACCATTTCAGATTTTGACAAACCTTTCAGGGATCACTCTCCCCGATAATATAAATGAGAATATAATTTTATATTTCTTTTATCTCATTAAGTTTTCATAGAATTACTTTTTCTTAGTTTTTAAAAAAATTCTAATTTTTTTGGCTGCGTAAATGTTTTCAATGTTCAATTTCTCAAGTTCTATTAGGTGTAGAGAGTTATTTGACACCTCATTTTAAAGAGAATTTCAGAAGGATTAATTTGAATTGCAAGTTGAAAATACGTGGTTAGAAAACAATTATTACTAAAAAAAAATAAACATATTTGAGATAGCGTTTTATTAAATTTTTCAAAAATATATTTTTTGGAATATAAGCTTAAAATCCTGAAACTTTTAGAGTGGGATATGAATGGGATCAGAAAGAAAGAAGAAAAAAAAAAAAAAAAAACTAGTTGGGGGTGCATTTTACCTTTAACTTGTGTAAAGCAAGAAAATAATTAAAATATACTATAGGATAACCAATTTATCTTATGATTTACTAAATCTTCAGACAATATCATTGTGAGTAAACAGTCTGCTAATCACAGATGTTCTTCGACAAACCAGTACAGACTGGTCTGAACTGGTTTTTGCAGGGTTATGACTCACATTAGTTCAAATTTTGGTTAATTTCCTTCAAGATCTCAGTGAATGAACAGCTAGTTATATGCAGTGTAACTTAAAGTGTTTCATAGAGAGTTAATATTTTATTCAATGGAAGTGAAATAAGTGTATTGTATTTTACATTCATTTGGACTTTGTAATACTATTCATGAACCCAGTACATCAACACATTTTACGGTATATTGTTTTAATCCATTTAAGAAACCTCATGATAATTATTACAGGAAAAACCTGGGATCTGTAAATAAAAATATTCTGAGATGTAATGCCAATTTACATAAATATGACAAGATATGTGATGGGTGCCATAACGCTGTACTAGAGCTTCCAGAGATTTTAACTGAAGAAAGCTTGCATTCAGACAGCTCAGAACCACAAGATGATTTGAATGTTCCTGAAGTACACGTTCTAATTGCATTGTCAAGTCCACAAAAAAAATGCAATTGAATCTTTGAACATACGACTTATTGCCATTGAAAAACATACATATTAAAACAAAACACTTAGTTGAAAAAAATTATCCAGAAAGAAAGATTAAAAAACGGACACATGCTTTCCAAATGAAAATACTAAGTTTAAATCCAGTTACCACTAGCTCTGATTCTGCAGAATATTTTGACAATGAAATTATTAATCAACATACAAAAAATTGCATTGTACACAGACAAAAGTGTTACAATGCAAATTCTAACTGCACTTTTCGTAAACTGGCCTCTTCAAAAAATTTAAAGTGAATTTGAAGTGTCTAACTTAATTGCTAGAGAGGCAGAAAAACTATTAAATGAAAAAGGTGTGCGGCATGTGTATATCTATCTATCCATTTCTATCTCTATCTATCCCTATATCTCTATCTATCCCTATCCCTATCTCCCTATCCCTATCTCCCTATCCATCTCCCTATCCATCTCCCTATCCCTATCTCCCTATCCCTATCTCTCTCTCTCTCTCTCTATATATATATATATATATGTATAAAATTGGTATATTCGGGGAAGTATTTCAATTCCCTATATTTCAGTCAAGGATAGTAATTCATGTAATATTTGAAAGGTCGTGGCAATGACAACTTATTTGTATTTCAGATATTTTAGTTTTTCCAAATTTGTTATTTTCCTTTCCTCATTTCACCAGTAATAACAGACGTCAACAACAGACACCATAGGATGATAGAGCATCTTTTCCTTTTCACTGCGTTAGTAAATTAAAAACATTGCCACCGCAAGGCATGACATGGTGAAACAAGGAAAATAACACCGAGGTCACATTTATCTGACGTGACAGACTGCTCGAAAACATGTTTTCAATGAGAAAACTTTTGATCAATATATAAGGAAGCATGACCTTTCTTGGGTATCACAACAGTTTGTCGCAGCACAATAATTTGTCAGCTATTAGTCGGACAGCCTGCAACGACTGATCATGTTACTCGCACCGATCAGCGCTCGCAATTTTAACCTTCTTTGGTATTCCGGACATTTAAATTCAAATATATATTGAATTTCTTTTCCGCCAGGGCAAGGAGTCAATAGGGCGACGGGAAAGAAAAGTAACGTTTCTCTCTCGTCTTCGTAATGCTTTAAACGAGAAGTTTTGTTTTATTTAGACTGCAATTCTATCTTGGCTTTTTTTTCGTTCCTCAGATGCGAGTGTCAATAGTTTGTTTTGCCGAGACAACAATAAATCTCCAGTAAATATTTAACTACTTCTTTTATTTATTGGCAATCATGATATCAACAAACTTTCATTATTATGTAGTTAAATTCTCCAACACACACTGAGCTAGTTCATTGGTGTTTACTGAGAACTACAATGAGAAAACCGGACAGTAACCTGTTAGAGGTGTAATGTCATCTCCTGATACAAAGCCTGGAAGTAGACCCTGCAACGGTAAACCCAGTTAAAGAATTTTATGAAAATGATGAGGTTAGCCTGGATAAAATGGCTTTATTTCTGTGAAAAAAGATGACTAACATGCACACATTCAAAAACATTTAATTCTAAGTACATTAAGAGAATTATATAAATTATTTAAGGAGCATTACCCAAATCGGAAAATTTAAGTTTCTAAATTTTGTGAGCTTCGTCCCAAGCATTGTGTTCTTCCTGGATCCAGTGGGACACATTCTGTATGCGTTTGCAAAATACATCAGATTAATGATAGCTCAGTGTAACCTGAATTGAGAACTAGTGAATTCATGAATAAAACATAAAACGATTTAACTAGCAACATAATTTGCAAAGTACCAACATCTTCATGTAACTTTGCAAAAAGGTGTCAATTACCCAGGAAGTGACAATATGAATGCTCAGTTTGAAGAATCTTTTCATCTTAATAGTATTGAAAATGTGAGTTTCAAAAAATGGATGCAAATTGATAACAAGTGTGTGCTAGAAACTATTACAAAACCCACAGAAGAGATTTTAGATTATTTATTTCAGAGTATGCCAAAGCTTTTAAGACACTCATTCATTGCTACTCAACAGTCTTCCTATTTGAGACACCTGAAAGAAAATTTAACTCAAAACCAATGCATTGTACTTTGTGATTTTGCTGAAAATTATGCATTTGTGCTTCAAGATTCTGCTTAAGGTTTTCATTGGAACAATCCTCAAGCTACAATACATTAGTTTTTTTATATCTTATGTTGTTGAAGAAACGAAGCAGTTGACACACATAAGTTTAGTTACTATTTCTGATTGTGTGGTGCATGATACAGTTGCTGATCATTTGTTTCAACGCCTCATGATTGACTTTCTGAAACTTAATCTACCCCATAAATTCAAAAAGCTGAATAATTTTTCAGATGGAGCAGCATCACAATACAAAAACCAATCAAACTTTCTGAATCTCTGTCATCATGAGAAAGATTTTGGCATCAAGGCAAAATGGAACTTCTTTGCATTGTCACATGGGAAAAATGCATGTGACGAACTGTTCAGCGAATAGCAGCATTGGTCAGTCTACGAATGGTCTACAACAATCAAATTATGACACCTCGCTAACTTTATGATTGGGCTAAAGGACAATATTGTCAACATCAGTTTTTGTATTCCACAATAGAGGACTATGAAGCAGAGGCAAATATCTTAAAGGTGAGGGTTGAAGCAGCAAAAACAATAAAGGGTATACAACTATTTCACAGTTACAGTCCTCTGAATGAGACAAAAGTTTTAGTGAAAAGCTACTCATTTTCAGAGGGATCAACGGTAAAAATAGTTTCAGCTCATGATGCTGGTGATGATCTGGACATTAAAGACATTGTTGGCTTTGTAACATGTCAATACTCAGACAAGTGGTGGTTCGGTTGTATGTTAGTAATAGAAGGATATTACGTAAAAATTAGTTTTTTTTTGGAACCACATGGCACTTCTCCATCTTTCAAATACCCCCCAATTTACTGATATACTAGTTATGCATAAAAGTACAGTTTTAACAAAAAATGATTCTACACCAGCTACAGGAAGAGTATATCGAATTACAGACTTGGAAATCCAAATGGCAAATAAGAAATTATTTGTGAATTTAAGAGCAACTAAGAGGTCATTATTTTCATCTTGGAGTAATCAAAATAATATTTTTGATTTACAGAAAATCTTTTATGAATTGGATAAAAAATTTTGATTTGTTGAGAATACAAAGGGCGATCATGAGAAAAGGGTTTTGAACTAAATCGCCTTTAAACTTTTTGAACCTATGGGAAAACTTTCAAAAATGTTTTGCAAACCTTACATTAAAATGGTTAGAAAAGGCGAACTCTACTAAAAATGATACCTCACTATTCTTAATTGTCTTCGAATCAGAAAATGAAATAAAATTTTTTTTTTGAGAAAATCTCCAAAAAAAGATCTGAAACTCAGGTTCCCTTTCCTATTTGCAATGCCACAATTTTATCATGTAAAACTTTTTCCCTTTTCGAATAATTAAATCTTGTTTTATGATTGACTATGTATTAGTATGATGTATATGTAAATTTTAACATCCAGTCTGCTATTGTATAAACACAATAAACGAGAGTTAAATTATTCCTTAAATGGTAACCTTGACATTTTTTTTTCATAACTCTTGATCCCACTGAGATCCCACTCAAAAAATTGCAGGATTTTAAGCTTATAATATTGGATGGATATATATATATATATACATATAAAATTTAAAAAAAATTTTATCAATTTTTTTTTTACCAAGCATATTCAACTTGCATATCAAACTAAACCTTATGAAATTCTCTTTAAAATGAGAGGTTAAATAACTTTGTAGGCCTTACAGAACTTGAGAAATTAAAAATTGCAAATGTTTATATAAGCCAAAAGATGATATTTCATAGTTTAAAAATTTCATTACATGAAAATGAAATGAGATAAAAAATTAAAAACCACATGTTCTCATTTATATCATCAGGGCGAATGATCCCTAAAGGTTTCATTAAAATCTGAAATAGAAAGGTTTCATTAAAATCTGAAATAGAAAGGTTTCATTAAAATTTGAAATAGTCAGGTTGAATACTGAAATTTTTTGGTTGATTTGGATTGGAATGACCCCATTGGATCCTGATCCTCTAAGCATGGGAAAAGGTCACCTGGACAGACAAGTCAAGGTACACGGTAGATGCTGACGACGGCAGGATACAAGTGCATCACCAAACACACAAAATGATGGATCACTCACGTCAGCCATGCACAGTTAAGGCCAGTGGTGGTATCCTTACAAGATAAGAAGATTATTTACATGGGATGAAACAATACATCTAGTACATGTGCCAACATCACTCACCAATGAATTATACAGGGCCTGCTGGCAGATCATGAAAACAGACTTCTACGCCTGCAGCACCCTGCACGAGACTTGTACCTACAGCAAGACAATGCATTGGCCCACCGCCCCATAATTGTGACCGAGTGATTTGATGAACACTATATGAACTTAAGGTTGCTTCCCAGGTGCCCGAGGTCACCTGACATCAAATCTATACACATGTGGTATACCTGTTGAGCGGGATGTCATAGTGTGGAACCTAGTCCGACCAACCTACATGCATTGTGCAGAAGTCACAAATCAGTATGTCTCCTAACTAATTCCAGTCCTTGTGTAATCCATGCTACCGCCACATCACCGCCATTGGTAGGGCAAAAGTGTGTGTGTGTTACATGCTACTAGGCAGGCATTTTAAATTTACACTGCTCATATGTGTTTGTGCGCATATATATATATATAATATATGCACAAAATACAAAGATGATAAACATTTACATATAAGCATGCATGTACACGACTGTTTTCAGTGACCACCATAATCTTAAATTTGATGCTACTGTTCACATACAAAATTAAGCAACAAAATATGTGACCTGAGTTGTATACTTTAATTTCCTCTCTTTTCGCTGGATTTGTTGCTTGCTTTAATATTTCTTCAGTGTGTGGCTTAAACTGAAATACCTAAAACCACATCAATAACAAAAATACTTTCTATAGAGTTGTCCGTAAAGATTTAAACATAGCCAGGACAAAATATTAATTACTTGTATAATGTCCATAAAATGCTAATAATCAGCAAAATAATCACGAAAGAACCAACATTAATACTGTCTGTTTTAAAGTCATAAAGTTAATCTGAATAGTTATAAATCATAAACATTAATGTATTGGCTTTACTCAGCTGTTTGGACAGCAGAAGAAATAAATAATACATTTGATGACCTTAATTTGAAAATAGAAATCTAAATGTCATATGCAATTTTTTTTGTTTACATGTAACGGAAAATAAGTTACTGTTACCTGAAAGTAGAACTTCAGCAAGATTTCAAGCAAATGTAAAGAGTAACCATTAATGTCACTATTTTACAAAGTGGGTGCAGTTCAATACTTCTTAAACAAACACCAACACGTTATGATAAAGTTAATCACGGCCCAATTTTAAAATTTCTGCTGCAATATACAGTTTACATGATTAAATAAATATACTGCGTTTATTTATAAGATTATAGTAAAATGTTGTATCCCAATTTAAACTTACAAAAGTGAAGGGTTGTCTTACTTTTGCATATTCATAATTTTGTGGTCAGTACTCTTGCTTAAGTACCCAGCTGCAATTTGTGTTTCATTTCAGTACAAGCCAACTATGAAAAAAAAAAAAAAAAAACTTTGCTTTATAATTACGAAAAATATATAAACAGATAAATAAAATGTGACTTCCTTCAGATTTAATGCAGCCAAAGTCTAATACAATGTACGCTATAATCAACCTCATAGAATATTTCCACAAGAGTTTGGTTTGAATATTTTTTCATTACCCAGAGTGCTTTATATTTTAACTTTACTGTTGAGATTTGCGCTCCATTGATTTTGTCATTTGTGGACACACATAGTAGAATATCGCTGTTGGGACCCCTTTTATTATGACCATCACTCTTTTGTAAAATTTATTTTTTGCACTTTTATGTTGTTGCAGTGCATTGCATTTCTCTTAGTGAACACTGTACTGCAAACAGTATACTTCTAAAAACAAATATATTGCACCCCCTCCCCCATGACTACAGTACAAGTCAATACCCATTGACAGACTGCCACATTCCCTTAGTCGTATGTGTGTTTCCAAAGATTATGTGGCTATCAGTTATATGTCACATGCTTGTTTTAACATTGTGTTCTCACTTGCTTGTGGATGTGCTACCTTCTCTCTTTGCAAATGCCTTAACTGTGCCCCCAGAAAATCACATGAAATAAAAATTAAATAATTAACTCTTTCGGACACACTTTAAGGTTTAAGGTGCCTTAGCAAAAAAATTATGATGCATGCCATACTTCGTTGTCACAGCCAATGAGTTGGAAGCTATATGTTCGGCTACAGTTACATGAACCAATTATGACTTAGACCAGTAAGACGGTTTGTGAATCATTTACCCACAAATAAAGTAACTGGCCTCTTGAGCTTTGCAGTGTGCAATATAGATAAAAAATTACCTACATGTGGGTAATGTACACAATTATGTACACTGGGTCTGAATGGGTAATTAATTGTCCTGCTAAATTTCAGTTCCAAACAATTTGTGAAGAAATTAGTGTTATGTGTAAACCAAAGTAAGAGAGTGGGGTTCATATTATTTCAAGGAGGTCATCCAGAAAATGAAAATCCACTTGTGGTTGCTGCCTTTGCACACTGCTACTTCAGAACGAGAGAAAGAAGCCACAGAAATTGCCACTGGGACAACATCTACCCGTATACTACACTTATATTGCAGATGAATAAAATCCACAAAGGACTGGGTATTGGCCCTGTGTTAATAAGTTAAACTTTAAATACTAATGTTGTATTATCTTTGTAATATGAAGTATTATATCTTCTTAAGTGTGTTATTGGTGTTTCTTGTAATTTTCGGCTTGTTTGTGATTTTCGCTATGTGATTTTGTCAGAATGTTTTTTTTTTATATTTAGCATCTTTATTTACGATGACCGATAGTAAGGGGCCGAAAAACATTTGGCTCGGCAGTAAGCCCACACTGTCATCTTATAACGGGGCGATTCCATATTTGGATTTAACCAAGCCTAAACTTGCCGATGAGTGGAAGTTTTGGCACCAGCAATATACAATTTATATTCGCGCACAAGGATTAGAAAAATATTCTGAACATAGTTTTGTTACCATTTTATTTCAAAATTTAGGGCCAGATGCAAACTGCAAATATTGAACTCGTTTGGTTTGGAATTGGACGCTGTTAAACATGATGAGCTTATTGGTGCTTTATGTGATTATTGTTCGCCCATGAAAAATCTGACAATTGAGAGATTAAACTATTTTACTCATCGCCAATTACAAGGTTCTCTGTTAGCATGAAGAATTTAAGTTTGTCTTGTGAATTCGGTGAGCTGAAAGACTCCATTGTTAAGAGTATCTTTATCTGTGGACATAATATCGAACAAGTGCTGCTACAAGAAGATTTATACACTCTGGAGAAAGCCTTGCAAGTAGCAAAGACACTCAATCAAACGGAGAAAAATAATGAGCTGTTCCAACAGGGTCAACATGATCATCAAATGCTAGAGCTATGATCGTACGGTCCACCACTGGTCGTCAAGGAAGATCTCGGAACAGGCAGGTGAGACGACAGACACGCAGTACTTCAAAGTTTGCCCACTGTGGCAAATGCGGTCTGCAGGATTTACATGGCAAATACCCAGCTTATGGACTGTTGTGTTTGAACTGTAAAAAAGTGAACCACTTCAAGCAAATATGTAAAAGCAGGGTTACAATGGCTATTAATTTTGTTCAAAATGCTGATGATGACTAACTTCTGTATATACTCATTGATTTCTGAATTAAAATCATGGTCTATCAATGTAATTATTAATTACATTTGTGTGAAATTTTTGTTAAGACTCGGGTACTCAGGCAAATGTCTTATCTAAGAGTACTTTTCGAAAGCTGGGATTTAGTGACAGTGTGTTAATGAAAAAGAATCCCCTACACTTGTCTACTTTAAGTGGTGATAAATTACCCTTGCTTGATTGCGTTGAATTGCACTGTACATTCAATAACTTCAGAAAAGAAAGTCCTTATTTCATGTTCTGAATATTGAATGCAAAGATGTGTTAGGTATTGAAACCTGTATCAAATTAGATTTAGTTAAACGTAACCCAGATTATGAGATAAGGGCTATCAATTCAAATAATTTTATTGCAAAATATGAAGATGTTTTTTCTGGTATTGGATATTTGCCTAACCAAGTGCATCTAACACTAGATCCTGATATATAACAGATTGAACCACAGATAAAGTTTGCCTTTAATATTAAGGATAGGTTGAAAGAGGATTTGGAGAGATTAGAACAATTGAAGGTTATATCAAAGATTGAGAAACCTACCCGGTGGACTAGTTCAATTACTGTTATTGGAAAGCCCAATGGTAAACTGTGTATTTGACTTTATCCATTTTAATTAAATAAACCCATAATACGGCCAAGATTTCATATGCCAGATTTTGAAGCTGTTAAAAGTAAACTTAACAAAGCAAAACTCTTTACTCGCTTAGATGTAACTTCTGCTTTTTGGGCAACACCTTTAGATCATGAGAGCTCCCTAGACTGCACTTTTTAACACATCTTTTAGTAACTATAGATGGTGAGGGTTACCAATGGGAATAAATTCTGCTAGTGACATTTGCCAGTGTGAGATGACTAAGCATTTTGGACATATACATAATCTCATCATCAAGGTTGATTTTTTGTTTTTGGCTCAAGAGGTGGAACATGATGCAACTCTTTTGCAAGTCTTGGACACAGCAAAGAAAGTTGATTTAAAACTGAACAAAGATAAATGTACAGTGGCACCTTGCAAGTGCGAGTATGGGCCTGAACAAGGCCTTCATAGTTGCGAGCACTTTGTCAGTTTGTATATGCTAGTCATATAAAAAGTGTTTGGTATTTACGAGTGGTATTTTCGTGTGCACATTCGTAGATACGAGTGATTTGCCTTAGAAAAATTAAAAATAACAATAAATACACTACATGTAGATGCCTGTAATAATTGCAGTAATTACTGTACCATGATAACACATACATTTAGCATGCGGTTGGTAAAATTGTATTGAAACAGATGATGTGGCAATGGTGGGATGGCCGCTGTGTCTGGCAAAAGTTTTTTTTAATTTTATAACCTACCATAGTTCTAAGTGTTAGTTGTACGTCCGAGGTAGAGACGGGAACTATTGAGTCTCAGGGCTGAGCCCCTTATGTCTACAGAAGAGGGAATCTATCTACCAAGACCTTGCATTTTTCTCTCTCTCCTGCAGAATGTCCACATGTTCCAACAATCATCTGCTTGCGCTGGTATTGACCGAGTGATGCTGTTTTAACTAAATGCCAGTGCCCCTACATTATAACAGCCATCTTGTGAAACCTTTGTAAAACCAACCATCTGCTCACACTCGTATTGATCCAGTGTTGCTGTTCTAACTAAATACCAGTGTCCCAATAATATAACAGCCATCTTGTGAAACCTGAACAGCACGTCACAAGCTGATCCAATACTCTAGTTGCTCACTTTACTTACTTGCGCCAATTACGTATGCATTAAAACATGTAGAAAAAGGTTTAGAAAAGTGATGTAGGTGGACGTGTCGCTCGCGGTCATTCATTGCCTCGTGCGCTTGTTTATATTGGCAGTTGTTTTAGTAAAAAACTAGGGTTAGTAAGCAAGTGAATTATTAATTTTTAAATATCTATAAGTTGGCCAATTCTTTTTGATACTTGCATACAAAATTTCGTTACACTGTTGCTAATTTTGTGATTGATCATCAAACTGCGTTGTACCATATATGCTAGTTGTTTCCATTCTGCAGATAAGAAGTTTTTAGCATCCAGTCATTTGAAAAACATCTTAACAGAGTTCTAGTGTACGTCATCATTTTCGTATACTAAAACGACAATTTGGTAAACTAAAACTGTGAATTGGAACACAGCTGTAAACAGTGCACGCACATATAAAAATATCACAAGAGATGGGTGGTTGGCTGTGCTGTTTACTCGTTCATTACGGCTCACCATTTTTTTTTGCCGTGTTTGGTGGTGACGTATGAAAATTGTGGAATCCAGAGCTCACAAATAACTCCCAAAGCAATTACATATCACATTCCTCGTAATAAACACAGACCGGTCGTCCTACTCGTGTAGTGTACTTGTTAATAGCAGAGATAGCAACAAAGGTACATCGTAATACAACTCCCGCCCTTCTAGTAACACATGACGTTAGTTTCTTTGAATTTTATTGGAATGCATAAATTTGTTTACGAGTACTCGTAGGTACGAAGATTTTTTGCACTGTTATCAAGCCTCGCAATTACGAAGTTCCACTGTATATTCAAAACACATTCTTTAAAGTTTCTACGGCATATTTTCACTGATAAGGGTGTACTCCCTGACCCAGATTGGGTGTCTGCTATTAGAGACATGAAACCACCCTCTAGTTCAGTAAGTTCCAAAGATTTATGGGCGTTGTAAATTACATTCGTCCCTTCATTAAGAATTTGTCTGCAATAAGGAAATTATTGCAAAAAGATACTGTGTGGTTCTGGGACACATGTCACCAAGCTGAGTTTGATCATTTAAAATCTGTCTCGACATATTTCAACCCTGATGAACCAATAATGCTTTCTGTAGATGTTTCCAAGGATGCCTTAGGAGCAGTTCTTTTGCAAAATAATAAACCATTTGCATATGCGGCAACCACTCTGACACCAGCTCAGTGTAATTATTCACAAGTTGAAAAATAATTACTTGGTATAGTATTTGGTTGTACCAAGTTATAACATATTTACTCCCAAGTTGTTAATGTGGAGACTGACCACAAACATCTTATTTACATTATTTAAAAACCTCTCTTTAAAGTTCCACCTAGGCTTCAGAGATTGATTCTCAAATTGCAAAGGTACACAATCAATTTAACATAAGTGCCTGGTAAATGTACGTATATTGCTGACACGTTTTCCCGTTCAGCTGTGTCTGAGGATAAATCCTTTACTGCGATGGAGAGTGAGTTGGAAACTCATACATTTGGTCATTCGGTGTCTGCCTGTATCAGATGAAAAATTAAAACTAATCCAGAATGAAACCATTAAAGACGAGCCTTTACAAGGCGTTGTTGATTATTGCCGGCAGGGTTGGCCTGACAAAATCAGCTTGGTGAAAGCTGATGTTCAACCTTTTTATAGACACAGGCATGAGATTAATGTCAAAGACAATTTGTTTTTCAAGGATTTGACTGAGGTCATTCCTAAAGTGTTCAGATCTGATATCTTAAGAATCATCCATGAAGGACACATGTGTATTGAGAGATGTCAACAACGTGCTAAAGGTACTGTGTTTTGGCCTGGCATTAATAATTAAATCAGAGTGTTAGTAAATAATTGTCAGGTTTGTCAAAAATATAAGGGCAATCAGACTAAGATGCCACTTGTACCTCACTATGTAGGGAACCATCCCTGGGAAAAACTAGGTTTAGATATATTTCACTTACATGGCAAAACTTATTTAATGGTGATAGACTACTACTCCAAATATATTGAAGTATTTTACTTACAAAATGGTTCTACTTTTGAAATAGTGAAACACTTGAAAACCATTTTATCCAGGTTTGGTATCCCATGTACTAACGTTAGTGATGGTGGACCACCATTCAATAATAATGATTAAGTTCATTTTTCAAGGATTGGGATGTTACTCATGATATGACTGCTCCATACATGTCAAAATCAAATGGTATGGTTGAAAGGAGCATAGGAAATGTGAAAAAACTTTTATTGAAGTGTGTTGAAGATCACACTGATCCGTATCTCTGTTTACTAAACTATCGAAATATCCCAAAAGGTAAATTCAAATAACCAATTGAACTGTTGCTGTCATGCACTTCGAGATCCAAACTACCAATTTTGTCTACAAAATTGAAACCTACGGTTTGTGATATTTGACAAGCATATGAAGCCGGTGCAAGAGTATCAGACATCAACCAAATAGTATTATGACCGTATTACCAAACCTTTGGCACCCCTCAATGAGGGTTACAAAGTTTATAAAAAAAAAACTCCTCAGTTTCTTTGGGAACAAGGGGCCAATAACTGAAAAATTAAGACAACCTCGGTCATACAAACTTCTCACGCAAGATGGTGAAATATTCAGGACGGGTAGAGAGCACATAAGACTATATAAAAGCTGTTCATTTGTACCTTTTGAAGTTGCAAACGATCTAAGAACGGATGATCATACAACTGCTGGTGAAGATTTAAATGAGCAAGTCAAATCCTTTGACCCTAGTCATACTACCTTCACATTTGGCCGTGTTACAAGGCAACCACAAATATTTAGCCATTCCCAATTTGAGTAAACATCTAATGTGGTGTAGGACTATGGCTGTTGTATACGCATGTAATAACACTAGTTTTAATTATGTTATATATATATATATACACTCACACACACATATACGCACACACATAATTAAAACCAGTGTTATTACATGTGTATACAACATACATAGTCCTACACCATATACATAGTCTTACACCACACACACACATTTGTATTATCTTTGTAATGTGAAGCGCTATGTCTTGTTAAGTCTGTTATCCTTGGTTTTATCAGCTGTGTGATCACTGTAAGGTTATAAGTACTAAAACAAGAAGTCTACGAGTAGTGAACCACTGAAATGGTTGTTTGTCTTGTGACTTTCAACGAACTATTGTGCTACAATTAACATAATCATATAACAAATGAATCATTTGATTTTCCTGCAAAAAGCCAGCAAAAATGGAGTATGCACTTATTAAAAGTTGTATAATACTCAGTATTTTGTGGGTTCTATTTGTGACAAGGGGAGGATATGTGTGTATGTCTACAGTATAATTTCTCATGAAAGACGTCAAAATACTAAAATAAAATAATATTTCAATGGGAACAATTTTTTTGCTACAAAAAAAATTTTACTCTGATGCAATTTTTTGGGTTCTGGATATCAAATTCAATCAAAAGAAGTCAAATATGATCTTAAAGGCATGTAGATCTTATGAGTCAATTCATTAGAAAACATGTGATTTGGCTGATAAAGCAGTACAAATATTACCTATGTAAAATATTATGCAATTTTGGAATATAGGGGTTGAGGGTGCATCAGAATCATTCCAAATTCCAAAAATCACCCCTACAAAATGACAACCCTTTCTTGTAAACTGTGGAAGCCATACGTTTCATGAATTGATTGTACCTAAGTTACTACCATTACAGCAAATTATAGTTTCAACAAGTGGTTCACTCACCATATTCTTCTATAATTAAATTCTGCAGTTGTGAATAAGTAATCTTGTCTCCCAGTGAAGATTCTGATTGCTGCTCTACACTCTCTTCTCGAATTTGGCACAGTTTGAACCACAAATAATCTTCTGCAGCTTTTGCCACTTCAGAATGCTTGTCATGAACATCACATGCAGCAATAACAGAATAGACGGCTCTTAAAAAAATAAAGAAATAAAAAAATAAAATAAAATAATGTTATAATATCCCTAGCCAGAGAAAAGTCTAAAACATGTCATATTACAAACACTTTGATATTCCATAGTCAAAATTCTAAACAATGATTTACTATGCACAGTGTAAGGCCTCACTCACGTATAAGCTTTCTTTAACCAATACCATTTTCAAATCCTCTTACCTCTTAAAAGGATCAGTTATGTTCCTTGTCTGGCGACGGTACTGGATCCTGACGAGCGTCTCTAGCTGAGAGCTTAACCTGAAGTCATTACTTTTTCGCACTTGTTCCAGTACAGCACTGAACTCCTCCAATGCAGGTCTGTGCAAAAAGCAAAATTCACATCAATATTAAGAACCAAAAGATTTCTCAACTGACATATATCTTAACTTGTTTAAGCACACATGACTGTCAGTGTGCAAGAGATACTTCAGTTCACAAAACTGGAAGTTCAAAAACTGTTGATCTAAGTACAATATAGAACCAACAAAACCTGAATGTTCTTATAATCAGGGTTTTGAACTTTCAAGCAGTAGTACAAAGGTAGCAAAAATTAACAAATCATACTCTTAAATTCAAAATTGGGAATATTTTTTAAACACAAGCACTACAAATTTTTCAAAAAAAATTAACACCACTTCTGGATGGATGATACTCCAAAGTTGTGCTACTTCCATGTATGATTAGTGGCCAAGCAGACAAGCATTACACAAATATGATACCTTGAAGATAATAAGATAAACATTAGGATTGTGAGAATATTCTGTATACTGAAACAGAAACAAAAAATTACAACTTTCATTTTCGTTTTGGTAAGAAATCTGGTTACAGAAAGTTGTTACAAAACAAAAATTATCAAATTTAGATGAATTTTTGGGTGTTTAATGAATGTTCTTTTACTGCACCAGCAAAGAAAATGTTTGCGTGTTAATCATCATGTCTGTTTACACTATTTTATAACTGGAATAACTACATAAAACAAAAATTTAAATGTAAGCAAGACCTATGTGGTAAATATTCCATAACCTACATTTTGTTTAGTTTTATTTTGCAGCAAATTTGTTATGATGAATAACTTGTTAAAATGTTATGAAATTCATCAAACTTTTGTTAAGGCTGAGCTCTAACCACACTATTTTTCATTTTCGTTTCAGTTTTACATAAGTTCATTACGTATATTTCATTTTTGTTTCAAGGGAAAAAAGTTGCATTCGCACAACTCTAATAAATATAATTAGGGATTGGGAAATGTCCACAATTTCGGTATCAGAAATTTTGCATGGAATGTTTAGGCAGAAAGGTTCCGAAAACAGGAGAACTTTGTTTTCATTTTGTAATGTAATTGTACAGGCTCACAGTAACATTTGGTGCATCTGTATAGCATGAAATCTTCAGAAGTTTGTTTGACAGTCCATTTACACTATTATGATACAAGCAGTGAGTTTGATGTAGCTGCAACGCCTACTTTAGACAAGGAAGGGTTTTTTATTGGTGTAATAACCAACAAAAGTACCAAATTTTGAGAGACATTATTAATATTACAATCTTAAAATATGTAGGAACACAAAGATTACCATAATTTAGTTATAAATTTTTTTTCCTTTTATGCATTATTAATTTTTAAATCTGTCTAGAAATAAATACATAAAGTAACTCTGTTGGTAAATTCTGTAAGCAGAGAAAGGAACAATAGTCAATGAATATATTTCCTTTTAGCATAAGATGTTAACTAGAATATACACAATCTGTTTATTACTTACATGGCAATATTTATTTTAAAAAAGTGGTTAAACAATAAAAAATTAACTGTAAAAAAACTTTGAAAACCAAGCTTTTATTTATAAATGCACTAAAAATAGAAAAATTATTATATCAGTTACAGAATTTGTAAATAAATTGTTGAATAGCAGTAATAAACTTATATCCAAATGAATATGTTCATATCAATTTATATTTAGTCTATGAAAGCTTGGCACAATATAGAATGCATACCTCATTTGTGCAGGCATTGCAAGCACATATCTTGCGTATTACTCTTTTAACTATTCGCGGCAAGCTTTTATAAGTTTATTACGGCTGTTCGACCACGTCTTACAATCTACAAATTCTGTACCTACTATAATTATTTTTGTCTTTTTAGTGGATTTATAAAAGCTTGGTTTCAAAAGGTTTAGTTTTTTTGTTATTATTATCGGTATCGTTTGCAATCACTGTGGCGGACGAGTCTGTGGATGAATAAATAGTCTACTTATACAATATTAATAAAAAACTTTAGTGAGACTAAAAATGTACACTTAAACCCTGGTGGCCCCTTCCACACTTCAGACTGGAACCTGACAAACAGTGATGCAAAATAACATGAGCGATTTAAAAGAATAAAAAAGTGAAGTTACACACTGGTGGCCCCTTCCACACTTCAAGCTGCAACCTAAAATACAGTGATGCAAAAAAACATAGGTGAAACTAAAAAGTGTGTTGTTACAGTAGATCAGCACAATTAATGCAGTTCAAGCACCAGGTAGGAGGGAACCTTGAGGTGGCAGGCCTCCTGTGCCCGGGTAGGCAACATGCTGAACAGTGTTCACAGCTCTAGCAGAAAACATTTTATTAAATAAAAACCATCAGCGTGCCTGAGTGAGGTCTACTTATGAATAGCATTCAAGAAACATTACGTGACTGTATACATTTTTCAGTTCCTCCATTTATCTATAAAGTATGTTTTGTGATAGAGAAAATTGAACGAACTGGTGTTTTCATGGTAATTTTTAGGAATAAATATTCCAGTACAAAATACTAAAAAAGGAATAGGGATGTGCACAAAAATATTATTTTTTATTATTATGTCATACAATGGAAGGGTGTCCGCTGAAAGCCTCATAGAGGTGCATTATCGACGGCAAGACTGCACGCCTGTTTAGTGCTTTGCACGTAGAGGCAATGAGAATGTTTATGCGCATGTCTTGGTTCCCTAACGCCCCACGCTTTTAGGTCTTAGACATGCAATAGTCCTTCAATCAGGAAGGAGCCTTAAAAAGATGAGCTCTAGAGTAAAGCATGCTGCAGCACCACTAGCGCAGCATCAACTACCATGCTCATTATAGATGCAGTGCTTCCCGCAGATGACATCACGTTATTGTGTAGGAGACAACCAGCGGCAGTCCTTGGCAGCCTGCAGGCGATACTTGTGCAAGAGCAGGCACACCCTACGGGTTGCATACCGGCTTGCTAGTGTATTGGTACGCGCCGGACAGACACCTACCGTACATACAAAGTAAGTTAAATAAACGCTTGTAAAAATGGCCGGGTTGAAAAAACAACTCGGGCCTCAAAAGTGTTCACTTTACCGTAAACAGCCTACACACATGTGTAAACCATAAAAATGAGTGAAACATATATACTTTCAATAATTACAGAAAGTTGTGGCAAAACATTAAAATAACATCAATGTAGACTCATGCAATGGTATTGTTAACTCCCTTTGGTTAACCTACCAGAGGGGGTAGAAAATTAACTCTCTAAAGATGTACTTTAGCAACTGGAATGTATACTCTGATATAGACTAGCCCTACAATATCAAAGGCTCTTTAATTATCATCACGTTACAGAAGATACAACTTACGTTATCTTTAGATTCAAGTTATATGTTATGAAATAAGCAATGTAAGTTAATCAGTTACAAAACAATGACTCTATAATATAGACATCAGCGTTAATCTCTTAATTACTAACTCAAATATTGACTCTAATATTTACTGTAATACTGTCCATGCCTCTAAGTCAATAAGCCCCTTCTCACGTTCAATTTTAGGCATTTCATTGAAACTGATATTTCAAGACGCCGTACGAAGGCTGCATGAGGACGACTCCACAGCCAGTCATTCCTATCACAACGTCATAAATATTTGGAAATATTGTGTGTCAATAAGGTGCTTGCAGTTACACCACACTTTATTTCAAGTGGAGTCTATCTATCAAACGATTTTATACCAAAAATAAATAAATTACTTTGAACGCACGTAAATTTTTACTATAATTACATTACTTTTTTTTTTCTGGAAACATTAAAATGTTCTTCCTCTTGCAAAGTTGATTTTTATAACATGCATCCATATTTGTTATTCGACATTACACCAGAGTACTGTACACATTGTTATCATCAATCTCTGAAAACAAGGTGCTTGTTGGTAGTATGAGGGTAATCATGTACCGGAATTCGTACAAATACACATTCTTACAGAAATCACAAATTAATATGATGGTGTCCTAATAGTGTTAAATGTCCCCGTTAGATAAAGGACAATGAGACTGCAACGTACACTTGGGTTAAATTCTTTACCAAAACCATACATTCGTAGTTTCTGGCAAGCCTAAAGAGAAGTGACAAAATTAATTTGGTAGGAAATACACAGTATGTACATTAGATCATTCATACTCTACATTTCCTTTAAAAAAAAAAATTGAGGTGCCTGAACACTGGATCTCAAAAGACAGCATCTAACCGCTTAGGTAGCTTCTTTTTTGAGTACTGTAGTCACATTTATTTATTTATTATTACTTGGCTTTAACTTGTTGATTTATGTTGAGGTACGCATAAACAGAAATAAATATGTAGACACAACAGACTATAAAATACATTAGATGATACAATAAAAATCTCATATGTGACATTAGAAGAAAAAATTCCTTTCTGTCATGCATTAATTTAATTACGTCCTACTTTAACCTATTACTTAATAATTTTTTAAGGTCATAATAAAGCGAAACATTTGGTATTTCAATTCACACTGTATCACATTTCCTATTTCCCATTTCCCAGGAAACGAAAGAGGTGAGAGACATATACAGTTATTTTTTATGAAGTTACAACTGACAATATAGTTTTGTATATTCTTTGTGAGCAAGAATGCATTTTAAACCAAAAAACAAGTAAAGGTATTTGTAATGACAACTGAGTTCACATTATGTATAACATGCCATTTACGGTTATCATTATTGTCAAAAGGAATGAAAGGATTGTCATTCGCGTAAGACATTACTAATAAGATATCAAATGTTTGGTGTTAACAATGCAGTCAAAATTTGCTGTTAAAACTGTGTTTTAAATATTTTCACACGTTTCATACATTTCTTAACTACAGGTCATGGAAAATTAAATTTTTACTATGTTTTTTCTGTGTGAGGGGAGGGGGGGATGACTATTAGGAGAATTCATTAACTATGTGACATTAAAATAATATGTTACAATCACAAAAAATTAACCATATTTCGACAACTTATTTTGTGAATAAAACTGCAGTGTTTACAGATGATGTCCATGAAAAATATTTTCAAATTACACATCAATTTTTAACAAGAGAAGTTGTACTCATCATTTGTGATAGTTGTACTTCTAAAATAATGCCCATACATTACACATTATGTTCTAAAGGAGGGATGCAACATGTAGGTCAGTTGGAAATGAATATTTTAGATGGCATAAAATGCTTGCTGCAAAGAATCTATGAAAATGAAACATACACATTTATGTATGTATACTGTGTGTGTGTATTCAACTAAAATTAATTATGGAAACAAACACAATAAATTTTTTGAACATGAGAGGTTGAATATTAGATGATGCATGCAACATGGCTGTACTGATGTCAAAAGAGTAGGGGACTCCAAAATCCCTATGAGCTAGGCGCAGAATACATATTTGGGTGACCAAAAGTTATCACTCACACTGTATGTTTGTTCAGTATAACCTAGGGTTGATAGATCATCACACATTAAGCTTGATCCACAATATAGTGATGTGTTTTGATGTAATGCATTGTGTTGCGATTAGCTGTTGCCAATCAGCATGTCGCAGCAATCCATCACAATGCATTGATGACCAGTCCATTGCGACATTCTGGTGTTGCGATAATCAATGTATTTATGTACATAGAGAATAAGAAGAACTATTTATTAACATTTTGAAGATGATCCACACATTTAAATCCAAATCTTTAATTTTCTATTGACAACATCATAACACCTATCCATCTTACACATCTCTCATAATTGATGTATGCTGCTGCATAATTTTCATCACACATTGCTTTCATATTAAGTTGCTTCTTTATCCTCTACCTGTTAAAATATTCTTTTGAAATATAGGTAATAAAAAGGTGTTATAACTATAGTGAACCAATTTCTTAAAAATAGTTGCATCATTCTACTGTAACTGAATATTTGCAACATTATTTTCAAATATCGAGTAAACAAAATTATTTCAACCACCTGTCAAAAAACAACCTCGACATCAGTTATGTACATAGTACAATTCAGTGTGAAACATAATGTCTTTTATACTCATTAATAAACGACTACTACCCATCAGTGCAACTACGCCATTAGCAGTTGTCGACGGAGTTGAGTCACCGCCACTGTCTACAAGTTTATTGTATCGATCAGGCTCAGATAGATGTCCCAATAATGGAAATGATTTCACGTGATGAGCCACCAGGACCATGCAAGAGGTTCGGAGCTAGTCAAACAGTGTGCTACAGGATACCGCCACAAGTATGATGCCTAGATCCCACAACTCTCTAATATGCCATTCACACCGAGGATCTAGGCGCTGGGCTTGCACCTACTAACCCCCTCTCCACACACCCTAAGCCAGCGAAGGAAGAGATAGCCAAGGAGTATATAAGACAAAGAACTCATGGCCTCCGGATGATCACTCATGCTTCAGTTATCCTCTCCTGGGCTCTCATCACGCACGCAAGTGGTGCAGGGGCCCACACCAATCCTATACGCTTCACTAACTGCCTACTTTCTTAGCTTTGCACAGGGCACCTTCCCTTGTTTACACTAGAGTGTGCCTTCCACCAAGCCTGAGTGAATAGGAGGTAGTACTTCCACCATCTCAGTTTATTTTCCAGCAAAATAAACATTGATCTTTCCTAACTTCGTGAGTATCACTCCGATCTCCTACATTTCACCCTCATCAGATCTGACTGGGACAGCAGGAGACCGGGTTTTGCTTTTTCTGTATTCACACTAAAAATAGAACAAAACATCATTGGAAGGCCACCCATTCTCTGCACCGTGCATTGAACGGTAGAGCCACTACACTAGGATACCATCCCTTTCAAAGTGGCTTGTCGGCTTGAAGTCTCACCGCACACTCAGCGGTGCCGAGGAGGCGAACTTCTTCGGGCCTAGGGGGACCAGTGACCTGGGGACACTCACCTCACCACTATTGGAAGGCAACCCATTCCTTGCACCCAGGTGGAGGGAACGGTAGAGCCACGACCCTAGATACACTTCCAGTGGGATTGGCTTGCCGGCTGGAGTGAACTCCTCTAATCGCACACTTAGCAGTGCTGTCCGGTGCAGGGGAGACTAACACCATTGGGACAACACAGTGGAGTTCTTGCAGCCAATGCTTTGCAGCTTGAGAGCTCCCTCAGTTACGGTAGGGGAAACAAGAATGAGGTGCGGTGTTCGCGGTAGCAATTCGCACCTACACTTGATATCCAACACATGGACTGCCTAACTCCTGTAGGTCCGATCCTAGACTGGAGCCTGATGCCTTAAACCCGCAGGGGTCGTGTTCAGAAGAAGGCAAAGAAGGCGAGGGCTATCTTCAAAGATGCACAAGGGCTTAGCATCCTTCCTAGTGGATTCGGGCTACGAGTCCAGAGAAAAAGCATCTTTGCCACCACGACTCACAATACCAGCACCACCCGTCATTCCTACAGCACTGTTCGAGCCACCCACCCGTAAAGCAGAAGGATATCATCCCATAATACAGGAGATTCTATTCAGCGAGGGGTCCAACTCAACTCTGGTAGCACCTAATGGCACCATGACAGTAGAGAATCCCAGCACCTCGGACGTACACCACACACACCAGTCAAGCGCGACCAGGGCCGAGGGACCTACCCTAGCTAAACCACACCAGGGTCAGACACACCGTCCCGTTCGCTTGAACTCAGTCACACACCCTAAGCCAACACCATGCAGAGCGGTATTGCCATAGCCGGACCTCATAACAGGCCAGCAGCCTACTAGGCCAATACTATATTCCAGTTGGGCACCAATACTATATTCCAGTTGGGAACCAGTGCCAAGAGACAACTAGACACCAAAAGACACAACTAGTCTAGCGTCAAACAAGGCACCCAGGGACACAAAGAGACTTAGACCAGACTTCGGGAGTCGGTAAACACCCCCTGGCACTCAATAACCCCAATATGTCGGACACTATAGGTTGTTCACAGTAAAGTGAGCACTTTTTAAGGCCCTTCTAAAATTTTCCTTTCATCCGATTTCCATCATCCTGTTGCTTTCTAACATAAACACTCTAATGTGGCTAATAAACACAGTGTATACATTTTACCAGCCTCAAAATTTAATGCCTGATGCTGCAATAAGATGTATTTATTAGTGGTTAATGCCTTTTAGAAGAGCCTTAAAGAGTGCTCCCTTTACCGTGAACAGCCTATAACGAGATAACGAATGAGCCAACAGAAGAAACAATGGAAACTACCATTAGTAACCGCTGCTCCAAGATAGAATGTCCCGAAGAAGGGGTTCATCAATTCAAGTGTGCACATTGGCAGCGTTAATTGCATGACATCTGCTTAGGCTGGGACGATATAGTTCGCCACATCAACGAACTAGAGTACCAGTGTGAGACCTGCCGGATAAGACAGACTGCATTTTGCAGCTGGGTGACCTGCCAAGGACAGGGGCTGTACACAGTTTGATGCATTGTCTGCGCTGAGACATTTCACCACATATGCATAGGCTGGCCCGATGAGTGGGTGACCCGACCAAGGATGGTATAAAGGTGTTAAGTCTGTCAGCGGGTCGCCGAATACCGACCACACAACCCCAGACACAGCCAGAAGGCGGACTCTAGCCATTCACATGGGAGTCTCAGATCCCAGACTTCGCGGCTGTCCACACAAAGACCAGCTATTATTACTTGTGGACTACGAAAAGGAATTGAAAAAGCAATAGGTGCCCATGAAACAGTGAATCAAACTAACACAAGGGCGCCTTAAAGGCAAAGCACTTAACTGATTGGAGGAGTATGGGGAATTCATCACCGAATGGACACAATTCCAGAACAGGTTAGCTACGGAGTTCACCTGAGAATAGGTGTTAGCCAACCTCACCACAGAATTTTATAGCTGTACTCAGACCCTCTGCAAGGAAGCACAAATTTTCATTTGAAGAAAAGTGCAAATGTTGCAACTGATTTTCCCGAAAGATACGGAATAAAGCTGTGTACAACATATAACATGGATGCTTCTATCACAACTAAGGAACCTCCTGATTTTACCCAAGCCATATGACGTGGGAGAGTTGACAGACCAGGCACGTAAAATACAGCGAAATTTATAGGCGCAAGCCTGTCCATAATGCCCGAAAACGAGCAACCCATCGGAACCGGAAAGCCCCAAGAAAAGAAAGTCAAGGCACTGCCACGACACTGTCAGTGCATAATCTCCCAAAGTGTTGGTTCTGCCACGACTATGACTTTCACAAGGATTTCCCAGCGCAGCCAGTGCTACGCGCATACATAAAGAAAAAAAAGGGGGGAGAGCAACTAGTGGTCTGCGACCCACTCTGAACCAGCAGAAGAGATCCTTCCAGTTCGGAAACACCAACACAGGCAGACTAAAAGGGCCAATTCCGCTGGGACCAAACGGCCCATAATCCAATTAATGGGTGAAGAAGCGGAACCCCAGAGGCACCGCACGTTAAAGTCATAGTAAATATCCAAAGTGTCTTAGCACTCTTAGATTCAGCCACTAGAGGAAAATTTGTGTGTAGTGACCTTCTTACCATCACACAGAGGAAGTCACTACAGCCCCAGCTAAAAACCATTTGCATGGCCAAGCTTAACTGAACTCTCACCGTACATGGAGGGATAACCAGAGTTTAACTATTCAGAAAATAACCAGCACCGCAGAATTTACTGTAGCACCCGAACTCCAGGAAATGGTCATCCTGTAATAGACCAAGGCCAGCGAAACGTATACTTAGGCCACAAACACTGAGTTTCGGTCAACTGGGAGCATAGCCTATAAGTTGTAGCTGCCCTGCTGTTGCCAGCGGCAGAAATCAACCATGAGCTTAACTATACAGAATTTTATCAACTGAAGCATGTTTTGGATGAGCATAATGGGGTATTCGGAACGAAAGGAACACTGCACCAGACGAGGACAATGCCGCATGTGATATGGCTCACCACGAAGAAACCAGTATACAACCAACCATATAGGGCATCAGCACGGCGTCGACAACTGATAATGGAACAAATAAACGAGAAGAAACAACAGGGCATAATCGTCAGATTCGCTGCACAACTCACATGTTGTCTTGGTTCCCAAAAAAGATGGGCCGTTACGATTCTGCATAAATTACAAGGGCCTGAAATGACATCACACATCCCATCGCTCCACCAACCATCAATTTAGCCCATACATTATGAGACATTGGAGAGGTTAAGATCTTCAGTACTATCGGCATGGAGTCAGAGTTCTGGCAAATAACGGTGCACTCTGATAGCAGACGTTACACTGCTTTCACTAGCCCAGAAGGAGAAACCCTGCAATTTAGAATGATGCTGTTTGGGCTGAAAAACGCACCGGCAACATTCCAGAGATTCATGTCCTAGAAGGTCCTAACTGGATACATTGGGCAGTTCTGCTTTGTCTACCTCGATGATATCATTATTTACTCTAAAACCTGGGAGGAACATCTTACACCTCAATGAGATTTCGAGCACCTCGAGATCCACGGAATGACAGCCTAATTATCTAAAAGCCACTTTGGGAAAATGTTGAAGACTACCTTGGACACGAGGTCTCGTCGAGCGGCAAATTCCCTCACCCAAACTCTACATGAGCCACCCAGGAAGCCGACGAGCCTACGACCAAGAAGCAACTCCGACGGTTCCTAGGTCTTTGCAATTGGCTACGTGATTATGTACCTGACATCGCCAATCTTATGGCATCCCTGCACCCCATATTTGAGAAAGAAGTAAGATGGCAATGGGGACCCGAACATTGCACGGCATTTCAAGCCTTGAAGAAGAGTTTTTAGAATATAAAGCAGCTTCAACGACCCCAAGGGGAAGGACCTTTAATTCTTCAGACAGATGGCTGCCAAAATTGACTCGGCGTCGTACTCTACCAGGAGGGCGAAGAAGGCAACCCGCGGGTAATAGCATGTGCCAGTATCCAGCTAAGCGTTACAGAACAACGCTACCATATTAATAAGCAAGAATGCCTATAAGTTATATGGGCAGTCTGGAAGTACTGGTATGACTTAGAAGGGACTCACTTCATCCTGTGCACAGACAATAAGGCACTGCAGTGGGCTGTGTGAGTCCAAGGCCGTGAAGGTGAAACTTGTGAGGTGGGAAATGTTCCTGACTGAATTTGATTATGAAGTACAGCATTGTTTAGGAAAATAGAACAATTTACCCGACACTCTGTCCCGCTAACCTGATTTGTACCTTGCCAAAAAAGCGGACGAAGATTGGGATTGCATGAGGCCACCCGAACTACAGAAGGCCAGCCTGGAAGAGCACATCCGACTGCTGCAATTGCAAATCACCAGGGACCAGATCGCCACTCACAAACAACAGGATCCGGAGATATAGGGATTATTCAAGACACATCCCAAATGCTTTGACATCTGGAACAAAGTTGTATGGTCCCGCAACAGTCAACCAAGGACAAAATGGAGGATATGGGAACCTAAAGCCCTCCGCACTGACATCTGTCATCACTACCACAATCACTCGGAAGCCACACACCGCATACCAAGGAAACCTCAGCAGATATACCCGGACGTTATATCTGGAACATGATGAGCTGGGACATCCGCCAAATTGTGGGTGGTTGCGAAACGTGTTGCAGAGGAAAGGTGTACCCAGTACTGCTCCCAACAGCCAAAGCCCTGACGCCCTGAGATGACATGGACACACGTTGTGAAGGACTTGATTGGCCCACACCCAAGAAGCACTTGCGGCAACTGTTACCTGCTTGTCGTTACCAATCTATTTTCCCGCTGGGTACAAGCATTCCCCCATCCCAGCCAGGAGACGCATCACATCATAGGAAAATTCGAGGCAGAAATTTTCCCTAGATGGGGTACCCACAATGCATTTTAACAGTCAATGGAACACAGTTCATAAGCCGGAAATGACTCGCTGCATGAGAAGAATGGGAGGTGCAGATGAGAACCACGCCACCTTACCACCCACAAGGAAACCCCACCGAAAGGAGAAATCAGGAAATACAGAAAATCCTGCACCTTAGTGTTGGGGATGACCCCAAACTTTAGGATTGGGACCTCCTGAAAATATTGTATGTCTTAATGGGAAGAACAAAAGAAGCCACCAATATCAGTCCAAGCCAAGTCCTCCAAGGAACCACCTTGTGCCGACCGGGGGACTGGCAGTGGGAGAGTCCCCCATCCAAACCACCACATCCAAAAGATGTTAGTCTGGCCGCGCTAGCCCGCACCGACGCAGCAAGGGAAGCCCAGGAAAGATATACACAACACAAGTACCCACAACCTCGAATGGGTACCTGAACATTCAATATGGGCGAGACTGTACTCCTGCGACTCCATGCCTTCCCAGCACATGGGAAGGTCCCTATAAGATGGTCAGTCAGTGCAACAATGTCTACTGGGTGGAATACCTCCGGGGGTCAAATTCGCAAGGCAGCACAAGGACAAATTCGGCCCTTCCCACATGAGACCACAGAGCCTGATGTGCAGATAGCAGCTTCCATAATCTCCAAAGCCTCAGAGGAATTAGATGAACCCATCATCGCTTTTACACCACCAAACTACAGCCAGCCAAGGAATGAGCTGTCTTCCACCTGCTTGGCCTAAGGGGTCACCAAAAACAGCATGGTGTGCAAGTCGTATGCTGCCATCTACCCCCACTAACTTCAAGAGTAAAATGAAGACACGAGGGGGAAGGTGGGCCCCAAGCACCACTGAGTTATCATGGTGCATTGGCTCAGCACTATAGACCGGGAGAAATTACCAATGCAACCAACGCTGAACCCTATTTGTGAAAGAGGAGAGATGTAGAGAACCAAGTCACAAGCCACGAAAAGATCACTTTCCCCAGGATCAAGACAAACCGCAATCATGAAGCCTCAAGGGGAACATCCAGCAAAACAACAGGAACTCCCCACCCGAATGAACCAATCAATCGTGGAGGCCCTCGTTGAGCTTGTGCTGGCAGCCGCCCAGTACACAGAGTAAACACAGCCAGTTCCAAGTACTGGAACTGAGATGGAAGCAACCGCGGACGCATTATCTGCTTCTGAAGGTGGAGACGCTGCTACTTCAGTCGGAGGGGCAGACAAAGACAAGGACTGTCCAAAACAGAACCTGCAGCCCCGGTGTCTATCGTCGACACCTGGGCCCTTCTTCAACTCCAGTCCGAGGGGCAGAAGAAGATGGTCTAGCCCAAGGCCTGCCCCTGACGGTGTGACCGTTAACTGTGTTTTCCGATAACGACCGCTACATTTGATTTTGTTCTGGCTATTAACCTTGGCGGAGGCCGGTGTCTGGTGACTTCGGTAAACATTTTCAGCAGTGATGGGAGGCATTTTGTATAGTTTTGCGAGCTGTATGTGACTAGTTTTCTTGGCTGCCATCATGCTATGAGTAAAGAGTTCTCTACCCTGGAGATAACATTCAATGGTTAACTTTATGATGACATTGGCGCTACTGTTAAGGTGAGTCGTGGCAGAGTGGTTTGATCGGAAAGTGTTGGAATTCATTGTTTGAACTTCTCTTTGGGTTGTTCATGGATATGTAGTTTTTTTTTTGGACAGGTTGTTAGCTTCATGTTCAAAATTTTGCAGCACAAAAATTTACTGTATATTGGCAGAAATTTAGTTGAAATATGGTTTCGTGTAAAGTTTTATTGTGCGTCAGCTTCAGTCCAAGTTAACTGCTCAAGTTTATGGTAATTTTTCGTCTCGGCCACGGCCCACTTTCGATAATATTGCCACTCAGGAGCAAGAATGTTGGGTGCTTAAGAAGAATGATGTTGGCTTTTATGTGATTATAGGATTCTTATGTAGCCTGTGCACGTTTTTAATGGTCGCTATATGCCTTTTGGTAAGGAAATTACTACTTTGATGTGTTCTTTCGCGGCTTCGTTTGCCTAGTTGCCGCTGCCACTAAATCACACCTACCATCAAAGGTGTTAAGAAATCCAGATGCGTGTATGTTTGAAAGAAATATTTAATACAAATTTAAAGGGCTGAGCCACGAGTGATATTAAGGGCTGGACCCTATACTTTGTAGTCACATTTACATTATTTTTAAATGTATATTTTTATGAGAAAATATTTTAGTAGTTGTGGTGAATACGCAACAAGATATTTAAATTATATTGAATTCTTTCACATACGTCCTGCTATCTGTATTAATGCATGAGTGGGCTTACTGTGTTGTATTGCTAAATTTCAAGGGCAATCAAAGGTGTTAATTGAGGTTCAATTTGTCTCACAGCTGTTACGCTCATCGTGGGCCACTTGCATGTGGAAGGTGTATTGAGCTCAACAAAAATTGATAGTGAGTTATGGTTAGCAATTGTAATTATTTCCAGGGAATGTTCAGAGTAACTGTTGCTCGAAGCCTATGGTAAACCAGTCTAAATGTGAGTATTACATAACCTGTGTAGTAATTTCTTACTATTTTATCTGGCTAGAAAATTAGTATTCAAAACATAATGCAGCTAGTGTACATTTGCTGACCACCACACGTCTTTTTGTGTAGCTTTGAAAAACACTGGCAATATGGGTATCATTTTTTAATATTTGTGCATAGTGCATGAACCCGAACATCTGTAATGTTATTTGAAAGAATATATGCATTTATCTGATACAGAATTTCTGCATATATTTGTGAGGAGTGTCACAACAGTACCAGCAGTCTCGGTGACGTCTCATGCAAAGGCAGACACATGGGGCACTTCATCTGTACGAGAGGGGGACCAACAGTCAGCCAACGTGGGGGGCACTTACAGAGTCACCAAACCCAACCTACAGAGACAGTAGCATCAGCCGCACCACTGCCTCTGGTGGTCATCCTGATGGCGATCTTGTCGAACAGTGGAACTGTCATTACGCCCTCACCGCCTGCTGGTCAGTTCCGGACCATGAGCAAGGGCACACACACACAGCAGTTCCTGCCTCGTCGACATCTGCAGCCTCAGTGAATCTGCCAGGCTGCCTCGGTACCAGGCCGTTACCAGGTGCCGCCCCCAAAGATTGCCTGGCCTACCCCACAACTCATCACTCAGAGAAAGCAGGGCAGACCTCTCAAGAAGAAGAGAGGGAAGCCTCATCCTGCAGTGCAACATGCCACGACGAGTAAGTAATGGGCTAGTCTCTTTCCCCTCCTAGAAAGTGTAGGTGTACCATCAACGTATGCAGACAGGGCAGTAAAGTGCAGTGCTACGAGAAAAAAGAAGAACAGAAAAGCCCTATAATAGCTAGGGGTGACCTCAATAGGCGAGATCCTGTGGATTAAGATCAGTAACAGTAATGGCGTTAATAGCCTTGAGTAAGCCCAAGTACTAATACAAATGTAAAATTTTCTCTAAGCTATTTCTGACTAAATTACTTCTGGCTAATCAATCAAAATGTCATGTGTAATTTGTATATACTCTCTCAAGTAACAAATACACGTCTAAATACGTGTAACGCTTATAGAAACCTTGCCTTTGACTCTTGTTTCAAGTGTTTAAACTAATGATTCTAGCTCATATTGCTATAGCTTTGTGTAAATAGTAATACTTAGTACTCTTTGTTGAAAAGAACATTGCTGAGCGTGTTATAATTGAATTGTGAAAAGTCAAGCCAATGCTTCAGTGTGCTATAGCATTTTTACAAGGGATAAGTAGAAAATCCCAAAGGTTAATGTTTTCAACTTATGAATAGAGATGTTCTTCCCCTAAACTATTAAAATTATGTAAGTTAAGAGAACACAGTAAATATTCCTAATCATTAATAGTGCTACATCTGAAAAACTACGCAGAGCAATGAACGTAAACAGACTTGTGTTAATAGAGAAGTAAAACTAACAGAACTGTGATTAGTAAGGGAAGGTATCGGCTGACAAACCCTATAGTTTTTCCTACAACTTGTTATGCTGTGCGTTAAGCTAGGGAGGCCAAAGTCTGGGCCTAAATACTCTACCACACCAGGCGGCCACAGCAGATAACTAGAATACACAAATTTTGCTTTTATAAATATATAATTCTGTAAATTTGTATCAATTTTATATATATTAAAAAATAACAATCAGCTCTCCTAGGGTTGTAACTCATTCAGTGTGCCGGCCAATATGTTTTTCTCTCTTCTCAGGTTCGTAAGAACCATATCATGCGTAACCAAGCCATACAGCTGTTGATATAGGTTGGCACACTATAATCAAGAAGGCTGTGCGTTATTACCGACACCAGAACCAGATACCCCTCGCGACAATCACCTTACACTCCAAGAAGACACATGCCGTTTCTAGCCCACCAGCTAGCTGTGAAGAGAGAGAGGGAAGATGAGCCCAGTATGTGACACAGAGAGAGATGGTTTCATCTAGTCGACTCCGCCAATGCAAGAATATGTTTAAGCCAGCATCCTGCCTTGCACCACCTGTCAGAACATTACTCGAGTAGTGGAAGCAAGGCGCACAGAGTACAGAGCCACGTTCCCTGCAGAAGTCCATTGAGAGAAAATTAAAATGTTAACGAGGGGACAGTTCCACATTCCCTAATAAGATTTTTTTTCTCTTCTCTAGTTATTGCTTAGATGAATCTACATTGCACGAGGAGAGGGGGGAAATTGACAAATTACATCTTATCCTTGTTAATATGCGACATCGCAATAATCAGAAATTATCTAGCCCGATGAGCCACTGGGACCATTCAAGACGTCTGGGGCTAGTACAGCAGTGTGCCGTGGGATGCCACCACAAGTATGATGCCTAGATCCCACAACTCTCCACTTTGTCACTCGCACCGAGGATCTAGGCGCTGGGCTTGCATCTGCTAACCCCCTCTCCGGACACCCTATATCGTGAAGGAAGGGATGGCCGAGGAGTATATAAGGCGAAGAGCTCCCATCCACCGGATGATCAGTTATGCTTCAGTTCTTGACCTGTCCTCTCCTGGGCTCTCATCGCACACGTCAGTGGTGCAGAGGCCTGCACCAATCCTAAATGCTTCACCGCTACCTCACAGGCCCGAAAATAGTCTCCAACCATATACAAAAGGAAGCACCCGCGGCATCATCAGCACATCACACTAATGCATTTTCGGTCCGTTATGAATGACAGGGAATAGAGCTAGTCACAAGGAGAAAATTAAGTTTGCACGCTGTGTCACCTTGGTGGCACATACTTCCTTATTTTGTTTCCTGTTTTTTTTTTGTGAGTCTGTGACCGCTGAATTCAGTTCCACCTGTTTATCCTTTCTTTTGGTAATATTTGTTACGTATTAAGTACTTGTTAAGTACTCGTTACCATGGTAACTTAACTTGTTAATCACTCTATTAATGTAAATGTATTCTGGTGTATAGTTTTGTCTCATGTGTGTGCTTTAGTTTTGCTTAGAAAAGCAATTGAATTGAACATTATTTTTAATTACATACAAAGCGACTTTTATAATATTTATGCCATCAACTATATAATTGGATCAATAAGTGAATGGTGTACTAATTATCACAAACATTCTCTATATTTTAAAGATTCCTATATTGTTTGCTAATGTAATGTCTATTTGGGGTTAAAAGATTCCTCATTTTGCTTGCTAAAATGCATTGTCAGTTAATGCCATTCAGTATGTTGGGTATTAGCAAGTATCATTAAGAATGAGCATTTTCTCCTTGTAATTTAGTATTTCCTGTAAGGTGGCGTATTTGAAACTTATTACCTAATCCTGCTGTCTTTATAATTTTATTTTACGTTAAATGTAAATTTTGTAAACAAAATTTTAGAAATCGCAAAATGTTATCATATTGATTGTGATATTGGTTTTCTCGAATTGATACTATCGTGTGATGATTTTCGGATGTTCACCATGTAACTTTTGTGACATCTTTATTTTAATCATTCAAATTGTAATCCAGCAATCACGAATTAATTCATCCCTTTTGACCACATCAGGTATGTGTTTAGTGTAACTTATATTGCATGTCACATTTTGTGCATTGTAGTTGTCGCGACATTTGCTTATTTGTGCCTTCATTTTTTGATTTAGCGGTTCCACCCGACCGACCTTAAGATAACTTGAATTGTTATGTGGCTTTGGAGTCGAAGCGTGGTAATTTTCTTTGGAGGAATTCCTTCGCTGCATTCTCCACGGCATAGTTTCCAGACATCAGGAACATCCCGATTCCAGATGTGTTCCTAACCTGCATCTCTCATGCATTACCCGGCGATTTAATTCCAATTTCTCTAGCATGAGCATGCTGTTCCACAAACTTTCGGATATTAAATTTTGGAGAGACTTAAAATTTTGTTTGTCTGGCACTTCAATATTCTTAACAATTATTTAGTTACAAAATACAAAAAAAATAAAAAATTTATATTATGTAAAAAGGTTGTGTGTCTTGGCAGTGGTGGCCAAAATGGCTACTAATGATAGATGACAGTTTTATTTAGAATATTTAATTAGGGTAAAATTAAAATAGAAAAAAATGAAAACAAGTAAAAGTTTCCAAATATATATATTTATATAAAATGATAAATTGTTCATGTGCCTTGCCCTTCAAATACTGCCACAACGCACCAGTTACTGCCTACTACTTTAGCTTTGCACAGTATTCCCCTGTTTTACGCTAGGGTGTGTAACTTCCCACAAACCTGAGTGGATATGAAATAGTACTTCCACCATCTCGGTTTATTTTCCTTAACTGCAAAATAAACATTGATCTTGCCTAACTTCTTTAGTATCACTCCCACCTCCTCCTCTTCACACTCATCGGATTCGACAGAGACTGCAGGAAAAACCAGGTTTCGCTCTTTCCACATTCACACTAACAACGGAACAAAACATCCCTGGAAAGCCACACATTTTCTGCCCCGTACAGTGAACGGTAGAGCCACGACACTAGGATACCATCCCCTGGAAAGTGGCTTGCCAACTTGAAGTCGTCCCTGCCTCACCGCACACTCAGCAGTGAGGAGGAGGGGAACTACTTTGGGGCTGGGGAGACTAGTGACAGAAACACTCATCTCACCACTATTAGAAGACCACCCGTTCCTTGCGCCTAGGTGGAGGGAACGTTAGAGCCACGACACTACATACGCTCCCGGTGGGATTGGCTTGCCGGCTGGGGTGAACTACTCTCATCACACACTTAGCAGTGCCGAGTGGAGTTACACTTCGGTGCAGTGAAGACCAAGGGCTGGGGAGACTAGTGACAGAAACACTCATCTCACCACTATTAGAAGACCACCCGTTCCTTGCGCCTAGGTGGAGGGAACGTTAGAGCCACGACACTACATACGCTCCCGGTGGGATTGGCTTGCCGGCTGGGGTGAACTACTCTCATCACACACTTAGCAGTGCCGAGTGGAGTTACACTTCGGTGCAGTGAAGACCAACACCATTGGGACAACACCATGCACTTCCTGCAGCCAACACTTTACAGCTTGAGACTCCCTACCTACAGTAGGGAAATCAAGAATGGAGTGCGGTGTTGGCGGAAGCAATTTGCACCCACACTTGCACTACAACACGTTGACTGCCTAACTCCTGTAGGTCCGATCCTAGACTGGAGCCTGATGCCTTACACCTGCAGGGGTGGTGTTCAGAAGTAAGCAAAGAAGGCGAAGGGTATCATCTCTAAAGATCCACAATGGCTTAGCATCCTTCCCAATGGGTTTGGGATACTGAGTCCACGAGAACAAGCTGCTTTGCTGCGACAAATCACCATAGCAGAAACACCCATCATTCTTACAACATTGTTCAAGCCACCCATCTGTAAAGCAGAAGGATATCATCCCATAATACAGGAGATTCTATTCAGTAAGGGGTCCAACTCAACTCCAGTAGCACCTAATGGCATCATGACAGTAGAGAACCCCAGCACCTTGGATGCACACCACACACACACACCAGTCAAACGCGACCAAGAGCAAGGGACCTACCCTAGCTAAACCACACCAGGGCCAGACGCACCGCGTCACTCGCTTGAACTCAGTCCCGCAACCTAAGCCAACACTACACAGAGTGGTATTGCCAAATCCGGACTTCATACCAAAACGGCGGCCTACTAGACCAATATTATATTCCGGTCCGGCACAAATGACAAGAATCAACCAGACACCTAAAGACGCGACTAGCCTAATGTCAAACAAGTCATTCAGGGACGCGGACAGACAATTCACAGAGTCTGTCACACGTAAAGTGAATACATGTTCTCTGAATTTGTCTCTGAAATCTGTAATTATAAAAATAATAATAAATACACATCCCTCAAGGTAGCAAAAGCAAAAAGTTACTCCCACGGTAAAAATCCAGACTCCTGGGAAAAAAAATACACTGGCTAGTATTGCTAGTTATGGCCATTCACAGCAGGAATGGCGACATGGAGAAGAGTAATAGAAGGGAATAAAAAGCTGTTTGTGTTATCAGCCAGATCCCGATTTTCAGGTAAATAGTACTAATCATGCAGTGAAGACATGTGCAGTGTCATTTCCTTCAGTTTTTTGTGTAGATTACGAATATGCTAACCAGGAAATTAAAATTTCTAGTTTTACAATTTTTTAATTGAAATAATGATAAAACACTATATTGTTTTTTTTCCCCACACTTTAAAAAAGTTTAAAGTTATTGTTAACAGTTAAGCACAAAGTGTCAGAATGACAAGATGTCACCTGTAGTGTGCTCCGAACCACTTGATACTGACTAGGGCTCATAGATTTAATTCACAGCAGTGGGTGTATGCAAACAAAATTGGTCCATTCTCACTAATTAAGCAATAAAACTGCAAAATTATGAATCAATGAATACTTAAGTACATATAATAAACCAGAAACCCATACCCAAACCCATACCCATTCAGAAAACATTTATTTATTATTAACGATTGTGCAAAATAGTGAATTTTCAATAAATTCCAAACAAAATATATTCCTATAATTGGCTGAAAAATACATCCAGCAACGTTCTTATCCTTAAATTTCATAAATTTATTTTATCTTCATAATTATTTAAAGGTATTTGTAACAGTTATTTTTAATATGGTTTTTATTTTACAATAGCAGGGGGCACTGATGTATGCTAATAATCAAACATATATTGCACTAAAGATAAAAAAAATTTAAATGTTTGAATGAAGAAAATATATTCACATAGTAAGTATTTTAAACTCGCCAATATGTATCTTATCAACTATATATTTACTTGGTACTATTTAGACTATAATTTTTTGACACAAACAAATTTTTCTGTACGCATAGTACTGCATAAGGAACACAGTAAAAGAGCATATGAAGACGAGAGCCAACACATATAATATGAACCACAGTAATTTTTAATGTATAGCAAAAAAAAACTTGTTTCATGTGATGAAGTTTATCATAAATCATGTGACAACTAAGATCGTGTGTGCACTTGCGTAGTAACAAACTTATCAAAAAAATTACTTCTAAAAAAAAAAAGATGTAGCTACCATAGCTAATGCTTCTTACTTGCAAGGCTTGCTATTGTAGGTCAGCATCGTAATTCTGACCTATGAATTGTCTATGCATACAGATTGGGGCCAGTTTCACAGGTTGTCTGATACAATGGGGTCACCTAAAAAAACATTAAGGAGCCAAATGTAGCATATTCTTGAAAAAGATGTTCCTGCTGTAACTGTTTACCTACATAAAGAAGTTTCTATTTTGCGTTTCTTCAGAAAGTCAGAATACCCAATGGCATGACTTTTAGCACTGATGTATTAGTAATTCTGATAGGTTGCATTTAACAAATCAAATGCCAACTTTGAGAAAATAGGCCAGCAGGGAACAAACCAAATTGTTGCTCTTAAAAATGTAATCAGCAAGCAATGTCTTAAATTACCAGACAGATGCAATACTGATAATTTCATAGCTCTAATTAGGTTTCATAGCTTTACAGTACGCAAAAGTATTTCTGCTCTCTACGGAAAAATCAAGGGGTCACATTCAAAGCAATAAGCACTGCAACTCAGTAAGTTCAATCCTTCAAAGTCCTCAGCAAAGAACATTCTACTAGCAAGCCCCTAAATGCCAGCCTGGGGCAAATTATGTGTCAAATTACAGCGTTGAAAGAAATATATGACTTCAATAACGTGTGATATTAATTATACTACTCTAAAGATGTAATGTTACACCAGAACACTTACCCCCTTGTCTCCATATAAGTAAAGCCAACTAACAGGCCTCTAATTGGCAGAGATTGCCGACATGCTTTCAGATGATTCCCACGCCATACGAAATTGTAGGAGTAACATCAATGGCCGCAATGACATTATATGGCTTGGAAGTCTACCAGCTCCTGAATAAGTATTGCAGATGGTATCTTTCACCAAATGCAAAGTCTGTCAACCAGCATCATGTCTGTGATCTGACATTAACACCCCCCCCCCCACGTACTAATCTCTACTGATGCTCATATAATGTACAATTAATGGCTATGAAGGGTGCCTAAATGGCGACGGCAAAGGTGGCATCTACTATGATCATGATGGTTACTCTGAAGAAGAATGTTGTTAGTGGTGCTATAAACTGAGAAACTGTAAATGTTCTAAATAAAACTGTAAATGTTGTAAACTATTTCTGATATGTTTATAAAAATAAAATTTATATTTTAATAGGTACTATATATTATTAAATTACATTAATTTCTTATCTACTTAAATTTTATGCATTTTAAAAATGTGCATAGTGAGCAATAGTTCAAACATATATAGTACAATATTATTCAGCCTTGCATTTTGTTAGGGTATTTATTGCAGGCTCCCGTTAACCCTTAGCGAATATATTTATACATTATGTATTTTTTGTTTATTTAGTGTTTAAAATTTATCATTTACACTTTTTTAATTGCATTAAAACATTTTACTAATAAAAAATACTTTGAAAGTTTTTACAAATAAAATTATAAACATTACTAACTTCTATTTCCACGTAGTCATGTTCATAACATATGAAAAAAATAAATAAAATGAGGCACTGCATGTCTTTACTACATAGAATTTACTATTTTTTCACTAGGCACTTAGTCAGTAATAAAGTGGTTTGGAGCCCGCTAGAGTCAATATACCAGTCATTTGAATACTCTGTGCAAATATATGATGCAAAACCAGTTACATTAATTTTCAGCATTTTTATTGAGTATTTAGCATGGAAAATAAACAAATCAACACAAAAATTTTTATTTTTTTATTTTTAATAAAACTTATTTAAAAGTTACGAATCTGATTTTGAATTCCAGATTAGCATATTCATAATCTACCCAAAAACTGAAGAAAATGACACTCCACACATCTTTACTGCATGATTGATCACTCCACACATATTTACTGCATGATTGATACTACTATTGTAACTTAGCTGATAGACTTTACCCCAAGGTGGTGTTCCAAATCACTACTCTGCAAGTAAACTTTTCTCCTTGGCTGTCCCAATAAGTAAATGTTTTACTCGCTATTGGCAGAGTCCCAAACTTGCAGAGTAATTACTATGAGCATGTTGCCAAAGAAATATATTTTGCCTGCACTGTTTCGGCAAGTAATAAAAGGTAAACTGAAAATGGCAGGAATTTCAGTAGAATTAAAAAAACTAAAAGGAAATGTTGATATTCTGGATACAGGCACACATGGTAAAATTACAAATGACAAGTGAGAATGATATAGCGCTTCCACAAGAAGTTGTAGCGTGTATTATCCTGAACTCAAAAATATAACTGGATATATTTGATTAGATTAATATTTACAGATGAAAACGGTTTCAATAAGAGTGAAGATCTGGTGCTCCGCGGCATACTGGTCACTACATGATGTACAGTGTACTTTTACCATAATTTTTGTATTTTTACTGTTAGTCTTTAATAGGAGAAAAGGCAAGCATTAATGGAACTGAGGTAAGACAATGATGCTTTTAAGCCTACATTCCAAGACATTTAAGTAATAACATTGTTAAAAGTGTATTTAAAATATTATAAGAACTGTTTACTTGTACCAGTTTTACTGAAGGGAGAGGGAGGGGGGTTAACCCTAGTCCGATTCATTGGGCTCATTCAGTTATCCACCACCCATAGACCTGTTGTGTCCTGGACACGCAAAACTGGCAGTTGTAAAAACTATCACATCAGTCTTCTTGCACAACCTTTAGTCCGAATTGACATCCTGTGTGATTATTTAAATACAATATTTGACAGTCATGGACTCCCTACTGATTACACAATGGTTAATAAATGCTTGATTTAATAAAAAGAATAATAAAATATGGTGGTCGGATAATAGCTTGATGGATGACTTCTTTATTTAATGGTTAAACTACTTCGCCTCATCAGTGAGCAAGCAGTGCTGCTCAATTCCTACGGAGTCTTCATTGTTGCCACGCATCATGAAATGCATGATTGTACTGTCTACACATTTATGGATGGACGATCCAGTCTGGAGATTGTCCTGTTCACCGGCCGAGCCACTGAGACTATGAATCCAAGGCATTAAGTACCACAGAACGCCGCCATATGGTTCAACCAGTATGTTCCGTAGCATCTCAATCTCCAAGCCGGCCAGTACCATCACACCTTGAGGAAGCTATGCTACAGCTACCACCTCACCTTCCACCGCACCTTTACAGCTAACTGAAGGGGAAACACAAGCCAGAGTATAAATAACAGGTTGCTAACCCACTTGTGACCAGTCTTCAATTTATCCACTGCATACTCTGCCGGAGAATTTGACCAGCCAACTTGTTAGCTGCAGCATGCCTGTTTCTTCGCCGCATTCATGCCAAAGGACTCTCCTTTCCTTGGTCTTCACCGCAACTCATTGCCGGAGATATCCTTCAACCAACCTGTCTTCACCGGACACTGTGCCGAAGCTCCAACCATTGCCAATTTCGTCTACACACCTCGACATTGCAGCCCCTTCTGGACAAACATAGTAGAAGTAGTACCAGTTCAAGTTAGTTTCATAATGCTCTTCTACCCTACCATAATTAGCTTATGACCAGGCCACCTTCACCTGGCTCAATGTGGGTTACGCTTCCATAAGCTCTTGCTGATGTTAGGAGATAGTGCGACACTACCCTGTTTATTTCCCCCACAGAGGAATAAACAGATTGTTTGCCAACTCAAAGGTATCCTTCCCATAGTAGTAATTCCTCTCCCAGTGGAAAACACACCCGTCCAAGAAATTACTAGTGACCGGGATGGTTATTTGATTGTGCAAAACACCAATAAGGTACCAACAAACACATTGGATGGCCCTTTCTGTGCACCACAGTGGACAGAACAAAAGAGCCCCGACACTAGGTACTCAGTCTCTTGGGGTCAACTTGCCAGCTCATTGGCTACTCTTTCCACCACGCCCACGATGCCAGAGTTAGTGTTCCCTGAGTTGGGGGAAGACTGTTCCTCCTGGGACATTCACCCACATACTGGGACTGTCCGCCGGTGAAATCTGTCACTCAATACTGACCGTATTCCAATGCCGAGTATTGGGATAGAGGTAAAGCATTTTGTTGGCAACCACTGAACATCGCTGTACATGAGTATACGACAACACATCACCTGCTATGTTTTCACAGACGTGAGAGTGTGACTCTGTCCAAATACCATACTCCAGTCAGAGAGGTATCCGAAAGAAGGTTGGACAGGTGCTCACTGCCTCTGGGCATCTGCAGGAGCTGAACCCCCTCCTGGCCGCACTCAAGAAACTCTCACCAAAAGATCAAGCCCAGGCATTGTGCCACCTGCAGAGACTGTCAATGCCAGAGATTCCCAAGGACCTCTTTGAAACTCCCATTCGTATCAGCGAGTGTTTGTAGCTTACTTGAGTGGACAGGATAATACCTTGGGATTAGCCAATCCATGCTTTTGGGGAATTGAGCCAGCGGAACCACAACCTGCAACCCGCACAACCTATGAGCCCCTGCACACCGATCTCACTAGTCCAAGCTGTAACCAGATAGAACTGAGATCTAGCCAGATAGAACAGATACACATCTTATGCATTGCCCAGGCATACCGTCCAGAACAAATTCACAGAAACGCAAAGTTATTTTCGTGGAACTTGATTTTGTGCCCTGCTGCAAAGCTACCAGGCCAGTACTTGACACTGGACGAGCTCCAGTACCTTACAAATACTGAATTAAACCGAAAATCCCCACCACCAGGTGCGTCTAACCTAGCTCCCACCAAAGCACTTTTCGAAGTGGTGACGTTCCTCCACCAACCTCAGGGTATCACTTAACAGCCACCATCACCACAGGCCACCACCATCACTATTATTTTCAATATTAATAATATTATTATAATTGTAATAAGGCAAACAACCCTGTAGAGAAAATTAATACTAATGCTGGACAAAAAATTACACCCTGAAAGTTAAGCTTGTGGACCACAAGGTTGTAGGTCAAGAAGACATCTCTACAAAAAATTACGGATAATCTGGATTCTAGTGTGAAATTTTTGTTTAAGGTATTTTGCAACACAATCGATGAACTAAGGAGATTACAGATTGGGCCATGTTTGAATATGTACACGGTTAAAAAAAAAATCCTGTTCTCCTCGTGTTCGGTTACCGGTGTTTCTCACCCTCAACCAAAAAATCTTATAGCAAAATTACTGCTTGAATCTGCTTCTAGTTCCAATCTAAATTCTCAAAACAAGTTACCACATGGTAAAGCCACAGTGCCAACACGCACAAATAATAAAGCCTTAGATCAGCAGGAATCATCTGCACGGTCAGCCACTGACGAGGATGGTTTTGTAGAGGTCTGCAGATGCAGAATAAAGGCCTTGACTGTATGTGGGTTACTGGCTACCAGACCAGCTGCGGCACAGAAACAAGTCTCACTTGTCATAAGGAACAATCATAAAAATTGTCCCTAAAACAGTGAATCCATGCATGAAGGCAATTTGTGTGTCTTGTTTTGCCCCAGATGTACAGGAAAACTATATAGTGTCATACATGAATCAATAACTAAAAGTCTCAAACCCAAAAGTTGCGAAGCTCAAAACCATATTTAACTCGTATTCTTCGATCTACGTGTCAGTGGAAGAATCTAACATTGAGCGTATTTTTAATAGTGTGTTTTGGCCCACTGGCTGCTTAATTGGCCCTTTTTATAGTAGGCTATACAATGTAAAAACTGTTTGGCACAACTAGCGCATTAAAGTCTACTAATAAAGAACAGCCATCTGTTATAAACAACACAATTAAAACACCTGGTCGAGTCGATATAGAATCCGCCTAGGTTATGTTGTGGCAAACAGAGGTGCTCTTATTAAGTATGAATGTCTACAAGGAGGGATGTTAGTTTCAGAAAATATTAATAGTGTCGATTATCCTGTCATTCATCTAACAAAAACTTGGTTCAACAGCAATTGTCGAGATGTACATTATTTTTCCAATAATTACATTATATTACACAAAGATTACGATCAAAAATGACTAACCTCAATAAAGGAGGTGGAGTTCTAATAGCTGTTAATTCATCTATATATCTTTACAATGTGCAAAAATTTGATTTTCATAAAAATAATGATGAGTCTGTATGGGTAGAAATTATTAGTTGTAACGCCAAAAAAGTTTATTAGGGAATATACACCTTCCTCCACAATTGTTTATTAATGAAGTTAATGTTTATTTTCATTTTCCTGATCAAAAAATAATCATTGGTGATTTCAATATACTACCTGGAATTGATTGGATTGCTCTTCATACTCAGAATATTTTTCACTATTATAATAAACAAAAATATTAATTTCTTTACAATTAATTAGTTTGCTTAATTTAGAACAGTTTAATTTAACAAAGCCTTTTTCTGTATTACTTGACTTGGTGTTTTCTAATCTTCATATAAATGTGGACAAATCTGTCAATCCTATTGTCCAGGAAAATGTATAACATCCTGCTTTACTTTGTCACTGTGAAGTTGATTTAGTAAATTATAAGACTTTTAAAAATGAAAGAACATTTATTTAGATTATATAAAATAAAATAAATCTGAGTATAATTGCTCATGCTTCTCTGAGTACAGGACAGCACTGAAAGGAAAAATTAAAATATATAAGAAAAAGTGGCAATCTAAAATTAATGATAATTTGAAGGGAATTATGTTAAAATCATAAAAAACAAAAAACCTACAGAGAAAAAGCAAACGTATCATCTTATAGTAAAATTATTCATGATACTGAAGCCCTTGCCAATACGTTTGCTAAACATTTTGCAGAGGTGTAAGTATAAACACATAATATCAGTCCTCTTTGTAAATTTAATGGGAATAATTTACATCTAAATTTACATCTATCAACTCCTACAATTCCACAAGGTTTGGTAGTTTGGGCAATAAAAAGGCTTAAAAGCAATAAGGCTACTGGCAGTGATGATATCCCTAATTTCAAAATAAAAAAATGTGCTAATGCCTTTATTCCACTTATAACCCATATTTTTAATTATAGTCTCTCTTGCGGTGTATATCCTTGTCTATAGAAAAAGGCAACTGTGGTTCCCATTTTTAAAATGAGAATAAATATTATGATTAACTATATACCTATATCTCTTTCATGTAGTTTTCCAAAGATATTTGAGGAAGTAATGCATAGACATTTAAATTTTGATACAAAAAACTTAATAACAGATAGCCAACATGGTTTTCAAATCGGTAAAACTATAACCACTAATCATTTCAATTTTCTTAATGATCCATACTGAGATGTAAAACAAGCTTTTGATATTTGTCAACATTTGGTTATATTGGAAAAATTACAAGCCATATGTTTAGATAACTCATATCTTCATTGGTTTACCAATTATTTTTCTGATAGAAAGTTTATTTGAAAATAAAAACTTCCATCTATTCTCATTATAATGTATCTTCTGGTGTTCCACAAGGCGGAACACTATCATCATTTGTCTTTAATATTTTTATAAATAATATTGTAAGTGTTATAGTTAATTCATGAGCTCTTCTTTATGCTGATAGTTTTAAGTTTTACAAAAATATTAAACATTCAAATGATTGCATACTTCAACAGGAAGACATTTTTGCTATAGTTAATTGGTGTACCAATAATGCAATGTTACTAAATCTAAACAAAACCATGTGTATAACCTTTACTAGAAAAACTAATCCTATTGTATATAAATATTGCTATGGTGTAAATTTCACGGTAAATTTTTTTTTTGTGATTTTTAGTTAAACGAAGCTTTTTTGTTAAGCGTGATATCTATAGTGATATTTTTGCTGGCTACCTCTTTTTAGTTTGGATGCCTTAGATTTTATGCCAGCAGGAAGTTCCCTATCCCTTTGTCTTTTTTAAGATGCGATAGGTCGACTCTTAATTGATTTTTCGTTTAGTATTTTTCATATGGTGATCTTATCCTTGGAGGTTAGGTTAGGAAATTACGCTGTTTTGGGATGGGTTGCGCCCTCCTTATTACTTGTGCCTTTTGTTTGTTAAGAAACACGTGTTTTCTTTTTGTTCTTTAATAAGGAAAGTGGCGATAGATACTTTATTAATTTATTTTTTCAAAATGTGTTTTTGGGGAAGTCAGTTTTAACAGTCGTGACCTTAAGCTAGATGCCAAAGTTTTAGTGCGAAAGTAAATTGACAGTCGCTCTTTTCAAATTCTCCATTTAATTGTTTTTGAATCATTTTACCTTTAGAAACCTACCGACGGTTATTTATTTGCCAATTTTATTTGTTTCATTGTTATTTCCTTTTTATTTCAAGTTTAGGTCATTTAAGCTATGGTGGAATTAAATTAGGAATCAGTTATTTTTCTGTGTTATTTTTAGATTTTGTAAGAATAAAGGGTTTCTACTTTTTTTTTACTGCAGAGTTCTTGAGGAACTGGGGTCACTAGTTATTTTTAATCTTGAAAGCATTTTGTCACCTCATAGATCAGTCAGCTTCCTCTGAAGCGGCGGCAGCTGGGCGTATTTACCCAACCAGGTGCTAGTTATAATTCACCCTTCAGCAGAGAATAGTTATTTTTCTGCTCCTTCAAAGCATCGGGTGCAGCTGCAAACTGAAAAGCTATGTCGTCTATTTCCATGGTAAAGGTACAACTGTTGAGATGATGAGAGACAGTAAGGAACTGTAAGCGGAAACAGGGCGTTAGCTGCAAGGTATCAAAGTATCGATTGGCTCTGATTGGTCCGCCATGACATTGACCTCGCTCGTGACGTCAGCGAGGCAGCTGGTGTTTATCAGCAGTAGATAGCAGGGGGGGGGGGGGAGGGAGAGAGGGAGGGAGGAGGAGAGAGGGAGAGAGAGAAGAGAGAAGAGAGATAGAGAGATGAGAGAGAGAGGAGAGAGAGAGAGAGAGAGAGAGAGAGAGAGAGAGAGAGAGAGAGAGAGAGAGAGAGAGAGAGAGAGAGAGAGAGAGAGAGAGAGAGAGAGAGAGAGAGAGAGGAGAGGAGAGAGAGAGAGAGGAGAGAGAGAGAGGAGAGAGAGAGAGAGACGATAGCGGACAGCTGTTGTGAACGGCCGGTTGTGGAGCAGGTGGGCCATCCGGAAGGATGCTGCAACATAAAAATAATGATGAGTCTTCTTTGGAAACGTCTATTTTTGTGCGTGGTCGGGACTTTCGTTCCTGTTTAGCTGGAAGGAACGCCCCAACTCTGCCTTTAAATTGTTGGACCTTAGTAGACAAGGGGCACAGTTGGAGACGTCATATTGTGCCGCATCCGAGGTGTGTTGGTGGTGTCGAGAGACCAGGGCAGCAACTTCATAGGTAAATATGTACTCTCCATCACTACTGGCCGAGGGGCCACATGGGTTAAGTTTCCGATGCTTTAATTAATTTAATAAGGATAAGAGAGGGAACCTACCTTTTTATGAAGTAGTATTGTTTTCATTTGTAAGGATATGGATATCAGTAGTGCCTGGTGTGTAGGTGGCTCCGAAGATTGTTGGATTCGTAGGTGGTGGAGTTGTGTAGGCCCTACTGTACTGACAGAAACAGAGGTCCTTGTTGCATTGCCCAATATTTTCTTTTGATTTGTTCCTCCCTAAAACTAAATTCTAAAGTATTTTATTTTTTAATTCATTTTAAAGTCGTTTGCCCTTTTATTTTGTTTACAGTTTAAATTATATCTTGTTACTCTGTTAATTTGCCTGGCCAATCTATTAATAAACTGAATGATTTATAAGACCGTGTAAATAAAGTAACTTTGGTGATCCTGAGTTTCTCTCTTTTAAGCCCTAGGGGGCAAAGGGTAGAGCGTTACTACATTTATTACATTAGGTAATTGGAAGTAAATGTAAATTTTCAGATACGCAGAACCCTTTTGTAATACCTGTGTGAAGGGCATTCTGTGTCAGCCCTACAATACATTATTATTTTTTTTACTCATAATATTTTAATTACTGTAAGCAAATGTGTTTCATGAATAGTGTTTGTTTATATCTACATACGTGATAGTTGAAGAGAACTGATTTTTGACTCATGTCCTGTAAAAAGTTTTTATTGTTTCTGTTATTTAATATTATTCGATAACCTGTTAATGTATTTCTTCTTTTTAATAAAATTACATATATATATATATTTTTTATCATAGTTCTTCCTTCTTGTCAGTTGATGAGGATAAACCCCCTCCTCTATTTTGTAGGTCTAGAACAACACAGATAAAATTAGGAGCATAGTATTTTGGCACTGAGTGCCTATTAACGGATAAGTTGTTCTATTTTATTAGTTTTTACCTCGATGCATGGTCTCTGTCTGTGACTAACCCATGAAGCGTTCACAGTTTTCCTCTCTGTTGCCTTCTGAGTAAAACCCCCTCTTTCCCTTAACCCTACCCCCTTTTTTTCATTTCCCTACTCCCTGTCACTTTTTGGTTTAAATTAGGCTATTTTTTATATTAAAGTAAATGGTTAGGTTATAGGGTATCGTGCTGGCCCTGCTAAGTAAAAGTTACAGCACATGGTGGAGGCTTTGCAGGATAGCTTTTGGTGTTGGCTCATTTGTCTACTATATTTTTGTAAGTTTCAATTTTATCCTTGCCTCACCCTACCTCACCCTTTCCCTACCCCCTCTCCCACCTCGTAACATTTGGTGTAGTCGCCGGGTAGTGTCCTTGGTTGGTTATTCCTGGAGATCACACCTCCCTATATACCACTCCTACCCCTGCCCACCCTCCTTGTAACAACATTTTATTATTAATCTTGTAATAAAAAGAGTAGATTATATTCGTGATCTTGGAGTGATTCTAAACACAAAATTATATTTTCATTACTATGTTTACTGTCTAAATAATAATACTAATTGTACTTTAGACTAAATTAAATTTAAACACCTGATTCTTTGTTGCGGCTTAATTATTCTTTAGTTTGATCTAGATTAGAGTACTGTTCAGTTATTTGGAATTATATTACTAACACAGATTCTAATATACTTGAAAATGTTCAAAGAAATATTTTTACACTTATTTTTAATAGATTTTCGAAATAGTCAAGATTTCAATTAAAACAGTGAAGTTAAAAGATTCATTACTCAGACATTGGAAGTCCGACGTAACGTTTACTATACTTTATTTTAGGATAATGCATTTATATTTCATTTTTTTTTGTTCTACTATTAATAAACTAGTAGGTCTAAAGATTTATAATTATATTCATAGAATTTTACATACTTTTTATACTTTAAATACCAAAAACGATATAGTCAATAGCTGTATTATTAACTACAACACATTAATTTTTAATTTTGATCCCTTTAAGCATAAGAAATTAACTTTTCCCAAGGTTTACAAGCATAACAATACTCAGTAGGGAATTTCTTATTTTGACTTTTAACCTTTAAATCTTGCTAATTTAATAATTTATTCTATTTAATTAATAACCTTATGATATTCAGCACTTTTATTGTTTAGAGCCCAGTCTGTGTGTTAGTGCCTTTTGTGTTGTTTGTATGCTATTTCTTGTCATATGTGGGTGTCCAATTGTCTATATTTTATGTACATGTCTTTGTTATGTTGTCTATTGTAATATTTGTATTTAATGTTTGTACGAGTGTGTCACCCAGTTAATGGCCAACACTGTTGGGTGGCACACTAAACTTCACATAAATAATAATTATTGTTGTTGCTGCTGCTGCTGCTAATATTATTGTTATTGACGTCGGCATACGTGAGGTGAGAATGTGTTTTGCCTCCGCTCCTGAGGTATCAACGTTTTGTGGTGTGTAAAAGTGTCGGAAGAATCATTAATCTTGGACTTTAGGGGCTATATTTATCATAGACTGAGAAATAACACAATTATGTGTTTATATTGCCGGACACGCCAGCGGCAGACATACCACGTCGCCATCATGAATCACACTGGTGTCAGGAACTACTTGCGGTGACGCCATTGCCATAGAAGAAAGTAGATCTCCAAGGAAGGATACACAAGTCCGATTGCATATTGCACAATATGCACCATACCGCACGCCGAGACTGGCAGAGGTGTCGGAGATTCAGTCCAACAAGTCACAACACAGTTTAACACACTACAGACCCTATACATATTTACATGATACAACTGGCAGACTTCATTATGCAGGTAGACGATACAGCTTGTGTATTGGCTTACACAGCTGTCCCTTGTTGGTGCACACGTCCACCACTCTGATCACACTATCTCTTCCAGGATGAATTTTCACAACTCTAGCTAGGCACCAGCCAAAGGGTGGTAAGCGCTCTTCTTCCACAAGAACAAGATCTCCAACTTCGAGTTGGAGTGCTGGCTGTTGGGTTTGCCACTTACCCCTAGGTTGCAGCTGCTGCAGGTATTCTCCATACCATCACTTCCAAAACTGGTTTGCTAATGCGCACACCAACTTTCACCTTCTCGATAGACATATGTCACTATTTTCAGAGGACTCTGGTACAGCTACCAGAGCTCTACCAATGAGGAAGTGTCCAGGTGTGAGGGTGTCAAAGTCATTTGGGTCTGAAGACAGTGGAATCAGGGGCCTGGAATTGAGGACCGCTTAAACACTAGTACAGAGCATAATAAATTCTTCCAGAGTGAAAATTTGGTTCGCAATTACTCACATGAGATTATATTTTGCAGACATTACAGCAGCTTACCACACTCCTCCTTGGTGAGGAATGGCAGGAGGGAGAAAGTGAAAACTAATTGAATAGGCCAAGGCAAAGTTTTCTAGTAGTGGAGACCGGAGGATCTGGGTGAAAGAGTGCCTGAGCTCTTTTGAAGCTCCTATGAAATTGGACCCACAGTCAGATTGGAGATGAGCACACAAACCTCTCCGCGATACAAACCGGGTATGGGCTGCAACAAAACTGTCAGCGGTCAAGTCTGTAACAACCTCAATGTGTATGGCTTTCGTCACAAAACAGATGAAGATGGAGATATAGACTTTCTGAGTGACCATGCATCGCAGCTTGTTGAGCCTAATGGTGATAAGCCCAGCATAATCCACACCAGTCCATTCAAAGGTCCCAGTAGATGATACGTTCAGAAGGCAAGTCGCCCATCAATGGGGGATTGTTTACAGGCCGACAACGAAAAACAACATACACACTTAAAAACTCTCAAACGAACCAAGGACCGTGCTGAGAGAATCCACAACCGTTGTGACAAAAGTGATTGCAGCAACTGAGGTGCTGCATGCAAATAATGAGGTAGTGGTCTACCAAAGCTTCAACAGCTACATGGTTTTTAAGTAGTATGATAGGATGTTTTACTGAAAATTCTATGTTGACATGTGACAAACAGCCACCCGTCCTGAGCACACCATTTTCATCCAAGAATGGTGCCAAACGCTGCACTCATGTTTTGAGCAAGGTTTCCCCTCTTTGAGTGGTTTCAAATCTTCTAACAAATGCTCCTGTTGGATACATTTGCATACCAAAGCAGCGGCTTCTTTCAGTTCTGCAGGAGACAGGATGCCACTGGTACAAGGCTGTTTCTTAATGTGATTAATGAAATGCTTTACATATTCCATGACACGAACCAGCTTGGCCATGAGGAAATTTGTTGCAATATTGGAAATTCTTCAGAAATGTCATGTGTGGTAAGTAATGCGAGAACTGAGAAGGCTTTGATTCCGGGATCTCGTCCATTTGATTAATTGTGAACACTGGCCACTGCCCTGGAGGGTCGACTAACCAGCCAGGGCCATGCCACCATAAGTCATCGAGAGGAGTTCCTGAGGCAGCATGCCATGGGTGGCACAATCAGAAGGATTGTCTTTGGAAATGACATGTTTCCATAGCTGGGGAGGGACCCAGTCCTGGATCTGTGCAACACTATTCGCCACAAATGTTTTCAGTAAGTAGGGCTGGGTTTTTATCCAAGTCAGAGTAATACTGGAATCTGTCCAGGCATGAATAGCAGTGACATGTAAGTGCTGTACCAGGAAGGCATGATAATAGAGCATAAGTTTGGCCAGTAAATGAGCACCACACAATTCTAATCGAGAAAGAGACACCTGCATGAGTGGAGCTACCCGTGACTTTGCCAGTATGAAATGCACAGACACATTCCCTCGAGTATCCACACTCCTAAGATATACAGCAACTGCATAGGCTTTCTTCGAAGCGTGCGAGAAACCATGCAGCTCCCCACTGACAACATCCGGACACATGAAACGAGGCAGACTAAGTACTTCTAGTTCTATTAGCCCATCAAAGAACTGGTTCCACTTCTCCAAGACCGGAGATGGAAGAGGGTCATCCCAACCTAAGCCCTGAGTTCACACCCACTGCATTAGCATCACAGCCCACACAATTATTGGCGACAACCATCCCATAGGATCATATATTCGTGCCGTTTGTGAAAAGACAAAGCGTTTGGTTGCAACCCCGGTGATGATCCTCAACTGATAAGAAAATGAGTCCTTTTATGGATTCCAGTATAACCCAAGAACACTTACAACAGGGCCAGATGAGAAGTCCAGATCTCTAGTGGTTTCCCGATGAGTTACAGGAATATCGTTGAGGAGCTGAGGCTGATTTCTGAACCACTTCCGGAGTTAGAACCCACTCTGATGCAGAAGTTCAATCAGCTGAGATTTAAAAGTGTGCGCTTCCTCTATAGACAATGCTCCCATAACAATCTCGTTGACAAAAATAAGATTGTGAACATTTGCTGCAAGAGGATACTTGGCACCCTCACTGGTGTAGTGTTCGAATAGTCAGGAATGGAGAGGGTGATAGACCATAGGTTACCTATTCAACTGGAAAACTATGAGCGGAAAGGATAGATTGTAACGCCAGAGAATGAGTTGGTATGGTCAGTCAGCCTCATGGATTAAAATTTGCAGATACATTTGCTTAATATCACAGCAGAATACTACACTATACAACCTGAATCACAAAATAACATCACAGATTTCATTCTGAAATTTGGGTCCTGGAAGCAGAACATCATTGAGTGAGACCCCAGTGGTGGTTTTGGCACCACCATACAATACCACCCTCACTTTGGCGGTTGTGCTAAACATTTTTAGAACACCATGATGTGGAACAAAACATTCTGCGGACTTCTTAGCATCAGTCGGCTGGGTGGAGCAAACATACACCTTCATATGGCCTGACTCAGAATAGTCTGTCATGAAATCTGTGTACATGGTCTTCATTTCAGGATGTAATTAAAGTTTCTCTTCTAAATACCAGAACCTACATTCAGCATTCAAATACAATTCCTCCAGAGGTTGAGCCTGAGGTTTGAAAGGAAGATGAACCTTATATCTTCCCATGTCGTACCACGAATGGGTGTCCTCGAAATGTTCCTCATAGTAGTCAGCATCTGGCGGCTTTGCATTAACATATGGTGGTTCTACAACTTCCCAAAACTGCTTTATAGTCAAATCTAATGGATCCTCCATGCCAATGAACATTGAAATTACATCTTGATTAGAATCGGTGCATGACTCTGGGAACTCATCCAGCAGAACCCATCCGAACTGAGACTCCAGCACCACAGGCATGTGCTGTCCTAATTCTCACCTGCCACTTGAACATACACGTGCATAAACGTCAGCACCTAACAACATATTAATTGGAGCAGGTTTGTCAAAGTAGGGGTCTGGCAGAGGAAGGGAGCCCAATTGGATTCAGACATGCTGATCTACAGAAGCCTGTGGCAGATTGCTAGTGATCTTTGACATAACAAAGAGTGAGTGTTTGAAGATACATTGAGGGTCCCTGGAGGATTGTATCTTACAACTAATCATTCCTTTCAGATTTACAGCACCTTAAGAGGCCAAACACACTTTCATGTGCCTTATGCAGAGGCAGAGGCTTCAGATATGAAAGATGCCTGAGCTGCACTATCAAGCAGATAGCGCATGACATAAAGTTTGTTATTGGCACCATACACTTTGATCAGAGCTGTAGACAATAAAACAGATATACGATCATGGACTGACACACATGCAAAAATACTGCTTGGACCCTCAGTGTTGGCAGAAACTTTGTTTCGAGACCCTCAAGTTAATTTGACCTACCATAGATATGGAGCAAAGTATTATGTTTATGTTTACATCGATAACATATGTGAGACGAGGTGCAATCAGCTACTGCATGGGATCCTCCAAGACAATTGAAATTGAGTTTTCTTTTGCGAACCATTGAATGCCTGTCAGTGGGTGATGCAATGACTAACTCTGGGCATTTGTAAACACTGTGAGAGGTGTTCTGATAAACTGGACAAGGCTTAGGTAATTTAGGTTCAGAATCTGTAACGAGGATCGACGGTGGTTAGGAGGTTATGTGACCTGATTTGGTTAGGGATGTTTTCCGATGCACTTGAGCTGCCCCAACTTTGCTCACATCAACTGCACAATCCAATTTTTCGACCCTTGATTGCAGAAAATCAATAAGCTCTGAAACAGTGGGAAATGAGTCAGTATTTTCTGTGCGTGACTTTTCAAACTTTGTTCTGACACCTACATCTAATTTGCGTAGCTAGAATGTGGCAAGCACTGGATTATTCTGTGTTATGTCAAAATCTAACCCTTCGATGGCTCGAGCATTTTCACTGAACGTGTTGATAAAGTTTTGAATGGATTGGTGGTTTGTAGAGTCGACACTAGGCAAATCGATAATCCTGTTAATATACAAGGTGGTGGGTTTTCTCACATTCTGGTATTGGGATGTAAGAAGTTTGTAGGCTACTACATAATTTTCAGCAGTAACAAGCAGATTTTTGACCAACTGTAAAGCCTCCCCCTTGAGACATCCTAACTAGTACTGGAATTTTTCTACGTCGACCAATGCTTGACTGTCGTGGATTGTAGCTTGATATAATTGAGAAAACACTGGCCACTCCCACTGCCCTGAGAAAGAGGGCCAAATAATTTCTGGTTGCCGATGTGGAGGCAAGATTATTGGTTGACGAAGCTGGCACAGCATTAACGGACAAGAGTAAGGTTATGTTGCATTGGACGTCTGACAACATAGCAAAGAAAGATTCATGCTTCAAGATTGGCACACTTTCATCTGTATTTTCCGGCAGAGGATCAATTTGTAAAAGTTTGTTGCACAAAGAATTCACTTCGGACTCAATTGCATCTAGCTGTGCGCCGAATGCATTTACTTCATGAACAGAATTTACAGTGACTTCTGTCTTAACAAGAGCTTGCACCCTTTCGTTAATGTGTTTCAGCTTGCTCTCCTGAAACCTGAACTTCACCAAAAATATTTTTAATCCCAAGTCTAGGACCTACCAATCGACCACATGATAAACAAGAAATTATCAACACTTCATGCAATACGGGAATACAGCAAAACAGATGTCAAAAGCTAGATTAGGATGTCTTGCATACCATCTCGACGATAAAATGCTGATTCGCTCCACAAAACACACTGCAAACGGGATGATAGAACAAGAGAAAAAAAACTACTCACCCACATGTTCAGCACAGGCTGGTAATAGAACATTACACAATAATACGAACAACTTACGTGGTTTACCTGGAATTTCCATGAAACCGCAACACTTCTCACAAATGTACTGGACAGTGATGAAGAAAATACTGGTTCCTTCTGGGATGTTTCTGTGATGATTGGGTTCCGAGTGGCGGCGGTAGTTTGTGCACACGTGTTAGATAAAGTTTCAATTACACAAAACACGTAAAATGACCGAAAACGTATCACATTAACTGTATGGAATAAACGCAGGCAAGAATCCGGCCTGGAGGACCAAACTGTTTAGCATAGACTGAGAAATAACACACAATTATGCATTTATATTGCTGGACACGCCCGCGGTGGACTAACCATGTCGCCATCTTGAATCACACTGACATCAGGAACTACTTGCGGCAAAGCCATTGCCATAGAAGAAAGTAGATCTCCGCTGAAGGATACACAAGTCTGATTGCATATTGCACAATACGCAACAGGCTATTATATACCTCCTAGCTCGGACGTGTGCCTAATTTGCGGGAAACCATTCTACGGTAAGTAGAAATTTGTAAAGTGTGTTGGAACTTGTGACGCTTGCTTCCATCTTCAATGCGTGACATCAGAGAGTGAGTCAGAAAACTATTTATGTGGTTCCAGTAGGGATGCATCTGCAAATGTTTAACTTTTCTCCGAGGAAATCTGTGAAATCAACCAGTGCAGTTGAAAAAACTAATTCCATAGGGTTAAAAAATTATGCTTTGACGTTAAAGTTAAATGATTGTGAAGAAGATAAAACACCTCAAGCAGTTTCAAATACAACAGAAAACATGGACAACATCAAAGGACTGTTCGAGGTGTTGTGTGGAAAAATTGATTTATTAACTAAAAAGGTATATGACCTCAAAGAGGATAATTAATTGCTAAGGGCTATGGTGGAAAGTGTGAAAGACGTCAGTGACAACTGTAATAAATTATGTTCAGTGTGTTCAGCAGGTGGAGCTACCCGACCCTCTGGTAATAAATGTTACAGTGAAACTGTAGGAAAAAAGACTATAACAAATTTAACCGTAAATCTTGAAGCGGAGAAAGAGAGCAAAACAATGTAACATCTGGCAACGTAACATAGCTGCAGCGAGTGAACAAACTGTAACATCAGCCTGCTGCTTCAAAACAACAGGCCGCTGACGAAGACGGCTTTGTGCAAGTACGAAGACGTGGAACAAAGGCGACGACTGAAAGTGGGTCACCATCCTCTAAGCCAACTGCACAGCGTAAACAAGTTCAGTTGGGGGTCAGAAACAATGTTAACATTAAAATGGTGTCCAAGATTTCAAAACCACGCATGAAAGCGATTTTTGTTTCTCGTTTTGGACCTGATGTTAAAGAACACGATATTGTGAATTATATAAATTCTGAGCTAAAAGTTAATAATCTAAAGGTAGCAAAGTCGAAAATGAAATATGATAAATATTCCTCTTTTTATGTGGCGGTAAGGGAAACTGACTTTGAAAGAATTTATAATACTGTATTTTAGCCGGCCGGGTGCTTAATCAGTCCCTTTTATGGCCGTCTTCAAAATGAACAACTGTACAGTTATGCTCACAGTGATAAGATCACAACGGAGGCTAATCCAGCAAACGCCACTTCTGAGACAGCAAACACCACTTCTGATACGGTAAGGGGAGCTGATAGTGGGAGAGATTAATCTATATTGGGCAAACGGAGGTGTCTACACTGTATATGAATGTCTAGGAATGACGTATTTAGTATAAATAATCAGAATGTGAGAGGTTTATGAATAAAGTCTTTATTATTTTCAAAAACTTACAACAGTGTGGACTATCCCATAATTTGCTTAACAGAAACTTGGCTTAATAGCAATAGTATAAACTCTCACTATTTTTCTACTAATTATTTAATATTTCGTAAAGTAGGGATCCTAATTTGACTAAGCTCAATAGAGGCAGAGATGTTTTAACTGCTGTAAATTCTATTAGATTTCCACGAATTATACAAAAACACGATTTCTTTAAAGATAATATAGATGCAGTTTGGGTTGAAATCATGATCAAAAAGAAAAAAAAATCTTTTAGGCAATTTATATTTTTCTCCATATTTATCTGTTGTTGAAATTAAGGAATATTTTAAATTTTTAGACTTTAAATTAGCAAACTAACGTGATAAAATTTTAATAGTTGGTGATTTTTATGTACCAGGTATTGGCTGGAAGACTAATCATAATCAAAATATTAATCATTTTTACAGTAAACAAAAAGGTCAACTTCAAGATTTTATGAGTTTATTATTATTAAATCTGGACCAATTTAACTTCAAAAAACAGTTTATTCAAATTTTAATTTGGTTTTTTCAATTTTTTTTATAAATGTTGAACAAGCAATTGATAAACTTGTAGATGTTGATAACTACCATCCTGCACTATATTGTCACTGTATTATTGAAATTGATATTAAAATAAGAAATCATAATCTCTCTTAACTATAAAAAGGGAGACTACTTAGCACTGAACACAGCTTTCAACACTTTTAATTTGAGTCCTATTTTCAATATGGATGATGTATAGCATGGTTGAGTATTTGACATTTAATTCTCAATATTTTATAAATCAGCACGTGCAAACAAGAAAATTATCAAAAGCAAATATCATATTTGGTTTACCAATGAATTGATTAAATTATTAAAAACAAAAGAACATTTCTTTAGACTTTATAAAAAAAATAGATTGGATGATAATTATAGTAAATTTTCTCATTGTCGGAGAATAGTCAAACAAAAAAATTAAAGTGGCAAGTCAATATTAATAACAATTTGAAGCATAATCCCACTAAATTTTGGAATTATGTTAAAATGGTGAAAAATGGATATAATTAAAAAACCTATTTAGATCTGATTCAGGGATTGTACATGAACCTTAAATTGTTGCAAATATGTTTGCTAAATATTTCTCAGAAGTTTATGTAAAAACCACACAAATTAATATTAATACTTCCTACTGGAATAGTTCTATTAATCATCTACAGCTATCTCCACCTTCACACAAACTCTGGTCCTTTGGGGTATTGACAATATCCCAAATTTTATAATCAAAGGATGCTCAAATTATTGTGTAGTTTCTCAAAGATATTCGATAATATCATTCATAGATATTTACATTTTCACTTAAAAAATCGTGAAAACTTGAAAACCGTGTATTTTCACTTAAAAAAACACGGTTTTCAATCTGGTAAAATGACAACAACGAATCTTGTGAACTTTGTAAATTAACTTTATGGAAATATAACAACTAGAAAGCAAATAAATTGATGTACTTTATTTTTACATGCAAAAAGCATTTGATACATGTCAGCATATGATAACAGTTGAAAAATTACATGCTTTAGGCTTAGATAAATCTTTTGTAAGCTGGTTTACAAACTATATGAATGACAGAAAATCTGCAGTTAGAATTTAAAACTCTTTATCATCTCATTTTCATGTTACCTCAGGAGTCCCTCAAGGAGGAAACCTATCTCCCTTATTATTCAATATTTTTATAAATGACAGTGTAACAGTTTTAAGTCACTCAAATGCTCTACTATTTGCAGATGATCTCAAGATCTATAAAAATATGAAAATTGTAAAAGATTGTGACATACTTCAAAATTACATTTCTGCAATTTGTAACTGGTGTAATGCCAATTCTATGGTGATAAATTTAGACAAAATAGTATATATCATTTTCACAAGAGAAACCAATTCTATCAAAAATTAATATAATGTAAATAATTTAGTTATAAAAGCGGTAGAGTTTATTAGAGACCTACGTGTCATTTTAGACTCTAAATTGCACTTTCATCACCATGTACATTACTTAATTAGTAATATACATAGGACTTAAGGTTTAATTAAGTACATTACTTATGCAGCCTCTTCTTCAGATTCCTTGCTGTGCTTGTATTATTCATTAGTTAGGTCTTGCCTAGAATATTGCTCAGTCACTTGGAATTTTGTAAATGGTAGGGACTCAAAACAGTTGGAAAATGTGCAAAAAGAGTTGTTTAAATTGTTATATTACACAGTTCCTTCAAACCCAAATTTTGATTATGTCACGGAATTAACAAGATACAACACACAAATTTTAAAGGTTCTGCAAGAAATTATGGATGCTATTTTTTTAGTCAGTAGCTTTTTATCTTATATAATTGTATAACAATTACTAACTGTGTACGGGCTTAGGATACATAATTATAATCATAGATTTAGGAACACTTTTGAAACTTTAACTTTTAAAAAAGATATTTTAAACAGATGTATATGAAATTATAACAAGATGTTCTGTAAATACATATGATCTTTTTATTAATAAGAAGTCAACTTCTGTAGACATGTGGAACCACTATATTATTCAGTAAAAAGTATACACTAAATTATTACAATAGTATCTATTTTTAGTGTAATAATATTAAAATTACAATAGGTGAAGACATTTAAGTGTTTTTTTTTTTTAATTTCTCTTTGTTAGCATATGCTTGTTTATGTGTTTGTCTGTTTTTTGTAAATTTTAGTTTGTCTCTTGTATATATGTTTGTGTCACTCGGTAATTGGCTTTGGTTGTTGGGTGGCACATTAAGCCTATCAATCAATAAATAAAATAAATCAAAATATTATTATTATTATTCGTCCACATACCTATTAAAATTTGTCAATGATACTACTAGAAACAAAATGTATGTAATTAATTTTGATATTCAAAAAGCCTTCAATACTAGTCAACATTCTGTGATTTTGTTAAAATTACAAGAAATAGGATTAGATAATGTATTTGTATCACGGTTTTCTAATTTATTAAGAGATAGAAATTTTGTAGTCAAAATAGAATCATCTTTCTCTTCTTCGTATCTTGTTTCTTCAGGGGTTCCACAAGGTGGAACCCTATCTCCACTCTTATTTAACATTTTTATTAATGACACTGTAAGTGTTATTGGTCACTCTCATACATTGATTTTTGCTGATGATCTTAAATTATATAAAGAAATAAATGTTATTAAGGATTGTCTACACTTACAAAATGACATAATAGCAATTGAAAACTGGTGTAAAGATAATGCTACATAACTCAACTTAGGAAAAACACTATATATTACCTTCTCTAGGAAAACTAATTCTTTTGTTCTTAAATATACTATTAACCATATGTTCATCAACAGAGTTGAATTTATTTGTGATTTAGGAGTAATTGTTGACTCTAAATTATATTTGCACCATCATGTAAATAGTTTAATATGTAATACGAGTCATACAGAAGGTTTAATTAAATACATTACATATTCTGCAACATCATCCAGATTCTTAATTATACTTTAGTAAGCTCTAGATTAGACTACTGTACAGTAATTTGGAATTTTATTACTAACACAAATTCCATTAGAATTGAAAATCTTCAAAAAAAAGTATTTAAACTAATTCATGGTAGATTTCCAGTTAGTTCAAAATTTGAATACACTAGTGAACTTATTACTTTCAATGCACAGACACTTAAATTACAATATGATGTTTACGATACCTTATATTTGGCTTACATACATACATACACTCGCAATTAGGCTACCGCCAGGTGGCAAGCTCTCTCAACTCTCCTTCACCCAACCAACTCCTTTTCCACTCCCTTCCTGAATTTACCAACTCCTCTCACAGATACCAATTCCTCCCTCAACACATTCCACTCCCTCACAGACCTCACAACAAGCATGGACTGCCTACCCCGCTCCATTCTCCTCCACACCCTCTGAAGCTTCTCACTGTTGTTTCCTCTTCCCCTAAACACCCCCTTACTTAGCTTGCAGTGTAGCCTTCCCCATCCTCCCTCTTCATTCACCACCCTGTACATCCTGACTAACCGTTCAACTTTCCTCCTGTCCTTCAATGAGCTCCACCCCATTTCTTTCATCATCACTGATGGCATATAGTTCCCTTCTTCCTCATCATCCTGCCCTTGCCTTCTCCACCTACCCTTCGCCCATCTTGCTGCCTTTCTCTGCACCTTTTCCAGTTCTCGCACCTCCACCTCCACATACGGGTCCCATACTGCTGCAGCATATTCTAACATTGGCCATACCATTGTGCCATACGCCTTCTCCTTCACCTAACAGCTGACTCCATTCAGCACCCTTCTCAGCATACCCAGAGCCCTTCTTCCCTTTGCTACCACCCTCTCTACCTGTTTTTTCCACCTGAGGTCTCCCTGCAGTACAATCCCTAGATACTTATATTCTGCTGCTTCTTCTATCTCTTGTCCCTCCCATCTGTACATGTCACTGCTTATCACCTTCTTCCTTGTGAACCTCACTACCTTAGTTTTTCTTACATTTATCTTCATTTTATTTTTTCTGGTCCACTACCATATCTTATCAATGTCCACCTGCAAATTTCCGCCCCCCTCTCCCACCTCAGCATATACAACACAATCATCTGCAAACAATCTGATTTTTCCTCTAATCCCCAAACCCATGTCTTTTACCATTATGGTAAATAACAAAGAACCCAGCACACTTCCCTGTGGTACCCCTGACGTAACCTCCTCTTCCTCCGATATTGCCTCCCCCACTTTCACCCTCTGCCTTCACCCCCTGAGAAAGTCCCCTATCCATTCCACTACCCTCCTGTCTGGTATCAGCGCCTCCACTTTCCTCATCAATGATCCATGGGGCACCTTATCGAATGCCTTCTCAAAATCTATGGAGCAGGCATCCACCTGCTTCCCCTCATCAACTACCTGCACCAGATCTTCTGATAACCCAGCCAGCTGAGTCTCACATGAGTAACCCCTCCTGAGACCATGCTGGGACTCCTCCAACCAATTCCTATTGTTCATTACCCTCACCACATACTGCACCACCAGCCTCTCCATTACTTTTCCTGTACTTGATGTGAGACTCACCGGTCTGTAGCTGCCAGGCCTCCCCCTATCCTCTCCCTGCTTGTGTATAGGTACCACCATAGCATCCTTCCAATCTTGTGGTAACTTACCCTCTCCTAAGGACTTTTTAAACAGCACTTCTAAATATTTCGCCAACTCCTTGCCACCAAACTTTAGTGCTGCGTTTCCTATCCCATCTGGTCCCCCTGCCTTACTGCTCTCCAAACCCCTAATTACCTTTTCTATCTCCCACTCCCTCATCTTAAAATCACTATACACCCCCCGAACCCTGTTTGTCACCCTATTCCAACCCTCCTTTGCCTCAAACAAATGGCTAATGTGCATATGTCTCACATTAATTGCACAACTATTAGAAATTTGATACGTCTTAAAATTCCAATTTACAGTCATAGAGTAGTGTGTACTTTTGAAGTACCTTCTAAAATTAGGACCTTGTAACAAGATGTGTGCTAAACTTTACTAAATTACTAGGTAGTTTTGATCCTTTTAAGGGGAACAAAATATATTTTTCTGAAGTATTTAAGCACTACAGTAGTCAAAGGTGAAAATTATAAATACTCATTACTTTGTATGATATAATATATTTTATTATTACATTATATATTTTTTATATTACGTAGTGATGCATTTTGATGACCTTTTCCTTTAATAGTAAGATATTTTTAATGTTTTATTTTTAATGATGTAAGGTTATTAACTGTTATAATCACTAGTTTTTTTATTTAATCTTTTTTGTATGTTTTCATGTCATGTGTTTTGTATTGTTTGTGTCTGTTTTGTCTTTGTTTATCCATTGTCCTTAATGTAGAGTCACCCTGTAACTGGTTTTACTACTGTTGGGTGGCACTTTAAGCAAATAAATAAATAAAGAATTATTATTGGTTGGGCGCTCGTTGAAGGATGTGTGCTATCTCTTCTCCTGCGAGAGAGTTGTTTATTTAATGGATGTTGTGTCGGTAACACCTGAACCTTTGGACTTTAAGGGTTTTTATATGCCCCAAGGTGCCTATTTGTGTCAAGAATGCGGTAAACCATTTGATGTGAGACAGAAAGTCATAAAATGTGCAAGTTCCTATGGGTCGCGCATCCATGACCTATGTGTTGTTGACTCAAGTGTGGAATATAAATACATTAACTGTAGGGACGAACAAAATATGCTTGGAATATCACTGAAACTTAATAGTAAAAATACAGTGATGGAGAAATCAACTTCGACAAGTGGACAAAACAATTCTCTCATTTCCAGTAGCAGAAAGCATGGCTACTACAGTGAAAAATTTATTTGAGGTGCTTTGCACTAAAATTGATGAACTCAAACAAGAAGTGAGAGACTTGAAAGAGAAAAATTCTCTTTTAAGGGCCTGTATGTGCTAAATGCAAAGCTTCTGGGTTTAATGCTGTGAATAAGAAGAAAACCTACAGTGAAATGATTAGTAACCATTCACCTACATTCTCAAACATGATCAGCAATCTAAATAACAAAGTAACATATGGTACGCAGCTGCACCACCAACTGCTAACGACGATTTTGTGTTGGTGCGCAGGCGCGGTACTAAGTCCACAGTTGAAAGTGGGTCACCGGCTGGTCGGCAGGCCGTTTCCAAGAAGCTGATCCAAGTATGTGTAAGAAACAATGTTAATATTAAAATAGTACCCAAAGTGGTTAAACCCAAAATAAAAGTGCTGTTTGTGTCCAGATTTGCTCCTGAAGTTCAGGAAAACTATATACTAACATATATATATATATATCAAGAACTGAAAGTATCCAACCTTAAAGTTAAAAAGTTAAATACTCACTATGACTTACATTCCTCATTTTATGTTTCTGTGGTAGAGTCTGAATTTGACCAAATTTTCAACACTGTTTTTTAGCCCTCCGGCTGTTTGTCAGCCCGTTTTATCGCAGGCTTCAGAATGAGTAGTTACATAGTCACATAAATGTGCCTAAGTCTACTATAAAAGAACAGTCTATGGAAAAAACTAATGAGATGGCAGGAGGAGCCATTGTAAATACATAAGTAAAATGAGGCAGACGGAGATGTTATAAGCTAACTTTGTTAATGCCGTCCAAGGATTTTAATCTTTATTCCCAGAATGTAAGAAGATTAAGAACCAAATCAAAAGTGTTTTCGTAAAACATTAATAGTGCTAATTACTCCATTATATGTCTTACTGAAACTTAGTTTAATGACTATAGTATCAACGCACATTATTTTCCAAATACTTATTGTATATTCCGTAAAGATAGGGATGCTAAGATAACTAAACTTGGTAGAGGAGGAGGTGTCTTAACTGCGATAAATGATTTGAATTATCCGCATGTTACCCAAAAATTTGATTTAGATAAAGAAAATATTGAATCAGTTTGGATCAAAATTAATAGTATTAATTTAAATAAAATCCTTATAGGCAATTTGTACCTTCCTCCACAATTGCCAGTTACAGTAGTTAAAGATTATTTTACATTTATTGAGGCTAAATTGTCAAATTATTCCAATCAAATGATGATTGTTTGAAATTTTAATATACTGGGAATAGAGTGGAATTCTTTACATACACAGAATATTACACATTATTACAATAAACTTAAAGCCCAATCTCTTTTACAGTTTACAAATCTACTTAATTTGGAGGAATTTAACATTAGTAAACCTTCTGCAGAACTATTGGATTTAGTTTTTTCTAATTCTTATGTTACTGTTGATAAATATGTTGGCCGAATTGTGGAGGAGGATATCTATCATCCTGTTTTCTTTGCTATGGTACAACAGATTCTGGAAGCTTTACTTTCAATAACTATCCAACTTATTTTAGAAACTCTAGAATACATGATTTGACGCCTGTTTTTCAGATGGCTGACGTCAATCAAATGGTAGAATATGTCACTAGTACTTTACAATTCCGTTTTGATTAGTATATTCCTAGGCAAAGGAGGGAAAAAAAAAGACAATATCCTTTTCGGATTTCTTACGATTTGATAACACTATTAAAAAAGAAAGAACATCATTTCAAGTTATATAAAAAATCTAAATATCTTTTAAATTATGAAAGGTTCTCAGAATATCATATATTGGTTAAGGATACAATCAAATCAGATAGGCTAAATTGGTTAAAGATTAATAACAATGTAAAGCATAATCCGAGCAATTTTTCGAACTATGTTAAAACAATGAAGACCGGTTTTAAAGAAAATATAACTTTGTTTATTCATAATAAAACAATACAGAATGGAGTTGATCTTGCAAATATTTTTGAAATTTTTTTTTGCTAAAATATATGTACAAAAAACTGTTAACAATTGCTCAAGCAAACCTCAAGGGAATAATTTAATTATTAATACTCCTACTATTAAACAAGTTATGGTACTTAGGGCAAATAAAAAGCTCAAAAGTAGTAAAGCCACAGGTTATGACGATATTCCAAACTTTATTCTTAAAGGTTGTACTACAATATTAACAGCACCACTTACTCATATTTATAATTGTAGTCTTTCTCGTGGTGTTTTACCATCCATCTGGAAACAAGCAATTGTAGCGCCAATTTTAAAGAAAGGTAACAAGCAGGATATTAATAATTTCAGGCTGTTCACGATAAAGTGAACACTTCTGACGTCCTAGTTACTTTTTTATTTCAGCCCCTTTTTACCCTGTAACTACATTTTTTAAATAAATATTGGCATGTAAGTAATAAACACAGTGTGTAGATTGCACCAAACTCAAAAGTTAACGTCTAACGCTAAAATAAAATATATTTATTGACTATTATTCCAAATGAGAAGACTTCCAGCAGTTCTCACTTTAGCGTGAATAGCCTATACAGTCCTATATCTTTATTATTTGGCTTCTCCTATGTTTTTGAAAAGGTAATACATAGACATCTAAATTTTCATACAAAAAATTTAATAACGGAATTGCAACATGGCTTCCCATCTGAAAAAAACGACTACAACTAATTTTATAAATTTTGTCAATGACTTATATAAAGAAGTTTTATCTAGAAATTAAATGGACATTATTTTGTTCGATCTTCAAAAAGCTTTTGACACATGTCAAGATGTGATCATTTTGAAAAAATTACAAGAAATAGGCTTCGATGATTTATATGTCACGTGGTTTATTATCTATTTTTTTGACAGAAAATTTGTTGTTAGAATAGACGTTAATTCCAATTCCTTTTCTGTAATGTCTGGGGTTCCCCAAGGCAGTACACTCTCCCCACTGCTCTTTAATGTTTTTATAAATGATATTATCGATGTAGAAAGGCATTCTTATACACTTCTCTACGCAGATGATTTAAAGATCTACGAGTGTTAAGGATGGGTGGGATTGTGTAATGCTAAATCAGGATATTACTGCTATTAGGAATTGGTATATAGATAATGCCTTGGCATTGAATGAATCTAAAACCAAGTACATCATTTTTATAGGCTATTCATGGTAAAGTGAGCACTTATAAAAGCCTTTGCATTTGGAATAATAGTCTATAAATATATATTATTGTAGATTTAGACGTTAACTTCCGAGTTCAGTAGAATCTACACATTGTGTGTTTATTACTTACATTGCAATATTTAATTTGAAAAATGGTTAAAGGATAAAAAAATTACTGAAATAAAAAAGTAACTAGGACCTCAAAAGTGCTCACTTTACAGTGAACAGCCTCTACAAGGAAAACCCACCCAATTGTACATAAATAGTTTGTCGATAATTTTGTAATTACAGAGTACAATATATACGTAATATAGGATTTATTTTATATTATAAATTACTTTTTCTTTGTCATGTAGATAGTCTATTATGTAACGTTACGTGCACATTAAGTTTAATAAAATACATCACCTTTTCAGCCACATCACCTGATTCCTTGTTATGTCTTTATAAATTGTTAATTAGGTCTAGGTTAGAAAATTGTTCAGTGATTTGGAATATTATTACTAACACTGACTCAATTAGGATAGAAAATGAACAAAAAATGTTTTTAAATTCTCAAATAGTCAAGATTTTATATATAATAATAAACTTTTAAAATATAATACTCAAAATTTGAAATAACAGAGTTTATTAATGCACTATTTTTAGTAAATTCTTTTCAATCACTTTGCATTGTTTACAAATTTTTATGAAGGTAGCATTAAAGGTCCCTAACTATAAACATAGAATCGCTCATATTTTCACTTTTTTATATATATTATATGTAAAAAAACTTACATTAAGTGATCTATTTGAATATTATATTAATCATTTTCAGGTATTTACTATTGTATTGTATGTTATTAGTATTTTTATGTTAATAGTATTTTTGTAAATTTTCTTGATTGTTTTTCATGTTAAATGTGTTTATGTTTTGTATTTGTTTGTTGGCTCTATCCAATGTGTTTTGTTTTATTGCATTGTCGCTAGTCTTTTTGTCTGTAGTTAGTTTACATGTTTTATGTAACTGTGCCTCTCTTTCAAAGGTTCTCAACTGTTGGGTGGCACAATAAAATATAAATAAATAAATAAATAAAAATAAATAAATAATATTTACAACTTCTACGAGTAGTGGTTTCTTCCATGCTACAATGATGTAACTCAGTCCCTCTCTCTGATAGTGATGTGTGTGTATGATCTGGTGAAGCGATATGCCTTACCTGTTTGTTTTAACACTTCTTCAGTTATAAATACATTTATGAGTAATGTAGGTATATCGTAGGGTTTCAATAGCGAGAACATTACAGAATAAGTCAGTTGTTAAAAGAGACAGAAATGGGAAAGGAATTGGGTATGGTGTGCGGTATGCAAACATCCCTGTATTTGCCTTGAGCGAATTTTGGAAAGCAATGGGAAAAAAGGAAATCTTAATGTTCTGGTTGTAATCCTAACCCACGTCCTCCCGAATGCTGATTCAAATACAGTATTTACATTAGCACCACCTTCCATGGTATGCGAGTAAGATAAAAAAACACTGTTTATTTCTAGTAAGTAAATTGGTAATTGAAAACTTTATTGAAGGGCTTTACACAAATTTTTTTTTTTTTTCACCTTACATGATACATCCTATACAAAATAGTTTATTTTCCACTGGGATAATTTCCACATACGTAATTTTAACTTCATATGTTCCTGACTTCATGAAACGTATATGATTGTACTGTAAATCTAGTACCATTACAAATGACATAACGACATTCTCTGTTCAACAATTTATTAAAGCTCAAAATCATACATAATAGTACCTCCAGTATTTTGACATTTGATAATACAAACTGTTCAATTTTAATTTGAGTGAACACCATGAAGAGAGTGTATGATTCTCGCAAAATTGGCCACAATTACTTCTGAATACCAAACTATTATTCTAAAGGTAATAAAGATAAAATTATTTTAGTACTCAAATATGTACCCTAAAGGTTGACGCAAGACGCTTTTTGAATTATTAGTTTTAAACGACTTCAGCTCCATCTCTCAGGTATTTTGCACAGAGTTTGAAGCTTAAAATTATTATGTTAAAAAATGAGATTGTTCTGTCTGCCTTGCAGCTTTTAACAATCACCGGTACATTGTATTATGCTAGGAGGACAAGCGAGTTCATTTACTCCCCACTAAATCACACTAGTAGTAATATTGCTTGTGTTTTGTTTTGCATCCCCCTCCAGCCAGCCGGTGAAGACACAGAGGCAAGTCATGCATTTGCATCCCCGCTCAGCAGCGACCCGTCGCCCTAGCAGGGTGGCTACCACATTGTGGGAAAAAAAAATTCCCTGACTTTTCCCTGTTTTCCAGATCCAATTTTTTTTTTCCCTGACCAAATTCAATATGTATGTATTGTTTCACGTTAACTATTATTATGAACTAGATACTTTTGAGTTCCCTATAACTAAAAAAAAATCTATCTAGATTTTATTTTATTTTTCACTGCACCACAATTACAAAAGAATGCTTATTTTCTAACTGTATTAACTTGTCATTTGTAAAAAAAATTAAAATCTGTAGACATACAAATTCTACACAGCATTTTAATTCAATGTTCAAATGTAGGCAATTGACCAAATTTGTGACTTTTCCTAAAATTGCAAATTTAGAAGTAACCTATTTGGGCAAGATTCTTGCTTTATTGTGACATTTAAAATTCATACTAGTATGTTTTGAAGTCATGCTCTCCAAGTATATATATAAAAGAGTTTTGTTAAGGCCTTATTTAGAAGAGCACTTGACATTTGATGCTTATGCAACATGAATTAGTAAAATACAATTTAAAATTATTTGAAGCATTTATTTAAGGTTATGTTTCCCTTTTGTAGAAAATTTGTAATTTCAATTATGTATAATATACCGCGTAAAAATCAATATGTTCACTGTCATGAAATAACTACAATATTGTTAAGAAAGTCATATATGTAATTAGAAGATACTTTCAGTTGTCTAATGATCGGACGAGGTTCAGTTTCTCTGCCATGAACATCTTTGTAGCAAATGAACAGTAAAAGGTAACCATAATTAGTACTAAAATAGCACGTCACTTAGAATTTTTACACACTTTCCACGTGACAAAGCATGAAGATTTATCACATTACCTATTAAACAATAATTGTTCGATCAATACAAAAAATATTTAACACGCTCCCGGCATTTTTAAAACGGGGCGTTTCCAAACGCACTTTAACATATTGTTCACGTGACCCAATTTCATCTATAACATCAATGAATTATTTTTATAATTTCCATTTTGAGCTTTTCTTTACTTCAAAGCTTATGGATTACAAATTACAAATTATCAAATTGCAGACTATAAAAGTTAATATGCACACTGTAGAGGCTATTTGCAATAAACAAATATGCATCACACTTATTTAATGTAAGTTGTCAAAATATTCATTAAAGGTATCTATATTTTATTCATTACATACTTAATGTTTGGCAACAATTTTTCATCTAAATTTTACCACTGAAAAGGTGCGTTTAAGATTACTGTGCCATTTATTTTAAGAATTACGACATTTTAGTAGTAAAACTAAAATTTCGTATTCATCTGTAGTCAGGTGGCTTAACAGTTGAATGTCTCTGTGTTCTAACTGCAACCTTACAAACTGCAGAGTATAAATTATAAAAATTGTAAACCAAAACAAACATAGCACTAATGTATTTTAAAGTTTTCAATGATTTGGTAGCAACAAGATGGTTTGACACTAACTTGTGAATGCATGACACACAGTTTACAGGTGTTTTTGTTTGGCAACCTTAGTTACATGGATGTAACAAACTTTGGTAACAGGAAGTTTTGATGAGTTAAACAACCATAAGGTGAAGTAAACATTTTGTAGTGAACGATTACGATTGTAAACAGTTTAATACCAATTCCAATACAAAAATAAGCCACCGTCCTCGTAGTCGCACAATGGCATTGTTTGGTATTAGGTTTGTATTTATTTTTCAAAGTAGACAAAAAATTTGAAACAGCAATACAACTGCTATTGAAGTGATAAATATCCTAAAATATTTATGATTTGCTTTCACAAAAACTCAAATGACATTCATTTTTTCCCCTGACAGTTCACAAAATTCCTTGACATTTCCCTGTTTTCCATGTTGGTCGCCACCCTGCCTAGTGTACCAGCCTATTAGTGATGGGCAATGCCGCACGTTGAATATAAAAAGTGAGAGACGGCCTGCATCTCTAGACCAATCTTCCTTCCCAGCATGGGTCGCTCGGGAAGTGATTAGATTTCCGCTAGTTTCCAGCACTTGTTGCTGTTGCACAGAATTGATTCCCACCTTAAGCGTAGCTTATTGTCGTCGTTGAGTCTAACACGCGTTGTTCAGGCCAACATTCACCACTACACTTGTTTTGTATTGCTGCTGTCGTTCCAGCACGTGCTGCTCGGAACACACCTTCTTACCCAAGGTAAACATCAGTAGAGCTTGCAGTAGATTAGGAGGTATCCACTACGTACCCCACAAACCTACACCCATCTCCTTCTGCCATCACTCGTGATTGCATCGGATCCTATCCCAGTCTAAAAAGCTACCATCCTGTCACTCCCAAGCTTAGTTTCCCAAGTGAAGTGCCAGTGATACAGTGACGTCGTTCCTATAACATATGCACAACAATGCAAGAAGTTAATCAGTCATTTCTACGGACCCACTGGGTCAGACGCCTCTGCTGGCCAACCTAAAAGATAGCTTTCAAGGGTTGAAGCTCGTGAAGCTGACGTGGAGAGTGCTATCACCAGGTTTTAATTTTTCCGAAAAGCAAATGTGAGTAAACCTTTACCTTCAGTCCACTTCCCTGTAGATGTAGTACTTTGTAGTAACTCTATCACGTATTTACAGGTATTCACGGGAGCTTTACCCATTATACAGCACACATATTTTGGTTCACACAACACACACGAGTACCGGCCATCCCTTGCCAACAATCTTAGATTGTGGGGAATGGATGAGCTGTCAAAAGGTACACTGTCTATGAAGTCGGAAACTATATTTGGCAATTACTTTTCCCGGGTGCTGCTCTGCTGGGGACCTCTAATCCCCAAAGTGATAGACGGATACCAGGCCATGCGCCCTTGTGGAATTTATCATACATATTTTTTTCATAAAGCACAAAATTACAAAATTCCCATGATATTTGTATACTGTGTTTTATGGCATAAGTATTGCTGCTGCATAACAGTCACACAATTGTTTTTAAGTACTGAAAAAAGAAAACCGCCAATGAGTAATTTGTAACTCCAGCTGCATCAAACCAGAAATAACAGCTGGAACAGGACAGGGAGGGGAAGAACCAAAGCTGGAAGTACCGTGATATATTGTAGTTCCCTTCCCACAAGAAGAAACAAAAGTGGGAAGGGTGCCAAGATGGTTGCTAGGCAACCCTTTCCCCTCTTGCCAGGTGAAGCAACATTGAGCCTGGCAGTGACGAACTACAGCCAAGTGTACCCGAGGGTAGCAAACTTCCGCTAACCAAGAGAAAGAGAGAATGTGAGAACGGCACTCTAGTTCCTAGGCAACCACTTCCCCTCTCGCCAGGCGTATTAGAGGAGGGAGCGAAGTGAAACCACACGTTGTGCCGAATGATGGACGGACAAAAAGTTGCCATGCTTGTAATTCAATTCACTCTTGGTTATCCAACGCTTTAGTAAACAAACGTTACAATATTTTCCTTGAAGTCGCAAAATAAAGTATAGCTGAGCCAATACAGATACCTGATATTAAATGTAGACTGATATTGAGACCCGGTCTTTTCATTCATGCGTGACCGGTAAACCAGAGGAAGATAGGGTGGCAATGTTGGAGTAAGACATGCTCAACTGCTGCCATTTTGAGTCAGCCGTTGCCGTTCTTATTCCAAGTACTAAACTGACAGATTGTCCCTCTAGGAATAGAATGGGAGGAAGGGAAATGCAGCCCTGCTGTGAGATAATCATCTATGGGTAGCGGAAAAAGATAGGAAGGTAAAGTGAAACATGCTGCTCCCACTACACTGTGGCCCGCTGTGACAGACACAGTACGATATGATCATCTACAGCTTGTTTGCGGGTTGCCGAATTACCAGCTTTGCAGGTGCCATACTTCAGCCCCACCTTTTAATTTCAGTATTTAAACAATTTTAAAAGCAATGAGTCTTGATATTCATTACTCCGGAACTGCCAGTGCATCAATTTTACTTTCAGTAAAATAAAGGAGTGCTGAATTAAAAAACTATACTTATTAATCATTTTTTAATTTTCTGAATAATAACAAAGTTGAATTGTGCTGAGAAATGTGATACATGACCTTGTAGATTTAATGTTTTATTTGATAAGTTTAAAACATAATTTGCTTAAGTTACCATGACATAAATTAAAAAATAAACTACTGAAGTATATTTTGAGTTCTGCTTTTACTATCCGATTTTCAAGAATTAACGTGAAATTAATTTTCACAATGTTTTGTATGTTTACTGAAAGCCTCAAATAGTACGTTGTGCGACACTGACCTTTAACACAGATTTTCATCAGCTTTTCAAATTAGTTCTAGTAGAAGTCTATCAGCCCATTACTCATATGTCCAGAGAATCAGTATCGGATATTGGTTCTATCAGCAAGGAAGAATCGGTTCGTATCGGAATAGGCAAAAATCTGTATCGGCTCAGCACTAAAATAAAGTTACAAAAACTCCAGAATTGCAAAATAAGTGTGTACTAAGCCATCATTTTCCTCCAAGTTTGATTACAGCTTTCACTGTGTAAACGAGATTTTATAAAACCGAAGCAAAAAGTGTTTTCGGTTTATCATTAGTTAAGGACATTTGAATTACAGGCCGTCAACTGTTTGTTTCAAGAGTGATGTGGGTTTTTATATAGTTTCAGTGTGTGTCAACAACACTAATAAAATGAGCAATTTTCTTGGCCAAGTTGTTTTGTGTTGAAGACAATTTTAATTTGGTATCAAGAAAATTATCAGTATCGAGTACAAAGAAAATGTGGTATCGACCCAAACCTAGTAGTAATAATGTTGCAATGCCAGGGTATTTTCCAAATTCGTGTTGGTAATTCCTTGTAAATCATTTTACACACACACACACATATATATATATATATATATATATCGACCCAAACCTAGTAGTAATAATGTTGCAATGCCAGGGTATTTTCCACAGAATAATATGCAGATACGGTGTTAAGACTCTCAACTGGTGTGGTGTGTGTTGTGTGTGTGTGTGTGTGTGTGTTGAGGTGTGTGTGGGTGTGTTGAGGTAGAGAGAGATGAGAGAGAGGAGAGAGAGAGAGAGAGAGAGGAGAGAGAGAGAGAGAAGGAGAGAGAGAGGAGAGAGAGAGAGAGGGAGAGAGAGAGAGAGAGAGGAGAGGAGAGAGAGAGAGAGAGAGAGAGAGAGAGAGAGAGAGAGAGAGAGAGAGAGAGAGAGGAGGAGAGAGAGAGAGAGAGAGAGAGAGAGAGGAGAGAGAGAGAGAGAGAGAGAGAGAGAGGAGAGAGAGAGAGAGGAGAGAGAGAGGAGGAGAGGGAGAGAGAGAGGAGAGAGAGAGAGAGAGAGAGAGAGAGGAGAGGAGGAGAGAGAGAGAGAGAGAGAGAGAGAGAGAGAGAGAGAGAGAGAGAGAGAGAGAGAGGAGAGAGAGGAGAGAGGAGAGAGAGAGAGAGAGAGAGAGGAGAGGAGAGAGGAGAGAGAGAGAGACACACACACACACACACACACACACGCATGCCTGCATGGGGCAATTTAAGGTTTTTGAACATTAAGATTCTGGATTAGATTTCAAAATTTTTGTTTTGATTCTCGATTATGGGAATGATTCGATTATTAACTAATTTAACTACATTGTAAGATTCTGTATACAATTGTACAGTTCTACATTTCACACAAATTACCCTAGGGGCTATAATAACGAAACCGAGAGAAAATAATTTTTCCTTAATTGAGTTAGCAAATCTAATGGCATTATCTATTTCATCCAGTACTCTGAGGAAGAAATTTATAGTTTTGTAATGTAGAAATGGCCCTGCTATAGGTAAAACAAATGTGTTAACATCATGGTTTTAAGAATACTGCACATTCCCCAAAACATTATTTTAAGGATATACAATAAACATTAAGGCAAGTCGTACATATGTATATTCTTTTCGTAAACTTTTCAGTGTGACATTTTTAACTTTTAATTTTGTTGCAGCTAGCAGTGTTTTATAAAACTGCTGAATGAAAACAAAACAATTGCAATGCATTGGAGGTTAACTACGTACATTATCACAGACAAAATGTCCAAATGAGAAGATATTTAAGGTAATTCACATCGGCTGCAGCATCTTCCATTATTTACAAGACTCGATATTTTATGAAAACAGTCCGTTTACTTTATCAATTCAGACATTGCACATTCACTTCATAAAATTTTACGCACAACTGTCAATGTAAACATTTGATTCAGTGCTGCACACATTCTAGTTGCGAGTATTCACTTCGTACCAATGTTACTAGCGCTTGGAGGCAGTTTGTTGTTAAAATAATGTAGCTTACTTTGAAGTGCATATTTTACTGCTTATGTAATATTTGAAATATGTTTGTTTATAATTGGTTATGCAAGAAAAAAACTTAACATAATGACATGCGTGTGTTGCATATAGAACTATTACTTCCACGATTAAAAAATTATATCAAGACAAAATCAAGAATTTTTTCATCTAGAGTATTTCTTGATATTGCCTAGAACTCACACAACTTTAGATTATTTATTTTTATAGTGCCAAAGTAAATTAGTGTATATAACATGAGAGAAGAATTCATTACTTGTGGAGAAAGCTAATTTAGTGAAATATTGTGCATTTGTCTGCATTTATTGTTATTTCACATTTTAACTTGTATTTTAGTGTCATTTTGTTTTATCGCGATTCACCACTAAATTGTGCCTCTAATTACATCTGATAAAACACTACTGCAAACACACTCAAGCTATTTGCATTGAGTTTGCTAGCACTTCCAGGTTTGCGAAATATGCTACCCAGTAAGAAAATTCAACAGAATTGAATCAAACTTTTGAATGCAAAAAATGAGAATTCATAGATTCGACACACACACAGTAAACTCCCGATTTACCGAGGTAATGACTGGCTAAGGGTTCACTGATAATGATATTCACAGTTCAAACCATTGGTCAACAGATTGGTGATGGGGGGTGATTCACTTGAGACCGTCATACTATACATGTAGGTTGTGTAACCCAATAATTGCCATATAAGAATTCAATTTTTTTTAAATCCAAGGTGTCGCAACATCATAAATGATATTAACATCATCATTTACACAAAATCCTATATCAGCTGATGCATGAACAATTTCAAGAAAATTTCACTTGGCTACATTTGCACAACAGACATCAGGAAAATATGTGGACAGGAAGGAGATTGTAGGCAAACTAAGTATTTTATTTTAAGGCATGTGCAAAGGTCTCTTTTTAAATGTGAAGCGAAATCTAAGCAAAGTTTAGAAATTGCGAAGGAATTTTGAAGAAAAATTTAAGTCGAAGGATTAAAAAAATGCATCTATTAATTTATAGCAGGCTAAAGTTTTCAAATTTATTCAACTCTTTTGCACTGTTACTACTAACGAAATGTACGCCTACTAGACACTGAGCAATAGAATAAAACATATCCAAATCTTATACTGCTGAAAAACTAAAATATTAAAATATGCACAAAATTAATAACTATACATTCAGATAACTACAAACTTTATAAAAACTACCCTACTACAAATATCCATTCCCATTTCGTGCCACCACCGAACAGTGATTTCAGTGGGTGGCTATCAACATTTGGCTCCTTCACTTTCCTCCTCCAAGGACACTTGTCAACGACAGGCTAAATAATAATATTTCTAGATGGTGGTGACATAAGGGCCTCACAGCAGAAGAGGCTCAACTTTCACTTCTTACAAAGAAAGTATGTAGTTCTTCCAAAAATATTTATCAGATGTGGTAGGTACGTGAGCCCAACTCCCAAGCGTGATACTCGTGTTTCCACCTTGTCACTGTCTCATGCTTTCATCAATGTACTGAAATTGTTAATACTTTTGAATCTGTTTTCAGGAATACAGCATTATAATTCCTCTGGAATTACCAAAAAAAGTATGTGCTCATAATACGGGGCCATGTGGTATGTGAAGAAAAGTGATGGTAGTGCACAACCACAGCAACATAATGTTGAGGCCTACATGCCTATTTCTTCAGCTGCAAAAACAAATGTCCGCTTTCAGTAAATACTTCAGTAAAAATAAATGAGTATGTAATGGTTTTTTTTAATAATTCTATTTGTTATCGAATTTCTAAACTAGTTATTCTATAACATACCACTGCTGGGATCTAATTATCATTGATTTGCCACTGGGGAAATAGCAAACATTCATAAAAACTACTAGTTATCATGGTCAGGAATGGTCAAGCTCTAATAACTATGGAATACAATTTTTAATGAACATCTTCAAATGAGTAGGAATAAAAAGTCAAGAAAATAACTAAAACTGTACCGATTCACAACATTGTGCTGATGTTCCGAATCACCAGTGTGCCGATTCCGTAATACCAATTCACTGATGTGCTGCCAATTAATGAAAAAGCTTTTTGCTTACATTTAAATTAAATTTAGGTTACTATAATACTCTAAACAATGGTATTGGTGAAGTGGAGCACAATTGAAAATAAATTTTAACTCATTCCAATTTAGTGTCCAAAAAGTAAGTAGACTAATACAACAAACCATGTAAGATCAAGTGAAGACCTAAATTAAAAATAAAAATATATATGTCAATCTATATTTATATAAATACTTAATTCTGAACTCAGAAAATAGTACCCATGAATAAGTTTGTTTACAAGTTTTGTTGCAAGCAATGCATACAGACTTCATCATCATCATCCAGACTTCCAACATCTGGTTTGCTGGTGTGGCTGGGTCAAAAATGTCACAAAAATAATAGCATAAAGACAAAATAGCCATGTCTAAATTAGAAATGCAAAGAAACACGAATTTTTCGAGACAGAAAATCCACATTGTGTTTGTGTTATGTCATGGTCGGTCACCCTCCTATTTTGCAGCCTTTCCACTGGTGTGTGTGTGTGATTCTGATCTCCAGAACACTGGCTTGGAGGATTGGCTTGACACCAATATAAAAGAGTTGTCCACAACCTGCTGTTTACAGGCACCTCCAACTGGCATGACGTCTTGCTTGCCTAACCAAACAGGGAGACAGGAGAAAGAAAGACACAAAGGAAAGGGTACTGCTGAACGAACAGTACCTCCTTCCTCTTTTACCTGCTCTAAGCTCCAACCAGCCCTCGTCAATGTCAAGCTTGTAGATTTTATATCAGTGGGGTTGAGCTTGGGATAAAAACTACAAACTTTGTTTGAAATCAATGGAAGTTGAGCATCTTTTCCACTGAGATTTTCGTTCCCAGGCATGCTTTTACACTGGAAAACTTTCAAAATTCATAAAGGCCCTCACAGTTCTACAACTACTCGCAACGGGAACGTAAATTATTCACAATTTTCGCATAAGATATTCCAAGGTGAATAATTTGTAAACTACTGTTCGCAACTATTTAAATTTTTGAACATCCGCACACCCTTATTGATACTGGCTGCTGGTTTTGATATTAGTTTTGGTGAAAAACATTTGCTGAAAATCTTCTACTTTTCACTCACAGATTTTTTAATTCGAAGATGAAGTCGAATGTACAGAAGTCTTTGATTCAACTACGAAAATGCGAAACTTTGCACACCTCTATTAATTTTACATCGTTACAAAACCGCTGTTATTAGAGTAACACATTAAACTTCATTTAGAATAATGTGTAGGTGTTTAAACAAAATGGAACACAGTGTGTGATAATTTAGCTATGTTTGTCTCTTCATTAGTCATAGCTAGTGCTTGCTGCTAACTTTGTCACACACATGCATAATATAAACTGAAGAGGCCGCAAATCTATTGCAGAGTATTTTCCAAATATTTCTGCATTAATTTGATATTATATATCTCAAACCCTAGTTGCTCTGAGCCCGAATGAGATGAAAATTTTTTAAATTATGTGCCTTACTTTTGCGACACAGCAGCGTGATGCCATCTGTAACTCAGTACGCACAGCTTGCTTTGCAAAACCACGCCCTAATAACATTACTCTTTATCATGAGTAAAATGCAAATATGCAAATTAATTCAGTGTTTTAACATTTCCGCTAGCTCTATAAATATTTCAACATAATACATTTCCATGTTAAGTGACTCTACTTGCTAATAATTTGGATTCTACCTGCAATCACCAACCCTTTCCGAGGTCTCCTTGCCATTTTGTATCTTTTTTGTCCTGACTCCCCTTACAACTTCATCAAAAAAAGCTAAGAAAAATGTAATTTAGTTATTTATAAATCAGTGTGGGTGCATCTGTGTGCATGTATGAATGTAGGTGTCTTGTCTGTGTGTGCATATGCGTATATGTGTAGGTGTGTGTGTGCGCGCATGTATGATTGTGTGTATGTATGTGTGCGCATCTGTAAATAAATAAATAAATATATATGTATATATACAGCATGTATAGGAAACACATCAACAAACTGTGGCACGTGATTAGTGACCAGAAAAGAGCAAGATTGATACCGGACACCCATGGTCCATCTCAAATAATAAGGGCTATAGTAGCCTCTGAAGTCGGTGGGCGACAAGGACATTGTGTGGGCTATTAGGCAAAGTACTTGCATTAGACGAACACAAATTGGTATACCGAGCAAGGCAACCAAGATCTTGGATTCACGGTAGATATGGTCCTTCATACACACCCCCATCATGTAAATTGATTGCATGGAACACGTACACTGTGAGGTTAAACAGATTGTGGATACCATGGGATGAAGCAGAACGACGTAAGTAGCAAATAAGCCCCCTGAGTTGTAACTCTCTAGACCCGTTTCCAGTTAAATCGCAAATAAAGAGTACAATGGTAGCAATAGCATGGCCTAGTGAGTAGGCAGCCCTTCTCGCACCTGGAGGTATTCAGCAGAGAGTCCCTGCCGGATGCGTGAAGAGTGTGTGGAGGCATGTAATAGTAATAGTGAGATCATGAGAGCTGACTAGGGTGATTAAGGAGAGTATGGCGCTGTGCCGGAATTAAAGGGTGGGGCAAACCAGGTTCAATTCACGGCCGGGTTACAAACGTCTTGTATGATTGAAGAAAAATTACATTTTAATAAAAAATTGTGTTTTGAGTATAATTCTGTATTGTTTCAGCGCAGAATTTCAACCAGGAATAATTTGCTTTTAATGATGCTACCTTATGCACTTTTAAAATTTTAGAATAAGTTCATGTGTGTGTGTTTATTAAACATTCTATAACAAGCTTATTTCATGAAAGAATGTACCTTCATAATAATTGTGTTTCTGTTATAAGCAAAATACTCTTTTCTGCATTTTTCTGGTATTTAATAAATTTAATTCAACATTGTTTCTCTTTTTTATCCTCTATAATTTTCTCCCTTAAAATTATAGTTTGGTACTCTACATTATTTCTTCAGTGCAAGCAAATTCTAGTACTATACCAATTTAACAGTTTACCATTTTAATTTTAATGGCATTTCACTTATAAGTGAGGCGAGAAATTCATTCATAATCAATTTTTCTAAGACATGGAAACTTCTCATAAATTTTCACAAACTCACTATAACATTACAAAGTACACTAGTTACATAATATGAGAAACCCACATTAATACGTTTGTTAATTATGCAATTCTACTAATACGAGTTTCTGCAAGTGATAGTACCTGCATGCGCAAACACAGCTGATTGGACGCACCAAGCCAGCCTGCCTACCCTGTACCACACTAAGGGAACAAGTGTACACTTTACTCAGTGTCAAAAAACATTTTATTTAACTTCAGATATATATCTACAAATTATGTAGATAAAATACACATAACAAGATTAAACTGCTTTAATAATACAAAATCTATTAAACAGGTGTAAAATCACCATATATATGCTTGGTAAATAATTGACCAGAATCCTATACACACTACAGTAGACTCTAGATGTATCGTTGTCGCATGTATCGATAAACCGCATCCACCAACAATTGTTTGTGGTATCGTCGAATTTCCTATGTATATAATGTTAAGATACGCTTGTATCGTTTATCGCATAGAGCATCGACCAAAGTATATTTCAGGGCCCTTCACCTAAAATTTCCCGCAACTATCAATTTTAAACTGGTTGTATATACAAATGTATAGTAACTGGATGTAAAATACAACACACGTGCCACCGTTTATAGCTGCTCTGTGGCAAACTGTCTAATAGCTTGTCTTCCTAACATGTCTGTTGACACTACGGCTATGAGACGAGCGAGTCTGTCTTGCTACTTCCCCTGACGAGAGGAGAAGTGGTTACCCGTAGCAATGAACTTGGTGACCTAGTGTCCCCTCTCTCCCCTTCTTTCTGTCTCTCTCAGCCAAAACACTTCTTTCCACTCCTTGCAAACCTTCCTGCCTCAAGCAAAAGCTAATGCATGTTTTCTATATCTCTCTCTCGGCCTTGCCCGCTTCGCTTGCCTTCCACACGCCACCCCTGGCAGCAGAGCAAATAAACTGCACCTGGTGAACGTAATTTTATCAAGATTATGAGTCGCTCAAAATCAAATGATCACTTGTATTTCAAAGCATATTGTTTCACCTGAAAATATTACGCAAAACATTGTAAGTAGGAATTATTTTTTGAAAAGATGTTTTCTTTTCTGATTAAAGGTGGTTTTTTCCTATGAGGTGGGTGTTTTATTCTATCTGGTATAAAATTTACATGATTTTACTATGTAATATTGATTTAACTCAAGGGACACCATCTTGGTGAATAAAATTATATACCCAGAAGCACCTACTTGTGAAATTTATTGGGGCGGCTTAACCTTGTGGAACTATTTTTTGAGGGCGTGGAACAAAATAATCCAGTGATTTTATATACAAACACATTCATACTGATATACAACAATCCAAAACACCATTTTTCGGTATGTTTTCAGTCTTCTAATTGGTACTTTTAATTCACGTAATATCCAAGTACTCATCTGTATACGTCTGAAGTGTATTTTCTTTTCCTACGACATTGATTTGATGCACGTGAAACTGTTTAATATAGAAAAAAAAAAAAAAAAAAAAAAACAATCATAACACAGAGCGTAATTTGTGCACTGAGTTTGTGGAAGCATTAAAACGATAATTCTCTTTTAGAATGTAAGAGAAATTCAAAACAGTTGAAACATTACCTACTATTAATACAGTACATCATAGTTTTATTAAAAAAACAGAATTAGAATATTAAATAAGAAAAGTTATTACATTTAATACACTTAAACAAGTAAAGGAAATATGAATGCCTCACTCAGGCTAAGTCTCTCAGAAGTACTTCAGAACAAGGCAAATGTTGTTCTATGCACTGTATTGCTTTTGATGAACTCATTTACAAGTGGCCTTAACTCCAAATTGTCCAGCACAGCCTGATGTGTGTTAAGTAATGCTATGTTGTTTAGTTTCTTTTGCCCCATTGTAGACCGCAGGGTTTGTCTTCAGGCAGCGAAGAGCGCTGAATGACCTTACAGCAGTAGCTGTTGTCACTGGAACAATGCAGGGGGAGTTTTATGAATTTGTTGACTTCAGGCAAGAGGTCTCGAACAGTGCTATCTTTCATTAAAAATTCCTGTATAACATGAATTGAGGTTATGGCTACTCTCTTCCGTTCAGCAATATCACCAAGTATGGTTTGGTGTAAAAGTAGTCTGTCTATCCAAATCGCCATGAAAGAACTCTTGTGTCTTTTCCACGTTTGGAGTGGTGGTGTTCACAGCAGATACACATTCTTTCTCCACAGATACAAGTTTCTGAAGCCCGGTACAATTGAATCTGTCTAACACACAATATCACCAAATCACACACACTGACATACTCTTGTCTGAAATAGTCTTTTGGAATGAAGAATATGTGAGGTTCTGTAGCACAAGGGTTCTCAATCTTCTTTGGTATACGTCCTTTTCGGGGCAGCTGTGGCTCTTCTACATGGGTGGGTTTTTCCTCTAAGCATATCTGCAAGAACTGCTTATAGCTCCCACATTTTCTACCAGAATGTAAATAAGGTATGATAGTTTTGATTCTACCTCTGTAACACCAATGTGTGGACACTGTATCTTGGCATTTACTTCTTCAACAAGACTCATGACATTGTAATAGATGTTTGAAAAGAAAAATATCCTGAAGTGCTGCATTGTTTCAAGGTATCCAGCACACTTTCAAATTGCATCAGAAGAATATTCTTCTGAACATGTTTCAAAAAATTCAGCAAGTCTTTCATAGTTTATAAACACTTGTTGGCTACTGGAGGCTCTCATTGTCCACCGAGTAGAGCAGAGTGGATGAAGACCGAAATTGTCATGGCTACCACAAAAGATTTTTTCTAATGTTTTGCAAGATCAGGAAGCAGATAATTTTTGCAGCAAAGTACTGAACAAGCTTGAAGAAGTGACAGCTGAGCATCCACTCGGGAATTCTTTTCGTACAAGTTGAAACAAAATTTCAACGTGGTCATCAGAAAGATTTGAAAGGGAATGGAAGATTGTTGTACCAGAGAAATTACAAGAACAGCTGATTATTGGTACGCACGAGTTGGTTGGCCATCTAGAGATAAGAAAAAACAGACAAAGTTTTGCGCAGACAACTTTTCTGGAAGAGAATGCTACAGAAAGTTACCATCACTGTAAGAGCATGTGATATATGCCAGAAATGTAAACATCCAAAAGAAAATTTGGCAGGTGAAATAAAAACCTATTATTCCAAAAAATTTGTTGGACTTAGTGTCAGTCAATCTGTTTGGTCCATTGCCACGTTCAAAGGCTGGAGAGACATATATTTTCATTGTGATGGATGTGTTTTTTAAGTACACAAAATTGTACACAATAGTTTGTGCCAATGCGAAGACGGTTGTAAGCAAACTGAAACAGTTCATTAAGGAAGTTGGAAAACCGGTACGCGTGTTATCAGACAAGGGTACACAATTTACCGGACATGTATGGCAAACAAGTCTGAGAGAAAAGGGCACTGTACCCACTACAACTTCACTGAGACGTCCCGTGGGAAGTCCAGTAGAGCGCAGAATGTGTAGATTGGGATATACACTGCACATATTTTGCCATACAGCACAACGAAGTTTGTGAGATAAAATCCACCTAGTAGAATTTATTTTTAATCATACAATTAATGAGAGCACCAATTTTACCCCTTGGGAAACACTGACGGGCCAACAATCAGTATTTTTTGATCCTAGTAGGTTACCACAACTTCCAACGATTGCACACGGCAACGAACAACAGTCAGAGAGGTTAAGAGACAAAATTACGCCACTTGTAAGACATAGATTGTATTTAGCAGCTGAGAGACAAGCCAGCTACGCAAAGAAGTCAAAGATAAATAAACTGCAGCCAGGTCAGTTTGTATTGACTAGAGTAGTAGGTGTTTGTAAACACTTTGAAATAAGCACTAATGAAGTAGTTGTCAGGCAAAATCTGAGTAATTTACAAGTTCATCGGTCTTGTGAACAAGACGGTCTAGTGCAAGCTTCAAAGTAAACAGCAGTAGGGAGGCGAAAGAGAGTTCTGGCCTTGTAGAATGCACGCTAGTGGAAGGCATTATTATGATTTATAAATAGTGAGTACTTGGTAAGAGGATTTGTTCACATGACGCTACGAGAAGAGTGCGCAACTGGTGTGTCTGCTGCTCCCCGATGAGTCATGAAAGTTACTGAGTTACCTCCCAAATTTGTTTTTAGAGCACAACACCATGTGTCTTCGAGGAAGAATGAGAGCAAAAAATATATAAACACCACTTATCACAGGGCCAGAACTTTTGCGACACGTCTGAGAGAGAAATTATCTACTCAACACGGAAGTTACGCATTCTGCATAGTTACCAGGGATCCTACACAGTGAGAAAAATGATCTAAGCTGTGTAGAAGCCACGTTAAACTGCCTCAAAGCGAAAATTGCTAAGTAGACACCTTACCTTGTTGTCTGGAACGATACTCGATCTGACGTATCTAAAAATAAACACACAGACCCAAGGGCCTTTTGAGGACAAACAATGCAACTGTGCTCAGATCAACAACATGTAAACACTGTAGTACTGGTTTGTACGTACCGTGGTTTATTCTGTGTTGCTCTTGGCTCAAAGTAATCCAATTGGTATATAAGTCTGCTCAGATATCCAAGGATAAGTAGCAGTGTTTTGTTCTGCTGATAACATTTCTTCTCTGCTTTGTTTTGTGCCACTGAAGTTCTTGAGAGTTGTGATGTTTGTACATAGAATAACTTTGTTGTTGAGTTATCTTGTCTCATCTATTCTTCATTGTTTTGTGTGTATATTGCCATATGGTTTCAGCAATATGAGATGACGTTATTCCAAATGAAAATGCCTATAGTTTTCAGGCGTAGCTTCATATTGATGCAATTGTAATGTTCTTCATGTATTTATTCATCTTCTAGTGTTGTGTATTCTGTGTTATGCTGCCTATGAAGTAGTTAGGGAAGCTAACATTTTAGGTAGTGGTCATGTAAATACCCTAATAAACATTTAAGTGCTGTGTAAACAATGAATGAAGTGAGAGCGAGCAGGTGTCACTAGTAAACTGTTTATCACCAAAAATTAATGGTGCTGTGATTACAGACACTTGGTGTAAACTACGGACACGCACATCACTACACACGCCAGTAAACGTAAACACATGCACACGTAAACACACGTTTTTGATAGAGACAATCGAGCCTCGACAGCAGCAATTTTTTGTGCGACGATCTTCAGTACGAGGAGTGAGACAAAGTGTTCTCCCAGTAGATGCAGAACTGTTTATATAGGTGGGACCTGTATCAGATCCAGTGTGTCGCCAAACCACAAGGCGAGTTCTTCAGAGATATCGACGTATGATGCCTACCTGCCCGTACACAAGTATCTAAACTGGAGACTGTTTGGCGCAGATTTTTAGCACAGGGCAAGGCTCACATTACTCTGACAGTTTGGCGAGGTGACCCAAACCCATCTGCAAATGATGTTACCGGAGCAGACAACACGCCACCGCCTCGCCCTCACAGCTGCAAACTAGTTAAAAATGGACAGTAAAATAAACGGATAATAAAGTAACAGAGACGGTTGCCAGTGCCGCTGAAAGAACTTGTGTATTTTTATTTCTAGACTGTTCAACAATGACTGATCCCTTACCGAATGTATTGCTATGTAAATTGTACTATATTGCGTGTTTTCTTTTTCAGCTTTTTATGATGAGTATAACTAAATGAAATTTTTTTAATCCCTACTACAACAAACTGTTGAATAGATATGTTAATAAGGGAATATAAAATAGAAATTTTTTTCAACGTAAATATGAGCACATACGTTGACACATTCAATATGTTTTGTTCCATTGTTTTGTTTTTTATGTCTAGACATCTCATTAAGGAGATATTTCTATCTAGGAGGGGTTGTCTTTAACACAAAATTTTCACTATATGATTCTATTTTTAATAATTTGTGTTTGTTTCACATATTAGACGTTACGTATAGTAATTTTATCTATGTTTCACATATGTTTGCTTTTTCATAATTTTTATTTATTTTTAACTTAGATGTACGAATGGCAATAATTAATGTTTAATTGCAAATAGATAGCTAGATTTTCTTTTGTTTGTATTTTAATCAATAATTTAATATTTTGCAAAATTTTTGGTCTCACTATTGTTAATGTTTAAGAGAATTATCTTCTTTAATTTTTGATTAAATTCTACGAGACCCATAACTACATGGAATAGGGATTTAGGCCATTTGAGCTGTAATTTTAGATTGTTAGTCAGGAAGCCTTGCGACTGGCTAACAGGTTCAAATCCTGTACCCAATTTGCCTGGAGAGCTCCAAAAAGGGTTAGGACGCGCGGCTCGTTCGAAAGTTTGCTCTCTCTGTCACCAACCCTCAACTACGCTACATGTAAGGCTAGGACGCTCGTCCTTCAGTTGGATGATGCAGAGGAATTTTAATTAGAGTTAGGGTGTTCTAGTTTTCAACAGCTTGCAATAGTTTTGATTTAAGTTTTGCGTCGAGTTTGATAGATTTAGCACTCCGCATATTTTAATTTTCAGCAGCTGTTTAAGAGTAAGGTAGTTAGCTAGACCTGTAACATCCGTGAGCCGTTGAGCCAAGAAAGGCACTATCGCACCCAGATCTAAATATTTTCCTTACCTCCACTTCGTTCTACGAGTTACACCATTTTACCTTCATATACAACCTGGTATTTAACTACAGAAATGTTATTCATCAAGTTTTAAATTCTGTTACTTCTTGGACTTTGTTACGTTACGCCATCGCGTAGAACATTCAACGGGTGCCATGTTGGTAAGGCGCCTAAATTAGTTTCAGCAAACTTTAACCATAATTTAACCTGAGAGAGAAGTCAAGTGTTTTACCGTTTCAGACAGTTACATTTTTTGGAACTATTTTCAAGACATTTTATTTTTGAGAGAGTTAGGTTAATTTTCAAGTGCATAAGTCAGACTGTCTATTAAGTGTCATGTAAGGATTTTCAATTTGACCATTACCCGTGACCACTTCATAACGGCAGCTTAGTTTTGAACACTATTTCTTTTCTTGCACATTGCCATTCAGGGATATTTTATTTTATTTATTTTTCCAGCTTAATTGAAACAGATATTTTCAATTTGCATATTTCTTAATTTTTTTGAACAAATAATTTTTAAGCTGGATTTGACGTGTATGACATTTCTTCTGAATATGTAAGTTTCATCCTATCCCTCCTCTACATGTTTTTCAGTTGCAATAATTAAACAAGTGCTTTACTTTAGTATGTGTGTAGTTATGTACATTAAGTTTCACAGTTGTGGGTGTGGCAAATAGTAGTTTGCCAGTAACGAAGGTGGTGTTGTCTAAGGTGAGTCTCTATGCATCTAACATACTGGATCCTAAACTGAGCACAGCTGAGCATAAACAGATTTCTTTGGAACAGTATTTATTTCATTTCATCCACTTACTGAATCACAAGTATTGCCAACACAAATAATTTAATACTATGTAATGTGGTGCACAAAGTAAACTTCTGGATACATTGAGTTGGCCTAGGTTATGTTTTACACATTTTCAGAATAAAAAATGGGTCATTCAAACATCCTTACTTTTTCTTCTGTGTTTGCAGTTTCATACAGTCCCACAAAGTCCTCACGTATAGTAAATTTTCATTGACACTTCAAATGCAGAAGGTCACTTGTTCATGCATTGAGATGTCATAAGTCTCGTCAACCATAATAGTGAAATGTTCCCTCTTTTTCATTTCACATAGTACTGAGTGGAATACCGATTTTCCTAACATATCAATAATCACGTTTTGAATGTTGTGCGATAACCACTTGTAACTTGTAAGTTCCATCCATTCTTTTAAGTCAGACAAGCCTTCTTTTCGTAATTCTAGCAACTGAATGAAATTTGAACTTACGTCTTCATGGCCCCCGATAGATAATCCTTTCTGACAAAGGAACGTCAAGGTTGTGAAAATAGCCATTAGAGCTGAGCAAGTATTCTCCATATCTTTGTTTATAGGCCGTTCACGGTAAAGTGAGCACTTCTGTAGCCCTAGTTACATTTTTCTTTAAACTAATTTATATCCTTCCACCACTTGTTAATGTAAACCCTGCCATGGGAGTAATAAACACAATGTATACATTCACCATGCCCAAAACCAAAATTCCAAGGCAACAATGAAATGTATTTATTGGTTATTATGTCTGATGAAACTGCTTCAAGTTGTATAGCAACACTTTGTTTGGAGGAAGATGCTAACTTCATTAATCCTTCTTTATAGGTTTCTGTTTTCTCATGCGACCTAAATTTTTCGAGTGCCTTTTTTCCAGTTAGAAAAACCCACAGAAATAAAAGTATTATCCTTCTTAGTACTAAACTTCAGAAAGCCATTTGCCTCTGCTTCTTTGCAAGTTTTGCAAAATACCTTGTCGCTAGAATCAACCAATTCCACCCAGCTAAATTATATTCTCCATGATTTCTGAAAAGTTCTACCTTTACTCTTACCAGGTAACTTGTCGCAGCTCGCAACATGTCTGTGACTGCGACAATGCTGAAGCTTAACTCGCTTACAGAGCTAGTAAAAGCATATGAAAAGAGGCTTCCGCATCTGGCAATGATGTCACCTTCTTGCTGAACTCAACTTAGAGTTCGGAATGTATAAATTTGTAAACAAATTTATACATTCCGAACTGTTTTGTTATCAGTCTCAACAATGATAATGGGCAACAGTATTATATACGTACCTAACACCTATCATCACTATTAATACACTTTAAAAAACAAATATATTAGTATACTATTTAATGAAGTTTAAAGCAGATATTTAAAACTCTTTTCATTTATGTTAAACAATACTAGCACAGCACTAATAACAACTCCATACTGAATACTTTATGCAAGCAGAAAATGAATCATGTCTTGCGAGCTGCGATTTTGTAGTTCATTGGAAGTTGGTGAATTAAAGAGTAACCACACAGCAGACACTACGTACAGCCGCGGCCGCAAATGGTCCCGATGCACTAATAGGAGTCAAACAGTAACGATACAGCAGACACTCCACTTGACCGCATGTACTCCATAACAATAGACAACAGTGGGATGCGTTCGCATGCTTGACATTGGCTTGGGCGAACATTTGACAGCTCAGTTTATAAGATATTTTCATTTATTTTGACTAATTAGTACTTTTAGAAAGGATTTACATGAAACAAAAATATTGGTTGGGCTCTGCTCACAGCCAAAAATATTGGGGGTGCTCTGCCCCGTAAACGAAAACATTGTGTTGGGGGGGGGGGGGAGGGGGGTTTGCAGCCATTTTCAGTAATTTCTGCAGAGAAATCAGAGGATTTGTATTGATTTATTTCAATAGACACGCATCTTTTGAATAAACTGATCAAATGTAAGGACCTATTCGACAACTTATGCCGTGTCTAATAATGGGCAGGTGAGAACTGAGCAGAGTGGGGCGAAACTTATGACTGGGAAAATTGAAGAATGTGGTTTTGGATGATTAATTATTAGACAGTGAAGAAATCTATTATAATCACATTATTTACTTATTTTTGTCTCAATTTACAAGTTTTCTTTTCAGTAAAATATAATTAATTACTTTACAAAACAGACATTTGCAATGCGCACAAGTTGTCAGCAACATGCAGCGGTGTGGACCTCCTGCTGCTACACCTCCTTCGCCCCCTGCCGAGAACACACTTCCTGATCGATAAATTCTCTGCGTGCTCTCAGCCAATACAGCCTGCACCAGACATTCAAAATTTGACTTGCATTTGGTGTCATAATATTTTCATTTTCAGAGGGTTTGAAAGTTTTAGGTCAACTTGCATTTGGAGTGGTGCCAAAAAAGACTCGCTTTCATTACCCAGAACCAGTAGCGGCTGCTGACTTTTGAAAATGGGAGGGCTGTAGCGATCCTAACTCAAATCATTACAAATATCATTTTTTAAATAGCAACAGTGATAAATATATTGCGTACGACAGGCTTAAGTAAGTGTAGCTTATGTAGCTAAATACAAAAAACAAGTGTGGTTGTTTGAAGAAAAATGTATCATCGCCCGATTTGTAATGGTCAACATACTGTGGCCGCTTGTTAAGACCTAATCACTACCACAAGTATGTATTTGTTTTAAGTTTGTTTAGGTTATATGCCTTCCAACCAGTACCTACATGGTGTGGTACATTACACTAGATGAGAGATAACATAATAATACCAATTCTACCATACTAATGATGACAATAACTTAAATTTACTAAAAAAAATATTTTTGAAACCGAATACTAATTTACATAGCCTACAGTACATACAAAATTCATGTCAAATTTAAATTAGAGGATGAAAGTGGCATATCTTAACTAATACATTTCTAAAAAAAAATCCATTCGTCAACCTGTACACACTATCTAACTAGCTATGTATATTCACCTCACCAAGCAATGAAAATTTTATGGCATTTTTTATATGTTGCGAACATGATTTATGTCTTTTAACTTTGTCTAACAAATGTTTTAAATCTTTTACCCCATTGACAGTCCATGCAAGATCATTAGGTTTCATTAACAAAAAAAATTAAACAAAACAACACATTTCCAACTTCCCACTCGCATAGCCAGTCCGCAAAATTGTTAGTACTTACGTTGAATTTTCTTGTATACGAACCATTTACCACCTTGGATTTGTTGCTGAATTATATTTAACTGTGGTCTTGCTGGTCCCAGATTCTGTAGCTTTAGTTTATTCTCGTAATTGAAAATCTTTGTCGTAATGTGGTTTAAAATGTTACTTGCAGAATTAACAATTATTTATAAGTTTACACAAAACGACATTAACAACAATTCAACCCTGATTCTGACCAATGCCCATAGCTCGTCATTAATTAACATCAAACTTATTCAGAGTATAAGCACTATATTTGAAGCTCACACAAGTTTGAACGATATCTATAAATAAAAAATATTCAAAATAATTACAAGCATTGTTAAGAAATGTGTTTAACAACTGCAAAAGAGCGAAATGTGAAAGTGTGCTTACAAAACATGTAGTTTTGGTAGCTTTGTCAAGTTCCAGGTAACCATTTTTTTGTTTCAGCAAGGGCACGCCCAACTCTCTCTGATTTACAGCATGCGATTGGCTGATAAGGGCCGAGCCCCTGAAGTCTTCACTCCCTCCCGTATCACCCCTAGTCTAAGGTTACGGTCATCTCTCTCTACTAGCTCTACCCACTTCGGGGCAAAGAATCTGCCGCCCCACCACTCGACATTTCCAAAAACATTTCTCTCGAGACAAGAGCCTCGTCCATCTCAAAAACATTGGCTGTGAAATAACCTCCGTATTCGTGTGCAATATTATTAACTGAGTAGCAGATAAGTAGAGGTATGCATTCTGAGATTTTATTATTTTACCTCAGCAGCCGCCATTGCCTAGAACCAACATTACAGATACCAGAAGATACCAACATGAATTTGCATAAAAGTTGCTAGAAATTTTGCAAACATTTTATAAAGTCTCATTTCATGTCACTATCAAAACATGATTTCATTGGTTAGAACTGTTTAAACTTCAATAATATTTTTACGTCACATTCTGACATAAGGCCATGAACAGTGACCAAATGTTACCACAATTTATTCAAACAAAAATTAATAAAATTTTGCAAACAATATATTAGGTCACATTTAGTACCTCTATCAACATCAAAGTGAATTGAATTAAATATCATTAGCTCCAAAAATATTTTCCCATCACACATTAACTAAAGACAATTGCCATGTTATTTAACTCAATCATGAATATTACAAAAGGCAAACACATTATATGGCTCGTTCTCCCATTCAATAAAGCATATATAATAAACTATTTCAAACACTTTGAGAGTTAGTACAATTTCAAACTGCTAAAGGATAAACGTCACCATTCTTGTGACTTATTGAGACCTTTTCTTCAACACCCATGTAAAATACATTTTCTTCGAAACTACCAAAAGTCCCCACTCTCATATATTGTGGACTACAAAGTTTAAGGCAAACAATACATTTTAAAAATTGCATAATGATATACCCCAAACTATATGAAAAAGAGAAAAGTACACGAATCAATTTAAATTCACTAAATGACACATTCCTATTAGAAACACTTAGAAGTCACCTGGTCACAATAGCATACAAGTGCTGGGAGGGGCACAATTCTGGCCTGGTAAGCCTCCCCAATTTCATTGCACATTAGCGGAATATAACCAAGTTACAAGAAAAGGGCAGCTGGAAGAGCCCCATAAAGCGTGTCTCCCAAATTAAAAACACACAAGAATTTAAACCTGCAATTGAAAATATTTAAACCGGCATAAAATACTGAAAGCAAGCAGGGAGGCATGAAGCAAAGGGATTCCTTTAGTCACCAAAACTGACATTCAAACTCTCGTAGAATGGGGCAACAGCACACAGTTAAAGTTACACTGAAACATAATTTTGATCACCGCAAAGAAAATTAATTAAGGATAACTACAAACTGCTGATAGCCAACTACACTGTGGCCACAAAATCTAATCAATCAGTTTATTTCTTGTTGCACCACGACTTACCGTTCACTCGTTGAATGGTATGGCTGAACCTCAAAAAATGAATGGAATTAAAACGATGCCCTGAATTGTGCAGATATCAATGGCCCGATGCATTGTTGACCACAAAGTCCTAAGCTGGTGCGCAAATATGAGTATAAATGTTGGCTGATGGCCGACGAAAACATAACAGGGACGAGAATCCTGTGTGCACTGCCTTAAATAACTTTGCATATTCTCTAAAAACAACCATGATGCAATAGGCATGGGGAAAGAGGAAAGGGAAGTCAAGGAAACTGGAAGGGGAAGTACGTCGTCAAGGAGCTAGACAATTTAATTGGAGCGGTAGCGAAGTCTTTAAACAGCGTGGGTGGCGCTGACATCTCAACCTGAGCAAGTCAGAAGTGTGACCATCTGGGACAGGTAAGTCAGGCAACATTGCTGCATCCTTCTTGTTCCACTGCCTGTTCTCAACTGAACACTTCCTGAAAGTCACCCGGTTTATATACAGGCCTGTGTGGAGTGGTAGGGGATATAATTTTGAGACTCCCTACCATTTTTATATCTGCAGAGTAACAATTCAAAAGGACCGCTGTTATTTTTTTAAATCTGAAACAGCCCCTTAATGTTTATGTAAAACACTCATCAGTAATTTAAGGGTCCATAGAAGTACTGCGCCATTTTATGTAACCACCAACATTTAATAACAGCCTTGCATTACCTACCTTTTCTCACCATATAAGTGTTTCACCAATACATTATGTAGTTGACAAGAATAGTTAAATACACACTGTGGAATGGAAGATGAGGTATATGGGGGAAGGCCTGGGGTAAAATAGGTGGTAACAGGGTGAGATGGGGCTGCAGACTGGTGTGAAGTGAGTACCTGTGATGTATGGCTAGTCTGATAGGGAAGGGGTTGGTACTGTGGACTGAGGGGTTGAAGGGTGGTTTGGGGTGGCTGGGTGGTTGATAGGGTGTGAGAAGGCTGTAAAGTGGTTGAAAAGAAATTTTGGGTTAGTTAGTTGGTTGCCAGGACATTTGCTGAAGGCTGGGTGGATTGAAATGTAATGAGGGTTGGATGAGAGAGAAGGGGTGAGGGTGGCATGTCAGCAGTAGCATCAAGTGTGTTTGCATTGGCGGAAACTACAACTACAGAGGTAAGGTTCTCCTCATTACCTTGTGTACTGCCTTGCTCCCCGACAGAAACCAAACCCACTGATGAGGTGGGGATGCAGTTAGTTGGAATGAAGTCAGCATGATGTGTAAGCAGCTGTTATGGGTGACAAGGTGAATGTGGTGGGCTAGAGTGGAGATCAAGAGCCAAATGTAACAGATTTAACACAAGATTTGCAGACAATAATCCCTTTTGCTGGCAGCCCTGAAAATGGCCAACTTAACAGTGCTTTTTGCGCACTGCTAAGTCCCGAACTACCAACTGTAGTCAACTGTGTTTCACCTGTAAAAATTTGTATCTGCTGTTTTATGATTTCGTAATTTGTTGCTACAACTTCTTAGAACCTAATAATTTCTGACAAGTAGGTTGCATGTATCTGGCCCTGCCCTAACAACTGTAATAAAGTTAACCTGTGTATAACATCTGTCAATCTTGTCACACACCTATGTTAGTCTGCTTGATGTATACTGTTTCGCAATGTAACAGCCGTGTCAGTAGTTTGGATACCTTCTTTTTGCAGATGGCAAACTCGTCCATCAATTCAATATGTTTGACATATTCTACAGATAATGGAATACCATCTTTCAGCGCGACACAAACTTTTTTTGTGCAGTTGTTGTGTGTCTCCGAAGTAATCTAAGTTACGAGGACGTAACTCATAAACCAGCTCGTCCTTGAGCGTAATTCAGGGACAACACTATCCATTTCTGCGGACTTAAATATTAACCTTAACTAAAGGAAAACCAATTACACTAATGAAAGTGTCTAATGACACAACTAATTACTTATTTGCCATGCAAGTTTCGCCCAATATTTACCCCTTAACCAAGTGTATGTAGGCCTATCATACCCTACATAGTATTTATTTATAAGTTAAACCAACCTAACAACTAGAAATGTAATAAATAGTAACTCCTACGCACAAAATAATCTATAAACACTTGGCCAGGCAATATGGCAGCACACTCCGACCAATGAGATCAGCAAATAGTCCAGCGCAAGAATACCTAACGCGACTAGAATAAACAGAGCAACAAGACACACCCTGAAATTTAAAATATAAAACAAGTTTACCTGTTTCGTTGCTGAAGAGAAAACAATGGGACAATGGACCCGATACAAATATGAACATAATTATGTAGCATGAATAAAAATCAATAATTAAAGATGTGACTTGTGTGCCACGAAACCAAGCTCTGCTACCAGTTTGTTACTATGTTACTTCAATCAATAAATCTGCTACTTTCTGTTACGTAAATTAATCATCTGAAAACCCAATGCCTGTTGGGAAACTTATGGTACAGTACAGAATAAGTATGATTACCCATAAAATATTGTAATATAAAACTTACTCAGATTCTTTTTTAATTTCAAGATTGGCATGAGGAAATTAATTAAATAAAGGAAATCATAGTTTTAACAACTTAGTAACCTCTGTATTTTGCATAAAATCTACATGAAAGAAAAAAATTGTATATCACTTCTCAACATGACTGGATGAAATACTTTTTAAAACATTTACCATAAATTAATTTAATAAAACAGTATATAAATTACGACATGATAATTTAAAAGCAAGGGGACCCGGAAGAAAATTTAACTATCTTAAAAAGATAGACAGACGTTACTGTTGTTTACCTAATACTTATATAATTTTATCTTTCATTAACAGAAATATTTTAAAACTTTGTTCTGAGGCCATAATAAAAAATATTTTTAAATGACTGAAAAACAATAGAAACTTAAAGAAAATAAAAGGATGTTCATTCTTGTCTATCTTCCTTGTGAGACTCTGGAACAAAGCTTGGGCCACACTGGCAGTCATGTTGCCAGCAGCCATACTCCGTGACGACAGAAGGTGTAAATACGAAAATACTATGCTGAACGGTCACAGACTCAGAAAAACATGAAAGCCGGAACTCAAAAAATTGACTAAAACTAGTACCCTCCATGAAGGAGGGGTCCAACACGTAACTTGAAGTGGTGTACCTGGTGGGGGGGGGGGGGGACAGCAGAATTTTTACTACGTAGCACTACTTACTTCAACAGAAAATATAACTAACTAAATAGTAGCTAGTTCTTATCGCACTGAGTGACTTCATTCTTCTTACTCTTTGTGATGACCCAAAAGCTGCTGCTGATGAAATGTGCATGTAGCTGTCTTCTCCTGCAGTCACCCAAATGCACGCTGCGAAGCGCATCTGGAGCAGAGATGAGCTCGCCCACTAATGCGGTGGAGGCAAAGCAAACAAAACTTTAGTTCGAGGCTTCCTGACAGATTGCACGGAAATGGAAGAAAAGCTTATCCAGAAGTACAAAGTCTGCTTCTTTGTCATAGCACAACTGGCAAACAGTAAACGCAGCAAAAATTTACTGTGTAGGAAAGCAAAGCTGCAAGAGCTCAGGGACGGCTGAAATTATACGCGCAGCCATGACTAACAGCGTCCGGCACATCACAAAGCATGGTGAAGCGACCAACGCTGCTCGTGTGCAATCCGCCCTGCCGCCTGCCGCCTATCCTGCATGTAAGCTAGCCGAGATGTAAAACTAAATTGAAAAGTCCAAAAATAAATATCCCAGTGATCATGTATCCACTAAGTTAAAAACCCCCAAAAAGTAATATCAGTAACTTACTTCACTTCAAAAATAAATATTCCTAACAAAAATTGAAAATCCCCCACCCCAAATTTTTTTTTTACTACGTGCCTTTTTTTGAAAAAATGGCACAAAACATTAAATATCGTCCCTTCTCAGAGAAAGAACAAATAATATCCTCAATACTCAAAAATAGTAGTGAATTCAGGCCCCCTATCATTCTCAATAGTTAACAAAGTAAAATATGAAAGGATAAAGATATAGACCATAGATTTTCAACTACTTATACAGTAAAATGAGCCACTTGTAAAAAGTGACCAAATTTTTATTAAATCTTTCATCAAGATTTTAAAGAGTGGCATCTGAAAAACATTTTGCTTGCCTTCCTGTGACTACTATAACACCGCAAACTATGTAATAGCACACAGCAAAGATAGGCTACTGAGACACGCTAGTGGGAGGAATGTGGCAGATTGACTGACCTTCAGTGGTAGAGAAGTTCACTATATGGTATAGGTTCTGTATTTATCTTGAACTATGATTGGATTTTTTTTCATTTACACAAGTCTATATAAGTCAACTTTACGTATTGTTTTATTACAAGTTACACCTTCTTCTAGAGCAAAGTTATATCCCGCTTCAAAGAATATTGCATGGAATGACGTGGTGCATTATTCATTACTAGAACATATTTTTCTAACAAATTCAATAGTAAATATTTCAGTTACCTACTTTCCAAAGTTTTATATGGTTCATTTGACTATGGTAGTCACAGCCAACAGATCCTGCAGCATTCACAAGATACACTTTAAGAACAAATCAATACCGGCTACTTACATGTACCATGAGTGTTTCTCTACAATTTTGTTTACATGCATGTCAAATTACCTATTGTGTTGACATTAATAATTGAGAGAAATATTTATATTCACATCTAAACAATCACCATTTACAGACGTAGTTGATTTCTTACCATCTGTAATGTCAAGTCTTCTTTATGCACTCAACCCATCACCTAATTCATTATCACATATGTTTACAGTTTTTCTCCTAAAAGTTTCCAAGAGAGACAAATTGCAAGGTTGTTTTTCACTATATTCTCATTCAGACTCAGAATCTGCAAATTAAAGCTTGTACCACACCTTTTCTGACAAACATTTTCACTTCCTCACTGCCATTGTTATTACTTACTCATATAAAATAAACATTATAGATGACTGTCACCACCCACACAACTTGTATATAAAACCGAAATAACTACTAGCAACATCTAATAAAAGAATGTTTTAACAATACATACAATATTCAACAAATATTGCACATTACAGTTCATATAAACCAGTTGTGTAGAAATGAGTATTATTATTATAAAGAGTCAAACAAATACTCACCCTGCATGCTTGGCAGCAATCAGAGCAGCCTCCACATCTCCACAACGCAGGCAATAGAAGATGATGGGCCACACTGGCAAATCTTCAATCAACCCATCCTCCAAACCCAGTATTGAAGATGTGACATGAATTCTGACAAAACCGAGCACAAGTGGGTAGGTACCAGGCATCCCACCACGACGTGCTTGTAGAAGATTACCAGAAACTGCATTGTTCATGAATGTTTTATACCTGCCAACAATACAACACCAGCAACATAATTTCCCTTCAAGGAATCAAATGTCACCCATGTCCTAAGTATTGAAACTGAAAAAATGTACACTTTTTTCTACACCACTGATACCCAATTCACGTATTATATGATCATACATACCTATGCCTTTGGCCTGTAATCTGTCCATCAATACTGTGGACAATTTTTACTTAAAGTACTGAAACTACTACAAATTGCTAACCGAGAAAATTTTCTACCTTCAGTCACTACTACTACTACTATTAAAATCATTCTTACCATTTTTTTTACGTGTTCATAACAAAACATAAGCATACAGCCCAATACCAAAATAAAAATAGTAATGCTGGGGTTTCACTCACACTGACAACTTACTAGAAGAGATAATTAAAAATTTAATCAAATGGATGATTTCTGCACTTTCTGCTGAATCACCTTGAAAAATATTGGAGCTTCTATTTGTCACTACTAATGAAAAATCTGACTTTTGTGCTATTAGTCATCTTTTATGCTTGCAGTAGAACTACAACACTTTAATTTTGCTTTCTGCTGTCCTCATGCATTTATATTTTCCTTTATTTTACTGTGCACGGAAATTACTTTATTTGGTTGCTATTCCAGAATAGTGAATTGTTAAAAATAACTCTTCAAAATAGTATTCTACAACTCCTGTAACATAGCAGGTTTAACACACTTTGTAATACAAACAAAACTTCAGTGGTGTTTACATGAAAATTATGAAACAATGTTAAAATTTCAAGCAAAAAAAACATGGCATTACAAAGAGTTGTAATAAAACTTTTTGTATATCTGTAAATTTGCCACCTCTTCCCAAATCAAAAATGTTAGCCAGCAGTACACTAACACTCCCCCTGATAGTGTATCACCTACAGATACAAATAATTCAAGCCATTGCCACATAAACTTTTGTAACTTCAATAATTTCATGTAAATTATGTAGCAGTTGAACATACATGTTTCTGTATTTTTATGAATAATAAAGCAGTTTTATCTCTGCTGAGCAATAGTGGAAAATAGTGCAGAACTTTTGTTATGTTTATATCTGGGTGAACAAAAAGTAATTATGGTAAGATGACATTATCACAAGGATATGTAATTTTCTGCGGCAACCTCAATACAGTAGACTCTCGATTATCCGCTTTGTGGCTTACCCGCGGCATATTCAGAAAGATAAAAATTAATTTTGGAGATTAACTTAAACACTGCCAGAATTAAGTTATTTAATAAAACACCCATCTTAACTAATGAAATTCATAACAGGTACTCTCTAAAAATAACTGTGGAATGAAATATGTTTGTTTATCTATGCAAGTGTAAGTCAAAATGTGTTCCTGATGTGGCGATAAGCTTAGTTACATCGCAAGACAGCGAGCTGACAACACCGCACAACTCGCTAGCCTAGCTGCTGCCTGCCAGGTATAGCCGACCCCGGTGCAACGGCCGCATTCCTCCTGTGTATCGCATTCCCATGGTCAGTTTCAGTATTATCTCGCCAGTCAGTAGTTATGTTCGGTTTTGTTTTTGCTCATTTTGAGCCGAAAAATGTCTGCAAAACGTAAATGTGTGGTTTTAAATTTACAGCAGAAGCTAGAAATTAGTAATATACTTAAAGGACGAAGTGTAATAAAACAGCTTTCCATTTACGTATGGAGTAGGAGAAACAACAATTCGGGAAACACAAAACAATAAATCCAAACTTATTGAATTTGCAAGCAATGCGGACTCAACAAGTGAATTGGCGAATAGGAAAACGATGAAACTATCAACGTACGTGGAACTAGATAAGGCTATGCTGGAATGGTTTAACGAGAAACGTGCCGCGGGAATGCCAGTTTCAGGCTTAGTGTGTGTGCGTGTGTGTGTGTGAAACAAGCCCAATATTTTTTTGAAGAACTGGGAATGGAAGGCAAAACTTGTTTCCTATATTAAACACTGCTTTCCACACGCCGAAATAGCCAGCTGTATGCCGCACACACTGGACAGTGTGGGAAGTGTGTGCACGGACGACATGCAGTTCTCTTTGCATGTCTTTGTTTCCCCTCTCCAGGGAGGGGATGGGGGAAGGTGACCTGTTGCCTAGCAACAGAGTGACATGTCAACCTGCCTTCCCTCTTAAGCAACTTCAGATATCAGTATCACTCTGTGATAACACCACACGCAACCCACTGCATTGTGTGTATTAACAGTAGCTGCGCATTTCTTGTAATGTTCGTGAGAGAACTACAGTGATTACTCGCATATTTTACACACTTTATATTCCGATTTTGTAAGTTAGAAATCAGGGGTGCATAAGTTACACATTTTTTTAATTTCTTGATTTGTTAGTAAATAATAGGGTACGGAAATTATGCAAGGCCATAAAATATGTGGGTAAATACAGTAGTATATCAAGGATAGGCTAGGTTTCACACTGAAACAGCCAGTATTCAGTTACAACCATACGAAACTTAGTGTTGGAAAAACTGTATTTTTTCTCTTAGTATACGGATTATCCGCGATTTTGGGTTATCTGCGGCAATCTCCCCCTCCATTATCGCTGATAATCGAGAGTAGACTGTAGTTAAAAATTATGAAGTAGATAATCTGAAGTAAATTGTAAATAATTTCATTTAATTTTTGCTGCTATATTATTCGACTCTAGCTTCAAATATTTTAATAAATTTCTATGCTTCAAGATCTATACTGTTTACACTTCTTTTTCTCATGTAAAATCTTTCAGTTATTTAATTTATCCTTTATTTTCTGTGATTTGTTACTGGATGGGATATGTAGTCAAGCCAGTTGTCCTCTCTAAATATTGAGATACCTGCAGACAAAATATTACAAGTACCTGGTTACCATCTGTAAGTGTATTAAGTTTTATATTGTTATTGTCTGCCTGTCTCTTTAAAGGCCTGTCTACAACCGGCCATTACTGTGGACGTGGCCATATACGAAACTCAGTGTCAAATAATGTCACATTGACGCAGTCTGAATAAGGTCTACAAATACGTTGTCTGTAGTGAGCTTTCAGAATCTGACACTAGATTACAGTGAAATCAGCACATTATTTGTTACATAGTGATTTTTAAATTTGTTGAATTATTGATTATTCAATGTTTATGAGATGGGTACTTTGAATATTTATTTATATTATACGGCTTACCTGTGAAATTTTAAATAAGTTTGCCAACTGACATCCAAAATCCCCATTTAAAACTTTATGTTTTAAATGTTTTAACCTGCATATTCAATAATTCAGAACGAACAAAGACACCATTATTAATTATTAGCATTTCATTATGTTTGTCTTGAGAAAGTCTACCTTGTAAGTCTATTATTTACATATACAACATAAACATTCCATGAATATGTGCAAAAATAAGTCGTGTTCTATTTCTATCAACTTGGGACAAAAGCTCAGTTTTATGAATGCTGTAACTTCGGACACGGGAACTTGGGACAGCATCATTATGTTAAAGAGTACAGTGCACCAATCAGCATATTTTTGTCCTAAGAGACAAGTTGGGATAGCGCAATTGTAGACAGTCCTTTAGGCTCGCGCCTAACAGGAGTTTTTTTTATTACAAATTTGAGACCAAAAAAAAATGGGATGCCACGGGCATCAAGAGCACCAACGCTGCTAAGTGCTACGCTTTCCAATGGTATGGAGTATTTTCATTACGCTGAGTATACCTATGGAACTTAAAGCAGTATTATTTTGTTCATCAAAAATCTACATGATGGTTCAATGCAGAGCCTTTGAGTAATTTTGTACCTATACAAAATGTGTATGAGGTACACACTTCAAGAAAAGCAAAAAAAATTTTTAAAGAGTTCAGGCATGTAGCACATCATTCTGTCTCTGTACGCACAGTTTGTCGCCATCTGTAGAATCAGGGCATCTTGTCCAAGCGCTCATTGCTGTAGCTGCCACTGACTGTTCGCCAGAGGCATCTGCGATTGCAACAGTGCATGGAATATCAGGCCTAAAGGGATAAATTACATGCCATCATCATTTCCAACAAGTACTGCTTCTTCTTGCAGAATCATAATGGTTATATCTGTTTCTGGTAGCACCGCGATAAACACCTGGCAGAGAGCTGAATTATGTACTGTCGTACTAGCCCAATACCAGCAGTTATGGTATAGGATACCATCATATCCCAGTTCCACTCACATCTGATCCATATCGCTGCTGGTACACTGACCAACAACCATTACATCATGGAGCTGTTGCAACCAGTTTTTGTCCCCTATCTTCAGGACCAGTCTGACACCCTGTACCAATAGGGCAATGCACGACCATGGCACACATTATCCAATGGTTCCTGGATGACCACCACATCGCAATGCTTCCTAAGTATGGACATTCATAGGAAATCTTACCCATTGAAAGTGTGTGATCCATGATCGGACAACAATTGGCCTGCCACACGACACCTGTAGCCACAATGGATGAACTTTAGGCATGCATCAAAGCAACATGGGCACCTCTGCCTCCTTGGCTCGGGGCTGCTGGAACATCATCTTCTTCCCCGGCGGTGGCGGCCTCTGCACCGGGCGGGGCCAAGACCCCCTGGGTGGCCACGATGTCCAGGTAGGACATGGCTGATGGATCCAGATGAACCAAGGCCTCAAGGATGGCCTCGGCTTCACTGGTAGTTCTGACGGAGGCCTCCCTCTCAGAAGACGATGGTTGTAGAGCGGCAACGGTGTCATCTGGCAACGAACTTCGGGTGGTCGAAGAAGGCAGCTTCGAATTCCTCTGCCTCCTTGGCATGGCGGCTGCTGGGCTCATCTTCTTCTGCCTCCCCCTCAGCGGTGGCGACCTCGGCACTGGGTAGTGCTAAGAACTGCTGGGTGCTGCATCGTCTAGACAGGACGCAGCTGATTCGTCCAGCTGGATCAAGGTGGTCAGATTCACCTCGACTTCACTGGGAGTTTTGCCAGGAGCCTCTCTCTCGGAAGGCTGCATCGTGGCGGCGGTTGTGATGTCCGGCGTGGACAGGAGGTACCCATCTGTTCGGCGTGGCGGCTTGTGATGCAGGAAACTCAACTCTAATGCGAGTAACCTGGTGACTTGGTGGTAGAAACTCGTAACCCCCTCCTGTCCTTGGGAGCGAAGGTGATCTGGCGGTTGCAGGTTCAGGTGCAAGATTGTCCATGTATTCGTTGATGACTGATCCCCAGGTAGTTGCAGCTGGTTCAGGCACTTATCAAGGAAAGGGGTGTATCTGCCCTCTGGTGGCTTTCCTGATGCAGCCTCTGGCAATTTCGGCCCAATAGACGTCTTGGCGGCCGACGATTCAGTAGGGTCCCTCCCATTTCTCTGCCATTCCTGCCTGAATTGGCTGCTTTTGCTCAATAGGTGGATTCAGGGGAGAACAGCTTCACCCACACAGAAACTAAGTACACCAGTGTGCGGCTGCAGGTACTTCTTGTCAATATAGTGAGCCTGGGCTGCTCGCGCTTGGTTTGTCCAGGCTATTGCTGCTTAGCGGATCTCTTATGGTTGCAGGATTTTGCTAGGCTGTTGGTCCCACTGCCAGTCCTTTAATCTGCAAAGTGTTTGCCCCAGGATGAGCTGGCTAGGGCTTGCATTGGTTGCTTCATTCGTTCTCCTGCATAAGGTCAAGAGGATGATTGGGATGTGCTGGTCCCAATGGCGTGGCCAGTGCTCACACTGAGTCGGAGGCTTTTCCTGAGCTCTTGATTTCTCAGCACAGTGGGGTTTGCTTGTGAGTGGCAGGGAGGCATCATCCACGTCTTAACTCTCCACGAATTACAGGCTTTCAGGCAGCACTGGCTGGTGAACTGCAAGCCGTTGTCGGTGAGGATGCATTGTGGGTATCCCCATCTAGGGAAGATCTCAGTCTTAAACTTCCTGATTACGTGCTGGGATTCTAGGCTTGGCAGTGGAAATACCTCCACCATACGGGAAAATAGGTGGTTACTAACAGCAGGTAGTGGTTCCCAGAGAGCTCCATGGTGGGTATAGGGCCCCATCAGGTCAGCAGCAATCTCCATCTGTGCAGTATGTGGACGACGGGACTTGGCGGCTGGCGAGGGTACGGGGTATGCTTTGCCTCGACAGCACGTCATGCAACTGTTGATGTACTTCTGGACATCTCGACTTATGCCGACCGAGATATAAGAGGTACCCAGGTCGTTTAGCGTCTCTTTGATACCTGGCTGTCTGGCTTGAGCGTCATCATTGTAGTGTCGGCATAGATATGCCATTAATATGTTTGGGATAAAATTCCACCAGTCCGCTCCATGTTGTCCGGACCAGAACCATAAACATCATCGCGGATCTTGAAGTGCTGGGGTTGGTTTGGCAGCAGTCTGTATGTCAGGATCTTGTTGGTAGTTCACTATCCAGTACTTGCTCCAGCGGAGTTGTAGTAGGTGTATGTGTTTTTCAGGGCTGCGTTCTGGCGCTGTCAGGGGAATCTTTCTTCCCATTCTTCTTTCTCATTCTCTTCGCTGTCTAAGTCAGCTGGCGTGATAAGGAGTCGGGCAAGTCGTCGATTTTCCCTAGGCAGTGCTGAACCTCAAAGTCAAACTCTGTGAGAAACATTTCCCACCGGCCGAGATTGGATTTGGTTCCTTTCGACTCTCAGAGCCACTGAAGTGCCTTACTGTCAGTTCGCAGGATGAATTTCTTGCCCTCCAGGTGGTACCAGTACTCGTGGATGGTCCATATGACCTCGAGGCACTCTTGCTTGTTGATATGGTATCGTTGTTCAATGGCATTCATGCTGGTATTTGCATAGGCCATTACCTGGGGATGGCCATCTGCAACATCTTGGTAAAGGGTATCCCTGAGATCACTCTGGCAGGCGTCTGTCTGTAGAATAAGGGGGCTGTCCCCCTGTGGGTGGTGAAGTAGCTGGATGTAGCAGAAGCTTTCCTTCAGGGCCTGAAAGACTTGGTGCTGTTCCAGTCCGAACTTCCATCAAGCATCCTTTTCTAATAGCAGGTGTAGAAGGACCATCTGGCTGGTGATGTCGGGTACAAAATCTTACAGCTAATTGCAGAGTTCTAAGAAGTGGCGCAACTGTTTCTTCATACCTGGTAGTTTCCATCTGTGGAGATGACATGGCCCAAGTAGTCAATTGACATCTTGCCAAAATTACTGTTAATAGTTTACAGGCGAGTCCGTGCAGTTCCAAGTACTCTAGTACCCGTTGCAGGTGCCCACAGTGCTCTTCTCAGGTTTTTGAGCAAACTATAATGTCATCTAGGTAGATGAAGAAGAATTAGCCAATGTGCCGGTAGGGACTTTGGTCGACATAAGCAGTTGGAATGTGGCTGGAGCGTTCTTCAAACAGAACAGCATTACTCTAAATTGCAGTGTTTCCCTTTCTGGCGTGGTAAATTCCATGTACTTTCGGTGCACTGCGATCTGACAGTACCCCAATTGCATATCTAAGGTATTGAAGATTTTGGCTTCCCCAATGTGTCTCAGCAGATCAACGAGGTGGATGGTTGGTGGTGCAATTGGATGCATGATGACGTTCAGAGCCTTGTAAATCAAACAGAAGCACAGCTGGCCATCTTTCTTCAGTACCAGTATGATGTGGGAATTGTAGGGTGAATTAGACAGCTCGACGATCCCTTTATCTTCATCTCTTCGACCTGAGTCATGAGACGGTAGCTTCTAGCAGATACATATCACGGACGGTTGCAGATCGGGGTGTCTGTGGTTGTCCAGATTTCATGCTGGATTGAACGGGTTTGGAATAGTTGATTTGGTTGTCCAAATGCTGTGGCATATTCATCTAGGATTTGTCTCTGTCGAATTCGGGTCCGCTTAAGTGATGGTTGATCTCACTTAGGTTGATCGGCTGGGGGCTCGCGGCAATGGGACTGTGTTCCTAGTTTACAGTGACCTTGCGCTTGTCTCCCAAATAGACTTTTCCTTGGTCGTGATCAAGCCTGCATTGTTACTGGGGCGGCCATCGGTGACCTAAAATGACGACTTCAAATAGGTCTGGTGAGTTGACTCCACAGTACTGGTATGCTTCTGTAATTGTACTTCCAAAGTGGTACGGCCTTCTATGGGTAGCGTGGCATCGTACTGCGCCATTTGTACAATGTTCTTCTGGGAGCATAGTGAAGCCCTTTGTTGAACAGCGAGGACGTTGCTAAGAATATAGTTGCTGGTGGTGGCAGAATCTAGCAGGGCTAATACGGGTTGATTGTTGATTGTGACCTCTATGTGAGGGGCTTCGGGTTGTACAGATTCCTCCATTAATTTTTGATTGCGGGGCCATTAGTTCCAGGATGTGGTGGACCGCGTTTTGCTAGGATGCCAGCGTTTCCTGGCTGGTTATGCTTGTCTTCATCCTTGCGTGGAGGAGGGGCGGGTGCCCGTGCGGAATCCCCTTCCCCGGCCGCCCCTGACCCACTGGTCTGTCTGGGCAGTCCCTGTTAAAGTGACGCCTGGAACAATACCAACATCTAGGCAACGGAATATTGGGAGGTGACGGTGATAGTGTAGGAGGGGAAGGAGGGGTGTGTCCTCGCTTATCTGACTGCTTCGCTCACTTCTCATGTGGCTCGTCGAGCGCAACCTGAGCCTAGAAATTCCATTCACTTTCACTAGCCCTCCATACTAACTCTTCTAAGGTTGTTTGCTTCGGGATTTGCAATAAGTTGTGTAGTTTGGGGAGGAGGATTCTTGCAATTTTTCTTACACAGTTCTCTTTATTGGCGGTTTGACAAATCCGGCAGTATAGTTGCACATCGCAGCAAATAAACAACTCGGTCTCTCCTCCTGAGTGTTGGGTTTTCCTGTAAAATTCAGTGGTTAGGTGGGCCACTACTTCGTTGCCTGAGAACTGGGTGATGAGGCGAGCGCACAGCTGGCTCCAATCCATCACAAATTCTCAGTATCACATCCACCAGGTGCAGTCGCGAAGTACATTGCTGGTTCAGGTGACCCATTATTTGGAAGGAATTTCATGCTCTATCAAATCATTTTCGCATTTGTATGTGATGCCACCAGATCTTCATGGGGGCAGCCCACGAATTCTGGTAGCTGAAGTTCGCTAGGACAGCATGTCTTCGCTGAACTGGCCCAGTGTCCGGAATTATTTTTGGCCTGTATTCGGTGGATTGTACGCATGCTTCGCATATATATGCTAGTCCGGGCGGGTGACCCTTCCTCCGGCAAGCCTATGCTACTGTGATGGAATGGCTGAGCACATATGATACAGTGGACCAAATTAATGCCACGGCCTGGGCAAGTGATCCAACTACATTAGGCTGATTGGCATGTTCTGCATTCCTGACATCGTAATTCTAACTATCTGTGCACTGTACTTCATCGGCCCATCCTAGGCACTTGGCACTGATAGTGAAATACCCATTGGCAGTAAGTGCTCGTGACAGAATTGATGTTTATTCCGGGGCAGGTGGTTATATGAAATATCGTGCCATTTGCTTCGTCCAAGGTGTCTTGTAGGCTGGCTTCACTAACTGACATAGCTAGTTGGGCACCATGAGGTTGTTAAGGACTCCCCGAAGTCTGTGGTCTGTGGTCTGACTTTATTAGGCAGTTAGGCTAGCTTGGTTACCCCCGGATCATGTTGGCCTTGTTCTTGTTCTGTTACTTAATTAGCTAGATGTTAGTGTGCCCCACGTTGGATGCCAAGAAAGTTTCTACCTGCTTCTTGATGGGTGATAGTATCTGGGTCTGGACAATAAGACTATGAATTTACTGACTTTACTTCAGTACTAAAAGTTGTCCTAAATATAATGTGAGCCGTGTCAGTTGGTGGCTGGTATGAAGTCAAAAATTGCCTTGGCTATTAGTCAGAATGTTGGCTTAGGGGACTGCGGCTTACGTTCAGCAATGCTGGGTCAGCTGGTAGGTGTGGTGGGGTACTTACTGGTAGTGTTATGGCGGCTGGTGAAACTGCTGCTGTTCCTCCAAGAAAACTTCTAAGGAGGCTCAAACAAAGAAAGGGAGGGAGTTGGGAGGTTAAGCACCACAGACTTGCAGGCAGCTTGAGTTCGTTCCCGGGGTGACTCCTAGCAAAGTGTCTTATTGGACTGGGCAGATTAGTAAGCAGTGGTTGCCTTCCACTCCTTAATGTCCTTCCCACGTCTCTTGGTGAATGGCATTGGGTGCTAGAACCGTATCCCAAGAGAAAGGAGCAGGCAACGTACGTTCCCTATCCAAACGTGTTTTGCCATCTAGGCACACTAGAACGACGACGAATACAACCTTATTCCTGAACCGGTAACGCAAACGGCGCGGGGGTTCCCTCAGAGGTGTCCCAAAACATTGATGGGTGAGCCTCTTAAGTAGACAGGTCCATCCTGAACCAACCAAACACTCCCTCCGGCAACACAAGCGGTGTGGTTGTCTGGTGCAATCTGGTCTAGCAACTTATCCTCTCATGTAGAGGTATGAATAGTAGTTGGGGCTCTACCATTCAATATGTGTGGTGCACTGAACTGGTGGCCATCTAATGGTGTGTGTTTGTAACGTACGAGTTCCCCGAGAGGAGCTCAGAGTACTACATTAAACTGCAAACTGGTATTGGCAAATCGAGTCTCCTGCTGTACATTTGCGGGACCTTGGTGTTTACTATGGTAATCTGGAAGAACTGAAGGGAAAATTAAAGAACAGGTAGTATTAGAATGTGTTTATTCTGAGAAGAATAAGACATGGTGGCCCATACTATCTCCTGTCTACCTTGAGTTGACCGGAAGTAGTAAACGGTGGTGGCCAGGCGAAGGGGACCTGGTACTAAACTAGCTGGGGGCAGTTTCAACTAGGAGTTAGTTACAACTTGCCCTGTCTACGCTGTGTCATGTGTTCTTAAGAGACTTAGGGGGCCCACATCCTGAAGAGCAGGTGGGATAGCCGTTGTCAGGGGCAAGCGAGTAGGGGTTGCAGATGACTTCTGGAAAGCTTTGCTGGGAAGGGCTTCTGAAGTTCTGCATTAGGTGGCGGTGAACTGAAGATCTAGGCAGTAGAGGCAGTTTTAGTCTGAAAGCTTCGGCAAACGATCATAGTAGAGCAGATCGTCCAACGCTGGTTGTGGCTCTTAGAAGAGCCCCGACTTCAACTGGCAATTCTGGTTCACGGATGACAATATATTCGCATCACCGAGGGCTCGCCGACCATGGTGGTGGTGGTGGGTACTATGCGCACACATCTTGGGTGGAGCTAAGGACAGCCATTTTTTACAGGTGGCGTCATCTCTCGGCACGACATTGTACCAGCTCAGGGTTGTAGCAAAGAGTTGATTACTGACAATTGATTGTTTTCATCTTCTCTGAGAGAGGCCAGACTTGGTATGCTTACTGGCAAGCTAATGATGTAGAAACGTATAATTTTAACACTTCTGTAACTATCCATGGTCAAGAGAAAATCCTGTAGGTGCTCCAGTAGAAATTATATGCTTGTAAACCTGTTCATTGTTGATTTATGAGAAACGTGTAGATGAAGCAAAATTGTTATTCCCATTAGCAAGTAAGCGCCAAGCATCAGTATATATGTTAACAATTTAGGCCAGACTCTATCTAGGTCAGCTTTATAAAATGGTACAATTAAAAAGTTATAAAGTCACTTAAAAAAATGTTTTTTTTTTTTGGGGACAATTTAAAATTGTTTGCATTTTAATTTGGTAGGTGTAAAATTTTTTATTAAATATATGTTTTGCGAATTTAGTTATAGAATTGGTGATAACTGACATATTTGTTTCTTTTCTATAGTTTTTCAGGTTAGTTTTTCTATTGGCTAACTTCGGTAGCTTAGCCAGGCTGGCAAGACGGTGGTCTCACGAACAATGTCGGCGACAGTTTGAGCTCTGTCCCACGCATGTTATCTGACTACAGAATGCAGCCATCCGCACTTACAGTCACGTGTCTGCGTCGTTTTTCAATAGCGCATTCGCCCTGCAGGCTTCGTCCTCCAACACGGTAAAGTTCTGCAGCGTTTACTTTCGTACACCATGTACCCATTGAAAAGTGTCCTAAATGATGCCCTGAAACAGCCTTTCATACATCTACCTGCTACCTAGCGGTGTGCCCAGAACTAAGTTACTTTGTTTTTTCACAGCCACAGTGTTAGCTCTTGCGCCCTTCGCCACAACCGATGCCAAGCAAGCGCAACATTCTTAAGCTTGCTTCAGAGTGACCCACGAATCTTCTGTGCTTCTGTTTTCTTTGCCTATGTAATAGAAGGATGTAGTCCGTTTGGGCGTTTTAAATGAGTACAATGTAGACATTTTACATTCATGTAGGATAGCAACTGTAGTGAAGATTTATTAGTTTTTTTTAATGATTTGGTACCATAAACTTCAGCTGTCAGCGCGATGATGTTCTACATCTAGCAGCTATAAGACCCTTCCAGTTGGGGTAAATTTGACTCTAACTTTTCTAATCGTCACTCTCGTGAATAGCACCAATCGTTAATTTCCCATATTAAATTTCGTTGCAGAGGGTTCGAAAATTGCTCTGAGATCTTTTGGCTTGCAATCTCTTTTCATTACCTCCATTTGTTGTCGTCTGCCAAACTACCATTACTATGATGTTAAACTCCGTTCCGGGTCATCTTTCTCTGTCCTACCTGTCGTGGGACTGGTCAGATTTCACTGAGTTTCGGTGAACGAGTTCCTCCACCACTGCATGCGGCAGCAATCAGATGCTGTGTTTATAGTGCTCGGGACCGGACTAAACAAAAGCAGATATAACCTATGAGATTATAATTTATTACCTTGGAATTTCTAATGATGTCATTTTCTTACAAGTACAGTTAAATGTTCAAGAATCAACACTGTCGCACTTTAAAACTGAGAGACAGTTTATTTCTTTTTATTTTTTTTTTTGCAGTACCAAATGAAGCCAGTAATTATTAATCAGAAAATGAATATGATGTTATTTGCTTAAATTAATATATGATGTGAGAGGCACTTCTTTTTTTAAGTATCTTGCTTCTTATTCATTTGACCATTTAATAATTTATTAAAATTATTTTAATGGCACCGGCGCTTATTATGGCATCGTCGCTTGGAAAGTGAAGATGTCTTCTACCTTTACTCCTGCGAAATTGTAGTTTTTAAGTGTACAGTGACGGAAGAAGTGCTAATTTTGGACTTTAGGGGTTTCCCTATGCCCCCCAAGTTCCGATATATGTAAAATTATACAAAACCATTGTATGGGAAGCAGAAATACACGATATGTACTGGACCCTGTACCGAGATATTTCACTTGTAGTGTGCCTCTCTCGAGTGTGAGCCTGAACTATTTGTTTGTGAAAAATGCAATGATGATGGTTAAATGTTAAATTTTACTAAGAAGAACAATACGAATAGTGCCGTAGAAAAAACAGTCGTTTTCGGACAACAAAAACTATAAATGTTGTCTGTAATATTAGATAATTGTGAGGTGGATAAGCAAACATCTGACAAGATAGTTAGAGCAATGGATCCTAGTTTTAACACTCTTTTTGAAGTTCTATGTCAAAAACTAGATGTACTACCAAAGGAGGTCCGCGACCTTAAGGACGAAAATGTATTGCTACGCACAATGTTTGAAAGTGTGCATGAAAATATGAATAAATTGTGTTCAGCCTGTTCAACAGGAGGCATAACCTGGCCTAAAGGCAAAAAACTTTAGTGAGATTGTGGGCCAAAAACAGAATTCAAAAACCGGAACTGTTGTAAATACATCAGGTAGTGAAATACAAGTTGAAAAAACTTGGCAACTCAGTGTGAACAGATTACAAGAGCAGCAACTAACTACAAAACATCCTGCCATTGATGCTGAAGGCTTCGTGGAAGTCCGAAGGCGCGTGACAAAGGTCTCTACGGAAAGTGGGTCACCACTGTCGGAGCTGTCAAAGCCAGCTGTGACCCGCACACAAGTACAGTTAGTAGTGAGGAACAATGTAAATATTAAAACAGTTTGTAAACTAACCAAACCAAGAACTAAAGCAATTTTCGTTTCTAGGTTTGCCCCTGAAGTTGAAGAGAAAGACATAGAAACATATATAAACCAGGAGTTGAATGTTTCTAATTAAAAAGTTGCTAAATTAAGAATAAAGTTTGACACACATTCGTCATTCTACACAGCAGTTGAGGAATCCGAATTTGATCGGATCTTCAATACAGTCTTTTGCCTGGCTGGGTGCCTCTCATAAGTCCTTTTTGTGGGAGACTTCAAAAGGATCAGCTATTTAATTTGTTTAACGGAAACATGGTTTAACTATAATTGTATTAATTCACATTATTTTCCTGAAAATTATTATATTTATACAAAAGATGGTGATCCTATATTGTTCAACCAAAATAGAGGATGCGGTGTTTCCATGGCCGTAAATTCAAATAGATATCCACACACAGTACAAAAATATTATTTTTTAAAAGAAAATATAGAACCAGTGTGTGTAGAAATTATTAGTATAAATAATAAAAAATTTCTTTTAGGTAATGTTTATTTACCTCCTCAATTAACAGTAATTGAAGTTAAAGAGTATTCTTTTAATTTCTTGAGACCAAGCTGGCTCTTTATTCTGATCAAGTAATAATAGTTGGATATTTCAACATGACTGGAGAAAAAAAAAAAAAAAAACACCCCTATTATATTACACAAAAAGGACAACTCCTTCTTCAGTTAAGTAGTATACTTAACCTAGATCAATCATATTTAAATAAAACATCTCAAGAAACATTAGACTTAGCCTTCTCAAGTTTTTATTTAAATGGTTGTAAACTTATAGAACCTATAATTGACGAAGATAATTATCATCCAGCTTTAATCTGTTGCAGTAATATCGATTTTAACTGTGCCAACAGATGTAATAACAATAATTTTACATATATTAGAAACTATAAAAAAAAGTAATTATCTGTCACTATACACTGCACTTCAAACTTTTGATTACAGTCCAATTTTTACTATGGACAATGTTGATCAAATGATTTGAGTATCTAAGCAAAAATATTCAATTATATATAGACAAGTTTGTACCTATGGATAAAATAACCAAAAGTAAATACCCTATATGGTTCTCTAAAGATCTTATCAGATTGTTATTAAAGAAAGAACAGCTCCATAGAATTTATAAAAAACACACGACAGATTTCAATTATGCATGTTTCTCTCAGTATAGGGAAAGAGTCAAGGAAAATATAAAAACTGATAAGATAAAGTGGCAAGCTGAAATTAATAACAAGCTGAAAACCAATCGCACAAACTTTTGGAACTTTGAAAAATTAATGACAAAAGGATACAGAGAAAAAAAATTACACTTTCTTCTAAGAGTGGTATTGTTCATGATCCATTACAAATAGCAAATATGTTTGCAAAGCAATTCTATGACGTTTATGTACAAAAAAGTCATAGTTATAAGTCTCAATTAAATAACCTGAGGTCCAACCGTCAGATAGGTTTGGTCAAGTGGGCCATAAAGAAGATAAGAAGTAGTAAAGCTACAGGAATTCATTTAATCCCAAACTTTATAGTAAAAGGCTGTGCCAATTCCATAATTCCTGTGTTAACTCATATCTATAATTTCAGTTTTATGAGTAATAAGGTTTCCTACACTGTGGAAACAAGCAATCATGATTCCAATTTAAAAAAGGGGTGATAAACTAAATATGAACAATTAATGACCCCATATCATTATTATGCAGTATACCCAAAATTTTTGAAAAAATAATCCATCGACAACTTGATTTTTATGCAAAAAATTTAATTTCAGATTATCAACATGGATTTCAGGCAGGAAAAACCTCCTCAACCAATCTTTTTAAGATTGTTAATGATATTTATGATAAAGTAACGACTAGAAAACAAATTGATGTTATCTACTTTGATCTTCAAAAAGCATTTGACACTGTCAACATGCAGTAATTTTGGAAAAACTACATCCTATAGGTCTGGACAATCCTTTTGTGAATTGGTTTTCTAATTATTTCTGCAAAACATCATTGTTGTCAGAATCGACAATTCCTAATCAACCCCTTACGTTGTCTCCTCAGGTGTACCACAAGGTAGAACTCTGTCTCCACTGCAATTTAATATTTTTATTAACGATATAGTTGTGTTAGTCTATTCTAGTCCATTATTGTTTGCAGATGTTCACAAAATTTATAAAAAAATATAATTAATGTAAATGATTGTATCCAACTCAAAGATAATATTAATGCAATTAATAAGTGGTGTAATGTAAATGCAATCGATTTAAAACTAGACAAAATAGTTCAAATAACTTTTACTAGGAAAACATATTTCATTAATTATAAGTATGATATAAACAGTATTGTTATTAAAAAAGTTTATTTTGAACGTGATCTTGGGGTCATCCTAGACTTTAAGCTACTAATTCATCACATAGATCATATACTAAGTAATATAATTAGGACTCTAGGATTAGTCAAATTTACAACCTTTTCAGCATCTACACATGATTCAATACTGTGTTTATATTTGTCCTTAATTAGATCTCGACTACACTATTGTTCTACGATATGGAATTACAAAACTGTGACTGATTCAAATATATTAGAAAATATAGAAAAAAACTATTTAAATTGGTATATTCAAGATTTCCAATAAATTATAAATTTGACTATGAATTAAAATTAATGAGAATTAATAATTAAACACTTAAGGTTCAACGTAAAATTTATCATGCTCTTTTTTGGTACATGGTTTCTTGGCATATACTAATGCGGTGGCCATTAATCTTGTAGGAATTAAAATTTCTAGCTATCAACATCGTGTGTCCAATACTTTTGAAATAATGACGAACAAAATGGATATTGTAAACAGGTGTGTGCAAAATTTTAATACAAAATTTTGTAATTTAGATCCTTTCCATGGTAAAAAGTTAACATTCTCAGATATGTTTCAGTATTACAGCAAGGAAAAATGATATTGTGTGTCAGTATTTTTAATTGGTTATTTTTCATCCTGTTAACCTGTAGTTTTCCTAGATTATGGTTTTTATTAGCAATTTGTTTTTACAGGTGATGGTGTGATTGTTGTTTTGTCTATTGTATGTGTTTCTGTAGTGTATATGATGTGTTGTCTTTGTCATTTGATGTATGTGTAAGCCTGTAATTGGTTTGTAACTGTTGGGTGACACATTAAGCTAAAATAAATAAAATAAAATTTTTCTGATATAACTTGAAGAGATAATATTCTGATGTGTAATAAAACTTGGTTATTGTAATAGAAAGAAAGAATATACAATTGCGTCACTAATTGTTTACTTGCCTTGTTTGCTTTATTTATTTAATGATCCTAGGCATAACATAAATATTCTTTAACCATATTTATTAAATTCTTTTTAATTTTTGTCAGAAAACATTAATGCTACTTGCCATTATTACAGCCCGTTTCATTTTAAAACCTTTGATGAGACATATTTACCTATTACAAAGGTAGCAGATTTGTTTTTAGTAGTGGCAAGGATACAAACTGGAAGCATTTGTGTGGTTAATATTACGTGTTTTTACCTGATGAACTGTGGTTAAGATGCTGTTTTTACAGTTGCTCACTGCCTGGTAACAAATTGGTACCAGAGCTGGGTTTTTTAAATTGAGTATTTAATTTAGCAGCTGCTATTCCCCAAATAATAAAAATGGCACTTAATGTGATTTTTAATTGCCGTTTTACTTACTAGATGAACAAATTAACAAATTGGTGGCAAAATACAACCTTTGGCCATATAAGTCATGTAAGTAATTGTTTACCTTTTTATTTAAGCGACTTTTGGTATACTCATGTGGAAGCAATTAGTTTGTTGTCCCGGCATGTTTATCCACTTCAAAAGGTAATGTAATGTTGTTTTTTAAATTTAAGTGTGTGTGTTTTTTTTTTTGTGGCTTTAATATTTAATTAAGTAGTGGGATGAGTTGGTTATTTTGGCACTGTTCTACTTGCGCATCTCAGCTGTTGTGGGCAGTCATCTTGCCAGAGGTATACTTTTTCGTGCATGTTCGATTATGTAATTAGTTTCTTTAAGGAGTAAGCAATTTTTATGTGCATTAGTTTTATATGACATGCACTTGGCCTCAGTGAGCATTTAAGTGAATTTTTGCATGGTATCTTGGGTGTATTGTGTTTTGGGTTGCGAGGTTAGTGTTTAAGTTAAATTTCCAATCATGGATAATTATGTTATCCAAGAGTACATGGTCAAGGACGAGCTAGCATACAAGTTGAAGTCTTGTAATCGGATTATTTGGGAGATACACAACAACTACATGAAAAGGTGCGTATTGCTATTAAGGATGGCATACCATCATCTGTTGAGCATGTTAATGATGTAGGTTGGTTCGAGGAATTTAGCATTTGTTCCAAAAAAGGTGCAGAACTTAATGATACAGCTGTCGCATTGCTGATTTACTCATATGTTTAACCAGACTTACACATGTCGCACACCACCTAATGAGTAGAGGACTATTACAGATCTTGGTACGGCACAATAATTATACTAAAATTGATGCAAATTTCTCACTTTCAAGCAACAATTTTTCAATCTCTTCTTCAAACATCTCGTCAATCTCACCCCCAAAATAAAGATAAGTTGACCCAATTCTGTGTTCTCAATTAAGCGCACTTTTTTTCAAAAGTACTTCGTTCAATCTTTGATCAGTGGTACATTTTCCGGGTGAATGAGGCTAAATTTAGGTCAAAAAGGGTAAATGTTTATGTTAAATATGAAAGTTAATTCAATTAATCAAAAATAATATCATAAGAAAAGTATGAAAAAACTTGGAATTTTGTCAAAAGTATGATTTACCTTCAAAATGAGTCTCTGAAGAACTACACACAAAGAGTGAACACAAGTTGAAAATGGATTTTGATTTTGATCTTAATTGTGATTATTTTGAGTTCCGCTTTGAAAGATTTAATGGGAAATTAGAAATTTGCTTGAATTTAGCTTGAAATTGGTTGAATTTTAGTTAAATTATTGAGTTGCGCCAAGATCTGCAATAGACCTCTACTGATTTATAAAAAAAGTGCACGTATAAATACATATGCCACTTTTTTGAAAAAGATAAAATGTTTACGAGCAACCTAAAGCCTCACCAGCGACCTTATTTTTTGTAGTTTACAGATATCTCAATCATACCAGGGGCTCATTTTTTATTTTTCCGGCCTTATTTTAGTGCTTACAAAATTCCAATTGGAGAAACCCATCACCTCATCCACCGGCCGGCCTTTATTTATTTATTTTTTAGTGGTGAGGTGATGGAATTTTTATTTTATTTATTTTTTCTTGTACTCTCTCATATGTTACAGGCGCCTTGCACCATATGAGGAATACACACATTACTTTTTACATCAATACTCATATACAGGATATATGGGCAAAAGTAATTGAAATTGTTTTTTTGCTCAAATTTTAAATGGTTTGCTGATAATTTAATAGTGTGGGCACCTTTTCACACAATTAAAATATCCTCTCAACTGGGGATCGAACCCCCAATCTCGAGTTACAAACCAAGCACTGAGCCACTTAGCCAAAGTGGCTGAGTGAGCAAGGCGCCGATGAAAATGATGCATGTGGTGAGCTACAAAATTAATGGTTGGGATTGATCGATACTTGGTGAGGAAATAATTTTATTCACTCCGGCAGCAGTGATTCGAAGGGTGTTCACTGTGAGGAGATAATTTTCCGCATCTTTGAGGTTGCACTTATCAAGAGTTCGCAGTTGCGTGCGAGGAGATATCAGTTGAGTTAAACATGTTTACTGTTGCCACGAGAGTTCACCGAGGAGGAAGATTTGCGTCGCAGAGGCCAGATACTTACTGAAAAATTACTTCGTCCTGTCGCAGGCTCAGTGAGCTGAAGTTCAGGGTGGCCTCCCAGAGCAGATATGCTTTTATTTTCACTACGAGAGTGCGCTGCAGTTCAGTTGTGGAAGTGGTTCTCCTAAACTAAAGATGATGTTGAAATATTAGATTATAAAAATTCAAGAGATGCTATTATCAAGAATGTAAATGAAGAAGAAACATTAAATTATAAAACTTATTGGTTGTCGTGCGACACGACTACCCAAATACCGAATTCACATGAGAGAGTTAAAAATATAAAATTTTTTATTTTATTTCTGTATTTACCACTGTCCATTTTTCTACTCAAATCTATTGAAAAAAACACAATTTTTGTCCCAGCAATTCGAACAAATTTCTTAAAATATCTAAAAACGCATGTCTCCTTCAACAAAATCGCAATATATATGTCTCAAATTTGTTTCATCTTCTCAAAATATTCACAGAAAATTTGTGTTATCTCGTACTAATTGCTTGCAGACTCTGGATAAAAAATATCAATATTTTTATGCCGACCTCTAGTGAAATATTTGCGGACTACATCTTGCTCATCCAATATAACATCATCAAATATAACTAGAGGATTATTTTCACATTGATATAGTGAAACCATTTCCCCATTACTACTTTAAAAATAAGCCATTTTTTCAGTAAATTTTTTGGATATCACTTCAAAATCATCTTTTAATTTAATATATTTTCATTGATTCAATCTTTTAGAGCAAACATAGAATTTATTAAAATTTTGCTATCCTGTATTATAAATCAAATTAATCATTAAATTCGTCTTGCCGCAGTTGCTGGGCTCAACAATTATCTCACAAATATTATCAGGCAATAACTCACAATTTTTTTATTTGTAGAAATTTCCTCAGAAATTAAAACACCAATACCCCAGTCAATTTATTTCATTTAATTACAATAATTTTTGTAGTAAATGGATAATAATGAAGTTTTCAAGTTAACAAACAATAGTTATATTCTAAAGAAGATACTTCAGTATTATATAATTCATAAAGATAAATCGATAGTATTAGTCAGCTTTCACGTGAAATTTTTAACTTCAAATATAGACAACAATACTATAACTACAATTGAAAAAATGAGTCCTGCTGTAGATAAAAAATATGTTATAAATATTCCCAGAGGCCAATACGATGTTGAATCTTTGAAAGAAGTTACAAATTCAATCAATCATTTTTGAACAAACATAGAAATATTAACAGACAATATGAAAAATAGAATAACAATTAAAACCATGTCTGATATTAAAGCTGAAGATCACTTATCTGATAGTCTCTGTTTTGAAATAAAATTAATAGTCTCTGTTTTGAAATAAAATTAACTATGGAAAAAGATAAAAGTTTTGTAGGCACCCAAATACCTAATTTTTTTTTATTCAAAACACTCAATGTTCATTGTAATTTGGAATATGGCATGTTTAAAAAATATGATGAATCTAACCATTTGGTGACTAATAAATTACTAGTTTTCCACTAAAAAACTATGTTTGATTTTAGAGATTATATAATTTATGAGCCCCATATCTAATTTCTTATAAAATTAATAATGAGCAATTTAATAACATTGTTTTAGAAATTAGATATTAAAATGGAAATATAATTTATTTTGATATGGTTCTGATATCTATATTATTTTGGAAATTCAAGATGTTTAAAATATAATTTGCGTAGTCTCAGTGGTCGGCATGCCGACTGCTGAATTGTTCATCTTATTTTACTTAAGTTTTCAGGTCCCATGAATGTAGGGCCTGCTATTCCATAATACATAAAACATTAAATTTCATTGAATATATTAGAAAATTTGAAGGGGTGAGTGATTTGCTCACCCCTTATGAGGTAAATAAAATATAAAACTTTTCTTTCAGAAATAGGTGTGATAATTTTTGTATAGCACCAAGTTTCAGTGAATCACAGACACCGAATTCGCCATTAAATTAGAAGCAATTAGTAGACTCAGGAAAATACCGGGTCAAACACATAACTAGCGCCATTTTTGTGCTAGTGGTGAATAAAAAAATTTACGATAAATTCCGATATCCATATGGTGAAGTATCAATTTTATTTTCTAGTATAATTCTCTTGTTATCACAAGGACTCAGAGCTATTTTATTAACATTGTTTTTGAATAATTTATGTTTCTCACTCACTAAATTCATTGCCCTATATTTTACACCAATTTCTTATAATCCTCAAAATTAATTATATTGTTGACTAGACATTTTTTCACTCCTTTCACTCTTTTTGTTTTGTTTATCCTCAACTCGATATGCATACATCTTTACTCATAAACCAATCACCGCCATTCACTCGTCTTTCATTTTGCCTAAAACTTTTTTTATATATTTGTGGAATATTATAAATATTATCTTTTGGATAATCACTTGTGTCAAATTTATCTAACATCGACTTCATATCTTCATAAAAATCTTCTGTTTTAACGTTGTAAAAATAAAGAGTCTGTATCATGAGAAAACAATTCAATTTTATCACCATATTTTGGCTTCACAATTTTATAGTGGAAATCATACATTAATTCTTTTGAAACATCCAAAATGGCCATGCCCACATATATTGGCTTATTAAATTTTACATTAATTTTCTTAATGTGAATAGCTGCAAGATTCTACTTTTCTTAAAATTTGGCTTGGTCACTAATTTATGCAAATTTTTCCAACTGAAACTAGTTTTATATCAATTCTGTTTCTTATATTCGCCATTGTTTTACCAAACACAGAATTATTCATCAGTTTATACAAGTCCTTTTCAAAGTCATTTTTTGCATTAGTCCTCATCATTGTATTGAAATCCATATACATTTTCAGCCAATTAGATTGATATAAAGTCAATATTCTATGTATTTTAATAAGTTTTAATCCACTACTTAAGCATTGCTTCAAACTATGAGAATGCAGTACATATTTTTCTTTTGTATGTAAAGTTGTTAATATTTTAGATTCATTGGTACCTGGAACTAACTTATTTTCGGTACAAAATGGAAGATCTTTGAGTAAATTATGTAGTTCTTGTGGATATTCTAAATCAAATTATAATATGTAACGAAACTCAGAATAGTTTTTCAAATTTAAAATTTTTTTCCGCTCAATTAATCTAAATCATTTAATGAATAATATACCCACTTGAAACACCCATATGGTAAATGTTGCGACATCGCGCATCGAGATATGCTAAATAATTTGATTCTTGATTTGAAATAATCTTCCAAATATTTGCTATTTACATATTGCTTACAACATTGTGAAATACCACCTCGAATTCCTTTTTCAATCATTAAAATCATATCATAATCATATAATAATTCTAGTGATTGTTTAGTAATTTTTAACATTGCTTCCCACGATAAACCTGGTGCTGTAAAGTACCCCGCAAGGTCTAGACCATAAGAATTTATACATGCGTTTCTAAATTTTTTGAATATTTCTGCTTACAATAGTACATTACTTTTTAAATATAAATCATGATATTCACCAAGATGTTTAATATTAAATTGGTTCCTTATATTTTCTGCATGTTCATATTCATAATCAGATATACCATTTTCCTTTAATTTATTATCAAATTAACTCTTTGTGGGAAGTTGAGTTTGGTTCAATTTTTTAAAAATCATCCATATAATCATAAGGGTGAACACCTTTTTTAATAACCAAATCTATTTTATCTTCTGGAAAATGTTTTTGTGTGTTTCATTTGTTCTTTACTTAAATTAGACAATAATTTATCTAAACAACTAGCCATAAATTTCAATGTGTCTATAAACCTCATCTAATTTTTCTCCCCCAAAAATTATAAACTTTTTTTCCTTAATCAATCTTTTTTTCATTGCAGCCTAACTCTTTAATGAATAAGTGAGCATCATAACCAGCTAAGTTATGAAAACAAATTGGTATAAAATTTGGTAATTTTAATTGTAAATTAAAATTGTTGCATGTTGGCTTAGTAAATTTTCCACTTACATGATCATGGTGGTGCACTTTTTTATTGTCCTTAGAATATTCACACTCGCATATTGTGCATTTTTTTAGATTTGTTGTACATATTTTTTTTCTTTTGTTAGTGGGTGCATTGGCTCAATTTGTGAATATATTTCACCAGTTTCTTCTACATCACTTTTTATTAACTCTATAAAAATGTTATGCGCATCTGGGCCTCCATATACAACTGGTGGTTTATAATCACCATAAGCAGATACAATATAATAGCAAAAACCAGAAGCTTCTTGTAGCTGATATTTCATTGTGTATGATGCACCATTCCACTATAAATCAATGTTATTTATTTGCTCATTTGTAAGATTATATTTTTCTTTGAGTATTTCTTTGTAAAGGCCATTATTGATATATTCGCCGGTTAAAATTGGATATTTTTTGATTAAGTTAAATTTTTTTTATTCCTCTTAGATTTGGTTTGGTGGTTGAAAAATTTCTCCAATATTGATTCAAAATCTGCATATATTGTGAAAGTAACTTTCGTGGTGTGTTTTATATTATTAAATTATACTTGTTCACCTTTCGAAGGCAAGATTACTTTCACCGATTAATTTTTTGAACAATCTTCTGTGTGTTTATTTAATTTCTCTTGAGAATAAAAATATTAAAACACATATCGCAAATATAAATTTTTATTTTGTGTTTATTTTTTGTGCTGAAAACAACTTTTGATAAGTCCTTAATCCAACAATAATGTGAGTTTTCACCATTTTTAAAATAAAGTAAATTTATGTGTTGGCTCTTTTTATTTCTTGTAAGCTTTAGTGGATAAACAATGAATTTATCATCAATAGAGTAAACATTTATAGAAACATCAATTTGGTTTTCTATTTTTGGAATATCATCAATTTTTATAGGATATTCATATTTATCTAATGATTTGCAATGTTAAGACCACATTTTTATATTTAGATACTCTTTGTGGGTCTTTTTCAGCAGGAAACCGTGCAGATTTTATTGCCCAAAGAAAACATTTTTGATAATCATTCTTCACATTAATGCATGCTTTTTTTATTCTTAGTCACTTCTAGTAGTTTAATATAGGATGAACCATTTAATGGATAATACTTAGTTATTGCTAGTTGCAACCCAATTAATTATGATATGTAACGCCCAATCTGAGGTGCTCCTTTCATTAATTTCTATTCGTGCAACTATTTCAATTGTTTTTTGTTTGTAAATTTTTTTTAACGTATCCTTCATTCAATATTGTAAATGTGGGTGAGTGAATGTCGTCGAAAATTTGAATCTCGCCACTTTTTTGGCTTCGAAAATGAGCAGCAAATTTTATGTTACACTTTACTGCTCGAAGTTTTATAAGTTGAGCATGTAAAATTTTTCATATTTGTTGCTTTACCGAAGCTAAATATTTTCTGGGCAACACATCACTAAAATTATTTCCAATGTTCTATGTTGATAACCCACATTTAAAAGCTTTTCAAACTGGGTAGGTTTTATTGGTTTTCTTTTTTTGTTCACATATACATTAGTGGAAAAGAGGAAAAATTCTTTTAAATATTTTTTGGCTTTTCTATGTATTATTTTGCCATTTGGAAAACGTAAATTTGCAAGATCTTTTTCTTTGCTCATTTTTAATTATTGGTATAAGATCTATAATTAAATCAGATTTTCTTAAATTATATATATTAGTTATATTAAAGCTTATAGCTATAGTTCTTAATTCAGCAACGTTGAAATAATTTTGGGTTTTCGATAGGATTTTTTAATTTATATTCGCTTTTCTGAATAATATTTGCAATAAAATCATCTTTATGTAATTTATTTCACCTTTTTTTTTTTTAAAACCTATAATTCTCAACTTGCGCAATCTCTTTTCTCTCAACTCACCCACTAGTTTGCTTGACTCCATATTTATATATAATAAATTTTATTATAGTAAAATTTATGAAATTGGCGAATGCTGAACTTCATTTAGAATATATATCGCTGCATTGTGTGATTTACGATTTTTATGCTTGTTTAGAGAATGGTTAAATACAAATTTTCCACATTCGCATTGCACGTTCTATTTTTCTGACTCATAATGTTGTTTAACATATTTGGTATAACATTTTTTGCAAGTGTTAAAATGCTTATCTTTTGTGTGTTTATGTTGTGGAAAACATTCAATGATTAAAACTTCATCACATTTCTTACAATGCTTGCTTATAATACTATACTCCATTTTTATTTATAAAGAAACAAATTTTAATAAGAAAAAGAAAAATAAAAAAATCATAATTTTTATATAAACCATATTCATTGATAAACATTGTAAATATTTTGTATATTTTCGAGTAGCACCATTTCAGTACTACCCAAGAACATTGACGAACAACAAAAAAATGTTATACTCGAAGCTCTACTAATTTTTTTAAAAAACTTCTATTTGCTCTAGATATTCACTCATTTCTTGAAGTTCATAATTGTCATCAGTGTTATCTAAGAGTGATAATTGTAAGCTTTATAAATTTAAATGTAATAAATAAACTAAATTTTTAAGATCTTCAGATGCTTTATCCAATTTATAAGATGGCGTACTTGTGCCATCGCCACCATTTAAAATATTGGTCAAACTGCAAGGAAAAATAGGCAAAGTCATGTTTATTTATACAGAAAAATAAATTTATTAAGAAGAATAAAAATTGTTTAGCTGATGCTTAAAAAATGTGCTTAAGAGAATTCTAGATCATGGACAAAATTTTCCATTTTTCATTTATTTTAAATCTTTATACTTTAGAAAAATTAGTGAGATTCTGCCTCCAGAGCTGGCGTTGTTTGTGGCCATCTTCAGGATAATGTTGGCCTGTATGTAGGCAACCAGCAAACACAAACTTCTATGCGAGTACCTGTGGTTGGCGGATGGGGGGGGGGGGGGGAAGCTATGGGTTAGGACGGGCCAAACCTCCTCCTACTTTGCAAGGATAATGACCTGCCACTCAAAACTATACTGCTACCCTGCATCTTGACCCAGTAAAGTGTGGCTCCAATTCATCCTGTAGCAAACAAGGAAACACATACGGAATCTCACCGACCAGAACAAGTTATTTCTATAGTCCGTCCACGACTGGAAGAGACACTTGAAAAATACACTCACCTTTAGCTGTATGCATCATTACTACAAACCATGACAAATGCAGGTACAGTTAGTTTGACAGCATGGAGAGAGAATATAGTTCCACATAATTTACAATTTATCACTTAAAAATGGAAGTTAGAAATATCCAAAGAATGTCTCTTCTAGTCACAAACAGACTATAGTTATCTGAAAGTTGTAATACAAAGGTTTGATGAATTACGTAAAAATAAGACAGCAGCATTGACACATTAGTGTTACTTTTCAACTAATGAAGCTATGAGAATTTTTTTTTCTCCATTTCGTTATGTTCTTATTTACAGTACTGTGCTGTAGTACCAACATAAGAGCTCAATTAGCCCAATTGTTATGAAAATATAATTGTAGTATTTTAATAAATATAAATTTCTTTCTGAACTTATGGAAGTGTAATTAGATGGGCCTTTTTATAAGTAACGTTTTTAAAAATATAAGTATTCTCTATTTTTGACTAGCAAGTTAAACTGTTTTCGAAATCTCGAAAACTTGAATTTTTCTTCAGCAATTAAAAGATCTTCAAGTTCTTGTCTTTGGACCATGCACAATTTGTTAACTTTTTCACGATTACAAGTATACACATTCAAACCTGGAAGTCTCCTTGCCGACATAATTTCAACCATGAAACCCCAATAGCTAGACGTGGCGGTTCTAGAGGTTATATGCACACTCGTTTGAGGTTTCGTATAATTGGGGCCTTAAAATTAATACTATGTTTTAACTCTAGGTTTTGAACCACTTATAACAGTTCGCTACAATACCTAGCGTAGCTCAGTCAGAGAACAGTGAGACTCATGGAAGTGAGGTCATGAAAAAAATTGATTAAAGTTATTGTCATTTTATTGCAGTTTAGAAGTTCACAAAAAGTTCCCGAATTCTTTACCGTGACCACAACCCATCAAAACAGTTTTAGGGTCTTGCAGCATTACGACGACGTTGAAGAAAAAAAAAGGCTCTTGACAAACAGTACGCAAACTTAAGAAGTAAATAGCCAATTGCTATTTGCACCCAACGGCCTCATATGTGAGTGAAAACTATTTTGACAGTATAAAAGGTCCGAAAGATATATCTAGTAAAAATGACCATTGGTGTTGCTCACGCACCCTATATTGGCACATCAGGGACGCACTAAGTATTCTATAATTGGGAGGGGGTGGGGGAGGAGAGAATAAGTTTTGATTCTTTGAGTGCAAGAAGGGTTGGGCACGAAAATTAATTTTGAAATTTTTAAATGATGTTAGAACGGGGGTAATATTTTGAATAAGATATTATGGGCATTGTTGGGGGAGTATCCAGAAATAATTTTTCAGGAGTGACTGGTTTAGTTGATGCAGAAACATGTGATAACCCGAATAAAGGGGGGGGGGGGGGTTCACCCCGGGAAATTTTAGGTTTTTATGGTGCAAATTGTGATATTTTAGGAATTTTTATGCCTAAAAGTTTTGTTATATTTCAGGTATAAAGTATATATCATAATTACTAAAAGATTTAGCTAAGAAAACGTAAAAAGTGGCAGAACAACATTAATTTCATTAAAGCAGAAAAAAAATTCTTGTATAGAAGTAATCAATTAATTTAACTGTAAACGTGGGGAACGCAGGAAAAGAGGGTGGGGTGGCAAGAAATATTCTTTGCACCCTCAGGTTTACTTGGTGAGGGGGGGGGGGGGGGTGATTCTGGCCCCCTTGCCCACTCACCATGTTGGCACGTCCCCATCTTTTACTATGATACTGAAATATAAATTTTTTAGCAATCGTTGGTTTCACGTTTCTTTGTATCTTTAAAGTTTTACTAGGTGAGCGTGTTGATAAAATAAAGAAAATTATATACACTTTTCCTACTGTTCACACTAAAACTGCATTGGTAATACGTGAAGTAGGCGTGCTCTCTGGTATTGTGGCAAGACACCACCTTGAACAAACTACGGGTAGCCGGGAACCGCAGTCATCCCGGTAGGTTTCAGTAACGGCACCTAGAGGAGGGGGTTAGCATGTGATGTCCCTCTCACGCAAAGCTTCTTCCAAAAAATGATGTCCACAGAGTACAGGTGGCCCAGGGAAGGAAGAGGGGTGAGGGGGATGAATGCCCACACGCCCAGTCTCTGGGAGAGACCAGGAAGGACTTAATTTATTATATAATTTATAATTAACTTGTATGATAACATCCTGCCACATTTTCTTATTCCAAAAAGAAATAAAAATATGTTAGAACTTTTATTAACAGTGTAGGAACTCTACAGAAAGTTTATTGTTAATAACAGAAAGTCAAGTCACAATAAATAATTGCCTCCTACATACTTAACACAGAGAAGTTTACAAAAAAAATTAGAGAGTAGATCTTTTAATTTTTACAAGTAGACCAAATCAAACATTTCAAGTAAATTACCCAAAAGGAGTGTTATAGTTGTTGGACAACGTAAACTAATTTGATAATACTCTTTTACTCTACACACATGAAAAGTTGCCAAGGCTACATATTATTATGTTAAATTTTTTTATTTTCTTCATCTTCTCATAACAGCAAAGAACAGATATTTGGGGAAAATTATCAAATTGTGTATTCTTTTAAACGTGAACAAGTAGCAAAACAGCAGAGAACAGATGTTTCTCTTTTGTCCAATTATGAGAGAGAATTTGCACATGTGACAAGAGCTCGGTGATCATATAATAAAGCTGAAATTAAACGTGCAGCTTTCCTGAGTGGAGAAACTCCCAAGATGAAAAAAAGTGGCTGCAGGGCAGCCGAGGGGCGAAATTATCCCTCAGGAAGGGCAGTCATTGGCCACACCATGAACAATCGATACGCTAAAACCAAGTCCAAACACGAGAACCACACGAAACGGCCAAAGAAGAAAATTACAACATAATAGTGATGACAAAAACATCCAAAATAGTTTACAAGTAAGGAATTTCATTGTTTGTACAGAGTAATATACCTTGCCTGTGTTTTAAATGTTCATGTTTGTCATGATATTTCATTGTGTGTACAGTGGTTGTGCTCTATAGTTGTCTGAGGGTTCTGTATATAATGGCTACCATTTCTTTGTTGTTACTTTAGTTCCTCCAAGCTTAGGCCAAGTGCACGTAGGCACAATTTACATGTATGATCCGATGTATCTAGATGATGATAGTTTCTGAAGCAACCTAGCGTCCGTTTTGAAGCGGGAGTTTGTGCTGTTTTATAAAGGCACTTATAAAAAAGATTTTTTTGGGAACAATTTAAAATAGTTTGCATTTTAACTTGGTAGGTGTAAAGTTTTAATTAGTACTTGTTATAAGAATTTCGTTATAGAATTGGGGATAAATGACGTATTAGTTTCCCTTTGGAGTTTTTCAAGTTAGTTTTTCTCTCCGCTAACTTCAGTAGCTTAGCCGGGCTGGCTGGATGGTGGTCTCACGAACAGCGCCAGCAACAGCTTGGGCTCTGTCCCACACGTGTTATCAGACTACAGAATGCAGCCATCCACAGTTACAGTCACGTCTCCACATCATGTTTCGATAGCGCATCCGCCCTGTAGGCTTTGTCCTCCCGCACGGTAAAGTTCTGCAGCATTTACTATTATACACTATGTCCTCTTTGAAAAGCGTCCTAAATGATGCCCTGAAACGCCTTTCGTACATCTTAGTGCTACCTAGCGGTGCACCCAGAACAAGTTAGTTTGTCTCTTTGCCACCGTAGTGCTAGCTCTTGCGTCCTTCACAGCTACAGACACCATGTGAGTGCGACATTCTTGAGCCCACTTCAGACGACTGACCCACAAATCTTCTGCGCTTCTGTTTTCTTTGCCTGTGTAATTTACGGGTTGTAGTCAGTTTGGACATTTAAGTTACTATGATGTAGACAGTTTACATTCATGTAGTATAGCAACTGTAGTAAAGATTTATTAGTTTTTTTTTTTTTATCATTTGGCTTCAGCTGTCAGCACGATGATGTTCTACATTTAGCAACTATAAGACTCTTCCAGTTGGGGTAAGTTTGGCTCTAACTTTTCTAATTGTCACTCTTGTGGATAGCACCAATAGTTAATTTTCCATATTAAATTTTGTTGCAGAGGGTTCGAAAATTCCTCTGAGATTTTTTGTCTTGCAATATCTTTTCATCACCTCCGTATGTTGTTGTCTGCCAAACTACCATTGATATGATGTTAAACTCAGTTCCGGGTCATCTTTCTCTGTCTTACCTGTCGTGGGACTGGTCAGATTTCACCAAGTTCCGGTGAATGAGTACCATCACCGCTGCATGCGGCAGCAATCAAATGCTGTGTTTACTGTGCTCGGGACCGGACTAAACGAAAGCAGATATGACTTATGAGAGTATAATTTATTACCTTGGAACTTCTATAATGATGTCATTTTCTTGTAAGTACAGTTAAATGTTCAAGAATCAACACTGTCACACTTTAAAACTGACAGACACTTAATTTCTCTCTTTTTTTTGCAGTACCAAATGAAGGAAGTAATTAATTAATCAGAAAATGAATATGATGCTATTTGCTTAAATTAATATCTGATGTGAAAGGCGAGTCACTTTATAAGTATCTCGCCTTCTTATTTAGTTGACCATTTAATAATTATTTGAAATTATTTTAAAACTTTTATGATGACATAACTCAATGAGATATTTTGATGTGTGATGAAACTTGGTTATTGTAACAGAAAGAAAGAATATACAATTGCGTCCCAATTCTTTACTCAACTCGTTTGCTGTATTTATTTAGTGATCCTCGGCAAAACATAATTTTCCTTAACCATATTAAGTTAATTTTTTTGGGTTATTGTCAGTAAACATTTGTGCTATTTGCCACTATTACAGCACACGTCATTTTAAAACTTTTGATAAGACACATTTACCTATTACAGGGTTGCAGATTTGATTTTAAAAAGTGGCAAGGGTACATAACTATGTCTGAGTTAATGATAGTTCTTGTGATTACCATATTACGAAACTATGTGTGCTGTTCCAATTCTTGGCTTCTGGGTAGTAGCCATGTCACTGTCATTTTCCTGCTGACGTTTCGAACTCTATTATGAGCGTCATTCATAGTAAAGAACATAAAAAATATTACACATTAATATCTTACCATGACTGTGTTTAACCCAGTTACACCTTTGAAACTGAGAGGGAAAGATATATGAAGAAAGTATTCATCCTCTTGCTATTGATGTGTGTGAGGTAACTTCAATTACAGGCCAGCAACAAGGAAGGAAACTAACGGTGGGAGGAGGTGTATCTATACTCTTGGATCTAAATGCGAGGCAAAAAAAATACTATCATCCCAAGATTACAACCAGGAAATGCAGATCATGGGGAAGAATTATGTTTTGCTTTCAAGTTGACGCGTGCCACATTCCAATATAAAAAATTAGCGACTACGACACATCAACCATCACGTATTTTATGTAACCGAAGGAAGGGCCAAACGTGGAGTAATTCAAAAGTGCCTACAGGACCATTCCCAGGCTATAGAGTAATTACAGACACATGAATAATACCAAGTAACTCCATTCACGGATGCGGATTAGACAGACAGTATATATTGGAAGACGAATCTAAACATGTGAATAAGTTATTGCAAATTGCAAAAGCAGTCAAGGCACACCCCCCCCCCCCCCCATCACCCGTGGTCAAAGAGCATCAAAGCTGTGTCACTTAGAGGAGAATGCCCAAAGCTTGCCAAAGCTGATCACCAGGCATCCCGCAACCCAGTCTTGCACTAGAGGGACAACATGAGGCGACGTCACGCCTCCCACTTCTGTCCAGGCGTGGACATGACCAGTGCACTAGAAAAGACTTTGAGCGGTAAAAGACGGGCGTTATTCCTTCTCAAGTAGCTCGCCTCAACACTTTATGTGCTGGGGCTCTCTACTGACAACCAGGTCTTCTAGATCTTCAGCAGACTCCAGAGGCTGCCACCAACAGCTACCAGAAAATCCACTGGTTTATACCACCATCTGCATCTACCAGAAGCTCAGCCAACAATAAGCCTGCAGACATCAAACACCACACCTTCTGTTGCTGTGCCTCCTGGTTCGATAACCTCCTCTACTTGCTGGTATAGGCAACTACACCCAGTGCCCTTCAGGTAGTATCCCCCTTTTGTAAAGTCTCTTGTAGACATCCCATGGTTAGAGTATCTGCAACTAAGTTGTTTTCATAGCCGTCTAAGTGATTCGCCATCTTGGTTAGTCTAGAAGGCAACATACACCTGTATCACCGTAGGATACTTCCGGTCACGCTTTGCATAATTAGGAGTCTGTACGCATCACCGTGTTTACTATCAATATTATATACGTCTTAGTACTTTTCATGAATGTTTATGTTCTAGAGGTAATTCCTATAATATCACTAGAAACTATATCATCCTGTGGTGTAAACTGGAGACCAGGTGTTATCCAAATGTACGACCAAAGAATAGGACGTCACATTCCCATCACGAATTTGTATGTCAAAACACACATGAACCTTAGGCAGCCACCCATTCTATACACCCGTGTACAGAAAGGTAGAGCCACAACCACTAGGTACTCATCCAATAGAGGCGAGGTAGTCGGTTCAAGTTGTACTGCTTCCGCAGCACCGACGGTGCTGGAAAGGGTATTTGCCTGGATTGGAAGGCCTAACAACTGTTGTGACCTCACCCAGTAGTGGTAGGATGGCAGCCCACATGACTCACCGCTCTAGGTTCATGCAACAGAGGTGCAGGACTGATTAGAGCACAGGGCTCACGCCATCAACCACTACTGGAAGTATACCTATCTAGGGTTCTGTCTCCTGTTCATCGATCGGGGATGTAATTAGTTATGAAAGAGACATCTATACCTTTCAGGAAAAGGCAGAGATTACTGCCGCTAAGCAAGTGTGCAGCACTGACCCTTCTGCACTTAGCAGAAAAGCCTAACGAGAGAGAGCTCAAGCCGCCCGACGGAGAGGCTATCATCCCCAGTCCTCCCTTCTGTTTACTTTATGAACACACATCAGACTCGCCGATGACTGTCATCCGCTCATAACTCACACCGAAGTCAGGTACGGGGTAACCAACCCCTTAGTTAAGAGCAGAGCGTCAGCTGAGTGGAACCAATAGTACTGTACTGCCTTGAACAGTAAACCAGTGCCCGACATCTCTACAGGGGCCACCAGCCCCAGCTGACAAGCATCATCATCAGAATTGAAGAATCAAGTACCCCCTTGTCAGACAGGTATACCGAACCGAGCCAGTATTCCGATCCAACACATTGTTGTACCTTTAATTATGATTTTGTATCCAGCCGCCAACCTACACATCCTCTGCTAGTTTTTAGCTTGAAGCTTAAATATATATAATTAATAACTTTGGTTATAATCAGAACGTACCTGAGATAGCGTAAACAAACCACACTGACCATGTCACAGTTCCATAAAGTGACACGCCTCATAGGTAACCTTTTGATGGACATAACAAACCTGAATTCCCACTTAGGCTTATAAAAGAGTCTTTGATGATTCCTTACCATGTTAAGATTACAAGAAAATTTTTTGAGAAACCTTGTCTTTCATCGGAATTACTAACATATAACAACATGTTGAAATTAGCACAATATTAAATTAAGTATGTATTTTATTTCTAGTATAAACGGTAATACTTAAGATGTTATGTATTTGTTTGTGTACTGCAGGGTATTTGTGTACTGCAGAACCATTTTCAAATTTTCAAAATTTTCTTCTTAAAAGTTAAAATTGACAAAAAAATTAAAGAATCCAACATGGGGAGCCAAAGTCTTAAGGTTAAATTTTATGGAATCTGCCTATAATTTTCTTCATTGAGGCATCTTGAGTATATACGGATGCAACCAAATATCTTGCGCAAGCAAGGAAAAAAGTAAGGATGTTCAATATATTTTTCTTTCACTGACATAATACTTGGGTATGGGTATTTAAATATTTCACATATTGTCCCTGATGTGTTGTGTGATGCATTTTGACGTTAAGATTTTTGCTCGTATACTCATCAGCAGCGTTGGCAATAACCAGAGTGTGAAAAAAAAAAATGAATATTTTCAAAATTCAAATAAAGAACAGTGGAAAAGAAAGTGAATCGGAGATCACACGGCCCCAGATTGCCTGCATTACGTGTCATTATTTATTTGATAAATTGTTCATACTAAAGGTAAAGGTGCAGTAGCAAACACATGTAAAATAAAACCCACCCCCTCTTTCACAAGTATTTTTTCAGCTATCCAGAAATAAAAATATTGTAGTATGGCTTAAAATGTTCTATTACCACAATCTTAGCACTACTTACAAACACATTTGCAAATTACGTATTATATTAATGACGTCACACGTGTATAATCTAACAGCAGTGGTATATTTTCAGATTTATGGGAGGGCCATGGTTGACAGACAACTACTGTACCTTCCAAGAAATAAAATACTATACACTCAAACAGTTTACAAGTGATCAAGAATTCAATACACACGATTCCAGGGGCATAGCTGAGTTTGTGAGGGGTGGAAGTCTTAACATAATAGTGCACCTCCTCAAGAAACCATTCCAGAGATAGTTGGGAGTTGAGACAGCCACATGATGTTTTGCCATAGCTCCTGCACTAGCTCTCCTGGTGGCTGGCTGCAGCTTCACAACTTGGCATGGTGGACATGTAGCAGGTATTGGTCGCAGAAACATAGCTCTAAAGCAGACACCAGTGTGGAGTACTCTATTCGCTGTTGCTCTGACGGAGATTGTAGTATGCTCTGTGTGGGGCATCTCGGTACGGCCATGATGTAGTAAGCCCGCTGTTTGTCTTACCTGCCATTTACGGTAGCAACCATTTCGAAGTGGTGTTGGTACTCTCCCTAAGAAGTCTGCTCATCGTAAGGGCGGGCTTAATTGTCACCCCCTTATCCCCTCTTGGCTGCATGACATTGATGCATTGAAGCTGCCGGCTATCTTACGAGGTTGCTGTAATGGTTAGGACTTACATTGCTTCCCCACTTATTTGACTGAAGGTGTGTGATAGAATAACTCAACTGTTACATTCTTGCGATTCCTTCTTCATTGCACTCATTTCATTCTCAACACTATACATTCTTTCATTGACACTATTTTCTTGTCCACAAAATTAATTCTCACAAATGCCTTCATTTTACTGTCTACTAAATCATTTTCATTATTTATCTAGTTATTTAAAGTCTCATTTATAATTTCTATTACACTACTAATTTTTTTGTCGAGGCTAATCCCTCAATGCTTGCTCACAGTGCTTGAAAGTCTGCAGACATTTTTCTCATTAATATACACTGCAATTATAACATAAAGCAGTTGTATATTTCAGCCCATAGTAATTACAATTAATTAACATTTTAGTATCACTTATTATTAGCATATTGCCTAACTTAATTTACAACTGAATTTCTTCCTACCACTTCAGAGACCAGTGTTACAAGATGCCAGACGTGTATCTGAATTCATGAGGGCTGGAGGTATCAATACAATAAAAGAAGTAAATTTAATTTTTAATTTATTTATAATTATACAAATATCGACACAACTATTATTTACAACATTAAACTACATACCTTCACTCATTATTTACACATATTCAATTTGTCTATTGCCATCATTCCAAATGTCTGTCACTCAAGCATTCAGTTCAATACTCCCGCCCGTTAATCTCTCTCTCCACTGTACCGATACTCTCAGGCCGTAGACTTCACTCTCACTCGAAACTGTCATCGCCACTCATAGCTTCGCTGGCTTGTTGCTTTTCTGTCTTGGCACATCTGGCATTTCAGCTAATACAATCCTCCAAACTCTAGACTGTCGGCTTGACAACCCATTGCAGCTTAAATAATCTTGCTGGCCGAAACCAGAAGGTTCCTCAAACCCAGTCATACTGAGAGAGTGAGTGACGAGTGAAGAGATGTGGGGAGCTCTTAACATCGAGATCTTGAGAGCCAATGATGATGAAGCAAGGTGAGTATGGAGCAACACCAGAATGAAGGGGTGGAGAAATGGGAGATCACAGAGAAAACCTGCCTACCAATAGCAACGTCCAGCACATTTCCCACCTGTGGAAATCCAGGAGTAGCCTGGCCGGGGATTGCATTTGGTTCACCTTGGTGGAAGGCGAGCAGACTAACCACTCGGCCACTGCAGCCTCTCTTGCTGAGAGAGGTGGGGGCGACAGCCAGAACATTCTTGCAATGATAAACACAGACATTCAAACCCAATCAATGAAAGACAGCGAAACGAGTCCCAATAAGCTTATTGTGGCAGCAGCACTCCTTTATAAATCTCAGCATACTCACTGGGTTACTACTCTGCCCTTGACACATTGCTTCACTCGCTCGAGTGGGATGGGGCAAGGGAACCGATGAGGTACAGCAACATGTTTAAATAATATACTAAGCTTATATCTGCATGGTAAAAAAGGATGAGACAAACATGTAGAACAACGTTCAAAAAGTTGGCAAGAGTAATTTACCCATTATATAATTTCATAAACTAAAAACTTTGTATAAATCTATCGATGCTAATAACATGTTTCTAAGTAATAATTGTTAATGTATAGGCTTAAATCTAGAGTACCTAGTCCTGCTTTTACACAAGCTTGCTGTGCATCTATACAAATGTGGGCTGTGTTAAAGAACACACACACACATTCAAAGAACACACACACACACATTCATTCTCCATACGCTCTGAAATTCATCATTATAATACAAGATTTGCTTTAGACATTGACACTTCTTTTGCTAGGCTAAAGAAATAATCAGACACCTTTCTGATACCATTTTACTACCAATTTGCTATTTAAAAATGAGAAAGCTTATAGCTTTTATGAATTGGATTCTACGTATTTGAAAGAAAATACCTTTTTTTACAGCTGATCAATTCATCAAATTTGATTTTGATATTACTGACTTTTAGCATCTACAGTATTTATTGATCTAATATAAGAAGGCTGATTCAAAAGTCATGGCAACTATTGTTCATCTCACTAAAATGACCCAACACAGGAAATGTACTACGTACAGTTGAAAGTGTACAACCAGTGTGTTTTAAAGGTGACACACAATGTAGGGTATGGATGCAGGAATGTCTGGTAAGGAACAAAGACAAACACGCCTGCTTGAAATCATCTTTTAATCAATATATTCTCGTAGAAACTGTATACACTCATGTGATGGGTACGTATCATACGTGTACACCTGTTTAACATCCTTCAAAGTAGTTACAGAGATTGTCCTCTGTTTGTTGCAGCAATGAGGCAGATGGGAAAGAATACCATCGGCTGCATTAGATCAGTCAATGTACGCCACCTCTCGTCGAAATGCTTACTGACCCTTTTTCCTTTTTCTTTCTCTCTTGGAATAGCAAATAACACACTGTCTTGTGAGTGCCTTTATTTTCTCAGTGGTTAAAATACTTTCTGGAAAATGGCATTCTGTTAACAGAAGAGGATTATGTTTTGTCCTTAGCTGACCTCCATGAGATGAGAATTCCTGTGAAAATTTTTTTTTAACATGTTTTCAACTAAAAGAAGCCAGTACTCAAGATGAGTTAAGTCTCCTCCATACTTCATACACAAAATAAAAGAATTCCACAAGGCCTGTATTTAGCAGGTGGAAATAAATTTTCTGTAAACTTTCTTCCTCTCTTTCTTGGAATACAGTAGTTGGTCAAGTACTAGTCTACCCTGAAAACACTCCCGATTTGTGTGGTTGTAGTCTACAACTAAGTTGGGTTTTCTCACAGTGTTATTCTTACCTTTTACAGTACCCATTTCACTGCAGTGGACAGCTGAATGTCTTTTTTGTCCTTCTAGCATATAAAAGTGACATTCCCATGCTGTGCTGCTGCAGTTTCACCCTTATTTAGTTTGCCCTTGTCTTACACATTTGAAGGCAACTCTTTGCAAGACAATCTTATAGTTCCGTATATGTCAGTCTTATGATGAATCACGAAATCTATAAGATTTGGCGAAGTATAAAAATAATTGTCTGTTGTAAGATAATATTGTTTCCCTAACAAGGGTTTTGCCAGTGAAACAACAATCTGGGATGATATAGGAAGACCAGTGATTTCCATTTCAAATGCTGTCCCCTTTCCTGTATAAATAATATAGTTACAGATATAGCATAATTTTGATTCACATAACATACACAGTGAAGGCCACCTGCTAGTATCCAGAGTAACCGCCCTTCGCAGCACAGACAGCAGCTAGACAAGAAGGGCTGGCAGTGACTCAGTCATGTGATGATAGGTCTCCATGGATATCTGGAGCCATGCTGTCTGCACTGCATCCCACAACTGTTGAAGGGTGTGTGGCGGAGGAGACAGATGGGTAACGCAAAGATTGAGGTGATCCCACAGATGTTCAATTGGATTGCGATCAGGACTGTTTGGGGGCCAGGAGAGATCTTTAATATTTTGATTGTGCTCTTCCAACCATGTGCAGACACTTCTAGCCGTGTGGTAAGGGACTATCATGCTGGAAGATAACATCCTCCCGAGGAAAGATAATCATTGTGTACGGGTAGAGTGATCGCCAAGGATGGATTCATAACCAAATTGATCTAAAGTGCCTTCCACACGCATGACGGGACCTATAAAATACCACAAGAACATTCCCCAGACCATACCACAGCCCCCAACACCTTGTGTTCATCCAGCAATAGATGCAGGGTGTCGGTTCTCCGACGTTTCTCGTCGGACACGCTGAAGTCCATCTGTTCTATGCAGCTGGAAATGTGACTCGAAGAAGGCTACCTATCATCAATCAGCAGTGGATGTCCTGTCCAAACACTTGTAGAGAGCATGCCAGTTAGGGTGTAGGGAGGCTGATGTTATAGCCGCAAGAGGTGGCCCTACGAGATTCTAACGGGGGGACAACCACCGAGCAAACATTGTGGACAGGTGCCCAATTATTTTTGTTTTTGCGTGTGTGTGTGTGTCTATATACACATACGGTTGCCACCCCCAACTAAAAATTGTTTTACCTGATGAGCCACGGACCAGCAAACTTCGATGAGGAAGTTAATAAGATTTCAACAAGATCGCAGCACTCCTGCGCCCAGTGACGCCACAGCTCCCGAGCCTTAGGCAGAGGATGTAAACCTGTCATCAGCTTCAACCAAGGGCGATAAGAAATATGCTACGCTGCCAGCTACCAGAGATAACCGACCTCTGTTTCGAGAAGCTTGCGATCCCCACATCCTTGGGAGAGCCTACACGAAGAAACTGGGCCTATATAAGGAACCTTTGAAATGACCTTGCCAGATTTGGTCGGCTCACCAATCGCAATGGTAAGCAAACTCTCCTGGGTCTGAAAGGAACACCACCTCTTCCATCCTACAGCTTGCGGAAGCTCTCTCTATCCAGCTCCAGCAGCCTGCAAGAAGCTTTTCTGACACCCGCTCTAACAGCTTGGAAAAGCTCATCATCCGGCACCAGCTGCACGCTGCAACCACTACCCTAGACATCCATGACTCCGTGGTAGCAGGCTGTCGCAACGTCCTAGGCCCCCCTCAGTGAACATTCGTGGTAAAGGTGATAAGAGTTTCGGAAACGTTATTCGACATAATAGTTCTATCCCGGTTTGCCTTCACCTGGTCTAACGTATCTTAAACATCCTCTTAGATTTCTGTAAGAACCGGTCTTCCTCAGTGTTTTCCCAAAGCGTCTACAAAACGCTAAAACAAAATTGTAAATTTTTGTAACTTTAATATTTTTCCTTGCTTCCATTTATAGATAAAAAAATTATTTAAAAATTATTTTTGGCTCAATTAACATTTAAAGATATCTCTGATGTATAAGTGCAAGTGGATCAAACTCTCCAGTGTCACTTTGTCCGAAAGACATACTCTGATATCTGGGCGGGTCTGGAACACCCACGCCTCCCTGAAGACGCGTACCAACTTTAGCAGTGGTTCTCATCTATAGGGTCTCTGAGTGGCTGAGAATTAATTCACTGAGGATTACTGCTTGACACCTAGGGAAGGTGTGACCATTGTTATAGTTGTGAGCATATTGTGATTGAGAGAAGTTTGCCGAATAGTATTCAAATGACTACGAAGAGAGGTGGACATCCCAGTTGGCTGCATCGCAAGGCCCGACAGGCACTACAATGCGAATTAGTTAAGTCCAACCCCCTTCAGACAAACAACCCAACTCATAATAGTACACACACGTCACCTACACCACAGGTCACAATGCCAGGTCCACATCCCATTTTGCCTATGGTAATCCACACCCACAAGTCCTAACTCAATTCCATGTTGGATACATGTTGGCTGTGCCTCTACTACTACAAAATCAGATATTTGTGTGCACTTTTGTCAACCCCAGTTACTGAATAGTCTACTCTGCCGCCATTCGCTAACCACCCGCATGTAAAGCCATGTACAGTCCGCACAACCGCCGGGAAGGTAATAAAAGTGGTGATTCCACCCCCAACTCAGAAACATACGATTACTTCCCCACTCTACACATACGTTCCCGTACGCAAAACAACACCACCATCCCTTCTTGGGCCACTATCGTAAACGAGACACTGAGTGGGGACATCTAAGGGAGGATTACTATACCCCATTCTACGTTAGACGACCTCCGGATCATTCACAAATCATCGACCCCTCATCCTAGTTATTTTAGTAACCCTGGGACAGCTGGTGTCTTGAATCTTAGCTACCTTCATAGTGAGCGAGGTCATGCTTCCTGGGAGATAGACACGCACCATTAAGCTCACCCTGGGGTTCCATTCCTCTCTACCCTCTCAGCACCCTTCAGTTAGGCGGAAACCTACCAAGTACCCAGACGTGGGCCAAACCCAGACCCGCCAGGCACATCCGTCAAACGTAAATCACCGCCAAAAGGATTATCACGTCCAATAGGAGGTAATCAGCACTTGAAAAAGAATAGTAGAGAGGTGGTGCCACGGGTACCAAGACCGAACCACTCTCCAGCGAATAAAAGGGAATTTTAAAACCAAAACAGAGTGAGTGCATCAATTGGCGCCCAACATGGGGCTCGACAGTTCCAAGTAGCTCAATCTCGAGAGCTAGGACCTGGCCAACATCCCCCTTCCCTTAAGAATCCTTGCAGAGGAGCCACAACGTCAACTTTGGAGAGTCGATCTAAACACCCTGTGGTGCTCAACTAAATTACAGCCATGTACAACTCGGAGGAAAGCCTACAATGCCTCCAGGTCGAAATTGTGGAAAAGCCACTGTCGAAGGGACACGAGCCAACCACTGTCCCATACAGTCATGCCCAGGAAGGAGCGCAAATGCAAAACAATGCGTATATTGTAGTAGACAGTATCATTATAGGTGCCTAGGTTGAGAGGATGCCCCTAGGTACACCGACGGTTCAGATGTCTCGAGTGCAGACAAGCACAAACACGGTTATGCGAATGGCCTGAGTGCACAGGCCAAGGGCTGTATACAGTACGGTGTATACTCTGCAATAGAGAACAACATCAGTGTATCGGGAAGGCAGACAAATGGGTACGGAACCTCGGACAAGTCTACCAATGTGAAGTGTGTCGAAGGAAGCACTCTCACCAGCCCTCGAACCCGATAACCCAATCCAGTCACGAAACTCCCCGAATACCTATGGAGATGGTATTGCCAGAATTACACGGAAAGCCGTATTAAGACCCTGAGGACTTCATACGTGAATACAAGGAGTTAAGGGAACATTAAATTCCAATTAAGCAATGGGTAGGCCAAGTACGCCACCAACTGGGTGGCCTAGACCCGAAATGGTGAGAAAAGTATGGGGAATTCATTGAAGGATTGCCCAAGTTTCGAACCCAGCTATTCACCCACTTCACCGGAATTGAAATGCTATTGAGTTTAATAATCAATCTTGATTGCCGCATGCAAACTCCTGATTAAGTGATAGAACACTTTATTCGAAAGAAGAAGCAAATACGTAGAAGGATTTACCCAGACCACAATGAGCGACAGAATTCAGAGTATAGCTATTCACTTTCTTCCAGAGTTCAAAAACTTCCTACTAACCCCGCTGCAGCTAACAATTGAGGAGTTGGCAGGAAGGACGAGGGAGACTGAGGTGAAGGTCCTGCTGGCACGTGCCGCAAAGGTTGTTGGCCCGGCTCCCTTCCCCAGAACCCCCGCAGAGCGAGACTCAGCCCTTCCTCCACCCGCCGCCCCCTTGCCTCTCTACTGGTATTGCCAGGGCCGGAATTTAAACAGAGACTGCCTGACGCTGCGAACTACAGAGACAAGAATCCCGCCTTCCGCCCGCAAATCACGCAGCCTAGTATATGCGAAACATGCTTCGCACCCTGAGGAAATGCGCCCGCTGAATGGGCTCGAACCACAGCTAACATCTGACCCCTCAACGTCAGACAAATCTGAGTACAACCTAGTCCGTGTCAGGACTTGAACCCAGTACTCCTAGATCAAGTCCCATGAAGTGAACATTTCGTGGACGGAAACCTGAGAGAGAGCAGAACCCCTACCTTCCAAGAGGCGGGTGAGACACAAGCCCCAAGCTCCGATCAGTGAATCTGAAATGTCAAACACCCCCCCCCCCCCCTTGCCATACTCGGCACTGCGTAGAACATCCTTATACAGAGGGGTATACCTGAGGATACTACCTTCCCATCACAGCTGGTATGTACCTTATTCACCTAGATCACGTACGGGAAAACAAGATCACGTACGGGAAAACAGAGCACGATAACTGAACGATAATGGCAAAGTCTTGCAGATAGGACCAATATAAGAAGGCAAGCAGTAGGAAGTGAGATAAAGGAAGCCAAGAAACCTCCAGCCACCCCAATAGACCTAACCAAATGGCCACAGACACCCCTCGTTTAGCCCCTTGCCACACCCCTGGCTGTGGAACGCCAGGAAGCTAGAGAGACGCCCCCTCTGAGTAACAGGTGCATCACCCCAGCCTTCATTCTAGCCCCCAGTGATTGAACTGGGCAAGGCCAGCTATCCGCTGCCCCCAGGCTCAGTCCCGGCTAAAGCCCCTACCACCCCCACCACCCTAACCCCCCTCTAAGGTCATGGATTTTCATAAGGATAGAAACATGAGGTCACGTACCCTGCTACCAATCCCATCCTTTCCAAACCCCGGCAACAGGGGAAACTGAAGAACGAGGAATGGAGAGAGCCTTAGGTGTGACGTAGCAGAAATGTCAGTCAACCAGGCGACTAACCATGCTGGAGAGGCTACAGAAAGTGATACGCAAGTAAAAGTTAAAGTAAAAATAGTTATCCGGACGTCCGAGGGCGTTGGTGATGCCGTAGCAGCCCCTCCAACCTCAGGAGCGGAATGAAAACCACAAGTACTATGCACTTCTCACCCGCACATCTAGAGCCAGAATATACCTGTCTGCGTCAGCGAGATCCATGATGCCCACAGCCCAGTGATCGCCCAGGCCGCTGCCCCATAGCCGCCGCCTGCAGCTGACAGCGCCACCCAAGCGACGCTGCTGTGTACAAGATGCACGGCTCATGTCCCGGGATGTTCCGAGAGACCAAAATGGAGGGCACCCACAACATTCCGGTGGCCCACTACTCCCACTACATAACCATGGATGACCGCCGAAGCAACATGTCTAAAAGCGTCAGCGACCTCACCTGCATCACATAAGTATTTAACGGACGCTAATTTTGACTATCACACCACACGATAGGACTCTAGTTTGATACGAATCTAGTAGAGAGTTATAAATAGCCACGAGAATAAAGCTACCAGAGTGCGAGAACTCGCAGGAGATAGCTCAGTAGAAAAGGTTACGTGTCGCATAACACTCAAAAAAATCCTAACCTTATAGGCAGTGAGAAACAATCCACGTTTTCTCAAGAATAAATATGTGAAACAGAAAAAGGTTTCAAGAAATGTAAATAGAGTAACCTCTATTTACATTTTCTAAGGGTAGGAATGTGAATCGCATTGCCAGGAAGGAAGGCCCCACACTAAGATGTGCCATTATGATTAAATATTCCTCCTGACTAATGGCACTTAACGTAGAAGTAAAATGCTTGCATATTTTAGTTTTTTTTTCTTTATGTAACTTTGATCCCTCGAGATACATTTACACGAGGCCAGCAGCTGGAGACAGTAGGTAGATCCTGAAGAAAGGACAGTAACAGATTCCAGTTACTTGTTCCAGCAAATGTTTACACGTTGCCAGTTGCCAAAGTTAAACAATATGGCGCCATTTGGTGCAAAGCATGTACTTCGTTGCGGTATACGATGTGTTGAACAGGTACTTATATCATAATTGGAGACAATACTATAGTACTAGAACAAGAAGAGATGTAGAATCTGGATGAAAAACTGGATTTTAAGACTAACACTTTGGGTGCTTCGAAACACTGTTACGTTAATTTGCTGGCGGGGATCCTAATATGTATATCAACCACTTGAGGAGGACAGAAAATAATTTTGAATGGCTTTTAAATAAAGTTGAAGGTGCAATTCAAAAATAATACACCTTGATGAGGCAAGCTCTGCCTGCCAGACTGAAACTACAAATTACGTTTGGAACACTGAGTATAAAACAGTGTATATTCAATTATAGACTATCCTGTGCTAGGCACATTTCAGAAAATGCGTTCTGAAAACTAGTATTAAGATTTGGGACTTTTTAGAGACCACTTAATGTTCAAGCAATGTGTGCACTGCATAACTGGTTTTGTAGGAGTAGTTGAAATTATGTAGCACATGATATGGCTGACAAAGAATATCACGAACAAGGCTCTACTATACTCGATGCATGGTATTTGCTTTCTCGTGCAACAGGATTGACAAATACTGGACGTGTTTCAGGAATACGATACAAGGAATGATGCAAAAATTTTACGCGACAAATATACACAATATTTCTGTGCAGAGGGTGCAGTTTCATGGCAACATAAAATTATATAATTACCTGACTGTAGGATTTTTTAAAATCATGTATGCTTGAGAGCAATTTGAACATCTAAGGCAGTAAATTTTGTTCAGTAAATCACAAACGGTAAAGAGATATTTTATAACTCTTCTGAATATTAAACCAGTGCTTAGTAAAATAACTTCTATATTGGAACTCTTTTCTGTTCAATCATTTCTCATTGCATATTTGCAGCATCCGCTTGTAGGCTAATAAAAGTATCTATTACGATGCATGCTGTCCATTTTTTAAAGTAATATCCCAAATATTTCCTTTACCATGTTCGTAACATTATAAATCATCAAATTTGAAGTGCTCGTACAAATGGTTATAACTGGGCGGAGGAATGAATCTGCCTTTGAAAACCATAACAGTTGTGGCTTGTATACGTCCAAACTAGCTCCCGATTTCGTATTCTTGTGGATTTTTGCCACTTTTTGACTATACATAAAAAGACGTGCTTTTATTTTATTTGTTTATGTCTTGCACTGTTCCTAGCACTGACAGAGTTTCTACAATGACCTTCAGCGCTTTTCACCTTTCCCCACGATTCTTTTACTTTGCACTTGTTGTGTTCCACAATTCATGCATTTTGTACAACTCTAAAAATGTAAGAATACCTTTACCACTCCACTTAGCTATTTTCACTACTGCCGTCAAGCTGCTAGAATGAAGAATTGTTCCAGTTGCTGTTTACATGACGCCAGTTGCTTGGAGTTCCAGGAATTGTGTATTCCAGTTCCTTATCGTGTGCCAGGAGCTGTCTTGTTGAAACAGCTACTGGAACGTCAGAATACTGGTTCCAGTGCTGGTGCCAGTTACTTTAACAGGATGTCTACAAGTTTCCCTTTCCTTTCCAGTGAACTAGATCCAGCTACTGGCCTAGTGTAAACATACCAACACTTTCAAAGAATACACGGAGGAATTAACATAGCGGGATTCCCGTACAAACTGGTAAGTTAATGTTAGATTGACCCTCCTCCCCAAGAATACTCGCGTAAGCTGTAATTAGTAAAATAATGTAATCTTGCTTTGTAATAGAATCTAGTACAACGCATTTAACACAGTCACTTGACTCCGTGAGCACTGATAGGAAGTGACATACGCATAAGCGAAGCCTATCAGCAGGCCCATAAACACGTGTGTTCCACCCTCACTATTCCTAACAATGCAACACAGGGCGACACTGTGTTAGTCACCAATGTACCTTGCAGTAAGAGCATGAGACGAAAGCTCAAAGTGAATATGCCGTGACCGCCGCCCAACAAGATTCCCAGCCTTACTAAAATCCATAGACTATAGTATACATAACAATAAATTGCCCCCAAGATAAAAGGGAAAATATTTTATAACCACTTATTTAAGCATGTACCTTGATAGAAAGTAGGAAAGTAAGTAAGGATAGGAAAAGTAAAGTTCTCAGTAAAATTGCATATTGTGTGTACTAGTGGAAAAAGTCCTGTAGGAAATGGACTAGAGCTAGAGTAATCAGTAAGGTAAACATGAAGGAAGTAAAGGTGAAATGTGATGTATTCCCTCCGGAAATACGGCTGAGATCACTAGTGACTCAAACAGAGCCAAGTAAAACCCCTTAACTAGCGGTATCTTAAACAATGTTAGTAACAGAAGTGTGAATACTAGAGAGATTAAGGAAAGGTGCAGATGTGAAAATAGTGTAAGAAGTTGTCCCAATGTTGCAAAAGGAAGTATATGTTACACGTACTTGTAGAATGAGGATAATGATCAGTGTCTTGTATGAACTAGATAGAGAGAGAAATAAGTTAGCTGACTCGTATAACTAGGGACAATTATGGAATGTGTAGGATAGATATATGAGCTAAGCGTACACACCACCTCTTTAGACTATGAACTATCAAAGTAAGAGTAACTAAAGTTACCAGGTTTGCTATTGTTAGGCAAGTATGAGAATGGTAACTAAACTCAAATCATAACCTAAACATGTACCAAAAGATTACGTTATAAGGTATATGAGAAGTAGGAATTCATGTACGTATGCATAGATTGCGTAAGTGTAACAGGCCATGGCCAACCAGAGTAAAGTTATGATGTAATCATGAAGAGTATGTAGTAGAAACTAAGACTATCATGCCAAACCAATGGCTGCTCTAGCACGTAAGTAACTACCAGTATGTTGTAATGTTGAAGTGAAAAGTGTTACTAAGTGATGTGATTGTCAGCATTACTAAAGTGCCCATGATTCTTCTACAACCTAACGGCTTTGCTTGTATAGGGGAATTCCGGTGCCTATAAGGCATAATAATATTTTGAAAAGTAAAGAACTCACATTTACTCACACGTAAATTGTTTACCGTGCAACAGCGCACGGTGATAAAAAGACCAGTTAACATCGCCCCGCAGGGCCCACGGTAAACCTCCCCTTTTAAAAATCCTTGAGAGTGGGATTGGTTTGTTGATTCGTTAGCTATATGTCTCTCTCTCTTGAGGGCAGAGATAAACATTACGAAACTGGAGAAATTGCACTAAAATAATGTAAGAATTACTGTTTAAACAAAACCCAGTTTCCTTGGAATGTAAACTGCCCTCGACATAGGAAGGTCAGGGTTCGACAAGAAAACGACCTGTTCCCGTAGCTTCCTTTCCCTGAACACTCCTCCCTGCGGCAAAAGCTAAGTGTGAATGGAAACCGGTGGACAAGCCGAGACATCCCGCCGCTCGCTGCTACCCGATGCTAGCGGAAGAGGGGAACGAGAGAGCCGAAGAGGGAGAGAAAGGACCTAAAAGGAAAAGAGAGAGAGGAGTGGCCGTTAACCCAGTACCTAATGACAGTAACCAGATATCGTCCAGCAAGATACGGGCTGCTATCACACCAGCTGGCTACGCATGCCACATAAGAGGTGCAAGTTCAGATCTGCAACCACAGTATATCAATTGAGGTGTCACATCTACAACCTGAGGTTAAAGTGGTCTCGCTCGAGATGGGTCTATGTCACTTCAGGGGGTGGCAGATTGATGCATGCAACATTGCTGCGCAGCGCGTCTGCGTACTCTGTAGGCCAACTTTGCCCCATCAGCAACCCTCCAGAAGCTCAGGGCAAGTCAAAACAGTGGCACACAAAATTCCTGTGACTACAACAGATGATTCCACGAGCTGAGACAACCACAGACATGCACATAATTAACAACATTAATTATGAGATTGTACTGCCCGCCAAGATTCTGACGTGGTCGCCACCACCCCAACTAAAAATTACTTAACACGACGAACCATGGACCAGCCGACTTTGATAAGGAAGATGATAAGATTTCCACATGATCGCAGCAACCCTGCACCCAGTGACGTCACAGCTGCTCAGCCCCGGGCAGAGGAGATAGAACAGTCGTCAGCCTCAACCACGGGTGATAATTCTAACTTTAAAAAATGTGAATTATTCAGCTGAAGATGAAAATGATCTGACTGTATGAATGTTTCATAAGATATTTTTTTAAATTCTTAATAAGAGAAAATATGTTTTTTTTAATAGCGTGATTCTTGCATAAGAAATATGCTACGGCGCCCGCTACCAGAGATAACCAGCCGGTGTGTCGAGAGGCTTGCAACCCTTGCACCCCTGGGAGAGCCTACAAGATGAAACTGGGCTTATAAAAGGAACCTTTGAAATGCCCTTGCCAGAGTTTTTCGGCTCGCCAAACGAAATGGTCAGATCACTCCTGGGTCTGAAAGGACCACCACCTTTTCTATCCTACAGCTTGCAAAAGCTCTCTCTCTCTCTCCAGTTCCAACAGCCTGGAAAACTCGTCTTCCGACACCAGGTCCTGCAGCTTGGAAAAGCTCACTTTCCAGATGTAACCGCAACGTCCACACCCCTGCACACAGTACCCTAGTTTTCCATAGCTCCATGGTAGCAGGTTGTCGCAATGTCCTAGGTTGCCCTCAGTAAACACTCGCTGTAAAGGCGATACAGTTTCAGGAGCTTTATTCAATGTAAGAGTTCTATCCACATTTGCCTTCACCTGGTATAACGTATCACACATCCATTTAGATTTGTGTAAGAACCGGTATTCCCCAGTGTTTTCCTAAAGCACCTACAAAACGCTAAAACAAAAATTGTAAATTTTTGTAACTTCATTTTTTTTACCCTGCTTCCCCTTATAAATAAAAATTAAGTTGAGTCTCTTAATTTAAAAATAAAGTTTGGCTCAATTAATATTTAAAGATTTTTATGCGAGATAAGTGCGAGTGGACCAAACTCTCCAGTGTCACTCTGTCCGAAAGGATCTGTAGTCCGAAAGACATCATCTGATATCTGGGCGGGTCTGGAACACCCACGCCTCCCTGAAGACGCATACCAACTTTAGCAGTATTTCTCATCTGTAGGGCATCTGAGTGGCTGAGAAGCAATTCACCAAGGATTACTGCTTCACGGCTAAGGAAGGCGTGACCATTGTTATAGTTGTGAGCCTATTGTGATTGAGGGAAGTTTGCAGAATAGTATTCAAATGATAAAGAACGGAGGTGGACATCCCAATTTGCTGTATCGCAAGGCCTGATAGGCACTACAATTCGAATTAAGTTCAACCGCCTTCAGACGAACAATCCAACTCGGAATAGCACACCCCTGTCACCTGTACCGCAGGTCACCTTGCCAGGATCACGTCCCATTTTGCCTATGGTAATCCCCACCCACGAGTCCAAACTCGATTACGTGTTAGGTACATGTTGGCCATGGCACTGCTACGACGACATCAGTTACTTGTGTACACTTTTATCTAGCCCAGTTACTGAACAGTCTACTCCGCCCCCATCACCGACCGCCCACATGTAAAGACGTGTACAGTTCTGCACAGCCGCCGGAAAGGTAATAAAACAAGGTGATTCTACCTCCACTCAGAAACGTATGATGGCTTCCCCTCTCCACACATGTTCCCGTACATAAACCCACAAAACTATCCCTTCTTAGGAGACTGTATCGTAAACGAGACGCTGAGTAGAGACATGCAATGGAGGATTACCATACGATACTCCATTCCACATTAGACAACCTCCGAATCATTCACAAGTCACAGACACCTCATCCTAGTTATTTTAGTAAACCACTGACAGCTGGTGTCTCGAATCTTGGCTACCTTCACGGTGAGCATGGTCGTGCTTCCTGGGAGAGAGACCCACACCATTAAGCTCACCCTGGGTTTTGATTCCCCTCTGCCATCCCAAAAGCCTTCAGTTAGGCAGAACCCTACCAAGTACCCCGACGTGGACCAAACCCCGACTCGCCATGCACATCCGTAAAACGTAAATCACAGCGGAATGAATTATCACATCCAGTAGGAGGGAATCTGCACTTGAGAAAGAATAGTAGAGAGGTGGTGCCAAAGGTACCAAGAAAGAAATACCCTACAGCGAATTCAAAAGAATTTTCAACCGAAAGAGAGTGAGTGCGTCACACTGAAATGTATGAATTTCCAAATTTTTTTACCACATAAATTGGAAAAAAAATAAAAATAAAACCACATTGAATTGCATTGTAAATTTCAGGCATTTAATGCCTTGTAAATATAAGGGAAATTGTGGGATTTGAATAAATGGGTTAATTTAAGGGGAAAGTGTAAACGAGGGGAATGCAAAATCAAGGTGCTACTATACCTTTTGTCAAAACCACCGCCAACTCTCAACATACCTTCACCTAATTTTTCCATAAACATCTGGCAAATCCAACCAGCCACTACCCCAAATTTTTATTTTTCCAAAGTTTTATAACAAAGCACTTAAGTTATTTATTTATTCAAGGTTTTTATTTATTTATTTATTTATTTGAGACCAAATTCAGCTCAAGGCTGTTTTACAACTGGTACTTTCTACAACTTAGTATATTCTACATACGTTATACAATCTTTTTTTTTTAATTTAAGTACTACACATTACATAGGGAGGAAGCCTATACCATAACTTTAATTTTAACCTTAATAATTTTATTTTTATTTAACTATAATTTTAATCCTAGTCTATGTTGACAAAAATTAAACTTACATACACGATAGCTCTACTTAAACTGGCTCTGAAACAGAAAGGACTTATATTTCACCCTGAACAAGTCCAGCAAGATGGTTTTTAAATCTCCTGGCAGGTCATTCCAAATTTTGCTTGCCATATATGTGAAAGAATTTTGATAAATGAACTTCGAAAATTGAGGAACTTGAAGGAATTTTTATTATGGGTGATGTGGTGATGCAAAGAGTCGAAGATAATAAGCTTGACTAGTAAATATTCTGGCTTTTGCTAAATGATGAAAACACCTATTTTCCATATTCAACCATTTGGATGTGAAAAGGGTATCGGTGACGTGATCTCACTTTTTAAGACTGAAACAATATCTAAGGCACGCATTTAGTACTTTCTGTACTTTATATTTTTACTTTTTATTGATATTAACAAACAGCCCTGCACAGTAGTTAAAAACTGATCCAACTAACACGTAGCACAGAAGAAGTTTAATGTCAGTAGTCAACATATTTTTTTATGTCAATACAGATCTTTGAGGCGATAATATGCAGACTGAATAGCTGCGGTATTTGTCAAAAATTATACCTAGGTATATGCATGAATTTTTTACGATATATTTTCTTCGTTTATAGAGCTGTAGAGAATTAAATTTTCTGTAATATTTTTTAGTGAACCAATGACTATGTACGAACATTTTCAGGGATTAAATTTCAGAAAGTTTGATTCACACCATTCTTTAAAATTCAGTAAATCACTATTAATCTTTATGATACTCTCATTAATTTAGTTTACATGACAGGACAGCAGTAATTGAGTGTCATCTGGATACTGATAGCATTTAACATGTTTGAAACAGGATGCTAGCAGGGTGATGTAAAACGAGAATAATAATGGGCCAAGAATTGAGCCCTGTGGAACTCCATTTATTACTGGCTGCCAATCAAAGTATATTTTTCCATGGTTCGTTTGTACTTCAACCTGCTATGTGTGGTCTTCAAGGTAATTTTCTAACCACTTGCAGGAGTCATTTGAAAGCCCAGGCAAAAATGACGCCACGAGTTTTACAAGTACTTTCTTATGATCAATCATCAAAGACTTTGGTAGAATCCAGGAATACGGCAAACGTTACATTTCCCTCATCCATAGATTTTTAAATAAAATCTGTAATATCTAATAATGCTGTGTATGTGCTTTCACACGGTCGGAATCCTGACTGTCTATCATAGAACTGTTTATTAGCATTCAAATAGTTGGGTAATCGGATGTGTACAATCCTTTCAATAATCTTGGACATTACAGGTAAAATACTGAATGGGCGTAGATGTTTAAATTCTGTGGGATGACTGACCTTTCCAAGATGTTTTATTTTAGATTGTTTCCAAGTTGTAGGGAAGGAGGACGATTGGAAAGAATGACTTATAATGTGTTTTATAACTGGAATACAGTACGGGGTACAAAGTTTAATCATGTTTATATCAATTTTATCTACACCCATTGCTAATGTTTTTATATGACTAATCGACTCGTATACTTCCCAAGAAAGTATTTAAACAAAACTAAATTCTCCTGTTGGCACTATCACCTTACTATCTATTTCGTTACTGACATCAGGCGTAAGGTCGCTACTTTGCTAGAAGATATAAAATAGTAATTTATTTTGTTCAGTAGTTTAAGTGAGTCTAGAATGTCTTTATCAACTGTCTCCTTAACATGAAAATATTTTTAATGATTCCACAGCCTTTTTGTGTCACTGTGATGTACATTAGTTAAGTCATTGAAAAACTCAATTTCTGAATTTGCATATCATACTTGTATTTACAGTATTTCGAAGTTTCTTATATACTGTAAAATAATGTGGCAGTTTTGAGACCCGATAATTCTTTTAGCTGCATTCCCGTTCTTTCATTTCACTTTGTATGTATGACATCATCCATGCAGAGTAACTTTTTCTCGGTTTACTGTATTTTAATAGTGCATGCTTATTAAATAAAGGCAGCAAAGAAACTAATATAGAAACCTTTTCATTGACTGACTTGGCGGCGAAGACTTCAGTCCATTATATATTTGACAGATCCTGATAAAACTCTTTACTGTTGAAAAATTTGTAATTTCCGCATAGTTTTACTAGCTTCTTTACTGTTGGGCTGCCGAGTGTCAAAGATAAATAAATAAAATTATGATCAGTAAACCCAAGAAGACTGTTTTGAGCACAATGGGAAACTGAACTATCATCTTTAATCAATATTAAGTCTATTAGAGTCTCACTGGTCAAGGTTATTCTGGTTGAAGATGATACGAGTTGTTTGAATTCGTAAACTGAAATAATTTTGGCCAAGTATTTTATGTCTGAGGTGGGTTTAAGCATGTTTATATTAAAAACTCAGAGGTTTATAACGTTATCATACAATGGTATTAATGACTCCAATGCTTTTCGAAATAATACAGTTCTTTGTAAGATACATCTGGTGGTTTATATAGTACTCCGATAGCAAGTTTTTGGTGTTTGTGTGCAATTTCAAACCAGAGCTGTTCTAACCTCGTGTTATTTGTTGTACCAACAATGTTACAGATGTCTAATCGCTTTACGCTCACCGTGTTGCTGACGTAAAGACAAACTCCACCTGAACAATTTCCTGGTCTATCTGTTCAAATGAGCTTGTAACCCGGTATGTCTATGAGTGAAGATGGTAAAGAGAGGCGTAACCACATTTTCAATACAGTAAAAATATGTACAGTGGAAGCCCGGAATACCGCGGATTCTGTTATACCGCGGGGCAATTTATGTCCCCCGGCCTGAATACATAAGTGGAAAGTGTGCGGTCAGGTAAGCATGTGGTCTGTCTGCGGGTGGTCGTGAGTCGGGGACATTGATGGATGAGGCGGAGGAAGCAAGTGCGCTTTCTCCCTCCTTTCAGCGCAGAGATATATTTTACCAATTCATTACAGCCAATATTGCATGTTTACCCGTATTCAGTTTCATTGGTGTGGTGCGAAGATTTGACGGAAGAATTCCTAGTGGTCCTTTTTTTATATGACCCTATTATACCCGTTCTGCCGTTTGGTAGTAAACAGGCCAAAAAAAGGTACTGTGGCAACCTTTCCATCTTATCTGGGCGTTGGATCAGTATGGGGGGATAGCACGGTCATATTTCCAACCGAATATCATACTCGCAAGTGTCCTGCTGTCACACATTCACTGGCACTTGCAAGTTAACATGAAATGTATGTGTGCTGTATAGCATACCACATTCAAGCAATTACAATTATTCTCTGGCCAAATTTTTAACTAAAGTAAGTTGAAATATGCTAGAGTAATGTCGTAAAAGGGATACCAACTTCTGTGGCGCTTTTGGTACAAAACAGGCTTGCAATGCAAGGGGCTCGGGGTTCAGATTCTGGGTAAGGTAGGGACTTAGACATTTACAGGCATATAATTAATCTAGGGGTATAGCGCTACGTAATAATAATAATGCTGTGGACACTTTAATTATAATGTGTACACAGCAGCTGTAGCAGAAAGTCTTCCCATTTTCAGAAAATAAATCCCAAATTTGATGCAGGCCTCGAAATTCATGTTTCTTAAGTAATTTACAGGCCTATAATTAATCTCCTATGGGGTATAGCTCTACGTAATCATTATAATTATAATGTAAACACTTTGATTGTAATGTGTATATAGCAGCTATTCGGCCCGTCTCCCCATTTTTGCAAAAAATAATTACGAAATTTGACATGCGCCTCAAAATTTGTGCTGCTAAGTCATTTACAGGCATACAATTAATCTCATATGGGGTATATATCTACGCAATCATTATAATTACGATGTAGACACTTTGGTTATAATATGTATATAGCAGCTATTTGGCATGTCTTTCCATTTTCGCAAAAAAATTACGAAATTTGAGGCGTGCCTCAAAATTTGTGCTGCTAAGTCATTTACAGGCGTATAATCAATCTTCTTTCTGTTGTACATTTCATTTGCAGCGAGATCACATAATAACAATACTAAGTGTATGTTATATAGTTCACCAGAAAATGTATAAATGTTTTACATACGATATTCAGTAGTTGATAAGACTAATATTAAAAATTCTAAGCTAATAATAGCTCATAAGACTAATATTAAAAACACTGATTAATAATAGGGACAAACAATTTGAAAACGATAATTAATAATAATTTAAATTAGTATATATATTCAAAAACACAAACAGATTACAGTTTAAGCTCGACTGTGCGTTACTTATTACACTCATAGTTTTACAAGGAATAATATTAGATCTACAGGTTTGACTATACTAGTGCGGAGAAATTTTATAATTTTTATTATAATTTCATTTAGTATTTTAAGTCGTTAAAAATAAATAAGAAACACTTTCTAAGTTTTGAAACTTATGTTTCTTTTTCGGTCAATTGTTTGCGATCACTTCTGGTGCATACACTATCTCCGAGAGCTGGAGATCTTGCTCACGTAACATGCCTCTTACCTTCTTCATGCTGTATCATGACGACGCCATCCGCACTTTTTTCACTCCAAACCTGTGTATGGGTTCTTACAGGACTTGTAGCAGAGCTGCTGTGAGGTCTTCTCTAATTGTGACCCCAGTGTTCTTAACATTTTTCTTTTTCCTGAACATCTCACTCTGCTTTCTATAGCTGACAAATTTTACAGTTAGTGGCCTCAGTGCACCGTTGCCTTTCAATCCGATCCGATCGCTCCTGTCAATGTCTTCCAGTTTAAGAGGCACTCAAATTTGTTCAGAGATGCATAGAAATATCTCATCTGCATTTTCTGCAGCAGCTTCTTCAACGCCAAAAACATACATGGTTGGTTCTTCTCTGGTACTGCTCCAGTTCATCTTGCTGCCATTTTAAGTTTATCTCTAATGTGTCCACATGATTCCACACACTTTCCAGTTTCTGCATAACATCATTTTGTGCTTCTGTGTTGAACTTAATTAGCTTTTCCAATTCAATCAACACTTTTTGCAATACAATATCTGTCACTGATTCTGCAATCATCTTAACAACGTCGTTGGACAAGAGTACTCTCATAAATATTGTTCTGAATGCTGCCACAATAGGGCTGTCCTGGCCACCCCTGGAAAGGTCTTCAAACACACACAACATAGCCTCCGTCACATGCTTGGTCGCTTATTGCTCTGCCATTTCACAAAAACTGGATCAATAATAAGAATAAATTTCAAATTCTTTTCTGCCCTGGACGCCTGTATCATAACAGACAATTTGGAACAGTTTAAAATCAACGCCTGGCTGTTTTTCACCTTCTAAAGCAACTTGCAACAGGAGCCGACTGACACCCGACTTACTCCACTTACAAAACTTAACCTTAATTGGAATTGGATATTAATTTGAAATATAAAGTTTTAATGCTTCACAATAGACTAGTATTTTTTTTTTTTTTTTTTTTTTTCACCAAGCCAATTATACTGCTTCTTCCCATTAAAACTAGCAAATCTGTGTTTCACTTTAATAAACACTAGATATAATTCTCTAAGAAAGGCATTACAAAGAGCTAAACAATGACTGAGAGAATGTAACAGAGGATTTAATGTGTTAAAAAGCAGAATAAAATGCAAGGAACTAAAGTGGAAAAAGCTATTTAAAAATACAGATGCAAAAGTAGTTTTCAAGAAAAAAATTTTAAAAATGTCACACAAATCTACAAAACAAACACACAAATTACTATCATAAATATTAATAAGATTAGTAAACAAACTACTAACCTGTCTTGAAGATATTTTCGAGCTTGATGGATGAGAGCAAACTGAGTCTCGCTCGAACTACGTCCTGCAAGTGGATTATCGGACATCTGCACTGGTAGCTGGGTCATGTACTGAACAACTTCCCACAATTCCACAGTTTTCTGAAAATTAATATACACAATCTAATAAAATAGAGATACTATATTAACTTCTACATTTGAAATATAACCATACTCTTTAGAAGAAACAAAAACACCTGGAGGATATTCTGACCAAAGCAATTTTTAACAAAGATGTATCTAGTGAAAAGTGGTCCAACTCAGCCCATCAACATTTATAAATACCACTAAAAATACTACCAATGTCAAGTGCTCAATTTCAAAATACTTTTTTTTAAATGTAAAGTTGTTGTCTAAATATATATACTTAAAGTTGTAAATATCGATCAAAGAACCATCGTAAACAGACAAACTTAGTGGTAAAAATCTCACTCCTAGAAAGAATGATACAAGCATGGAAAATAATGAGAATTTCCTCATGATGATGCCTCATTGCATTCACTAGTTTTTTTCTATATCCTTTATGACTTTGTGTGTTGATCTGCTCGCCAGGAATAACTCTGTGCTTCAGGCAGACTTGCTAGCACCATTCAACGCATTCATTATGAACCTGCATCAGATTTTAATTTTAATTTTCGCTGTCAACTCTTAACAATTTTTAGAGAATTGGCATTTACTGGAAAACAATGTGGTTTACTTTCAGGTATATATTTCTAGTTGTTGCTTTCAAATATAGGATCAATAAATAATTGCCTGCTAAGTTTTTTGCTTATTCTTTCAAACAGTGATCATTTAATGTCTATTACTTATCAACATTTACAATTCATCTACTGTCAAGTGCTGATGAGAAGGGGAAGCTCTGAAATGTGGGCAGAGTGGATGGGCCTGGTGCGCTGAAAGGTCACTGTCGTCTCTAGCCCGTACTACTAGTACTAAAATTATCAGTTCACAGGGATATTTCCCTTTCATATGATATGCATACAAATATACAATATTATGCTATAGTATATGCCTCTATTACTTTTTTTTAACAGTAACCTTAAAATTGGCAATTAAGGCACCCATCTACATGGTGCGTGAAATATTTTGTAAAGTGTTTGAAGTGCAAATATTGAAAGCAAACCATTTCTTTTATGTATTCCCAATCTGTTCCCATACTAAAATAAAACGTATTTCACAGTAGTTACAGTTTTCAAAACATCTTTCACATTACCAACAACAATTTGAAAACTTTTAACATGGCCAAAAATTAACATATTCACACTGTTTCAACTTAAAATGTTTTACTTGAATACTTGTGAAATAACTAGTGACCTGCAAACTATGTTGATAGAATAAATTTAGGGCAAAACAGTTTAGATCAGGAATACATAACTTTAAATTACGCTGGAAGGAGATACTTTTTTAACGCTTACCTCAAACAGATAACATTGTTGTTTGGTGATAATTTATTCTCTTTTAAGAAGTGGTAACACCAGTTCCAATTTGGAAGAGGAAAATTAGTCATCCGATGATTCATTCGAGCTACTGGAATCACTGCACTAGCATACAACAAAATTGTCTATTGCATCTTCCACACGACAGTCCTTTTGCCAGTAGTCTGCTTCTATATTATGGACATGCGAACAGTATCCTTGCCAGTCTTCTTCAGTGACGGAAGATATTGCTTCCGTCACACTTTCCATTAGCTTTGTTGATGAAAAACTAGCAGTGATGTTCTTTTCCTGCACTAGTCTTTGTTTTAGACCACTCTAGTTCAATGGGATGAAGTACACAAATATTAAGGAGGAATTCTAATAACATCTTGACCATGCAGCTTTAAAAGTTGGTCAATGCAAAATACTTTTTCAGTCTTCCTGTTCTACACAATTAAGTCGAAAAGCTCTGTTTTTCACATTTCATCAGAAAAGGGAATGTTATTTGCCAACTACGATTCCATTTCCTTTTTCACTGCATACTTCGATAGGGGTTAATTTTCTACCACTGAATGGTAAGGTGCATTGTCCCTTAATAAATACAGACTTTTCGGTACGTTTGGCAATAACTGTTTATGCATCCACTTTTCGAAGTTCGCAGAATTCATCTGGCCATGGTAGTCCCCTGTAGCTTTGTCTGCTGGAAATATTAGCAGTGCATTTGCAAATAATCTAAATTTAGCACCTGCGTGAAAAACAATTACTTGGTTCAAAGAACTGCTGTTGGTTAACACACGAGGTGCAGTATCACTTTGGCAACATTTGTTAAATGTGATTTTGCTATCAACCTAGGTTTCATCAATGTAAATTATGGGGCACCCCTCCATTCTGTACTGGAAAATTGATTATAAGTATTTACAATGCCAGTGGACAATGTGCGGTCTTTCCATTAATATTTTCCAAGAACTTTAACAATGATTCCATTTAAACTTAATTTCTTTCAGTATCCACTTGAGCATATGAACACCCCATGAAAGATCAATTTTTTTCTCTCAAAGCAACAAGAAGCTTAGAATATGTTGGTACTTGTTTCTGTACTAAGATAAAAATCATAAATGACGTCTGATTGCTCTCCTATAAAATGAATCACAGTGCACATTTCTTTCATATGGATGTTTTCGGTGTTAGCGTGGTTTTGACAGTGAACTGTTACAAGCATCGGCACCGCCTATGCAAATTCTGGAAACACTTTTCATAGAAATTCCAGTGTAATTTGATGCATGTAGACTGGACTGAGATAACAAATGCTTTAATTGACATTCAATAGCTTCTGTGTCACATTTATCTATCACATGTTTGATCACCTCCCTCGCTTCGTTGTGTATAGTTTTCTTTTCTTCATAGACTGTGCCATAACATACCATCCTGATATGCATGCAACCAAAACTAACTGGTGACACTTCAAGAGAGCTGTTTTTTCTGGCATGACTACTAGTGAGGGTGTCCAGTAACTACGATAGCACACGATAAGCGAAGGGGAGGTTTGCAGTCCCGACCACCATCCCGCCATGCAGTCTTGACTTCTCATCAGCTCCCTACTACAGAGCACCATACTACGTACTTTTAAGAATTCGTATGGATGTAATTGTTGAATTTGGACCATCCCAACTACTGGCAGGACCAGCACTTGCAGGGTACTGGGTGATAGCTCTATAATATTGCCCTTTGCACAATAAGAATAACCAACAAGAAGATACTGATATAACTAATGAGCCTACTTTCCTCAACATGCCTGCAATTATTTATTAAATAAGTTCTTGAAAGCTAAGTTGGTAGGTAGAATTTGACATCTTGTTGAAAGCAAAATCATTAGAGGCAAAACCAGAAGCATATGCAACAGTAGTGAGATAATCACAAATACAAATAAACATGTGCCTTACCCAAGACTTAAACCTAAAAAACCTTGCACTATAAGCTAGCGTGCAATCAAATGCATTACGAAAGTCAGATTCGGAGCATCAAATTTGGATTTAATTAATCAAATGTTTCAAATTATTGGGTTTACTTACTTAAAATATTTACAGGGCCGTCATTTTGAAGATAAGAGACTAAACCACTTAAAACGTAATTTTACATGACCTACCATAGCGGTACTTGTATGAAGAATTTGGTGAAAATTGGTTGAATGGCCCCTCAGATATGGCATAAAACATGCATATCTTTCATGTGATGATTTACATGAATGGAGGAAGAAATATATTACCAGATTCGATAATTGTATACTGCCAGAATACAAAGTTAAGTTAAAATTAATTTCAAAGTTTTGCAGATAGCACACTACGCTAAAATGCTTTTATAACAACAATTCTACCATGGTACAAATGCTTTACCAAATTAGGTAAGAATGGGTTGATTGTTTCCAAATATATGACAAGAACTTTTTTTTTTATTGTGGAGGTATCTTACAAAATGGGGTATAAATGAAACTCTGTATAGACAACTGTGATGGTTGTAATATATCATACCAACATACAAAGTTACATTGGAATTTGTTTTGTTAATAAAATATGAGTTAAAATATTGATACAGCCACATACCAGTTTATATCACATGCTGCAGTACTATTTGTTTACCAAATTTGGTAAGAATCTGCCAATTGTTTCCTGAGATATTAAATAAAAATTTAATTTTTTTTCATGTGGCATAGTTCTCAAAATGGCAGGCCAAAATGATCCCAGTAGACCCATTTCATAGTTGTACCATTTACGGCCAGCATACAAAATGAAGTTGGTATTGAATACATTGTGTCTACGATAAAGCATACTAAAATAAAATGGCTATAAACCTGCCATTTTGAGACCTTTTAAAAATTTACCAATTTAAGTCATCTGTCGCAGTATTTTTTTTTGTTTGCCAAATTTGGTAGAAAACTGTCAATTATTTCCTGAGATAACATGAAAACTTCATTTATTCCTATGTTGCTATCTTACAAAATGGTGAACAAAATATGTTTCATGTATATACAGTTGACATATGTAATAATTATTACTGCCAGCATACAAAGTTACACTTGAATTGAAATATGGTTTTGGTGATATGTCATTCTAAGCTAAATTGCTGTATAGGCACCAATTTGAAAATGAGTGTCTGATATGCTTAAAACATTCCACTTATCATCTGTTGCAGTACTACTTGTTTGGCAGATTTGATAGTAATTGGTATCTTGATTCCCAAGATATGATAAATTTTTTGTTTGTGCAGCACTATCTTATAAAATGGAGGACAAAAGATGCTTCTTGTAGATACGGTTTATAGTTTTATTATCTACTACCAGCACACATGGTTACATAGTCTCGTTGATATAGCATTCTAAACTAAAATAGCTGTATGGATGCCATTTTGAAAATAAGTGTAACATGCTTAAAACATAATTTTACACCATCTGCCACAGTTTGCCAACTTTGGTAGCAATTAGTTACTTGTTTACTGAGATATAACATACAAACTTTATTTATTCATGTGGCGCTATCTTACAAAATTGTAGGAAAATTGGTTGTGTGTTGGCATTTATTATTCTTGTAATACATACTTCCAGTGTACATAATTTGGTATTAATTGGTTGAATGGTATGGTAGATATATCAAGTAAACCTAAATTATTTATATGGGCACCATATTGAAAATAAGAACATAATTAAGTTCAATCACTTTGTTCAGCTGACCTATCATGGCAATACTAACATGCCAAATTGTATGAGATTTTATTTATTAGTTTTCGAGAAATATTCAAAATCTTTATTTTATCATTTGGTTCTATCTTCCAAAATGGCAGACCAACAATGTAAATATCAAAATTTAATGCTTATATAATGCTCTACCAGTATACAAAATTAGGTTTAAATCATTTTAATAGTTCCTGAGTTATGACATCACCCAAAATATTAAATTGGCTGCCATTTTGAAATTAAGTGCCTGGCATGGTCTGAGACTATAAAAGTAATTTGTGAAATACTATGTCCTTACTAAATACTATGTGTGTACCAAGCTTGGTGAAATTCAATTGACAAGTTAAAAAATTGAAGGGGCGGGACACATGCACTGACATGTGCACATTCACACAGGCAGGAAAGTGATATGGTAAGTGTTTCTTTCCTTAGGAAAGTAGGCTAAAACCCATTTCTGACACCATTTCAATGCTGTGGTGTGATTCTAATTCTCAGCAGTGTCCTTGTTTACTCTTCACAGTATTATGGAAACCCACTCAACTAGAGCAATAGAGGACAGTCCATAATAATTAAACATTACCACTTTTTCTAGTATTTCAGATAAAATATGGCTTGCTATATAATGGATATTTTGTCCAGAATTACTGGTTTGTGACAACAGTCTCTCTCGTACTAGGTGCAGGTACTTTTGCAAAGTTGGATCAAATCTAGTAATCAGTGATTTTAAAAAATGTGGTTTAAATCTGAGGCTAAAATGGTACTGTACCCTCTAAAAACTAAACTGCAGGAAGCTAAAAATTTTAAAATTTCTAGTAACTTCTCCAGTATGTCTTTCCAGTGCTCCTCTACGCTCTACAGCCCAATCATGCAGGTTAGCACCACTTCCTGTTAAGACAATTTATTATGCAAATGCAGAAGACCTGTTCACTGTCACCTGTCATTAACTTCGCAACGTCTCAAGAGGTATTTATTACATAAAATATATTGGCAATTTACGAATTTAAGACATTGCAATTAAATTAAGAGCATAGAAACAAATAGTACAGAAATATTAAGCTTAAGTAACAAAATGCTATTCAACTTGAAAATTGGTGGATGTGTTCTTTTGGTTGCCCAGAACAACACACTAACACCTCAAAAATATCCAATCATGGAAACATGTCACCATTTTGGAAAATTACTGTATATTGGATTTTTCCTCGGGACCCAATTTGGAGATTATAGCACTGTATTTTAGTGTGATTAAGACAAGCTTTTTGTGAAGAATTATCATCCAGGATGTCTAAGGAGACTGTAAATAGAATTTCCAATACTTTTCCCGCATTATCACATAATTCACAAAAAAAATGTGACAAACTATCAAGTAGATTCAAAGTTGTGTGAAAATTGTGAGGCTTACATGTGAATGTTTCGGTTGTACTTAAAATGCTTTATAATACAGCAACATGATGTGATGTGACACTCCCATTGTCAACAGATGAAATTTAATGCAGTTTCAGAGAATGTAACATCTGTCTGCAATGAATGTCATCTCAGACAGTGATGCAGTATACCAGTAAATACTTTACCGGCAAGTAGATTGCAATTCTGTACCATGCCATGGGAAAAACTGCAATTAAAATATAATACAAAAGCACAAACAATACAATAGCCTTACTTAGATGCCTGAGGGGTGTATCTGAGTTCATGATATAATAAAGATAAAAGAACAAATTTTGATTGTAAATTTATTCACACAGCTATTATTTATATCACTAATCTATCTATCCCCACTATTACTCTTTTTATTTCTCAGTGAGAGCAAAATGTAATGTCTATTTCAACTCTAATTAACACCCTTCGTAATGTCTCTGGTTATAGTCAACTCATATTCATCATTAACATATATTCAGTCTTATGTTGCCATAATTTGTAATGTCTTTCACTCACACATCCAATCCAATGGTCCAGCCTGCCAGTCACACTATTCACTGCACCGATACTCATAGCCACAGATTTTCCTCCCGTTGGTCACTTTTCTCATCGCTCAATTTGCTCGGCATCAACTGCTGAAACTCCAGCCACACATCGACATAACTCCCAGCTCGGAGGCTGGAAGGTTCAATGCATCCTGAGTGATGCTGAGAGAAATGAGGTCAGGATCCAGAGCATTCTTCAGATAAACACAAAAATTCAATACCAGCAAGGTTAGGAGTGCATGGTGGGATTCTTTGTGTAACAGATATGCGTTTCTTGGTTTATTGCTTGCCTGTCATACAAAACATTCCATTGATTTTCGGCTGGTCACGCAGACCACTGCTCCCTCCTCAAGTCTGTTTGTCCCGAACAGACTCTGCAAATCCGGACCTTCGTAGTGTGCCAATCTGTCAATGTGGACAATCTTAGACTCTGCCTGAGAGCCTTGATGACAAATCAGAAAGATTACATTATTGATCTTCAGAATCCTGTAGGGGCCTACCCAACATTTCTGTACATTCGAGTACCCTTTTCTTCTCTGTGGGTTGCACAACCACACAAATTCCTTCTTGAAATACCTTGCCCAACAACCTCCTGTCATACTGGGTCTTCATCCTGTCACTATACGGCAGGGGTGCAGACAAGATTTTATTTGGGGGGGGGGGGGGGGGGCTGAACCTTGTGTTATCAACTTAATGAAAGTTTATCTGAGAATTTCTATTAACACATATGTTACATAGATAAGAAATAATTTATACAAAAAACTATTAAATTGTATGAATAAAAAAAATAATATTGATGTGAATAATTTCTTATTAAAAACCAATTGATTTTACAAATTGAGAAAACTTGCAGCTCTAAATGAAGTGATCATTAACATCATTAATTAAAGCCATGTCTGAATGAAACAAAAATATTTAATTTATTTTACACTGCATATAAAATTAATGTATATTGCACTGGACTGGAGACATGAATAAGTAATAGATCAAACATTAAATACTTTTTTACTTCAGAAATGAAATGACTACAGAACAGGACTGGGGCTGGCACTGACAACACCAGATTAAATTGTCAAGTATTTCATCATTGTCAATTTGTAAAACCAGTGAGATGTGTACAGAACACTAATATTTAAGTAATATTTAAGATGCCTTGCAACTCCTGACTGAGTGAAGTGGTCAAGAAGTTCATGATTACTTATTAGGAGAGTCAAGTCTCTATGGATAAACATCGATTCTAGACCATTGAGTCTGTTTTCAGAAATGGTACTTCTTAACTAAGATTTGATCAATTTCATGTTCGAAAAGCTTCTTTCTACTGAAGTGGTGGAAACTGGAAGCACAGCTAAAATTTTGAGAAGAATGTACACATTTGGGAACAGATGTCTGTCACATTTAGCGAAACTGTCTATAGCTCACGTAGGTTTTTTTTCAATTCCATTCCAATTTTGCTTCCATAGATCCCACTCTCCTTTGAAAGCATCTTCGTAGGTATATTTCAAGTCTTCTTTATAAAAGTCAAACACATTGCGAATTTTTTTCAAATGGCACATCACAGTATGCGGAGATAACAAAATGGAGTGAGGATATGGTCTCGTGGTGAGTTAAGAAACCCAGAGATAATGAAAATATATCATCTATGCAAGGAACATATGCAATTGTTCTGTAGTAAGAGAATGGATCAGTTGATGATGGTGGATTTGGACAGTGTATTTGGGTACCAGAAATACTAGGTACCTTAATGTTAACATGGAGACAAGAGGCCATTTGCTGCACATCAACAAAGTGTTCATGAAATTCATTTTCCAAATTATGTCTAAGTTTTTGTATAACAGCCTTAATCTCATTACCTTGGTTGACAGCACTGAAAAGATCTAGGTTTTCTTTCTGGACGTATTTTTAGAGATTATATGTTAGTCCCAACTACTTGGATGTAATGGCGAGAGCTGTGAGAAATGATACAGTACATATACTGTTCAGGATAAGTGATGCATTTTTAGAATGATCCCCTAGTAGCTCACTAAGGTACTCGAGAGCTGACACAATTGGCTCAAGCATTTGTTTAAAAAACTGAACACTTTCATGACGCTCAAAACAAAGGGTCTTGATGCGGCTACTGCTGCAGCTTGGTTCAAGTTCTTTTATTTTCTCTTCTAAAACTTTTGTTCGCTTTGCGCTTGCCCTAAAAAGAGTACACGTTTCTGAAACTACACCCATTGCATTCTGGACACTTCGTACCTTAAACGAATCCATGAGAGACAGATTTAGGCAAAGTGATATACAGTGGGTGTGGATGGCTTTTGGATACTTTTTCCTTAAGAGTGCTTGAACACCTCTGAATTGACCTCTCATACCCTTGCCCACTTATGTGAGCCAGATCCAAACCACAAGCAGCGATGCCTCTTTCTATTAATTCTGCAAGAACCTCACCAGTCACATCGTAAACTAGAACAAATGAAAGGAAATCCTCTCTGACAGTGTAAGGTTCTTCGTAGTCATCAATATACCTTACACATAATGAGAACTGCCCAACCTGAGAGATGTCTGTGGTTTCATCAGCTAAAACTTAAAAAACGCTCTTCTTTACTCGTTCGATAATCTTCTTCAGGCAGAGTAGACCAAAACAATCAATAATCTCGTTCTGAATCCAAGGACTGGTATACATAGCATTTGAGAACTATTTTTGATGTAATCCTGAAATGCTTGATCCCCTCCATTGGCCTGATACCTCAGAAGACAATGGAAAGTGCCATCATTATCCAGGTATAGAAAAGGAAATGCATCCACAATCGGCGTGACCTCTTAGTGGGATGTTTTGCAAGCCACAAAATCGAATGGTTTCCACTATTCCATGCAGTCATTCTCCATTATTCTCAGCATCTTTCTTCCTACTATGGTCTAACAGCATGTCAATGCTTTCCTTTCTTTTTTCAACAGTAACAACATTAGCTTGGGCCAAAACTATGTTTTTATGATATGTTGTAGACTGATGCTGTTTGAATGATTCAATAACTTTCTTCAAATTATAAAATGGTTTTGTAACAAAAGAAACTACATTTTGATGACAACCTATTCCGACTTCATTCTGAGCTAAGAAAAAAAAACACATAATGCACAGTAGAGACCACTGTTAACTTTTGAATAAGCCAGCCACTTGTTTTCGTCCAGCCATTTACGTTGGAAATGGTGTTTGGAACTCTTTCCATCTTGTGTAGGAAATTCCAAGTTTGACGGGGGTTTCCACAAGGAATAGCGTTTGTCCACTTTTTGAGCGTTTGTAAGCTTGGCAGAGGCACCAACAATTTCTGAAATATTGTTAACAACTGTCACACTGCTGGACATTGATTTACTAGCCCCTTCGCCACAAACTTCATTGCCTGTACTTGGTGTTAAAATCTTCCCTGTAATAAAACTGTCACTGCTGGATTATGGATCTCCGATGAGTCATGATGCATAGTTTTCATAACTCAATTCAGGCACCTCAATGGACTCCGTATCACTAGTCCCTGTAGTTGTTACATCATCGGTAAAATCTGAATTGGCTGATGATGCTGGAGTGTTAGTAGCATCAGTCAATTTCCCCCTTTTTTTTGTAGATATAAAATGTGAGGCAATCGACCCCTTCATTCTGGAAAAAAATTTGACATAAGACACCTAGAGTTACGTTGCCTATTTCTTTTATGTTTACTGAAACTTTGCGAGTTAGCTAAAATGTGCATAAAAACATTTCATTTGTCCTTTGAATTTTAACATTTTCGACTTGGGCTATGCATAAACCAATCTCAGAATTAAATAATAGTCAAATCCCTAATTTGCAAGTTTCAAAGTTAACAAGAGCAGCGAATTTTAAGAGAAATCCTAGAACACTAAAAAAAAACTGTCAAAAATTTTTTAAATCCCAAATAAATCACGAAATAATGAAAGAAATCGCAATGGAAATTAACGAGCAAATACAGCCTTTTCGTTAAATTTTACTGTTTTTTTGTTACAGCAATGTGCTTAAAAAATACCTTGAAAAAAGTGATGAAAGAACGAAACTACAGCAAATACTTTTGGAAGGTGTTTTTTGAGAACATAGAGATCTCAAACTCAGTAAATTTTACTTTCTAAATTCTCAATTATTTTGAAACGTAAAATTGTCATGTGGTCTGAATTGGGACTGTGAATAACATATTCCAGCACAACAGTACATAGTTATAGAATTATGCAATAGAAAGTAGAAGTCTGCCCAGTAACAAAATTTGTATTAACCATTTACCACTTCAAAGATAAATGTTTTTTTGCATGCTAATGCTATGTGCGAGCTACAAAAATCCAAACCATGCTTACCTCTGCAAACTGTAATTAATACCTAGTCAACACTAATTTTCAATGAACATACTTGTGAACTTAAATTTTTTTTCAATACTACAACATGAATTACTGCAGCACTTATTAAAACTTCTCAGCAAAAATTTCACACAACATAATACATGCTGCACACGGAAATCAAATTACTCAACAAAGCCTATTAGTTAATAAAAATACACATAAATTTTCAATTTTGTTAGCTGCAAGGTCCCAACGTCGTAACTGGCGGTCGAGTTGCCAATGACAGACTGCAACGAAAACAGTAGGGAATAATATCGGACACGGCCTATTGGGAATGATGGCAAAAAGCACAACAGTGCTACTACCTAGGCGGCTCTTTAAGAAACATGGTAACAAATACAACAGTGCTACTACCTAGGCGGCTCAGTGAGGAAACATTGCATGAAGTTAAAACATTTTGTGATCACTTTTGTCAGCACTTTTCATATATCTAACTTCTTAAGCTGAAAAAAAAAATGTAGATATGGGGGGGGGGGAGGGGCTGCTGCAGCCCCTTCAGCCCCCCCCCCCCCCCCTTGCAAATGCCCTTGTTGTATGGTTGTGCCTTACAGAAGGACAAATCCCTTCATTATCAATTTGAAAATATAATGCAACTACATAATTTTCCCTTATCTCTTCCTTTAGACCATGTCTACCAATCTGAGAAATGCTGACACGGCAGATGCTGCAGGTTGCGGCTGGATCCTTGTTCGACGAACATTGAAGCGTTGGTAGCTCCTACCTCCTGTCAACTTCCTCACTCCCATTTTTGAGCTCATGTAACTGGTTCTTTGCCCTCCCAAGGCACTTTCTCCACACAATGGGCTCTCCTTTTACTGCTATGTGGCACAGTGTTTGCAGGGCATCTGGACAGCACTTGTAGACCACTGTGTGCTCGTTCCAACTGCTTTGGGAGGTGCAGCTTGCAGCATCAGCTCGTCAATGCTGTATCTCAGTTGTTCGGCATATGCACGTAGATCACAAATTTCTTAACGCAAGTGATTACATACGCTCATCGAAGCCATTTGTTCATCATCTTGGTGCCTGTTTTCCTACTGCTGCTGTTGATTCAGCTGCTGCTGTCGTGGACAATAGGCTCTTAGGTGCCCCAACTGTCGACATGACCAACACTCCCTCAGTTTGGGTGGGGAGTGGCAAAGCTCTGTAGCATGAACCCTGGAAGCAATGTCCCCTTCAGTGTCTTCGTTATTTTATCGTTTCCCAGCATCACTGAGCATACTGAACATCGGGCAGCACACTCCTGTCTTGCTGACTCCACATCCACTGCTCTGGCCAGGCCGTCCTGTATGTTATGAGGTGCAGTCAGATGTACTGCTTGCCGTATCTCTGTGTCGACGATGGCATCGATGAAGAAGCAGACTGCGATGATGGTGTACACCTCCTTGGCACACCGTTCCATAGATAGGCGGGAGAGTCGCACAATGTCTTGCCATAGCTCCGGCAGTGACTCCCCTGGTTGCTGGGCGTCGCTTTGCAGTTGGGTATGGTGGGCATGTTGCAGGTAACTGTCACCAAAACATAGTTCCAAGTCCGACACCAGTGTGGGGTATGCCAGTCAATGCTGCTCTGACAGAGATTGTTGCATGCTCAGTGCTCAGCCTCTCACTACTGCAACGAGATAATAAGCCCGCTGTTTGGCTGACAAGCCATTCAGGGTGCCGCCTATTTCAAACTGGTGTTGGTACTCATGCCCAGAAATTTGTTTATCTGAAGAGAAGTGTGAAGCTAGAGTATCCTTGAGATGAGGCATCTGCGACACGTGTCTGAGCGGCCCAAGGGATGTGTCTTTACATGACAGGCGGAACTAGTCGCAGTGACATGGTAATGACGTAACCAGTCTCAGCTCTAATGGTAGGGGAGCAAGCGATAGTTTCCCCTCCGTTCCTTTAGCACTTGCATTCTACAGCCATGGTGGAAGGTTCATGAAGTGGAGTGGAGAGCTGGCGCGGTGGAAGGAAACAGCTCCTCGTAATTTGTAGCATTCTGTGATGACTGAAGCGAAACCCTCCCTCATAAAGAAGGCCCTTGCAAGGCTTGTCGGTTAGCACGAAAGTGACAATGGTTTTATATATACTTATATATATGCATGCTTGTTTTAAAACTGCTGCATACATAAAACTCAACTTGTTTATTCATAAGAAAAAGCTCAATATTTGTGGTTTTAGGATATACAAGTAAATCAAAATTTCGGAGCTTGGCAAAGTAACTAACACGCAATGCTACAAAACTAATAAGGTACGACTTTACCACTAATGAGAGGTGGCACAGTTGTATGGGAGTTCTGAGATTCTATTCCCTGTCTTGCAATCCTGATTTAGGTTTCCGATGGTTTTCCAAAATTACTTCAGGTCCTGATGGCGATGGGTTCCATTTCTCCCCTCATAGTCTCTAATGACCATGCTATTTACATGACCTTCAAAAGGTATAAAAAAAAAAAGATTGTGGCGGGTGGCTAAGCATGTTGGTCTGCACTTTTAGGTGCCATAACTGCCTCAACAGTATGAAGGTGCACTGAATAAAAAAGATGACTACTTCCTGCTTGCAATACGATTGTGTTAGAGTATTTTGTAAACCATTTAACATTGAGGCTTGCTGACCAAATTCAGAAATGTATAAAAATTATTTATAAATTATGAAATTCATAAAATGTAATAATAGATTGTAAGCTACTGCGGGATGGGAAAATTGAATTACTGTATTCTGAACATTCCATAGTCTTTTCTGTGTGTTTAAATTTCCAATAAAATTTTTAGTTATCTTATTTGCCACACCGAGTGCCAATGTCTAGAACTCCAACCGGGTTGATGCAAACATAATATTTAAAAAATTGTATTACCAAGGTGGTTTTCAAAACAGGAAGGTGTTTGTACAACTTACGTGACATGCATGTATATTTAAAAAAATTTATTTCAAACAATACAAAAATAATCAAGAATATAACATTTGCACAATAAAAGTTGGGTGATAATTTTAATCAAACATATATTTTTCTTATTAAATAAAATACTAATATAACATTACGAAAAAAACTTCAGCACATTGTTTCCTTAGCATTACTAAAATTTCTTTCTTCAAACTAATGTGCAACTACATTGATTAGAGTAAACTTTCCTGGAATGAGAAAAAGTAACTAAAGAAATAAAATCACCATGACATGTTTTCTTACATGAATTATTTTGTAAGTGATGGCGGGTAGAGTTGTAAGTACAATGGTAAACTTCCTAACACAGTTAATAAAATGGTAGATGCTGAAGTAGGGGGACAATGGTTCAACATACTTTCCACGATTTCTTCAAAAGTATTAATAATAGAACCTATTGCAAACATTTTTTCATTGAGATTCTGGCATGTGTTAGTTAAATTAATTATTTCCAAATTTTTCCAAGAGGAGTTCATAAATCACGAAGTTAGCCGGATGTGTGTATATTGTGTTCATAAACAATCACAATATTTCAATAGTACAAATAAACAACCCAAGAACCATAGTAAATAACATTACTTGGCACTTAACATTCCATAATTACTTTGTTAATTTCAGTCACGTTGTTCCGAAATAACGTTAACAAAATAATACAGAAGTGAAGTAAAGAGATTTAGATGGCTCTTAACAGCGAAGTCTTGAGAGCCGATGAGGGTGATTGAAGTGAATATGGAGCGGCGCCAGAATGAAGGGGTGGGGTAAATGGAAGGTCCCTGAGAAAACCTGTAGACCAACAGCATCAACTGGCACGATTCCCATTTGTGAAAAACAAGGTGACCCGGCCGGGGATCGAACCCGATTCACCTTGGTGGGAGGCGAGCGTGCTAATTTCTCAGCCATTGTGGCCCCGAAATAAAACAGAGAAACACATTTTGGTTGTATACGAAAGCTCTTTGCTGAACATGGTAATACTCGCAAAATACGCTAGTGGATTATGACCCAATGGAAATGACGTACTTATTCTTCAGTTTTATTTTTGAAGCAATTGCTTCCAGAATGTACATTGGATCCCGTATGTCGTTTTTCAGCAAACGACGTCCATACATTGGGTCAACTATTTCTATTCTTTATAGAACCTGAACAGAAATCATAAGGAAAAGTATTACAAGCTACTAGATTGATTATGAGATTAGCAATTTTGTATCACAAAGAAGAGACATAATCACAATTATAGGTGTAATAAATTCATTTCATTACTGGTACCAAAGGATGTTACCCTACCTGTGTAATGATTGTACAAACCACATTTTCTTTATCGAATTAAGTGAGATTCAGGTGGCAGGAAAGACAATCATAATTAACTCTACTGCAAACGGCATTGCCGCTACTTTCTGCTTAGTCGGTATTTCAGTAAGAATTAATTTAGGTTATGAAATTGCAAAGGAGGAACACCTGAAATGCTGCATGTTTATAAATGTTTGATTCATATACTAATAAATAACAGGCATAAGTACAAAATTAAAATAATAGGTAGTAAATCCTGAACCATACAGTTAAGCAAATAAATATTAGTATTTGCCAGTGTCCATACTTTTCTTATTTCGTTTATCACAGTATCTGGCAGGGCCCATAGTTAGGATTACATGAAGTTAACTTTGTTAACTATAAGTATAAGCTCACGTCATTAACATTAACACGCTTCATATGGGTATTATTGAGACTGTAGGGCTGCAAAACTTCTGCAAATTTTATTATATGTGTATATCAGCTCATTGAGTAGTTCTGCATGTACATAAGTCAATTTGTTACAGGCACATGTTGTGTCAACTATGTTAATTTTTTTTATGTAAGTACATACTTCAGATGGAATACATGATTTTCATTTCATACTTTCTTGTGAATCATCCTGGAGTACAGATTATACATCCTATTATGGCAGCAAAGTAGTCCACGTACAAGCTAATTTTTTCTACAAACTTTATTTACTGTGCTACTCTTCTAGTATGTCGACTTAAAGGGAAAGTCTTCAATGTTTTGTTAGAAATAAACTTACTTAAACTAGGGTGTTTTTGGAGGTATCATGAAGAAAGTAAATGAAATACACTGTAAAAAATTGTGTAATTTTAAGAGGAATGTATGTGCTAGCAGAATCTCCACCGAAGTCGATGTGTTTTCACCTACAAATTTCAAAAATGTTTTTTACTCTGCGTTCAAGAACACCTGTCCTGAGAAGTAGAAAATATAATGTACTCTGTGCTACTGCCTCTGCACTCAAAGGTGTAAAATAGCTATTGCTAAGAAGCAGTTGATTAAATCTAATATTTGTGTATTTGTTTCTCCTTTACAAGAAAATTCACACAGATATCGTAGTTATAATTTGCTGAAAGAGTATGTGTCTTTGTCAATAATTCAAATGTAAAGTAGCAAGTTCACTTACCCTACATGTTTAACTATTTTGCAACGTAATTTTACCATAAGTATCAGCTCTTCTACAACTTCATGTTCATTTAAATACTACAAATGTGTAATTTTTCGATTTTTCAAGTTGTTTTACTCCATTCTTTAACCTGGCAGTTACAAAAAGTTATAAAAATATTTTGGAACTGTTGAAAACAAATAACTGCTATAACCGAAAACTTGTTATGTGTTGCTGTACAATCACAGATACTAAGAAAGTTTACACCTACATGGTAGATGTAAAATTACAGAGTGTAAGATGAACAATTTAACGGACATTGAGTGTTTATACAACAACCGTGTTTTGCAGTAAAAATACACAGTTTAAGATATTTAAGCAAGTGGGTTAGCTTGTACATACTTCAAAATGTGTAAATTAACATTAACATGATGATGTTAATTTGTCTATTTTAACCTATGACTTGTAGTCTTCTTTGAATTCCTAAGAAGACTGTATAAAATTACACATAATGTAGTTCCTTTTTACACATACATAAATAAAATTAATTACTGTAATTTTTTACACGTAAGTTAACATTGATTTTTCAAAGTTTAGACAGCAAGGATTATATTATATTAATAGGCTTATTACTACTATTATTTACTTGAAAATGTAGCCAACACCACTTACCTTTTGAGCTTGGTTTGCATTTTTCATAACCAAAAGTCGTCATCCTTGTCAACTGTTATAAGTGTAACCCATTTGGAAGAATACACTGTGAATGTGCACTTACTTTTGCCAATGATGTATGCCTTGTATCCGATACTGATAATGACTATTTTTTTTTTTCAGCAATACTTCATCTACTTTGAATTTATGTTGGCAAAGGCACAACAAAAGAATTTATTTAAATTACCCACATTTTGATTCATAACTGGTATTCTAATTAGACATAAATACAAAAGGAAATATTTCTGGTGTTGCTGTAGGTAGGCCTACTCCCTACCAGTTGTTTAATTTTGGGGGTGAAAACCTTAATTATGGTGAATGTTAACAAGCACAAAGGAATAATTATATTTTGTGAAAAGTATATTTAATTATATAATACATACTACAATTGTTCAAAATTTTCATTCCCGAACAAGATTCTAATGCCGCAACAATACTGTCGCATAATTTTGCGCCTGCACCTTACACCATGTCATTTACATGATTTTGTTGTAATTACATACACAACAAATAAATTTTGGACAGAGGCTCAAGTGCGCATATCCCTAGACTTTTGACATGTACCAATCATGTAAACTTTTTTAAAGAAATTTTAAAAAAATAAAATTAAAAAACAACCATTGAAACACAAAAAGATAGTCTGTAACACCGTGGTACCGTAACTTCCAAATATTGGAGACAGAAACAAGATATCTTCAACACATTTATAAAATTTTTTTTTTGCTTAGTTTCTAAATAGTATTTAATTGTTGCAGGCATGTTTAGAATATTACGGAGTACTTGGACTAACATAAACTATGTACTAAAATGCAATTTTAACACCTTAAAGTTTTAATTTTCTGTAAAATATATTATAAAAATTAATACATTCCGTTCCACCATGTCGTGCAATAGGTCACAAATAAGCAAGTGTTCTGTCTTTGCCTACGGTAAGCTTGCAAATTTACGTTGTGGACTACAGATAAGGCTTGGGTATGACTTATGCTGCACCAAATACTTATTAACACGTTCTGGAATGCCGGCCTAAGAACTTTCTGAGTACCAGAGGAAAAAAATAAGACACTGATTATGACAGTAGAAAAATTACGCTGATTTAATTAGTGATATGATAAATTTCAATGATTGAAAGTAGAGCCATTTCCACTTTAAATAAGAGGTTTCCCACTGATTCAAATTTAGAGTTCAGTTTGTAGAACAGTGTTATTTTAAACAAAGGCTGAAAACCTTTGGTTACGAGATTGCGGGCTATATAAATCGCTTTGGAATATATAGAATTTCAGTGGTTTTAAAGTGTTGGGAGATATGTGGGTACTGAAGGCAGTCAGTAGTACATTTAGTTGGTTACTGTTGGTTTATTTCTTTGCATGTATGTCAGTGAAAACATTGTGCTATCCATGCCACCAAAAAATTGAAGCTTCCCACATTGTTTTATTCAAAGTAAAACCTCCCGATACAACATTACAAATAAAAAACCATACCACTCTTGCCAAGCCGGGTAAGTATTAAAAATTTATTAAAATTGTTTTAGAAACTTGAACACAAGAGCTTAAAGTCCATCCTGCACAGCTGTTTCACTGTAGATGCATTGCTGTGAACTGCATTGCTCTGGTTCCACTGAATAGCATTCTCTTTGATTGTCAATCTTCTTTGCTTGTCTGAAAAAAGGTAATTTGCAATTATATAATGTATTAACACAATTATTTATAAAAAGTAGGTTTATACGTCTCTGTGCAAGGTTATTTGCACTCTATAATAAGTATGTATATATTTATCTTTCCTCAAAGTACTTCATAAGTGCTGCAATGTTTTTGTTTTTCCTTTTAGATGTGAGAAATAACCAGAGACTTCTTTCCCTTTCTCCACTCTTTACGTACCACCATATTCATGGTCCGGCTATGGTAACATGAGAAGAATTTGTCGACAACTGCACGCAAGGACATATCAGGTCTTCCCCTTGCACCTCTGCAGATATTCCACTGTGACCTCTCCACAGTGGTAAACTGACGTGCTGTCTGTCTTCCCCTTCAGATGAAACAGTATGCTGTGCATGTTGTGTGCAGGTAGGGTCAGCAGCTTGCCAGCAGACACTGAAAATGGCTTTCGTTGTGTTCCGTTTACACAAAATTCAAAGCGGTGACACCATTATTTTATTACAGAAACCTGTAGCCAGCATATCTAGCTATGATTGTATCATTCTATTTTCGCAATTCTCTCACAGAAAGCATGCTCAAAACTGACATGAAATAGTCTATTTTTGCTGAAATCGTGAATTTTTTTAATTCATTGACCTCCAATTGAAAAAACCAAAACATCCAGATATGCATATACATTTTGTACATTCCATATAAAAATTATATTCAGGTACAGCAATTAGTTTGGGAGAAAATAGAACATGCTTGCGAATGCTTATTTGAGGTCTCTTCTGAGTTTCACACTTCTCTTAAGAGGCAGGTTTAATCGAGACCCCTTCCCCACTCATGGCTGCGCTGCACTAATGCTGCAGAGCTGCTAACTAATCTCTAAGGTTGCTACATTGGTTATAACTTGCACTGCTTCCTCACTATTCTGGGCTGGCAATGTTGTGATAGTAGAATTCTGCTGCTGCTAAAATTAATGCAATTGCTTCACTACTGCACCAATCTTCTGTTTCATTTCATCCTCGACACTGTCCATTCTTAAGTTTACAATGTCCATCCTGTCATTTACACTGACCACTTTTTCATTTACACTATCAACATTTTTGTCCACAGAGTCAACTCTAATAGTCACTAGCTTGCTAATATCTTATTTTCCTATCAACATTTTCATTTACAGTGTCTATTTTCTTGTCTACATTGTCACTTACAGTGATTATTACATTATTTATTTCCAATATTACTTTTTTTATTTCTCAGTGAGAGCAATATTTTATGTCTATTTCAACTGTAATTACAATGGAACTCTAAATTACACCCCGTGATTTTGCACCTTCCTGCATTTTGCATATAGTCTTTTTGGACCCAATGTCTGTTTCTATAGCATAAATTTCCATCTATTTATGTTTTCCAGCTTTTTGCAATATTTTTTCTCTGTCCCTTGAAAAGTATAAAATAGGAGTTTCATTGTAACATCCTTCATGTCTCTGTTTGGTTATTGTCAATTAACTTATACCCATCATTAACACATGTTCAGTCTGTCTATTACCATCATTTGTAATGTATTTGACTCATGCATCAAGTCCAATAGTCCAGCATATCAGTTGTACTATTAGCTGTACCGATGTTCGCACTCGCAGATTTTCCTCCTGCTGGTCACTTCTCTTATCTCTCGTTTCGCTTGTCATGTATCGCTGAAACTCCAGCCACTCATCTACTCAACTTCTGACTCAGAGGCCTGTCGCACTTTTATATCAGTCTCCCTGACCATCTGTGTGGTTCAACGCACCATGAGTCACGCTGAGAGAAATGAGGTCAGTAATCCAGAGCATTCTTCAGATAAACTCAGAAATGAAATACAATCAAGGTAAGGAGCACGCTTCTGTATACTTTGTGTAACAGATGTACAGTTCCTGGTTTATTGCTCGCCTGCCATTAAAAACATTCCACTGACTTGCCGCTCATTATCATATAACTTCTCTGTCCTCTTCCACTCGCTCGTGTAGGAAGTAGTCAAGGACAATGCAGACCAGCGACACGTAACAATGGATAGTAAACATAATCATTTTGTGAATAGATTCTCTATTAAAAACTATAAAACTATTTTAGGTTTACTTTCATTGTACAAGCAAGTAAATGTAACAAGTGTTTTTGTTGTGTTACTTATTGTGTTTACCGCCTTTTCTTTTTTTACAAAACTAAATATTTAATGTATCTTTTTCTCCACCATTGTCTGAAGCTGGCAAGAGCAATGTCTATGTTTCATGCAACACATTTATTGGTGGTCACAGTCAGCCGGCGACAGCCAGCAACTTCACTCTGGTTACAACTCATCACACTATTATAAAATCAGAATAACTAACAATAAACATAAACTTATTTCCATATTAAGTAATCTTATCACAGACATTAGATCATATATACAAACAGTTGTGACCAGAAAAAAATAATGTCATCTCTACTCTAAATAAAAGTAATTGTTTGAAAAAGATTTTTAAATTAAAAATTGCATTGCCATAGTGAATCATCAGTGAGCAATATATATATAAAATAACATTAACTCAATAATAAACAAAATAAAAGCACAGCTGCTATAGGCTGTTCACAGTAAAGTGAGCACTTTTGAAAGCCCTCTCATTTGGAATAATAGTCAATAAATGTATGTTACTGTAGTCTTAAATGTTAAATTCCAAGTGCAGTGGAATACATACATTGTGTTTGTTACTCACATGTCAATATTTATTTTAAAATGTGGGCTAAAGGACAAAAAATTGCTGAAAGGAAAAAGTGACTAGGGCCTCAAAAGTGCTCACTTTACCATGAACAGCCTATAACAACTACAGTAAACATAAATGTGATAAACGTAAAGTGAATAACTACAGACTAATCTTTCTTAACAACTTTTTCTAATATCGTTGAAAAGGTCAGTTATAAGTGCATCTTTATCACATAATTAAGCACAGCATATTGACTTCTGCACAGTTTGGTTTTCAAAAAGATTCCTCTACAGACAACGCTATTTTTCGACTTACTCATGAAATACTTAAAGTGTATTATTGCTATTTTCTATGATTTAGTCAAAGAAACGTGCTATTGCCATTTTTTATGATTTAGTCAAAACGTTTGACTGTGTGAGCCATTAAATACTTATAGATAAGCTTAAGTTCTACAGTGTGAGAAATAATCTCTTAAATCTTTTAAAATCCTATCTTAGTATTAGATATTAAAAAAGTAATTATTAGTGATAGAGAATCTACCTACAGCAGATGTGGTCTCGAACCCAGAAAATCTGTTACATGGTGTCCCTCAAGGCTATGTTATTGGTCCACTTTTGTTTTTGCTCTGCATTAATGATTTACCGAAAACTATTCAATCTCATGCTAATACCAACCTCTTTGCAAATAACACTTGTATATCAGACCATGGGGAATCCATAGAAATGGTTAAAACAAAGCAAATATTGTCATCAAAACCCACTCTGATTGGTTTCAGGCAAATTAAATTGCAGTAAACATAAACTAATGTAATTAAATTTATGGCTAATTATAGTAATCTATTTAGTAAACACCTGACTTTTGCTGATGAAATATTATCTAAGCTGATCAAGCTAGCTTCCTGGGCTTAACAATCGACACACACCTAAACTGGAAATGTCACATCAAAATTTTGATCCATAAATTAAATTCCACAATTTTTTCATTATGTACGATGAGCAGCTTTGTAAACCTTTAAATGTTAAAGGTAATGTATTTTGCTTATTTCTAGTCACTTGTCATGTATGGCATATTGTTTTGGGGCACCACAATGGGAATTGAAAAAATTTTTAGACAGCAAAAACCTGCTGTCAGAATTTTATGCATTTTAGCAGTAGAACTATTTGTAAATTTTTGTTTAAATTGCACGGTATTTTTAACTTACCATCAATTTATATTTATTCAATCTTAATCTATGTTAAATAAAACTGGTCTATTTACAAAACTATTTCTTCATTATATCAGCATGACACTAGAACAAAAAACATTCTTCACTATTCATTCAACAGGATAACCTTGGTCAAAACAGGTATGTACCACCAAGTAATAATATTCTTTAGATGAATATTTACACTCATACACTAATTAGTGACTTTTTTAAGTATAAAGATTTAACTGTTTTATTGTAAATTTGGATATGCACATTTATCTTGTAATATAATCAAATTATGAATTCGTATTCTGTATATGTATTGTATTTATTTTGTTGCAATTCATGTATGTTTTCGTTATTGTATTATACTGTGTATGTTTGACAAGTATTCTGTATCCCCCAAGAATCTCTCTCACATATGGGATCCACAGAAAACTATAAAAAATAAATAATAAATAAGTAAACTATCACATTACTTATTACCTGTCATTCTGAACCTTAGCATTACCGAGAAAGTTATGATACACAAGTAATATATTCTATTACACATTACACACACACAGTTAAACGGCTTGCGGAAAAGTGTCCAAATAATTTGACGATGTGAAAATGGTGTACCCATAATAACCATTGAAACTAAAAGTTTGATTTTATTAAACTGAAATAAATTAAGAAATTGTAGAAATGTAAATGCTCATACACACAAAACAAAATATGACCTTAAACCTCTGCACACAATACTGTTATACTATATTCTGTAAAAAAAATTGTGAAAGTGGCACAACTGTTTAAACAGCAACAACAATGATAGCGCTGAGAATTTAGTATGTAATTTGATAAATAATGCAACTTCTGCTCTTGCGCATGCATATTATGTTGGGAGAACTGTTACTGTCATGAAATGTCGCTTAGGCTGACAGCTGCTACACATAAAACCATACAATTGGAAGTAATTTAAGACAGTTTTCTCATACTGTAATTTGTTTATTTCAAATTCTGAAAGAGTTGCCAGCATTTTGGGCTAACTTTGGAAATTATTTTAATGAAAGCAAGAAAACCTGCAATGAATTGAATATTTTTGAAAACATTAAAACATGCTTTCAAGTTATCTAGTTTCCTTCCTCCATATGTAAACACAAACATTGCAATTTTAATTTCACACGTCAAACTGAGATGTGATACAAAGAAGCAATAGAGAGGAGATGAAAAAAGGGTAGAAAAGGTGAGGTGGGGAAAGTTGCCATCAACTTGTTGGCTTAAGGTGGAATATCAGATGCCATTTGCTTGTAATTTGAATGCAGAGCTATCTACCTGATGCGAGGGCAGATAAAAATGAAATTGCACTCATGTAGTTCACGAGTTTCCCGCTAGGTAAAACTATCATCGCTTAAATGGGACAAAATTTACAAAACGTAACAAAAAAAAGAGGTTTAGTACGGACGCTGTTGCCAGTTCTCTTACAAACACACTCCCGACCGGCCAGAGGTGGTTCCTCGGCTAGCGCCATAGAGAATAAAATAAATTTACTGTGCTGGTCATTCATGTCTCAAAATTTTCAAACCCAGTGTAAACCAGTACAAAATACAGACATGACCTTCTTCACAGTTAAAAATATGATTCATTCTAATTAAATAATAATTGTTTTTTAAGATTATATGTATAATTCTATACACCTCTTGTACCTTCATACAAATTAACATATAAGAAGGTAGATAAATACTAATCCAAAATCGAAATAAATAGCATTTTTAACGTACCTATTCAAGGCACAAATATATACTTGCATTTCTTAAACTCTAACAGATTAATGTAATGATTTACAAAAAGTAATACCGCACCTTGAAATGTCTGGTTCAAATACGGCTTCTGTATTTACATTAACATACGTAGTTACATAAAGTTTTTACAGTGTAGGAATGTTGGATATGAATCGTAAACATAACTGGTGTACAAATAAATTTTAATTTTTTTTTACATTTCTGATAGAAAATGTTTTATTTTAAAGTAAAAGGACAAGAAATATTTGTATTTCCTTTGAAGATTTATATAAACTAACTTGGTTGATTTGCAGTTAACTTCTAAACCTATTTTTTCTTCTTTTGGACCATTGCGTGCCCTTCAAGCACATGTAAAAATCAACATCGCCTTACACGTACCACTGAACAGTACAATTGTATGACATAGCCCACATGATACTTAGATACTAAACTGTGATACATAAGTTTTTATATGTATAAAACGAAACAAAACCGGTTGGAGTAACTGCCTGTTAGAATAGTGCATGTTTATTTTCACGTTAAAATCTCGCATAATTTACTGTCTCACAGTTTCTATTTCTGGATGAACACCCGTTGTGAGGGGGGGGGGGGGGGTGTGTGTTTATGTGAACGTATATGGATTTCGGGACAGTAATTTCTTTGTAAAAGTTAATTTATTTTAAGCAATGCTCAGTTAATCGCAAACTAACTACAGTTAAGCGTTGCTTCTGCGTCAGCACAAAAGTTTTCAACGTCGTCTCAAAACCAAACAGCATAGGATTAACATACCTTATTAACTGTCTTCAAAGCTTGAATAAATTTAAAAGCGTGAGGAGTGTGTGACTTGGGGCACATTAATAAATATATATAGTCTAGTCAAAGTGACTGCTAAATTTAAATACTATCGCACGCCAAACATTTATTTATTTGTCATGTTTTCGTAAAGTATTATTTATAAAGTTGGTAATTTGAAGATATTTTCTCTGACTCGAATACAAATCTACTATGCAGCTGGTCTCTGATGTCTGTCTATGGCTAACAAAAGTGCAGTTGTTGTAAGATGATGTTTCTTAAATACTAAGTGGGATTCAGTTAACAGATTATATTTGCTTGTTTGTTAATAGATTTGTCAACAGGAAGTTTAGACCACCATTCACATTACTGGAAAACTATCGGAAAGTTAAATTAATTTTTAGGGGGGGGGGGGGGGGATAATGAATAAAGCGGGAGATGTAGAAACTTAATAAAACAAAAAAAAATTGTACAGTGAGAACATTTTGAAATAATGAGCGTTTTGGGGTATATAAATAGGCTGTACCATAAAATTATATTCACTGTGAAACTGATACTGATAGCAATGTTAAAATTACATTGTCCGTACCACACCCTACCTCTCATTTTCTTATCCTGTGCACGGGCCTGTATGTATATACGAGTGATTGTATGTTTATGTATGTGTGTGAATATATGTATGTGTATGTGTGTATGTATAAATGTATGGGGTTACGTCTAGTTTTCCATTAAAAATTATGCGACGTTTAGCAATTGAATATAGAGTGTATACAAAGACAGCGGATTCCACATGATACAAGCCAGGATAATGTATTATACTTCATCGGACATGTTTGTGACACTTCATTATTTTACTTGAAAACTTATAGTATTTAACCTGCGAGTGTAACTATTATAAGTCTACTTTCCGAAGGAAACAAAGACTTTCCTGTGTCTGTGTATGTATGTCTGTGTGTGTCTACATGTGTCCCCCTTTTCCATTTTTGAATGCATTGAGTGGATTTAACCAAACTCTGTTTATATACGGTACATACGTAGTACGGACACCTGACTTTTATAGTTTTCGACGCCAATAACTTCCTTTCAAACTGGTCGGCATTTTATTATTAAGGGTGATATGTTGTATCTCGAGAATCATTCTTTTCGATTTAAACCTAATTTTGAATGCCTGCAGAATATCATGTAAGCATTAAATTTTGAAGTTTATGTTAGACCGCAATTTTGAAAGATAGCATAAAATGAAAAAATTAAGATATTAAAAAATATATTGAATACTATAACAGCAATTCTCACACTATTTGACAAGTAAGTCATACTATGACATGTCAGGTAAATCTACATAAATGAACTTGCTTAGATACTTATTTCAAAATGGTGTCCGTGCAAATATTTAAGGTTTATTTTGTACTAGCAGCCCGACATCATATCGTTCAGGTTTTGTGGGGTTACTGAATACAAACTTATATATGCAACTGCCCCTGAATACCTGCGACAACCCGTGACTACCTTAAATGAGCCATGACTACCCGCGACAACTTGTGACAGACAACATGTGACTACTCATGATTACCCATGACTGCCGGGACTACTTGCGAGTATCTGTGATTACCTGTGACTATCTATGACTACCTGCGACTACCCGTAACTATCTGTGACTACCCGTAACTATCTGCAACTATCCGTAGCTATCAGCAACTACCCGTAACTATCTGCGACTACCCTGACTACTGGTGACTACCAGTGAATACCGGTGACTACCCATGACTACTTGCAACTACCAGACACAACTTGCGATATATTCTTGAAACATTGTTTCAATTTATCTTTAATGATTTTGGTAGAGCATGCTTAGATAGCAGCCAACTAGCTCATTTTTCTCAGACTTGGTTTACAAATTTTTTAATTTCTCAAGGAATTGATTTATAATAACACATAGCCTATGTCCATCTGGAATAATATAGCTTTCTAACAGTGAAAGAATTATAAGAATAGGCCCTGTAATTTTGTTAGAGCATGCTTTGAAACCAGTCGAGTAGGTAATTTTTCTCAGACTTGTTTTACAAATTAAAAAATTTAGCAAAGAATTATTATTTTTTAATTAAACATAGCCTACGCCCACCCGGACGAATGTCGCTTTTTAACACTGAAAGGATTATAAGAATCGGCCTTGTAGTTTCTGAAATTAGCAGTTAGATATAAACAAACACACTCACTTTACCTCTTTAAATTATTATTATGGATATCAACTTTACCATTCAAGCAATTTTGATTAAATTTTGTATGCCGAAAATGTCTACTAGAAGCATCAATATGCTAACACGTAACCATATTTATCAACCAGTTTGTAAGTTAGTGCCACATGAAGATAAAATAAAGTTTTTATGCCATATATCGATAACAAATAAGCCGACTCATACAAAATTTCGCAAACAAGTATTACTGCTGCAGATGATGTTAAATTATATGTTTCCTATATGGCGGCCATATAGATATCTTAGCTTAGAATGTTATATCGTCGAAATTATGTATTCAATTCCAACTCATTTGTATGCAGACAGTAGCTATTACAACAATGAACTGTGTCTACAATGAGCTTTTATACGTCATTATGTAAGATAGTACCATATCAATAAATAATTTTTAATGTAATATCTCGGGAAACCATTGATCGATTCCAACCAAATTGGTCAAACCTTTTGCATTGCAGCAGGTGGTGTAAACTGCTATGTTTTAAGTATATCAGGTACTTATTTCAAAATGGTGGCTTTATAAATATTTCAGCTTAGTATCTTTTATTAACGAACCAATTTCCAAGTTAACTTTGTATGCTGGCAGTATCAATTACAACCATTAAATTTGTCTGTATAGAGCTTAATTTCTCTGCCATTTTGTAAGTTACCCCCATAATACAAATTAAGTTTTTGTCGTATCTCTGGAAACAATCAACCCGTTTGTACCAAAATTTCGTGAATAACTGGTATTGTGGTAGGACATATAATTATAGGCCTAAGTATTTTTTCAGTGTAACAGACATGTTCAGAATAGTGGCTATAAATTAATCATATGTTAGTGTGTTATATCTCTGAATTAATGCAATAGATTTTAGCATTTATTTCTATACTGGTGGTATACAATCATCAAATGTGCTAATACGTAATATTTTTGTCCTCCATGTGTGAAGCTCATCACTTGAAAAACATGGTGGTTTTATGTCATATTTCAGGGACTAATGGACCGACATTTAACAAATTCTGCACGCAAGTAGTGCAATGGTAGGCCATGTAAACTTAAGTTTATTAAGTGGCTCAGTCACTTATTTAAAAAATGATGGCGTTGTAAATAATTTAGGTTACTGAACCCTGTCGTTCAAATCATTAGACTGATTAAATTCAAAGTTGATGCTCGAATCTGAACTTTGTATTGCACATAATCAATCTGCACACTAACTTATGGTACGGAGTTTTTCCGGGTTCGAGACCCAGGTAAGGCACGTGGGAATTTGTAATTGTCTCACTACTTTTGCACATGTTTCTTGTTTCACCTCTAACGATATTGCTTTTAACGAGGCGACAAGTCCTACCTTCCATAACAGCTTTTAAGAAATTATTAAAAAATTAATTGAGGAAAGTATGCTCATGATTTATATCAGAAACTTCTTATTTGTGTTGACTATGAATCCAGCGATAATTTACTTGCACTTCTGTATCTACAACAATGTAGTATAATGATTCTTGCAATGTGACATCGCATCTTGAGATGTCTAGATCGAATACAGCATCTATAATTTACTTTAATATAAGTAATAGTTACATTAATATACTTACGATTACTTGATTATGTCAACTGATTGTCAAAATACCTTGTCTACAAATGTGCACTGTGTCAAATAGAATAGAAACGTTCTCGAAATGTAAATCTATTTCAGAATGTTTTACGCATACTTTTAATGCCTAATGAGCAGGGTCTCCTGATTTTTGTGAAACGTGTTCTGCGCCACCTACAGTTCATTATCATATATGCACAACGTCAGCGTTCCTTTGCTTATTAGACATTTGTCTTGATAAGAAACCATTTGTTAGTAGACCAAGTCAACCATATTTATGTTAATCTAGGAGTAAACATCTGTAATTGGCTGGCAGATGCTAAAAACCAGTACCAGTTAAAATAATCCAGTTATGAAACAGAATCTAAGTTTAAGTAATTTGGAAATGTAGCTAATAACTATTTTTTTTGCGAAAAGCTGGCATCTCCGCTAAATAGTGAATACAGAGATTGGGCCGATTATACATTTCTCAAGCAATATACTATACATACACATGATGAAATATGTGATGTTAATTTTCCTTTCACACTTTGTTACAGTTGGGTGTCTGTAAATATTTAATTTATAATATTTCACCACATAATAAATAATATATCGAGCCAAAGAGTTATTTGTAAATCTGAATATCCACAATGTGGTACGAATATAGATATAGGTTCCGATCAAGACTCACATTAGTGATTTAAAATCAACTAGGATATTATTTCAGGTTTTAAAGTAGTCTTGAAAATACTAATGTGAAATTGAATTATAATATTCCTAAAATACATTTAATAATTCATTCTGAGTGAAGGCAGTTTTGAGTATTGATTCAGTGGCATAGCCAGAAATTTCTCAAGAGTAGGGTTACATTGACTGAAGAAAGGGAGAGAGGTTATACTGTAATTAGTGGTGCTGTCATATGTATTAAGACCAGGATGTCCACTGATCTTATATTTTGGAATTCCCTAATATTCTCTGCTTTACAGACAGAATCTTACCAGTATCCCTGACCTGTTTTCAGAACCAAAACCTTCAATTACCATGTTATTCTACCACTGACAGAAAAACAACAATTCTATTAGTGAAGTTGAATTGAATTATACTGCAACAGACCAATCCAGCAGTGCCAATATTTTATTCAGCTTATCCAAATTTCTCTCGATACACGCTATTGACTTCAATGTCGTGCCCATTAAAAACACGCAAATACTTGATTTTGTACGTATAGGCTGTCGCGTGGCATCAACTCGCTACACTCCAATACAAACACTTCATTCAAAGTTAAACAGTTTTGCTCTGGTTAGTATTCATCGGGAAAAGGTGCACTAAAAACTAGTTGTAATAAAACTAAAATATGAGTGATTAATTTCAAATCTTATCCAATTTTATTGTAGACAATCAAAAGTACAACAAACACATCTGTACAATAGAACTCGTCACATTAAGTCTCTCTTCTGCATTCACGCAAATACATGATGACAGTAGCAGTCTCATTTGAGTTGAAAAAGTTACATCTCGCCTTGTGAGGAAAATTTACGAAGACGAGGGGGAAGAAAAGAGATATCAACTCCCTCTGCGCCTAACCACCTCCTGCACCCACGGAAAGAATTTAACAGAAAGCTGTTATAGCCCAAAAGTTGTTATTCACAAAGAAAAATTAAGTTAAAAAGAAAGAGAAATTCTGGTTGGCAGCACTTGTAGGTGCAGGCTAAATTCGTTCCGCTCGTCACTCCTTGGTGGTGGTTGTAGTAATGCTCCCGAGTAAAGGGTTAACCACGTGCATCTCGGCGCCTGCAGTTACCCCCCCACTCCCCGACAAAAGCTAAAAACACACACTTGGTCGGGTCTCATGGTCTATTGGTTGTTCCCTTCTCTCATGCTACTGTGTAGTAGGATTGAAGAGCTGAGGGCATGGGATTTTAGAAAAAAGTTTAATCTCAAAAGTTTCGTCACCTCGCTCTGAAACCTGGGAACCAAAAGTTCCATGCAGTAAAGATAACATTCGTATAACTATAACGTAAAATTGATAAAGCCCTTACTTCTAAACCTTGGCATGAAAGGAAAAATTTGGACAAAATACACTCACTGACAAAATTTAACTAAAAGTGACTGTAAAAAACTATTAAAAAGGCAATAAAACCCTATCAAAACACAATTGCTACAAGGCCCTGTGTCACTCGGCAAAGTTGTATTATTGCTAGTTCACAAACTTAAAAGTGGTAACTTTAAAATGGATATGCTCGTAATTACATCATCCTGTATTCAGACTACTGACAAATTTTGCAGAGTAGCAATTATTTACATTTGTCCTGACCTAGTGGAATATTCACTGGCATTTCCCTGTCATATGAAATTCCCTGACTTTTCCCTGTTTTCCCTGAATTATTAGAACAAAAGTTACTTAATATAGCCCAACAACATACATCACTGATTACAGCAATGATTTTATCAAAATAAAAGGCTTATTAATAATTTTAATTCTAATAGTTGATATCCAAATGGTAAAAAAGGGAGGGAGGAGGTTACAACACCCATAGCCACCCCTCCATCTCAGGCTACACCCCTGGTATTGGTGTATGCAGTGCATGCAGTGTCAAATATATGACAGTATATTGACGTGTTCTGCTTATATGACTATTAACTACAATTACGACTCATCGCTCTTTACGTGAAGTATACCCTTACTTCAACCTACATGAGAGTTGATACTGTAAACCAATATACAGTTGTTGCGTGCCGTTTAAATCTACTGGGCGGCCGAACATGTTGCTACAAGGTTACGCAACCAGCGAGCATGCCGCCTGCCCCCTCCTCCCGCGCTGAGTGCCTACAAGCTGTCAGCCACTTCGGGCGCGGCCGAGCACTGCCAAAGATCCACGAACCAAGAATGCTGATGAGAGGTTTCCCATCGCTCCCACACCAGCCTTCCAGCAGAAGGACGTCACACGCCTTCCCCGCACCCTGGCACGGCAGCCTAGACTTCTGACTACATAAGTCTGTGCACAGCGGGGCTCCAGGAGTCATTCGTATTCTTCTCTTGAGTTAACTCTGAGCACTCCTTAGTCCTGGGGACTCCAGCAAAACCTCGAGTCTTCAGTAGCCATCGTGGCTACCGTCTGCGACAACAACAGTCTTAAGACACCCATCGAACACAAATATACCTTGCTACTTTAACTTTAACTTCTTTTGTCTCTTAGAGACACCTGCATTAGACAGCTTTAGTTAAGTAGTTATATATTCAGTTTTCTAGTTCACATTCCGTCCAGCCTAGGACAAGGTCACCTACACATGGCTACCGTAGTTTTCCTTCAGTACTCCGTCTGCTTCGTAGGAGATAGCATGAGTCACTGTGTTTATTGAGTCCTCAATAAATACAGCTTTGTTCTCTATCCTAATGATTTTATTTTTAGAGTAACGTCTACTTTGCCCACTAGGAATAAGTTGCACTACCGACAGAAACCGGGTACTTTTGTAAATCCGAACTAGCTTGGCTGAGGCCCCCCTTTCTGGAGACCTCCAGTCTGGTACACACCCATTAGACGACAGCCTGTTGCTTCCTACTACCCCGAGCACCTAGGTGCTGGAGGGAACGAACAGAGGAGCCACAACCACTAGGAATACCGTCCACCAAGGAGAGACAGCAAGCCTAGGTTATATCACCTACCAGAGCACCTATGTGGTGTGGGCGGTATTGGCCTGGGTATTGCGGCCTGGCCTTGGCGGGATATCACATCCAGTAGTAGCATTGGTGACCCACACGGCTCAGTGTCTCTGATCTGCCCATGGATGTGGGGGATCAGTGGAGACTCTTACCAAGCTTGTGCTACGAATCAGTTACTGGACCTACACTATTATAAGAGAATAGTTTCTAGTCCGGAGTGCACGACGTATGTTGTTCAGCGGCGAACCTAACTCTATGACTTATAAGATAAGGCACGGCCGAAGGCATAGGGAACAAAAGATTGCTCATCTAGCTGCCAAGCAGCAGAATACCTTAGCCCCTCCTATGCAGGAAAGACTGGCGGAATGAGACTGTGCCGTCCCACTGAGATTACGGACAGTCTCCACTGTCCACGTGATATGATATATTCATTTTCCACTGCTCATCCAAACCAGTCCCGACTACCACCCGGTATTGAAGGGCTTAGCATACCGGACTGAAGCTAGGTATAGACTAGCAAATTCTAACTTCTGAAGTCAAGAGTCAACAGCCTGGAACTTAAAGTACAGTGTGAGATAATTCATTACATCATCATCTAACCCAAAGACTGTAGCACCAGCTTTGCTCAGTCAGCCAACCCACGTTACCAACCGAACGAAGACCTTCAAAGTCAGTCAGCTACCTAACACCCCCTGTCAGTTACCTATAACCGCACACTTGGTCTAGCGCAATAAACCTTGACAATCATGCCATACAGTCAACAGCCAAGCAAGCGTCAATATTTTCTGTTTGTCATTATTGGAAAGCAATTCTGATTAGCAGAATTTGTGGTATATCATACAAATACTGAATTCCATTAGACATAAAACATAAAACGGAAGCATTCTGTGTGCAAACTCTGCCAGAACATTATTACGTCAAACCTACTTTAGAAAAGCTGATTAACTGTTTCAAAAGATGGGAATATGCTTCACAATACACCACCATAATGTTTCTGAGATCATAGTATTAATTTACTTAAATAATGAAGAATTTTTATACCAGGTAACAATTACAAATAATATTACGTAGCAAATAAAAATTTGCTCTACATATCGGAGCTTCTGCTGTACGTTCTTGTCAATACATAGTCATTTTCTTTAGTAAACAAGTTACAGAAACCACATATAAGGTGCCATTTTGTAGAGCACAAACGTAGTCTAAAACCAGTATTACCTTACAGTTTTTCAATTAAGTTGGTTTTAACTGTCGTTTGTTTAGTGACTGAGTGCTGCTTGTTTTTTATTATCATAGCCATATGTGAATACAGAAATTACGTTAGGTGAGTCGGCTGAGATGTACATTGTAAATTAAAACGAAACATTTCACCTCGGAGCCTGTCAGAATACTTCGGCATAACTGTCAGAGTACAAAACAGACATGTATCGTATTGAAAGAAAATTTCAATGTATTTGCTAATACCAGAAACCTTGCCCGAGACCAGAGGCTAGCACTAGTACTTTATTTTCTCTATGACCCTAGGCCTGTGGAAGTGGATATTCGAAAGCGAGCTGGCAATCAGAGCTGACAATGCTGTTCGAAGACATCATGAGTACAGACTTTGCAGTTCCGTTGTGTGGTACAGAAGGCAGCAGTAAACAGAGCTATCTTTATGGCAAACAATACGAAAGCCACGACTATAGAGTTGATGGCATAGTGTTTAATTACACAATTAGTGTTCGTTAACGGCAACGTAAATAATTTTGTCAGCTGTAATGTTTTCTAGAAACCAGTAGAATGCCACAATGAGATCAATTTCTAACTTTATAAAAATTAACATACGAAAAAAACTGTTTTTGATAATGTAGTCTTTGGCAGATTGAAAGCTGCTACACACAGCGATTATTACAATTATTTACGTGAATGTTACAACTTCCTACAAGGATGTTTATTCTTGGCAGAGTTTATATCTGATATGAACCTATGAAATTATTTTTCATTAAAGAATAAACAGTGGAGTTGTTTATAAAGCTTTTTGTAAAGAAACTAAAAAACATCATTACCTTCAATATTCAAAAATGTTATAGCTTATAATTTTTTACATTATTTTTGCATGAAATACATTGACCTTGCCTGTAATATCATAAACATAAATTCCCACAGTTAGTCATTTGCAAATATCTAACATTCCGTCTTAAAAATTTTTGTTTAAAATGAGTGAGTGAAGAGATTTGGGCGGCTCTAACACTGAAGTCTTAAGAGCCAATGAGGGTGTTTTTGATTTAGACTGCAGAGCTTTTACAGTGTTAAAGGTGGAAAAATACCTGCTTATTTTTTACTGTAAGCAGATGACTATACATAATTGACCCAATAAATTCAGAAAAATGTAGGTATTATGTTATTTGTGAAAATATGTGAGTGTGGGTGTGTGTGTGCACGTGCGTGTGTATATTATATATATATATATATATAGACACACACACATATGCACACACACACACAAAGTTACTGGAAATGAGGCATTTCATAGTAGAATACGAAATGAGCCTAGTGTATGAAAAAATTAATTTACAACTAAAAGACTTCTATTTATTTAATAATACGAGCACGGCTTCACTTTGCTCAGGTTTTATGGAGTTATTAAAATGCATACATATATTTGCGACTACCATGACTACCTTCCACTACTTGCGGCTATCTGTGACTACTTGCAACTACCTATGATTACTTGTAACTACTTGTGAATACTAGTGACTATCTGCAACTACCTATGACTACCTACAACAACCTGCGATTACTTGTGTCTACCTGCAACTACCTGCAACAACTTGTGACTACTTGCCAACTTATAATAGTAAGATATTAGGATCCACTGAGCCACTGCGGCCCCACTTAAGAGTGCTCTAGCCATTGAGTCACTGTGTTCCCACTTGGGATTGCTCTAACTAGTGGGCCACTGTGGCCCCACTTGAGTGTGTTCTAGCCACTGAGGCACAGTGATCCCACTTGGCATTACTCTACCCACTGGGCCTCTGTGGTCTGACTTGATATATTTCTATCCACTGAGCGACTGCATCCCTACTTAAGATCTTTCTATTGATGAGCCTTGAGAAATGTCAAAATTTGTAAACCAAGTCGGAGAAAAATTAGCAACTTGGCTGCTTTCTAAGCATGCTCTACCAAAACTACAGGGCTGATTCTTATAATTTTTCAGTGTTAGAAAGCTACATTCTTCCAGATGGACATAGGCATATCAAGTGGGGCCAAAGAGGCCCAGTGGGTAGAGTAATGCCAAGTGGGGCAGCAGTGGCCCAGTGGCTACAGTGATCCCAAGTGGGGCCACAGTTGCTCAAGGGCTAGAGCAATCCCAAGTGGGGCCACAGTGGCCCAGCGGCTAGAGCGTTCCGAAGTGGGATCGCAGTGGCTCAGTGAATAGAAAGATTTCAAGTGAGGCTACAATGGCCCAGTGACTAGTGGGGCTGCAGCTGCTCAATGGATAGAAAGACCTCAAGTGGGGCCGCAGTGGCCCAGTGGCTAGAGCGATCCCAAGTGGAGACGCAGTGGCTCAGTGTCTAGAGCACTCTCAAGTTGGGCCGTAGTGACTCAGTGGATAGAAAGATATCAAGTGGGGTCACAGAGGATCAATGATTAAAGCGATCACAAGTGGGCCTGCAGTAGCCCAGAGGATAGATCAAATCCAAGAACTGAAATCTATTGTTCCTCTTGCCCACGATAATTTTTGGATATTAGCAAAAGCAGAAGGTAATGATGAAATTTGATGTTGGAATGGATTCATGGAAATGTTAACTGAAAACATGAATTTAGAAAAATCTGCAGTCATTTGCCTACATTTCATTAATCATCCTCCCACTCATTGACACAATTTATTAAAGTTTATTGACAGCTTTAGGTAAATGTAAAGATGTCAATCAAAAATTTTTGTTTTGTCACTTTTGACCAGCCACTGTACATAACAGCAAGAAACATGCACAGTAAAGTGTAATAATCCTGATTTTTAAAACACTCATGTAAAGCTACGTGGCTTTCACTTGTTAATGTCATGATGCATTGGATTTGTAATGGGTGGAAATGGCCTGAAAGAATTTATGAGTGATATCTACTGTCCAGTGTCTTTAGAGAATGTGTTAAGTGGCCACAATTTCTTGTATGCAATTCGAGGGCACACTTTAGTCTATATGGCTATAGAAAAATTATAATGAAAAACATTTTATTGGCAAACGAATATAAAGGAAACAAATTTCAATTGCTCACTAATCTTAGACACACACCTCCCACTCAGGATGAAGTAAACATTCCAGTAATTGCATCTATAACAGAAACAATTTAACATGAATTACAATACTTAGAAATGAATGGTCCAACTGAATTTATGTAGTGTCAGTACTTCCGGATGGTTATGCGAGTTCATAGCCCAGTGGCTAGAGCAATCCCAAGTGGAGACGCAGTGGCTCAGTAGAAAAATATATCATGTAAGGCCGCAGTGGCTCAGTGGATCATAATATTATCTTAAAATTACAAGTTCGCAAGTAGTTGCAAGTTGTCGCAGGTAGACGCACGTAGTCACAAGTTGTCGCAGGTAGTCATGGTAGTCTCAAATATATAGGTATTTATTTTAATAACTCCTTAAATCTGAGCAAATTGAAGCAGTGCTCCTAGTATTAAATAAATAGAATTCTTTTAGTTATAAATTCATTTTTTTCATACACTAGGCTCATTTTGTATTGTACTGTGAAATGCCTCGTTTCCAGTAACTCTGTGTGTGTGTGTGTGTGCGTGTGTGTGCGTGCGCGTGTGCGTGTGTGTATATAATATATATATATATATATATATATACATACATACACACACACACACACACACACATACATACACACGCATGTGCACGTACACACACACACCCACACACACATATTTCCACAAATAACATAATATATACATTTTTCTGAATTCATTGGGACAATTATTTATAGTCATCTGCTTACAGTAAAAATTATGCAGGTATTTTTCCACCTTTAACACTGTAAAAGTTCTGCAGTCTAAATCCAAAACAGTGATAATTCAGTTTTTCACAGCCAACCCCAATAAAAACACAAATATATGATAACACCTCCACCTAGAATCAGTAGAACATAAATTATTGTTTCTGGGAAATAAGTTCACTGACTGATTTAATTCTTTAATGCACTGCATGCAGCAAATTAAATATTGCTTTATTGATTTAGTTAAATCATAACAGAAATAAATATGTTTCCATCAGTGGTTTTGCAGATATATATAATTAAGGCAAATAACAAATTTAACTCGAATTGGATGCGAATTCATAGCTTTTTCTCGTCATGTTGGTTATAATTTTAACATAGCATTAAAAAAATATTGTCACTGCAGCATGCTAATTTTATTTCAATTGCCACAAAAGTAGTCAGTGCTGAAACGCAAACAAATTTAAAAGTACTAACCGCAGAAGTTTTCTGTTTACAGGCAAACAGATGAAAATGGATATACAAGTGACTGAATAATCTGTAATTATGCATATTTTATCATTCTAAGTATTAATTTTTTAGTAATTATCTTTAAAATTATCTTCATAGGTTGTGCTCATATCTAAGATGACTTTGCTTTTAACTTTATTAAACAACGTGTGATTAATAAAACATTAACTCTAACTTTGTTTTGAAAGAATATATAATGGTTTTTACAATAGGGTTGATAAATATTAAATACAGAATTGTTAGTTACTTTTCTTTCAGTGTCTCTATGTATAAAATAACAACAGTATTACCAGCAAATTTTCTTTAGAGTAGACAATATAATTTTAAGTCACAGAAAGTTGAATGAAGTATTATATAAAACTATTATCACAAATTGAATAAAAAATAAAGCAATGGAATTGTGATACTTTGAAAAGTGGACATTCATAGCAACCCTATACACACACACAAAAACCAAATACACACAGATGTGCATGTAAAATTTGTACAATATACAGTAGCCTGCATTTCCAGTTTTCGTATTCGTGATTATACTTACTATACTATACTTCCTTAAGTATCTCATAATTTAGGGAAGCACAGTAATAAAGAAGCACTTGTCTCACCTATGACCATGAACACACACACGCTATTGCATTGTTGGTTTTCAGCATCAGTGATCCAAGTACTTTTTTACTGCAATAATTAAAATTTAAATAAATAGCACCTGGCGTATGTGATTTGGCCTTGTTGATGAAGTAAAAATAATTTAAAAATTAGGAAAATATTGTTCACAAGTAAACACTTAAAAATTGGCAGGTACAAATGAAAATGGCTTGCTGCACAAAAGTGTGAATTTCTCTAATAAATGCGGACGACAAAAAATGTTCTGGCCTGAGGCTTGTTTTAACACTTATCAATAACCCTACAGAATACAACACAGCCCTAGATTTTAAAATGGCCAATATCAGGAAGAAAATATTTTATGAACTCATCAAACTGTAAATGTAAATCAACAGATGAGAAAAATGAAATTCATTGTTGATAATTGTCATGGGACTGCAAAAACACACTTCGGTGTTAATGGTGGTCACTCTAAACATCCATCTCTCCTGCAGTCATGCTATCTTCCTTCTTTCAACTGTCTGTCATGTTCATACTACAGAGAAAATTCCAGTTTTTTTGTTTGTCTTTCTCCTGTCCCCTCATTCGCACCCTTCTGCCATCATACCACCTTGCTTTCAAGAATTTTTCCTCTGTCGCTCGGGAGGGTGGAGTGCTGTATATCATCCCACCCCCACCATGGAACCACCCTTTGCAAACAGCACGTCCTCCAGTATTAACATGAATAGTATCAGCAAGCTTAATGCAACAGGGAAATAAGTCATCTACCAGAAAATGCAAACTAGGTTTCTCCCAGCAACAATGCTGATTAGAGAACTACAAAAAATTGACTACATACTGGTAAAACTTTTTCTTTCAGCAAATTTCTGATTTTGGTTGAGGGCTACAAGCCATGATTGGCACTTTTTTAGCACTGTGTGGAATATACTGGTAAATTCCAGGCCTAAACAATTTCAGACCTGATGGATTTTGCCAGTATTTTCCACTTGGTAGAAGAATTTGCCTGAAACCAAAGAATTTTGAACAAGTTGATAACATGTATTTAATATTGACTCGAGCAAAGACCTTTATAAGAACCACTGTGTCATGAAAGTTAAAATCCAAGTCTCAGATAATTTATTCTCTATGGACACTCGATTTTATGTGATATAATGTTTTAAATTTTTGTTCATATGACAAGTACATTTAATTATGCATAGTAATAACCACAACACAGACTACATATCTGGCAACAATGCATTATGTACTATAATATTATTGAGAAAAAAACATGTTTATTAATTGAGGTAAGGCCATTTACAAATTGTGATTCTTGAACTATACTACGAGTCATCATAAATAACAAATAAAATGTGTACTACCAGTCTGCTACTGTTTTGGTTTTTGTACTTATGATTCACATACATTCCTTGCAGCTGTCTTCATAATTACAGAAATGAGGAAAAAATTTACCATTTTGGCCAAGCTATTTCCTGTAACATAAGAATTACCACTCTAAATGTGTATTGTCAATGTCTGCATTTTTGTAGCTGTGGTTGCTGCTTTTGTAACACGTTGTAACTAAATGTGGTTGGCTTGGTATACAAAAAAATGTTTTCCTATCAAGACAAATGTGTAATGTACAAAGGAACACTGAAGTTGTGCACATATGACATTGAACTGTACATGGAGCAGAATACTTTTTATAAAAATCAGGTCACCCTACTCATTAGATACTGAAAGTATGCGTAAGACATTCTAAAACAGATTCGCGTTTCGAGAACGTTTCTATATTGTTTAATACTCAGCACATTTGTAGACAAGGTATTTTGACAAACTCTTGACATAATCAAGTAATCGTAAGAATATTAATGTAAATATTACGTACAATAAAATAAATACCAGGAATGGGTTAAGCCGATTCGTTGATCCATCGATACCATCGATTCTTACGTAATACTTGGAATCGAGTAATTGATGTTACGTGCTTTGATTATCGATTCTTTGTGTCTACATTGTATCAACCTACGCTCCTATAAAAGGTGTTTTGTTTTAACTGCTAGAAAATATGATGCTGCATTATAGATGCCCAGTATTATGGATTTTCCGTAATTATTACCGATTTTAAGGTCCAGTTACAGAATTACAGAGGCTTGCTTGTTTATTACGGAAATTGATAACCTTAACAATGAGTCCGAATTTTATTCGTATTTTTTTTTAGTTCATATATATTTACAGTACCATGTATTGTCTGAAGTACGGTAAATATTATACTCTTACCAGAAGCTTGCATGCGAGTCAACAATTTTGATATTCTCTGCACACAGCACAATTCATATATATGGTACGATGTAGTGTCTGCCATACAGTAAATATTGTACTTTTACCAGAGCTTGCATGCCAGTCAAAAATTTCTGCATTCTTTGCAAACACCGCTATAAATTCAGTAACACCGGCAGTAAAAATCATGGCAACACATGAAAGAGAAAACAGCAGTGTTGTCAAGTGATGCGCTATCACCATTGTGTATTTACTCCGTGGTCCTTGTATGTTATACAGTTTCAAGTATGTTAGTTTCAGTAAACACGTGCAGTGTTGATTTTACTGAATGATTCTGCAAGTTAATTATTTAATGCTAGTGACAAACAGACAATGTTGTGAAATAAACTTTCAAGGATTACCACATTGAAAAACACATGTTTGAGATGTTGCGAATTTTAAAAACAGTAGGTTTGAGTATTTTGTAAATAATATATTTGTAAACCTTTATTATAATTATTGAAATACGCATGGCATGAAAAAGCTACACTTTTCTACAGACTTGTAGTGTGTGAATAATATTTCTTTTTGTCTATATCGCAAATTCAACGAGTGTAAGGTTAACTTCGGCCAGTCTGAATGCGTGTGCATGTGTGTGTGGGTTAATTACATGTATATGTATAAATACAAACAGCAACGTATGTATCACATTTTGTTTTTTCTTGGAAGTTAATGTTTTTGTAGTTAAACTAATTTAAATGTTATTTCCATATAAAAAAAAATTTTTCACTGCTCCATTAAAACAATATGGAACTCAAAATGACGCACACACTTTTAAGAACATCAAAACATTACCATCTCACAAAAGATGTAAAACTACAGCATCGAACCCATCAGTGTTTCCTTTTATTTTCACCTTCAAAATAAAACAAACAGTATCCCAACACAGTTAATTTAGCAATTCCAAAAATTAAACAGGATGGAATGCCAACCCAGCAATTCTTTAACGGAGAGAATTTCCAGCACTGTCCACCCCAATCAAACGGAATGTGAGCATCTTTGTCAACAGCAAATTTAGGCGCTTTTATGATTGAGATAGTGACAAGTGATTCAATCAATGAGGTGTGTTACTAAAAGAAACAAACCACCAAAGAGCTTCAATCAGATAAATATCTTGGGCATACTATTCAAATGTTTGTCACATTATATATATATATATATATATATATATATATATATATTATATATATACACATATACACACACACAGATTTTAATTCGTATTATGTTACACTACACATAATTTAATGTGCAGAATTGAAATTAACTTGTATTTTTTTTGTAATAGCAATAATTTTTGAAATTTTCAAAATGGATGTTTTTTATTAAAGGTAAACTCTAGATATAGACAATTTTAGTTGTTTTATCCACACTGTAAAAAGAACATTATAAAAAGATTTATCAGGAATTGCACTATCAATACTTTCTTCAATATTACGCTATGCTTAAGAACAACATAAACAATACTGTAAAATAAAATTTACATAAGAGAATTGGAATCTGTATTGGAATCAAGAATCGACCCAAGAATCGGTACCGGGATCGGAATCGAGAAAAACTAGATTCAACACATTTATAGTAAATAAAGATGCCATATTCTAACTAGACATCTCAAGATGCGATATCACATTGCGAGATTCATTATATTACTTTGTTGTAGATAAAGAAGTGCAAGTAAATTATCCCTGGATTCATAGTCAACACAAATAAGAAGTTTCCGATATAAATCATGAGCATACTTTCCTCAATTAATTTTTTAATAATTTCTTAAAAGCTGTTATGGAAGGTAGGACTTGTCGCCTCGTTAAAAGCAATATCATTAGAGGTGAAACAAGAAACATATGCAAAAGTAGTGAGACAACTACAAATTCCCACGTGCCTTACCCGGGTCTCGAACCCGGAAAAAACTCCGTACCATAAGTTAGTGTGCAGATTGATTATGTGCAATACAAAGTTCAGATTCGAGCATCAACTTTGAATTTAATCAGTCTAATGATTTGAACGACAGGGTTCAGTAACCTAAATTATTTACAATGCCATCATTTTTTAAATAAGTGACTGAGCCACTTAATAAACTTAAGTTTACATGGCCTACCATTGCACTACTTGCGTGCAGAATTTGTTAAATGTCAGTCCATTAGTCCCTGAAATATGACATAAAACCACCATGTTTTTCAAGTGATGAGCTTCACACATGGAGGACAAAAATATTACGTATTAGCACATTTGATGATTGTATACCACCAGTATAGAAATAAATGCTAAAATCTATTGCAACACTAACATATGATTAATTTATAGCCACTATTCTGAACATGTCTGTCACACTGAAAAAATACTTAGGCCTATAGTTATATGTCCTACCACAATACCAGTTATTCACGAAATTTTGGTACAAATGGGTTGATTGTTTCCAGAGATACGACAAAAACTTAATTTGTATTATGGGGGTAACTTACAAAATGGCAGAGAAATTAAGCTCTATACAGACAAATTTAATGGTTGTAATTGATACTGCCAGCATACAAAGTTAACTTGGAAATTGGTTCGTTAATAAAAGATACTAAGCTGAAATATTTATAAAGCCACCATTTTGAAATAAGTACCTGACATACTTAAAACATAGCAATTTACACCACCTGCTGCAGTGCAAAATGTTTGACCAATTTGGTTGGAATCGATCAATGGTTTCCCGAGATATTACATTAAAAATTATTTATTGATATGGTACTATCTTACAAAATGATGGACAAAAGCTCAGTGTAGACACAGTTCATTGTTGTAATATCTACTGCCTGCATCACGGGTAGTCGCAGATAGTCATGGGTAGTCGCAGATAGTCAGGGGTAGTCACAGATAGTCAGGGGTAGTCACAGATAGTCAGGGGTAGTCACAGATACTCATGGGTAGTCGCAGGTAGTCATGGGTAATCATGAGTAGTCATGGGTTGTCGCAGGTATTCATGGGCAGTTGCACATATATTGTCCATTCCCCACTGGAAGAAAGTTTCTCTGAGCCCTTCCAAATATCTACTTGCAGGCCTGTTTCTTATCCTTCCGCCAAATGTAAATAAGCATTGCCATGTGACTGCCATGTAGCATCTGTCAAAATAAATGTTTACATTCCATTGTGTGTGTACGTGTTTGTATACTTTCCCTATACTTAAACAGAAACATTGAACTGTGACTTCTTCTTTTATACCTGTCAAACGTGTTTTTTTACAGTTTAAAGCTTTTCAAAGAATTCTGTCATTTCAAACACCATTCCATATGAATATTCACAATTTAGGCCTCTAACATTATTTCAGTCAGCTTTATAACGTTTTAAAAAGTCCTGAGTTGACTATAGTTCTTATGGTTATTTTACATTAACATATTTGTTTTCCATGACATAGCACATTACATGAAATGAATGTTAATATTTTGCTGCGAATGTGTTTAACACTGTTACAACTGCGAGGTTAAGAACAGTAGTATTTATAGTTTTGTCATTGATATGTCCGGTTATTTCTTTAAAAGTACGGCCTTCGTTGGAATAAATATTAAAACAAAGGAACAACCAGTCAAATGAAAAAGGCACATTAAATACAAGCGTGCAACTAATGTTGCTTATTTTTGTCATACAAACTTAAAAGATAGCAATGAACATGCACACAAATAAGCCTACGGTAACTTTTATTCCGCTCATATTTATATGTATTACTACTTATTAATTATTAGGTTTATTTAAATATATCAGGCTGAGATTAGTATTTTGTTGGAATTGTGGCAAATCACGTTACACAAATGTGTTTAAAAACACCTAGTTAAGGTACAACTATATGATAAATAATCAGACATAGATGTAATTAATTAACTTTATCATAAAAACACTTCACAGTTAAAACGTATAGTGCACATCAAATATTTAAAACCATGCGCACACACACACAGATCCAGCGTATCAACCATGATGCAGCAAAGGCATGCCATTTCACACGCAATGATTAATGAAACACACGTAACTGTACTACATTTATTACTGACGTGGAAACACAGATGTATCACAACATCGTAACTTGCCCAGGTAGGTTTAATAAACAAAACTTTTACAAATGTGATGTAATTTGAAGTATTTTTCGGAGTAAGTATAATTTACACTTTGGCAATAAACAACACACCATGTCATAGCACACCACGTCTGCCAACTTGAGGTGGTAACAGCCCCGCCATCATATCTAAATATATTGAAATAAGTATTCAAACATTAAAATCTCTTTTCCTTTGTAAATTACAAATTCAAAAATCATTATTTTGCTGTAATAAGTATGAAATATGATACAATTGAAAACATGTATAATTTTCTGATACTAGTGATGCGAAAACTAGTGATGCGAAATTTCCTGAGTGTGAGCGAGAGAAAAAAGACAGAGCGAAAAGCTCCCCCAGCAGACAGTTCCTTCCTCAGTCGATAAAACGAACACTATATAGTGGACCTATGCACAATATTTTGGGCTGTTATTTTAAACTGTAACAATGGAATATGTTGCCATCGGGGCTACCTAAATATTTAGATATTTCAATAGGCAATGTTTAGTTTATAAATAACATACAAAAAAACTAGGGTAAAACAATATTTATCTCTGAACTATTTCTTACTAGCCATTGCTAACACATTGCTGCTTTCGCTGTTGTTAATTCATATTTAATATGAAAAAAATTATTCTAAACATAGAAGATACTAAGGTAAACTTTCATTTATTAAATAATACAGTTCTCTAATCACAGTGTCATATATTTGTGGATTACATGTTATAGAAAACCAGATTGACATGTTACACCTAGGTTGATTTTTCAAAGGTTCATTTTCAAAAGTCTCTTCCAGTCAGGAATGGACTATAGGTATGTATTCGGTAACTCCATAAAACCTGACGTCGGGCTGCTAATACCAAATAAACCTAAAATATTTGCATGGTCGCCATCTTGAAATAAGTATCTAAGCAAATTCAATTATGTACGTTTACCTGGCCTGTTATAATATGACTTACTTGTCAAATTGTAAGAAAATTGCTGTGATAGTCTTGGATATATTATGTAAAATATTAATTTTATTCATTTTATGCTATCTTTCAAAATTACAGTCTAACATCATAAACTTCAAAATTTAATACTTACATAATATTCTGCGAGCATACAAAATTTTATTTAAATTAATTGAATGATTCGCGAGAAATGACATATCACAGTAAATAATAAAATGGCAGCTATATGAAAGGAAGTTCTCAGCGGTCGAAAACTATAAAAGTCAGGTGTCCTTACTAAGTATGTACTGTATATAAACAGAGTTTGGTTAAATCAGCTCGAAAAGTTCAAAAATTGATAAAGGGGGACAGACATATAGACACACATAGACATACATAAGAAGAGGCAGGAAAGTCTTCATTTCCTTCGGAAAGTAGGCTTTTTATAGTTACACTAGCTAGCTCAATACCATAAGTTTTCAAATAAAATTATATATATATATATATATATATATATATATATATATATATATATATATATATATACACACACACATACACACGCACGCACACGCACACACACGCACGCACACGCACACACACACACAAAATCACACATACATACAGACCAGTGCACAGGATATGAAACTGATAGGTGGTGTGTGGTACGGACAATGCTACTTTAACTTCCCTATAAGTATCAGTTTCACAGTGAACATAATTTTATGGTACAGCCCATTTATAAACCCCAAAACTCACATTATTTCAAAATATTCTCACTACACAATTTTTTTTTGTTTCATTAAGTTTCTACATCTTCCGCATTATTCATACCCCCCCCCCCCCCCCAAATGAATTTAAGTTTCCGATAGTTTTCCAGAAATGTGAATGGTGGTCAAAACTTCCTGCAGACAAATCTATTAACAACTATTAACTACTAGAATTCTTGTTTGCTACTGTCTGTCCGTTACCTGAAAACCACTGTGGCATATTAAAATTACGTTTAAAATATGTAGTGCCGGAGTTCAAAGTGTATACTTTGGTCATAAATATTCAAGGGGAAACATTTACACCTACGGAATTACTCTTACTTTATAGCAACCTATTTTGTTCATGCTGTACATAAGGAATCCATTGAAATTGTGGAATAGACTGACTGATTTGCGGTATATGGGGATCAATAGGCATTTGTCTTGCAAAATATCCTTCTGGATTACTGCATTGACAAAACTAGAATTCTCTGGCGGCAGTACTGTTCTGTTAGTATGCATATTCGCTTAACGCATTGTGGCCTGTTGCTCCTCTGTAGGAGTCCCCATTTTGTGTCCCTCCTTTTCTTTCTCGACACTCTTCCTTTCATCTGTCTTTTTCTCATCTTTCCTGCGGTGATGACATTTGCCTCTTCCTCTGTTATTACGTGAACGATTGTTCTGATCTCTGTCAAAATAGCCAGGATTGAAACGGTATCCGTTAAAATTGTAACCACCTCTGTTCCAACGTTATCAGTATGAACCTCGACCTCTGTAGAAATTGTTTCCAGGCTGCCTACCTGACTGTCACTAGAAAGAATTCACTCTAAAATTTCTCTCACCTTTTGTTGTATTGTTTTGCCTGGGCATGGTGGATTATTGTTATGTGTGTTAGGTGGGGAGAAGAGAGGTTATGTGTGTGTGTGCCCCCCTCGTTCATTATCACTAGCAGTATTTGTGGAGCATGCTTGCCTCACTAACTCATCCGCACGTATCAGGTGATGTATGAATTCAGTCACAGGTCTCTGTACACCCCACTTGTAAATCGTTGTTGAAAGGTGATTGGAAGCTGTGAATTAATGACATCTACGAACTCTTCATCGCTCATGGCAGCTGTTAAGTGACGTGTGCGCTAGTAAACATCACTGAAGTGTTCTTCAATAGTTTTATCCTTCCCCGGATCCCAGTGTTCGTAAGCCAGTTGTAAGCGGATTGCAATTTTGTTTGATAGTTAGCATTTGTAGTTCAGGTTTGTGGGTGGGCTTGTTTCATTTCACAGGTGGGTGTCTTGTTCAGTGCTGTCCTGCTCCAAAGAGGATGTAATGCACTGCATCAGCTGTTCATGTGCCTGACTTGACAACATGATATGGTTGTCAACGTGCCTTTTGAATTGTTCATGTTCAGACTGCAACCTATCTTCAACTGTTTTAAGCAGCTCTACTTGCTCACTTGTTTTTACTGCTATTGGTCTGGACTCTACCTTCTTAATACATTCCTGCAGTGTACTGCACTGTGTAGTCAGCTCAGACTTCATGTTTTCAACTAGTTTGCTGGTTTCTGTCACTTCAGATGTTCACTGTACAAAGCCTCCTCCGTGTATTGTAACCTTGTGTCAGTTTCCTCTCGCAAACTGTCCAGTTGTTTATTGAAGTTTTCAGCCAAACTATGGTTTCATAGGGCCACTTCCTCTTTTAACTGTGCCAGGTGAGATTCCAATGTCTCTTGAATACCACCAATTTGCTGTCTAACCTCTAACAGGTCATTGGAATTCTTTGGTGAATCAGCCTTTCTTTGTTCAAAATTATGCTGTGAGTCAGCCTTAAGTTGCTGTGAGTCAACTTTGAGTAGCTCAAAATATTTTGGGAGTAAGCCTTCATCTGCAGTATATCAGCTTTAAGTTGTTGTGAGTCAATTTTGATATACTGTGTGTCAGCCGTAAGTTGTGTGAAGCCTGCATTCAGGGATTGCATGATCTCGATTAGCTTGTGTATTTGTCTGTTGGTTAGTATGGGTGTTTGTGGTGCTGTCAGTGCAGTATTTTCTGGGGTGTAATGGGTGGTGAATGTGTGATCTCACCTAGATTTACATTGTGTAGTGTAATGTCCTCCACTACCTCATGATCATTTCCATTATTTACCAGGTCTACGTATGGCTCATCTAATGAATCCTGTTCATTACTAACCTGTTCTATATCCTCAGTATTCATCTGATTGTCTGTGTCCATGTCTGTACTCCTCAAGAAATAGGTGTTTCTAGCATTTGGGCCCATGTCAAACTGCTAAGTCTATCAAAGGCCCTCACTTTGGCTCGCCACTGTCATAAATTGGGTGAGAATGAAATAATTATGATTTACTGGAGAATATGTTATGTTAGGGTGCAACTTACTCCATGGTAAGATACATAAACTAGTGTTCTTACACAAGGTGTAGGTAAGAAATAGGAAAAATACAGATACTCTTGTGTTGGGAAAAACCTGTGGAATAAGTGTGTGTCAATACCATAAATAACTTGTACTCCTGTAGTGCAACTTTAGTTTCTGGATCTCTAAAATTGGCATAGACAGTTACTCATAAGACACTGATTACTCAAATAATGAAAAACTTAATTTAAATTATTCTTACAGTCGACTCTCGATTGTCCATGATAATGGAGAGGGCAATTGCAGCAGATGACCCAAAATTGCGGATAATTTGCATACTAAGAGAAAAATACAGTTTTTTTAACACTAAGTTTCGTATGGTCGTAACTGAATACTGGGTGTTTCAGTGTGAAACCTAGACTATCCTTGATATACTATATTTACCCACATATTTTACGGCCTCGCATAATTTCCATACCCTATTATTTATTAACAAAACAAGGAATTTAAAAAATGAGTAATGTATACACCCCTGATGTCTAACTCACAAAACCAGAATATAAAATGTGCAAAATATGCGGGTAATCACGGTAGTTCTCTCATGAACATTACAATAAATGTGCAGCTACAGTTAATAAAAAACAAAACAGCAGGATGTGTGTGGTGTTTATCACCGAGTGATACTGGAATCTGAAGATGCTTAAGAGGGAAGGCAGGCTGACGTTACTCAGTTGCTAGGCAACAGGTCACCTCCCCCCACCCCCCTGGAGAGGGGAAACAAAGACATGCAAAGCAAACTACACGTCGCCCGTGTCACACACACACACATTCCACGCTGTCCAGTGCGTCCGGCATACAGCCAGCTGTTTCAGCATGTGGGAAATAGTGTTTAATGTAGGAAACAAGTTTCGCCTTCCATTCCTAGTTCTTCAAAATAATATTGGGCTTGTTTCACACACACACACTAAGCCCGACACTGGCATTCCTGCGACACGTTTCTGATTAAACAACTCCAGCATAGCCTTATCTAGTTCTGCATATGTCGATAGTTTCATCGTTTTCCTATTCGCCAATCCACTGCATATGTCGATAGTTTCATCGACAAGGTACTCTTCGGAAATGGTAGTCTATTGGCTTTTCCTTGCTGGCAAGAGTCGCACACTTTTTTGGAAATCTGCAACCCCAGCTCTGATGATTCAGGTGGCCAAATCCCCTGTGTCACAAGTCTTCCGCATTCACTGAACAACAATGTTCTACTTCATGCAATGTAAAAACTGCCACATATCGCTTTCCAGACGCATAACATAAAACATTTAGGCCACTCTCATCAACTATTTCCAGTTTGTTATTACTGAATATAACTTGTTTACCAGAGTTATTCCTTTTTTCACAGATGGCAAATGAAATTAAAATCTTGGCACAATAAGTGCTTCCAGTTTTATTTTCACATCACCTTACAAGAGTCTTAGTGTCCCTCTTTGTTTTGCAGTTAGCTCTTCCCCATTTGCAACCTTTATCTTCATAGGATTTGCAATATTCTCACCATTTCTGATGCGTGACATCAAATTCGGCATAATTAGATGATCTTTAGTACCTGACACTAAAATAAACTTAATTTACTTCACACTTCTTTCATACCCAACTAGTACTATTTCTTCCATAGCTGCAGTGATGACAAAGGTAACTTCTGACTCTTCGGCACACAAATAGCTTGAGTAGTGTCCACTGCTACCATAACTACTGTATCTCTGATTCCTGCCTTAATTTTGGTTCCCTCAATCACAAAAAACTTCTCTTTTGTCGGAATTGTCTGCTTTGAGGCAATCTGCAATTAAGTGACAGGTATCACCACATCCAAAACAATTCCTCATTGGTCTTGATGCGATAAAAGAAGATTCTTTGAAGGTGTCTTTTGCTTGCATATGAATCTGTATCCATAGTCGTAAGTACTATGATAACATTTTGAAATAATTCAGACATGGTTAGCAATAGAGGACAGACTTTGTTATCTTGATCTAGAGTAGACCCCATTCCCCCTAAATAGTGTATCAAGCTGTCAAATTCAATAAAATGCTCTTGTAAAGATGTTAACTTCAATGTTAATAATTTCTTTCCTACTAACTTTGATATGGTGCTCTCCCTCTCAAAACAGTTTTCTTAATGCAGACAGCATATATGCGACTGTTTTAGCATCCCTGACAGTCAATATGGTGCTCGGTCACACATTTTAAGATAAGATTCTTGGCCTTCTGAACTAGTGTTTGTCTGCTCCAAATCATTACCCATTAATTCCTTTATTTTCACTCCTCCATTTACAGCACATCTCACCTCTTTTTCATCCAACAGTGACTACAGACGAAACATCAAATTTTTAAAGTTTGTATAGGTCAGCTGCCAGTAGGGTGCAGAAGTACTGGCCACCATGTTCTTGACACAGACACTTAGCAACCTCAGATTTTTCATTTCGTGTGGCTTACATTCAATTTTCAAATTGCACCGCACATACTACATACAAATAAATTCTTACTTGATTACAAGGGCACTGCCTCTGAGCCCATAACCTGATAAAACTAATGACATACATGATTGAGTTTAAAGCAAAGCACAATAAAAAAAATCCATCTTTAAGGTTATATGCTAAACTGTCTGCTTATTTACATTAGAGCACCTTAGCAGCATGAAGCCCAACTATAGTCCGTTCACGACTGGAACAGACTTTCTCGGAAGCTTTTCTACTCCCATGTTTAAACAATAGATAAAATAATATGTTAAAACATTCAAACTATACTCTATCTCCATGCTCCCAAACTAACAGTACCTGCGCCAGTCACTGTTTGTAATAACGATGCATGGAGCTGATGACTAAGGTGCTGTTCAAAAGTCTGTTCCAGTCGTGAACTCACTATAGGTGTGTTGTTTACAATAGCATGACATTACCCCACAACGACTGTCAAAAAATGGAATTATTATATGAAATAGACTACATATTTTGTTAGGTCTATACACCAATAAATAATATATAATGTGACACACAAATTTATGGGGTTTATATTTATTTAAAAATAATTGTTTTCATTATTTTATACTAAGACAAAAAATGCTGCAACTCCGAGTGCAATTTGGGGCAATTCGGAACCTATATTTATACATGACCCATGATTATGCATAGCCTTGCGGCAAGCATGCCTGGCTATCCATGAGAACTTATCTTCAATTATATTTCACAACCACGCTATCTGCAAATGATTTGTTTATTTTCAATCAAGTTCACAAGGCATGTCTGCCAGTCAAGATGTCGGAGCCAGCCGTATGTGATTCCTGATTAGCTACTTCATAGCCGAGGACCCATTGTCTGTGACCAAGGACAGAACAGAACTAGGGAACTCTGTGTGTGTGTGTGTGTGTGTGTGTGTGTGTGTGTGTGTGTGTGTGTGTGTGTGTGTGTGTGTGTGTGTGTGTGTGTGTGTGTGTGTGTGTGTGTGTGTGTGTGTGTGTGTGTGTGTGTGTGTGTGTGTGTGTGTGTGTGTGTGTGTGTGTGTGTGTGTGTGTGTGTGTGTGTGTGTGTGTGTGTGTGTGTGTGTGTGTGTGTGTGTGTGTGTGTGTGTGTGTGTGTGTGTGTGTGTGTGTGTGTGTGTGTGTGTGTGTGTGTGTGTGTGTGTGTGTGTGTGTGTGTGTGTGTGTGTGTGTGTGTGTGTGTGTGTGTGTGTGTGTGTGTGTGTGTGTGTGTGTGTGTGTGTGTGTGTGTACATCTGTATGAGTGTGTGTGTGTGTATGTGTTTATATGCATGTATTTGTGTGTATGTGAATGTGTGAGAGACAAAGATAGAGAGAACAAGAGAGAAAGAGAGAGTGAGAGAGAAAGAGAGAGTGAGTAAAGCAGTGTAGAACACGAAAGGGAAGGGGGAAAAAGCAGCCAGCAAACTTTATGAGTTAAAACGTTTTATTTAAAATGTGATAATGCCACAATGAAACTGACTGATACCCATGTAAAATGATTACCACTTACTGGACAGACATTCAGACATTTCTTTACATGAAGCAATGAAAATCCCCAGAAAATTAGGCTATGTCTTAAGCTACATTTTCCGTTCCCAGATAAGATTCAGCCCGTCCTTACATGACTCAGTCTATATTACATAACAGGCTGTTAACAGACAACAAATAATGCTCCCCAGTTCACTTTAGGGCTTGCTTCCATAACAAGGAACATAAATGTTTTTTTTTTTTTAAGTATTAACATATACAGTTCCACAGCCCTGTGAAATACTTGTGGTTCATGTTGCCATTTTACATATGATTAATATGAAAACGTGTAGCTGATCATAGTATGAAAAATAGATGAACTAACTATTTACTAACCAAACATAGGCAAACATTTAAAACCACATTTGGGCACATACCTACATATTGTGCCACTGTTTGAATTGTGTGCCGCCTTAACTCTCACCTTACCATTGGTACAGTGGTGGCATATTCCCCTACCTCGATGGTGACTCTGGTTTCCTCTCTTCTCCTCCCTAATCCCCTACGCCCTCCACCTTCCTTCCCTTTCTTCGGTGCTCACTATAATTTTTAATTGGGACGAGTCTCACTCGTCTTGATTCATCGACCTATGAACAAACTTCTGCCTGCCTACCAGTTGACTTCAGTCCGGAACAGCATGGGGTCATTAGACTGTAACTTCTATTAGACTGTAGCTTCTAGGATGATGAGAAATAATGTCAGTGCAATTTGTAACCAAGCCAAATGTGTCTGAGACAGTTTTTATTGTGCAGCAAGTGTTGGCCAAATGACAAGCAGTGAGTCGGGGCGGACCAAGCGTGATTTTCTTGGCATGGGCCTTAACTTTTTGATAGTTAACATTTTTGAGAAGTACTAAGCGTTTGTGGGGGTGCCTTAGTTCTCGCATGGTTCTTGGATGTCTGGTTTTGCACGTTCAAAATTAATAAGCGCTGCATCACGGCAGAAATCTTGATGAATTTGAGTAATTAGTCGTTTGTTCTTGGCTGCCCAATATTTCTGCTCAATTCTTTTGCATTGTCGCTGGTGTGTCATCACTCGCTGAGGTCAAGAGTTTAAAAAGTTTTAGTTTAACATTCCTATGTGTATTTTTAAATGGTTTGCCTTGATGGGGGAAAGTTTTCCTACCGGGTCATTTGATGGGATTTTAAGCTTCGTTTTAAACTTCGCGGAACTTAGGCAATTGACCATTCAAGTTACAAGGTTGGATCGCTGTGGATAGTCATTACCGACACGACCACCATCCTTCCCCTCTTTCCCGCTTACCATGGCGGACCGAGCAGCAGCACAGTGCAGCCGGCACGTTAAGGCTAGTTCATAACAACAAAGTTCATGTAGTCGTCGGTCGTTGCGCCAATTGTACCCACTCTGGCCCTGTAGCTGCACGGTGTGATCGGTAGCAAGTTGGTCTTGCTAATCACAAATGTTTTCGGTGCAGAGAAGCCGGTCATGTCAATAGTTTTACCACTGCTATAGAAACCACGAGTGACTGAGAAACAGAGGTGTGGGAATCCCAGTCCAGTCAAAACTAAAGACCTACTTCGGATTCGTAATTGTAACATTACGGTCATAATTGGCAATCAAAATTAATCTGCGTTGTCGATACGGGCGCGACACATTGTGTCATGGGAGAAGACTTTTCCCAGCATCTATTGGACATTAAGGCATTGTCGAAGGGAGGCATTAGTGTACTTTAGAAGAATAAGCTGTGTGTCGCAAACAGTGATGTCATAACATCCAATATTGAAATAGCTGTGCATTTAAAAATTGGGAAGTTCCCGTGGACTTTTCCCTTTTTGGTAGTTCCTCAGCTTTCCCAGAAGTTAATCCTAGGGCTAGAATTTCTTGGTAAGACTAGAGCATCAGTTGATTTTAACTATTTTAATCTGTCATTCGGATTTGCCTCTAATATTAAAATAGGCTTACACACGGATGAGGTTCCCGTGATTTCCATGGTGGCTTCTGACATCGATGTCAGTGAAGAAGGGTTTCGGGAACGGTTGGATCAGCTTAAGCGTGAAAATTTGGCGATGTAATTTCAACTCGCATTGGCAAATGTAATGTGCTGCCCTATAGGTTTTACCTGGCAGATAAGATTACTGTTAGAGACCACGATTTTCGGTGTCCACCCCCTAAGCTAAGAGCATTTAGGGATATTATTGATAAACTTCTGGTAGAAGGTGTAATTGTGCCATTGACTTCTGATTACTGTTCTCCGAGTTTTTTGACACAGAAAAGAGATTCCGATAAATTCAGTTTGGTCGTAAATCATTCTCTCGTTAATAAGAAAGTTCATAAGGATCCCTTTCCCTTACTGACTATTGATTGCGCACTTCAACATCTGGGTAAGGCTAGTGTTTTTTCCATCTTAGATCTCAACGAAAGCTTTCATCAGTGTCTGTTGGAGCCTTCATGTAGAAAATATACTGCTTCCAGCAACCCCTGGAGCCAGTACGAGTTCACGCGAGTACATACAAATTCCAAATTCGGGAGTCCGGCTCTATCTCGTGTTCACAATCATGTCTTAACCAATTTTAAATGCAACTTCATTTTTAGTTATATTAATGACATAATTGTGTACAGTGAGGATAGGGAATCACATCTTTCCCATTTGAGGCAAGTATTTCAGAGAATGCGTGAAGTGAGATTGACTGTCAACCCCGATAAAGTTACCTTAGGAGCCAACAAGGTCAGGTTTCTGGGCTGCCTGTTATCAGAAGGACAATTACTTATTGACCCCAAGCGCGTGGCACCGATTTTGGAGTTCCCGCATCCGCATACCCTTAAAGGGATGTAAAAGTTTTCGGGGATCATTGGTTATTATGCGAGATTTATCGATCATTACTCTGAGTTGGCAGAGCCATTGAATAAGCTTAAGAAGAATGGTGTTAAATTTAAATGGGGTCCAGATCAGGAAAAGGCCTTTGTGACTTTCAAGGAGAGGTTGTCTTCACCGCCCGCACTCCATCTGCCGAATTTCTCTGAATGTTTTGTCGTGCAAGTGGACGCTTCTTCTCAGGCATTAAGGGCGATTTTAAACCAGAGAATGGAGCGGAGCCTTGCCCCGATTGCTTTTGCGAGCCGTAGTTTATCAGAGTCGGAACGAGATTTGGGAATCTATGAAAAGGAGACCCTCGCTTGTATTTTTGGCGTTGAGAAGTTCGCGCAATTTAGCGAGCATGATGTGTGCGATCTCTTCACGGACAATCAGGCTCTGAGTTGGGTGTTGGGACATCCGCAGCAATTAGGGAAACACTGTCGTTGGGTGTTGAGACTGTCACTGTTTAGATTAAAGATCCATCACGTTCGCGGCACAGAGAACCAGGTCGCAAACATGCTGTCTCATATGGATGATGCCAATGATTTCGAGGTCAATAAACCATCACCTCATTGAGCCTTGTACAGGATTTCCCAGAATTTTATGTGAAGCTTCAACAGGCTCAAGCTGAAGATCCGTTCTGTTCCCAAGTAGTTAAAGATCTTGATTCGGGTAGGTTGTTGCCCTAAGTGTCAGAAAAGGATTTATTGTATTTCACCGGCAAGAATAGGCATGCCAGGAAATTGGTGGTACCAGTGTCCTTGCGTCCGATGGTTGACATATTTCCCCGATTCTGTTTTTGGGGGTCATTTAGGAGTTGAGCGCACCTTCCAAAAGATTGCAGGTCATTTTGCTTGGCCGACACTTAGGAAGGATGTGGCGGAGTACGTGCATTCATGTGATCCCTGTCAACGTTGTAAACAGGCAGTTAATACCAACATGGGGCAGACGGTGTGTCAGATTCAACAGTCCTACTGGGAAATTGTCCACTTGGGCATATTTGGGCCATTGATGCGGTCTAAGAAGGGAAACAACTGTGTGTTAATAGTTCTTGACATGTTCACGAAATTTAGCATTCTTATTCCCCTGAGGAACATGAAGGCTGGCACAATTGTATGAGCCCTACCTAATCTGGTACGGAAACTGTTCAGTGCCCCTGTTGAGATTCTCACCGATAATGTGAAATATTTCACCTCTGTACTCTTCAAGGACATGTGTTTCTGAAAGGCTGTGAAGGAGTTTACTTCCAGCCCATATTTCCCGAAGGGAAACTAGGTGGAACGCTTCAACCACGATCTCAAGAATTCTCTCACTATTTATTATAACATAGATCATGCTAGATCGGATGAGAACCTTGACTTGTTGAATGTGGGGTTTTTATAGTGTGTTGCAAGGATCAACTATGAGTCCTTCCTTCTTTGCCGTTCCTTGGTCGCCTATTGAATCACCCGTTACTGAATATTTGGAACATCCTGCCTTTCCCTTCTCCTCTCTCCGACTCAACCCGAGACCAGTTGCTCGGCCAGGTTTTTGGTAGTTTAGATATTGCCAAACGCCAGGTAAATATCAGGTTAGATAAGCAAAGGTCCCCTGATGGTTTCTCCCCTGGAGACTTGGTTCTCTGTAAAAATTTTGCCCTTGCTGACCTGGCTAATCATGTCTCGGCCAAATTAATCCCGAAGTTTGTTGGTCCCTTCCGGACTGACAAATTTTTGGGCCCCAACATGGTAAAGCTTGTTTCTCCTACCACTGGTCGCACATTTCGTAAAGCTCACACTTCTCATATAAAAAAATATGTGCCAAGAAAGTAATTGCATTGTTATAGTCTTTGTATTTGTAATTGTTAAGTTGTATTTTTTTAGCACTGTCATCCATTACCCTTTTCCTCATCTCCCTTTTCTTGTACCTACTCTTGGCTGATGTATGCCCATTTTTCTGTTTTGTACACCCTCCCCCTGTCCCCAAGAATCACTTTGAAGTCGCAGATGAAGAGCTGCGGCTGGTTGCGCTGTGTCGTCGAGCCGGTTGTGTAGAGTGGAGGCTACCCCCCCCCCCCCCTTCCGGGTGACGAGCTCGAGAAGATACCTGTGATGGCGCTCGGCTTCGGCTTGTCTGCCCACTCATAATTGTGAATCCCCGGGATTGGACTTCGTCATTTTGATTAAAGAAGAGACAGAGATGTGATTGCATCTTACGTGCTTCTTGAACTGTTTTACGACTATGTTTCTAGAACTTTCTTCATTCTAAGACACTATATTCTTCTGAGAGTCATGGTTTAGTTGTGTTTGGACCTGTTATTGTTATGTGTACCGGGTAGCCAGAGCCATCCAGAACCCTGCTATGGAACTTTGCTCAACTGGCAGATTTTTAGGGCGGGGGGGCCACCGTTGTTTGAATTGCGCGCCGCCTTAACTCTAACCCTTGCCGTTAGCACGGTGGTGGCATCTTCCCATACCTCGCTGGTGACTTGGGTTTCCTCTCTCTTCTCCTCCTTAATACCCTACGCCCTCCCCCTTCCCTCCCCTTCTTCGATGCTCACTATAATTCTTAATTGGGACGAGTCACTCTCGTCTGGTTCATCGACCTGTGAACAACTTTCTGCCTGCTTACCACTTAACTTCAGTCTGGAAAAGCATGGGACCGTTGGACTGTAGCTTCTAGGATGATGAGAAATAGTGTCAGTGCAATTTGTAACCAAGTCAAATGTGTCTGAGGCAGTTTTTATTGTGCAGCAAGTGTTGGCCAAATAGGAAGCGGTGAGTCAGGGTGCACCTAGCATTACTTTCTTGACATGGGCCTTAACTTGTTGATAGTTAACATTTTTTGAGAAGTACTAAGCATTTGTGGAGGTGTCTTAGTTCTCGCATGGTTCTTGGATGTCTGGTTTTGCACGTTCAAAATTAATAAGCGCAGCATCACGGCAGAAATCTTGATGAATTTGAGTAATTAGTCGTTTGTTCTCGGCTGCCCAATATTTCTGCTCATTTCTTTTATATTGCCACTGGTGTGCCATCACTCACTGAGGTCAAGAGTTTAAATAGTTTTAGTTTATCGTTCCTAAATGTATTTTAAAATGGTTTGCCTTGATGGGGGAAAGTTTTCCCGATGGGATATTTTATTGGGATTTTAAGTTTTGTTTTAAATTGTTCCTTTTATGATGCATGTCCTTTGACGGGCTTGAGCCATGGCACACATTTTCATATTCTTGGTTAACTTTCGATCTTTTGGCAGATGGACACGTTCATAGATTAATGTAAAGATAATTGCACGCATGTCACGTGTTCGCCAGGCACTGTGATAAGAGCGTTAAACTTGTTAATTTTGGAGTGGTATCACCGTGTTTTTTAAATGGTCAATCTCGAGTAAATGTAATGCATTTTTAAGCCACCACAATTTTAGTAATATTGTGTATATATCCAGATTGATTGCCAGCACGTATTGAGCATTACTGTGCGTCTTGCAAAGCCCAAAGAGTGTTAGTTGTACTTGGGCAGGGTTAATGAAGCCCTTACAATCCTTGGTGGTTATTAATCTTAAAGAAATATATGTTTATTAAATTACGAGGCTTTTAACATTATAGTATATACATGGCTTTCAGTTTGAAATGTTTTTCATGGTATGCTAGAATTTACGGTAAATTGTATCAGTAATGGAAATGCAAATAAATGTTAATCTGTTCTTTGAATTCTTTGTTGTTCTTAAATTGCACTTAAGCATGCAATATCACACCAAATTAACACAATGCACTGCATTATACAATTAAAATGGAATCCTCTGCTTCAAATCTTCGGCATATCAATCATCTGCCAAGGACACAAAGTAAACTTTCATAAGCAGCAGAATTACGCTATTATGCAACCATGATGCGGTACAAAAACATTGTTCTCTACAAAAACGTCTGCAGCATACAACTAGTCGAGCAGAGGCAGTCAGGCTCATGCCGCAGTTGGAATAAGACAGCCATTCATAAACCACCTTCTCCCTCCCCGGAGAAATAAACCAACACCTGCCGCTCTCGTTCATCACAGCTGGGGGCTCTCAGGACGTCCTTTTATTAATTTGTTCTTTCTCTCTACATGAACTTGATGTTACTAGTAACATGCTTTGATATTCAGAGTTTTAAGGCAGTGCAGATTCTTTACCAAGTTTCCTTGGTGCCATTTCTGCAGTTATAATACAAATTTCATCAACCAGAAAAAATTCCCACCAATCAGGAAAATTTCCATTATGTTCCTATACATTTCCCGATCGTTGGACATACTCTGTAACCAATATAGAGAGAGTGATACAGATTGAGACAAGCAATAAATACAGCACTCACCGAGAGAAACAAAAGTAATGGCAGAGATGGTTTATAGTTATAAATAATAACTGTATAAATAACTATAGCAATATAAGTAAATTGAAATATAGATTTACTAGTTTTATTTTATCAAGACCTCCATCTCTCATGAACTCGGATAATCCCCGACATCTTGTAGCACTACTATGTAAAACAAATTAAGAGTGCATGTGCAACAGTCATTTGAGATTATTTCTCAGCGCCACCAAGGCAAGGTGTGAGGAAGTGAATGTCTATCTGAACCAAAATAAATTTCTCTGTGTTGCTAATGTGATATTTAAGAGGGAGCTGATACAAAATTTATGGAGAAAGCAAAATTTAATGTGTCTCAAATAATAATAAAATCACTAACCAAATAAACAAAATCTTAATTACTACTACAGGTAAGAGAAATATTACCTTCAATGTTGCAGTGCTCCTGTGCTACATATTAGGGGTAAAAATACAAGAATGTACAACAAAACCACTGAGATGACACATAAGAAAAACTCTTCAGAAATCATATAACATTTGCACTGACATAGTAACCCTTGATAATAAATACACAATGCTAAAAGAACAAGTTGTTACATAGTTTTCAGATATATTTGTTTATTAAAAGAAAAGAAAATTACTAGAAGTAATATAGCAGGGTTACCACAAGTTTGGAAAACCTGGAAAACAGGGAAATGCCAGGGAATTTGAAAACTGTCAGGGAAATCTGAGAAATGTAAGAGAATTTCAAACAAGTTAGCTAAATGTCCAAGGAATTCTGTGATATGCATGCTATATTTGGCATTTCTGTCATTAATCATGCACAGCTGCCAGAATCATATAAAATTATAGATAGGACATTCGATACTTTGACACCTCAATAGCTCTCTGACACCATGAGTCTTATGCACAGCGGAAAGTTACCAACTACGCCCCCAACTTGACTACGAAAAGCGCTACTACCGACGTCCCGTTTGCTAGCTTGACTACCTGCTTGCCTTACCTACACTGCACGACGCAATATTGAGCAAATTTTATTTTTTCTAGAATTGTAAATATGCAAAAGACTTGTGTGCTATGCTATAAAAACAAAGAACTTTTACCTTGACTGGAACTGTGATGTACACAATGAACGATATACATTTTCGTGTTCATTGCAACCTGAACCACGGCAGACCATCATGCAGTAAGTCTGCTGTTAATCTGAGCGGCCCGGAAAACACAGTTCATTAACTTGCTACCTTGGACGTTAGTGTAGCGGAAGGAGTGTGTACCTACATGTAATGTGTGTTATAGATGGTACCACAAAGACCTTACTTCTGGGAAATTAACTCCTTCTGGAAGGTACCAATGCTTGCCATCGGTCAAAATTTACTGTTTGTCTCAAAAGTAGTGGGGTGATTCCACACCCAAACTTGTACTATAAATTAACTGAGCTGCCGACTGGTTGGCAGAGACTCTGCTGCTGGGTTCCAGAAACATAATAAGCTAAGTATTTTGCATCATGTTATAGGTCCATATTGGCCAGGTTAAAATTAGAAAAATGGACTTTCTTGCTCGTTCATGTAGCCGATAGAATTTATTCTGGTAGGCCTAGATGATGATTTAAGATGACTATTCAATTTATCAAAATTTAGTAACAAAAGACAGTTAATTTTAAAAATGATTTTCTTCAATCTTAGTTTTTGTAACCAAAGTCATGTTAAGAAAATGCTGTTACAGCCTTGGTGTAGGTTCGTAACCAAAGTCATGTATGGGAACATATATATAAAAAAATCTAGTCTTTTCTAGTTTTGCTTTGTCCTAAAAGGAAGTAACTTTGAAAGATATTTAAAGTATATGAAGCATGAGGAATACTTAGCATTATACTTAAAAGGAGAATAATTTCTTACACAATTTTAACAAACATTTGTGAAATACACCTGAATTATTGGAAAAATGAAAATAAGCATGATGTGCCATGAGAGATTTTAAAGGCGTTGCTGTTTTTAAATACACACCAAAAGTTGTGATTGTCAGCCTTATGCAAAAGTTTAAATCTTCATGCTGTCTCATGATGTTTTAAGGGCTGTTTTAATTTTGCTTTACCTAGCTTGGAAGTGTACTATCTCTATAAAAGTAACTTTATTGAATACCCAAAAATGTACTCAGTTTTCATGAATAAGGAATGGATGGAGGTGGATAGTTTAATTTTTGTAACAGTATAGTTTGCGGAAATAGTGTTTGTGAATATTAGTGCTTTTGCATGGTTTGTACTGTGTTTTTTTTAAAGTAGTTTTCAAATAAAAAAGCTTTTCCCATACAGTGTGTGTGTTTTTAGAGACACTGTGCGCTTAAACTGTTCTCAAAGTTTTGCTTGCTGGTTTCATACGACTGGTGGTTTTCTTGGTTGCGTGGCGTTTCTTGTGTCATCCTGATTGCAGGACGTATCAAGCGCTACTGGCTGCGTTCGCACACTACTTCTCTTGACTATAGTTGCACATGCAATTTTTTTTTTTTTTTTTTTCCCCCAGAAAGTTTGAAAAATTATGTCACAAATAAAACTGCATACCTTGTGTTGGAAAAGTTGTGGTGTGGTTGAAAGGTATCACAATTCTTGTCCAACTGAGCTTATATTTACGTATTATGTTAGAAACCTTCACATATCACAATGTCGACAGTGTGGGTGTAAACTCTAAGTAAGCCAGTCTTTTGCAGCTATTGCGTGAGGCAGAGAAGGACGTTCTGGACATCTAGGGGATAGATGACCTTTGCGTCAAGGCCAGGGCTTTGGTGCGAAAGGAACATGGAAATACCAGTGCTGGTGACGGAGCCGATGGCGTGGGTGAATCAAAACCAGTTTTAAAAATATTGAAAAATGCAGTTAAATTCAATAATTGTGTTTTTCGTATTTTAAATGCCATTCTTTCTATGAATTTTTGTTTGCGTGAAGTAGTTTACGCTGCTACGACCTTTAAGGTCCCAGAGGAAATTCAACCCATTTTTAGTTTAGCACGAGAAAAGAATTGGGGACATTTCTCGGTTGCATAATACCATATTTCAAGTAATAGCAAGTGAAGTGGCACTTACGAAATTTAGGCTAAAGTTATTAGAAAAACATCAGATGGTAGGTCAATGTATGAAGGAATTTGTTAATGAGGTTATTGGCGTAGTAGGAGTAACTGGTCTTCCCTGTTCAGAAGATTCCTTTACGCAAGTAATATTTAATAATTTTTTGCTCCAAAATAGTAATTTCTTTACCTCTGCCACGCAACCCTGTACATTAAGCCAATTGTTAACTAGAGTACCGGAAGTTGACAAGAACTTGCAAGATAGTGAAGTTACTCAACATGTAAATGTTCAAAAGCAGAATTTAAGTGAGGGCAAAAAGGGTATAAGCTGTGCTTGTTTTGTTTGCGGACGAAAAAACCACCTTGCAAAGGATTGATTTTTTTTTTTTAAAGGCAGTGAATTCTGTTTTTCAAGGAAGCCTGGGTTAACTTGTCAATATTCAAAACCCCGACAAGCTAAAAATTTGAGCCCTTATAGTGCTACAGTTGCAAAGTTCCCACAGGAACAAATATATATTGATGTTTTTTGACTCCATCCTAGAACAGCTGCTAGTTTTCTCGCCATAATTTTAATGGTAGATAGTTTTAGTCAATTTGTTTTCTTTTTTCCACTTAGGTCTATTAAGACAATATAAATTTGAAAGTTCTTAAGCCAACAATTATTCCCCTTATTTGGATCTCCTATGCATATGGTACCGATAATGCAACGTAATTTGTATCTCTAGAAATTAGAAATCTAGCTTTTGTTTGGGGAGTTAAAATAGTTGAAACAATACTGTACTACCCTAACGAAAACCTTGTAGAAAGGTATAATAGAAATCTAAACATTGCTTTGCGTGCTTTCCAGATGGAAACGCATAAGGCGTGGGGTATAGCCTTATATCAACTAAACTTCGCATTTAATAACGTTGCAAGTGACAAGGAAAAAAGTTCCCACTGAACTTTTCTTTGGCCGAAGACTTTTCCATTCATTGATAAACGCATGGGGGATACACGATTATTGTTGGGATTCAGTAGACAGGACCCAAAATCTTTTCAACTATGTGGGATGAAGCTACACAAACTTTAAAGAAATATCACATTAAGCTTGCTTCTAAATATAATAAAAATCAGGGAAAAATTTCATACAATTAGGTGATAAGGTCTTGCTAGAGACGCATTATCTCAGCAAAAAAAAGCGGCTAATTTCAGTTCTAAGTTGGCCCCTAAATATGTAGGACCCTTTGTGATTCTAAAATGTTTGGCTCCCATTACGATGGAATTGGAAGAGGAGGAAAATCCTGGTAATAAAGTAAAGGCACGCATCACATAGGTAATATTACTAGGATAAAAAATTGGACAAGGATTGATTGATTTTTACTGGTATAGTTGTAATAATGATATTGTAATATTTGGTAGGGTAATTTGTGTACAAATCGAGAGTTTATCATGATGCAATGTTATGTTGTTTTTGTTAATGGGCTGAACTCAGCAGCCTGGTTTCTCACATTCATGCTCATTTCGTTATAGGATTTCATGCTCATTTATTATGTTGTTTGTGTCTTTTTATTTTGAAATAAAGTGCAAAAAAATTGTAATGAGTAACCATATCATATTTAGTCAGAGTTTAATTATTCATAGAAATTTTTGAATAAGAATTTTTTGATAGGGGTCTGGTCCCAGTGGACAAAGTCTCTTTGCTATTTGAGGAGAAGAGAGGATGGAAAACAGGATAGAAAAAGAAGGTTTCAGCAGACTTCAATTTTTCGCCTCATCTTGTTGTGCAAATGTGATGCAGTCATACGTCAGTTGGTTTGTTTCAGAGTGATGGAGGCTCCAAGATGTGGAGGCTGTAAAGAAGGTTCCCACTGCTGATGATACCTGGATGGCGATGAGATGGGCCCCCCTTCAAAATTGGCCACCTTGGACAGGTTCCTGGCAGCTCCTGACTTTGATCTCTTCAGAGGGTGTTTGTTAAGGGTGGTGGATGAGACAATGAGTTTCATTTACTGCGGAAAAATGTCAATTACACTTCTAACTTGACTGCGAGCGGCACTACTACTGATGTCCTGTTTGCTCCATTTAAACTCTGTTTTGCAGTGTAAAAATAGCACGTGTATGCATGTCTCTCTCTCTCTCTCTCTCACACACACACACACATAACGTGGTTAGAGCGCTGACCGCCCTCCTGTGCTTTACAGCTGATCCTTTCGCGGCATGTTCTCGAAAGGCAGTACTGGTTTGGCCTGGTAGGTGATGGTAGGTTCACATAGGGGACACTTAATGTAGGGATTGCTCCTGAGTAGAGAGGAATCAAACCCAGAGTGAGTTGAACCGTGATTGCATCTCGTCCGGGGAGTACAATCTTTCTCACTGAATGGGTTGCAAAGATACGAGAGGCCAGCAGTCCCGGGGTACGTGCCATGTTTACTATATAAGGGACATCAGCAGTGGGAGTGGAAGATCCAATCGGAAAGGTCGACTTCATCCATTGTGGCAGTGTCGGCCGACAGCTGGGAATGTCTTTTAAGAGCATGGAAGTTACGCTGGGTTTAGGAATAACTTTAGTTGGTAGTCTGAGCTGGATCACCCTCCCGGAAGCGAGAAGGATTGCACACATACTCGGTGGGTTCTAAATCCGATCTTTCTTGGGAGGTGCTACGATTGTGGAAGGCCGGGGTGTCTCCGGCTGGAGGTAGCTTATGTGATCTAGGTCTTGCCATGGCCATCAGATACCCAAGTAAACGTTGAGTTCGGTCACATGGTCAAGTGGGAAGCTAGGAAAAAACTGGTAAAAACTGGTTTTGGGTTAGTCTCTGGATTCGCCAGTAGGGGTGTGTCCTCACGCTCAGTTTCTACTACCACTTGTGTGTTTGCTAGCCTCTGTAGATCCCGTCACTCTTTACGCCGATTACGGCTCTGAAGTCCACATTTTCTTCTATGCATTTACACCAACCTTCTGTCCTTCCTGCAGACGTACAGTCCTGGGGGTGTGTATTCTTCAGTCACACCCGAGGCAATGATGGTGAGATGTGCAGTTGGGAATTCGGATGCCATTGAGGTCAGGTGAGGGAGCTCCGGAAACAGAGGAGCAGCAGAATCTCTTTTTGGACGCAGAACCTTATTCAAGCCCCGTCTGTTGTGGAGTTTGGCATGCCTCACAACTATTCCTCAGTGGGGATTTAATACACACAACAATACTTCAAGTTACAATAAACAATGAACTGGGAAAATATTACTAAAATAAGGTAGTCAACCATTTATAAGTTTTGATGTAATATTTGTTATTACATTGGTAGACAGTGGAATTCCGGTTACTTGTACACTCTAAAATAAATCTCTAAATTAATTACGTGATTACTCAAGTGAAGGTAAGCCTGGAAAAGTATAAAACCAAAATACTACGGTGTGTGTATTATTATATATTTTTCGATATTTTTATGCAATTGACAGCGTAATCTCCCAAGGAGTGGTTGTCCAGATGGGACATCATGATGACCTGCTACCGCAAAGCTAAAGGAGTGACTGGGGTAAAAGGGGTGATGGGATTGGACGTCGAGGTTACCTCTGGAGTGCCATGCCAGCTCCTACAGTCGGCTGGTGTAGGAGGAGCCTTCTCAAGCTGCAGATGGTTGAGCCTTCGCAAGCTGCTGGAGAGGAAGGAGGTCTTGGTCACATTAGGGAGAGAGCTCGCGGACTTATGCGGCCAGCGAGCTGGGCGACCTCTGGCTAGAGGTGTATCCGTGCCTCCTTACATAGTCGAAAATCCAAGCTTTGGGGCTCTTCTGGACGTGTAGGGGATGATAGCCTTTCTCTGCAGGGGTTGCTTATCATAGGGCTGCAGCAGCACTGTGCATTCCTTACAGCCCTGAGTGGAGGCTGCTCACAAGTTTACAACATGCGTACAAAGCTTCGCGGGTGCAACGCCACGGGGCAGCAGGTGTACTGCGATAATATGGTGTTGGTTGAAACTTCCTTCTCTGCTATCTTTAAGCAGTGGCTCGTCGGGTAAAACAATCTTGGCTCAAGGAGGTGGCGACCGCATGTCCGAATCTGTGCGGGCAGCCACCCCCTCAAAAAATGGAGACCCATCTCAAACGAAATCACCTTTGCTTCATATGTGGGGGGCGACTCTCCAATCGTAATACTGTGGTTGTAGATCTGCACTAGCACCTCTACCGTGGCATGCGTGGCCAGATGGAGTTTTGAGCATGCTCTGTATCTGGTTTGAGCTGCATCTGGTATCTATCAGCGGATTAACGGCCTCTGCCCTTCTTCCTCTTCCTGCCCCCCTCTCCCACACTCTTCAGCTGCGGGCGGCGCGAGGTTCCATCTCGTCTGTGTGTTACAGTCGCTTCTTCACTTTCACATCAAGGAGGAGAGTTTTGAGGAAAGGAAGCGTTACAGGAACAGGTAGTTTTCTTTCAAAACCTGACCTTCCTCGTTCGAGGGCAGTTCACATAAGAATGAATAAAAAATTTCTATACATCATGTAGTACAATATTTTATTAGTTGCAAAAGATTTGATAGTTATTTAGATCTTTATCTTTGTCCTCAAGAAAAATGTAGCTAACAAAACTTTATAAAAATAATCCCACTCAAGGATTGGCAACAGGTCAAGTTTAACTTGGCCCCTGTGGGACGATTTTACCTGGTCTGGTTTCCAGCCAGCGCTGTCGCACAGTAAACCATTTACATATTCAAAAGTGTGAGTTCATTAAGAAAAATTCTTACACCAGAGGCACCAGGGGTTCCCCATACAAGGAAAAGGGATAGAACATAATAAAGCATAACTCTTTTAAGCACACACATGGGTTGTCACATTATGCTCAATGTTTACACTTACTTTGGCGTACCGTTTATACGTTAACTTCTGACCTCTAGGGTGGTCAGCTATTTGCTAGACATGACACTCTTATGCTAGGTTACAATCTCTTAATACTCCTTCTATACTTGACAGTTGGTTAAGTTACTACTCCTTACCATTCTTACATTATACGTCACGTGCGTGTTCTTATTGTCTCTCAGTTTCTTAGGATTCTGGCATTAGCTGCATAACAATTAAGGCACTTGCCTCATTACACTACTACATAGAAGGGCGTTTCACAATGCAGGAAAGTTTTAACACATTTGCGGGGGACCTCTACTTTTCTTAAGCAAAGCTACAACATTTAAACAATTTTTTTCTAACTTTATGTTAAGTACTGGCTGGGTATGAGGGTTTTCTCGACCTCTGGTTAAATATGCCTAACCTACAACATTTTAATTTCCTCTTTTAAGGTTATGTGGGTTTACAAATCTTTTCCCCTCATACAAATTATGTTTCACTTTTCCAATGCAGGTACACTTGGAATAATTTTGCTCTTCTACTTTCTTTTACTTATAAAACATGGAGGTTATTTGACTTGGTCCGAGTAGACAATATTTTTTTGCCGTACTACCGGTGGCATACGCTACATTTGCATATCTCCTTTCAAGACTAACACATTATAACTCAATCTAACATAACAAGACTTAGTCTAACTTTCTCAGGGGTTTCAATTTAAGGAAACTTTTACTTACATGTTCCTATGTTTAAGGAGGTTTTACTAGGTACACATTCTCTACACACAATTACACTTTGCGTTAATTTCTACATTTACACAATTTTTCTGGGTGGCATCACCCTGGCACTACTTGTACCTTTATACTTTTATTAAAGTTGGGAATTTCCTGGGTGGTATTTACGGAATGCTCACAGCGAGCTCTCACCTCATGCTCTTACTACAAGGTTACTGGGGTTCTCTAAGCAAGTCGCCCAGTGTCGCATTGCGAGGAATGGTGAGGGTTATGTTGCATGTGTTCACGGACCTGCTGAAAGGCTTCGCTGCGCGTTCTCACTTCGTATCCATACTCGTGGGACTCTGTGACATTAAGTTCATTACGTCGTGCTAGATTTCTCATTACAACAACAAATTTGTCATCATTTTACTATACACTTACATTACGTGAGCAATTAGGGAATTTTGGGTTAAGTCAAACATTAACTTTTCAGTTTGCGTAGGGATTTGCTTTTATGTTGATTTCCTCAGTTACTAGAGGCAAGCTAGGGACCAATTCTTATACAAACAAAAAATTATTATTATTTTATGTTTACAGTACCGGTGCCCATTGAATGGAGGCAGTCTACATTAATTAAGGCACTTATTAATGTGTGGGACCTTGGTTCCTATCAATGCGATTTCTGAATTCTCAACCTTTGAGTAAAAAAAAATCTTAACTAACAAATTACAAGCGTACATAATTTTACAAATTACTCTTAGGAGGTAGAAGGAGGGGGGGGGGGGGGGCAAGTACTCTCGTCGCACTGCCTAAGTCTCATCTAAATGAGCTCTTGCTTTCTCATCTTTAATGTCTTGTCACCTCTACTCTAGCATTTCCTACTAAATGGCTTTAACTAAAAAGTCCTGATGAGGGGCATGGCAGTTCAAGGGCTGGCATGTGCCAGGTACTCGCACTGACGAAGCTGGGGGCCGAACGATGGCGCTTGGTGAGGCATCGCTTCGGTGGGCATCCTCTCTTACATTGAACTGCAGTGGGGGCGGCAGGCCAGCGGTACATTGTTGGCACGCTCCCCGGCATCTATTTGTAGCATCCAGGAACAGGGTGGGTGCGTCTCGCACGCAGTGGGGTCACTCGAGACATGAAGACTGTTGTAGGCGGCTGCTCAGGAACAGCGGCCTGGGTGCTGATGGCGTCTGCTGATGTTGTGGCTCTCGTGGCTGTGGTTTGACGTATCCTCGCTGTAGTTGCTCGGGTAACTGGTGCGCGGTACTCATATACACTTTCTCGCTCCAGGTGGTAGAGGGGTTACAGCGACAGCATCAACGCTCTTGGGAGTCCGGTAAATCGCGTTAAAACTTGGTTCAGCTCGAGCGTCCTGTTTTGCCTCCTCTCCAACCACTTTTTCCTGCTCAGTTACATTGGTCAGCTCGTTGACCAACGTACCTGCTATTGTTGAATATTTTGGCAAGCTTTCATACATATCTAATCCACTTTCTCCATTCTTGCCTGTGAATGGGTAGGATAGGTACGGCAACAGGGCGTGTGAACTTATGTCCCTATCCTGGAATGGTTCCACTGTCTCTGGGGGTGGGGTAGCCGGGACTGATCCGATGTGTTCACCGCTCAGCGGGGGCATCTCGTGAGGTACCTGGCTATCGAAAGCCAGAGGGGTGGCAAGAAGAGACAAGGGGAGTCTGCGGCCATTCCACCATACCCTCCGAGGTGGCTGGAGGTTCACGAGCCTCCTCTTCTAGCTTACTACCGGTGGGTTGTCTCATCGCTCCTGTTCTGTCAGCGGGGCTACGCCACAATTGCTTGGTACGGACACTTGGCGGTGTCTGGCGGGATCTGAACGAAGACAGAGTCATTGAACTGGGCGTGAAATGGGACCTGCTAGGGGATAATCCCCTTTGGGAGTTTTCCCTAGGATACAAGGGGTATGACTGGAGAGGGGGTGAATCAACCCTTCCCAGGTCCAGTGTTAGCAACCTATTGTCTCACGTTTGAGAGGATACTTCGCCCGCCTCAGGGGTTTCCAGGGTCCTGCTACCACGTGTTGCCGTCCCTACTTGGTTCAATTCTTGACCATGAATTTGACGTTCCTGCATTGAAATCCGGGCATGGACTTGGGCGCACGTGTAGTTGCAGGAGGCCGAGTGGCCTCCCATTCATAGCGTTTCTGCTCGCTTCAGAGTTCCCGTTTCCTTGGTATGGGAAACAAGTTTCTGGGTGGGTCACGCTGTTGCATGTTTTGCGAGGGGGGAGGAGAGTCTCGTATCTCCTGGGGCTGCTGCGTTGGGCAGCCTCAGTTAAAGTGCCAGCCCGGACAATGCAAACAATGGGCAAGGGGGCGGCAGGGGACGACATGGTCGTGTCTCGCCCTGTGGGCAGTCTGGGGAAGGGGACGGGGCCAGCATCCTTGGTGGCACGTGCCACCGGTGCCTTCCCGTTATTCATCTCCATTTCCCTCGTTCTTCCTACCAACTCTTCAACGGTCTGCGGCCATGGGGTTAGCAAAAGATTCCTAAACGAGGGTAGGAGGGTGTGTACAATGCTACGGACCCTCTTCCCTTCAGTCTGCTCTGGGTAAACTTGCTTATGCAGACGTTTCTCTACGTCTTTGTCTGGGTGTTGCACGCGAGAGTGCAAATAAGTGATTAAAATTTGAGAGTATTTTGTTTCTGGTGAAATAACCTGGGACCTGAAATGGTGCCATCTCTCAATGAATTCCCCATATTTATCCCACCATTTCCTGGCGGATCCGCTCAGCTGGTGGCGCACTCAGCTCACCCATTGTTTCCTGGGAATAAGGTGTTCCCTCAATTCCCGTTCACATTTCTTTACGAAACTCTCGGAGTCCTCATACGGTTTCGCGTGGAACTCGGGCAGTAGTATTTCGCTAGGCATTCCGCAGTGTTCCGGACTACTACGGTTTACCTGGTGAGGATGTTTATAGGCATGCTCCCGCCTTCATACATCTCACATTGGTATACTTGCCCGGAGATTCAAATTCATTCATCTGCCCAGCCAATACACTGGTGGTGGGATTCTCTGGTACACAGTATGCATCGGACTAAATACCGTCCGTGTGACCCTCACACTCAGGCCATTGGCAGACCCGTGCTTTATCCCGCCTACATGACCGGCAACTGTATTCGAAGCTATCTGTGTAGCATGGCGTGTCGTCCCATCCGAGACACACATAGTGGAACTGACGGCAGCAACAACTGCATCCAATCATATTCACACCCGTTCCTTTACATGTTGAGATGGGACACGGCATATTACTGGTTCCGATGGTATTAGCCTGGACTAATATGCCTAGCATTTCTGACAGACTCGTGCTTCGGAGTCAAACATATCTACTAGTGGAAGGATGCCACAGGGTGTTTATACGACTCCCCGAAGTCAATTTACGAGCTCCTCTGCAAGCAGTCGTCGAAAAAGGGGGGAGGGGGAAAGGTGTGTTCACAGCTCTCCAGCCTGAAATACATAAAGCTGCATGGCCCCACGTTGGGCGCCATTTTTGAACGACCAACGTGGGTGACTAAAAGAGACAGGGGAGATGGGGGGACTGGTTCAGTCCCAGCTCCCATGCCTGAACTACATGGAGCTATTACGCCCCACATTGGGCGCCATTTTTATGAGCGTCTCTCTCTTTAGTTAATGGTTAGAGCACTGACCAACCCCCTTAGCTCAATAGCTGATCCTTCTGCTGCATGTTCTCGACAGACGGTACTGGTTTGGCCTGGTGGGTCATGGCAGGTTTACACTGTGGCCGTTTTAATGGAGGAGTTGCTCCTGAGTGGAGAGGATTCAAACCCCAGAGTGTGTTGAACCGTGATTGTCACCCGCCCGGGGAGTACAATCTTTCTCACTAAAAGGGTTGCCAAGATGCGGGAGTCCAGCAGTCCCGGGGTACGTGTCATGTTTACTGTATAAGCGACATCAGCAGTGGGAGTGGAAGACCGCATCGGAAGGGTCGTCTCTATCCATAGTGGTTGTATCAGCTGATGGCTGGGGATGTAGTTTACGGGCATAGAAGTTACGTGGCGTTTAAGAGTAACTTTAGGCAGTAGTCTGACCCAGATCACCTTCCCGGAGACGAGACGGATCATACACATACTCAGTGGGGTCTTATTCTTATCTTTCTTGGGAGGTGCTACGATTGCGGAAGGCAGGGGTGTCTCTGGCTGGAGGTAGCTTATATTATCTAGGTCTTGCCATGGCCTACAGATACCCAAGTAAGCGTCAAGTTCGGATGCGTGATCGAGTGGGAAGCTAGGGCAAAACTGGTCATGGTTAGCCTCAGGATTCGCCAGTGGGGGTGTGTCCTCATGCTTAGTTTCTACTTCCACTTATGTGTTACCTGGCCTCTGTACAGCCCACCGCTCATTACGCTGATTACGGCTCTGAATTCCACATTTTTTACTATGAATTCTTGCATACGTACAGTCCTGGGGACATGTCTTCTTCAGACACACCCGAAGAACTGATGGTAAGATGTGCAGTTAGGATATTGGATGCCACTGCAGTCAGGCGAGGGAGCACCAGAAGCCCAGGAGCAGCAGAATGTCTTTTCGGACTCAAAGCCTTATTCAAGCCCCGCCTCACGGCTATTCCTCAGTGGGGTTTTAATTCACACAACAATCCTTTGAGTTAAAAATAAAGAATGAATGAGGAAAATATTACTAAGAGAAGGTAGTCAACAATTTATAAGTTTTGACGTAATATTTATTATTACGTTGGAAGACAGTGGGGAATCCCGGTTATTTGTATACTCTAAAAGCAATCTCTAAATAATTACGTAAGCGTGGAAAAAAAAACAAAACTAAATTACTCTGGTCTGAGAATTATTACATATTTTCAATATTTTTATGCAATTGATAGCGTAAACTCCGGAGGGGTGTTTGTCCAGATGGGATGTTGCAACAACCTGCTACCATGGAGCCAAAGGAGTGATTGGGGTAAAAGGGATCAGGGGTTGGACGTTGAGGTTACCTCTTGAGTAGTGACATGCCGGCTCTTATAGTCGGCTGGTGCAGGAGGAGTCTTCTCAAACTGCGGTTGATTGAGTCTTCGCAAGCTGTTGGAGAGGCTGAGATTTTGCAAACTGTTGGAGAGGGAGGTCTCGGTCAGACAAGGGAGAGAGCTCGCGGACCTATGCCGCCGGCAAGCCCAGTGACCTCTGGCTAGAGGAGTATTCGTGCCTCCTTATATAGTCGAAAATTCAAGGTTTGGGGTTCTTCTGAGGGTGCTTGGGATGATAGCATTTCTCCACAGGGGTTGGTTATCATAGGGCTGCGGCAGCACTGCACATTTTTTATCGCCCTGAGTGGAGTCTGCTGACAAGTTTATAATCTCCGCTCGAGGCTTGGCTGGTGTGACATCACGGGGTAGCATAGTTGCTGCTGTCCTGTGGTGTGGGTTGAAACTTCCTTCTCCGTTAACTCTGGGTAGTGGCTCATTGGGTAAAACAATCTTGTTTCAAGGGGGTGGCGACTGCATGTCAAAATCTGGGCGGGCAGTACTCTTCACAATTGCACACTTTAATTATTTTTGTGTCCAAAGTTGTCCAATACGTAGAGTCAATTCTATCAGCATGTGAATAGTAGTCTGCCACTGTTGTGACTTTCCCAGAGCTCTTGCCAGCTCGTTTGAGGAGCGAAGTCACCCGTGGATTGTGCAGGCACGCTGCGCAGCAGTGTGGAATGCATCAACGTTTATTGTATGGAAAACGAACTTCGTCAAAAATATTTACGACCTGAATGTGTTTAATATTACAATTTGTATGAACTACATACTTATAGCATTTTCTTTTGGTGAGGTTGAAACTTGACAGGTAATAATTAATTAAAATATTTCCTTCAAATGAGCAAATTTTGCCCTCGTCCATTATAATAATATGTAATTAAAAATGATACAGTCTCATAAGAAATGCAGTCTATGCAGTCTCATGAAAGCCGTTAAACCAAAGTCTCTCCCAACCCCATCCTATCCATTGGCATTAAAATTAATGAAGCCACACTACTATGACTGCCATAACCTACCTTATTTTTATAAGGTAGGTTGGAATGATAACCTACATTGATCATAGCATTTGTTTACAAATATTGTTTTCTTCATAGACAGAACAGCTGTGACGCAAGGATACAATGTGGCCATGTTACGTTTTTATAATTGTCAAAATTTATTGAACTTAGGCAGTGTCCCAATTCGCTGAGAGAGTACTCTCTTGCTCACTCTTGATGTCACAGAGAGTCTTCTCTGCTATCCCAACTCCCAAGGAGAGAGCACGAAAGGGAGAGTGAACAACTATGTACACTCGTTCACTCTCATACCCTCATTGGCAGCCATGTTGTTTTCAAGCCTGACCACAAATATTCACGTTTATTTTGTTGTTTCTAAAGCAGTGTTACAAATATTTTACCAACTTAACTCAATCATTGCGATTGTGAAATGTGTGTTAACAGCAATATTCTGTTTGATATGGAACATAACAAATTATGATATTATGTTCTGTTTCATTTAGCTTAATTGTGTGCATACTATTAAATAACGTGATTTGCAGATAACAATTATAATTTAAATCATGAAAAAATGTAAAAATTAAATAAGTTACTATTTCATAAAATACTGTACATTTATTTGAGGAAAGATAAAGGTCAGCAATATTTTATATTCTACTATTTATTACTTTTTCTGTCAGAAATCATGCAGAAGGCATACAGAGGGCACAAGTCTCAATTCGTTAAAGTGAGCCAAAGTGTGCTAGTGAGTGGCAAGCGAGAGTGAGCACACAGTTGAGACACAGCCTATGTTCAGTATTCTGAATGCAAGTACATGTTTCAATTTTTTATATGCAATTTGTGTTTACAACCCGTACTTCATATTTAGTTTACGTGCTTTGCAAGTGCACAATATAAGAAAACGACCAACACAAAACAAACAGAATAATAAATTTATCTTACTTCTGGTAGCAGAAGAATTGCCATTGTTTTTTTATCTGGCGATAAACAATTCCCACATTTCCTCTATCTGACATAATCCACAAAAAATGTAATGTTTGTTTTCTAAATAAAATTTTTTAAGCTTTCTTAGTTAGAAAATTGACATGCCTGATGTGTTTTTTTAGTATTACATAAATATTTATAATTTTTAACACTTGACAGGACTACCATAGATAAGTCAAATAAATTTCAAATTTGTGTCCATCATCTGTAATATTATCTTACATGATTTTTCTTTGATTTTAAACTTAATCATAAATTTGGCAGAGAATAATGAAAATGTAGTTTACAAAAATGTTATTGCATAATTGAAATTTTTTTTTACTCAAGAGTATGGAGTATCGAAAGTATTGAGAGTATCAAGCTGAAAACTGTATTGAGTATCGAAAACATGGTATCGTCCTACCACCAATACAATTGTTTTAATGATTGTGGACTGAATGCTTAAGCATTTTCCTTGGCAATCTATTTGGTGAGCAATTTTGTAAGATCAGAGAAGTATTTTGGTGTAAAATTGTGTTATAATGCTAAGATGCCAATTCTTAGTGAAAAAATTATGTTACAAAAGAGTTAGGGAAGGAAGATTCTTTTTGTCCGGAAAATCAGAGAAATGTCAGGGAATTTTCCAATGGAAAAAAAGGTGGCAACCCTGAACAGTAATGAATTGAGTTTGAATTCATAGCTGACCTAAAAAATGTTGTGTAATTGTAAATGAGATACTGTTTCAATACAATTACCAATTACTAATCACATATCAGACAAACATGGAAAATAACAAATTATGTGAGATCATTATGTAGTTAAAGGTAATTTCAGTTGAGTTGAATTTTTATTTCTAAATCCAGATTTATAATTTATCAGCAAGCTTGGACCAATTTATTGTTACTCCCATAACACATGATGGTATTCGCAGGAAGAAATAAGTTAATAATAATATTTCAAAATCCACGTATGAGTTGTTAATTTAAGTTTCGAAATTTAAGGAAGTAATACAGAAAATTAACTTTTATTTCTAATGGCCTTACTGCTCCCATGATGGCATAAGCTCGGAGAACGCATCGCCAGCAGGAACAAAAAGAACAAAAAAAAATTTGTAGACACTTTGAGGCCTCTTCTTTCACCCCTACACATATTTACCAAGAGTGGCATGCCTCTCAAGCATTCCGCCTCACATTATGATGTAGCAGTAATCCAAATTTAATTAAATCTGCAGTACATAAGTTATGATGGACTTCTAAGCATGACTGCCAGAAAGAGCAAAAATGGCTTACAAAAGCTCTTATTTCACCATAAATCAAATAATTCAGTATCAACTTGAGTCCACTTAGAAATTACTTAAAATTCATATCTCTTCGGCTTAACATACTATTCAATGCTATACTTAAGCACTGTATGTACATAGAGAAATGAATTTAATATTATAAACAAGTACAAATGTAGTTTAAGCTGCATAAAATAAACTAAATAAAAATTAAAATTAAAACATCTGGAGAGGTGAACATATCTTCTACAATTCTAACTTTTGGCTGAGGCTTCAAAAATATAAACATTCAAACCAAAATATTTACCAAATACAGTAAAATGTAAACATTTAAGCAACTTGGAATTCTGTACCGCTATATTGTTTAAACTGAATTCTGTTCCATCGTAAAAGCCTTTAAGAAATATGTGGCTAGTTTGATTTATTGTATGCCTCACAATTGTTCCTGTGCTAGTTTTAGGCTATTCCACACACATTGCACTATCTGGTTTTTCTAATGAAGGGGGCAGTGGCTGTGTGGTAGTTAAGACTGCTCGCTCGTCTTCTACGATGGAAAACCAGGTTGCTTATTTTGTTTTAATGTAAGTCTCAAATGGTGATTTCTCCTATAAAACACACATAAACAAAGTTTAATTTAAAACGTTCTGTTTTTATTGTTTAAAGTTTCTGTTATAGGCTAATGTTGAAATCTGAAAATTTCATTTCTAGGGTATCTATAACCTGAAAATGGGCCTATTAATACTACTGCACTATAATACAGAAACACAATTAATGTCTATAATTCTTTCAATCTTACATAAATTTCAAGATAACAGTTTTATCACTATGCACGAGCAGCACTTTATCTACTCAAATTACCCTAAGCAGAAATGTCCTTTTCGAAAATACATTACAAAAATCAAGCAATATACTACCATGAAAACTATAATGAATAAAAACTCTGTACACCTTGCCAAAAAACAAACATGATTTTCATGTCATCTCACAGAAGAATAATGTCGGGAGAAATTAAAGTGTGATTATATTTTTAAAGGATTCCCTGCTTTCTGGTTTACAATACTCAGCCTGGCATTTGCCACTTTGTACACATGCTATAACACGTCACGATTGGGGCCAATTGCTAAAAGTCATGCAACTTTACAGTTGTGCAGTTTTTTTAACAAATTTGTACTGATATAATTATATAATATGAATTGTGCTTATGATATATGGAAACATCATATTTCAATATAATATGGTGTTAACAAATGAGCCACTAAAATTACATGTACATGAAAGCTAACAATGGTCTATTTCCACGTGCATGGTATTGATATTGTTGTCTTGAGGTCGGCGGTATCCAAGAAAATTATTGGTTCAATATGTGCTTTATTGATATTGAAACATGGATAAGAGTGAGCACGTAACAGATTTCCAGCATTGTCAAATTACAAATGCATCCATCAGGGATGATGATGTAAACATAACACGCACAAGTACTTAAACAAAACACCCAAACACCACAAAAATGTTTCTCTACTCAAGCTTTGTTAACAGAGTAAGATGTAAATGAGCAATACTCATGTGACGCTGTGCCAGACTGACATTTGACGCCTTCCCCTTCTCAACACACCCTTCAGTTGGCACATAGTAAAACTCAGGGTGTTTGTTCAGGTAACAGCACTCCCCCTCCCCCCACTTAACTTTGTGACCAGTTTCATTTCTCACCCATTTCAAACCCTGTGCCCCTTGTCAAGATGACAAGCAACTTCTGCCGTTTTAGTAGCTTTGTCTTCACAGCTTCCCGCCATGAAGCAGATGCACCTGTCCTTCTAACCATGTAAATGAAAGAAATCAAAGTTTGTATTCCAGCAGAAAATATTTTTTTTTTTAACTATTCCCTGACTTTCAGATCAGTCAAAATCCCTGACTATTGCATGTTATCCCACCGTCACCACCCCAAATGTAGGATATTACAGCTGGGGCTCGGTTTACTTTGTTTCTTTGAGGGGAAACTTTAGTTAAAACGTCTTTTGTGAGATGGCATTGATTTATGATTCTTCTAACGAGACAATAGAATTTTGAATTGCATACTGTTTCGATGAACCAGTGAAAGATTCTGACTGTGGGAAAATAACATCAAAATTATATCAATTTCATAAAAAGAATAAAAAGTGATAAATATGTCACAGTTCATATAGATTTGATTAATAAACACATTCGGTGGTGAAATTTTTATTTAACAAAATTGACCACACACTTGCAGGATTTTCTATAAAATAAAATTTCAGTCTCGCACTACAATACAAAGAGTTGAAAGGACATTTTTTTAGTCCATGTACATTTCCAACTACATAATAACTGTTCTGCTTGAAAATAAATTATTTATAAAATGCCTAAACTTACTACTTGTAATCTTAATCATAATCCTGAACACGTGTTGGTTTGGCGCTGCCCACAATCAACATGGTGCATGTAACATAAAACTTGGGAACGTAAATATATTTGTGGTGCTTCAAGAAAATTTCGAACATGATGGATCGATCAAGCTATTATTTAAAGTGATTGACATGCGCCAAAATTATATTCTAGTGAAGAAGATGCACTGAAAAGGCACCTAGAAACAACTGCGCATAATGAAAGCAAATACCAAAACTATAACTGTCTGTGAAATACTAAGGTAACACAAGAAACAAGACGCTGAACGCAATTCCTCTTTGTGTAATGAGAATGGAAAGAGGCAGCATAGCAGAGCAGATCAGCAATATCGATCAGGCCAGGAACGCATGCGCACAGCTCTGCTGCCAGAAGATAAACTAGTCTCCTCCCCCTCAACATTCACCTTGGTAATGTCACTTGCTCTGTGGTCGATTGGTTCAATTTCCATTGTACTTGTACACTGCTTGTTCAGAGTGACAGCGAAGATAACCAGACCAATTGTAAATGCATTAGGACCTTTTACCACCCTCATGTCGCTTGTGTACAAAGCCTGTGAAGGGCCAGGTAATCGACCCACGATAAGTTAACACTTGAATAATAAATAATCTGAATTTCCACACAAAAAGGCTGGGGAAATGGCGTAAGTGATCACTAAATGGAAATATTTGGTGCACTGTGTTTAGGCTTTTTCTTTAACACCAAAGGGAAGACCTGTATGACCGTTTAGGGTATAATTTTTCTCAGAAGATTTTCAAAATATCAAAATTAATGAATATTTCATTAAAACAACATCATATATTTATTCTAAAAACCATTCAACAACGAGGGTTGAAATCAATTACAAGTCAATTCATAGAAACCACCCAAATGCTTTTAATAAATGTAACATGTAATATTGCAGCTTAAGCAGTGCAAAAATTGCCAGTTAAATTTTTTCTATTTTTGCATATAGGGGTCGGGGGTTGGTAGGAATCTGTTCAAATTCCAATAACGACTTTAACAGTACTAACATTTTTCCTGGGAACTGTTAAAGTTGTTGAGTATATAATGAAAAAATATTTATATGCTCTTCAATTATTAACAACTCAAGTCTCAAAATTATTCAATATAGCATTGAATAGTCTATTAAATATGAAATTTTTTGGTATTTTGATATGTCTGGGAAAACACTTTGTAGCATCTCCCTTTGGCTGCCTAGTCACTTCCAGTATATCTGCCTTATCAACTCTGTATTAAGGTTTACTGTATCAATTAAGAAGAAGCAGCACAAGGGGAAACGTACATGGAGGTCTGTAGCTCGACGGTAAATGAGTACAAGCAACTCCGTAATTCTCTAAAATACAAAACTGTTTTATTATAACAATATTTTACATTAAATGGAACAATACAAAACATATACACTTACTTTGATCTTGTACGCGAAATGTGTTCTTATACAGAAAAAGGTAATAGATTATTATGCTACCTGCCTATCCTTGCCATACTACTACAGAAATGACCATAGAAAGTTAACTGACGAAGTCCCGAGAGATGGCCTTACGTCCTACTGCCAAACAGATTATGCTCACCCCAAAAGTGTGGATACTGTAGACTATGAGCTCCTCAAGGCCTGGACAACTGTGATGCCTTCGTCTTCAGCCTCGATGGGACATTGGCGTCGTTAGCTCCGACATGTATCACACTAATGTCACTCTCTGTTGCCTAGGTGCATCTGGGGAGGAAGTGGTGCACTGTGTCTGCTATTTATATGCTAGAACCGAGTTGGTCAGTGGCGTTCGTTTATCAACAGATGTAGGCAGCCAAGTTCTGGCCGCTACAACTAATATCAACAAGGCTGTTGTCTATGAACTTGTTTCCAAGAACACAACACAACTTATAGCAGGACCTACTGTAGGTACAAAATTGTTAAACATTAAATTCTTATAAATGTAAAATGACAGGTGAAATACATATTGTGTCTACTATACATGAGAAATGACATACCTTATCATTCAGAGATTCAGCAACTTCAAAAAATTTGTCAACCAATGACGGACGAACAACTCCTTGGATAATCAACTTGTTATATTCTATAATTTGTTTAGCATATGCCATTTCCTGATGGTCCAGCGAACTTCTTATTGTTCTAAATTCAGCATCTGCATTTACAGATTTCTAGAAAACACAAATTAATTCATAGTAAACGTACTTACGTATTACAAATTTCCATTAGACACTAAAAATTTAATAATCTCAATATGATACAGCTACATTAAAATTAAATTCATTCATGTTACAGTTTTAAAAAAGTTTAAACAATTAAATATTTTGTGGGATAATGCACCTACTAAGAAAAGAACAGTAGCAAACAGTTTAGAATAACTAATTCTTATTTCCTGCACAGAGCTTCAAAGAAAATTACAACAGAAAGCATGCATGCCATAATTGACAAAATAGCATTCACAATACGGACACTACTTTCTTGACCAGTGATCCTCTTTTAAAAGCGAATAAGGCACACTGTGCACTCTGTACTGAGTTTCAGTCATACTGTGTCATCAGACACCCAACTTTGTAACATGTCCTTAAAGGTACACAAGTTTCTACCACCTCTCTTCTGCATCTGTTACTAAATGGTAAACCTTTAAATGGACAAATGGCTTGAGGTTTTTTCTTACCTGGTATTTTTAAAATACATACCAGTCGCTGGCAATAGCCCAATTTTTCTCTTGAGGTCTGTCATGTTCAAGACTAGTATTCACCATCATTACAGTTTGCCAATAGGCAACATCATTTTAACATTCACTTTTGTTGAATATATACATGTATTGTGTGCATTAATGGAACTGTGTGTGCGCCTGTGTGCGCAAATGTACATATAATGCATCTTAAAGAAAATAAGTAATATACAGATGGTACATAATCCAATCAGTGTTACTGAAAAGCTCAATCAGCATTGGAAAGAAAGATAGGGAGTATATAATTATGGAATACTGGACAGAAAAATGTGGAAACCAAGTATAGTTCAGGCCCAATTTTATAATTATACTTGATTTAATGAGGGCAAAATTCTTACGAGGTCATTCATAGGAACCATCTGAAAAATAACAAAAACTGACGAAAAAATACCAAATTCCTGGCAGAAATGAAAGAAATTGCAATGAAAATTAAACTACATTTGCTAGTCTATAGTGATAAAGTGATACAATATATGGGTTTGGTGGCGGCGCTGGCGGTGGTGGTGGTGAAAGACATTCAGAATACGTGCGCTCTCCACTTGGTTTCCTGTAAGATAGTCAGGGTTCGATTACCTCCCTGAAGGTTGTTTCAAAGCCCTGAGTAGGACCTTTTCCCATGAACATTATCCCTACACGTCGGCCTACGCTGCCATTACAGATAGCACCCATCCCTCCGGCACAATCATCCCTCCCCATCATTATTGTTGATTAAATCACCTCCCAACTCACTCCCCAGGATAGCTGGCATCCTGCATCTTGGCAGCTCTTGTAGTGAGGAAAATTGTTTACCCCGGATGGGAAACAATCGCGGTTCGACTCACTCTGGGGTTTGATTCACCTTCCTTCAAAGGGCACTCTCCCCGCAATCAAAATGCAGTGGTAGGATCATCTGCTGAAACAGGGAAAGCAGTCAGCGCTCTAACCACTTTCCAAGAGTCACGCACGTCAACGTAAAATAGTGTATCGATACAGGTTAAGATTTTGTCATTTTTTATTATATTTAGCAAGGAAGAAATGCGAAAAAGTCAAGGTGAAAAATTCTTTGGGTTTTGGTAGCGATCCGGAAACAGAATTCAACTTACCTAATATGGAAGTAAACACTTCAGGTTCAGGTCTTGGTAACACAAATGAGAAAACTCAGAGAAAGATGCCTGAAATAAATGACCAAATAAGCATTCTTGTAAGGTACAGTACAGAACTAAAGGCACAGTTTCACGAATTTAATGTGCTACAGAAAGAAAGAGTTACAGGGATTTAGGACAGAACAAAAAAACTAATTACAAAAGTTGATAGAAAAATTTGACGAGTTCAAAATAGACTCTGGGGAGAAATTTGACAAGCATTTAACAGAATTTAATAATTTTGAATTGGCCGCAAACAATGTGCAGAGTGCAGTAGATAGTAAAAATGTTTTTTTACAGAATGATTATGCTCTAGGTAAAAATGTAAATAATCCAAAGTGTATGTGACAAATTAATTGCAATAATATGTATTGAGTGATTTCATGAGCACAACCAACTTTTAAGATGGCAAGACCATTTTGAACTTAGTTTTAATGGAAGTGCAATTGTGTCATCTTAAAACTAAACGTAAGAAAATGTAATGCAAATATTTACAAGTAATATGTAAGAATACTGCGAACCACATCTCAAAATTTGATTGTTGACCTTGTAACTTATGGGTAATATTGTGTGTTTTTTTGTGTAGCGTTATATGTTAATTTTTTATGTGACTGTTGTTGGGTCTACCTTGGATGTTCACAGTATGGCAGTAACATTACCAAACTATTTTAAAAATGGAATTTGCTGTTTTAATTCGTTGTAACACTTAATTTGCATAACAGAATTCTAAATGATTTTGGGTGTTAGTTAACAGACTGAGCGTGTGTTTTCCAAAATGTTTAATACAAGGGTTGATTTTGTTTCCTTGACTTCAAAAAAGTCAGCAGTAAACACAAAAGATATTGTTAATAGAAGAAATTTTAAACAATTTCGGAACATTTTGGTAAAATGATAATTGTCCAAAAAAAGTTGGGGGGTTATGTGACATCGTAAGTCACTAAAATCACTGGGTTAATGTTTTTCTTTTTTCCCCATTTTTCCCAAAAATAATGGTAATTATTTTTTAATTAACTTTTTCTACAAAATGGTCATGCCTACAAGCTTGTATGGGATTTTAAAAAAAGGGAACTGTCAAATATAATTTTGTAAAGGGTAATATAGGTTATTTTGAACTAGTGAATTATTTTAATCTGTTTTGTATCATGACGCACTCATTTTATATTAATTCAGGTGATACAATATTTTTCGGCCTTAAGATTGTTTTGCTGTGCATGAAGACAAAGATGTCCGGTTGAAGCCACAGCGGCGGCAGATAATTGGGTCGATGGTGGCACAATGCATCAGGTGAACGGGCTGGGCCAATCAGGAGTCAGCTTATTCATCGAAGTGCGTGCCTAGAACCATGATGTGGGTGCCCAGCCCCACTATGTGGGTGCCCAGCATCACGATGTGGGTGCCCTGCATCATGATGTGGGTGCCCAGCCCCATGATGTGGGTGCCCAGCGCCATGATGTGGGTGGCCAGCGCCATCATGTGGTTAAGAGAATTTGTCTGTGCCCCAAACAGAAAGGTCGTGGTATGGTGGCAAAGTAAAGATTTTTGAATGTAAGGCAAGCAGGTGGTGAAATTTCACTTGCATTGGTAAAAGACCATGCCAACATTAATTTTTTTTTACCTTAAGAAAGTAAAATGTAAATTTTTAAGACCTGTGCGAGACGGCAACAAGGCCTTCTATGGGCTCATGCCTTAGCTCATACAGTGTGCATGTGCATGATCGAACATAAGTTTCAGTAACTCAGTTTAAATTAATACAATAACTTGGTGGTGCCATTTTCACGACTTGGCAACTGCCTCATGATGAAAGTTAACAGTGAATCAAAGTAAAGTGCTTCTTGTAATAAGTTCGACATGAACAAGAATAGAATTAATGAACTTAGAAAAAACAACAAAATTCCTAGTCGTCATTTCTTCTTACGTCTTTGCAAACATTATATATCACCCACTGAAAAGGCAATTAATGCAACAGTGGTTCGAGTGTGTATTTCGTTATAACTGGTGAGCAAGCTGCAAAAGTTGGTAATAACTTCATTGTCTCTACAATTCTGTTTCTTTGTACACTTCTGGCCAGGAGGCTGGCAATGTAAACAGTTTTCATCTCTCCGAGAAAGCAGAGATAAAATTTCTTGACCATTTCTTTTAACATGTGATATAAGCATACCTTAAAGTTAGTTTGGAGTACTAAATATAATTAAATAATGCATAATATTCTTTAAAAATTGTTACCACAAAATCACTGCACATGAGTGGGAGATAACAGAAAGAACACAAATGTGTGTGATGTAGTAGTTGCGGGGGCAGGGGAGCAGGAAAACACAGCTTCATACATAGCAAAATAATGTCTTGATCCGTTGCTTGTTCTATCCTCAATCAGAGTTGCCTACTATATTGCATGTCTCTTCCCATCCTTGTACCAGCTAAATGCCCAACAACTGTCACCCAGATCAACATAAGGTAAAAAAAGGTTGCACAAGTGTTTACACAAAAGTTACCACAGTAAGACTTGAGTTAGTCGACACTTATCAGTTACAGCTCCCTCCACCTAGGTTCAATGTTAGATAACACAGTGCCAATGGAGCAGCAGTTCAGAGTACCCTGCAGAAGCAAGAGCAGCTTTGGAAAAATGATCAGAGAGGAGGTGTTGGTCCCCTAACTGGTATGCCAGCTGTTTCCATTGTTGCTCTAGTCTACAGTTTTATTCATTGCTAAAATTATTTAGAAACACACATATTATTTGTACAGTTAACTGTGCTACTGCTTCAATTTTTTTCCTAACTTAAAAACTAATTTGCAACACGTAACTGTACCACACATTGCACTAGCTGGAAAAATATAATTTAAATAAGGAACTTTAGCAATATAGCAGGCTAATATTATATTAAGCAAGCACACATTATCAAAATTATGTTTAGGTTTATCCAGTCATCACTTCACACACACCTTACTGTAGCCTACACTGATTTATGCTTCACTATCAGCTTGACATTCATAGTTTATTTTTATTTCTTTATTCTCATAAATAACCCGCACAGTTTGCACACCAATATTGTTTTGTATTCAAGTGATAGCTTTATTGCAGTTCCTCCCTTAATGAAAATTTCTACAATAAATTTGTCTGTGATTGTCAAGACTTATTTTTCCCCAGACATTTTAAATGTTTGATCTACACAATTACAAGTTATATTTTGTGAACACGGAAACACACAGATCATGAAACAAAAAGTTGACTGTTTACACAAAAAGAATGGGATATGGCCACCTCCATTCCATTAAAAATCATTATTTGGGGTATTCTGCAGTCCTAATTAACACAAATAATCAGGAGTTGGCTGTATGTATAAATAATTGTAAAAAATGTATGGAATGGGGTGAAAAAAATTATATTCATAAATGCCAAAGTTTTCTATTTCCACTACCCTTGCATTCCGGTGCTGGTCCATACTTGACCTCACTTCACCTTCATCAGATCTTAAGACCTCAATGTTAAGAGCCACCCAAATCTCTCGACTCCACTGGGAAGGACGATTAGGCAAGAAGAGGTGGACATCGCTAAACCACCACCCCTGCCCTCACTACCATCCCCCGTGATGCCACTGCCACCATCACCACCATGCCTCAATGGCAAGTGGTGATAGGAGGGTTGGGATACCTCCCTAGACTCCCTACCTCTTGCATAGAGAGAGCATGTACAGACACATTGTGAAAATGACAGATATTTACGAAGAGAACCTCCATTCCAATCAGTATTGTTGCCTATTTCTGGGCTTATCCGCCCAAGCTGACCACCAGGAGGCTTTATTGCTTTTAGGCAGAAAAGGGTGGGGGGGGCTGGAGTTAAATGCAGCAGTATCTCTGGAATCTGACCCAGAGAGCCACCATTTAACTTCACACAATTCCCCAACTGCCCTCATGAGACTGGGTCAACCCCATTTCAATCCAATCACAACTCAAAAAAATCCAATGGTGGTGACAGGAATTAAACCGCAAGTTCTCCAGACAAAGGCAGATGATATAACAGAGTGAATTTACAAACTTATAATATTATTTTTAGTGTAATTCCAACACCTACTGCTCCACAATCTTATGTATTGCCATTGATTGCTGTAGTTGCCTTACGTGTGTGATATATCAAGTTGCATGGTGAAAGATGTGAAGGGAGGAATGGAGAGTTCAACAAGATTGTGTTTCACAACATAAACATTCTTATCACAATAATAATACCAAAACGAATTTCACCATATTTTCTGTTGCTTCACATAATTTCCTTGATTCCGCTCGTTCATTTGTCGTCATGTGTGTTTCCACTGTTGTATCAACTTTCACTACTGAAAACACATAATTGCAAGTTGCAAGTAATCCTCTTGTACATGTTGTCCTTAATTGTCTGCATTACCTTGCAGCTACTGCATCAATAAGAAAGGGTTAGGATTGGGAAGAGAGTGTTTGTATTTCACATATTTCCTGGGATTTCACTTGCATTTGTCAAGCAGGATAACATACATTCAATCATCACATATTGTTTTCATAGTCTAAAAAATATTTTATAATTTGGGCTCACCACAATTTTCTTTAGTAATAAAACTCATATTGCTTAGTTTCAAATAAATTTATTACCCTACAATATTCAGTTTTATTAAATAAAGATTCTCCCAAAATAAGGCTTCTCTTTACTAATGATATTGTTATGCATGTACATTCTTTAGGTAAAATACAATAATTTTTTATGTTAATCCAATCAATTATTTACATCCCTCCCTCCCTAATTATTTTAATTACATCCCACTACTCAAAACTACTGTCCAGTTTTACAGGAATTGGTGTTTATTAACTTTTAACCTTTTGTATACTACTATAACATGCACCAACCCCACATTTGATCACAGGTTCTTACCTTGCCTGAAAATAAATTATTTAACAACAGTGCTTTAAGTAACCTTACCTCCAGTAGAACACCATAAGTAAACAAATCTTCAGATGTACCAAGCAATGAGTTTAGTATTCTGCTTTTATCTTTTTTCCAATCATCTAACATACGATTTATCTGCTGCTGCTCAACCTCTTCAAAAGTCTGCAACATGGAAGAAAAAACAATACTGAAACTTAAAATTCTGTTACCCAACACACAAAATTATTAATACACGCTATATTTGAGAATTATTAAAAATATAAAGTTTAAAAACATCAAACAACAACTTACATACACACTGCAAATCACACAAAAATTTTGTTACCTTTCAAATTAATCATTTCTTGTTAATGTCACATGGCTAAGAACTATATTCAAAAAGCACTTTCTCACTGCTCTCTTGACACATCAGTATAATGATACTATTGTTAGCTGATGCAAAACAGAAGTTTAAAATTCAATCTATATTGGTTTTTTTTTTATAACATTGGCTACAAATTTTCACAAATAAACCATTGGCCATAGAAAATTTTCTATAACTTATATGGAAACTAATTTTTTTTACTTTTCCAGATATATGTAATTATATGTCTCTCTCTCTCTCTCTCTTAACTATCTCTTATCTCTATATACGTATATCTCCAATGAACTGATGTTTACATGAATGACATACATGGTTAGTAAGATAAATAAAAAAGAATATACTACTTACCATGCTACACAGATTACTTTGCAATCATCAAATGGAAATTATTTTTAATTCCTTTCTGCAGTACTTCTGCATAACCCCACATTATGTCCCCACCTTTCTAATCTTAAAAATGAAACCCCAGCATTATGTACTTGTTTTATCTTGAAAATTAATGAAAACCCCCACCTACTTCAAATCACAAATGCCTACCTCTTCATATATATGTTCAAAGAACTACCAATAAGCATGACGAGGAGCTTAGATAGTAAACTTTTTAAATGCTTGCTGAAAAGCCAATCAATATTACATGAAAAAAACAGCCTAGTGGCAGAAAATAATTATGCTATTTAAAGCATACATTAATAGCCACAATTTCAAGAAACAGCATCATTGTACTAACCTTGAATGAAGGGAAACTTTACACCTAACAACTGAATTTTTCAGTAAAAGTTATTTTCTTGTCTCAACATTTTCGTCACTCTTTAGCACTGCTGAAATCTTTAATTAAGAACTGTACTTCACCATACAGCGTAAGGTGAAGCACTAGTTACACATTTGTTGGACAACCTTGACGAAATTTCTTTAACTATTCTGTTAAGCTATTTTTGTTGTGTATACCTGATATTGTTAACTTTTTTTTAATTTAGTTAAGAAATTTAATAATCAATTTCATTAAGTATGTGGCTTCATAATACGAGACCTGAAGAAAATATGTGTTTGAGGTGTTGATCAAATTGCGACGGTGACACGGCCACCATTGATTGCCTAGTTGCTATAATTACACAGTAGCACCCGATGTCTATATCGGTGGAGCATGATCCCCTACCCTTAATACACCTAGTGCATCATGGTTTTTTTGATAAGGGATATTGTTTATAAACTTGCAAGCATACCTTCCCCTTCTATTTCTTCCGGCACTACGATGGCTGGCACGTCGAAGCTACGCATGTGATATTCAACAACTGACGGCTGTGCTCCTAGGCACTTAGCATTTGTGAATTATGCTCTGTAAACATCAACAAAGTTAGGTTTTGTAAAAAATGTTATTAAAGTTAAAGTGGCCAAATTAAAGGGAGGGCGTTGAAACGGTGAGTGGTGGACGAATTTGTTATAGTTTGAGCTTTATTGTTTTTAGCATCTTGTGGCCGGTAGTTGTGTGAAAGTGTTGCGGGGCATGCAGTAATTTAAGGTTTTTATTAATTAAGTTTTGTTTGCACTTCCTAAATTTTCTGCCTGGCGTAATCTAAACCGGGTTGCTGCATGTCTTGTTTTGTTAAGTTTTTAAGGTGTAGTGTGTGGTCCATCTGCAGCCCTGTTTGGCTGGCCCAGCCTTGAATTGGTTAATGTACGTTTTCGTCAGCAATTCATTTGGTTTTACGTATTTTAAACGTGTTGTCTATGTTTTTTTATAATTGGGAGCCATGATTTGGGTTCTTTATAAACAGCCTCCCAATTCATTAGGTTTTTATGGTGTTTTAATATGTTTTTAATAAATTGTTTTATGCGAGGAATGCTTTAATGACCCATGTCTGGATGCCATTTCTTGTTCGGGTGTTGGCTCAACATAACCAGAAATCTGCTTTAAAAAATTTGGAATTGCTATATCAGTATTAACAAGCTTTAAGAAAATTTAACTGGCCATTGCATACACATTAATAATCAGATATTTATTTAATGTTAACTATCCTTCACTGCAGTATTGCGTGTTAATTTTATGAAATGTCACTCGATTTATTGGTCAGCATTTTAATGATTGTTGTGTTAAAGATTATGCCAAGTTACGCAAAGCTCCTCTTATTAAGTGTCAATGAGTAGTCGGGCTTAACATCTCATCAACAGCGAGGTCACTGGAGACGATGCAAGTTGCACAGGGAAGAAGGATTGGGGAAAGATTGGGAAGGAATCTGCCATGACCATTGTTAGAGACCCATCCCGGCATTCACCATGGAAAATGGCCGGGCAGGGAAATGAACCGAGTCCTCCTAAATGTGAGTCGAATGAGTTACCACTGCGCCACCACGCTCGGTGTGTCAAGAGGTAACAGTGGAATTTTTGCAAGAGCCTTTTACTGAATTGGGTGAATGTACTGAATCAGCTGTGCACTGTAATGAATATAACTGTTATAATTGTGTGCTTTAGTGATTCTTTGTAGTTTTAAAGACACCGTTGTTTTAATTGGTTTTCCATGTTTCTGAAATGTGGCAAGAATTCCTGGATATTTTTATAAGCTGAAAACATATGTGTGCATTTTACTGTCTGGTTGTATAATATGGACAATTGGAAAATACACGAGTGAAACTTTAATCTATGCATTGCACTTTATTTGTGTCAGTTTGGCACAAAAACAATCTGCGACTACTCTGCTAGGTCTGGACTCAGGTCTGTTCTTTGCTTTGTTTCATGTCTTCATGAGTAATGTGGGGTTTATTTATACTTTGCATCACAAGGAGTTAACAGCCTTTCTTCAAGACATGGACATCCCCATCGATGACTGTTTGACCGTCTTCCAACTACGCCGCATCACAACGCATCATTGGCGTAAGCAAGAAGACTTCATGGCACAATCCCTCCACAGGCAGCTTGTTCATGTACCCAGAATGAGTGTGCCAATCATTCCAATCATTCACTTAACAATCTTTTCTATCTGTCCTTAGAGCGGATTTCTCCGCTCGTTTCCTTAGATCCGGCCCTGATACTCTAATTTTTATAGCCGTCAATAAATTGGCCTGTTTAAGTCTTTGCTCTGAGGATAGTCTGTTAAAGACTGACTCGGTTAAGTGTGAGGGTTTCATTTTGCAACTGCTTCATGATGAATAAATGTCTTTAGAAGGGCGCACTTTCATACTGTATAAGTAACGTGTCTTACAAGCCCTCTTTCCCGCAAGTGTCAAGTGACAGTGTGAAAAAGGATTTTGTGTATCCCTTTCAGAAACCAGATGAGGCTGCGTGTGAATTTATTGATTTCATATGCACCTTTCATGATATCCTTTGTTTGACGTTAACAGAACAGGCATTAACAAGCGTTATTATTGATAATCTGGTGTAGTATGTACATGCTAACTGGATGTTACTATCACTTCCAAGATATTTGCATAATCTGTGTCAACTCGTGATAGAAGTTCAAGGTCATTTAGTAGCATTTGGTGAGTGCCAAGTTCAGTTTCCACCTTCTAAGCCCGCTCGCGCCGATGTAGGTTTGAGTGCATTTGGCCATATATTGCACATACAGGATGTGGAACAACGTAGGTCATCAGTGTTGTGCCCTGGGCTCTTGTGGGGCATCCGGCACAAGAATGCAAATTAGACATAGCTTAGCTGACAGTAAGTGTTTTCGTTACTGCGACCTTGGCCATCTTCTTCACTCGTGTAAAAAGTTAGGAAACGGGAAACGACGAGTGGCTCGTGTGGGGCATGGACTTGCCAGTCACTCTAAGAAATCCCTGTGCACTGTACATAACTGAACCGTCACTGTTATGTGTGGTGAACACAACTTTCCAGCCTTAATCGACTCCGGGGCTACGCAATGCGTGATGAGTGAGGCGTTCCTCAAACATCTCATTCAGTTGAAAATAATTTCTCAAGGGCGCATTAGTGTTGTCTCGGAGAAACGTCTTTGTATTGATAGCGACACTATTCTGAAGTCAGACGCTGTGGTTGACCTACACTTTAAGATCGGTAGGTATTTGTGGATCTTTCCCTTTTGGTTTTTCCGCATCTCTCACAAGAGTTAATCATAGGTTTGGAATATTTGGGTAGGACGAGGGATTTGGTCAGTTTCGATTTGTTTAATCTTTCTTTCAGTTTCTCCCCTAATATCCATATAAGGTCACAGACTGACGCGAGTGACATTTTCACGGCTAATTTTAAGCATCATCTTGAACAGTTTAGAGAAGAGTTCAGTGACATCATCACAACTCGATAGGGAAATGTGATGTCCTTCCTTATAAATTTGCATTGACGAATGATGTACCCATGCGGGACCATCATTTCAGATGCCCCCTCCATAAGCTTCAGGCTTTTTGGGAGATTATAGAGAAAGTGTCAGCTGTAAGTGTTTTTGTCCCGCCAACCTCTGACAACTGTTTTTCGGAGCCAGTGCCAGTTTACTCATATACCCATAGGCTCGAATTTTGGAAGCCAGGCTTTGTCCCGTATTCTCGATCATGTTTTGTAAGAGTTTAAATACTAATTTTTGTTAACTACATTGACAATATAATAGTTTATAGTGACAAACCTTGAGACTCACTTGTCACATTTGTAACAAGTCTTACTCAAAATGTGAGACGTTGGCCTTACAGTAAACCTGGAGAAAGTTTAGAGTACAATAAGATAACATTATTACAGTACCTGTTCTGTGAGAGACACCTACTCATTGATCCAGATCGTGTTGCCCCAATTTTGGATTTTCCACGTCCCAAGACGCTTAAGAGCATTCAGAAGTTCTTAGGAATCATTACATTATTTCTGTTTCATTGGTCATTATTCCGAGATTCCAGCTCACTTGAATCTTCTGAAGAAGGGCAACGAGTTTCATTTGGGATCTGAGCAGGAAACAGCCTTCTCCATTTTGAAGGAGAGGCTAGCATCACCATCTGCCCTCCATCTGCCGAATTTTTCCAAGAGGTTTGTAGTTCAGGTAGATGCTCTCTCCCTGACCTTAAGCGCGGTCCTGAACCAGCGGATGGAACGTGGTCTGGCACCCATAGCATTCGCAAGCCACAACTTGTCTGAGGCTGAGCATAAGCTCGGAATATACGAGGAAGAGACTCTATCATGTATATTTGGCTTGGAAAAATTTGCCTCGTATATCAAACACGAGGAATGCAACTTATTCAAGGACAATCAGGCTCTCAATTAGAACTTGAACCATCCACATCAGCTTGGTAAGTTGGTCCGTTGGGTTTAGCATCTCTGCCATTTTCGTTTTAAAGAGCATCATGCCTGTGGCACTGGGAATCAAATTGTGATGCATTCACACATGTTTGATGACTTTGAAATGAAACATGCAGAGGTTCCAGCAGCATCCCTAATCCTGATTCAGGGTTTCTTGGATTTTTTGTGAAGCTGAGACAGTTAAAAGTGATGACATCTTTTGAACTCAGGTGACGTGATTTGAATAAGGGTGTTGTACTTCACTATGTTTTAGAAAAGAAGATCTTGTATTATACTGGATCAAGTGGGCGTGCCCGCAAAATTGTGGTGCCAGTGGCCCTGCGGCCCATGGTGTTGGTCTACTTTCATAATTCTCTGTTTAGAGGACACCAGAAGATAAGAAAACTTTTCATAACATTGCCACCTACTTTGCTTGGCCTACAATTAAGAGTGATGTCTCAGAATATGTGCGCTCCTGTGATGCTTGCAGAAAGTGCAAGCAAGCATGTCAGGCCAATGTTAGGCATACTGTTGTACAACTCACAAAGGCTCCTTGGGGCACTGTCCACCTGAATATTTTTTAACTCTCTGATTCGTTCTAAGAAGGGTATGTTTGTGTTCTCATTTTACTGGATACCTTCACTAAATTTGTTTTGTTACCTTTGAGGAATATGAAGGCATCAACAATAGTTAAGGTCCTTACACAGCAGGTTTGGAAAGTGTTCAGTACTCCTGTTGAGATCCTCACAGACAATGCAAAATATTTTACATCCAATATGTTGAAGAATATGTTTCCATTGGGCCATAAAGCATTTTACCTCTAGTTCATACTACCCAAAGGGTAACCAGATTGAGAGGTTTAATAAAAACCTTCAGGCAAGCCTCGATATCTTTTATAACCGTGATCATACCTTATGGGACCAAGACCTTGATATCACAAATGTAGGTTTCAATAGTGCCTTTCTCTCTCTACTTGGCAACACTCACCGGGACTGCCTGCTTGGGGAGGTGCACAGGCGACTCAGCATAGCTAAACAGTAGGTTACTGATCAAATGAGCCAGGTCAGATCCCTGCCAAATTTAAGATAGGAGATCTGGTACTTTGTAAAAGTTACCCTCTTGCAGAGAGAGTAAACCATTGCCTAAATGTGTTCCTTCATGATTCACAAATTTCTTGCCCCTAAAACTGTGAGTATGACATCTCCTCCTCTTCTGGCCATAATTACAGGAAGGCACAGGTCTCTCCATTGAAATTGTACGTACAGAGAACGTAACGTCTTTTTAGTGACTTAGGTATGAAATGTGTACACTATGATTGCACTTTTGTCTCCTTTCACCCACTTTCCCTTCTTATGTTTTGATTTTTTGGACTATTTTGATTATCTCCTATGGTTTTGGTTTTACCTGTCATCCTACCGAGCCGGGGTTTCTGCGTCCTGAGTTCAGCAAGTCAGCGTGGAATTTCAGCAGTGAAACTCCTGAATCTTCTCTGGCATAACCCACCTAGGGCAGTGTAGGCATATATACACTTGTGAAGCAACTAGACTCTGTCGCTTGGTGTTATTACACCTGGCTACCAGTCGTCATCATCCCCTAGGATGAAGCTATTTGTTCATCGATATTGTCTTCCAGAGATTAAGATATATTTTGTCATTGTCTGTCAGTCAAGATTTATGTATTTGTATTACCATACTTGTACTTTGGGAATCCATCCCGTTCTTCGTCCTTCAAGATTATACTATCTTTATCTACTCTTCTGTGACATTGAAATGTGATTTTTTTTTATAGATTGAATCTGGTTCCAAGAGTCACTATCCTTTATGGAAGGGGGTTGCAATGGTGGCATGGCCGCCATTGCCTAGTTCGTATAACGATCCTCTCCTAAGCAGGTGGAGCTTGGTATCCCCTCCCATTTCCTCCACTTAATCCCCTACCCTTAATACACCTTCCTAGTGCATCATGGTTTTTTCGATAAGGGATATTGTTCATAAATTTGCAAGCACACCTTCCCCTTCTATTTCTCCTGGCACTACGATGGATAGCACGTCGAAGCTACGCATGTGATATTCAACAACTGACGGCTGTGCTCCTAGGCACTTAGCATTCATGAATTATGCTCTGTAAACATCAACGAAGTTAGGTTTTTAAAAAATTTTATTAAAGTTAAAGTGGCCAAATTAAAGGGAGAGCATTGAAACGGTGAGTGGACGAATTGGTTATAGTTTGAGCTTTATTGTTTTTAGCACGTTGTGTCCGGTAGTTGTGTGCTAGTGTTGCGGGGCATGCAGTAATTTAAGGTTTTTCTAAATTAAGTTTTGTTTGCACTTCCTAAATTTTCTGCCTGGCGTAATCTAAACCAGGTTGCTGCACATCTTGTTTTGTTCTGGTAGTTGTGTGCAGTGTTGCGGGGCATGCAGTAATTTAAGGTTTTTCTAAATTAAGTTTTGTTTGCACTTCCTAAATTTTCTGGCTGGCATAATCAAAACCAGGTTGCTGCATGTCTTGTTTTGTTAAGTTTTTAAGGTGTAGTATGTGGTCCATATGCAGCCCCATTTGGATGGCCCAGCCTTGAATTGGTTAATGTACGTTTTCATCAGCAACTCATTTGGTTTTATGTATTTTAAATGTGGTCTATGTTTTTTTATAATTGGGAGCCATGATTTGGGTTCTTTATAAACAACCTCCCAATTCATTAGGTTTTTGTGGTGATTTAATGTTTTTAACAAATTATTTTATGTGAGGAATGCTTTAATGACGCATGTCTGGATGCCATTTCTTGTTTGGGTGTTGGCTCAACATAACCTGAATTCTGCTTTAAAAGATTTTGAATTGCTATCAGTATTAACAAGCTTTAAGAAAATTTAACTGGTCATTACATACACATTAATAATCAGATATTTATTTAATATTAACTATCCTTCACTGCAGTATTGCGTGTTGATTTTAGCGAATATCGCACTATTTATTGGTCATTTCAATGATTGCTGTGCTAAAGATTATACTAATTTATGCCAAGCTCCTCTTATAAAGTGTCAAGTGGTAACAGTGGAATTTTCGCAATAACCTTTTACTGAATTGGGTAATTGTATTGAATCAGCTGTGCATTGTAATGAGCGTAACTGTGATATTTGTGTGCTTTGATTTTTTTTTTATAGTTTTAAAAACACCTGTTGTTTTAACTGATTTTCTATATTTTTTAACTGTAGCAAGAATTCCTGGATATTGTTATAAGTTGAGAACATATGCGTGCATTTTATTATCTTGTATAATATTGGCGATTTTAAAATACAAGAGTGAAACTTTGTTCTATGCATTACACTTTATTTGTTTTAGTTTGGCACAATGTAAACATACAACCTTCTGCTTTGTTCTTATGAAATTTGGTTTACGTAAGTAAAATATTTCTGTTATTAAATAATATTTATTTGCACCTCTGCATAAGGCCAATGTGCAGACTTCGGAGAAATAACCCACGATATATAATACAAAACTTGTATAGAGATAAAAATAGGATATGACACTTTCAAGTCATTATGCTAGTATTGTATGGGTAGAAAATGCCTCTATAAGATCCGAGAAAGCCAAACTAATGATTTTTAAAAAGTGTCCAGTTTTTGATGGGGGTCAATTGCTGGATCCTAGGAAATTGCTTCTAACTCCATACATACACAGTGGACCAGTGTAATAACTACAGCCTAACAAAGAAGAAACCCTAACCAACATTGCTATTGCTGCACACATCAATTCCATGTCCGAAAATGCCAAACTAACACATTAAAAGCATAAAATTGGTAGTTTTAAAGACAATTCTGTTCAGATTTCAGGACTTTCCTCCCATCAGTGTAGTGCTGGCTGGAAATGATGATAGTAGCAAGTGGCGAAACTTCTTCCAGGCGAGTGGCCAGCAAGGTTCAAAGGTGTAAGAGATGGGGATAGCTCATTTCTTCTTTGGGTAGGATTAGTGTCTGGAAGCGAATGCTTTCCTTCCTGTTTGCAGGTTTCTGCTGCTTAGCTGGTAAGCGAGCCAGTAACACACTGTGTTCCGCAAACAATGACAAGTCTTGGTGTGCTGTTTTGCTAGACATGGATAATTTACATGGACTTGCAGCACGATTAAGTACTACAGTATTTTTTTTATGAAAATGTACATTGCCCATTTCATTTGAAAGAGCTTAGGTATTTGTATTTTTTGTTTAAAATATACAAACACAAATTCATGCAAACTATTTCATTTGCATTTTTTTTCTGTTATAAAAGCATAAATTTAATAAAAGGACTTGCACAACATTGAGTTTCACATCCCTGTTTATGTAAAGGTAAGCTAGAAGTGGCAGAATGACTTGATTTTACTTATTTTAGTAAAGAGTGAATCACATGATTACCAATTAGTTGATAAAGTCATGAGTCACTCTGGAACAGGGTCCCAGCCATAACTGGGTCCAGTATAAATATACTGGAACAAACATGATATTTGTACAAACTGGAGAATGAAATATGGATGCATTTGTTGGCACGTACATATGCATATGCTTGAGTATATAACATATGTATACAGCATATCCACTAAACAATTTGGAATATTAATGGGAGTGCCTTTGTGCGCTGAAAGCAAGCATGAAAAACTAAAGTAATCAAGGTATCATTACACGGACAGGTTTCACACAACAGAGTGAACATACAAATATTTGACATTTCCTGCAGTTTGGCATACTCTAAGAGTCCAAAGTTGCCTATAATTCTAGTTTGTGTTTAAAAAATTAATAAAGTTATCAAATCCCCAACTTCTGCAATTATGATTAATAATTCACAAATGTTCTATAATTTGAGAATGAAAACTATTCAGTTTTACATAACTTAAGGTTACAAATATTTATTTTCACATATTTTGTAAGAATATGCAAGAAGCCAGGAACTTCCAATGGTTTATGTATTCCTATTTATATGAGACTTTAAGAAATATGGAATTTTTTATAGGTGCTCTACACATCCATGGTATCATACTTGCACTGACTGAGGTGTTGCAATGATGAAAAAACGTGACTCACTTTCAGGAGTACTCTGTTTTGATTTCTGGTCCGGCCATCTTTAGGCATTCCGTTATCACTCAGAGTGAATGCTGGGCTGGAAATATGGCATTTATTTTGCGCTCACAATATAAACCATTCCCTGTCCATACTTCTCTGAGCAATTTTCTCTGCTTCCAACGCAAAGTAAAGATCTATCTACCTACTACTGCGGTAAATTTTGTTTACACTTCAACATGTGTTTAACCAATGTATATTATTGCATTGGTATAAATCACGCTCATAATTTTAAGGCAACTTGTATTTGTGTGATGTTGCAAGTAGCTACATAAATTCAGTAAATAATTTCCCACAATAATGGCACAGATAACCAGAAGTTGTTGGGATTTCGATCACAACATCTAGTCCACATATCAACTAATGTTTCACAAGCTTCATATGATCAGTAAACACACATAAATATTTATCACAAAAATATTTGCAATAAAAAATTCCCAAGAACTTGATTTTGTCTACTACGAAGCTGAAGACAGGGTGAAGCATCCATGTTCAGACACCTAAGTTCTTATGAATTTTTTTCTCACAATATTTTTCTATCACTCATTAGGAGAGAACCTAGACAAACAAAAATGTCATATCAATAGGTCATAGCAACAAATCATAATAGCCATACCACTATATCAGAAATACACAAAGGTCATATTGTGAGAATATTCCAACCAGCCATTCCTACAAAAGTATTCAAAGTTAATACGTGATTACAATACCCTAGTGTCACATATATGGATCAATACTGGTCACATATATGGATCATAACTTCACTCCATACAGATCAGCGAAATCAAACATTCTAGCCAAAACATTCCAACCATCAGATTTTACGGCCCGAAGGCCGGCACACTCTCCATCCTCCCGCACTACAACTGTACTGGATGAGTAAGATAGTGCACAGCACTTTCTCCTCTTCGTTCTTCGAGCCTTGACTTTCTTTGTGCCGTACACGGTATTCTACCGGTTTTCTCAGTAAAACCTGCCTCCTCACCAATAAGATATATTCCGACTTTTTACATTGAAGCCTTTACCGGAATACCCCCTCACCGGTCCTTGGAAAGCTCTTCTCGCCACTTACCAATTCTTGTGGTGAACTCTTGCCATATCTTATGAAGAGCTTCATCTTTCATGATATTTTCCAATCTCATATCAATGCCCTTTCTTTCTGAAATTTCCTGGAGCCACTCCATTATATCTTCTGTCTTCAAACAGTTTGTGATGACATGCTCCATTGTGTCATTGACTCTGTATACATCACATAGCGGAGATTGCACCAAACAGAACCAGTGAAGCTTCGGCTTAAAGTTGCCAAGTCCTGTAAATAACTGTGCACTATGATGGTTCATTGTAATTCACTGAGACTTCATCCTTTCTTGCACATCTGGAAGCAACTCAAAGGTTACTCTTCCCTTTTCTGACCTTCACTACCTTTCTTGCCATTCCATAATAACTTCAGTCAAACTGTCTTGTTTGGTCCTTACTTGGTCTTCCATTCCGTGATCTCTGCAATAATTCCACGTACTTTGACCAATAGGTCAACTGGCAACACCCCTGCCAATACTAAAAGTGCATCATTGGATACAGTCCTGTATGCCCTTGTTACTGTCAGCAAGTGCCGCCCTCTGAGCACTGACCAGTTTCCTTTTATGCTTTTCCAATTGAGTTCTGTTATACCACAAAACAGCACCTTATGCAACAATAGCTTCAATCACTGCTATATACATTGTCTTCAAAGTGATGAAGCCTAATCCCGAACTGGGATTGCCAATGATTTTCCATTGTTGAAACACAACTGCCTTCCTAGAAACATATTCAATATGTTTCGAAAAACTATTCTTATTAGCCAGGACTTCCAGATATTTCATCTCACTCACATGGTGTACAGATTCCCCGCCAAAGCGCACAATAGGTGGCCTGTCAAATCTCCCCTTCAGCAATATGTTCTTTGTTTTTGCAATGGAGAACTTTAACTTCACTTTTTCCGACCATAGCTTGACCTTTTCCATGATATCACCAGCTCTTATCTCTAGTTCTCTTCGTGCTGTTCACAATATTAGAATAAGTCAGTCATCAGCATTGCCAAACACCGTACAGCCTGGCGGGAAATCTAACTCCAAAAATCCATCAAAGAGGATGTTCCATAAAATAGGTCCAAGAACAGATCACTGGGGACATCCCTTCGTTATCCTCTTCTTGACCTGTACAGTCATAGACATGTACAGACTCCATCTGTCCTGGAAGTATTCTAGGATTACTTTATAGATGTTAGCAGGACATCCCTTTATCTTTAGCAGGTACACCACCTCCAGCCACCAAGCATTGTCAAAAGCACCTGCGATGTCAAAAAATATGCCCAATATGTATTTGTCATTGCTATCAGTTGTGTATTTCTTGACATCACACAAACATAAAATCTGTTCCTTTGCCTTTACGGAATCCATAATGTTTTTCATTAAGATTCCCTTCAGCTTTTAAAACTCCAACCAATCTTCATGTTTATCACCCTTTCATAAACTTTGCCCAAGACCAGAAGCAATGTCAGTGGTCGTTAAGGTAAAGGATGATCACTCTCTTTTCCATTTCCTTTAAACAAAATCCTAAACAATCCCACCTTCCATGGTAAAGCGAAACACACCATCCTTGAGACAATCATTCAAAACCATCAGAAGCACTTCTTTTATCCTTTAAAAGGTCAGTTTTAATATTTCAGCTGTAAAACCATCAATATCAGAAGCCTTCCCAATTTTTATGTTATATACCACAACTGTCGGATCTTCTACATCAAAATCAGGTGCATCCTGTTGTTCTTGACATGCGCATGGTCTGCCTCTTAGCAGAGTGCTCCTCCCCCTCACCCGCTTGGGAGTCATCCGGCACGAGAATGTGAAGCAAAAACTCCATAGTCAAGAAGGTCAGTACAAGTTTCTCCATTAATCTTGACACTAGGTGGAGGCATCACCTTTCTTGCAGCCAGCTTGTGTACTATTCCAAACGGATCTTCATTACCCACCTTGGTAACAAACTCCATCCAAAACTCAGTTTTCTTTCGCCGAACCTTAGAAGTAAAACTGATTCTTAATTTTATAGTTTCACGCAAAGACTTCCCATTTTGGAAGCCCATGCCTTGTCTTTTTAGGGTCCGTTCACATGCCCCTTTAATTACACTGGAGAGTGCATTAATTCTCTCTTCCAGGTTACCATTACACCAAACTTCCCCATTCATATGCAGCTTCTTTAATAAGACTTGATAAAAACTTTCCCAGTCTGCATTCATATGAATGTATCTTGTTTCCACTTCAACCTCTTCCATACTGGTCACGTCTTCATCAAAATTCAAAATTTCAAAAATGATCAGCCGATGATCACTAGCACTATCCTTCATGACTTTCTAATTCCTGATGTAATCTGGCTTTCTCATTACATAGTGTTGCATCAATGTATGTCTCACTCCCATGAGCTTGTGAAAGATACATTAACAATTTGCCATAAATGTTTGCCACTTCAAGATCATTATACACTATAAACTGGCTTACTAATTCTCCTCGTTCATCAGTAACAGCAGAATGACTGAGTTCCAAACTGGCATTTTCATGTGCTGCAATCACCATTGGCCCGCCCCTTTGAACATCTATAATTATTTCCCACATATCAAGATGTTCTGGTGTCCCTTCACTAAACGGAAAGTATGAGGACAATACCCAGAGCTTCAAAGGTCCCTTCTTAACTAGTGCATATGCATGTGTTAGATACACTTGTACCATAACATCCATATCCATTTTCATCCTCAATACTCCAGCCTGTGGAGACACTCCACATGTATATAGTGCCTTTAAGACAAACCACTACCTCGAATGGAACATATGGTTCCTGGAACAGTACAAAATCCAGCTTCCACTCCACAACAATCCTGTTAAGCTCAGAGGTGACAACTGTCGACCTTTGCAAATATATTTGCCCACATGTTATTATATTAAAGTCCATAATAAGTTCTGGCAAATTCCACTGACAGAGCTCTCTGATACACTCTGATATGCAGAACAATCCTTGGAATCAATACGATGCTCACGATTCAAATACTTCCTCTTATAGTTTACACATTTTTCTGCATAATCCTTATTATTTCTATGAAGACAATCCTCAAACTTATGCCCTTTGTCTGCACATCAAGAACATGTATTTCCACATTACATTTTTTTGCAATGTGACCCCACTGTTGGCATGTAGCACCTGGTGATAGATATATAATCCCTCACCCTACAACTTTCATGGCCAACAAATATTCTTCCCATATCAATTAAGGAACCTCTTAATTTGAAGTCGCACAATATCACTACATTAACTCTGTCAGCTTCCCTTTTGCCAGTCCTTTGACTGACTTTCACTTTGTCTTGGAATCCTACATGGACTTAAACTTATTTCCAAAATTCCGAAGATAGATGGTCTCCACCAGCCCATTCGTATCTTCTTCTTGAGGTATGTCATACATGATCACCCTTGGACCTCTATTCTTGGGAGAATCCAACTTTAATCCAAGTTGCTTAATTTTCTCTTGGTTCATTAGTTTTTCCAAGGTTTCATCATCACCTGCTTCTATGAGGATTCCTCCGCTTTGAATTTCCTTTATATTTCTTATTTTCAATCCTTCCTCTTTTGGATTGAAATGGCCCTTAACCTTTTCCTTGACTTGTGTGCTAGTCGGGCCATCATTTCAGGAAATGATTTGGGCATGATTTCCTCACCCTTCACTATTTGGGCATAACTCTTAATTCCTGGTACAGCGGTGCTGAGCAGCCCAACAGAACTAATATCATTATCTTTTCCATATCTAGTTTGCTCCAACTGCTGTATTTTGCCAACTAACTTCGCATTTTCCATTAACACTTTATTGAGCATGCTTTGTAGTTGGCTTAATTTTAATATAAGCTATCTTGCCTTTGTACTATTCACTTTAGAGTTCTTGCTAAGCAGCTAGTCCACAATGCAAGTCCCAAGCTCTGTGGCTTCAACACAAGTATTTTCAATACTCTTAGTTATATTTTGGATGAAGTTACCTTCTTCCAGTGATCCGCTTTCCAGTATTTTTTGCTCAAACTGCAATCTCTTCTTGACTTTCAATGGTTCAGTGCCTTTAAAACCGTCTTGTGAGATCGAAGATTCAACCTCAAGCACTTTGACAACTTTCCCATGCTCGCCAACTCGTACAAACTTTTGAGTCTTCCTTTTGGCACTCTTTAAATTTATGCTACCTTCATCTTCAGATGAATATGGAGTCTTCCTCTTCCGTTTCCTGACTCTTAATGACTTTGGAGTACACCTTGTTCTGTTCCAATAGACAAATATGAATGTTCATCTTCGTCTTGGCATGCCTGAAGTTCCTCATCATCATAGATCTCTGTAATCCATAATTCTATGACACTACTCTCTACTCCATTAATGGCATACCATATTTTCTGATGACATTTCTTTCCTTTTGAAGTTAATTGGAAATGCTCCCAATCAAACTCCTTGTCCATTGGTCTGTCTACAGCAGCCACTGCAACAGACTTTGGCACTTGTCCTTGTATCAAACAGTCATTCAAATCTCTCCTTTTGACCTTCAAGGGTTTTGGCTTCATTATTCAGTTAAGAGTCAAAACATCCATTACTGCAGATTTTGTCAGTTTAAACGGGCTGCTTTTCGAAGACATTTTAATGCTCTGTATATTACAAGTTACGTCCAGCACTGTCTTCACCACCACACATAAGTGCTCTTGTTTGCACAAGTCGAACACCAACACAGCACATGCAGTTTTCTTTGCACCCTCTTCGCCGTCTACATGGAATCATTTTCACAAATCATGGCAACACACAGATCCCTTAATGTGGATCCGGTTGACTATTAAAGCACGCAGTCCCTTGATCCACCCGACCATGCAAAGGTGGAGTGCCAGTGTCCCCTTCAATGTACTGCCAATTCATTACAAGTTAAACTTCTAAAAATTTACACAAATTAATTAAAATTTGCCTTTGTGGAACTACTTCACAAAGGAAGTTTCTCAGGGCGACAAACGGGAGGTACCTCGAGAAAACATATATTCCAACCATCAATACTCACAGGTCAGATCACACTATACAACCCATTAGGATAGATCATAAGCTGGCCAATACCAAAAGTACTGCCAGTCTATACTGCCAGAACATACCAACCACCCAATCAAATATTCCAACCAATGATTCTGACTATCCATCACGCCATAACACCCATTTCCAAAGACCTTGCATAAAACAATACCAGCAAAACCAGACAAAACACACCAACCATTGAACCAAAATATTTCAATCACTTGTTCTGATCAACAATACTGGCAGACCATACCATCATACAATAGCCACATAACATATCAACCAGCTTTTATCCTATGAAAAATAATTCAACCAAAACCTTGGCAACCATCTCATCATGTCGTACTAGTCACATGAATAAATCACACAAAAAAAAAAGACATGACCTTAATGGTAATTCCTTTCTACCAACAATACTGAAAATGTACCACCTACCATATCTGCCAAAAACATTCCAATCATATCATCGAGACGATATAATATTACCTTCACATGTCTTGTAAAGAAAATTCAAATTTTTGGTTCTTAGTAAACAACAAACCCACGCCCATCATGCAGCAGTTCGGAGGTTAGTCCTCACAAATATTTGCTCTTTACACACCATCAGTTATTAATGGATAAAAAGACTTGCCACAGCAGCAAGTCAGATTTTCTTCCATCTAATGATGGGATTATCGAAGAAGCTACGTGCATATACAGTAGTACCCACATTTTGCATTCATGCCAATAATATTTTTCCGTCAAATATACACCGCTTTCGTTCAGCCCTGCCATTTCCCATACGTTTACAATACATCACATTCCTGCAACTTACACGGCAAATGCAAGTGCCTTCCCGTAATATACACAGTTTGTGTGTTCTTGCGAGTTGCCATAACACCAGAGGATAATAGAGTGGCAATGTTGGAGTAAGACAAGCTCAAATGCTGCTGTTTTGAGTTAACATTTGCCGTTCTTATTTGAAGAACTAAACAGACAACCTGTCACTCACGGACGAGGGAGGGCGGGAGATAATCATCTACTGGAAGAGGAAAGAGTGAGGTAGAGTGAGATGCTGCTCCCACCCCACTGTCGCCTGCTGTGAAAGGCACTGATAATCATCTAAAGCATGTGTTGCGGATTGCTGAATTACCAGCTTTGCAGGCGTCAAACTGCAGCTTTACCTCGTCATTTCACTATTTAAAATCTTTAAAAGCAATATGAAATCTGAAATTCATTACCTGGCCAGAGTTCAGTTTTGCTCTCAGTAAAATAAGAGAGTACTGAATTTAAAAACTATACATATTAATAATTTTTTATATTCTGAATATGAACAAAGTTGAGTTATGCTGAGAAATGTGGTACACAACATCGTACATTTAATATTTTTTATTTGATAAATTTAAAATGTAAATGGTTCAAGTTGCCCTGACCTAAGATTAAAAATTTATTACTGAAGTATTTTTTGAGCACTGCTTTTATTCTTCAATTTTGAAGAATTTATGTGAAATAAAAATTCCTATTGTTTTGTATTATATTTACTTACGGTATCAAATAGTACATTGTGCTAGTGTTTAAACATTGTATAATATATTTGCTGGAGTTGATCGGTTCTCACATTTTTAGTTCACTTCAGTTCAGTTTGGTTTTTTGTTTAAAATGTTGGTTCTAGGTTCGGGTCAGTCATGGCTACACATTTTAATCAGTGCAACAAAGATTACAAAAAAAATTATGCACACAAAAATTCTGCAGTCAAATTGGCTTTCATATCAAGCAAATGTTGAATAAGTTTTGTTTCACTATATCTAAAGACATCAATTACTCAATAAAAGTAATAATATTACCAGTAACCTAAACCACAGGAATAATATCATGTCCCTATATTTAACTACCCCAACAAATATAAACCTCTTGACAAAAGGATATATATGTAGGGTCTATCAACACATTTACGAAAGTGTTGTCGGAAATGTGCCTTTTGAGGTTAACTATAACAGCATGTCTCGTGTGTGTAAACAGGCCCTATCATTGCAATTACTGCCACACACAGGCATGATAGCTATCATGGAAGCTACTATCACTGTGAAAATACGCCCTTAGTAAAAAATTTAAAACAGTTTTTGAATTTCGAAATGTAAAAATTTCATTTATGAAACCGTATTATGCCCGCAAAAATGAATATTTCTCTACTAAATGTTTTTAAATTCCGCCAAATTTAGTAGAAAGTCAGCAGAAAGAACTTTTAACAAATATATGCTGCAAGCAATGCACGTGGAATCAGACATTGCTAAAAAATGCCCACCCGAAGCAAAAACAATAGCAAGGTCATGACTGGTTTATAATGAGGCTGTTAAACAATGTAGTGGTTAACCTAAATTGATTGGTGTTGCCTAAGAAAATGACAAAGCTGTCCGCAAGCAGAGAAACAAAACAAGAAAAAAACTAACTATCCTGTACAGTAGTGCATCCATTCACTGATCAAAACTTGAATTAGAACCCGTTCAATGGAAAGGTAAAACTGCATGAGCAAGTGTGGAAGTACTGGCTCCGTATCACCATATACATATTTATTTGCTAAATATTTGAGGGAACTGTTTACATGCTTCCTTAATATTAAATTGGAAATTATAATTGAAGTCATTTACATTACTAACATCTGTGTATACAATTTGAATATATAACCACGTTTAACAGAATGAAATAAAATCAGACACAATAAAACAGTGTTCCTGTATTGGCAATGCATGGTTAATTAGGAAACTATAACCTCTTTATCCCAGGAAACTGTTTAGGATGATTTTAAAGCTCCAACATGTAAGTAGTAATATTGTAAATATAATGCCACAGATACGCTACCACTGTAATATAAGTGGAAGTGACATTATTTGGTAAATTGTTAATAATTGCTATTTTCAACTTCGGTGCAAGAAAAGCCCAACTGGTCAGTTTTTTCCTGAGAATTCGGGTCAGTTCCGGTTTTTGTAAAAATGACCGGACTGAACCAAAAATTTGGTTAACCGAACAGCCCTAACTGTTAGCTTGAAGTTGGGTTTGTCATGATGTTTTTACTTTTATTTACACTTTCCCCTGAATTACACCATTTTCAGTTTTCCTTTCGAAAAGCGTAATACAAAGGTTCTACTGTATATTATCGATACTCGATTTTGCACCATCAGAGACTATCATCACCTTCAAGCAGAGAAGAACTCGCAGACCCAGACTACTGTCAAACTGACTCTTGCAGAGAATTATTAACATTTGAGCTTTTACCAAGAGCGTGTAACTAACTGTATATCCATATTCTGTATGTAGTTAAGGTTCATAAATTTAACCAATCCCAGATACCCAGGAAGGAAAGAAACCTCAAAAAATTATTTTGTTAGTTTTGACCCAAGTAATTTGCAATAATCAATTGTGTTTATAGCAAATGCAGTAAAATTAGTCATACAGTCTTTCCGTGTTTATTCGAAGAGTACTCTCGAGTAAAAAGTAAATTATTTCATTAAAGTTTTCATATTTATTTTGTACACAACATTCAAAGTTTCATACAAGTCCATGCCATCAATTAAACTGAACATGTACGTGTATATAGTTAAAATTCTTATATCCTGAGAACTTACAATGAACTTTTTCTCCCAGGAATATTTTTGCATAGTTACTCTATGTATGTTCATCAGAAAATGTAGCTCTGATGATAAACTAATGGAATAACTAATTTATACATCTCCTTCAAAAGCCTTGTTCATTTCTCCCTAAACGCAAGGATTTAAATTAATGAATAGCACAGAAGTACTTTATACACGCCCGCCGGGGTGCTTTAGCTTAGCTCTTGCTATTATGGTTAGAGCGCAATTGCCCTCCTGAGCTCGGTCTATAATTCTCCCACGGTGTGTTCTCTATCTGCGATTCTTGTTGTGACCCAGTGGGTCTGGTTGGTTCACAGGGGTGGCACCTAGTCGAGGGATTACTTCTGAATAGAGGGGAATCAAACCCCAGGGTGATTCGAACCGTAATTGACTCCCGCCTAGGGAGTGCAATCTTACTCACCGATAAGGTTGCCAATTTGCCGAGGATTTTATTTGTTTTGTTTTTATTTTATGATTAGGTCGTTTAAGTTATGGTGGAATTAGAATAGGCATAAGTTCCTTTTTTAAGAATAAAGGCTCTTTACTTGACCTTCGAGGTTCTTAAAGAAATGAGGTCAAGCACTGTTTTAATTAGAAAGAGTTTCATCACCACTGGCATAAGCAGACTTCCACTGAAGTGACTGCAGCTGGCCATAATTTTCTCAGCCCAGGTGCTCATTAAAGTTCCCCTTCAGCAGTTCGGAGGAACTGTTATGTTCCTTCGTTTGAGATAAAGGGCCGCAGCTGTGAGCTTAGCTGATGTTTTCCCCGGTGTAGTGGGACTATTATGATGATCATGGCACTTTGCCATTAGGCAAGTCCAGGGAAGGGGGCTTTAGCCATTGGACTGACAAGTAGTGATTGCGGCGGTGGCTGGCTCTGATTTGCCAGCTATGACGTTCGCCAAGGCCATGACGTAAGGTGAGGCAGGTGGGTGTTATGGATGTGTGACGAGATCAGGGGAGCCATGAACGATTGGCAGGAATGAGCGGACAAGGATCAGCGCTGGTATCCGGCCAGGAGAAGGCCATGACAAGACAACGATGTTAAGTGTATGATGAAATCTTTGTTTTTTGTGGGTGGTCAGGACATTATTCACAGCTTTGCAGGAAGAATGGCTCCAGACATGCCTTTAAATAGTTAGTTATTAGTAAATAAGGGGCAGATTGTAGCAGACTGTCAGATAGTATGTAACATGTGCAGAGAGTCTGTGTAGGGAGGTGTCGAGTGAACATGGCAGCAGCTTGACTAGTAATTATGTCCTGCTTATCAGCTCTGGACGAGTAGCTAATGAGGTTATGTTTATTTGGTTGTAAAGTTAAACTTTTGTACAAGATGGAACCTTAGCTTCTGCAGTTGTTTTGAGTACTGATCAAACCTTTTAGGGAAATTTAAAAGTAAGTTATGAGATGCTGAGCACCTCAATTAGTAATGTATCATCACATTCTGCACCAGACTTCACAACACAATTCCAAATATAATATACGTGTGTGATTGGGAAGCACGTATTTTAGTAGCCCGGAGTTAAGAATTCAGCTAACTACACTAAAAGTCTAGTATATCTTGACACCAACCTACAAATTCCATGGACGAAAGATCTTGGAGGCAGCTGAGATGTCAGCTACGTAGGCGCGGCATGGATGAGCGGCCGTAACAAATACTTGTAGCGTGCCTGCCAGCTGAGCGGCTGCTGTGCGGGCGGCCGAGGTGGCAGCCTGCACTGCACAGCTGTCACGTCACGTGGTGCTGACAGCCAATTAGCCAACACCGCGTAATCCACTTTCAGAAAATTTGGCCTGCAATGTGGCAGTTGCAGCACAACGGACTTCTGAGAATTTCTGCCTGCAGTGTGACGTTATTGCCCATTCACTGTCGTGCCCAGCCTGTTGCTATTCGGAAGTGACCCCAATTATGGACTTTGATTGGGTGAATTTTAAAAATGTGTTACTAGGCAAAAGCTTAAAAATAAAAAAAATTATGTTTTTCCCCTTCCCTAGTAGAGTGATGTAAAAGGTTCCGAGCCATGTGGCTCAGGGTGGCATTGGCTCAGGGTTTCTTACTCCCCTCCAGGGTTGTATTGTGTTTGGGGTATATAACCCCTGGAGTTTTGTGACTCGAGAGAGAAAGTGGCTCCAAAGATCTGCAGAAACACCTTGATGGAGTTAATAAGTAATCTTACCAAAAATCAACTTTAAAAGGAAATAATTATAGACCAGTCTGGCAGTCTCCAGGAAGGACTTGACTTGCTATTTTCAGAGTCTTTGTAGGATGACTTTGCTAATAGTTTCCAGGATGGAAAAGTTGCAAGATTTGAGAATAGTTTTCTCCAAGATTTTAATTACTTTTTATCAATTTTCAAAGTAGAATCATTAATGGCATTGGTCATGTTAAGTGGCCATAAGAACCACTTTAAAAATATTTCAGAATGAGAAAAATAAATACTCAAAGGGACAAATTAAAACTTGTATTTCAGGAATTTCGTATTGACAGTAGTTTAAATTTACATGGGAAATTGGCCTTTTTATATTTGAATGGCTAGGAATTTTGTAAGTCAAGAGTCCATTGGAAAAGGACTTAATAATTTTTCATGTTGTAGTAATTTCTCAATATAAATTTGTATATATTCTTGGTGTTGGCCTTGGTGGTTGAGCACGGCCAGTAAAATTTAGTAATATTTATTCTCCACGTTTTGTAGACATATATATATATATATATTTTGATGCCATCGGGTGAGACGAGATGAACGATGACACAAATACTTACTGGTAATATGGGCGCCAGCGGTGCTTCCCAATTACCACACTATTGCAACTCAGGGTTCTCAGGGATGCTGTGGGTTCTGTGTGTCTGTCTCATGCATGTGTACTTACAAACATGTAGGCAATACTAAACATTTACTAAACATCACCTTGAAATAAACACTTAATAAAATATATGTGGCTAGGACACTGTCAGTACTGAATAAAAGAGGTAAGTTCACTGTATACTTGCTTTTATTATTACTATGTGTACACATCAATAAGCCAATGAAATTATGATAATCTCCATCATAACTAGCCAATTTCGCTTGGATGCTCCTAAGCCCGCAATCAATCTAGCGCACGCCTAGATGGATGATCTCACTAATGTGAATTACAAATGAAAACACTTGATGAAACATTGACACATGTGACTACTCGGCATCACTAACGCAAACTCATCTGGGCTCGCCCGCCAGCACATGGGTAATGTGGTGATGGCCTATACACAGAGCCGGCTAGGACAGAAGTAATTGCACCATACACAAATTGCAAAATTACACTAAATTCATAAAGACACTTAAAAGATGATGGGGCACGAAATGAGTATTCACAAGAAACACACACGTGTGAAAACAAGCTTAGGTGGCACGGATGCCGCTGGATGAAGTTCGTAGTGGACCACATGGTGCACGTGGAATTGCAATATTTCCTTGTGAAAACTGTAATTAAATTCAGACAAAATATTATTCTGAGCGAGAAACTTACTCTCTTTATGATTAAAGTGATTGCAGGCGTGTAGCATGCCTGATGGCGTTAAAATCTAACACTAAAATAACAGTGTGGTCAAGTACAAAAAGCATCAATTACAATAAAAATACATTGAACCCTGAATGAAACATACATAGAACCCTGAAATAAATTGTAGCGCACATGATTTTACACAAATAAATTCTCAAACTGCATGGATGACACAGATATAGACTTGGCATAGGTTAGCCATGTAGTGGTACATGAAATTGCTGCAAAATATTCAAACATGAAAATACCCTTAAAATATATACATAAAAACCAAGCCCTTAAAATTGCACGTAGCAATAATGCATAAAATAACAATGAAACGCAGCTAACATAGGCAGAAGTTGCGCAGGTTGCGTGACCTATCCAACATCTTTATCCTCTTCTCCTCGATTAAGTTAAAAATACCACAAGGGCGAAATAAATTAATAAAGCGGAAGCATAATGCTGGGGAAAATGTCTGGCAAAACGTGCTCAAGCAATGGTTGACTGGTAAACTAAATTGACTATTGAAATCTACATCAGTAAACAAAAGTTGTAGTGTGTACGTGACAGTGTCTTACCTCACCAGTTCTCCTCGACAGACTGTCCAGAGACAAGCGTTGCACGGACCTGCCATGGCCGCCTACGGGTTTCACATAAGCAGAAGTGCTATGCACGCCGAGTAAAATATTTTATTATAGAAATAAAATGTCACAAATTTAGTTAAATACTGTTTTACATTTTATAATTTTCTTATGAATTTTTCATAAACAATTTCAAAATAACACCAACACTTCAAAACATTTTAGGACATATTAAACCCTGCAAATACAAAAACCGAAACACATTTTACACTGGAAAATAGTATTTATGTGAAAGTTCAAAATATTGGTCTCTTTGCGCAAGTGCAGAATAAGTGAAATGTGCATGTGAGCGCCGTCATGGGCTCTAGCGCCGCTGGCTGTTAGCTGGCATCAATAAATAAATATATAAATACACACATACATACACACACACACACACACATACATAGACGCCAGCAACAGATAGGCCATGATTGCACTCGCCACCCTCACTGACACGTGGATAGCACGTGCGCTCAGCCACCACGATAACGGACTTTCCCAATGGGACACTATTTTAGTGCTTTTATAGGGTTAAATTTGTGCCAGTGTAACACGTCTTTCTTTCAGGGTTAAATGTGTGTAAAATGTTCTTTTCATAATACTGTGCCATGTTGGCTTTTGAAATTTAAAGTGCACATTGCGCAGAAGAGCTGGACACTGATATTCAAGTGTGAATGCCTTCAAAAAACAATTTCTTGATGATATTTCTGATTTAAAATTTGCTTAATAATTTTGTTCTAAAAATGGTTTACGTGCCACTTATTTTCACGTAATAACATTTTCACTCAGTGTGCATAGCACTTCCGCTTATGTGAACCCCGTAGGCCTCTAGGCAGTCGTCTTAGGAGAGCTGGCGAGGTAAGACGCTGTCACGTACGGACTTCATATTTTTGCACTGAGTTAAGTTTCAATAGTCTTCATGTAGTATACCGGTTAACCATTGCTTTGCGTACGTTTTGCCAGGCATCCCCAGCATTATGCTTTTGCTTAAAAAAATATTTTGTGTCCTTGCGGCTTTTTGAAACTTAAATCGGGGAAGGAGGAATGATGCTGGAGAGGCCATGCAGCCTGCGCAACTTTAAATCAGGTGCTATCCACCAATGTTAAAAGCTTTTGCATTGTAATTTCTGCTTCATTGCCACGGGCAATATTAAGGGTAAATTTGTGTGTACGTATTTTAGGGTTTGTCATGTTAAATTGTTTTACTGCCACATCATTTGCCACCATGTGGTTAACCGCCACCAAGTCCGTATCTGCGCCATCCTTGTGCTTAAAGTATTCTTGTCTGTAATTTCATGTGCACCATAATTTTCTCACGGTAACATGTATTGTTTCATTTAAGGGTTCTTGTAATTTTTCCATCACTGATGCTTTTTGTAAACGACCAAACCGTCTTTGCACATTTTTGATTTTCCAGCCGTCAGGCACTGCAGATGCGTTTGAACGCTCTAAATGAAATCACAATAATTTTCTGAAGAGCACCGTAATTTTCAACGATTTCTATAGAAAATATTGCAATTTCACCTGCACCAAATGGCCGGCTAAGAATTTCATCCAGCGGCATCTGTGTCATGTAAGACTGCTTTCACACACCTATGTGTTTATTATGCTTATTCATGTCATGCCCCATACTTTGTAATTAATATTTGTGTAATTTGTATGGAGACATTTTCGTCTTAGCCTACTAAATGTATAGACAGTTACCACACAGCACATGGTTAGAAGACGTGTCCCGATGAGTATGTGATAGTGACATAGGTAATCACACGTATTAGTGTTCATGTTCACACTTCGTGTCCCATCTCCGGGTAACATTTGCAGTCCATCACAGTGGCTGGAGACCCCTTACCCTGTGGAGATTATGCTCCCACGTACCAAGGAGGAATCATCCATCATGGAGTGCGCTAGTTGAATCAGTAGCTGGGGGAATCCACCCACCAGAATTGGCTAGTCACACCCAAGATTAAGCGTAACTCAGTATTAGCACAATTTGTAATAAGTGGAACAATAAAAGCAATTCCCAGTGCACAAAATATGTTTATCTGTAGCGTCAGAACACAGCAAACTCCCATTTCACAGTTTTTTTCATAAATGTTTTTAATGTAAAGACACCCGGGTGAGACGGACACACAGAACCCACAGCATCCCTGAGAACCCTGAGTCTCGAAGTGTGGTGTCTGGGAAACATAGTTGGCACCCACCTAGTAAGTAAATAGTGTCTTTGTTTGTCTCGTGTCTCACCCGACTGCATATATATAGACACACATATATATTTATATTAGTCATCTAGTCAATTGGCCTTCTGTTGCGAAACTGGCCAGAACATAAAATTATGCAATGATTTTTTTTGTAAAATACTTAAAAGTTACATGGTTGGCCTCAAATTCTATTTTAATGTGGTCAAGTAACATTTTTAAGTATGATATTTTGGAAAACCATTGTTTTTACACTAGTTCTTTGGATCACCATTTAGGTATATTTATTTGTGAATTTTGAAAGAAATGCCACGTGGACATAATGATGTTTCTAGTCTCAATATAATTCTTGATGGGCATTTTAAAGTTTTGCCTTTCATACAGCATATATAGTCAATACGAAGGTATCGTCATAACGTACGTACCTTCTTGCATGAATTTATGAAAAGAAAACAGAAACAAAAGTTAATAAAAGATAAAGAACAATCTCATGTGTTGTAAATTTGGGAACAGGTGGGGTCTCCTCTTTAAAATTTATGTTCAACTCCGCTACTTGCAAAGGGGTTACTTTTTGAAGTGTTTTTGAATCTTTATGATGATTACTCTTTTCGGCTGTGGTTTTACTGCCCCGATGATGTGCCCTTGAGGAGAAGGGTGTATCAGTTTAAATGATCATAACATGTATTTTAAATGGCTCTGCATTCCTTTTGTGTTCATACTGGGCGGAGTTGGGTTGGTACCACTGCACCGATGTAAACAAAGGTCTAGGTTATGAATTCCGATAATTTTTGACAGGTTCCTCCCTAAAGATAAATTTTGTGTGTTTTCAATTATTCATTTTAGAGTCCTTTTGAACCTTTACTTTTGTTTCTTAACTATTTCTTTTTTAAGTTCCCTAAAGCTTATTCCTGTAACCAGGCCAATCAATCAAACAATAAATTATCCACGCACACATAATCAGTAGTAAAACAAATTGAGAGAGATCAACAGACACTTTTAAAGATGGTTTTGTAATTTTTATTTAAGCCCTAGGTGGCTAATATTTGTGAGTTTTGCTATAGCTAATTTAAGCTGGTTATGAAATGAATATTCCAACGCATTAATCCATGTTAATTCTATTCAGTAACTTCACCATTTGTGAACAATAATTTTTACTATTATTTTTTTTCTAATGAACTTGCAGTGTGGATTAAAGAGGGCAATCAACCCCCATTCATTTTGCAGTCAGAAAATAGCTGTGTTTGTTTTTTTTTTCTGAGTATTGTTATACTCACATCTTGGTGAGTTAAACCTGGAGTATGGGTAAGAAGGGCATCCTGTTAGCCCTATAGTATATTCTTTTTTTTTCTTCTCCAATAGATGACTGGTTAGGCCAGTGGGTTTCTTGGTTTTAGATTGTTTCTTTATTAATTGTGGTTTCATAAATAAAATTTAGAAGCAAGTCCACAATGGACTAATGGAAATTAGATTAACCCTATATATTTTCTTTTTTTGAGTAACCAAAATCTATACTGAATTTACAATTTTGTTCTCGCAAAACCCTTCTACTTCAATACTAATACACTTGGTTAAATGAATGGTAATTTAACTGGTAAATTTTACATAATCTGTTTGATAGTTGTTATTATTTTATAAATGTTTCTCTTTTTTTATATCCATATTTGTTGGAATAAAACATTTAATTTTTTTTGTATCACTTTTACTTATTAGATGGTAAATCAACCATCCCAAATTTTAATGATTATGATCATTTAATTGATATGCTGCCAAATGTTAACCCCTCCTCGCCATCCCTTTTTTTTCATTTTGGTTCTTGGGTTAATGAGCCTTTTCTTTTGTTTTCAAGTATCCTGCTGATCCTGCTGTTATATTTTTTAATTACAGCACTTCGTGGAGGCCTCGCAGGTTAGATTTTGTGTTGGCTCATTTTTCTTTCACTTATTTCCTAAATTTCATTTCCCTCTCTCCCTACCACTTAACAGTATGCAAGATATATGTATATTGATAGCTCGATAGAAGCTTATTTTGTGTAAAATATTCACCTTTATCCCTGTTTGTATATAAAGAAAGATCATATGTGTAATTATATTTCAATTGCCTCATTGCGAAACTTTTAATATCAACCTAGTGTGAAAGGCTGTACCCTTCACATCAAATACTCTGAAAATCCAGTTTTATAATGCTTCGGCATAAATACGTAGCCACTGATGCTGCTTCGCAAAAATTAAACAATTAAAACAATTTTAAACTAAAACTGAGTAAGCAATGAATTTAAAAAAGCTTAATACTATCTTTAAATTTGTGCATTGCTTGAATCTGTGAGGGCAGGACAGTGAAAATCCGACTTCATGCTGCGTGAGTTTCGATATACAGAATGGGACGGAATGTGACCAACAAACATTGTGAGTACACAATGCAATATAAAATATACAGGACACTTATGACCTACATTAAATAATGAGTCATAAGGCCATAAATATTAAGATTTTATACAGCACTTTTGCGAACTATTGGGAACTAAGTGAAATTAAATTTTAATTCTTCCAATGTTGTTTGGTTTTATAAGGATATCAAATTAAGAGCAAATCTCGATTGATACTTCCCCTAGTAATGAAAATAACACATATGGCTACCCTCTTTTTGCACACAACTTTTACTATAGTCAGGAATTATGAATGTTTGATACTGGTTTATCGAGTAGTATGACCTAATTAACAAAAATTATCCTTGTTACAACCCAAGACTCATCGTTTTCATGTAAAATGCACACTAAACATTCGGGGGGGAGTAATACATTTCCAGGTGCATGGCAATACCAACACTTCCTGCAGGAAATCACACATTGATTATCGCCAGAAACAAATAGGCAGCTTCAGCACTGTAAGCTTTTTAATGTACAGTAAATGTTGTTTACAGTGTGTTAAAAATGTACTCCACCATTGTCTGTGCAGCAAGCACAGCAGCATACCATAGACGCATATTAGTGGTATTGCACAAGTGTGAGGCACTGTATTGCTGAAGCCAAAAGTTTTGTGTGCATTTTACACAATAACGGTAGGTCCTAGGCAGTTATAACTAGTGTTTTTGTTAATTAGGCTATAATACTAAAAAAACCCAAAATAAAATGTTCATAATTCCTGATGGTAATCATCAGCAACAGGAGGGTAGCCACCCCTATAATTTTCAGTACGGGGGGAAGTATTAATGAGATTTTGCTATTAAGTCCAAGATACTAATTACAAGAATCATGTAACTTAATTTCACCTCCTTTCCGGTATTTTGCAGAGTTTTGTCGATTGAATTCAACCCTATCCGTTATAATCATCACCGCTGCCAAACCAAAGCAGATAATAATAATTTAGAGGTAACCTAAAGTGTCACCTCATGAGCCTCCATGCTCCTTGGCTTCAACAATGAGGAAATCACAATGTTGATACGTATTCAAACAAGATCAGAGAAATCAGTTATATTCCATTCATTGTTTCTTAGGATGTTTCTGAAACCCTGCTAAATTTCTACTTTTGGTTACTGATTATATATCCTCCCATTATACATAAACATTAAAACTGTCATGTGACTTCTACTTTTATAACTGTCAAATACGTTGTTTACTTTTTACAGCTGTTCAAAAAATTTATCAAATTTCAAAAACCATTATGTATAAATATTCACAATTTAAGTTTATAAAAATATTTAGGTCAACTTTATAACTTTTTAAAAATGTCTGTATTAACAACAGTTCTTACGGTTATTATTTTACCTACATTGTTAACATATTTGTTAAACACAATATGGCACATTACACATAATAAACATAAATATTTTGCCATGACTGTGGCAGAAAGAACAGTAGTATTTAACCTCGTGTAATTGGTGTGTTTTGGATTATTTAGCCTTAGTTGGATTAAATAATTAAAATGAAGGAACAACCAGTCCTACAAAAAAGACAGTAAATTCAAACACGCAAGTTGTTGTCACTTATTTTTTGCATGCAGCAGCAACAAACTTAATAAATAGAGATGAACATGCACACAAATAGGCCTACCGTAACATTATTCAGTTCATATGTATTTGCATACATAGTTTTTAACAGGTTTACTTAATTATTTTAAATTTTCTGGCTGGGCTTAGTAATTCGTTGGGATTGTAGCAAACATTCAATCACATAAACGTAAGAACTAACTGTGTATCATCCACCTAGGGCAAAGGTACAACATTGTGATAAATAGATGCGAGTTTAAAATAATGAACTTTGTCATAAAAAACAGTTCACGGTTAAAACTTATTAATTTTGCACGTCCAATATTTGTAATCACACTAGACCAGCATAATGGCTATGACGCGGCCACACCCTTTCAAATGCAGCATCACGACACACACATTTATCACATAGTAGCTTGCCTAGGTAGGTTTAAAAAAACACAATGTGTACAAACTTGATGTGGTAATTTGAAGTATTTTTCAAGGAAGAAAATTCAACATTTAGTTTGGCAAAAAGCAACATGCAATGGCATGGCTCGCCACTTCTACCAACTTAGGATTTGTAACCACCCCACCATCACATTTAAATACATTATAACTAGGGGACCCAGCCCATGACCTTTTTTTTTGTATTGTCACGGAACTAGAACAGTTACCATGTTAAAAAAATTTGGTTATCATACAAAGACTGAAAAAAATATTGCATAAATATATGTAGGTAATAATGAAATGATCTGAAATTAAATCAACATTGAAGCAACTGCGGTCCAATTTAATATTACTCTATCCACTTGGCCACTGCGGCCCCACTTGCAATCCCTCTATCCACTGAGATACTAAGGCCCCATTTGATATATATCTATCCACTTGGCCACTGTGGCCCCACTTGAAATAGTTCTATCCACTGAGTCACTGCAGCCACACTTGGAATAACTATCCACTGCGCCACTGTGACCCCACTTAATTAACTCAACATTGAAGCGAGATATTTAAAGTAAACAGAAATGATATTTCATTACCTTTATATATATATGCAATATTCTCTATGCTTTAATACAAAACTTTTCATAAGGAAAAAAGGATTTAAAAAATTAGTTTTTAGGGTAAAAGGTAATGATTGTGTAATCTGATCTTGCTGAAATTCGAACTTCACCTGTATTTTACCCTCAGGATTCGCTCTGTAAAATTTGAATAACTTTTTTTGAGTTTCAAGGGACTTAGAGATATTAAAGATGGACAAATATTGTCTACTTATTATATAGGATAAGTAAGCAAAAGTCAAAATCTCCTTTCAGTTGTAAATTACAAATTAAAAAATCATTATTTTGCTGTAATAAGTATGGAATATGGTAAAATTGAAAACACGTATAATTTTCCTGCCACTAATAGTAATACGAAACTTTCTATTTTCCGACTGCTTTCAAAAATGTTTTTCTCTTGTGCGGAAACAAGTTACTTTACCGTTACTGTGCTATCCGAAATTTATTTACATTTGTTTCCAAGCCCTTGTAATCTTGTGCTACAGTTTCCAATTTGTTTTGACATTTTATAGCTTTGCAATATGTTATAATTTATATTTTCCTGAATTATTTTATTTTGGATATTTCTGTGTAAAGGACAGTAGTTAATTTAATATTTAGAAGATTATGGTAATAATAAATTGTTTGTATTTTGTACATGTTCATTTTTCTAAATTTCTTATTTTATTTGAGACATTGCATCAGTAGTAATAATCGTCATAGGATGACAAAGCCACTTTTCAAGGGGTTAGCAAACTAGACACACAGCCACCATATTGTGCGACATGATGCAATGAGTGTACTAAGGTCACAGTTGGTGACGTGACCATCAGCACGTATGTAATCCTATTATTGTTTTGAGAGTTACATCAGGTTTCATGGGCTATTTTTAGACATTACTGCACTTTACGAAGGCATGATTAGAGCACGTTTACCTGATGAAACATTCAATGAACATAAATAGGGTAAGCGGGACTTTCTCGTCTCTACAGTTACAAAGTTTCTTAATAGCAGCAGTTCATTCATCAGGTGATAGCCGAATGGCTTTCGGCACAGACAACCGCTCACTACTTCAACCTTCTGTCTTTATTTCGGACATTTTTCTAGTATATTAAATTTATTTTCATCAGTGCGAGAAGTTGTTACGGTGCCGGGAGAGAAAAGTAGTGATTCACTCCCGTCTTCGTAATTATCGAGTCACAAAGTGAGAAATTGCATTTTGTGAAGGCAGCTATTCTTTCTCTTGAGTTTGTTTATCTGCTGAAAGTATAATTTGTTTGTTTTGCCAATAATTTTGAAGAGACTGCAATAAATTTTCAGTGAACAGTATAAATCATGTATTATAAATTTTTTTTTTTTTTTTAATTAACTAACTTTACAAATTTCTGTTTATTAGAATCTTAACATTTCACTGAGCTAGTTTCGAGCTAGTGTTTGCTGCGGACTCCAAGTATCATGCAGCAAACACTGCAATTCGACAAGGTCACTTTCATGCACCGAAATAGACTTTGACAATTCTATAACCCTGTTTTAACAGTAGTTTATCTTTGTTGCACATTCCTCCCTAACCTCACTGAATTTGACATTTTTGCTCGGTCATAAACTTTACGAGCAGGCTTAATTGTTCACTCATTTGTGATTTCTCTTTTCTCCCAGTTCCCCCATCATATTTTCAAGATCTGAACCATTCATATTTCCAAACCTTGAACCTGAAGGGCTTATTACCACATTGGACAAGTAAAATTTGGTTTCCTGATCTGGCCTATTATTGTCAAAACCCAAAATATCCTCCCCATTCACCTACTTGTGCCTCCCCCTGACTATCCATTATGACCCAGTTATATATCTAACCTGTATCATCATAATACCACACAATCTGCTTGCAAAAAGAAATACAGTACATATACCATTCACGGCAAAATTATTAACAAAGGAGAGAAAAAAAAAAACATTAAAATTTTACAATCTTCGTACCTGTGATTTCTTTGGTGAAGAAGTTTATATTGACCTCAATGCACTGTTATTCATTTACTGGACACTGCTGGCAGTGTGTCAGCTGTTGGATTCTTTTGTTGGACGGTAGTTGTTGACGAAATAGTTACACTCACACAGGAACACGAAATATGAATGAATCCCAGCACACCGGCGGCAGTTGGGTTGCTGGTCTTCAGGTGCTTGAATAATTAGTCAATTGGATGACGGCAATCTTCACACCACAGGACGTGTATAAATTCGAGCCTAAACGGTGGGCACCAATTGTAATGTTTACTGTATGTGATCATTGGAGTCCGCAGCAAACATCAGCTCGAAACTAGCTCAGTGAAAGTTTGACATTATGAATAAATAAGTTGAAACGTTCGTGGATTAAAAACAAAAAATAAATAAAAGGAAATTTATACTGTTCGCTGAAAATTTATTGCAGTCCCTTAAAAATTATCGGCAAAACCAATTACACTTGCAGCAGATAAACAAAATCAAAAGAGAAACTAGCAGCCTTCACAAAGCTAAACTTCTCACTTCGAGACTCGATAATTACGAAGACGGGAGAGAATCACTACTTTTCTCTCCCGGCACCCTACCGACTCCTTGCACCAAAGGAAAATTAATTTAATAGACTAGGAAAATGTCCAAAATGAAGACAGAAGGTTGAAGTTGCGGGCGCTTGTCGGTGCGAGTGAAATGGTCACTCGCTGAAAGCTATTCAGCTGACAACTGATGAATGAACTGCGAAGACTAAGAAGCTGACAATGAAAAAGTTGTGTTCACCCTATTTATATTGTCTGAATGTCTCATCAAGTACACGTGGTCCTATCGTGGCTATTTGAAGTGCAGTAATGCCTAAATATAGCCCTCAAACTCTTACATGGATCTTTAAATCAAAGGATTACATGAGTAATCCAACTGTGACCTCAGTAATCTCGTTTCATCAGATGGAGCAATACGGCGGCTAAGTGTCTACGTGTTTTGAATGTTTCATCTCAAGAGTACTAGTAATTTTAATACAAGATTGACTATCTTCAAATAAGACAAACTGCACCTTTGACACACCTATGATTTCAACCAAAAGATTACCCACATACATTCAACTGCTGCAGAGACTAAAGCAACGTATTCTGGTACTAGAAAGACTCACACAAGACTGTTCTCCACTCTTCAAAATAACACTGTTGCAGAAAACTCAAATAAAGAAGCCTGTTACACTCCTCCTGACGTGTGGGTCATTGGCAAAATCAGCATCGACAAATGCATCTGGCAAAATCAACATTGACAAATGCATCAAAAAATGTACCATCAGATCTGCCATACTGCAAACACAAATCTTTAGTTTCAATGTTATATCTCAAAACATGCTTTAAATGCTTAAAGTGAATAGTGTCATACAAGTTTTAAAACTTGCTAAAGTACAATACTGAAAAACATAAATTAGGCCCACTGCCCATCATAAGATGCATAAGGAACCTTATGAGCTCTGTATAAGGAAGTCCTCCTATACATGAAGTACTTGGTTCAATAAACAGTTTTGGTTGCATAAGGATAGCAGAATATCTACACTCAGACATGTTGAATTTACTCAAAACCTAATCAATTAACTTCCACCTAATTTGCATTGTTACCATGACAACTAATTTCTAAACCCAAGAAATAGAATGTACCCTTGTTATCGTATGTTTCCATCGTTTCAAACTCTTTCGTCAAACTGTCTTTAAGCCATATAATGCTTGTTTACTGTCTGGAAATATCATTAAATCATCTACATATACCAGAATTGACGCCAGCTAAGAGCCAGCAGTAGTCAGACCATGACGGCGCTCACCACTAGCAGAACACGTGATGGTAATCATGAGTGGGGTACCGCTGCATGGACTTTCCCAAAATGGGATAATGTCTTTCAGTGCAATGTATTTCTTTTCAGGGTCCAAAATTGATAGCAAAGGGTAATATGTTTGTATTTCAGTGTTTGTGTAATGTTGTGATATTCAAATTCAAAGTGTGTGCGGCCCCAAATAACAGGTCAATGATATTAAGAATAAGACGCCTTTCAAAAGACAATCAAGTAGTAACAGAAATTAAACATTAAATTCTATTTGACAAAATGTATAAAAATGCTTTTTATGTCATTTAATTTTGATACAATAATATTTTACTCTGCATGCATAGCACTTCCACTTGTGTGAACTCCGTAGTCAATCATGGTAGGTCCGCGCTACCCCTGCCTCTGGACAGTCGTCCGCGCTACCCCTGTCTCCGGACAGTCGCTCTTGGAGAGCTGGCGAAGTAAGATGCTGTCATGTACGCACTTCATATTTTTACTCTGAGTTAGATTTCTATAGTTCACTTTAGTTTACTGGTTAACCTTTACTTCGCGTACGTTTGCTAGACATCCCCAGCGTAATGCTATCTGCTTCACTTAATAAACTGCAGCCCTTGTGGCTTTATCAACTTAAACGAGATAAGAGGAGATAATGTCGGAGAGGCCACGCGGCCCGCACAACTTGCACATCAGATGCCATCCGCCCATGTTAAGGGCTTTTCTGTGTAATTTCTGCTTAATTGCAGGAAGCAATCTCAAGGGTAATATTTGTATGAACGTATTTCAAGGGTTTTATCATATTTAATTGTGTTATGGCCACATCGCCCACAGCCATGTGGTTAGCTACCATCAAATCCGTATCGGCGCCATCACCGTGTTTGGAGGGAAAATTCTTGTTCCATTGTGTGCGCCTTAATTGAACTCAAGGTAATATGTGTTATATTTCATTCACAGTTCATGTATTTTGATGTTTGATGCTTTTTGTGTATGACCACGCAGTCATTTCATATGTTTGGATTTTCCTGCCATCCGGTGTGCTACGAGCTCTTGAATGCTTGTTTCTTAACACAAATGTTTTTCTGAATACCGCTATCCTTTTGGCCAACAATTCTTGCTGAATTTAAACGTAAAATAATGCATTTTCCATCTGCACATGTGGTCTGCTAAGAACTTCATCCAGCTGCAATTGCACCATATAATACTGTTTTCACGCATCTGCGTGTGTATTTTGCCTGTGCATGTCATGCCCCATATTAATCCACTGATATTAATGTACTTTTTTTGTATGGTGCTACTATTGTCCGTCCTAACCCGCTATGTGTATTGACCATCATCACACAACACGTGGTTCAGGGACGTGTGCCAACGAGCAGGTGTTAGCGACTAAAATAAACGCACATGGTAAAGTTCATGTTCATACTTCGTGTCCCATGTCCAGGTAAAATCTTTAGTTCATCAAAGTGGCTAAAGACCCGTACCTCGTGGAGACTGTGTTAACATGCACCACGGAGGATCACCCATCTAGGAATGCGCTAGCGAAGTAACATGCTGGGGAATTACCCAACGGAACTGGCTAGTCACGTCCGAGTGTTAAACGTAAAATTCATTCATTTGGCACAAAGTATCTGCCATGAATAAAAACAATCTTACCAGTGTAAACTTATCTATTCTTATAGTGTTGAACCCAGCTTTTGCCAAGTGTTCTACAGTGCTAAGTTTAGTATTGAAAGTGTTTTTGTAAGCATGCACGGGTAAGATGAACACACAGAACCCACCCCATCCCTGAGAACCCTGAGTCTTAAAGTGGTGCTGTGTATGGGAAACACCGCTGGTGCCCACCTACCCGGTAAAAGTGTATCATAATTGTCTCGTGTCTCATCCAATGACATCAATTGGCATTCCCAAGTGGGGCCGGTGTGTTTGTGAGCGCCACGACAACCTTGTCATCTGCGACAAAATGACAGATCCCACTCCAGAATAACCGTGAGAAGACATGAAGCCAACCGTGTCAGCATCCGTGACAACCGCAAACAACCACGAACGCTAACGCAACTAGTTGGGACATACCAGTCGAATGATGTGTGCATTGTATCTGGCAAAGCCAGCTGAACTTGCTAGACAATTTTTGGGGGCAAACTATCTGTCACTGCACACCCGGTGACACTCTATCACCGTCAGAACAACGCCTGTGCGAACACACCGGATGTGACGGGGCGGGAAAGAAGTGGTCCACGTGTCAGCAATGCAAACAATAATTTCACCTAAGATGCATAGGGCCAGAGGAGTATGCGACCTTCCGCGACGGAGTGATAAACTGTACCGAGTGCCGGAACAATGACAGTGCAGGGAACGCGCTGCTGGCAACATCGGAAAATCAACACACACCACAAGGTTTGACGGGACCAGATCGCAATATATTACTGCCAACTTTTGGGGTCACGACTCAGAGGACCCAAGTACTTTTCTAGATGTGTGCGAAGAAAAATTACACAGACACCGGGTACATCATGATGATTGGACTAAAGTTACAGCCAACTGACTGAGGGGAGTCACAGCCACGAGGTGGAACTTAGTTCGTGACTGCCAGGTCACTTGGGATGAGTTTTGCGAGAGGTTACTAGGCAAGTTCAACACTGATGGTGACGCCATACAGGCCCTGGCCAGGTTGTATCATGAACAACAACGGAGAGAGAAGTGATTGAGGAATTCATCCAAAGGAAGTTAGGATTATATAAGCATTTACATCCAGGGCAGCCAACTCACGGAGTGCTGGAAATAGTAGTTGCCTTGTCAACACCGGACATTAGGCCATACTTGCGCAGGGCAACAAGGAGAAGTGTTGAACAGTTCACGAGAGAAACGTGCCTATATGAGAGAGATGTGCATGCAGGGCCGGAGTACCAATCGCTGGGACGAAATCACAGAATGCCAACACCCGTGGTACTTGTAGATGTCATGCGACCGCCACCACTGTTTACGCCAGTGCAGACGACCTGTGGACAAAGGCCAAACTATCACAACAATGTCTGTGATAACTATTACCACGGAAACAGATTGGGAAACTGAGTAGGGAGGTTGACGAAACAGCACTTGCACCAATCTCACCACGAGACCAGATAAGTCAGACTAATGGGTGCAAAAGTGTACCAAGTAAGTGACAGTACTGTACATGTGTTACATGTCGATATAGAACTAGAGGAAAAAAATGTAATTGCTGTTGTAGACATTGCTGCAAGTCACAGTTTTTTACGTGAGGGATTAATTAAGGCCATTACTACCAGAGTGCTGCCGCATCACTTGCAATTTACCACCACAAACCAACAAGGTGCAGTCACAAGTGTAATGCCCACGACTGTAGGGATCCGCGACTTACATACAAAATCAAATGTGTACATTGTGTCGAACTTGTGCGAAGAAATGATTTTGGGGTTACCGTGGTTGATTGACAACCAAGCCGTCATCAAGCCACATCTAGACCGTCTTCACGTGGGGACACGTGGGAGGTTGATGCTGTATGCCATGGGAGCTACACCGTCGACAACCACCACCACTGCCGTGCCGCTACAGCAGTTCTCGCACGAGGTGCCAAACAGTACCAGGGTAAGCTGCAACATCTGCTGGACCAGTATGACAGTGTGTTTCACATGAGGGAAAGCTGCAGCATACTGACGTCACCGAGCACACTATCATCACCACGCATGAGAAACCGGTATACTCCAAGCCACGAGATTGAGATATTTTCTTCAGACATGTGATAAACCACAAGGTATGTGAATTGTTGAGTAAAAATGTTATTGAACCTACACAAAGTCTCTATAACTCAGATATCACACTAACCTCCTAAAAAGGACGGCAAATGGAAGTTTTGTGTGGACTTTCGCCCATTAAATAAGATAACAGTAAACATGCCACCACCTGTAATTAATATTAAGGATATTTATCAACACTAGGGCCTGCTGCTGTATTTATCTCATTGGATCTAAAGCCTGGATATTGGCAAGTGCCTATCCGCCCCCAAGATCGTAAAAAGACTACCTTCACTACACCTGATGGGCGAAGATTTCAGTTTGTCGCCATGCCGTTTGGTTTAAAATGTGCTCCCGGTTTTTCAAAACCTTATGGTCAACGTCTTAGATGGATACAGAGGAGACTTTGCGATGGTGTACCTTGACTATGTGTTAGTGTGGTCAAGTAGTTGGGAGGAACACCTTCAACATCAGAGCCTTGTGTTTGAAAGGTTAGAGTGTAACAAACTAACGTGTAAAATTGATAAGTGTAAGTTGGGAATGAGTAAGATGACATTTCTATGGCATTATGTCACAGGAGACAGACACAAGCCGGAAAACAACACATTCAACATATACAGGAGAAACCAGCTCCCCAGACGCGAAAACAAGTGCAAAATTTTTTTTCCTTAATCAATTGGTTGCGGGAATTCATCCCTAATTTTTCTGTCATTACTGCACCACTCACAGAGCTGTTAGCCAAAAAGAGTAAATTTGTATGGACACCTCAAGCAGACAAATCCTTTCAGGAGATCAAACTCGCTTTTCTAAATTGTCAGCCACTAGCCAGGTTTAACCCAGAACTTCTGGTTACCCCTACAGACGCAAGTCAAGAGGGTATTGGAGCGGTGCTCTACCAAACAGGCAAACAGGGACAGAAACACATAACTACCAAAGCGCTAAATTTGGTAATGCAGAGATACAGTATCACGTGAATGAGCAGGAGTATTTGGTGATCGTACATGCACTGCGCAAATACAAACCGTACTTGCTAGACAGGAAATTCACATTGAAAACTGACAACAGATGTTGAGTTTGGTTAGAAGAAATGCACAACGTAAAGAGCAAACTCGCTCACTGGACCTTGTTGGGAAGCAACCCCGACACTCGTATTGCAAAGCGTTGTTGCCAAGTGGCAGAGCGACCTTGTATCACAAAATGTCGGTGACGTCTTGAGAATAATACATGTTACGCAAGAAAATTCCCCAGATGCCGCACAACACCGGCAACACTGCGCGAACAGGTTTTCAGAACACTGGAAGGTAGTAAATCGAGAAATTCAGGTTCACCCGCCCGGAAACTGTGGAAAATGGTGGACATATGTACTGAGAGAAACCCATGAGCTCATCATGGAGTACGGACATGACAGCCTAGAACACAGACACCCGGGTTCGGAACAAACATGGATAAATGTCCAGAAACACTTTCATTGGCCAGACGTGTAGAGGGACGTATGCCAATACGTCCAGAATTGCGTTACATGCAACTTAAAGGAAGCCACCGAGAACAGACTGTGATGCACCACAATAACCACACCTACCAACTGAACTTTTTAAAACCATTGCTCTGGATATCATGGGCCTGTACCCCCATACTAAAAGTGGGAAGCATTTTCTAGTCATTGTGACAGACTTGTTTACGAGATAGGCAGAGGCTTTCCCTGTTAGTAATGTCCAAGCGCACACCGTGGCTCATATCATGTAGAGTGAGTTCTTCCCGAGGTGGGGTAATTCTGAATACTTGTTAACAGATAACGGTACCCAGTTTGTGGGAAAGACGTAGAGGGTATACTGTACCACATGGGGAACGGAACACCATACCACCCCGGTCTACCACACCAGGATGAACACAACCAAGTGCCGGAACCAGAATGTAATGATACAGTTATGGGTCCGGTTGGGAACAGATCACACAAGATGGGCAGAGTTGATCACAGAGGTTATGTTTTGTATCAGGAACAGGGTTAACGCGGCAACCGGGAAGACACCCACCGAGATGGTACAAGGTTGCGAATTGCATGCGCGAGGAGAACCCAACGAAAACCCGCCTGTACCACCGGAAGAAATTTAAACCACCAGCAGCACACACATAAACAAGCACAAGAAAACCACGAGAGGTACTGTACCATGTGGGTATCGAAGTGTAAGAAACAACCACCAGAATTAAAACCCTGCATTTATGTATATGTAAAAGAAAACCAGTTGTCCGCAGGAATGAAAAACCATTATGCTGGGCTGGCACCCGGTGGGTTGGACCAGTGAGAGTAACGGAGTAACTAGGAAATTCCACTTTTCTGGTAAAACTAGGACCAAGACGTGTGACAAAGCAATGCCGCGATGATCTGCGTATTGCCCGCACACTCTTAGGGAACAGAGGCAAGGAGAAGACAATAAGCCCAGTACCACAGAGATCGCGGCGCAGCGTACCAGAAGACACGCATGATGAATTCAAAAACATGGGTCAAAATATAAACAACACCAGTCCCGAAACTCTGTGTCCACATAATGTAAACAACCGTCTGAATAATGCTACTTCATTCAGGGGCTTCTCGCCACCAGAACACTCCACACCAAACAGGGAAGGGAATCATAGTAGCAGTGTAAATGCAGATGTTAGTGCAGTGAAAAACAGTAATTCACTGTTCAGGGGTTTCCCCGTGTCAGTAGGGCAAAGCCTAGCAGAACAGAGTGATTTTAAAGGGTTTCAAAACACCCGTAGGAGAAATAGTGGCAACATAAGCACTAACATAAATAACAAAGCAATAAGTGAAAGTGATACTCCATTTACAAGGTTTTCGGTATCCATAGGGAAAGTATTGCGGAACAGGCTAGTTTTAAGGGGCTTGAGGGGAGCAGTAGGGAGGCAAGTGCGATGGTAGATGGAAAAAGCTACGTAAACAAACCACATCACATAAATCGCAAGAGGAGAAGCGCACCACCGCCTAGCCCTAACAAAATGGTTGCAGCCAACACCCCACCCCCCTACAAACGCCGCAGAGTACGAAGACCTACGAAGCCATGCCTCATCTGTCTTAACAGGTGGCCCTGGTTCAGACCCGGACAGTGCACAGCAGGGCACGGTTGAGCTGGGTTGAGCTGCTCGCACTGTCTTGGCCTTCGAGGGAGTAATTTGACGCCAGCTGAGCCAGTGCCAGTCAGACCATTAGCAGAACACATAGTGGTAAAACCGTGTGTGGTACCGCTGCTCGGACTTTCCCAAAACGGGATAATTTCTTTCAATGCTATGTATTTCTTTTCAGGGTCGAAAACTGATTGCAAAGGGTAGTATGTTTGTATTTCAGTGTTTATGTAATGTTAAGATAATTAAATTTTAGGTGTGTGTGGCGCCGAAGAACAGGTCAATGATATTCAGGCTAAGAGGCCACTTAAAAGACAACCTAGTAAAAACAGAAATTCAGCATTAAAATCTATTTATGTGAATGTATAAAAATGCATTCATATGCACTTCATATTTTCCTATGTCGGTCATGCTGTTGAGGTCATGTTCCTATTTTTGGGAAGAGGGGGAGGGGGGAGGAGAGAGAGATAGAGAGTGGAGTGGGGGAGTGAGGGGGGGAGAGTGAGTGAGTGAGTGTAATTGTGCAACCCTGAAAGTGTGACTCCACCACTGTCAGACGCGAGGGGGCACACAGCTTTCATTATGGTGGCAAGGCCAAGCCAGGCGCACGAGAGAGCTGCTTAAGCATCTCCCCTCCCCCGCTCTCCAGCATGGGCTTTGCCAGCACGACACTATGAGGCGACACAGCCACTTGCGTGACGGCTGTATCCTGCAGCTACGGTGCCGCCCACAAGAGATGCAACACTTATCCTTATGGTGAGCTTCCTGCTGGCGCCACCATGCGACACCATTTTCCGTACACATGCTGGGGTTATTGGCATCCCATTGAGGTCAATTTTTTGTACACTGAGAGTGTTCCGCTATATTACAGCATTCCTCTCCACACACCCACTCTTCCTGCCGCTCTCCCCTTTTGCTTACTAATAGACGCTTGCGAAGCCTCATTGCTAATAACAAACAAATACTCATGCAGTTAAATGACATTACAAGTAAAGTTAAAACCTCAAACAAAGATCTGAACCTCATTATTCAAGCTGTTGACACGATTAGGTTGCAAGTTGAAACAAAAATTAACAGACTCGCTAATGCAGTAAATTCTATTTCTAAGGTGCTCCAGGAACAGAGAGATATGGCTAATGACATGCGATCGGCAACAACTAAGCAGTTCTTTAATACTACTATTCTTTTACACATAATTAGTAATGTTATGGAACAACAGCTCTCTACCTACATATAACACTGTCAATCTAATAAACTGCCTCTTCAAGCGATGCCTAAGGAACAATTAATTACTGACCTTAAGAGTTTGGAATGTCAAATTGCATCCCTTCACTTGCAGCTAAGTATTCCCACTTTGCAAATACTTAAATAATACACTGCAGAGATCACAGAATTTACCCTTTCAGCGCCACAAATGTTAGTTAAGGTACAAGTACAACTCATTCAGAATGCAGCCGCTTGGCACATTTTCAAGGTTATCCCAGTTCCCTTTTGATTCCAGAACGAGCCATGTATTATTAACGTGCCTAGACAACTAATTGCTCACAAATCAAATGAATACCCAATTTGCGGGAGCATCACTAAAATATTTTCTACATTCCGAATGAATCAGTTACTAGTTCAGAGCATGAGTGTGCCCTGTCAGCAATTAAATTACATGATTTTGATGCACTTTTATCCAAATGCAAATATTCATGATTCTCTAACCGGCAGTTGCATGCAATTCATATCTTACCCCATCAATATGTTATTTCCCACCCGCCCACAGACTTGACTTTGCATTGTGTTAATCAATTACTCCCTTGATAGAAGTGTTGTTGACCATTAGTTGGATACAGAACTTCAGGTACAGTGTGGCTGCCAGGTTCTTGTTAACAACTCTATTATTGATGCCTGCCAGGGCAGTAGTTTGCAAGCTCATGCTGTTGTCAGCACATCATCTTGTGCGGAGCATGCACTGGTACAAACCTGCTTTTAATGCAGACTGTAGCAGCAAAGTTGCCAACACACATACATCTAGTGGCCTGCTCTTAATTCTCATGTACTTTCCTTGTGTTCCCGCATGTCACGTCATTGTACCCAATTTTCAGGGCATAAGTAACTTTGTTGATAGCTACACCTAGAATTATTGGTCTTAGTTACACTGTCATTACACCGTTGTAGAATGTCATATCACAGGTGCAGGCTTCTAACACATCCTTTCCTTGTGTTCAGCGCCTAGGAATTCATTTTCATATTTTTTCTTTGCTCGCACGAGCGATGTATATGTGACGCCTACCACCCACCCCTATTTCCGTGAGCAACACAACGCAACTGTTTGCGTACAGGCATTCTATGCTCTTCTTGTTTATATGTACATGTATATTTATCTCTCTTCCTCGGTCTTGATACATGCAAGTCCTTGAGAGTTGAATGCTCTTATTTATTGTTGTTTTCGTAGCAAAATCACCACGCACTGCCTTTGTTTACATGCATCACGATATTTCCAATAACTGTAAATTCATGTTCTCATCTTCCAGCCTAGCCCCCCCTTCCTGACTTACCTGCACCGGTTTGAACTCATTCGTAAATTGTGCACGTAGGACGCTTTTTTTACACCACTGACTGTGGCGTATTGTAGTGGAAGAGAGCTCTTCCTTCTCTATGCCACCCCGTTGCTGCCTGCCTCACTCATCCCGTTGCCACACTCTGCCGGTCTTGACGCCTGCCCTTGCTGTCCCAGCAGCCCTTCCATTCGCCTCCAATGCAGCCGGGGACAGCTGCACTTCAGAGGAGGGCCCTGTTGTGAGCACCGATACCCGAACCTGCAGTACTCCGGTAGGTGTGCCCTACGTCGGCCATGCTGTTGAGGTCATGGCACAGACGGTGGATGACAGGGCGATTCGCAGTAGCAACGACGTAATCAAAGGCACTATATAACATTACAAATCGAGTCAGCCCATTTTGTACGATACTCAGACATGACGAACTCCAGGGCAGGACGTCTGCAATACGGTGGCAGGGCGTCTGCAAGTCGGTGAGCAGGAGACACCGGATAATAGAGGACGTCAGCCAGTCAGCTGTGAAGACACCTGAATCATCCAACGAGGGAGGCGCTTCGTGCATGGTCAAGATATTATTCAGTGGTAGGGGAATCCAGTTTCCCAGTGCAGGCTGCCAGTTAGGGAAAGTTACGTGCAGCAAATTACAAATATAAATGTATGGAATGTAAAGTAGTATCTCAGCCATAACACTTTGTCCTTTTGCTTGCAGAAATATTCAGAGGAATCCTACCAAGCAACTAGTTACATTTTGTCTATACTAGTCAATATTTTATTGTAATTAAGGCTGAGAATAAATGTGTAGTTTTGTAATTATTAGAATTATCATTTAACACCTACCAGATCGCACCCCAGGTAATTATTAGTTAGCTGAGAGTTAACTTAGACAAGATAAGATTGTCAGTAGTAGTTTAGAGTCTGGTCGAGGAACCAGAACAACGTACAATACGTTCTAACTCAGCAATGTGATGTTCCAAATTTCCCACTTCTGTAAATGTTAACTGGAATAATTTCTTCCGCAAAAACAACTGTGAGCTAACTGACTTCTTCATATAAATATATTTCAGAGCATTTATTATCGTTTTTAGAGTCGTACATTCCTTAATGTGCTCCAACTACGGTACTACTGTAGTACTACCTCCTATCCACGTGAGCTTAATGAACTTAAACACCTAACGTGAACACAGGTCAAGGTGACCTGCTTCTAGGCTAACAGGGTAGGCAGTAAAAAGTGGCTATGAAAATAACTCTAACTAGCACTACTACTGTTGTCCTGAAGGTACTGGTATGTGTCTCCGTGCTTACTGCAACATAATACGTAATATGTAGGTTCTTCGGTGAAGAATGGAGGAGTACTACAATCTTCAGCAAAAGGGTGCAGTGAAGACTTGAGGAAAGGTTATGTCTTCGGCACCACAAGGACGCAATGAAGACCATGGTAGGATAGCTGATGGTTTCCTCAGCACCAGGAGTACAGTGCAGGAACATGACAGACTACAATTGCTTGAAAACTGGTGACGAGCCGCAGTCCTCTATTTATACTCTGGTGGCGGTGTGCCCCTTGATCTGCTTGCATAGAGTATTGTCTTAGAGACGGGATAGTAGCAGAGAAGAGTGTGACATAGATCCTCGGCATATGACATCAGTGGCGGGCATTGCATCCAGGCTCATGCCTCTGTGATCGTACTAGTAGCGGCATCTAACGGTGTGCTGCTGTACTCTGTTGATTTGATGAATGGCCTTGGTGGCTCTGCCAGCAAATAATAATATCTGGCGTGGAGTGTCCATCCTTTGCCTTGGGTAGATCATATAATTCCTAACATTTCATGGTTTGTAGCGGCAAATCAAACACCATTACAAATTCTCCAGGTTTGTTTAAACTGATGAGTAGAGGTTGATTCAATAATATGTACACACACATAACGTGTGAATGTATTGTTTTGTTTGTCTAGTGCTTAGCAACATTTTGTAAATATTCCTTGAAATGGATGTGTGATTTTGCTATTTAACTAGAAAAAATTATTTTTGATAGTTTAATGTTACTGACTGATTTTTATTAGTTAAAATTGCAATAAATATTACTGCATTGTCTGCATACATTTCTAATTAATTCTGTGTAAATAGCAGCTTTAAAAATAGCATAAAAGAATAATAAATTTTAACAACTACATTCCTGTTTCATTTGATAATATCCAAAATACATAGTTAACCCATATATAAAGAAACACAAGAACAAATTAATTGACTATAATACTTTAAAATAAAACACACACAATTTATGAAAACTGCAGTATTAAATAGGAGTTAATTTTTTTTTTTTTTTTTTTTCTCCCCTAAAATGGTCTTGCTGGAGAGCATTAGAAAACTCAACTGTTAAACACGTGAAATAGTGCTCTGAAATGAGTGGATTTTTCTAAATTGAAACATTGCCTAAAGCAACTATAATCTTTATGTTAGTTCTATAGAATATGTCGACAATTGTTGCATACAACATGTTTAATTTAAAAAAAAATTTTTGAGGTTTAAAAAAAAACATGTGTGTCTATAAAATGTAATGCAGCCATTTTTTTTGTGTTGATTCGGAAGTTAAAAGGCACACACATTTTTTTCAGTAAATATTTAATATTTCAACAAGTTCTTTCATTATTAATTTTTGCTAAGACTTTTCACTATCTCACAACACAACACATACTACACTTGTTTAGCAAGCGCAGAAAAACCTAAACAAAGAGAACTCTACTGAAGCATAAACCATGCATAAATATAATCTTTGAAAAATATGTATTGAAAAATAACATTCATTAATTTGCGCTTGAAACAATCATTCATGGTTCACTGTGATAAATACTACAGCATGGGATTCTTTCACATGTTCAATGTCATGAAAGATTGCAACTACAAAATTAGGATTAAAAAATACAGTGAATTATGAATTATTACCAAAATGCAATATTAACACACTAAACAGTTAAAATTATTTAATTCATAATGTCAAAGAAACATTCTAATAAACACATATATCTCAAAATTCATGAACCCTCCTGGAAATCAGTAGTAGTTGAAATTAAAAAAAGAAATGGTTGTGTTTCTTGGTGTGTACTACTTTTATGCTTCCTTTGCATATCCAAATATAACAGTAGCATCACACACAAAATCATAAGGTGTTGTGACTATATAAATATTCTACAGTGCAGCATTTGTTAGTTGCAATACCAATATAGTTGAAGTCAAAAACAATGTACTATATTTACCACATTTTAGAATGGTACTTAAACCTGTTTTGTATGAAACTAACTCCAGATGATTCCTATATTTTTTGTCAAAATAAAAATGTTTAACTGTGAGCTAAAAATAAATGCCTAGTTTTATTTTCAGTTAGAGTACACATTACAGAAAATGAAACTATTTTTAAACACAAAATTATGTGTGTGCAACTGAAGTACTTAAGAAAATTAAAAAGAGCTAATAACACAAAATGTACTTTAACTATTAAATAAATATTATTTATACAATGAAAAAAATACTTTATCAATTCAAGACACAAATACTTACTCTCCTGTGTGTTTCTTCTATGACAGCCAAAAGAGCATTTTCTTGTTCATTTTTCAAAAACCTCTTGATATCAACATCAGGAACTGGCTCTAACGGTTCAAAGGTTTTGCGAGAACTTATCGTCTCAAGTTTCTGAGAAAGCTGAGGTAAGTCTACACCTTTAGAACCAAGTAATAAGTGCCTGAAAATTTAAGTCACATTATAACAATTTTCACAAACAGGAATTTAAAAAAGTTAAGAAACTGGATATAATGCATTTCGTAAAATGTACTTTGATAAATTTACTGGTCTAACACACAATCTTTACATAGGCCTTCTATAATGCAATTACAAACATACAGTAATACCAAAATCAATATTTAGTTCACTCTCAGGAAAACTTTGAATACATGCACTATAATGATGTAATTTAATTACATTTATTGAAACTTCCACATACAAATTTTATATATGTAATAATTTTTACAACTTTTAGGAATATACAATAGTGAAACATAAATATTGTTTAAATGGTCAACAATAATTACACAAAGAAATCACACTAATCACGGAATTATCACACTTTACTGTTTATAAATATTGTCCATATAATATGGTAAGTCAACATGTTTTATTTCTAAAAATCTTAGCCATATTAATGCAGTCAAGACACCTGATGCACACATTACCAAGGGGAAAATCAACAAGTTGCTCTACAAATCAAAATTAACTTAAAATGTTCTTTTTAAACACTTTAAATCTGAATTTTCCCAATTTATCCTCGTAGTACATATTCACAGGCTTTGAAAAATGTAAACCTACAATCCTAGCAATTAAATGCTGAAAATAAATCAATATTTACCAACAAGTTTATACTAATGACATTCTGGGAATATATTCCATATATTTAACCACAAACAGTATTCTTGGGCTGTATGAATAAAAGAGTAGTAAATGCCTATGAGTTTGAGCATGAGGTATAAGCATCTGCCTCATTAGTAAACGGGTGAAGTATAAGCATTTATGCTTTTATGCATTTATCATACAAATAACCTTTGCAATTGTTTGGTAGCACATCACACCACACCCACCTCCTGCCACTGTATGGTAGTGTTTAGAAATTTGTTTAGCTATTTGTAGCAGCATGTGAAGATGGGTGTTTTGGTTTGTATTGCTAAGGAACAGCTCTGAATTGTGATTCTGAAATAGACACGTGAGATAAAACATAGTCAGAAGATACTTTTAATATTTTAGGAACGTATTTAAAAGAAAAAACATTACGACTTACTACGAAAATCTACCAGAGGCAAAAAGAAAAAAGAATGCAGACGTGCATACCCTTGCTAAACTTTACAAAAACAACTTCAGTAAATTACTAAAAGGAAAACCATTACTGAAGGAAATCAACAATATGAAGAAAAGCCTAAAAAAATAAAGGACAAAAATAAAATCAGCCACAAACTTCTCAATGGGGATACTAACCCAACAATGAGAAAGACTCCAGGTAAGCATATTTCCTAATAATTGTTTGGAGTAGGTACAATTACAAATGGTAATTAAATCACAGCATTGCATAAGATGTTACTGTATTTTGGACAGCACAAAGAAGTGTTTGACCAATAGTAAGAGTTTGTACCCGAGATTTCCATATTTGTAAACAGGAGTGGGAGTAAAACATGGTGCTAGAAAGAGATTTGAGACCCGGGAATCTCTATTTTTTTTTATTTTGCTAGGAGAGGGGATAGTGACATGCGTCGAACTGAGCAGCAAGGGCCATGGGCTCGGTAACAAACAAATACAAGACTGTGAGGAGAACGGATCAAGGAGGAACAACTTCAACCACACCATCAAACGCTCGTTGCAGGAAAACCTAATTTAAATTATAATGTAACTTCAATTACTTTTGGACAAACATCTTTACTACAAAATTTCTTCCACTGGTGTGGCAGGCTGCCAAGGCGTCACGGGGGAAATTTTTCTTCATTCTGTCGTCTTAATATTTTCTTGTAATGCAAGTTTTTTTGAAAGAATATTAACTAATTACTACTGCAGTGCTGTTTTGAATTTGTCACATCGATACTACTCTTTAATGTGAATTCTTTTTAAGAATATGAATGTGTCGGTTTTGAAAGTTCAATAAATCTGAGTAACTTTTCTGAGACGAGAATTTCATTTCTTGCTACTTTAAATTGGCATCCTTGTGTCTCATGCTTAACCAGTAGAGTGATCCTGGAATGTAACTCCAGCAGGGCTATACTAGCCTTTGCCATGTTACAATTATGGCTGTCCAACTGCGGGGCTTGGTTTAACAAGAATGAAGACGTGGTGTATAAATGGAGCAACAAAACATTAAATCAACATCAAAGACAGTTCCGAACGAGACGGCAAGAGCGACACAACAGTAGCAGCAGAATTCTATTCCAGTGTTCCAGTCCAGGGTCCAGCATTCCATTGTTCCAGCAGTCTAGAGAGCGACGAAGAATCCAGTTACAAACAACATACAACCATCAGCAACAGTCTACGAACAGGTATTTATTCATCGGTCGGGAGAATTCATCAATGAAGAAGCCAACAGTAAAGTAAATTCAAAATGTTGTATTTTGTTTGTCATGATAGGTTATGTTGTTTGGTAATATAAGTCATGTTCGGTTGAAAAACTGAAACTTAATAAAAAATGCCTAACACTTTGCAGGTGTAAATATTTAAAAAGTTTGTTGTAAGGGATCACTTTTTTTCTTTTCATGTGATAATTTTTGCAAGGAAGTGTATCTACAGTTAAAATATTATACAGGTTAAATATTTACATTTTATAATGCTGACCATGGGGAAGGGAAAATAAATACAGAGGAGGAATTTTTAAGGTTCAATAACATGTTAAATCAAGAAATGGATGCAAATTTGGTTAATGTAGAAGGGAGTCCTTCAGGTTCAGATGTCAGCAATGTAAATAGGGAAACAAGTGATCAAATAGACCAAAGTATGATTGTACAACTTATTAACTGAACAAAAAAATGCAATAATCAAACAAACAAATGCTATGACCGAACAGGAAAACCAATTTCAACAGTTGGCAAGAAAATTCAATAGGTTCAAAACTGATTTTGATGAAAATAAAATAGAATTTACAGAGAAATTTGACAACATACAAAGTGATAGTAATAAGCGTTTTGCCAACTTAAAATTAGAACCAAATGTCAAATTGACAGAAGATAGGGTGGAATGTGCAACCAAGACAAATCAGTGTGAAAATAGGGTTGTGGGATTGTCAAAATCTATTTCTGTGAATGAAAGTCGAATTGCAAAATGTCAAAATTAATTAGAAAATGTAACACAAAATTACCACGGTTTAGAAACAAAAGTAAATAAATATCAGATAGTACAGCAACAGGTAACGGAATTTGTGTCTGCACAGGAGGGAAAAGTTTTAGCAAAACTGTCATAAAATAGAAAAGGTATGGGTATAAGTTCATGAACAAACTAGAGCGGTACAACAGAATGAATTACATATACAACAGTTGGAAGAGACTTTAGTAGAAAGTATTGAAAAGGTTTTTCAAGAAAGCCCGACCATAGGCCATCATTTAGAAAACATTAGGGAAGAAGTAAAAAATATTAATCAGGAATGTAAACAGCAGTGAAAGGAGAAAATGAACCAACTATGCAGGAGAGAGTTCTCGGTATCTAACGGGGGCAAGTTTGTTCCGACTATTGATGCGATAACTTCTACTGAAAAGGCAGTACATAATTTTATGGGGACAATAGGGGACAAAATTCCATTTAGTTTATACACAAATGTAAAAGGGTAGGTATTTGGGGGGGGGGGGGGTCAGCTGAACAACAGGTACAACATTTTGTGAATAAGTTAGAAGCAGGAGCTTCACAGTGGGCTACATGGAAGGAATCGGAATGGACCAATTTCACAGAAGCCAAAGCCTTTCTACAAAAATACTGGGGGATTCATATGCAGGATGACTTTTTACAATATTTATTTACATGCTAATATGGGGATAAGAATGATTCAATGGCAGATTATGTGCAGAGATTGCATTTGCAATCAAAATACTTAGATAATCAGATGACTGAGAAAAGGTTTATTTCCCATATAATTCATCATTTCAATTATCAGATTCAAGATTGCATGTTAGGAATAAGGGCTAAATCTGTCGAGGAGGTGGTCGCCTTGATGGAAAAACTTCATAGAAAGAATGAAAGGCAGGAAGGTTTAAGGAATAGGAGACAGGAACAACAGAAACAGCAAAATTACCAGAATCAAAACCACGGTCAGCCACGAAGACAGCATTTAAATGCTTAGAGAGGGAGGACCAGTCATCGGATGCCTCCCTCACAGAACATGAGAATTATGAATGTAGAGTAATGAAAACCAACTGCAATATAAATTTTAGTGATGAAAATTCAATTCAAAATTCGGAAGAAGTCGGAGAAATTTTGTACATTCAGGGATTTATTACTGATACTGAAATTGAACTAAACATGTTAGTGAACCCAGGAAGCGAAGTGACTGCTATCTCGGAAGAATTTCTAAATAGCCTTAATAGAAATGATATACATATTGTAGCAACTTTGCCATCAACAAATGTTACCATTTCAGGGGCTACAAGGATCAGAAATTGAAATATCGAAAAACAGGTTATACTAACTATAGCTCACCAGAATATATGGATTGCCTTGCTGGTGGTAAAGGGACTCAGTGTAAATAACAGGGCTTGTAACAAGTTAAAGGCTATAAAAAAGTGGAAAAAGTGACCTTTTGATATAAAAAAGTGACCTTTTGTAACTCCATCAGCTTCACTGTTCTTTATACTGTATTTAATACCAAAAAGATAATAAAGACAAAGTAAATAGAAAGAGAAAAGATCTACCCCAGTAAATACAATGTTTACAATAATTAAATACAAATAGTTCTAATGCTTGCAAAATTAAAACAATGGAAATTAAACATTTAACTGAAACATTTTATAAATTTAGTACTCTAAAAATTTTTTTGTTGAAATTGTTCAGTAGTTATTACAGCTAATGTTTTATAAAAAAAAATAATCAGATATCAACTTAGATTTATTTCTTTCTACAGAATTTTGTATACTTTTGACTGTGTGTATTTGCTTCTCAGCTTCTTCTTGTACTTTGGCCACTCCTATCATAGCTTGTGATAACGCAGCTTCCCGTAGTCAGATTCTTGTTCCTCAACACCTTCTTATATCTTTCATTAGCTTCAGTCAGCAGCTTCAAAGCATTGTAAAGAGTGTTATCTTGTTCTTTTCACATTTTTATGAGTGTTTCTTCATCTTTGGCGATAGATTTTCTCTTCAAATCTAACTTCTATTTTCTTCTTCAGATACCCTTCTCTATTCCTCACTCTTTTTCTTCTTTTCTTATTTTTCTTCCTGTATCCATCTTTCTTCTAAGAAAGCATTGTAGCTCTTATATGCTACATGTCCCATGTCAAGAAGTTTTTTGCTTATGGGAATTAAGTATGGCTTGTCATTATGTTAAAAGAGTGCTTTTAACAGTCATCAGAGTATTCAGTGTTCTTTCCGACATTGTAGGCCTGGCACGTGTTAGTGCCCTACATGAAGAGGAAAAGCTCCTTTCAACATCTGCATTTCCATGTGACAGAGAAAGGGCAGCTTTTACAATTTTTGTCACTGTTGAGTATTTAGGACTGCTGTTGAAATCTTGCATTTCCATAAACTGGAGCCAATACAAATCAACACGCTTATTTTGCGATTTCCTCTTCATCAAGCTCAGTTGCAACAATTTCCACTCATCTAACAAAATGTCCATAGGCACCTCCCATGGCATTGCTTGTGTAACTTCAACAATGTTGTGGTAGCTGTTTGCAGAAAGCCTCTCATTCGGATGGAACCAAGAAAAACTCTTGAACAATGGAGAGGACAGGGAAGACTTTTTCATTATGTGCTTGACACCTTCTGAATAATGCTTCTGAGCTCGGAAACAAAAAAATTGTTTTATCTTTTTCTGTCACAGCCTGCAAAACTTTAGTGATATAATTAAATACAATTTCAGTAAAAGGAAGTAAATGTTCTAAGCTGAAAAAACTCTCAGAGTTGTCAAGTTTTAGTGTTCTGAGAGAATTTTGTTTGCACATTATACCAAGTAAAGTTTTCACTAGTGAATTTAGACTGAGACTCAACATGTGTATGAGGGGCTCTTCCTTCTGGAAAATTCTGTCACTTGGCTAAAACAGCAGCACTGGAGATAACAAACAGGACTTCAGCCTTTAGTGCAAGTTTCTTCAGAAGTCTCAATTTTTGTGTAGCTTGATTTCATAGCCAAATCAGACTTCTTTTTGGAGATAAAGTCCAGAAAATATTTTATCAGAGCATCCCACTGTTCAAGTAAATTCTCTGCTGCTGCCTGTAAAGATAAACACCTGCTAGGGACATGTTTCATGAATTGATGCGGTGAAATGATCAAACTGGCTTGAACATTGCAGTAATTACCCCAAGTTGCTCAGTTCTTTTAAAAATACATTTTAAACAACATGAGTATTACATGTTCCAATATCTAACACAGGTTTCCTTCTACATAGCAAAAGCTGGTTATGAGACGGACTACTGCTTTGTTGACATTAGATCCATCAGACCAAGCATAAGAAGGTTGGTTGATGGAAGACTTGCATCGGCCTTAGCATAATTTATCTTGTCTACCAGAAGTGGAGCTGTGACTGCAGTAATACAAAACATTTCTAAGTGCTGAAAAATAATTCTTATGTGTTTATTCAACCACTAACACCAGTCCGCAACTCCTTCATACGACCAGCGATTGTGATTCCATCATAAAACAACATAAAGAGAGAGCATTCCATTTCAGCTTCTGAAAATACGGTGCCGATGCATCGTTGACGAGGTAGTGAGCTTTGTTGCTGCCAAGAGAAAAATCTCGTGGTATAGAGTCCCCAAACATTACTTGGAATGTTTCATGCAAAACCTGTACATGATGAAAATGAGTAATCACTTTCAACACATTTCATACACCCTATGACTTCTGCAGATGTAGTTTTGTCCCGAGCATTGTACAACAGAACTGAAAAACAGGATGGAGATGATACAGGTGACACTGTTAACAATGAGAACTGTTCACCAGAAACACTACTACAACTGGGCTGGGGCAAAAGATGGAGTTGATTTTAGGTCAACTTTATATCAATCTACTGCTTGTGTTTTGCAATAGCTGCATGCTGGGTAACTGCTTGAAATCCTTTGTTAATATTAGTCTTTTGGCAAACCATACAGAAAAGTTCATTATAATTTTTTCTTTTTCTTCATGTTTCACTCTAAATTTGAAAACATCAAAAATCAAAATGATAAATAACATAAATTACAACCCTGCTAAAAATATTAAATTATCTTTACTGTAACAAAACCAAAACTCTGAAAACAAAACAAAAACTCTGAAAACAAAACAAATACTCTAAGAGATTAGAGAAAACATGCTTTAGAACTACAATCATGTTACTACTATAAAGAGTCTTTTGGAATTCACATGCACTTGTCAAAACCCTATATAAAGTGACATTAATGGAAGTATACAAAATCATTATTCATAACAAAGTACTAGGAGATAAATTACTTACTATCCTTGTATGTCTCAACGAGTCACATTAACTCAGTCTTTACAAGTATGTAATCATAATCTAGACTCTGACAATCAGATGAATAATTTTTAAACTTGAAATGACTGTTTCTCTGTGTGTGCGTGCATGCGCACGCGTGTATTACACACACACAAAATAAGTTTACTATATAAAAATTAATTTTTTTGATCCCGTAATTTTAAAGTTAACTGTAACAGGAGCAGAAATTTTCCAAAAAATATTCAATGAAATTCTCCTGCAATAAAATGCTACAAGCTGGGTTAAAATAGCCTGGAGTACGAAATATGCCCCTCACAATATGCTCATTAGGGCAAGATTAATACTCTACTGAAAGCATTTTAGAATAAGTAGCAACAATTTATACCTGGTGAAACACTTTGTTACAACATAATACAAAAGTGATTAACAAACAAAGAATTTGAAAAATAGTGACAAAAAGTGACCAATGTTAAAAAAAAGTGTCAAAATTAAAAAAAATTCAAATGTGACTTCTTGCGAGCCCTGAAATATAATATTGGGAGCAGACTGGTTAAGATAGCATGAATCTATTATAAATTATGCAGAAAATTGTGTAGAGACAATGGGTACTAAACTTCCATTTGGAAAAAGAAAACTTTCCCAAAATTCTTGTCAAATGTAAATTGTTTTTAAGGATGAAGATACAGTAATGGTTGATAGGTGTTGTAATATTGAACAGGATTATCTCATGAAAGATGAGATAGGTAAAATTGTTTTACAGGGAGGAACATGTAAGGAAAAAGAGAGAATAAATATAAATTTTAGGAGATGACCATAAAGCATTTGCAAATAATCCAGGGTTAAACAATAAATACGAATGCCACCTATAAATTAAAGAAACACAGACCTTTTATTCAGAAACCATATCCAATTGCTTACATTCTAAAACCAGCTATAGAACAAGAAGTCCAGAATATGATAGCAACAGCCATTATTGAGAGGCGTAGTTCTGAATTTTTTAATCCACTCGTAGTTGTTAAAAAATATGTGGGGGGGAAGGGGGATTAGTTTATGTTTAGATGTGAGGGGATTTAATTAAATTATTGTACAAAAGAGGGAATCACCAGAAACTATGGATGAATTACTACAAAAATTTGAAGGATGCAGATATTAAAAAAAATTGAATTAGTAGCTTCATATTGGCAAATACCTTTGGCACAGCAGTCAAGACATTACATTGCTTTTCCCTATCACTGAAAAAAATATTGTTTCAAAAGATTACCTTTTGGTTTAAATGTCAAAGAAGTTTTAGGGCCTGAAGTTTTTAATTTAGTTGCAATCTATGTTGTCTATATTTTAATTGCTACTCAAACTTTTGAAGAACACTCGCAAATCATACAGTTGGTATTTAAGAAATTGACACACAGCCAAATGACTGCTAGTCTTAAAAAATCTTAATTTTTTAATTAAGAAATAAATGTTCTAGGTAATTTAATTAGTGCTCAATGAATTTCTGTAGATTCAAATAAAGTGAAAGCCATTCAAGAATACCCATATCCAATCAATCATAAACCATTAGAGAGATTGGTAGGATTTTTCAATTATTTTAGGAAATGCATTCAAAATTTCAGAAGATTTGTACTCCACTACGGAAATTATTGCAAAAGGGGCCAGCCTTGGGAATAGGGGGCTAAATAAAAAGCAGCTGTAGATAGCTTGAAAGGAGAATCAGAGAAAGAGATTCTGCTACACCCTCCCAGATTAGGTAAAAGATTTTTCATAGCTTGTGATGCATCAGATGAAACTGTAGGAGCCATTTTGTTCCAAGATAATGATGGAGAAAATGTTCCTATTAATTTTGTAAGCACTGAATAATGCAGAAATAAATTATACTGTTACTGAGAAAGAATTGCTTAATAATGTATCTGCTTGTTTCAAATTTTGTACACATATCTATGGTAAAGATACAACTGTTTTGACAGATCATAAGGCCTTATGTCATATAAATACTAGTAAATTGTTACAAGGTAGGATCGCATGGTGGATACTAACTCTGTAAGAGTACAATCTGAGCGTTGAACATGTCCCTGGCAAGGCCCATGTAGCAGCAGATGCACTGTAAAGAGGTAGGGCAGATCCAGGGAGCTCACGCAAAATAGTTTCAGATTCAATTTTTAAGGAAACATATGAAGCAAGTGAATTTGGGATTAAGAAAAATTACAATACATTTACTGTGTGAAATAATACAGGACTCTCAACTCCAAAAAGTACTACAAGAATCGGAAAACGAATACTTGTTGAGATATAACCAAGGAGAAAATCATGATAAACGATGGATATTTGTTTCAAAATGTTAGCACCACTAGGGCAAAATGGGTTTTATGCATACCCAATCAGCACAGAAAAGAAGTTAGTGAGTGCATGCATAGTGAATGTGGGCATTATGGGGTTACTAAGATAATAAAGTACATTCAAAATTTCTGTTTGTTTAGAGACACATATCAAATAGTAGCTAAAGTAATAACATCATGTTTATTATGTGCCCAGACAAAAGTACCTCACAGGCAAAGGAATAATGGGTCATGTACTGGCAATAGAACTAATAGAAGTAGTGTGTGTAGATTTGTTTGGCACTCTTCCAATGGGTCGAGTGAAGACGCGGGGAGGGTGGGGGGGGGGGGGGAGTATATATTTGTAATACTTGATGTATTTAATAAATTTGTTAAAATATATTCAATAAAAATGGCTACCAAGTGGTTACTGAAAAAGTTCTGGATTGCTATGTACTAGAAGTAGGTCAGCCAAAGAAAACTATTTCAATGGGCCACAATTTCATGATAAGTGGAAAACACCAACATCAACATTGGGTACTGAGTTAGGATATATTGCAGTGTACCATCCAGCAGCACATCCAGCTGATAGGGTAGTGGGACTTAGGGAGATTGTTTAGAATGTACTGTAATGAACATTATAGCAAGTGGGCTGTAATTGCAAATGATTGGCATAATTAATAAACAGCTGTTGGCATGACGGTACAGGTGCTCTTGCCATATAGAGTTAATGAATATTGTGTCGAAAAATATTGTAAATTTTCCCAGAAATGATTATATGAATGTAAGGAATCCAAGGAATACAGCATTGAGGAGGTTAGAGTAAGCAAAGAAGGAAGAAGTGGGATAAGAATATCCAACCAACAGTGTTCAAGGAAGGTGATGAGGTACTTGTGGCCCTACACCATTTATCAACATTAGTGAAGAAACAGATTCACAAATGCTTTAAACTTTTTGAGGAACCCTACAAAGTTGAAAGTGTAGACACATTGTATATAGGGTAAACAATGCCAACTGGCACATTTCATTGTTGAGGCCATGTGGCTCCAGGACAACATAAGGTTGTCGAATGTGGTGTACGTTCAACTTGTGTGTAAACAGTGTCCAAATTGTGTAAGATTAATGAACATGTAACTATAGAATAACAGTTTAATTTTTTTGTGTGCGTCATTGTGTGCTGTTAGTGCATTAAGGCTTTTTAATATTAATGCTTAAAAAGTGTATTTCTATCAGGTCAGGCATAAACAGTAGCGTCTGCTACCAGTAGTATTCTGGAAAGATGGTACAACCTGTGCTCTGAATTTTCCTACTTCTTTTTCCACTGTTCTAATTCTGTCTTTCTCCTATCTAATCTGTCATGGGTGGCATGTGTCAACCCTTCTCTTAGTCGTCCAATGGGACCCCATCCACAAAAATTTATCCTATCATCTGTTTTGTGACTTGAATCTGAACTCAAAATTATATTATTTACCTTCTTCCATGTCATTTTCTTCAGGCAACATGTTAGGGACTAGCCCTGCCTTGAACCTCATAGTAGAATCTATACTAAGAGGATGGCTTTTCGTTTAAATGATTTGCTTAACAAATCATATGCAAGTTTATTGTTGTACAGTGTCATTATGGATGACCATAACGGCCTACCTTTTGGGGCCTGCCACTATGATATACCAGTTAATTTTAGGGTTACCACTCTGAAAGGAAATTTTGGCTAATTAAGGCACGTTTAGCCTCCATTGTTTATGTAGAATAAAGAGTTTGAGTATGGAGGAGAGGAGGAAATAAGAGTACAGTGTAAGGACAAATGTGAGTAGTTTAGTAGTAAGTAAAGTAATTTAAGAGTTTACCAAACTAAAGAATAAATATAGACACAATCTTGAAATTTTGGAAGGTAAAGTTATTGAAATATTTTCAATTAATAGTGTTGAGTTATATATTTGTATTCGTGCTTGTACTTTTAGGTATAAAAAAGAACACTTTAACTAGTTGTATCATTTTCATGTTTTGCAAACCTTATAGAAATATTTTTTTTTTTAATTTGTAGAGATTTATTGCTTGTGTGAAGATAGTATGTTAATAAATGGAAGAATTGTATACGATAAAAGTTGTGCTGTCACCACAAAAGGTAAGGTTTGTTTTGTTGTGTGTAACTATGAAATTAGAATATTTGTACTTTAAACAAGATACAGAACTGTAACAATAAATATTAAAGAAATTTATATTAGTTTCATATATTAAAAAGTTTATTGAAAAGTTTAAAAAGTTTTTGAAAAGGTCATTTAAAAATATTTAAATGTTCAAAAGTTGAAAGTTTTGAAAATATACGAGAAGTTGATATCCATGTTTAAGAATGTAATTATTTTGCACCAAAAGGATAATTTTGAAGTAAATGAAAATTATTTAAATTTAACACTGTATGTTTAATCTAAGATTATAATTAACATAGTTCTTTTTTTGGTTGACAACTAATAAAAGTTAAGGTGTTGTAATATGTAGAGTTTAGAAATCATAGAGATGAAGTGGTAAGAGGTTGCTACAGTGAATAATTTCTTTGGATCTTAGCAATAAATGTAAGTTTAAGGTGGGAAAGGTCTGAATCACTTTTAGGTCATCCGCTTCTGCTAAAGGCGTTTCATTACAATTTCTGTATTATTGCTGCATGCAATTTCAAGGGCTTTGTTTTCATGTATGTTTTTAAGGGTATTTTTCATGTTTGAGTATTTTACGGCCACGTACAACCACGTGGCTAACCACCACCAAGGCCATGTCCGCGCCATCCTTGCGCTTTGAGAGTTTATTCATGTAAAACCATGTGCGCCATAATTTATTTCTGGGTTCTATGTCAATTTTATTCAGGGTTCAATGTATTTTTCATGTGATTGATGCTTTTTGTGTTTGACCACGCGGTCACGTTAATGTTTGCTTTTTCCACCATCAGGCATGCTACACGCCTGGAAACACTGTAATCACAAAGAGAATAATTTTCTCTATCAGAATAATAATTTGTTGGAATTTAATTTGCAGTTTCCACGAAAAAATATTGCAATTTCACCTGCACCACGTGGTCCGCTACAAACTTCATCCAGCAGCATCTGGGCCATATAAACTTGTTTTCACTCATGTGTGAGTTTATTGTGACTACTCCATCTCGTGCCTCATCATCTTTTAAGGGTCTTTGAGCAATTTGTGTAATGTGATATTACTTCCGTCCTAGCCGGCTCTGTACATTGGCCATCACCACACTATCCACGTGCTGGTGTTTGGGCGAGCCCAAACGAGTTTGCGTTAGTGATGCCAAGGAATCACACGTGTTAATGTATCAAGTGTTTCATTTTGTAATTCACTGTGTCCTATCTTCAGGGAAAATCGTCAGTCCACCCTAGTGGCTGTCGACTCTCTTCCCTTGTGAGGATTGTGTTTTCATACACCATGGTGAGATCATCCATCTAGGCATGCTGCAGAGCAATTGCAGGCTGGGAAGCACCCAAGCGGAGTTAGGTAGACAGGACCGAGTGTATTAATTTCATGGCACATTGATTTGTACAAACGGTATAAATAAAACCGGTATCACAGTGAACAATCTTCTTTCATTTGTAGTGACAGTGTCCTAGCCACATGTGCTTCTTTTTCAAGTGTTAAAATGTTTAGTATTGTAGTTTAGTATGGCCAACGTGTTTGTAAGTACGCTCAGGTGAGACTGACACACAGAACCCACAGCATCCCTGAGAACCCTGGGTCTCAACAGTGCGGTCATTGGGAAGCACCTCTGGCACCCATATCATCAGTAAGTAATTGTGTCATCGTTCGTCTCATGTCCCACCCGACGGCGTCAAGTTGAAATGCCAAAGTTCATGAATTTTAAGTAATTTTTAACCTTTTTCGATAGCCTTATTTAGTTTTAATGTAGTCCAAGTTCCATTTATTGCTCTTCCTTCATCATTATGTTTACATTCTTCTTTTTTCTCTACAACATATTTTGAACATAAAGTAAACAATAATTTTCCTAACTTAACTGGAAATGCTGGATGATATCAATTTTGTGGTGGTAAAACATTACATTTAATTAATACAAATCAATTCTCGTTGTAATTTTTGGATTAAATATTTTTATTGGATGACCAACTGGATAATAATCATAAAACATTACTGTTGGGTACAAACTACATATATCTACATATCTTAATTTTTTTCCTGAAACTTTTAATTTTGAAGCATTTGTTCTGCCTCCAAAAAATGCATCTCTTGGTTGTAATAGTTCTATTACATTTTTAGTTTTTTCTAAATTATTTTTGTAGAAAACAGATTTTTTCCATTTCCCTTACTTTGTAACTGTTTTGTCTTATAATTGTTGTTCGATTGTTTGCTTTAGTAAGCAAATCATCCATACTTTCATTGTTGTATTTATTTATTGTATTAGGAAAATAATATGGAAAACAATGCCAAAAACATCTGTGATATTGATATAATGTTTTAGTTTTTTTGTCATAACCATCAACTTTTGCTCCACAAATAGTTACTTCTCCACCATTTAAAGCATGCCGAACATTTGGAAATTTATTTAACTACGAAATTGATTCTTTGCTAAATATTTCTTTTTTATCATCTTTAAAATCACCAATAATATTATTCATAAGAAAATTTGATTTAGAAACAGCCATACAAAGACCCAAATTTAAGACATCCACGTAGTAAAATATCAACATCAGAATCACAATATTCAGAAAGTTCTTTTTTAAAATCGAAAATATAATTTTCTTTCAATTTTTCAGCATGCCATTTTAAAAAAAGTTTCATTGTTCATGTTTCATTGTATTGACGACATAATATTTTGTAGCAGGTATTTTTCAAATATAATTCCGATTTTCTGGTTTATTGAAAAAATGTGGAAAATATTCTTTTTTAAGCTCTTTTAAGACAAACGTTTTTGGAAATGTTGCAAGACTTCCTTGAATAAAGTTTATACAATCACTTATTTTGATATTTTAACTCTATTTTAAGTTACATAATTTTTTAACCTTGATATATTTCTTGAGGTTTTATACTGTTTCGAACAAAATATTATAAAATAAGAATTGAATTGTGTGTAACCTTTGGAATTATGTGCAATAAACGTACATCCTTTGTTTTCTTTAGATATTGCCCATTCACAAAACTCTTCTTTAAAAATGCCTTTCATTACCATTAAAATCATGTACAGCTATAAAGTATGGTGTGTGAAAACCAGTATTTTGTCTGGCTTCACAGTCAAAAAAAGTATTTTTCAGTGTAAGAACAATTTATATCTTTTTCGTTGTTTTTGCCATTACAAGTACAATCTTTTATACAAAAACCACCTTTTGCTGTTTCTCTTGTATATATCAGTTTTCACAATTTCACAACAATTCCAACATTTGGCATATCCACATTCATGTTTTTTATTTCTCAAACATATTTTGTTAAAAGTTTTTAACTTATAAACCATCATACATCATCATGATTAGATAAACATTCTTTTCCAAAACAATATTTATTACATTTTTGACAATATATTCTAATACGATCTTCACCTTCCCAAATTTATTTATGTTGTGGTTTTTAGCACAAAGTACATATATTTGTATTATTTTTCTCATACTCATGTTGATCTTTATTATTGTATAGTTTGTCACAATTTTACAATAATAAACACTACCTAAAAATGCTTTCATACTATTAATTACATCATAATGTTCATTGTGTAACCACAAATAAATAGTAGTTGGTATTTTTGAACCAGATTGTATAATTGAGTTGAAATGTGAAGCTGAAACAACTTTAATTTGAACATTTAGAAAATGTTAAAGCTGTAATTATTCCTCTGGGGCCACATAAATTATCATCATTGTTAATTTTATTAATACATTGTTTTGCTTTTATATGTTTAATAAATTAAAATTTTTTTTTTTTACTTTTTCCTCATCTTGGAATTTTACAAACATCTACGTTAAAAGCGGTTTCATTTATATCTACATTTTCATTTAATGTAATTATTCTTTCAATTTGACTAAGTAAATTTTCTGCATTTTAATTGTTATTTCTTGCGGCTGAAATTATGTGGTGAAAATTCTGATTATTTGCATATAATCTCATTTGATCACCATTTCTATAACCGGTTGTTTATTTACAGTTATCAATTGTTGCATGAACTGCATTTCAAACAGCATCCATTTTTTCTAATGGATCTCTTATTAAATTATTTATGTGAATGTTGTATTTTGTTTGCCAAATGTTGAAATGATCAATTAAATTACGGCTGACCTCTCGAATTTTGAACGGAATCTTCTTTCCCATACGCTCGTAAAAAATGTTTGATTAAAAGGAAAAATTTGACCTAAATGTTTATTTTCTTCTTTAACATCAGGAATTGAAAAAGGGAATTTTTATTTCAATTGTTTTTTTATTTTTTCTGATTATTTTGTAATCTGAAAAAAGTAAATTTGTAAAATTATTCTTTGTTTCTTCATTTGTAATAGCTGTAATTAATTCAAATTTTTTTAACTGGTATAAATTTTTCATTTTTAAACTTTTAGCTTTAACTTGCAATTCCTCAAATTTAAATAATTTAGATTATCTTTAGGCTCTTTAAATTTATATTTGCTTATTTGAAGACTTTGTGAAATAATACCTGTATTTCAACTTTACTTAATTTGTATACATTTTTTATTTTTTATTCTTTTCCTATAATTCTCAAATCACGCACTCTCTTTTCAATTGTATCTATTATCCAATTGTACATCACCATATTTGTTTATTTATAAGAATATAAATTTAATAAGATTACAAAAAATTTAAAGTAAATAAAAATTAATAAATATATAGGAACAAAACCGAACAAGTGATTAGATTAATGATAATTGATTACTTTATAAGAATAGAAATTTAACATGATTACAAAAAAATATAAAATAAATAAAAATAATAAGTTTAAAAAGAATTAAATATAGTTTAAATTTGTAGGTAGAAAAAAATTTAAACGTTAGAACTTTCAATTGATAACCCTGTTTTAATACCCATCGCTTCATACAATTTTAAAACTTCTATATTGAATGAAGGAAATACTTCTTTAAATTCTTTTTATGGCAATATTTCTCATTAAAACACTTTTTACATTTTGATGCGGGTTTGTCCTTCGTATTTTTATTAGGATAATATAATTTTATTGGTTTATTCTCATTACATGCTCTACGTGATTTTGTTTGATAATTAACTTTCTTAATTTCATTTAGAATATCTAATGTTGTACTGCGTGCTTTAGTATTTTCATGTCTTTTGGGATGTATATTATAAAAATATTTTCCACATTCACATAGTTTTACTGTTTTTTAAGGCATAATGATTTTTACCATATCTAATACAGTATTTTTTATCTTTTGTGTCATTATGTGAGTAAAAACTTTCCAAGTTTAATACTTCACCACACTTTTTGCAAATTTTATTGTTTTCCATTTTGTAAGAGGGCATCGATTATATATTTTTTATTCATAAGAAAATTAATTTTGTAAAGAGAACAACTTTTTATAATTTGAAATGTTTTACAAACGTTTTGTTTTTTCTTTATCTTATTAAGTTTTTTCTTTATAAATAAACAAAAATGGAATCACTTCTCAACAAGTTGAACAAAATTAATAAATGTTATGAAGCAACAGAATTTAAAATTTATGAATCTAAATTTGAAAAAAAAATAAAAAATTAATTGTATTCTAGATGGCAAATATAAAATTACTTTACCCGATGGTTATATGTTGTAAATTTTATAAATGAGAAAAAAGTTTTTATAAAATATAAAGGTTTACAAGACACAAAAAATGGAAAAACTATGCATGATATAGAATTCCTTTAAAATACATAAATTCCATTAATTTGAATCTATTAACTATCTTTTAAATACTTCCTTTGATATTATCTTAATTTGCATAATTTTGGATAAAATTTTCTTAATTTTTTTGCTTTGATTTAGCTTGCATTTTTTGGTCTAAATTTGCTTGATTTGATGCGTAAGCTTGCTAAATTTGCTTGATTTTGCTTAATTTTTGTGAGACTATTATGTTCACAATTTTGTGTGGCTATGAAAAATTATATTAGAATAAAAATTTTTTGTAGGTTTTTGCCCATTTTTGACAGCTTTTTGGTCATTTTTGAAGCTGTTTTGAGGGCTTTTTTTTGCTGGAAATTCAAGGAAAAAGATTGAAACTACTGGAAAAAACATAGTAAATTAATGAAAAAACAATGAAACTTCATGGATTTTATGGCCTAAATTGGAGTGTCCTAGATATACTCCTACAAGACCAGAATCTGTGCCGGTGACCATGGTGTACCAGTGGCCATAGACGACTCCATCAGCTCCGGAGGACCCCCACTTTCCAGAATACCTTTAACCTCTTCAGCTACTCCAGCAACTCCTAAAGGCAATCAACGCCATCCAGAGGGTCCTGCCAACGTCGTCCCTTATCATTCCTCTGTCTCTTCCTCCTGGTACCTTCCTCAGGTATACCTAGGCTACTGCGACGACTTCCCCTTCTGGGCAACCTCCCCTTAAGGCTCTAGCCAAGCCATCTTCTTCACCCTTCAGGTAAAGACCCCCAGTAGTTAACTAGGTCCCTTCCAGACATTCCCTTCTGGTTCAGATAGGAATTAATAGTGACTGACATGAAATTATAAACATTTAATCTTCTTACACAGGTTGCTTTTGCCCGGTTCTAACGTAAAAATTAACTTCAGTAAAATTGAATTTCATTTAATTTGATATTTTATATTATTCACTTAGGAGAGTGCAAAACCACGTGTTTTTATTTTACGTTAAATAAAAATGAAATCAATGTCATAAAATATAAATGGTTGGTACTCTTAATTTTCTTAGTTTTGATAACCTTTGCTTGTTACGCCTTTAAGGATAGTTTACTTCTATTCAAGTATACTTTACTTGAATTAAGACAAAGCCGGTTATAACGTTAAGCCACAAAGGCAAATACCCCACAACTTAAGAGGCAACCCGAGGTCTGCCGCCGGTAAATCTTCAGGAGCACCCTAATCACTGTAGGAACACATTCTACTAGTGGAATAGAGTGTCTCACGCATTTCTTATTTTGGCACCGCTGGAGAACGGCCAGGTCGGGAAGTAAACTGCTTTTGCCACTTGACCAACGGTAGAAACTCATCTAGACATTTCTGGATACAGCAATGTACGTTTTCCAAAGCTCTGTTTCACTGTCAACAATGGCCGATAGTTCCATGCACCACCGTTTTCCGGCTGGATGCGGAAAACCATAGTGTAATAGTACATTGTAAACACAAGAGTGTCTAAAAGTACACGGTAGGGATGCTTACTAACACCGGCTTCACTTTATTTAATTTCTGTTTAATTGCTACCATGCATAATTCCAAGAAAGGAGGCCATAAATACAAATTAAATCTAATTCTAAAACCGTTAGAGCACCGAAGTAGAAGAAGAGAACCCATTATTTCTTCCAACCCCCAAGAACGAATAACTGCTCTTAATTAGAAAATTTGATACTTCACTTCGACCACATGCCTCAATCCTACTTTACTACCTGAATCACATACAGCAATCACTCCCCATACACCTCAGTAATCACTTAGCAGCTCCAGCACCACACCTCCGCAACCAGTGTCGGTTGCTGCCAGCCGCCAGCCCCTTCATCAAGCCAGCCAGAAAGGAGGCGGGTGCTACTGCCTCTCAGACAACTGGTAATAAGTCAGAGAGTTGTAGCCCCTGTGATGCTTCACTTTGTACCTACCTGAAAGACCCCCCCCCCCCCCAACCACTCTTTATTTCCGAGTCCTGCCCAAGCGATCCTAATTTTGCTAGGGTATGTTACTTCCGACACTGGCCTCACGAATATTGAAGGCTGTTTTCCACAGCAAATCTAGGTCACCATTTCGCAAAACGCTGAACGTGAAATTCGTTGTAGGGTCGAAATCCCCAGATTCCCAGCAGGGAAGAGCACTCCCAAATTACCTAACCTGTAAACTATTCCCGGCGTGGGGAACCCCATGTTAGCCGGTGAAATTTAAGAAGGCTTGTGTTCGACCTCCGATGATGCCAGAGTTTTCGCTACAATCTTTCCAGCACATAGGTTGATCTTGGTTAATGAGGTTTCATTCCTCATCTCAAACCAATGAATCTATAATGTTTTCAATTGTCTGACCTGACCAGTGTTTGAATAATATTTTATGAGATTATTATTTATTTTTATCCCAAGAGATCACCTCTCATTTGTGGTGCACTGCATGGGGATTTTAATGAGGGCAGGTCAGCCATGAATCCCTTCGGTAAGTCAGACAGTCCTCCTAGACTACTTGTGAGCAACCTGAAGGGAGACTCGTCTGAAACTGGTATGGACCATGCAGATCAGCTTCACAGTTATTACCCCTTTCAGAGGAAATCAATAAAGTGGTGGAAAAAATTATTCTTCTATATTTTTACAATAGCAGTTGTGAATGCATTTATTCTACACAAGGAAAAAGGAAGCAAAAATGTCACCCTTGCAATTTTCATCAAGTTGCCAGGTAGTAAATTAGCTCTGTATGGGGCTTCTGTGGCTGCTGAGCACCAGTTAACTTCCACATCAGCTGCGAGACTGTACTCTCGTCATTTTCCCGAGAAATTTCCCCCTACAGCAAATAAACAGAATGCAACTAGGTGCAGTTGTCATGTCAGACAGACAAGTCAGACAGAGAGAAGAATGAATGTGGGAAAAGAAAGAGAAGAGAATGTCACTCACTGGTGGTGTAATGAGTGTGGTGTGGGACTGTGTGTGCCAATTAATGTTTTCAAACATTTCATACAAAGGTACATTATGCATGAAACAAAGCCTTTTCTACATATGTGAATATAGCATTTTGTATATTCACTCATGTGGTATCATCTTATATCACTACAGCATTTACTTCCTGACGTTTATGTTTGAAACATTACATAATTTGTACTTTTTGTTTTGTTATGTAAAACTTGCCTGAATAATTTATTTTATGATTGCGTTATTCACAAACTTGTTTTCATATAAATGAAAATACTTGCGTGGATATTTTTTGTTGGAATGTATTATTATTATTATTACACTATTTGTGTTCATTTATATGGAAATATTATTTTATTATAATTATGTAACTATGGAGAATCGGTGTACCTAAACTACTTTACACGAGTTATTATAAAGATTTTTTCTTTATTTTCTTACTTATGTTAGATATACAGGGCATAGAAAAAGTACATGTAATTTCCTCAGGGAAACAAACATCACATCTAGAGGAATAAAATTTTTTTGCATGAACGTAGATCCGGAAACACTTTCTTTCATTACAACAACTCCCATTACATAATGTACATCATATAGCCTGCAGGCTGGATCATGTTTGTGTGCAATGCCATCAATGTATGTTATTTTTTGCAAGGAGCTGTAGTAAAGAAACAAAGAGTTTCTGGATCCATGTTCAAATAACAATTATTTCCTCCTCTGGACATAAGAATTGTTTCCCCGAAGTATTGACATGTATTTCTGAAACATCCTCATACTTTTTGTACCTAATTTTTTTAGAGATAATCAGCCAACATAATTTTTCTCAATATCTTTTGCAGTATAATATAAAAATGTTTGGTTATTAGTGTGCACAATTTGTATATGAACACATGTATTGTCAATGTCGGAATTTTTTTGAAAATAGAGATATAATAGGTAAAATACCTAGATTAACCACTTCAAATTTTTTTTCTCGTAAAAGTATTACGTCTTTTTAACATGAAAAAATGTTCTTTCATATGATCAATGGTCAGCTATTAGCTGCAGGTAGTATTTCACAAAACAAATCTGTAAAAAAAAAAGGAGTTTACCATGCCAGTGTTCAATGTGCTAGCAATCAGTAATTCATTATGACGAATAAGAGTAACAAAACTAATGAAATTAGTTTCAGTAAAATCAAATTAATTACTCCTTGAATATTTATTAGTAAAATATTCACAGCACATGTAAATATTTATCAGGAAAAATTAACGAAGTGTTGTAAAAATATTGCAGACTTGTGGGGAAACTATCTAAAAATTTTAACCATGAAACTCAAATACAAAGGTATTTGTGAATATTATACATTAACTTGGATAAATACCCAGGGTATCTACACTGAATTATAAAAATTGTCAATTTCATGTAAGTAGGGTAAATTTTGACAGTTCTATAAAAGTAGCACTGCCACTATGTACCCTTCCATTGCAGCTGTTTTATCATTCAAGACAATGACGTTTGTAAACAGATGTTTTGAGTCCAATGCACACTTGTGTGTTTTCTTTCTTTGTGTTCCATGTAATAGAAGGCACTGAAACTCTGACAGTAGCTAACTTCCGTCCAGTAATTAATGTAGGATATTACAGCTAAGTTGGTATTCCAAATTATTTTCTTTTTGTAATGATGGAGTTAAATTTGTTGGCGTTCTGTTTATTTATTTTGAGGGAAAAAGGAAATTATGAATGATGGAGTTAAATTTGTTGGCGTTCTGTTTATTTATTTTGAGGGAAAAAGGAAATTATGAAGGAAGGGGGGGGGGGGGGGGGGGGGAGAGAGTTTAGTTTTACATCATTTGTGAGATGGCATTTTGATGTACTTACACAAGTGTGTGGCATTTTAGGTTGCATATTGTTTGGATGGAGCAATGGAAATATTGCTTGTATGGAAATAACATTTAAATTATTTCACTCTTCGAAAATTTTAACTTTAATGAAAAAAGAAAACATGATACATACGTCGCTGTTCATATTTGTACAGATGTAGCAATATATACAAGCACACATTTTGATCAAAGTTAACCTTACACTCATTGAATTTATGGTGTACACAAATATACAAATATTATTCACTAACTACAAGTTTGGAAAGTGCTCCTTTTTCAGGCCACATGCATTTCAATAATTGTGTTAACAATTTACAAATACATTTTTAAAACACATAAACTTACTGTTCATAAAATTCGCAATCTCTTGAACATTTTTTTAATGACAATCCTTGCCAAGTTTACTTCACTAAAATCTCGTTTGTTTGTCACTAGCATTAAATAATTTATTTGCACAATCATTCAGAAAAATCTACACCGTGCACTTTTCCTGATACAAATTAACTTAAACTTAGATACGTAAATTATATTTGTATCACTTCATTGTGGAAGGCGGTAAGGAAAATGGCAGAAGGGACGCAGTAACACGTGCCGATGTTACATTTCACTCAAGAAAATGCACAACGGTACCTACAACCAATTATGCTCGAAAAAAGCACATTAAAAAATCAATAACTACCGATTAAATATTCCGACAACACCAACAAGATATTCGTACAATAAATACAATGAGAAAAAAGCACACGCCAATGGCCGTTCACTGGGCTGGAAACTGGAAAAGTAAACATGGCTAACCATGGGCTGGAAATGTTTACTGTTCGTATGTGTCGACATACTCTGTCAAAAATGCTAACATGTTTTTAAAGTCCAATCACTAATAGCTAAGAAGATGTACTATTGCTTTAAAAATCTAATTTAAAGATTTTAAATTACACCTTTTAGTTCTGAGTACTATTTTCTTCCAAAGTCATCATAAAAATAGCCAACTTAACAACACGGATCACGCAGCAGTTCATCAGCTGATACAATATTATACAAACAAGAACATTTACTGTTTACATATTGTGTAGGTTGGTCACATTGTCTGTCAGATTTTACCCCACTTATATGAAATGGACAATACCTGGGTACTTTACATCACTACTACTATACTACCACTTCGAAAATTGAAAAAAATAAATAAAAAATACCTACGCTTGGACATCTTCAGTTCCAGTACCAGACTGAGCCACTCTGGACCACAGCTCATTGGAAGCTTCAAGTACTTGGCGCAATGTCCTTTCAACTTTTGGAAGCTCAGAAGTTCCTTCTACTTCAGCTGACAACTGCTCAGCTGCTTGAAGTAATTCATTGAAATCAGGATCAGACATGATTCTGAAAGATACATACAAAGTTACAAATCTCAACCAATCACGTGTCCCTTTTACGTGCTACACAGACACTCAAAATTAGTATTTTTTTTTTTTATTTGATAACAAGTACGCTGAACATATTTACACCTAAAACTATAATAAATGTTTAACCCATAAAATAGCACCAGTTCTACGGTGCAAATGTGCTTATGAAAAAGATATATTATTGTGTCAATCATATTATGGACTACATTTAATTTAAAAAAAAAGTAAACATACGAAACAACACTCATTTGAAAAAAAAAAGTAATCAATAATTGCGTATGAACAACAAAGGTTGTCGCACAGTATAGTCATACTCATGTGTGTTACAACTGCATTTAATGAGGTTTGCTTACATGAACGTACCATTAGAATGCATACATGTCCTTCCATCATTCATAGCTGCAAGACACCGGATGAGTCCTCAGTAGCAGTGAAAGTCACAGAGCCATGTTCAGTAAACACACAGCATGCCCCAGCGACACATTTGATAAGCTTTTTCCTGCGTCCGAGAGGCAGGTTGGACATTGCTACGCATTGCTCACCACTATAACCTCTCTGCCCACACTGCAAATTGGGGATGGACGCAGTGGGAACAGGAGGGTACACACACATAGAGAAGACTCAGATCAATCCTGGCAGACCACCAGCAGGGAAGATCGTTTCATTGTACGACCGGCTTAAGGCGCTCCATGGGAATTACTGTGCACTATTCAGGGACATGTCATGGCAACTGGGGATACACCTGTGTCCACCAGTACCATATCCAGGCAGTTAGCATAGCAGGATCTGTCTTCACGGCATCGCTTATATCTACCATTACGACCTGCGCATCAGTGAGTGTGTGAACTTTCCTGCTGAGAATGGGCAACATGGCAGCTTGCAGATTGCTGATGAGTGGTGTTCAGCAAAAAATCACGGTTCTGTCTAGATACATAAGACCCCTGAACTCGAGTCTGGAGATGTCCTAGCTAGCACAGTGATCCATACTCCATACTTCATTGTAGAATGGTACATCCCCTTAACAAGCGATGTCATGGTATAAGGTGTCATTTCCTATGATTCCTGGACTCTATTGGTGGTGACTGAAGGAACTCTGGCAGCATTGCGAAACATCCAGGCAATTCTGCAACTATGTGCACTTGCCTTCCTGAGGAATGATTAAATATATGTTTCTAGTGGGTGCAATGCAAAATATGCACTTGCGCTGCACCATAGTAGAATTAAATATGAACAAACAAAGAAACAATCAGTTACATGACACAAGCAAAATGCAGATAAATTTGCACCAGAAAGATACCTCTGCAAAAATGGAATTGCCCTCGCTGCACATGTACAGTTGACACATGTAGCCTTCCACAACATGGCTGCCATTAGTGTGGTGGTTGTGCTTCAGCAGAATAAATAACATATAAAAACATGTATGTACAATATTTAACTGATTTTCAGTAATGGGTATCATTAAAATTGTTGCTACATTTGTTGGAGGCTAATTTGTTAAGGAACACTCGAGTCATGTTTCACTTACTGTCTAAGAGGTGCGATGACTATTGGTGTTTACCACAAAAATTTCCCATAAAATGCAACTCAAATATTGTTAGTCTGCAAACATAACATAAACTAAAAACACCTCACGTAACCCTGAACATTAAACTTGAATACTGCACCGATTGCACAGCGGAAAAAATGTAGGCTATATAGAAATTTGTAATGTACAAAAATAAAGATGCCATATTGAAAGCACCATGTTATCTGAACCAAATAAATACGTTTAAAACAATATTAGCTCGGTTACACTTTGAACACAGTCACTAAACTATATTAACGCTTATAATAAGAGGTCACGTCATGTCTTTGCTAACTGAAATATACAAATGTTATACAAACAGTACACATACATAATATCAAATACACTATATCTCTTAGTGTATTTTATATTATGTTGTATTATTAAAATCTCCATTTCTTGTCTACTGAAAATATGTAGTTGTCAGCGTATTAATCACCAATCGTTACGCTTCAAAAATTAGTGAAACCGACAGTTGTCCATGTCCAAACGGTGCAGTATAAATAAACGTGCCATAGAGGAAGCTATGCACAGGCAGCCAGGCAAGAAATCAATAACTGTAATCCCAAGAAGACTCAAATACTTTTGAGGGCTACTGGTGATGCCCGAACGACCATGTTAAAAAATATCTTATTGGTTTCTGAAAAGGTCAAAACCTGAATGAAGTGGCTAGGCAGGGAAAACTTGCAAACACTTGAATCTGGTATATTTCAATCCAGCTGTGATTACCGACGTGCAAAAAAATTTCAATTGCGCTGCATCTTTGTAAATATCAGGGTTTCACATTTAATCGGCCCTACAGTGCAGCTTTACAACCCCATTTTCCAGCAGGACAATGCCCAGCTTCACACAACATGAGTATCTCTGGCCCGCCTTCATGATTTCGAAATGCTTCCTACGCCAGCGAGGTCCCCAGGACTCTATCCCCCATCAAGAACATTTGGAACCAGATTCAACGGCAACTACTGCAGATTTAGAGACCCAGTTGCACCCGCTGTGGCAGGGTCTTCTTCAGGAGAACATCCAATGTCTGTATGCGCCCATGCACAATCATATAGCTATCTCCATATTACGGGTAGTCCAAAATCATACTAAGTGCATCCTTCATTTATTTTTTCCCTGAAATACATGCTTGGTGTAGTGCAATATTTTCATATTTTCTGTATACATACTATCATGTCCTATGCCTGTATCCACTTCGTGCCCATGCAATGGCATCTTCAGGGTGATCCATTTTTTTTTGCAAATGAGAGTATATTATTCTGTCATCACTAACTATTCTCACCTGATCACACTGAACTAGAATTCCAAGTCAATTTATAATAATGGCATGTTTCCTATACAATCTGCGTACAATGATTGGAAATCAAGCGTCACAATAAAAATTTACATTCTTCATCTGCCACAATAGGTTTAAGTATATACAGTACTACAAAATGGATCTTTGTCTATTTAGTATTTTGTTTGTAATACAGATTGATATAAGAAACTTCTTTCCTAAACTTTTCTCACTGTTAACCAACTGCATCAACAAATGCAGTATGAGATAGGATACCAAGTGGTGTGGACCAACCATGAAATAAAGATAAGAAAACGGGAGTACCTAAAAAAAAATGACATGGTCATGTCCATATCAATATCCACGCCAACACTAACGCAACGGTGCGGCAAGTTGAGAAACACAGAGTCCTGCCACCCAGTTCTTACGTGATGCGCAAAGGAGACGGCCAGTCGTGAAGTTTTGACCTACCTCAACCGGCCCAGCTAACTGGCGAGCAAGACTACCTTACCCAAGGTAGTGCAGGTAAATGACGTGGTGTTTCGCAGACAAGGTAAGAAATCTGCTTCAACTGTGATTACACTGCCCTTTACAATGCTTTGCAAAATTACTGTCGTGATGAATAATTGTTGTTAACAGTGTGCTATACGTGTATTAGGCGAGTAGGTAGTATACGGCCGGATGTGTTGGGCAGGTGGAAAATGGCGAACATAAGATGCCCCATCTCATCCTCCACCCACGAAGCGATGGATTCTGGTGAGGACCCAGGATCAGAAGCCGGAACATCCGTCAAGATGACCAGCTTGGCAAAATCCCCTACGAAACTTCCCCAAAGGAGCCACCAGATGAGTAGTTCTTCGTAACATCCGGCATCAACAGCCCAAAACAAACGCACACACTGAGTGGCAATTTCTTGCAATAAACTTTCCAAATCCAGTAAAATATCAACATCCTTGACTCCTCACAAAGGGACAAAATGAAGCAGACTCCTGGATCACCTATCTCTACCTACTCCTACCATCTTAAGGTCCAAAACTTTTAAAAGAATTTGCTAGACAAACAAAAACACAACATCTTATAAGCTACATGAGGATGAGACACTAGATGATAAAAAATGAGCATGAATGAACAACTCCTGGCCTCCACTAGAGACTTTTAAAAACATGATAAAACACAACATAAAATTATGATATATAATGTAAAATATACAAATACATATTACATTACAGTCTCATTATCAATCTCTTAATCACAAAAAAGATATTCTCCCAGCAGCTTCTGTTACAAATATCCGGGTCTTGCAATTATTGCACTAAATGTTTGAAGGCCTTTAATTTAGATGGTGCTACACAATATGGTACAGATGACATTGGTTCTTGTCTCTAAGCCTTAATACTACGGGACACTTTACATAATGTCATAACTGTGCTGTTATAACATCCACAAATTTTGCTTGCAAATCCGCAAGTTGTTTTTCCTAAGTCTCATTCATTTCATTTATGGTCACCACATGATAGCGAAAATGTTTTGACGTAACGGCAAAGGGTTGCTGTTCATAAAAGTAAAATACTAATTCTTTATGAAAGACATTCAAACTACCACAGGTTTCTCCCAAAAAACTTATACCTGGTAGAACACAAAATTCTAATTTCCAAGAAAAATTTTCATTTAAATTTTAAATTTAGCTACACAGTGGGAACTAATTACTCCACCATTTGCAAAAGAGAAGCCTATTTCTTCCCTCTTTTGTAGCAGGATCAAACCTTTTGGTACACTCCATAATAATAAATTACAAAAATCCTGATTCACCAACGAACATGTTGCCCCTGAATCTATAAATGACAGTTTCACCTGATCCGCAATGACTACAGGTATTTATGTATAATAAACCATAATTTCTTTCAAAAGCTAGATTGGTTATATTATAGCATCTCATCATCTTTTCTTTTTTGAGACATGTAGTCTTTATGTGCCACTTCTGCTTACAGAAAAAATACTGCACATCATAAAATTTATTTAATCTAGAGGACGTCACAAACACTTCACCCATCTGAGTAGAAAACGTCCTTTTCAATTTTGTCCCTACATTATCCTGATTCTCTTGAGTTATGATCTGAATGGATTTTTATGAAAACAGTCCAAACGTGAAAAACCTACTATTCTGCAGGAGCAAATTACAAAACATAACCTGGGTAAAATACTCTTCCAAGCATGGAAAACCTAAAATAACTAACCCAAGAATCTCTTTCACAAAATACCGCTGGGACTGAATTTGCTGTTGACTTAGGGACTGAATTTGCTGTTAACTTTTTTTTTTCTCTTTCTAACGGCTTCATACACATTTTTGTTACCACTACATCAATATGAATAAGCTAGAAACAATTCTTAGTCAGATGTTCCGTATCTTAATTCTCATCCTTAGCAAATACAAAAAGTGTGCTGGAACAACTCAAAAACCTTAAATGCAACTGCCACATACAATACTTGCTTAGGGCAAATATTTCATGCTGAAACGACATTAAGTACCACAAAAAACTTTACTACAGCTGAAAGACTGGTTCCTTTTAAGTCTGGTATTTTAATTACTAGTTTAGAGGGAACATGACTAAGAGCCATTAAAACTGAGTAGAACTCACCCCTACTCGCAACTGCCCCAGTGACACCTCCTCTCCTGTCTACTTAAGTATCTGACTCAATGCCGCCTTACTAAGTTGTTGGATCCACCCTGTTGACATGGCAAAAAATAAATACCAAGATGAAAACCATATACTTGAATATAATTACTTCTAAACAAAACCAGTTGGAACAAAATCACATCTTCTCCTTTATCTTTGTCTTTCTTTCTCTCTTGTAAATAGTTGCTACAATTTACACAAAGTAACTCATGTTTAATTGAAAGTACAAAAAAAAAATCTGCAGAGCATGCAGGATCTCTTCGCTACGTCCTGTAGCGCTAACCAGGGTGACACAAAGCAGCAAAATCAAAAGCCCAAGAGCTATTTCAAAAAATAGTGGAGTAAGAGTAGATTATTTGTTATTTGAACATTTTAAAACATGAGTTGATTTGGTAGAAAAATTCATTTGATATATCAATTACAAATCTGGGTGCCATGAAACATATTTACGAAATATCGCCCTTGAAACTTCGGATGCAAATATAATATAAAACCCTTTCCATTTTCCATTTACATTATCCTTTGAAAATATTACATTTGGCTGTTGCCAAGAATGTATAAAATTATGCACAGAGATTGACTTTAAAACAAACTCTAATACTTTGAGACAACATTACATAGGCTTGTACAGCACATATTAAAAAAATGTACAGCCATTAACAAATTTCATAATACAACAAACTGTATGCAGGGATGTGTTTCTGAAATATTAATTTCCAGCTAAGGGACTCCCAAGCGTTTCCTTTGAACATTATGATCAGACAAGTCTGAAATTAACAAACAGTACTTATCTCATCTGAAGTCCAGGAACTGCTTCTCATCAAGAGCCTGCAGCGTACCCTGCTTTTATAGTTCAAAATTCATAGCTCCCCTCTACAATCAAGGGCTTCAAACTATACATTTTCAAACTTCACCATCAGAAGGCTTTATTAGTAATCATGTATAGTCATTTTCCTGTGTTTTTCATCACACGTTGCACTACCATACTACTGTAGGAAGCGCTCTCATGCACCACACCGACACCAGCGCCGCATTGCGGCAAGTTGAGAAAAACAGAGCCGTGCCGCCCAGTTCTTACATGTACGCAAAGATAACAGCCAGCCGTGATGTCTTGACCTACCCCAACCGGCCCAACTGACCAGCAAGCAAGGCTGCATACACAAGGCAGTGCAGGTGAACGACGTGGTGTATCACAGACAAGGTAGGACATCTGCTTCAACTGTGATTATGTTGCCTTTCGCAATGCTTTGCCAAATTACTGCAGTGATTAAAAATTGTTCTTAACAGTGTGTTAGACGTGTATTAGGCGAGTAGGAAGTATCAGGCAGGACGTGTTGGGCAGGCGAAAAAATGGTGAACACAGTTTGTAATTTATCGCAATTCCTAAAAACGTGTTGTCCTGTGACAATCTATGGATGATTAATCACTAAAACCACTTGTGTCTACAACTGATACTAAATCATTTATTTGCAGACTCGTTCAATTAATACAACAAAAACAATCCAACAAAATTAAATATCAGAACATAAATACATACATAGCCGCTTGTTCTTCATGGCTGACGATTAAATAAAATGGTGGACCATGGAACACAGTCAGCCATTTATCACATACCTATGATACATTTAAATCGAGAAGACACGCTAAACCGGAACCTACAACGAACTACACATGTTGACATGTACCAATACTAAAATACTGCTGATATAATATCCTGACAACACTAGCAAGGTACTTGCTCAAACATGACGAAAGAGTGATCAATGACGTTCGCCGGGTTGGAAACTTTTCACATAACTGTGTGATGTACTCATGATCTATTATAATTTTTTTTTTTTATGTATTTGAGGTCCAAGGTCTATTGTCCAAAAAAAATGGTACATTACTCAAAAAACGTAATTTAAATTACAGGAGTTGTAATTACCAATGAATTTCAAAGTCATAATTTTTAATTCCAAATACTATTTTTTTTCCCCCATAATCAATTCATAAACATAACATATCTCACAACAACCATCAAATGATGCAATACTTTGCAAATTACACCACTTAATGTTCACATGCTGTGTAGGTAGGTCACACTGTCTGTCAAAATTTACTGAAGTGAAATGAAAATCAGTATACGTAGTATCCGGGCACAGAACTAGCTCCTGAAACTAAATTTAATTATTTTTTATAGTAAGACAAATCAAGCGTGTGGTGATAAAGGTAGGTGTGTGTGTTTGTACATACATACATGCGTGTGTATGTATATACACACATATACAAACATTCACACATTTCTTCATTCAGTATGGAAGCTGACGTAGAAGGCTTCTGAAGAAGTGAAGAAACATATGGTTTGTGATATTGAACTTTGATAGTCAATGGTGAGAGTAGTGTCTACAAATAACTACTTGAAGCAAGACTGTACAGAAAGTTAACTGCCGATAAACTGGAATGCGGAAATCACCTTTTGATTATTACTGCAACAAGTTAAAAAAAACCATCTGGACAATTGGTAAAAATGGCCCACTTCAGCTGAGGAAACAAATACATGCCAAAAGCTTACAGTTGCATGGTGCTATTGTAAAAGCTACTGAAAATAGAATGAATTAGGAGGTGGCTATGCACGAACATATAGCAAACCTGTAAAATGACATCATAAATAATCTTGATCATGTTTTTGGTGACTAAGAAGACGGGTGCTAAGCACATTAACTACATGAAACGTGGATCTTATCAAGCGCTACGTAATACGGCGGTAGTTGCCTACAATTTTGAAACTCTATGCTCTAAAATTCATAAAAATATTATATGGTAAAACTTCAGGTATATTTTCATAAAGATTGGAAGCTCAAAAAAGACGGAAAGTGGAAGTATCTAGAATAAAGCGAAAGAATGTAGGCCAGGTGGAAAGCCAGCTCTAAAACCAAAAAAGCAGTTTTCTGGTAAAAAAAAAAAAAGACATTGATCCTGATTATGGAGTTAAGGAACAAAAGCCAAATCTACCTGCAGATTATTTCAATGTACTGTGTAATAAGCTACTGGAAAGACTTCAAAAAAGCAACGAAGCTGTGCACGAAATTGAAATACAAACCAGGGACCTCCTGTATACTGGACAGTGGATGGAAGAAAGGTGGAAGAAAATACCAGTATCAAACTTTGGCGATATTTTAGCAAATACCAGTATCAAATTTTGGCGATATTTTAAAGTCTTCCGTCTACCAGTTGTGAAGGTTTAGTAGAAAAAATCTTCTACACTAATCTTCAACACATATCAGCTGAGAAATACGGCAAAGAAATTTAGTATAGAGCTACTGAAGCACTGGAAGAAACTGCACGTGTAAAAAACCGAAACTGTAGGTTATTCATTTATTCTGAATTACTACATTTCAGTGCTACACCTGATGGCTTGATGAATGTAGATGGCATTGTGGAAGTCAAATGTCCGGCGTCCGCAGAATTGAGAGCCCTGAATCTGCTATTCTGCAATGGAAGATGACGTTATGGAAAGTTGGAAAAGATTAGAAAATTGCGGAGGGGAAACAAGTGCCATAAATATTATCACAAAAGCCAAGGCCAGCTGAATATTACCTAAATGTTGTACTGCTTGTTTGCTGTGTGAACACCCAATCCACCATTTACGTATTACGAAAGGATAGAGCGGGATGACGATTTCTGGGCAAAAGAAATGTTGAAAAAGTTAACACTACACGGAATGTCTTTTGCAGAACTCGTGGACTCTCGACACATATGTTCAATGCCAATACGTAACCTGGAATGTAATTTGAACGAAAAAAATAAATAAATAAAAGATCAGCCTATATCACCTAAAAGAATTGATCCAAATTTTTAACTTGTTTTATAATAAAAAAACAAAGTGTAACACAGATTATCAATGGACCGTTTTAGCTACGGAAGGATAACATTTCATAACACAAAATTTCTTGAAGACATTTTAGGCAGGTATAGCTGGTATTAAATGTATGTCGCTGAATGTATGTTTAGATCATTTAAAAACATGAATACACTCAAATATTTTATAAGCTTTCATGACAAAGTGTCCATCTTTAAAAAATTACTGTTAATAACAGCAAGCATTTTGAAGTACAGTAAGAACTGATGCGACACTCATGGTAAAATTGACTGTGAATTAGGGAAAGTAACTCCAATTAGGAAAAGTAGTTGCCTTACTTCTGGCATTGTAAAATTTTCCTAATTTTCCATCCCTTCTGTTGAGCCATATTTTCTCAGCCATACTGTCATGGCAGCACAGCTATTTGCTTCTACCTATCTACCTAACATTAATATTAATATTACACTATTAATTTTCAAGGTATTTGTTAAATAGGGTTTGATACATCCACAAATATTATTACGATAATTATGAATATTGTCAGGAGATAGGATTTTTTTAACTTTCTACTGGAATAAAATGAGGCACATCACTTGAAAGCACTTATTGTTTTTAGTTACTACAATTTGGTTATTATATGTTGTTGTTTATTACATGTTGCTGTTTATGTACTGAATAAATACAATGGACTAAAAAACATCAGATCTACATATAGTGCATGATGTTTATGTTGAGGCATACGGATACACAATGGGATGGCAGTACAAATGATGCAGGGCTTTCAAAAATACTGACTTTACCATGAACAGCCTACAACAGGAAATAACTTATCGTGGAACAACAAACACATAATCAATTAAGAGCAAACCATTTCTTTTTTTACAGCAATTAAGAAATTTTAATGGTCTCCTTCGAACAACCACAGTTAGTTTTCAAAATACTAGGCCCATGAAAAGAAATTTGGCCTACGTTGTTATAACTACCACTAATAAGCCTGAGAAATTGTAGTTTTATAAATGTGGTATACAGTTTACTATTTTATATGGCCCTTGGTTTAATATAACTTCAAATTAGATATATTGTGCAATGCCTCAAAAACCCGCTGAATTTAAATGTCAAAGTTAGATTATTTTGAATAGTATGTAATAAGGTAACACTTAATTATTTATTTGTTTATTTGTCATCAATATGTTTTAATTACTTCTGATTTAATATTGTTAATGTTAGTTGCAAGAAGTTATAACTTCAGAAATTTTTTTTTGTTTAATAGTCTCAAGTCTTTCAGAATTTCTACCACGAAGTTATTGTATGTGGGCCAATCGCATGGATGTTTTTGTTATTTTGTTGCCATAGTAATGCATGGCATAATACATGATATATCATGTAGCCCTCTCCTGATTGTCGGGATGTTTGAAAGCATTGATAATAATGCAGTTTTTAGAAGCATCTAGCTATCTCGTTTCCAACAGGCAGTTCAAGACCTACTAGGTCATCAGCCTGGTAGGGATTTTTAATTTGCTTTATTAATTTGGCAGAGTACGTACCATTTTATGCAGACTTGTCCGATTGGACGAAGACACGTTGCATAGAACTGTAAGATTATAGTCTGTACGTGCTACCTATGATGTTTTGTAATTAATTTTGGCTACCACGATGTTGTATGTGGTACAGCACGAACTGTATTAGCATACTACAGGCCTGAGAGCCTTGTGAGGAAAGATATTAAGGTGAATGACTAGCGGGACCAGGCAACAAGCATTCTGCAAGATGTTGCTGCAATTAAGTATTTTCAGTAAAGTATTTTGAGAATTTCAACACAGAGAAATTATCACAAATTTTAATTCAAAATTTTTTAAAACATATTTGACTTTAATATGTTACACGATCTTGGATCATAGAATATTGAAGTTTCTCTGGCTAATTTGCCTATGGAGCCCTGCCAAGATCTCATTTGTTCTCCCAACTGAGTTGGTTTGACAAAAATATTTAATTTAATTTTTTTTTTTTTTTTAAGAAATTAAGAAATCTTTCAACGACATCAATTATTTATAATTTAATACGCGATACGAGAGCTTCTACAGTTACAGAGGCCACACAGAGCAAAACTAATTTTAAAGTTTGCGGTAATTTTCAAAATAATATTTGCACAGATCAGATTTCAACTTATGGTGTCAGAATGAAAACTTTTTTCAATTCAAATTAAATTTCATCTATTTTCGCAAGTGTCTATGTGTACGTCATTTTCTGTAGCTAGTGGTATTTATGGATTGTGTTCTTTCTAGTGTTATGCATGTTTTTCTAGCCTACAGAGATTGGTTGCAACTTATGTTCCTGAGGGTCCCATCCATGGTAGGGCACATCTGAGTTGTGTTATGTTACTGGAAGATCATTGCTATCCTATGGAGCACAGCAAGTTTATACCCCAGATCAGAATTTAATGTTAGTGGTGATAATTAATTTGGTCCAAGGTTAAAAGAATATTCCTATCAGCGTACCCTCCCTTCCACACCATACACAATTACAGTCCGCCTTTGTGTGACAGGAGAAATACATACATTACAGCAGATATTTTTGACTTTATTTTTTAAATGCTGCTGTAATTACCAAAGTTTAAGCGTACAGTAGAAACAACTCTATGTACATAAGTTATATATTTATTGTTTTGAAAAAAACACTTCTAGTGTATGTGTATATAATTACAGTCTATTCACGACTTGAAGAAACTTTTGAAATAGAACCTTTGAAATAACACCCCAGGCGTAATATGTCAACTTGTTTTGTCAATAACTTGTATTCCACAAATATATAACATTGTGATTGACTTTACAGTACTGTATTCATGAATAAATGAAACTGTAACATAGTATCTTCTATAACTTCTAATATTTATTTTGTATTAAATACAAATTAAAAACTGTGAAAGCAGTGACATGTTGGCAACGGCCAGTAAGAAATAGTTCACAGTTAAAATATTATTTTAACCTAATTTTTTGGTATGCTATTTGAAAATTAAATGTTGCCTATTGACATATTTAAATATTTAGGTAGCCTCGATGGCAACATATTTCATTGTTACAGTATAAAATAAGAGCGCAAAATATTGTGCATAGGCCCAAGTGACACTGTGTTTGTTTTATCGACTGAGGACGCAACTGTCGGCTGGACGAGGCTTGCCCCTCCCTCTCACTTTTTCTCTTCCCCCCCCCCCTCCCCCCGGAAATTACGCACTCTTATGTAGCAGACAAAATATACATGTTTGAAATGTTAGCATATTTCATACTTATTACAGAAAAATAATGATTTTTGAATTTGCAATATACAACTGCAAGAGGTTTTAGTATTTGAATACTTGCATTAATTACTTAGGTGTAATAGCGGGTGAGATGCAAATGTAAGGTTGGCAGATGTGGCGAGTGGCTACAAGACATGGTGTTTTGTTGATGTGAGTGCAATGAATCTTTCATGTCGCTTGCTCCAAAAAATACTTCAAATTACCACAATAAATGTGTACATGTTGTTTGTTAAACTTACCAAGGCAAGTTACGAAGTAGTGATAAATCTGTGTTTCCACTGCAGAAATAAATATGTGAGTCGTTAACCACTACGTGCGAAAGGACGTGGCCACTTCGCGGTCATTAACACTGTGTGTGTGTGATTGCAAATATTGGACGTGTGAAATTTATACGTTTTAACAGTGAACTGTGTTTGTTAAGAAGTTATTTATACGTCTGTTTATTTATCACAACATAACTTCGCCTTAGGTGTTTGAAACAAAATTATGTAAAGTGCTTACATTTTTGTGATCTAACCATTTGCCACAATCCCAACAAATTCATACGCCCAGACAGAAATTGTAAATAAGTAACTAAATAAACCTAGCAAAAACTAAATACCTATGGAAACAAATATGAGCAGAATAAAATATACGGTACGTCCATTTGTGTGCATATTCACCACTATCTTTTAAGTTTATCGCTGCAACATACACGACATGAGTTGGGTGTTTGCATTTCCTGTCTTTTTCATAGGCCTGGTTGCTCCTTCTTTTTAATAATCATGCATTTTAACTAAGGCCGTCCTTATAACAAAATAATGTAACATACATCAATAACAAGAGATTAAATACTACTGTTTTTTCTGCAAAAGTTTTAACAGAATTTTTTGAACAGCTATAAACAGTAAACAACCCATTTTATATAAACATAGGTCACATGGCAGAGTTTATGTTTAGGTGTAGCGGAAGGATAAGTAAGCAGTAACCAAAAATATAAATCTACCAGGGCTTCAGAAAAATCTGTGCCAGTCGTGAACAGCCTATAAGTATATAAATAGCCACTTTTTTTAATATAAATATGTGAACAAAAATTTGTTAGTTGAATGCATGTATTGTCATTTTAGTATGTAATCTGTAATTATGCTGGTGCAATGTACTTTCCAATATGGCCTCTTTAAAAAATGACAATAATCATGTCATAAACCTAAATAAATTACGCCAAAAGCCATTTCATCGTAAGAAAATAATTTTATTTTTCAAGTACATATTTGACAACTTAAATGTGCACTGTTTCGAATATTGTGAATAAAAAATGAATTTGATACAAAAATGTAAATAAACCATTTTCGTTCTGTGCTGGCAATGAAATAAAATGTTTTAAGTCACAAGTTTGTTGGAAATTTTTTCAATTCTTACATAATTATTTTTAATTTAACTTAATGTTTTGCTGTCAGTTTGTTGATTAATGACTGCTGCCTACAAAGAAATCTCTCAGGATTAATAGCTGATAGACAACAGTCATATAGTAATTATTATTTAATTGTATAAGATATGACCTGTGATTTTACAGAGACATTCAGACAAACAATGTGTGCCGTCAGTAAACACTTGGAAGAAAGTGGAATTTTCTGAAGCCCATGTTGTGGACCTGCCAACCCTCGTCAAACTGTCACTAATGCGTGTGGTCTGTGGTCGAGATACCAGTATGTGGTTAGTATGTTGTGAACCTGTCAACCCTTGTCAAGCTGTCACTAATGCATGTGGTCGCAGGATGGTCAGAGACCAAACGCACTTCGTGCAATAATAGCACAAGAGAATATGTCTTCTTAACCAGTCACAGATTTCTAAACACGCTAGCCAACAAAGTAAAGATGACTCTTTAAGAATGACCCATGGTAACCATTTTTGTATTTCGAAATTTGATTTCAAATATGGATTCACTTACGAAGACTTTGTGAACAACACAGTGTTAATCCCATGTTTGTTACCTCAAACATTGAGTGTATATACTTGCTGTAAACCTAAACAATGCCATGTTTGTAAATTGCACCCGAGTGAGGCCAGGGCAGGTCGCTAGTGTTAATAAACCCTTTTTAAATTATGTTCTTTAAATAAATCATATCAATAACTTGCAATGCCCCTATAGCCCCATTAAGGTATGATGATGAACCATAAAGCATACCATAACATTGGTGGAGGCTTGGTTCCTTCCTAACCTGTTGCTACCTGGCATCAGCTACTCTACCATCCACCGGCATCACCTACTCTACCATCCACCACCACATTTAAATAAATTCCCCATCCACCCGCACTAGTTTCCGTAATTATAACAAATTTTATTATATTGAAACTTCAAGCCATATCCATTTTAACATAAAAAAAGTCAACCTTGCAAGAAGCAATTCACTTTTAGTACATAATGTCAAAGGTCTACTCTTAAGAGTTTATTACTTTATATATATTAAAAGTTGACAACCCATCATCTTAATTTAGGAAGCAAATAGTATATACTTGATTATCAAATATTACTTGAACTATAACTTCAGAATTTCTCACGATTTTCTAGCCATATAATTATAATTATAAACAGTTTACCTGACCCATTTAATTCTATTAATTTCAGTTAGAAGTAAAATTGTTTGCGCTGAATGCAGTTAGTGGAAACTATTACTATGAAAGTGATACATAATGCAGAACCCATTTCAATAACATTTACTTTCAAATCAAGTTAATTTAATAAAATATTTTAATATTAGGTCATATTGTAGTAAGATACTGCTGTGCGCACATACAGGAATTTTATTTTATTGTGCTCTGTCATTATTCAACATAATTTTAAGAGAAGTTCCCTAGTATGTGTAGAAATAAGTACGAGTTTCTATAAGATTTTAATATGCTAACCGTAAGACAGTATTAAGTTGTTAGTTGCAGTATGTAAGAACAAAATTTACAGGTGACCCACTTCTTGTGTGACGTGCCTTTTCTCCCTCTTCCCCCCCTTCACCAACACGTACTTCTTTTCTCTCCGCCATTCCTCCGCTGCTTGACGGCTGATGATGTTTACGAAACAAGAGTGAAAAACGTGCTGCGCAATAGTATTCCCCTCATCTGCTTTAAAACTTAAGTTTACTGTTATAGATTTAAGTTCCCAATAACCCCAATATTCTCATACACTTCCTCCAATCCATTGCCATACGGACATAGGGCAGAATGAATTCCGTTGGGTTCATGCAGTTCTGTGATTCACGGACTTATCCCATTACCCAAGGCTTTCAGATGTGCTGAATTGCGTGCCAGTCCTAAAGTGGATACACAGATTGCTAAACCTGATGTGGGATGGAAGCTGGAGTGAGATGTGAAGGGTATTTTACGAAATGGGAATTATGCTGACGCTGACCCTTTTCTGCCCACATCTGCCTTAGTAGATTGTAGCCTTACCCAGGAAGTCAAACCTTAACTTTCACATGAGACGCGGAGCAATCTTTGGGCCTCTCGCGAAGTAATGACCCCCACCAGAGGGGCCGGTATACTGTGCTCTACTGGCTTTGAAAGAGTTTCAGGCAGTATAGGGACGCAATCTGGTGATGTTTCTGACTTTTACTGTGGGGTCCTGTTATGCTACACAGTGCAGAAGTGTACCACAAAGGCACTTTCTTTTTCACCTCCCTGGTGCAAGTCACTGAATGCAGATTTTCCCCAACTCCCAGTACGCTACCTCTTTGTGTGTGAAAATAATATTGCTATTAATATTTACTTATAATTCTTTCCCTCTATTTTAATATCTTATACCCTATTACTATCTTGATAAATTTGTACCATTAAGTATTGTCCAATAAGTACATATTGTTATTAATTTTAATAACATTTATTCATTCAGAGTTTTGTTTGTGTACACAGCTAGCTACCTGTATATTATGTTTTACTTTCAAAACACTAATTTAACTACAGCATTTTAACGTAAGTTAACATACAGATATTGCCAGAGAAATAAGACATTTCTTTATGAGTTTCAGAAAAACTGTACAAAATGTAATGGCCAGCAGTAACCAGTATGACGTCATGAACCCTCTTTTCTACAGTCGCTCCAGTGTATAACGCAAACGACAGCCATGGTAGCAGCATGTCTGATGTCATATGCGAGACGTCAGGTACGCACTTGATTCCAAGACTGTCAGCTCTATAGTTCACGCAGCTCACAGGTAATATAATGCAAACCACAGGTAAACTGCCATTTTTAAAACATACCACCGACACTTTGCACTCTGCAGGCAACAATAACATTTTACACAAATATATGTAATATGCTTCACATACTTTAATTTAAAACATCAGTTGTTTCTCAACACTTAATAGGTTTTAAAGTTTAAAAACTTTGAATACTAGGAGGCCTCATGCAAATCAATTTTACACCATCATAATATATATGAATGAATAATAAGAAAAAATTACAGTTGAAAATCAAAACAATTTTTTTTAGCAAAAAAATGTATCAGAATTTTAATTACTTTTGATATATAAACAATATCAGGTATAAAAGTATAGCATATAGGGTCGACTAACAATTGTAATATGACCATACAAGAAAATTTAGTCATACATTTAATTAGGACAGTTATTTCAATTGTATTAAAAAAATCATTTAGGTACACCAAGCTTTATTAAACAATAAAACACATACACAGACAGAATTTATATATATACATTAACAAAAATATGTAATTTACGTTTCTTAATATGATCAATAATGATTGTTTTTACAGGATGTAGAATCAAACCAGTGTAATCTAGCATTGAATATGTATAAGGTATAGAAGTCACCAAGCTAAGCTAATTTATCTGCACGGTTTCCAGCGAGTTGGTTGATTCACTGCTGTGATCGCCACCATCACTATGCGATGACAGGGAACACCTTTAGAGGTAAGTCAGAGAACTCTGTAAGCCATCAGCAGGGGCACGTCACCACCGCTTCGTCGCACACGGTATTCCTCTTCTCCCATTTTCTTCTTTGTCTCTTCCCAAGCCAAACCATTCATAACCTTGAAAGTGAGCCTGCCCGACAGGATAAGCGAACGTATTGCCTGGCTGGAATGTTGTGAAAATGGTTGAGCGGTGAAAAGTGTGGATAGTGTCCAAGTTTATTGTATAAACCAAAGAAAACTTCGAAACTAAAATGTCAAACATTACAGGAGGTAGAAAACGTGGGTACATGGGTTGTTCGAATGTGAGGAACATTTGTGCAAATAAATCTATATTTCGCTTCCCAGTGAAAGACAAGGATCTGTACGTTTCAATATATAATTCACTCTCTCTCTCTATCAATTATTTCCAATACTGTCACTTCCCATTCCTGTTTGTTTTCTGAGCCCCGGATCTAATCTAGTTACAATGTTTGCAATATAATTATGTAATATTTAATTCATAGGTATAGGATCTTGCAAGCCACACTAGACGTATGTTTAATGCCACAGCCAAAGGTAAGGTAAAATACCCTCTGTCAGCAGCGTCTGAATCCCAAAAAATATCATGACTTTGAACTTTGCACCTTTACATGCTCTGACTGGAACCAATTTGAATGAATTCCACATTACAGCGTTTCTTTGTCGAGCTGTAAATTATTTACACTTAATCAAAATCAATACCCGAAATACTACGTTTCTAAAATACATGAGAAAACCAACAATTCATGAAAACATGAAACAGATGAACAATAAACGTGCATTGCAACATTATCTACACAAATATTGTTAACGCTGTACAATAAATGTGTGTTTTATGCTATATTAACATTTTTAATGTAACTACGTATTCACTACCAAATTATATCAAAAATGAAAATTGTATAACAATGCGGCTAAGAAAAATTATTGTTAAAAGGCAAACACGCCGAAAGACAAATGTGAACCTTGCTAGTAACGCTAAAATAAACACCAACACTTACAGTAATGTTAGAAAACCCACAACGAAAGTTTTCTCCACTAGGATTTTCTAAAGAATCAAATTAAATTGTTATTTTGTTATTGACGTTAACAAACACAAAGACTTCCTAGAGCAAAATAGCTGTGATCTTTCTGCTGCTAACAGAGGTAAGTAGTGGTACATAATTACATAAAAAAAAACCAACAAGACCACCGTGTAAACAAATTAATGCTTAAATTACATTCATCATATGAAAATATTACTTAATTTTAACGTACACCATTCTGTTCCTTAATATCTATAAATTACATTTAGTGAGATAACTCTGTAAAGATACCTTCCAATAACATATGAAAAGACAGCCGAAACCACAAATGTTGTAAACTTTAAAGATCGCTAACATGAAACTTACACCCCATTCAAATGTTATCTCGTGATACAATACCTCCAAATAAGAGATTTCTTGTATAAACATGTGTAGCGTAGCCCGTCCCAAGTATATTTTACTTAACTGAAACACAGAGCAGGCTACATGTTGTACCTCTACTGTATAGTAGAATAATAAATTATATGGAATAAATAACTACAGATATATATGTCTTATGAAAAACATGAGTGTAAAATTGGTTTAATTTTCTTTACTTTCTAGATGTCTCGACTGAGTTTTAAGAAGTGGCAATGACAAACTGCTTGAAAGTCCAGATAGTTCACTAAAAAATTGTGTGATATGTGCAGATCATTTTGAAACTAAATGAATCAAAAATGAACTAAAGAACTCGTTAGATTATTTTGCTGTTCCACGTATGTATACTCCTAATGAGTGTGTCATTGCAGAAGGACAGTTCACTGTCGGAGAAAATAAATATTACACCCTCTTTTGACACCAAACTGGATGGAATAACCATACATGAAGTGCAGTTATCAGGAAAACATATGGATGGCCCACACAAAAGTACCATGTCTCCCAAGAAAACATTGTTGCCACCATCATTTGAAAATAACGTACGTTGCAAAGAAAGAGCCACATTTCAGACAGGTGACGACACGCCAAGAAAAGCCAAATTAAGGTATAAACTTAGGAAGCGAACTTTGCTGCTTAGGACACTGAGAAATTTACATTTTCAACGCAACAAAAAAAAAACTATCTGTAATTGATTTGCTGCTTCAGTTAAACGAGCATTTATCAGGCCACCCATTGACTTTATTAAAAATGCAACTTAACTACAAAACACGAGTTCCTTGGGAACAATACGAAAAAGAATTTGTGATGTCCATATTTTACATGTCACTCTATGAATATGGATGACACAAGGTTTTAAGCTACACTACAGAGTGAAAAAACTGTGCGTAAGTAAATCAACATATTAAATCTTGCGCCTGCCATTACTGATGAAGTGAAACCAAAACTTAAAATTAAGGTTGATTGCATGTCTCCACAAGAAAAAGAGTGCGTGTTGATGTTTGACGAAATGGCCATAAAATGTGGCTCATGTACAACTCCAAATTTGACAAGGAGGAAGGCAGACAAGATCTTGGTGAATTAGAACGCAATGAATCTCTTGCTTCACAGGCACTAGTATATATGTTAAGATCCCATTTGTTTACTATTTATCTACTGGTAAAGTAAAACATTATCATTTAATGATATTGGCGAACTAGCCTTGGAAGCTCTCAATGAAATAGGTCTCAATGTAAGTGCCAAAGTTTGCAACCAGGGTACGTCCAATCAGAAATTTATTGAAAACATTGGTGTTAGCGAAGAGAAACCATATTTCATGTTCAAACAAAGGAGGATATTTGTTGTTTATGATATACCGCACCTGCTTAAATGTGTAAGAAACAATATGTCCAATGATTTTCTAATTGATGGACAAATAATAACATGGAGGGCCATTGTAAATCTAATGTGTAGTGATACCAAAAATAAGCTTGCTAGAGCCGCTCCTAAATTGAGTAAACAAAATGCTTTTGACAAAATGACTATGAAATTGACTGCACAAGTAATCAGTCACACTGTTTGTTCTACTCTTATGACATGCCACTATCGACAACAGCTGCAAAAATCATGACGAGACAATAGTTATGCCCAATTTTGTGGCAAAAATAAATAACCTTTTGACAATTTAAACCGCAAATCCACTGCAGATCCAAACACACATAGACAACATATATCGTCTACAAACCATCTTGTTTTAAACAACATAAAAGAAGCTATAGTTTAGATATCTCTTATGGACTCTTTAAAGATAGCTCAAAGAAACCTCCTCCAACAATAATTTCCGCTTAACATTGAGAAGCATTATTTTGCTAAGGGAAGAACTGAATAACGAAGACGTTCATTTTTTGTGACCTTGAGATTACACTAAGATCCTCTTCAAAATTTGTTTTCGGTAATAAATTAAGGCAGCGTTGTGGCTATAGACGCAACCCTTCAGCCCAACAATTCAGACAAAGCCTGTAATACAATATGTCGGTGAGATTGTTTATCCCTCCCCAATCAGCAAACTGTGAAGGAGACGATGCTGAAGTGACAATGCCTGATCCTAAAACATTGGGCACTAATGTGAAAAACCATGAAGTTGGCAGGGAACTGATGCATAATTCAGAAGGTAATTGTTTATAAAATACTTTTAACAATAATTGTAGTATCCAGTTGCTTTGGTGGTAATGATCGACAGTTGAGTTTAAGTATATACGAATAATGGTGTAACATTACTTTTCCAGTTATAAATTCCATTTGGCAACAAGCATGTACGCCTAGTAATGTGTATTGTGAAACAATGGGACATTCCCTAAAAATAAACCCATCTATGAACAATGCCACTCCATATTGTCCAATATTATAGACTGGTTGGCATTACACACAGAATAGTAGTGCCAAGCTATGTTTCTGTTATAATATTACCATGTAAGCATATATGAATAGAATGAAATGTTTGGATTTATATTTAGCTGTAAGGTTCCCAAACAGTTAGCAAATAAATGTATAATTATACATTTGCGTACGGCAAAAACTTAAAAAAAAAAAGAAAAAAATAAACAGAAGCACATCACACGCAACGCGAATAAAATAATTAGGCAGCTACACAAAAAACTCAGACGACATCTATGCCAGAAATATTGTAGGTGCAACACTGTTCTGAATATAAAATATTTCCAATGTAGTCACATCACAGTCATGGCAGGACTGAACATAAAAAGTATTAAGTTACATGTTTGGGTTTAAATATTTTTAAGAGTGATGTATAGTCCAAATTTACATTTACATTCAGTAATTTTTTGGGTTCTAGGTTTCAGAATGTTTCCAGAAAAGTCTGCAACAAACTGTGAAATTGAACTTACGGATTACACTGACGACATGAATCAGAAGAAGAAAGCACTGAGTTATTTTAAGAATTATGTTTCTAGCGATTAAGATCGCCAGCTGGACAGCACAGTGAATCATCTTACGCCAGCATCAAACACGCTCAGAGACATTATGAGCTTTCAGTTAAGTACATTCTCCAGCTGTTACAAAAATGTTTGCCACCAGAAAAAAACTATTAATTTTGATTGAGATATTCATCAAAAAAGAAACGAGTGCTGCATCTCCGTTGTGGTTTTATACATGTCGTGAACATAAGGAATTTCTGCTGCATACTTTGGTACATTGCCGTATATTTAATGAAGTAATGTGGAGGCGTAGAGAGAAACGTGATTTAAAACGTAAAATTTGTGACACGAAGGAACATCAAAAACTAACGAAAGTAAAACACCAGTAAATATTTAACACATGTACTGTAAATATCTCTAATTATGTATGTAACTATGTAGGTAAAACTCATGAAAGCCATACGTTGGCGCTACTCTGAACTTGGTTGTTTTAGTTTTGTAACGGGTATTATTGTATACAAAGGTACACTAACAAAGCCCCAACGCTGGGCTATAGCCTGAACTATTATGTAAATAAGGGTAGTTACACAATGTACATAATATATGTAAAATAATATTGCGTAGGTGTATGTGCAAAACCAATGAATGTGAATGATTACAAATATTTGTTCACCTTGGTAGTGAGGGAAAAAAAAAATGTTGTGCCCTTTTTGAGTTTCTTTCCTTAACTTACATGTACAACTATAATCATTCCTTATCTTTCACTTAGGAACACAAAACAAAACAGCAGACAGCATACTAGCATAAATACCTTGTAATTTATGCTCAACCAAGTGTGTTTGACCAAACCCAGAGTATTATTTGGCCGGTCTGTGGAATGGCCGGTAGGAACACAACTTACCACATGATTACCATACGTCAGGCTGGAACTCTGCTATCTACACACTTTGTGCACACTAACACATCACGAACACTTAATACACAATTGATTGTAACCAGAAAATAATTTATGAACATGGGGAAAAAACAGGGACAAACAACAGAAAATAATGTAGACGACTACAATGTTAAATAATTTCTTCTAAGTCCAGATTTATATTAAAAAATAATCTTCAAATTATCTTATTTTTATTTCATTGCTTATCTGTACTACTACTAAATAAAACCCTTGTGGCAATTAGCAAAGATCTAATGAAAACACATAACATTCCTGACTGAGGCGGGAGTGACCGTACTTAGCTTAATAAAAATCCCTGTATTATGCAAAATGTAGGATAAAGTTCACTCTTATAGAATCACAGTAAATGTTGTTCTCACGAAAAAATTAATAAATAATATGTTTATTCAACCAAAATAATTACTCAGTTCTTCTATGTGCCTAGCTCAAGAGAGTAGATTCTTTACTCAAGTTATTAGTGGGCAAAGTTTTAAAGCTGGTTTCCTATAATGCTAAAAATCAACAGTGTCGCAGATAGGATAGAAACATTCTAGAAGAAATTATGGTGGACGCTGTGTACAACACATAAGAGTAGTGCAATGAAGAATTATCTTGCTGACATTTTGCAGCTCTCAGTGATCCTTCCGACATAGGACGACTTTACTGTAGAAAATCAACTATGTCGTTAGGACTCACAGGTGCAGGTTATCTTATTAAGGGCCCCGTCGTCGTGGAAAAATACGTCTCTAACACTGACACAGTTTAGTTTTGAACTCCTATATTCTATCCTAGCAAACGGGACTAACACACACTCACAATATGCTAGAAGACACAAACAAAAAATAAACGGAAGAAGTTAAAACACCTTAAATATCAAATTTTAAAAAACCCTACTCTGCACCCACCTTTACGTGCACATCCTACCCTATATATTATATATATATATATATATATATATAAAACAGATCTGAAGATATATCAGATCTGAAGTCAGAGAGAGAACCTAGCTCTCTTGGCTGGAAATAGCTTAAAAAGAAGACCTAAGGTTCAGTTAATGAGAAGCTAGGATTCAAACCTGGAACCAATGGGAAAGTAGAAAACACCTAACACCTCTTACGTACCAATTACCATGGCCGAACTGTTAAAAAACAATATGGAACACTGGTTCTCGAATGTATACATACAAATTAAATAATAGGAGAGATTCACAACATATGAGACCATAAAAATAAATTAAATTAAAACCAAAAATTTAAAAATGAAGTCAAGCTAATTAATTTTTAAACATAATTAAATTGCCACAGTACCTCTCAGAGAAAATATCCAAACATCATAAAAAGAAAACTTTAACAAAAAATTTGAAAAGTATTTAATTAATTACAGATGCAAATTACATGGAAAATAGCATAGGTGATGTGTAGAAAGGAATGTTTACACAGTGAAAAATCATAGCACGTTGTATGGAATTGACACCTTTAATATATATGTCAACAGCGTACATTTTAAGTGTGTTACAATATGTAGAATTGAATTTGAAACGTTCATGTTACCACAGACTTCCTGTTCGCTCTCTTTTCACTGAAAGACATCAATCTGACGCAAGCCAAGGGCCAGCCAATTATGGCACTCGCCGCTAAAGGTACATGTGGAAATGAGCACGTGTTTAAGAACCGTTACAGGCCACGAACTTTTCCGGGATGGGATATCAGTTGTTTCAGTATGTAATATACATTTGTTTTGTTATCATGTTTTACGGCCACATCGCCCACGACTACGTGGTCAGATACCACAATGTCTGTATCCACGCAATCACCACATTATGAAGACTAAGTGTCTTTTCATCTCATGCGCCATCAATTATCTCAGGGTTAAATGTAATTTTTGCAATAATGATTCATCTATTTTCCCTGTCTGAATGAATTTTGTTCCTGACCATGCGGTCAGCTCATATACTTGTATTTTTCTCACCAACCGGCGTCCTAAGGGTGTGCGCCTGCTAATTACCGGCAGATATATTTTTACATGCAGATGCCATTCTTTAATGGAAGTCTTGACAGGATTTTCGTGTAAATAATATGTTCTCACACCTGCATACGTGGTCCGCTATGAGCCCTATCCAGCGGCATCTGCACCATCTAAGAGTAACTTCACGCGTTTTGTGTGTTTATTTTCCATCTCATGACATGCCCCATCTTCATCAAACGTTATTTTTGTATTTTATACAACAATATTTTGCACTAGCCTTCTATGTGTATGTTTGTCGCCACACAGCACATTGTTCAGGGACGAGTAGGCGTTAGCTGCAGAAAAATACGTAAGTGTTCATTTTATACTCAGTGTCCTGTCTCTGGGCAAACTGTAGTCCATCCTAGCGGCTGTACGTACCTTACTCTGTAGAGGCTGTGTTTTCAAGCACCGCAGAGTATCAGACAGTCGGAATGCGTTAGTTTAGTTACATGCCAGAACTAGTTAGACATGCTCGAGACGTTACATAAAATTTCATTCTGGCATAAGTTGTAATTTGGATAATAAACAAGGCTTCTTAGTGTAAAATGTGAATGTCTTTTGTAGTGTCAGTTTCCCAGCCCAGATTAAGTGTTTGCTTCACAGTGTCAAGTGTAAAAGTTGTTTAGTAAGTACGTATGGGTGAGACAAATATACAGAACCCACAGCATCCATGAGATCCCTCAATCTCGCAGCGCAGTGTGTAGGAACCACCGCTGGTGCCCATCAACCATAGGTAAAGTGTCTTGTAATTGTCTCCATGTCTCACCCGACTGCGTCAATTGGCGTTCCCAAGTGAGGCCAGTGTGTGCATCCACGACAAAATGGTGACAGTGCCAGAGCAACCGCAAGAAGACATCAAGCCAACCGCGCTGGCACCCATGACACCCACGACAACCAAGAATGCGAGATATTGGGACATGCTGATCAAATGATGTGCACACTACGGAAAACTATAACAAATTAATTTACTGGACTACAATCTCTGGGAACCTTTATGTCAATGCGTGCCCGACACCCCGTTATTGCAGTTAGTGCAATGCTTGTGCACGCACACCAGATGTGACCGAGCGGGTAAGCAGTGGACAACATGCCAACAGTACTGACAGACTGTACATCTGAAATGCATAGGGCCGGAAGAATACGCGACCTGCCGGAACGGAATATTCAAATGTGCAGTGTTAAACCCAGTGACTGTGTTGGAAACATAATGCTGACAATGCCACATAACAAAAAATACACAAGCACCTGTTGTTGTGATGTATACGCCACAAGGCTTGACCGGTCCAGACAGAACTGTTTTGTTGCTTACCTTTGCTGGTCACAACTCCGAGAACCCTAGTTCATTTTTTGCAGTATGTGAGGAGAAATTGCACAGAAATAGGGTACACCAAGAAGACTGGACAGAGGTAACAGCCAACCACCTAAGAGGCGCCGTGACAGTATGGTGGAATCTCGTCTGCGAGTATCGAGTCACGTGGGAGGAGTTTTAAGAACGACTGTTAGGTTGATTTGATACAGCTGGTGACGTAATACAGGTGCAAGCCCGGCTGTACCAGCAGCAACGTGAGCGTGAAGGGATCAAAGAGTTCACACAGTGCAAAGTGGGATTGTGTAAGAGATTAAATCCAGCGCAGCCCACCAATGGCGTATTTGAGATTGTTGTCGCCTTGTCAAAACCGGACATTAGGCTGTATTTACGTCAAGCCACCAGACGTAGTGCGGAACAGTTCATGTGGGAAGCATGTTTGTACGAAAGGGATATACATGCGGCGCAGGAATACCAATCACCGGGACGTCATCGTGCATCACCAACACCCACGCCCCTGTGATCATTGTTGAGGTCACGCGATCATCACCTACGTTCCACCAGTGCAGGCATCATGTAGACAGTGACCAAATTACCGCCAAAACACACCCGACAACTACTACTAGGGAAATTGGTCGGGAAATTATTGATAAGGGAGGTATGCGAACCAGCACCCGCACCAATCTCACTGCCGAAGTAGATAAGTCAGCCAACTGTGGGTGCAAAAGTGTACCAAGTGAGTGACAGTACTGTCCAAGCATTACACATCAGGATTGAACTAGAAGGGAGAAATATGATTGCTGTTGTAGACACTGCTTCCAGTCAGTTTCATACGTGAGGCGTTAATCTAGGCCATTACTATATGGGTGACAACAAGTAGATTACAATTTGCCACCACACACCAACAGGGTGAGGCGATGAGTGTTATGCACGTGACAGTAGGAATTTGAGACTTGCAGACTAAGTGTGACGTATATATTGTGCTGGATTTGTGTGAAGAAATGATCCTGGGACTACCGTGGCCAGTTGAAAATCAAGATGTCATCGAGCCCCACATTGACTGCCTCCCCATGGGGACACGTAGAAGGTGGACGCTATATGCCATGGGAGCAACACCGCCAACCACAACAATCACCATGCTGCTAGAACAGTTTGCCCACGAGATATCATATCAATATCAGGGGAGACTGCAACACCTGCTGGACCAGTACACTGAGTGGAAGCTCCGATGCACGGACATCACAGAGTACGCCATCGTCACTATGCACGAGGACCCTGTCTACACGAAACCAAGGAACCCAGGTATCTACTTCCGGAATGTGATAAACCAGCAGGTATGTGAAATGTTGAACGACAATGTACTGTAAATGAACCAATGCAAAGTCTCTATACTTCAGGAATTACGCTAGCCCCTAAGAAAGATGGCAAGTGGAGGTTTTGCGTAGATTTTCACCAACTCTATAAAATCACAGAGAACATGCCCCCCACATGTTATCTATACTAAGGTGACACTGTCATCATTGGGCCCCGCTTCAGTGTTTACATCTCTGAATTTGAAATCAGGATATTGATAAGTTCTCATCCGCCCCCAAGACAGCTTTTACCACCGCTGATGGGATGAGGTTCCAGTATGTTTCCATGTAATTTGGGTTTAAATGTGCGCCTGCGACCGTTCAGAATCTCATGGTAAATATCTTGCACGGGTATATTGGAGACTTTGCAATGGTATATCTCGAAGATGTGTTAGTGTGGTCTAGTAATTGGGAAGAACACTTACACCATCTAGGCCTTGTGTTCGAAAGACTAGAACATAACAAGCTAACAAGTCGGGTTGATAAGTAAAATGTAGGGATTAGTAAGATGGAGTTCTTAGGGTATTATGATCAGGGGACGGACACGAACCGAAAACACAACACTTGAAACAGATACAGGATGAAACACCCCCTGGTCATGTAAACAGTTGAGAAATTTTTTTGGACTTCTGAATTGGCTGCAGGAATTTATTCCAAACTTCTCTGTAATTACCACACCCCTGTGAACTGTTGTCAGAAAAGCGAAAATTTGTATGGAAACCCATAAGCAGAACCGGCTTTCCAAATTTAAAAACCGCCTTTCAAAACTGTGAACCATTAGCCAGATTCAACCAAGATCTCCCCATTGCCGTGCAAGAAAGATGCTAGTCAAGAGGGTATTGGAGCGGTCCTCTATCAAGCTGACAACCAAGGGCTTAAACATGTGATCAACAACCACAGTGCAAAGTTTGGCAATACGGAACGTAAATACCACATTAATGATCAGGAGTGCTTGGTGATTGTGCAAGCGCTATGCAAATACCGCCAGTACTTGCTAGACCGCAAGTTTACACTGAAAACCGATAAACGCTGTCTAGTTTGGCTGGAGGGGATGAACAATGGTAGGAGCATAACAGCCAGCTAGGAACTATTGCTGCTAAACGAGGAGGTGGTAAGAAAGATAGAGAGTATAAGAATTAAGATTCCTATTCTTCCTGTTCCAGGCCTAAAAATTATTGGTGTAACATCATGTTCCAGTCCGATAGTTAATCAACAGACTGTATTGACAATTGAGGGCTTAGGTTCCAATAAACTAGCCAATGTTTTAATAGTAAAGGGGCAAAACTGCTTATCTTAGGCATGGATTTTCTTACGAAGTAGTTTATGAAAATGCTATACTTCATCGCAAATCATACCCAATACCTGCCAAGTATTTGTCAGAAGCAGAGGACTATATTAAATTAATGTTGGATTGGAACATAATTAAGAGAGGAGCAGGTCCGTATGCAAGCCCTATGCTCTGTGTAAAGAATAAAGATGGAACAGTTAGTTTATGTCTTGATGCACAAAACATAAATAATATCACAGTGAAAGACAGTGAATGTCCGATAGCCACGAGACATGTTGCGCCTATATCAGGGAGTAAAGTTCTTGACTACCCTAGCTATTACGAGTGTCTACTGGCAACTGCCATTATCTGAAAAGTCGCAACAGTAGACAGCCTTCCCTTTTCGTAATCAACAGCATGTATTTTTAGTTATGCCATTTGGACTTTGTAATGCAGTGGCAGAATTCACTCGCTGTCTTGATCTAACGCTTTGCGAAGAATGTAAAACTTTTGCAAGAGCTTATGTTGATATCTTAGTAACATCTCAGACATTTGAAGAGCATGTACAACATGTCCACATGGTATAGATAAATTACAGAAGGCCAGCATGACCGTGAAGATCCTGAAGTCACTGTTTCGCCGTACTGAAGTACCGTTTCTAGGCCACGTGCTATCTGGTGAAGGTATCAGAACTGTGCCACATAAATTACAGGCTATCACGCAGTTTCTTACACCCCACAATGTAAAACAACTTAGAGCATTTCTAGGAGTGTTGGGAATTTATAGCAACTATTCCGATCAGATTTATAAGATTACTGTTCTACTATTTAATCTGCTGACGAAATGTATTGAATGGAAAAGGGAAGACGAGCATGGTATAGCGTTTGAGAAGTTGAAGAGTATTTTCTTGTCTGACCATGTTATCTATCACCTGATGCAGGGGCGCGAGTTCTTGTTGTACACAGATGTATCTGCATACACTTTGGGAGCAAAACTGGCACAAATAGACGATGATGGGATGGAAAAAGTTATGGCCATTGGCAAGCAGAACATTGTCAAGTGCAGAAAGAAATTATATTGTCACAGAGAGAGAAGCTCTGGCGATTATCTGGTCTCACCCAGGCGAGATGGACCCAAGCAGCGTAGAGCTGATGTGTAAAGTTTCAGATTGGGTCTGGGTCTCATAGAAGAGTGTAGCATTTTTAGTTAGAGAGCGGGCAGAAGCGTAAAATGCCTGTAATGTCATTTGTTTCATGTATATAAAACATGTATAAGAATAGTTATAGAGTTGTATTCTAGCTATAAGTCGAAGGTTGTTAATACTAAAATAACTTTACTCAAGAAACCTCAAATTCTTCTCTGCTAGTCAGTACTGAAACGAGTCATAGGGATATAATAGGGGAGAAAATGTAGATGTCAGATCTGCAGACTTGCCAACTTTTAAAGTTCCAATCAGTAAAATGGATAAAAATTATTAAAACATGTGTAAACTGCCCGCAGCAATTTCACATACACTAGTTTTTCTTTACATTCGCACTTAAGTTCAAGTAATAAAATTTCCCTAATTTTACTATGAAAATTTAATATAATCTAATGTTTGCTCAGTGTTTCTCACCAGAAACACTCCCTACAGAAGACTTATACATAATGGAAATGAGTTTGCTTAGTATGACATGAAAAGCAAAAATATACTTACTCCTTGCCTTGGGTGAAAAAATTTATTATTCTGTTTATTGTTTTGCGTAGTCATTTTCACAAATTGTACACACACAAAATATGAAATGCCGGTTGTAAACACAAGGCAAGTAAAAAATCTAAATATGCACTTGCATTCAGAATACCAAACATAAGTTCACTAAATTTTGACAGTTCTAAAAAACTTAGTACAGTCGCAATGTATCATTGTGAAACAGCTACTCTGTCTATGAAGAAAACAATAAGTGTACTGTAAACAAATGCTATGATCAATGTAGGTTACCATTCCAACCTACCATGTTTTTGTTAGGTAAAGTTATAAGGCTGGGGTTCCATTAATTTTATTGCCAGCGGATTGGATGGGGTTGGGAGAGACATTAGTTTAACGTCATTCATGAGACAGCGTTGTTTTGTACCTCTTCTTACGAGAATCAGCTCTCAAGACCTGAATGTTAAGAGCCGTTAAAATCTTCATCACTTGCTTCTTACGAGACTACCATTCTTAATTACATACTGTTTTAATGGAAGAGATTGAAATTTGCTCGTATGAAAGAAACATTCAAATTATTACATAAAGTCTTAACCTTACCGAAAGAAAACACAATAAATAGGTGGGTAGTACCAATTCAAATATTAAACACACTTAGGACGTGAACATTTTTGGTGAAGTTAGTTTTCCATACCATAAACGTGTTATTTTTACACTGCAAAACATGGTTTTCTAGGCCACATAGATTTCCAATCAACATTTTATAACAGTTTCAAAATACATTATTTACAATAGAAATGGGTAACACAGTGTTCGCCGCACAATAGCGCCAACTCAGTTCATTGCGCAGGGTACACCATGGCCAGTGGTGCAGAGCACTAGTAAGTTAGGCACAGGGGAAAATATTCATATTATTTATATTGATTATATTTAAAGTATAGTTTTACAAAACTATGTATACTGTAAAAACTGTTGCAACTAACTAAAATGTGAAATAATAGCACCCTGCATTTTTTAGAAACAAAATAGCTACAAGTGCATTTAAGTAATGCAGGGACCCTGCATTACTTAAATGTTACTTATGTAATCGATACACAAATTTCCAAATGAAAGTGTGAAATGCTCTATCAAGCACAAGGGCAATGTTGTTTGGACCTGTTCCAGTGAGAAGCTTGCTGAAGTATGAATTTCCTAATATTCCGGTAAACACAATAGTAATTGAGATGTTAATTGTATCCTATGTGTAACCAGTCTTCGGGTCCCTAGGATAAGCTGAGTTTTTCCTGAATGGATATCACTTTCAATTATTTTTTTAAGTGTATTCGAATGATTCAAGTGACATCTGTTGCACCTGCTCATGTGCCATTTCCCCTACCTTCCCCTCCATCCATTCATGAGGACAGCACCATACATATACCATCATTGCTTCCCACGTTCATTATTTATTTAATTTAACTCATTCACCTGGAAATCTAGGCCCTAGATCCATAACTATATGAAATGAATTTAAGACATTAAAGACTAATTGAAAATATAAGTTGTTGTTGTGTACTCGGACAGTAGAGTACAATAAAGTAAAAGGAGAAACAAATAATATACATTTTATCTCCCTCATGCAACCTTTTCTAAACAATAAGAGTAAATTTTTATTTTTCAGGTTAAACGAAATTGGCAAGTCTGCATCTGGAGCCTTGAGACAACGGCCAAGTATGTTTTGCATTGTGACTTCAGAACACGCAGTCGCGATAGCTGGAAAGTTGGAAAGAAGACGTCTGAAGACAGCGCAGTTGTTTGAATGGGCACGATTACGACATTGGACTTTGTGCAGGCGAAACTGATAAGCTCGCAGCAGCCAAGGAATCGCTGCGAGGCATTTGTACAGCATGTACGCGGAGCGAGGTTGACAAGGAGCAGTACTCAATGACACACGACATCTGATATATGTCCATCAAAGCTAGCTACCAACCGGATTGACAGAGGCAGCACAACATCAACAATAGCAGTCTGCGGGATCGGCACAGAAGACAGTGGGCTGGAAGGCCCTACCCAGACAACTGCCGCGGGAGGATGTCAGCTAAGCAAATTATTAGTATAAGGTATTTTAAGGTAGCCAGATCGAACATATAAAGAATTTATAAATTTTAATTTTATGTTAAAATCGCTGTTTGGAACGTCAGAACCAAACATACACCAATGTCAGCACATAGAAGACTACTTAAAGCCCACAGATGCGATTAAGCTAGTACACGTCCCCTTTGATGGAAACAAGTGGGAACTTAAAGCATTCATTCACGTCGTCGACTCTGCATTCAAATTAGTCGACCCAAATAAACACGGGCTATTTTTTAAATTTGTAAAGTCTAGAATTGTAGGAGACACCAAGGACAAACTATTACATAGAAAAGGGTCAGGTTATATTTGGAAAAGGGTAAACGAAACACTGTGGGAAAATTATGAGACAAAACTAATATTATATTTCTATGTGGAGAAACTTTTCAACGCTAAACAAAAGCAGTATGAAAGCATTACCAGCTCGGGAGATAAGGTTAACATATTGAGTAATGACTTGCGCGACGTGGCAGTAGTTGAGTGCAAGGCAGTCGAAAGAGAGGAAATTATTACGTTAGTGGCCTGACTAGCAAAAACTTGTTTTACGCAAGGACTGTTGGAAGAGCGCACACAAACCGTTGTGCAAAGTAGAAGATTATTAGGCTATTGGGAATCGGATGAGGTGGCACTAGAACCGGAGTCTAATATATTGTCAGTTAAGGAGAGGCAAGTATAGTTTCTACAACACCACAAGACTCAAAAAGGTGCACAATATGTGGAAAGATGGGCCACAAAGCAAAAGTTTGCTACTCATGTAGTAAACAAATCATCCAGGTACCTCCAAAACTTTTAAAACGCTTGTGTGTCAGGTATGTAATCAAAAGTCATGTGTCAGAATGCCAACAGAGGCGGCAACCGGAAAATAAGCAAAGAACATCCTCATGCTCACCTCACATAAATAATAACCAAGCTTGTTTTGCTTGCAGTCTACAGGGCCATTTTGCTTGTGACTGCAGAGTAAAAAAGAGTGTCAGCGTAGGCATGACCGACACTCATTAGCAGAGTAACCAGCAGCAAAATGGTATGTCCTACAATGAGTACACATATACACAGGGTGGCAACCCACATACATCACAAATAACACAGTACAAAGTGACATATTACAAATAGTGGTAAAGTAGGGCATTATGCCCAGAATTGTACATACAAAAATAGTACGCATACTAGAGTACTCACGTATGGCACGGGGGGAGACTGCGGAATGCATTCAGAGGAGCTTGTAGTGGGAATACTACACAATACAATTCAGCACAGAGAACAAACTACAATAAGGTGAGTGCAGTTATTGTGGTCTGAGAGGCCACAGTGCAGATACATGTTGGTACCAAAGGGAACAGGTTCTAGCAGACAAAATAGCTATAATAAACAAGATGATTTTGGGCAGAGATTGTACGAGAGGCTACAAAGAGCCAACATAATAAGTATGATAGTGACTCCGATAGTGAGGGAAACTAGAGAAGATACGAAACCCGCAGCCAGTTTCGTATGTCCGTAACTGGGATTTAAAGTGCTGTGGCATTGAAGGAGTTAAACAGAAAATAAGGGAGCATAAGCAGGAAAATGTGATTAACCAGAATTCTAGGGCACCAACAGAAAATGAGGGGAGAAAAAAAAATATATATATATAAGAGGTCGAGCACAGAATGGGCAATACATTAGGTATAGTAGTAAGGGACATGTATGAACCCTGGAAGAAAAGGTAAGGAGAACAGACAGTAATAATATATAAATACAAGGACAGGTCTATGTTAAGGGAACTAAACTAGAGATGCCGATAAAGGGGTAACGGATAAGAATAAGATACCAGGTAATTAAGACTTGCCACACTGGAAATAAAGAGTATCATTATAGACGTACCCATAGAGGGAGGTCAAAAAGTTTGGTAGGCACAGGTACGGATATCACTTTGATAAAAAAAAAAAGGACTCAAACCTGGGAATCAAAGATGTCATCGCCAATATTAGCAGGTTAGCCACAAAGTAAACTGCCACGAAAGGAAATTCAAGATTGACATTTGATTACGGAAATATTGATATAATTCATACATGTCACATTGTCGCAATGTCCAAACTCATGTATCATTGGAAAGGATCTCCTCCTAAGTTTAATTGGCAACAAATTATGTGTATACTATGGGATAATGAAGGTAAATGGTAATGTGATTTTGTTTACAGGTGTGCCTCAAGGCCAAATGCGAAAAAATAATACTAGTGAATACACATGACATAGGGATAGGCCTAGTAAGAAAAAGCGAACTGGCCAAAGGTGTATACTTAGCAGATAGTTTCACTATAGCAAGGTATGGTGTATGAAATTGTGCTGTAATAAATATAAATGAGGATGATATTGAGACAGATGTTCCAACAGTAGAATTAGATACTACACCAGTACAAAATACTTACGTCGTAAGTGTTGGCAATACCACAAATCAAATTAGGTTACTTGAAACCATCCTATGAGTAGGTATATCATTACCTGAACAGGAGAGAAGGGAATCAATAAAATTATTTTCTTTTTACCCGGAGATAAATTAACATACACAAGCACAGTGGAACATGAGATACAGACAGCTCCAGATGCAAAACCCATATACACGAAACACTATTGTATACCGGAAGCATGTAAGGAAGAGGTAGATAGGCAGGTAAAATCAAGCTAGCTGATAGTATCATAAAGGAAAGCAGGGGTCCATGGAATTCACCAGTGTTGGATGTACCGAAAAAAATGGACACTAGTGCGAAACCAAAATTTAGGGTAGTTTTGGATCTGAAGGGCATAAATAAATTATCAAGATATGCTGTAATAAAGATTGCAGTAATAACAGAAATACTTGACAGTCTAGGACAGGCTAAGTACTTCATGACGCTCAATGCAAATCAAGGGTACTAACAGTGTAAAATTAAAGCTGAGGATCAACCAAAAACTGCATTCCATACACCTGCAGGCCATTTTGAGATGAAGTGCATGAAATTTAGGCTTAATTTACAAGGCTACATTTACAAGGCTGATGAATACAGTATTGTCATGATTAATCAGAATAAGATGTTTATTTAGATGATTTAATAGTATATGCCCAATCTGTATCATTACATAATGAAAAACATAGGGAAGAGTTCTGATAGATTTAAGGAACAAAATTTAAAGCTGGAACTGGGTAAATGCACATTTCTAAGGACAGAAGTTGCATATTTAGGATATGTGATAAGCAAGAAGGGAGTGCAAACCCAACCCTGATAAAATCGCTAAAGTAAAAGATTATTCATGATCCCGATCAGTCAAAGAAATAAATATGTTATGTAGACTGGCCTCATATACCAACGTTCCATACAAGATTTTAGTAAGATTGCTAAACCTCTCTATAATTTATTAAAAAAAAGATGTATTTGAATGGACTACGGAACAAGAACAAGCATTTCAACTTTTAAAACAAAAACTTACTGAATATCCAGTACTCCAATACCCTGACTTTAATAAGTCATTCCTATTAACCACAGATGCAAGCCAGTATTCAGTAGGTGCAATTTTATCACAAGGTGAGCTAGGAAAAGACCAACCAATAGCATATTCAAGCAGGACCTTAGGCAAGGCAGAAAATAAAGAGTCGGTAACTGAAAAGGAAATAACAGGAATAGTTAGTGGCATCAAAGATTTTCGGCCATACTTATTAGGGTGTTATTTTACAGTAATCACAGACCATAAGCCCCTACAGTATGTATTTAATATTTAATACTAAGGAGCCCAGCTCCAGACTTTTGCGATGGCAACTAAAATTGGCAGAATATTCTTTTGACATCAGGTATCAGGAAGGCAAAACAATTCATCATGCAGGCGCATTAAGTTAAGCCAAATTCTCCCAGTCGTGTCCGTCTACAATAGCGGCAAGGACAAACAAATTTGTGTTCTTCAGAACACAATAGGTAACGAAATGGAGGGAGATAGTAGCAATGAGGAAGGAGATAACCCCGAAGGTCAGTACACCATTATAAGTGAAGCAAGAAGGAATATTACATTAAATGCACAGTTCTCCCATTGGAGGTCATTATGGTATTACCTGTACCCTAGATAAACTAAAAAAATATGTGCAACGGCCATGGATGAAGAAGGATGTTGAACAATATATTAACAAGTGCGATTCTTGTCAACGTAATAAACTGAACAAGCCCTACACAAAGACTCCTTTGGTGATTACAGATGCACCTTCCGTGCTATGGGAGAAATGCAGTATCGATATAATGGGACCACTAACGGAAACGGAAGCCGGGAATAAATATATTTTGACATTTCAGCATCTATTATTGAAGTTCATCGTAGCTGTCCCCATAAAAGATCAGACTTCAGAAACTATAGCTAAGGCATTTGTGGAGCACACAATTTTGAAATTCGGGATACCTCAAGTGTTATTAAGTGATAGAGGAGCTAATCTCAATAGCAAGTATGTAGATTATTGAGAATCGAAAAAACTGAAACCACGATTTACCGTCCCCAAAGTAATGGTTCTTTGGAACAATACCATAAAGTATTAGGAGAATATCTTAAGACATTTTGTATCTATAAATCAATTAGATTGGGACCAGTGATTAGCACATGCCACATTTGTTCAGAACACGCCTACAAGTCAGTCACAGGAAATAATGCAGTTCAAACTACTGTATGGTAGAATGGCAAATATACCAGGAATGTTGTAGAAAGAACAGACTGAAATAGTATACGATGCCAAGGATAGGGTAAAGGAATTTTAAAAAAAATTTCAAGATTTATTTAGGTTTGCTCACAAAAATTAATCTAATACCAAGAAAAGAATGAAACACAAATATGATAAAAATTTATAAATGATGAAGTTTTCAGAAAAGGAAATCAAGTGTTACTATATGACAAATCCATGTGTAGGACGGAGATCACAGAAATTAGATTGAAAATATGTTAGCCCTTACGAAATCTAGAAGTAGATGGGGTAAATATCACCTTAAAGTTACCCAGAAACAGAGTAACTAAAGTACATGCTAACCATTTAAAGCTGTATATTTAAACATATTAAGAAGGTTGATTAATTATGTTGCAGATGGTGGTTCAAGTACTCAACCTCGCCTCTCAAGACCTCGATGTTGAGAGCCGTCCAAATCTCTTCACTTACTCATCAGATGTCACATCAGGTTTTTACTACGAATTCCAAGGAAAACACAATTATATAATACCGAGTGGCAATTAATAACATATGTAAATATCAGTGAACTAGAATTTGTGAAGTAAAGGCTTGAGAACTATATTAAGGCCACAAATGTGTTATGCAAAAAGGAAAAACTTGCTTCTATAAATAAGTCATTGTGTGCAAATACCATTGATAAGTTGTATAAGAGATTAGAGATGTGTGAGAAAACCAAAGTGAATTGATAGGTATACCTAAGGCAAAGGAAATAATTTGTTTGGCCACTAAATATGGTACGTCAAATCAGTCAAATTTTATTTGGCACACTATATGAAGATGATGCAACATTTTATAATGATAAGATCTAGCAGGTAGATAAGGAACAGTTAAATTTCTTAACACTAATTAAAGCACAAATTATTGTAGTAAAGTCTACCCTTACAATAACTAATTGTACCATTAAGGATGTGTCCGCCAATCATAAGAATTAATGGAAGGCTTAGATAAATAATGCAAAAAGTAAATGTAAGGAATGCAAAATTTTCAAATGTCATGTCTCAACAAAATAAAAAAATACTAGTCGACGAACATCTAACTTTATTAAATATAGAAATTGAAATGATACGAGATCAATTTGAGATTTTAAGTGCAGTCATAGAAGCAATTAAGGGTAATGTAAACCCTCATAACATAACACCCTCACCAATATTAAAACATTTCCAAAATTTCACTGTAGGAAACCAACCAGAGTTAGAACTACCCCTATCAACATGGAAAGGGATTACAACAGGTAATAAACCTAGTGACTCTAGAAGTCTACAGTCATGAGAACATGCTTTGTTACGTAATCAGGTTGCCGTTAACCGGCCACTTGATTTTTGATACGTATAAGATAATTCCCTTGACACTACCATCCAATCTAGGAGAAGGTAAATATATTGTTTATCAGGCATAGTAAAGATTATATTTTAATGGAAAAGGCCAAACAATATTATGAAAAAATGTCTTCCCAAGCATTTGGAAAGTGTAAGTCTGTATCAAAGTTATTGTTAGCATGTAAAAAAAAGTTTCCTCTTGTATCCACATATAATGGCGAATGTGAAGCCAAATTATTGTGTGACCAAAATATCATTCCGGAAGATTGTAATAAATGTGTGATTACACTAGATAATAAATTGTGGTTACCACTAACAGGAAACGAGTGGCTATATGTAGCACCAAAAAGAGCGAAAAATTACCATTTTATGTAATAAAGTAGAACCATTTGATATAAAGATAGAGTAGAGAGAAATTAAAATTTTTGGACAATTGTAAAGGTTATAGCACATATGTTTCACTAAACTCACAGTCAGAGACGAGTAATAGAAGCTATAAAAATATTATCATTAATCTTCCCGATTTTGATCGTTGTGAAAATCTACCCAACATAGTAAACGAAGACAAGCTAAGAATAAGCATTACACTGAAACCCTTGATAAATCAACTAGACAACTATATATAGCCAGTCATAAGGTAGAGGAAGTGGAAAAGTCAATAGATCAAGAGAAATGGAAATTGTTACACTCCAACAAAGTATTCAATATATCTATTATTTCATATGTTATTATCAGTGTTCTTATATTGTTAACATGTCTATGTCAAAAAATGAAAATGTTGCAGGTGGTTGTGGAGTAATATGTGTAAATATTGGAAAGATGACAATAACTGTGGAGAATGTGCCTCCATATGTTTCGCCCCACTATAGTAAATAATGTCAGTTCACCTGCTATAGTGAACGTAGATAATGAAACACAACTGACACGTGACAGACCCGGCTGATTGGCTGCCCACGTCCCTGGGTGAGTTATTTGTCACTAGACGAGTCAACTCTTTGGGTGGCTAGTCGTCTCTTGGCACTGGTGCCAGACGGGAATACAATACTGGTCTAGTATGCCGCCGGCTTGGTACGAAGTCCGAATCGGGCAAAACCACTCTGCGTGGTGTAGGCTTTGGGTGTGAGACCGAGTTCAAGCGAGCAGGATAGTGGATCTAGCCTGTATGGGGTATTGCTTGTGTAGATCCATCGGCCCTGGTTGCGCTTGACTGGAGCGTGGGGAGTGCATTTGAGGTGATGGTGTTTTCTACGGTCGTTGTGCCGCTAAGTACTGCTGGTGTGTAGGTGCACCTCTCGCCAAACAGAATCTCCTGCACCACTGGATGGCATCCTTCCGCTATACGGGTAGGTGGATCGAACAGTGCTGTAGGAGTGACGGTGGTACTGTTATGGTGAGTCGTCGCAGTAAAGCAGCTTGTTCACGTGGACTCAGTAGTCCGAACTCGCTGGGAAGGCTGCTATTCCCTTGTGGATCTTTAAGAGATAGCCATCCAATTTATTGTCTTCTTCTGAACACCATCCTTGCGGGTGTAAAGCATTTGGCTCTAGACTAGGATCGGGCCTGCAGGAATTAGGCAGTCGACAGGTTGGAGTGCAAGTATAGGTGCGAATTGCTGTGAAATTAAGTGTAAAGTTGAACGGTAAACAGAACAACCTATAATCACAAATTTTATCAGAGAATAATATATTTTAAGGAGTAAAAATTATAACAACAAATTTAGGTCATGTGCAAGTGTTTGTAGACATACAATAACAGTTTCAAATGTCTCACAACGTGAAATAAAGTTTCTTGTGGTAAATATTATGGTTCTGTAGCACAGATAACAAGGAAAAATAAGTCTGACGTAAGCATAAATATTTTGTGTCAAAGCGATCATCGGCAAAAAGTAATCAAATGTAATTTTCAAAACAATATACAGTACAAACTTTACATGGGGTGTGTAAGGGCTAACCCTACAGATGCCCCGTTAAGTTTATGACTAGAATTTGCCTTTACAGTTAAAGAAAAATTATAGTTTAACAAACTTCCTACATGAAGCACACATGAAGTTTGGCACATGGAACATATGTGTAACAGGTTATGAAAGCATCAAAGTGTTGTTATGACAATAGAAGCAACTTGATAAATGTTAATACATGAAAATCTCAGTGATAACATTACACAGAGCAACCAATATACTCTTACAATAATGGCAACAACATTATAATTAACATAATCAAGACATTCAAAAACACATAAGTCAAACATAGAAAATCACTTCTTCATAAACAATTTGTAGATTAAATAGAAATTCTTGAAAGAGAAACAAAAATAAAATTCAATGTACACTTCAATCGTATCCAATCATAAGCAGTTTGTCAATGATTCAAACCACTAGGTTGTTAGTTGCACGCTGATTGGCTAACAAAATGTTCGGCACAGTAGTGGCATGGGGTACGGCATAATGTCAGTGTCAATATGGCTGCCACTGGTGATGCGTCCGTCGGTTCGGGTAGACTCGGTAGCCATACTTTTTGTAGTAGAAAACGTTGTTGGCGTCGGTTCATCTTATAGCAGAAAAGAAGGGCCGCTCACAAAAATATCACCTAACCTTTGACGGCCACATGAGAATAACCACCTAAGCTATGACGGGATATGGACTGAGAAAGTTTTATAAACACAAGATGCTGACCTACTAGGCGGAGCATATAAAATGGTCACAGAGACCCCCTCTTCATCCCAGTGACTTGACAATGCTTGAGGTACCATAACGTTAGTTGCCAGAGCTAGCAATGAGAGCATCACAACACCGAGGCCTAGAGGAGCTCTGGATCCCTCTTCTGTGTTAATTGGTGAGCATAACTCAAGCAAACAGTTAGGACGTAACGTTATCCTTAGAGACCCCATTGTCCCCATAAGCGTTAATTAATAACTGGCAAGGTTAGATACTTTGAATATATTGTAACTTGAACAGCACCGAGCCCCCTATGAGTAACTTTTAACTGAATACTTATTGTCTACTCATTTATTTTAACGTGCTGTAACAACTCATATATATATATATAAAGAAGTTGTGTTATGAACTTGCTGAAGTTGTTAGTGAACTAGTTCAGCTATATCCCTGAATAAGTACGTCTACCCCATTCTAATCTTGATAACAGATTGAATATGAGATATTATTCGTTCAGTGGTCAGAACAGGAGTAAGGGAAGGGGAGATGCTACAATCTGCAGGTAAGTCCATCTGCAACCTTGCAGAACAGTTCTTGGTACATGCAACACATTTCAAACACAGTTTTTTACCACACTAGACATCAGCAATAATTTGGCGGTTAGGCACGGACTTCACTTGTAATGGTTTTTTACATTCAGCTTTTCATACAATGTTCATATTATATATATATATATATATATATATATATATATAATATATATATATATATATATATATATATATATATATATATATATATATATAAACATTGTATTTTTTACCCTGGCCAACTTTCAAAAGTCACAGTAATAACAACTTCTCTTCTTGCTTGATGTAAAGTTTATGAGTTCATTCATAACATGTGTTGAATGCCTCACTGTTAACTATCCACATATCACAAGAGAGATTGATCGGTCAATGTAGAATGATTTATTTGGTACGTTGCCGAGCTAATCTCCAATCTAAATTTCCATATCAGATGAACCTAGCAACAATCTAAGGGATGAAGAACTTGTACAATGAAAATCTATTCCCATTGTCCTAACAACATTCTGAAAATCCCAATAACGTAATATTCTAACAATATACTGATGTTATAGTCCATTCAGGCTTTCTTCGGCCTTTTGGAATCAAACCTTTGAAAAATCACCCTAGGCGTAACATGTCAACGTGTTGTGTTCAATCACTTGTATTCCAAAATTATATAACCCTGTGATTAACGTTAAAGTACTGTGTTCTTGAATAGATTAATAACCTAATTAGTATCTTCTATAACTTGTAATATTCATTTTGTATTAAATATGAATCAACAACAGCGAGAGCAGCAACATGTTGGCAACGGCTGATAACAGTTCATAGTTACAATATTTTTTAACTTCGTTTTTATGTATACTGTTTGTAAATTAAATGTTGCCAAATGATATATTTGTATTGTTAGGTAGCACTGACGGAAACACATTTTATTGCTGCAGTAAAAAATATGAGCGGAAATTACCATGCGTAGACTACCTCTAGTGAAACGGTGTTTTTTTTTTTTTCCATTCGGAAGAAAAATTTAAGTGAACGGATTCATGCCGCTCTCTCTCGTTTTCTCTCTTTTGGGGAGTTCGTATCACCTGTGTGGCAGGAAAAGTATAAATATTATTTATAATTTCAGCACATTTTACACTAATTACAGCAATAATAATGATGTTTGAAATTGTAATTTACAACTGAAACTAGATTTTATTGTTTAAATACCTATTATACGCTATTTAGATGTGATGCGATGGCACGACACTTACAAATCCAGCAGGATGGCAGACGTGGTGTGGAAAGGTGAATCTAGAATCACGCAGTTGTCCCAACCCAACATGGGGGGCGATTATACCCATTGCCTTACGACTGGCAATGATGTGGCGACGTGTCAATGACACTGCATGTTTCCGAACAAAGCATCAAGTCCTTACTCGTGTTTTTTTAAACATCCTAGCAAGATACAATGTTGTAATAAAAATGTGTTTCCATGGCAGGGTTAAAAGTGTTGTGTTGTGATCGCTATGTTTGAAAGTGCGTGGTGGCTGCATTGTAATCGTTACGCAGGCCAGGTTTGTTTGTGTGTGTGTGGATTTCCAATATGTGCAAAATATATACGTTTTAACCATGGACTGATGTTATGACGAAGTTACTTATTGAAATTCACGTGTGTTTATCACCACATTGTACCTTTGCGGTAGGTGTTTGAAATATAGTTGTGAAACGAGCTTATGTTTCTGTGATTTGAATGTCTGCCAGGATGCCCTCAAAATACTAAGCCCAACTAGATAAATTTAAATAAATAATACAATAAACATACAAACCAGAAGTACCAATGCATGTAAACATTAGAAGAATAAACGTTACAGTAGGGCTATGTGTTTGCATGTTCACCACTATCTTTTAAGTTTGTCGATGCTACAAACAATACGTGACACAAGTTCCATGCTTGAATTTAATGTGCCCTTCATTTTAATTTTTATTCCAAATAAGGTCGTACTTTTAACGAAATAACACAATAAATATTAATAACTAACAACAGGTTAAATACAACTGTTGTTTCCGCCACAGTTGTAACAAACACTGTCATGGCAAAATATTAATGTGTATTATGTGTAACGTGCTATATTGTAACAAATAGTTATAAAGCTGACCAAAATATTGTTACAGGCCTAAATTGTGAACATTCGTAGGAAATAAGACAGCATTCTTTGAACAGCAACCAACACATTTGACAGTTATAAAAGTAGACATCACATGGCAGTGTTTGTTTACGTGTAGCGGGAGGATATGTAATCAGTAACCAAAAGTAGATATTTAGCAGGGCTTCAGAAAAGGCAGACGTAATCGTGAATCAACTATAAACGGAAATTGACTCAAGACAACTGCAACACAAGTAATTTCACTAGGAAACATTATCTCAAAACATCTGCAACACTAACAAGGAGAAAACAAACAAAATATGCTAGCCACTCAACAATAACAAATATATAACATAATACTGTTGTGGTAAAACGTGTTGTCCGTCACTACGGGAATACTCTGAGAAGATAAAACCTACAACAATGCAAAATGTCATCATTTCCCTGACATAATAAAGGTCCAATCTCTTTCTTTTCTAGTTCGAGATGGGATTTATCATCAAACTGGTGAGTAGCCTACAAGGTTGTCGACACAGTAGACACATGGATAGGCGGGCTTTTACTTATGTGTTAATTATGTATGTGTGTTTATGTTAAAATCTCCCTTTATAACTTGGTATAGGGTGCAGTAGTTAGGGCCACATGTGAATTACAAATAATAAAAGCTGTGACGTTAACAAAATAAATCACGTTTTCTGTAGTTTCAGCCGTATAATGAACACGTGCAAACAATCTTTCATTTCTTCTACATTGACTCAAGATAACAGCAGCACATAAAAACAGCATAAGTACATGACCTTCAGGACAGCCGTGAGATGCCGTGTAGCGATGCATCATTATAGGAGCATTTTCATCACATTCTTATATTTCTTCCGGGAAAGGTGAACATATGTGACAAGTGGCGCAACAACACTGATATAATACATAGACCCTTAAATACAAGTACATATACAAGACACTGCAATAACATTTCAATATATACATTTGACCCTTTCACTTTAAGGCTCAAACATTATAATAGCTTTGGGCATTAATAAAGTGTAACACACAACGTAGAGAAATTGCTCTCGGCAGCATATCTACCCCGTCAAATTACAACATCGCTTTTTAAAACTTTCTTAAGGTGGCTACACACCTTCTGCTGTCTGGTTTACTTCGCCATAGCTGAATTTTCAAATAGGGTCAAGTAGGGTTTCAACTGTGCAATATTACTCTAGCCTACGGCATACTTGCCAACTTTCCACAATTCAAATTATGAAGATATTTTGAAATTCTAAATATTTGGTGTCGAAGTGATTGTCGGCAAAAGGTAAACAAACGTAATTTTCAAAACAATATACAAACTTTACATGGTGTGTGCGAGGGCAAACCTTACAAGATGCCAAATGGTATAGGTCTTATATCCTTCCAAGGCGGTGAAAATGGCATCTTGGAGAGCACTAAAAATCTAGTTAATCCCAGTCTGACTTCTTCTCGAACTGTCTGCTGGATATTACATTACACTGGGCGTCTCTCCATACACCTTCCAACCCTATCAATAGATTGGCAGACTTGGCAAAATCTCCAACATCTCAAGAGCCCTTATTTACAACGGTCTGTCCATATTCGTATGTAGGAGAGAGCCCATTTTCTGGGTCTTCAACCCAAGACAACTTGCAAGAAACGGAAGTTACGATGACATAGTTCCTATGATGTCATTATGACCGAAATTTCTAGCAATAAGTTTATTCTCAGTGGCCTATCTTAGCCAGGTATTTAGCTCAAAACTAAGATGAAATATAGCTTATCACACTCAGATTACTAATATATTAACAGTGATCTGATTCAGTGCATGGAAACCAAGTTAAAAGAATAAATATTACAGATGTAGTTTACCATAATAACATATATAAAATTTATGTCACATTTAATTTCTAGGAAAGGGTATGAAATACAATATTTAATTTAATTATTATATTATATTAGGGCTATGTTTAGAAACAAAAATAGAATTTTTAAAAATATTACACGCAAAATATTCAGGTTATACAATGTAAACATACAGGTGAAAAACTGAAGTAAACAAACTTTAGAAGTCTGTAGTGGTTTACCACCAAAATAGATGTAATTGAATAGACCTACCTAAATTGACAATGTTACCAATACAAGTTACAAATAGGATAGTGAGGAGGGGTATGATCTGGAGGGAAATTGCTGGGTAAAATTTTATCATGCAATTATACATATTTTTTATTTGTTTTACCACTCAATTTCCCTGATCTTCAGACCTCCCCACTATCATTTTTGAGGTTTGTGTTGGTTATATCTTGATGCCCCTAGTAAATTTGTGTTCTATGCAAGTAATTAGTAGAGTGGAATTATACCACTTTCAGAGATTTTTCCCTTCACAAAAACTCCTATTCTAGAGTTTTACCATCCGAAGTTGGCAGAAGTGGCAACGTGTTGCTGAACGAAGTGTTGCAAAATTTACTTAAAATTACCACATCAAGTTTGTGCACATTGTGTTTTTTAAACCTACCAAGGTAAGTTACGATGTGATAAATCTGTGTTTCCACAACAGGAATAAATATACTGTAAAGTGTGTCGTGCCCGCTGCATGTGAAAGAGTATTGTTGCCTTTAAATTATGCTGGACCAATGCACAGTGTGACTGCAAATATTGGACATGCAAAATTTGTATGTTTTAACCATAAACTCTTTTTATGACTAAATTAATTATTTGAAGGTCTCATCTGTTTATTTATCACAACTTGTAAATTTGCCCTAGGTGTCTGAAACACAATTGTGTAATGTGCTTATGTTTTTATGTTTCTTTGATTTGAATGTTTAGCTAAGTCTAGCCAGAAAATTTTAAATAATAATTAAATGAACCTAGCAAAAACTAAGTACCTATGCAAATAAATATATGAGACGAATGAAAGTTTCGGTAGACCTAGTTGTGTATACATGCACCACTATCTTTACCGAGCGAGGTGGCGCAGTAGCAAGTAACTCACTGGACTCACATTAGGGACCCAGGTTCAATTCCTGATCCAGCCATCCTGAATTCTGTTTTCCTTGGTTTTCTGAAATCACTCCAAGCAAATGCTGGGATGGGTCCCTAACAGAGGCCATAGCCAATTCCTTCCCATTCCATCCCCAATTCCTCTTCTCAGTGAAACCTGCACCATCTCTAATGACCTTGCTGTTGACGAGACGTTAAGCCCAACTACCTACCTACCTACCAATAAGCCTATGTTTAAAGTCTATTGCTGCTTTAAGTTGCACACTTGAATTTACTGTCTCCGTTGGACTGTTTGCTCCTTTGTTTTAATATTTATTCCAACTGAGGCCGTCCTTTTAACGAAATAACCCAACAAATATCAATAATAAGAGGTTAAATACTACAGTACTTTCCAGCACAGTTGTAACCGGGTTAAACACAGTGATTGCTAAATATTAATGTGTATCCTATTACGTGTAATATGCTACATCGCCTAGGTATAACAAGTATGCCTGTCTACAATCATGTTGACACAAAGCGTTAAACATCACCTTAAGAAAACTGGCATCTATACAATCAACGTTAACAGGAATAAAAATAAAAAGAATGTAAGTGAATATATAGTAAAAATATTTTTCTTTGTGTTTGAAATTTAAAAAGAACCTTTTGTAAAAAAAGAGATTCTGCAGAGACTTAATAGTTACACTCAATTATTTTTTAATGTATTTTTCAATATTTGTATATTGATTTCGTATAACATTAACAAATTAAATACGTACAGTGATAGATAGATAGATAGACCTGCTACCAATTGTCTGCAACATTTGTTTTCACTTGTTTGTTATGTCTTGAATTCTGATTGGCTGGCACAAAATGCAAAGACTTGAAAGTTGGTCAACTTCTAGTACGCTGCATTTTACGTTTAGCGCTATGGCGACGTTTAACATCAGTTGTAGCCAGAGCGTACATGATTTACAGATTCATGACTTATTCAGATACATACATACACTCGCAATTAGGCTACCGCCCGGTGGCGAGCTCTCTCAACTCTCCTTCACCCAACCAACTCCTTTTCCACTCCCTTCCTGAATTTACCAACCCCTCTAACAGATACCAATTCCTCCCTCAACACATTCTACTCCCTCACAGACCTCACAGTCACAGTATTGTGACTCGTCGTAGCGTCAACATGATTGTAGACTAGCCTTTAACAATGTAAAATAATATAACCTATCGTCAATACAGACATTGTTAAAGAACACTCAAAACTGACCTAATATGGCTGTAGACCTCAATTGTAAACATTTGTACGAAACGGTTTTTGAAAATTGACAGAATTCTCTGTACAACTAAAAACAGTAAACAAAGCTTCAACAGTTAAAATGAGGAAGTCTAATTACAGTGTTTGTGTTTAAACGTAACAGAAGGATACACATATAGTAACCAAAAGTAAAACTTTTAACAAGAGCTTCTGAAAAGTGTTATGTAAACATGACTCGACTATACTAATATTTTTTTATATACAACAGTAATTTATATAATGGTCTTGCTTGATTACAGTTTTCGTACAAAATGTGCCCCCTGAAACCACGATGAAGCCTAATTACACTTAAATTTTGATTAGGAATGAGCTCTTGTAAATTGATATTTAAAAACATATAAACTTAAAATCTAGCAAAATATTTTAGTGTTACAAAATATATATGCTACCTTCTTTTATATGTAACATAAGTAGCACTTTTATCAAATACTCCAATGGAAGTCACTCTCCTCCCACCTTGAGATGGAGCAACTATGGCTCTTGTCCAAACCCGTTGTATTGCATTTTTCTCCGGCGGGTAAAGACAAACCAACCCCAAAAAACCATCAATTGTAAGCATGAGCTAAGTTCACAGCTGTAGTGTAGCCAGACATTTTCTAGAGCTCATTTTCATAAAATTTGGTAGACTACAATAATTCCATAGGTACGTTCAAAAAAAGTACTCACACAAAAATATCAGAAGCAGCACCAGTAAACAGATAAGGAATTAAGATTTAAAATTGAAAAGACTAACACTGATGAACACACAATTCTTTATCACTAAAGTTAAACAAAACAAGAACCACATTAGCCGCGCGCCCAAACCCAGTGGCATAGATACGATAAGACAGGTATCGAGCATATCGCACAACGAGAGTAATACGGCCAAATCTGCAAAATCTCAAGTTTTTCACGGGGCCAACACAATACACGTTTCTATGGGTGCAACGCAAAATTTTCTCTTGCGTCGCACCGAAATGAAATTAAATATGTAAAAACAGAGGTGAAAAAAGTTGCGTACCAACGCTAAAAGCAAAGAAAACTGCGCCCAAGAAAATACCTCGGCACAAGTTCAATTATTGCTCGCGATGCGCATGCACAGTCAACGTATGTAGCTGACGAGCAACATGGTTAAATGTTGTCGGTGCAAACTGTGTAAATTACTAATTTAGAGTGATTTCAACAACAACTTGAAGTGGTTAAAATGGAGAAAGAATGTTGTTAAGGGTGCTTCTGGCTTAATTTTCACATAATATAAAACACTTTTATTTCCATCAAAACAGCCCCAAAAACAAGTTTTTATTGAAGTGGTTAAAACTTTTTTCTTCTTATTTGGGACGGGAAATTGTTATGTAACACAAAAGAGTCTCGTATCAATAACTGTCGAAGGGTGCGGCTACGCTTGGTGATAAAAATGCTTATGGCACGATATGAATGTTACTTTGAACACAACAAAAGCAATAAATACTCACTCCTAAGTTATGGTTCAATGTATTCATTATTTTCTTGATCTTCCTTTCATTTACATAGAACATACTAGATTTCCTGGTTGTGGAAATTGGGATTAGCAGAGTGAGGGAAGTGCAAATGGCAGAAAGGTTGGTGTGGCAGTATGCTAGAGCAAACAAGAAGGGGGCAGAAATTTTCCTGAGAGACAGGTTTAAAAAATAGTTTATGGAGGAGGATGTAGAGGAATTGCGGAGGGAGTTTAGAGAATTAATGGAGGTTATGTTGGAGAAATTTGTGCCAATGAAAAGGCTACGAACTGGGGGAGATCCGCCATAATATGGACAGGAGATTTTGAAAATGAAGAAGTGCAGAAAATTGCATGCCAAGTGGAGAAATGAACGGATGATAAGATCTAAAGAAATGATTAAACAAATGGGTAGGGAGTTTGAAAGGAAGATCAAACAGTCAAAGAATGTATTTCTGGGGAACATGGTAGAATAAGGAATAGGCAAGGAATGGGGTAAATTGTTTAGGTATGTTAGGAGGTTAAGGGGAGGAGAGGAAGGGATCCCTCAGCTAACAGGAAGGGATGGTAGGCATGCGACAAATGACCAAAAAAAATCGGAGATGCTGCAAGGACAGTACTAGTCAGTGTTTGAGGCAAAGGAGGGTTGGAATAGGATGGCAAACAGTGTTCGGGGGGGGGGGGGGTTAGTGAGTTTAAGATGAGGTAGTAGGAGATAGAAAAGGTAATTAGGGGTTTGGAAAGCAGTAAGGCAGGGGGTCCAGATGGGATAGGAAATGCAGCACTAAAGTTTGGTGGCAGGGAGTTGGCAAAATATTTAGAAGTGCTGTTTAAAAAGTCTTTAGGAGAGGGTAAGTAACCACAAGATTGGAAGGATGCTATGGTGTTACCTATACACAAGCAGGGAGAGTATAGGGGGAGGCCTGGCAGCTACAGACCAGTGAGTCTCACATCAAGTACAGGAAAAGTAATGGAGAGGCTGGTGGTGCAGTATGTGGTGAGGGTTATGAAAAATAGGAATTGGTTGTGGGAGTCCCAGCATGGTTTCAGGAGGGGAAACTCATGTGAGACTCAGCTGGCTGGGTTATTAGAGGATCTGGTGCAGGTAGTTGGTGAGGGGAAGCAGGTGGATGCCTGCTTCAAAGATTTTGAGAAGGCATTTGATAAGGTGCCCCATGGGACATTGATGAGGAAAGTGGAAGCGCTGATACCAAACAGGAGGGTAGTGAAATGGATAGGGGACTTTCTCAGGGGGCGAAGGCAGAGGGTGAAAGGGGGGGAGGCAATATCGGAGGAAGAAGAGGTTACATCAGGGGTGCCACAGGGAAGCGTGCTGGGTCCTTTGTTATTTACCATAAGGGTAAATGACATGGGTTTGGGGATTAGGGGAGAAATCAGATTGTTTGCATACGATTGTGTTGTATATGCTGAGGTGGGAGAGGGGACGGAAATTTACAGGCAGACATTGATAAGATATGGTCCTGGACCTGAAAAAATAAAATGAAGATAAATGTAAGAAAAACTAAGGTAGTGAGGTTCACAAGGAAGAAGTTGATAAGCATGGACATGTACAGATGGGAGGGGCAAGAGATAGCAGAAGCAACAGAATATAAGTATCTAGGGATTGTACTGCAGGGAGACCTCAGGTGGAAAAAACGTGTAGAGAGGGTGGTTGAAAAATGAAGAAGGGCTCTGGGTATGCTGGGAAGAAAGCTGAATGGAGTCAGCTGTGAGGTGAAGGAGAAAGTGTATGGCACAATGGTATGGCCAATCTTAGAATATGCTGCAGCAGTATGGAACCTGTATGTGGAGGTGGATGTGCAAGATCTGGAAAAGGTGCAGAGAAAGGCAGCAAGATGGGTGAAGGGTAGGTGAAGAAAGCAGGGTCAAGATGGTGAGAAATAATGGAACTATAGGCCATAAGTGATGATGAGAGAAATGGGGTGGAGCTTATTGAAGGACAGGAGGAAAGTTGAACGGTTAGTCAGGATGTACAGGGTTGGTGAATGAAGAGGGTGGATGGGGAGGGCTAAAATACAAGCTAAGTAAGGGGGTGTTTAAAGGAAGAGGAAACAACAGTGAGAAGCTTCAGAAAGTGTGGAGGAGAACAGAGCGTGGTAAGCATTCCATGCTTATGAAGTCTGTGAGGGAGTGGAATGTGTTGAGGGAGGGATTGGTATCTGTGAAAGGGGTTGGTAAATTCAGTAAGGGAGTGGAAAAGAAGTTGGTTGGGTGAAGGAGAGGTGAGAGAGTTTGCCACCGGGCGGTAGCCTAATTGCTAGTGTATGTATGTATATGAGGTTAAACTGCAATATTGACAACTTTTTATCTGTAATAACAACACAAAAAACCTTTCCATCATCTCCTTCGTTTACTTACCAACAGGAACTAGTGGTGGGCGATATTTTGCTACCTGTGATTCGGGATCAGTGACTCAGAAGTCACCGTAAGTCCGGTGACGTAGTTTACAAAGTATCAGTGACAGTGTATCACCATAGTCCGGGCCCAGTTTCCAGTCCACCTAGACGAGAGTGCTGATAGTTACTGTCACTGGCGCCAGCATGGAAGCAAGTAATGGTAGACACGCTTGTGCGTGAATCTCCACACTCTGTGCAGCTTTTGTCCCTTGCCCCTTTTAATACAAAAAATTTCTCAAGCATGCTGCAGCATTTGTCATTTATCTCTGACTGGCAGAAATGCAATTGTTACGTTAATTTTGTTGTTCGAGTATTACTATTTATTTTGTAGCATGGAGGAAAATAGACTAAAATATAGTGAAATCTTAATAATTATTAGTTTTCAAAATAAAGTACCATTTAAGATATTACATATCTCGGTATATATTATATAATAATTATGTTAAAATGTGTCGCCTATTGGAAATCACACCTTTTAAAGGAAAAACTGTGCAATAATGTATCAAAGTTACTTAAATATAGTTATTTACACGGTGAGGACTATCACCTTGATATAAAAGACGAAATTTATATTTAAATTTCTAAACTATTATGCTTATAAATATAATAAAACAGTAAAATTTGTCTAAAGCAACGTTTGTTCATGATCCAGTAGTATTGTGTATATTGGTCGCAGCCATAATTCTATGACAAAACAATAACATTAATATATTTTAATTTGTATAAAAAAACACTCTTTATATTTTCCTTTGTGAATTTCCGAACTTGTAACTACTTCACACTCAAAAAACTTTTAACACATTTTTTACCAAATAAATAGGCTGGTTTGCAGAACACAAGGCAACTGATCTTATAAATAAAAACATATATTAATAAGAAAAACCAAATAAAATATTTTTTTCTTGTGAGATTGAAAGCAACTGGTTTGCTAATTTTTTTCTAATTTGGCTTGTTACCTAACATTGATGTGCTCGAGGAGTAACCTGTCACCACCACACTTACAGGCCTGCTTGTCACTGCTTAGCCTGGTCGAGTTGATGACATAGCACTGCTCGTAGCAGGTAACGTATTGTTGACCACAGGCACAGCACGTGCGTCACTGTGAGTCACCATCATCGATAAATGTCACCGATACTGCATCGTCACTGTCACGAGTATGGCTGTGACAGCAAAGTCACTGATTTTCTCGTCACTAACAGGAACAGGAAGGGATCATAGCTATGTATAACAAACGTTACACTTTTGGCGACCTTCATAACTTACCACCCTCCCTCGCCAAAAGTCTCTAGTCCCATTTCTTTACAATTCTTCAGAAAAAAAATTTTTTTTCTAAATGTCAGCATGTTGACTTACACTTTTAACAAATTGTACATCAATCTCACCTTTCTTAACTTTATTACGTACAAATCGATACTTCAAGTCAGTGTATTTTACCCTTCGAATATTTTCTGGATTCTTAATTACGGTAATACAACCTTGATTATCTTCATATGTTGTAATCATATCTAATTTGTCATTTAAGTCTGACAATTACTTTTTCAACCATAAACACTCACATACTGCAGTACTTAATGCTACGAGTTCTGCCTCTGACAAGGCTACACAATTCTGTTTCCTTGTCACCCAGGACATCACATTTCCATTTACCTTATACAAAAAACATGAAACTGATTTTCGATCATTTACACCTCCTCCCCAATCTGCATCGACAAAACAAGAAAGTTCAGGAGAATGGTTTCCTCTGTACACCAATCCCACTTCTGTGGTACCCTTCAAATACCTCAAAATCCTTTTAAATTGATACCATGTCCCATCAGTGGCTTTGTCCAGTATTATACTGTAGTAATTTACAGCAAAACATATGTCTGGTCTGGTATCCAACGTCAGATATATCAGACAACGTATCAGTTCTCTAAAAGGATTGGTTGTTACATCATTTTCATGTGTACAAGGTTTTATGTTTAGCTTTGGCTCAATTGGTGTTGGTGATGATATACAATTCCCAAATACAAATTTTTTTAAAATTACTTTAGTGAACTTGGTTTTGTAAATTTTCAAAACTTTGTTCTCCCTGTCGTGACTCATCTCCAATCCAAGATAATGTTTCAGTTTTTCTTTTTCTTTGACATCAAAATTTGATGCTAGATGAGACTTAACATAATTTATGAGATTTATGCTTGAACTGGTTAGAATAATGTCATCCACATAAAGCAGTGAATACAAAATTTCATCTCCATTCATCAATGTATACAGACAACAATTATTTACAGACCTTATAAGACTTAATTCTAACATAACCTTGTTAAACTTGTCATTCTAGCACTTAGGTGCGTGCTTAAGACCATACAGAAACTTATTTAATTTAAATACAGAGTTAGGCTTACAACTAACACCAACTGGTGGATAAATATATATACATCGTCATGCAATTCACTATTCAAAAATGCAGTTTTTTACATTCAACTGCTCAAAATGATAAGACTTCTGATTTCCAACAGTTAACAATGTTCTTCTGGTAGTCATTCTAGCTACTGGTGCATATGTATCATAGCAACTTGCATTTCCTTCTTGTGCAAAACCTCTTGCAACTAGTCTAGCTTTATACCTGTCCCTTACATCCTCCTCTAAGAGTTTTAATGCATATACCCACTTTGTATCAATAACTTTTATATCCCTTGGGTTTTCTAATTCCTCCCAAATTCTATTTTTTTAAATATACTCAATTTCCCTATCCATTGCTTGTAACCACATTTCCATGTAGACCCTTTTTTCTACTTCATTATGGTTCGTTGGAACATTCTTTACAAAACTCTTCACATTATATGCCATGTACATTTCAGAGTATTCAAACAATTTGGCAACCTTACACTATGTTTGTGATCCCTGAATACACATTCTTTTCCTTCTTCACTTACATCACTTACATCTACTGGACTGACACAGACATTTTCGGGTTCACTACAGTCCCCAGCATCCTGTTTACACTCTACAAGTTTTCATTCATTTTTTTATTTAAATATAAAATTACCTTCATCAAACTTAATTTCACGTGACACTATGATTTTTCCCTTTTCAAGATTCAATAGTCTATAACAATTTTGAAAATACCCCACTAATATACATTTTTCTGCCTTATTGTCTGACTTTGTACGCAACTCCTTTGGTACGTGGCTGTATGCTGCACATCCAAAAACCCTCAAATTTTTTACATTTGGCTTACACCCATACCAGATTTCAGCCAGTGTGACTCCTTCCACGCTTGCAGTTGGACTACGATTTACAATATAACCTGCTGTTCTGACAGCTTCTCCCCAAAGTTGTTTAGGTGCCCAAGATTCACTAATCATACTACATACCTGTTCGACTAAACTCCTTTTCATCCTTTCTGCCTTGCCATTTTGTTCAGGCATATATGGCACTGTGTAATCAAGAATTATGCCTTTATTTATACAAAAATCAATAAATTCTTGTGCAACTTATTCTCCTCCATTGTCACATCTTAGCTTGATACAAACTGCCAAAACATATTGCCTGGCATACTATAATAATCTTGAAAACCTTCTGTAACTTCACCTTTTGACTTGATCAGATACACCATTGTAAAATTTGAAAAATCATCCATGAATGTAACCAAATATTTATGACTCTCATTAGTAGTATGTGAAATTGGACCACACATATCTGAATAAACTATGCCTAACACTGTTACTTTTTGTTCTGTTACCAAATGGTAACCCTGTTATTTTCCATTTACACACTCCTCACAGAACTCAACTTTGTTCATATTTAACTCCTTGTTTATCCCTTCCACCATGTTTTGACTGACCAATTTCTTCATTTCAGAATAGCTTAGGTGACCTAACCTTCTAAACAATAGCTTATTTTCTTCACACTCTTCTTCAGTCACACAACTTTCAGCTGAATTTACATGCATTTTTAATTTATATAAATTATTTATAATACCATCTCCTATTTTGTGTTCCTGAAGGTACAACTGTACCTTACCATTCTGGAAAACAACCCTAATATTAGCATTTTCTAAACATTTCTCCAATAACAAGTTTTTCTTAGGTTTGGTACATAAAACACATTTTTTACAGCACATTTACATTCAGTTCTTTTACCCTCTACTTCCAAAAACCCATGAATATTTCCTACACCTGTTGCCTCAATCACACTATTGTGTTTAGCCACTGCTATCTTTACAGGCTCTTTCAATTCTACAAACTCAGATAATACAATTCTATCATTCAACCCTACCATACGATTTGTACACCTTGAATCTACACAGAAACTCACAACAGCATTTTTGGTAGTACTATCATTATCTGCTTCTATTTCACTTACAAAACAAATTTTGATACAATTAGGGTGAATAGTTTGACATTTACCTTGAGTATGCATGTCGACATAATTACTTTTTGGCTCACCCATTGTTGAGTAATGTTGAGATAGATTTTCCTCACGATCGAATTCTTGGATATGTCCGCTCTGGTGAACATTCCCATAATACCTTCCAGGTCGATGATGTCCATGAAACCCCTCTTGGTAACCCTGCTGAGTTGCTCCTCTTAAACTGTTCTTGGGTAGCTGCTTACAGATTCGACGAATATGTCACTTCTTGCCGCACTCATAACATATATTTTGAGTTGCTGATGAGAATGCCGATGGCACCACTGCATTTTGTACTTCAGTCTTAGTAGATTTGAACTTATGTTTTTCTTATTCTGCTCGCAGCTTACTCTTCACAAATTCAAACATTAATGTTTCTGGTGGCATATTTCCAATGACTGTAACCACTACATCAAATGACTTGGGTAAACTCAACAATAAATGGCGTATAGCATCATTATCATTTAATTCAGCACCAGTAGATTTTAACAGCCTTACCACTTCATCAAACTGCCTCAGGGAACTATCTATACTTTCACCTTCATTTAGCATCATTGACTGTAACTTCCTCTTCAAATACAATTGCCCAGGCAATCCCTTCTTCTCGTACAGATTTTCTAGGCATTTCCACATTTGGTATGCACTTACCTTATCCCGCAAATTTTCTATTTGAGAACCATCAACACATTGAGCAATTAAGTTTCTAGCCCGATTTTCTTTTTTCTAGTCTGAATCACATGTCGGTCTTCCATCTTCAATTTCAACATATTCCTTGTTAACACACTCAGAAACATCATTTTCCACAAGTAACATAAGCATTCTGAACTACCAATTGTAGTAATTCGAGCCAATAAGTGGTTCTACCATATAACCAACTTTATGTTGTGTGTACATTTGCTTTAATCCCTGAATAGCCACTTATCACAAAAAAAATACTAACTCTTACATCTTGCCATCAAATATCTTCACACGTACCTTGGCCATTCCGTGCATTGATATTTCCCTCGTACAGCTTTTCTTCAAAACTTTCGTCATGTGCTTGTGCATCGTGCTCTGGGCCCATAACCTGTTGCTTTGGAACACAGTGATAGCAATAAATACTCACTGCTAAGTTATGGTTTAATATATTCTTTATTTTCTTGATCTTCCTTTTATTTACATAGAACATACTAGACTTAAACAGCAATATTGACAACCTTTTATCTGCAATAACAACACACAAAACCTTTCCATCATCTCCTTTGTTTACCTATCAACAGGAACATTAAGGGATCATAGATATGTATAACAAACATTATACTTTTGGTGACCTTCATAACTTAACAATGAACACGAATATCGCTAGAAGTTTACCAATATAACATAAACTAAAAACACTTTATATAAACCTCAGTATTCAACTTGAGCACTGCACCGAATGCATTCGTCGAAAAAATATCAGCCATAAAGAAATTTGTAATGAACTTAAAATACACACGGAATAAAAGCACATTTTCTAAACAAAAAAGTAATTAAACACAATATTAGGTCGGTTAAACTTCGTACACAGTCACAAATCATAGTAATGCTTATAATATATGATATCACGTATCTTCTTTAACATAAATAACATCAAACACACAGGGTGTAGTAGTACAGATCCTTGTTATTTGTTTATTTTGAGGCTAGAGTATTTTATGTTTATGTTATGATACTTGGATTGCAGAAACATAATGTTTACTTATTTTAATTTACTTTCTTTTACACTCTCCAGACATAAAATATTAACAAATATTTGTTTACAATTTTTTTGGCAGACATTGTCATATTTCTTTCAATTCACAAGCAATAGACCAACTCATATATAGAGGACAGTGAGCAAACCCTTGTAAAGACTCTTGATCCTTCATAGTAGTTGTATATCACTGTTAATTTTGATTCAATATACTTTTACTATATTTTCTCTGCAGTAAGAGTAACAGTTTAAGCATAAAGTTGTCTCTTTTAATGTTTTGTCTGAGGCACTTTTTCAAATAACAATCAGAGCATGACAACACTAGGATTGCTACAATGTAAGACAAAGAGGTTTTTAAGCTTAAAGGGTTTTCATCATGATGACATGGAAGCAAATGAATGTAAGTGAAAGAAGACACCAAGTTTGGCTGGTGCCTAACACCACTGTAACTGAGAAATGACCGAGTTGATAATGTCCAGCTTCCTAGGATACATGGGAGTGTTATTTCCCACTCTTAACCCAGATGATGGTATCCTGAAATATGAGCATGTTGGAGCTATGTCTTCACGTCAATCTTTCATGTAAGCTCTGTCCATGATAGCTTCATAGTAGCCTTCCTGTTCGCCAAACTATGTCAATTTTAATTCTTATCAACTACAAGAACTTTCTAGTGTGAATTTCATCGGAAATATAATCTTTAAATAATTCAATTTAGTGAATTCTGAATGATTCCAAATCGAGTAGTTAAGATTACATGTGTAGAACGATTTTTCCAGAAGTTCCCTACCAAGTGTACAATCAGGAGTCTCGGACTGTTTATTGCTAGCTTGAGATGTGTTTTAAATGAAGTAAATTGACATCAGTCTTTAAATAGCCAGTTCTCTGTTTGAAGATTGTGCCTATCTGTAATCATAAATATATGAGAGTAAATGAATTCAGTTATGATTTCTCACATTTCGCACACAAATATTAAACAGAATGGCTGACAGTAAATTAATTTTAGTTGCATATGATGTGTTGAAATTATAAAATGATTTGTTTTTCCATCATTAAAATATTGTGGTCTGTCTTTTGTGTATGTGTAATATTTTAGTAGCGTTTGGAATTATCTGATTAATGATTAGAGTTGTGAACTACTCGCGTTGAATGGCTTGTTCCTACTATTCAAATATTTGGTTGTCACATGTCACTCCACTGTGATAATCTAAACACATTAACACTATATTTCTTGTCTATCAAGTGGTCAATGAACACTTCATCAAGTGTAAGAAACATGTAAATTTCATTAATATATTTTCATGCATGTCTATCAAATAAGAAAATTTTAACTCATCCTCTTTGGAATTTCTTGCCCAGTATAATTCTTGTTATATGCTCCTGCAGTTGTATGTGTATAAAGCGATTTGTATGAAAGGCATAATCTTCTTCTGGAAACGAAATACATATGTTTGGTAGTTCTGGATTACATGATCAAAGAATATTGAATATTACACAATTTAGGTTGATTTTCATTTTTATCTTTACTCTATTCACAACACACCACAATATATATTTTATATCTTTTCTATTCTTTATAAGGGTGGAATTTGTAGTCTCATCTGAAGACAATTCTTGGTTAAGATGGTCTTATTAGGTATTCCAGTATGCCATAGACATTGCTCAAGCTCATCTCAAGTAACTGTCAACACGATTGTCTCCATGAAGACTGTCTTAAGATATGCATTCGATTCTAACCTGGAAAAGGAACAACAGTATTGCATAGTCACAGCTATAGAAAGTCATGTTCCATAGTCGGCAAGAATATGCTTAAGGCGAGAAATAAAATCGTCTTGAGCAAGTCCGCTGGAAAGGTGACTTGAGACCTGATAAAACTGTAGTTTTTTACTGGTGGATGTATGTAATTTGTGTATGATGTACTTAGCATTTGTTTACCCATGTGTGAGAGTATAATAAACAGTACAAAGGCATTGTATTACTATAAAAGTGTAATATTATGTTCCTAGAAAGCATCCTGTTAAAGTGCCTTGTGCTTGGTATACTGTATTTACAATGGATGTAAACAATTATCCGATTGATGTTGATATGCTTGACAAAGTAATGCCAAATGACAGACAGAGAAAAATATACATACGCGATGCCCTAGATCCATTTTATTTGTACAGTAATGAAGAGTTCAAGCGCCATTGCCGATTTCGAAAGGAGACTGCGCTTAATGCTATTCTGCCAATTATTGCCAATAGACTTAGGAAATGTAACAACAGTGGCATTCCGGTCCCACCACTGGCTCAGCTACTAGTTTGTTTGTGGCTTTTTGCAACAGGGAAATTCCAGGTTATTTCAGCATTATTTTGCTAATATTTACAAAGTTGTGAAGAGCGAAACACGACTTGAATGCAGGTTTAAGATACAATTTAAAGGTTATGTTTCTTAAACTGTGCTTCTGCATCATCCAATAGCCTAAACCCATTTAGTAGGCTTAGGTTACATTAGTTCTGTAGGGAATGTTGTAAGCAGTTGGTACTAAAAATAAAATAATGTAAAATGGGTAGAAAGCAATGTAGGTCTATTTGGACAGTGTGAAACCTTGGCTGGGTAATTATTCAGTTCAGGGGCTTCCCGAAAAAGTATTTAAAAAATAACATTCCGGAATGGTATTCCAGAAAACACAGAAAGTTCAGGCCGGAATCGGGCCGGTAAAAGCTATCCGACAAACTCCCGCCAGCCGATACTGGATGGCTGTCTTATGCCAGAAGCAGCCCAATGGAGCTATGGATTGGTGGCTCATTGTTTGCCGACAGTGTCTAAAATACATTGTACTGTTACCGGCAAGATACAAAATGCATTCCAGCCATGTTTTGGCTATATTAATCATAAATTAAATGTTACATAGGCTCTGTTATGTATTCTCACTACATCCCATGGAATGTGTGTTATCATGGGACATACAACATAAATGCAAATGCAAACCTGTGTATATGCCTACATTGTACTAATACTAGAGTTACACCTCTTTAGGGCGTGGCAGGGCTAAAGGAAAGCAAGGAGAAGGATGCAAACCATTAGAAAGAAATAAAGAATGCATGGACACAAAAATTTCAATACAATACAAAACAAATATATTGAAGCCCATCTATACACATCACCAACAACAACTATTTTGCAACTTGATTTGGAACATATCAATTGCCTTTGTAAATTTTTGTTACTTGTTACCAATCTGTAAATTAGGGGAAGGAGAGAACACACATGCACTGAAACAAACAGAAAAACCATCAATATTAAAATATCCTGAGAAATCACCCAACCTGAATAAACAGTTGTGAAATCCTATTAAAAATGGCAAAACGACTCCCCAAGTAAAGCAAGAACCATTACAACTTTAAAAGTAAAGTATGTCTGATGATTCACTAAAAAGTACAACATGGAATACTAATTTCAAGAATACCATTGGGAAGGAGCAAAAACCTTCATTACACTTAGCCATGAGCATAAAGGCACGCAATAAAATATCGACAAAACTCCATGGCATTAAATTTCTTTCAGCAAATCGTAGTCCAGCAAACCATTCCTACAGCATGCCAAAAAAAGGAAGAAGCCACCTCTTACAAACATTCCAATAAAATACCATATAGAAAATTCACACAATCAAAACAGTGAAGAAACACTTCCCTACAAAAATCCATATACACAAAAATCGCTTTAAAAAACAAACTATTAAAGCGAAACTCTACCTCCAGCATAACAACAGCTAAGTTCATTGCAATATTTAAGTTGAGTACTCACATTACGCAAAACTGTATCTAGCATAGTGAAGCCCCGAAGTACGAAGTGGTGTAGACATGATCTATCGTCGGCCAGCCCGTGCAACTCGAAGAGGAACATTGCACACTTGCTCGAGCTGGGGATGAACATTTACACGCAAAAATATGGCTTGGAAAGGTTAAAGAGGCAGCGTGAATAGTGGAGAGGTGTATGGAGAGTGCCAGAGTGTACGAGGCTTAACTCGTTGCAAGTAGTAGCCACCAGACAGTGCTCGGCCATGCCAGGAGCGCTGCGCACCTCTCTTCAGTATAGCTCAGCACTTGGAAGCATTCAGATGTGCTTCACCCTGGGGGGGGGGGGGTGAAGAAAAACAAAGTACCTTTTCTGCAGCAAAAATATTGCCTCTTCAAATAGTAACCCCTCTTCAAACAAAATAACAGTTTATTAATCTGAACTACCAAATACAGACATGTCAAATACCCAAACAGACTTGCTAACCAAGTTCATTAACACCATGAAGTTCTCTAAACACACCAACCCCGTAATGGCAGAATTTAATCTTACTCCAGAACATTGTAGACATCACACATTTCACCAGCTGGCGGGATGAAAAATTAATCGTTCAGGCAGGACAGTATTTGGCAGGACAGGGGTACTCACATAAAATTGCTTGAGTTCCCTCATTGACACGCATGTCAATTTGAAGCGGGGCTTCAATCCTCCCACACACTGAAAGAGAACTGTAGAGGTCTCTTCTCCAAACCCATAGAAGCTGATGGATGAGGCCCACAGTAGAAAACAGCCGATGACGATGAAGGAGTGGCCAGGTTCTCCCGCATATCTTCTGCTCTTGAACTACAATTGCTCTGGCAGGGTGGAAAGGAATATGGCAAACAGAAAAAGGGATAGGGAGGAGATGTCCGCCTAAACTAACCTACCGAAACTTCTAATAATGCCGCCTTGTGTTTCTTCATCGTAGAAATTATATGAGGTGGATATCATTTACCTACTAATCCATAAAAACAACTACTGCTTGTAGCATTACTCCTTTTGGGGCTAATTAAAAAATAATACACATATTTAGCGAACCTCTTACAAAAGGAAAATTTTAACAACAATGTTTGTAGTACTTTACTTTCAAAATACATTACCATCCATACAGTGTGAACCTTCCCCTAGTAGTGACAGTGCTCCTCTTCAGGGTGCGGGGGCTGGCCGATCTTCCAATGGCTGATGAAAAATCTTAATATTAGAGACATGGCTTTTTAAAAACTTGTTCGTTGCTGGGTCCTGCAACAAAGCTTACATTAGGGTGAGAACATTAACAATGCAATATGGGCCATCGTACTTAAGGCCTAATTTTGCTAAGAAGGAATCAACCTTTCTAGATACATGATATCTTTACAAGAACTAAATCACCAACCTTGTAAGAAACAGGATAATATTGCTCATCTTGCGCCCTATGCATATGGTGATAGTATTCCTTGAGATGCTTGATAGCATCATCCCAGAATTCATTTCACTCCCCTACATCTACATCAAAATGTAAGCCCCAGGCTATAAGAAGAGGATGCAATAATCTCCGACCAAAGAACACTTTTTGCGGTGTCAAACCTGTAGCAGCATTTACACAAGAATTCAAGGTCAACATTATGACATGGTACTCTTTATCCAAATCTGTGTCAACACCATGATGAAAGGCAACAAGTGTAACCTTAATGGTACCATATTAGCTGCCATATTAGCTTGAGGGTGATATGGGGTTGTATGAAACAAACTCCCCAAGAAAAAGGTAGATTTGATAACTCAGTGGAAGTAAAGTTTCTCGCATTATCAGTAACAACTTGGGTGGGTGAACCAAAATAACAAAACATAGTGGCTTTCTGGTCTCTCATGGGAAATAACAAAACAAACTTTGAAAATCCATCAACCATAACCAATAAATAATTAAAACCCTTCTTAGATCAAGGGAGAGGGCCAAATACATCCTAATAGACTCTTTCCCAGGCAAAATTAGGTGATAAACTATTAAACTAAACAACTAAAATTTTTATATAAGAACCATTTGTTGGATAACAATGCACTTGGGCTCGTAAGTTGTGGGAAAAATAATTATATACCTCTACCACTTTCATTCTGCTGTGAAAGTGTTTAAGAAAAACCCCTAAAATACATGGAATTATAGTGTACAACCTGATACCATGTGTTTACGCAAAGGTAATGACATCACCAAGATGGCGCCGATGACACTGAACATTTTTTCCTATTACCACACATTCATGGAAATGTGCAGGTTTTTCGGGAGGGAGAAATTAAAAACATATATACATTGGTATCAGGGTGTACACTTGACTTCATCTGCTCAAATATACACCATACCATATATGGTATCGGGTAATATATTTGAGCCCATCTGCTCAAGTGTACAACATGATACTGTGTTTGATATCAGGTAGTACACTTGAGCCCATCCGCCCAAATGTACAATACGTTGCATATATGTTATCACATAGCATACTTCGGCTGCTTGCACCTACACAACACAACATCTTGCCTTATGTGCTATATTATATGATACGTGGTAGCGATTCCCACCTAAACATACAACCCCTAATCTAACAGGACTGTTGACACTGTTGACTCCAATAACACCTGTTTCAACACATTCCTAATCTGTCGACAGCTACGTGGCTAAAATTTACAGCAATCATCTATTACATACTAATACATATATGCTATTAAACCATTAAACCAAACAATAATTATATACTTACCATGCATTTATTACCCCATACATCCATTGATAACTATTAACCTATGCATTCAAATACATCAATACAAATCAACGCGACTCCTTTCAAATACATAACAATAAAGTAACGGCATATAACTATATCATTTATTACACCCCTGAAAACATTGCACCTACATGATACAATCCACTCTTGGCCGATAACGAAAGACATGCAAATATGCACATCAGCACAAATATGAAACCTAAGATTACCTACACACATCACTGTTCATTCACATAACAAACACATAATACTAACTACCCAAACAGATAAACCTAATTAATGTTATATTTGTACGTTCCTGCAACTGTTGCTCCTTACCTACTATTCACAAGTATGTTGTTTCTTCCCTCGTCTTCTATATATAACATTGTCATTCAAGTAACACCGAAATATATTAAAATCGCGCACTATTTACATGTTCCGAAAGCCAACCCCATAACATACAATATGACAAATGTCGTTGTATATGTATATTGACATGTTCCACATTCCCCCAACCACACATTCAGGCCATTCGAAGCATCGCAGCCTCGACGAGTGCAGTGAAGTGGCACATCATGTGCATTTGTGTTTTTTATTTATGGCCATTTAAATTTTTATTCAGTGTTGACATCAGATGTCACATGTGTGCTGCAGTGACCAAGTGAGTTTGTTTGTTTATGTTATGGTTTGATGTACCAGTTGTTTTTATTGAAAGGTTTCGATTAAATGTATTTGAAGGGCTTGTGCATGAGCGTATTAAGGTAAGTGCTGTGTACAAAGTGTACACAGAGAATTTTTTAGTAAGAAGAAGGCTTTATTATGTTTGGCATTTTATGTTTGACAGTTGCAGTTTTATGTGTCCCATTTTGTGCACTAGTGTGCACCAAGTCATTTTCTGTGTCAGTAGTAATAATAATAAGAGTGTTATATTTATTATTGTGCCCATGTGTTTTGTTGAAGATTACATGTCCAACCATAGGTAACATAGCATCATTGTTTACACTGGCATCACATGCCACATACAGCTCATATATATTTTCAGTGTTTATGTTTGTATTAGTGATCAGAATTTAATTGTATCATCTGCAGTGCCTTGTTAGCATGTAAGAAATCATAACCTCTAATGGCCAGTCAGGCCAAAATATCATGGCCAACCATGATGGCACGGCAGTGTGCATATCCGTCCTAAACATAAACATTTCTCAGGTTTGCACCAAATTGCAATATAAGTGTTCTTGTGTAAGAATGGCGTAGTAAAAAGAAAGACATGCAATTAAAATACAGCCACATGTAAATGTGAGTCAATCCACCATACCAGAGCCACACATGCTCACGTATAAACTATGTAGTTGAGGTTAAATGTGACCAGCTTCAGGACAGCCAGGATAACACAGGTCACATGTTTTTTTAATTAAGCATTTTCAACTAAGGCATATTTATATAAACATGTACAAGTGTTTTGTAGTATCTAGTGTGTCACAGTAATCATTTAAGACCATCATTCATTTCACATAACATGTAATTTTTTTTCCATTTTGATAATTGTTCCGTATTGCATATCATAATGGGAAAACCATACAAACATTCAGAGGGAACTATAAAGTATCCATCATTATTGTTTACTTTCCAGTCTAGTGCAGTATCGCATATCCGGCAATGTTCCATTTAGTGTATCCAAATTCAGCAACGATTGTTCCGTATTGCGTATCCCAACAATTTTTTCGCAAAAATTTTATAATTTTCTCTCGCGAATGGCAAGATGGTGCGCGAGGGATGTAAATTCAAATGTTGAATGCCAGGCAAATTATTCATTCTTCGCCAGACATAAACATGTTTCTTGTCGAGGACAACATTCTCAAATCGACTTGTGGGGAAGGCGAAGTGAAATTGGTTGAAAACAGGGGTTTGTTTTACTGGTGCCGACGGCGAATGCAACTTTAAAGTGTCGGCGTGACAGGGCAGTTTCGTGGGAGATTCAAACTTGTCTCCGGGCAAGATGATCGAGTTGTGTTTACTCTGGTGCCTGATCAATTACTCTCGACAGCAGACTATAGTGGACAAAATTTGTGCTCTGGAAAGACGGTCGTCACCTGGTCGAGTTTCTGCTGCCAAGTGTGCATAGATTGGGTGTTGATATACAGGAAAAGCATCGGCGGACCGAAAAGTCCTTTTCGGTTCTGCACATATTGTCACCTGGATACACAGTAGGAAACTTTTGGCAAAAACCAACTTTTTCAAGGTGTGCTGGATATGCAGGGGGAAACTTTGTATTTTATTTGGGCTTTTTCCGTGTCAAGGTTGGATACATAATTAGCAGTTTTTGTTTCTACTTTTTGTATCATTGGATATGTAATACAGTGGTTTATGAGCGTTTTATATATGCAATATGGGACAATCATCGGTCTTTTGGATTTTTTACCCACGCATCCCTGGTGAACCTCTAGAGTTACAGCCAAATGGAGGAGGAAACAGACACGGCGGATGTGGAGGAAATGGACGAGATGATTTCGGCTATAGATAATGAGTCATCAACTCTTCAACTCCGGGACCATCAACTTCTTCAGCCCCGGGACCATCAACATCTTTAGTCCCTGGACTGTCAACTTCTTTGTACGAATCTATGCAATTATCATTGACATTTTAAATAATTATTTTTTATAAAATGATTGCAATTATTATTTTTGAGAATAATATTTTTTTTTTTTTTTGCTAACTGTACTGTTCGAAGATCGCAAGGGCACATATCTATAGTTGTTTCCCACCAGTCGACACCTCAAACAACTTCTGACGTCCATCAATAGAGAGGCACAAAGTGCAAATCAGCACCCGACACTACTCGTGCCAAGCAAAAACCAGCATAGAGTAAGTGTTCGAGACAAATACCAACAATAGAAGTCCTCTATCATCGAAGTAATAATCCCAAACCAACCAAGATGACTGGTGATATTTCTCGTCGTGAATTACAGCGACAAACCACCCGAAAGACTCGTTATAACTTTAGGAAAACAATTCAAAGAAGTATCAGAAATATGGTTTCGATTTTGTATTATGAATAAACATTATGTATACGTTTATTTACAAAAAAATAATGCTTTTTTTTATTTTAATGGTTTTATTTTATAATATAATTTTCATAATATTATTTACAAATTATTTAAATTTTTATTTAAGAGTTTATAAAAAAAATATTTACATTCTTGTTTATGGCTTTACCCTGTGTTAACATTTGACAAATTTCACTGAAAAAATATGTACATAGATACATAATGTACCCCTAAACAAGATATTAGCTCCATTTACATTCTTGTTTAAGGTTCTACCCTGTGTTAACATTTGACAAATTTCGCTGAAAAAATATATACATAGAAACATAACATATTATTTTCAACAAATTATTTACATTCTTGTTTAGGGTTTTGCACCATTTCCAATTAAAATGTTACAAATATCTTTAGATGTTCCCGCATAGTTGCAGTTTCACCATATTTGCCCTCGGTATTTTGGAAATCTTCAATTTTTTCCTCGTCATTATCTAATGATTTCTTTATATAGTCTAAAATACACAAAACAGTCGATGTATTCTTACTGTAAACAACTTTGTGTAGTAGAGTACTGTTGTCATGACCCCTAAACAAGACATTGGCTCCATTTTATAGTAAAAAATCTATAACGTTCACTAAACCACCTTGGACTACGGATTTCAGTAACAAGTCCTTTTTCAAGAAAACCAGGTCACCTAAACTTTTCTCAACTAAATAACGCATAATGTTTTCACGATCTTCATTAGCCGCTTTCACCAACAATTTCCAGTCTTTGTGAAGTCTGTCCATTGCCTCGTCCACTGTTTGACCGAATACACAAGTACCGGCCAGTTTTCAAAATAATAACTGGCATACCCCAATACGGTTTTATCATTTGTATCTTTAGCCAAAACGTTGACCCCTTCTTCTATTAGGAATTTTAGAATTTTCAAATTCGCCACTGCTGCTGCTTGCTGAATTAGAAATTTACCACCAAAATCTTTTTCTTCGAAATTTACCCTCATCTCCTTCATGTGTATAAGTTTATCTAGCCAACCGCGATAGGCAACCAAACTCGCTCGTGACAGTTCGGCCTCTTTAAACAAGTCTTGTTTGTCACAGCTGGCTCTCATGGTGTGTTCACTGACTCTCATTGTGTCATCGCTGGCTCCCATGGTGTCTTCGCTAGCTCTCATGGTGTCTTTGCTGGCTCTCATGGTGTCTTTGCTGGCTCTCATGGAGTTTTAATTCTGTAGTTTACAGAGAGCGAGTGTGATCCCTTGGTTCAATCGTCTCGTTTTTATACGCGCACTGCGAGAAATTTTTTATTTTATTTTTTATTGACTGAGAAGGAATGTAAGTTTCTTTATAAGGTGTCGTGGGTTTTACCGACCTTGACAAATAGAATTAAAAGAATTTTTTATTTGACTTAACAATACACGAATAATTTCAGATGCAAAAATGACTAGTATATATTAAAACGATATTGTCAATTAAATGAGCATAGAGTAAAAAAAATTAAGCTCAGATTGATGCGAAATGTTAAAATGTAATGCAGCTTGTTTTGTTCCCGCGATCATTATGCAAGTTTTACTGCAAAATTTATTATACTTTTTAACTTTCAAACATTTTCATGCAAACGATGGATGAACTCATGAGAGAGCAGTTTGACTCACGCTCTTGACCTCAGCAGTCAGGTAATCGGAGTTAGTTTTCCTTTATCAAAGTTATCAAATAGCGCAGCGACCACTCACGAAACATATTTCATTTTAACATTCGCTTATAACTCATCAAATTCCAGAATAGTTTTGGTCTTAGTGACGAAACTGATTGAAAACACTTTGAGGTTTCTGGATGCCTCGGGAGATACAATCACGATTCGTTTGTTATTGGACCCATAAACTAGTTCGATTCCATTCTCAGAAGTCCGTTCAATGTAAAGTTATTTGTAAATTAGTGGATGGTCGAGTAAAGTTTTGTACTTTATTTAATTGACATCCAACGAACTTTTGACTTGGCAGTCTTCATTGTCGTTTAGACGAACCGTGAATATAGTTTGGTATTGTATATCCGAAAGCTCGGAAATTGTATCCAATGCTCCGAAATTTAACAGTTTCAAATTCTTAAATATTAACTAAGTAAAAACACCTCTGGGAATATTCATAGTGTATCTCTTTGCCGTTTTAAAACGAATCATGCTCGCCTCTCCTGTCTTGATGGATGATGACCGTATAGATGATATATTTTCGTCAGTTAAACTAGAGTAAAAAACTAAAAATTACATAGAACGATTGTTGGTTTTATAGCTGTCCATCGGGTTCTATGACGACCGAGTTTGGATCGCAAATGATTGTGGGAAAACCATAAAATACTTGCTGCACCGATGTTTGAAGGGCGTTTTCATCGTATTATCCCGACAGGTAAGTGAGGAATACAGACATTATTTCTAAAATTTGAGAATAACTCAAGGTATCGATAAGAGGTGCCATAGATTTGCGTATTTTTTTGGGGATCGTTTGTCTTTGGAACGCCCTCCCATAATGTCTCTACATCAGCCAATACGTCTTGGCGGTAATTTGAAAAGAAATTAATTTTTTAATGTGATTGAAAATCTTTTCGTACTTGTGTCGTACAGAACCAACTTTATTCCTAAACTCCTCAATTTGAAATGATAGAGAATTCTTTTTGTATAGTAATTTTGTCAACTGTTTAATATTTTCTTTTTTTGCCTGTTGTTCATCTCTCAAAAATGTTATATAATTTTGGCGAGTGACGTGCGGGCCCAAACAATTTTGTTGGATAGTAAAATGCTTAAAATATAAAAAATTTAAAAGATGGGTTAATTGCGAAATTTCAAATTTTATGTCAGAAGCGAGTTTATTATGTTCAGTCATTAAAGAATATATATTTACACCTTTTAGCCTCAATACGGAATCGTAAAAATATTTATGACTGTCAGATGTAAAATATCCAAGTACAGCGATTCCATAAATTCAGAATTCGTCATGTTTTATTTAATTTTCTCCACGCTTTTAACTTTAAGAACTCTCTAATCACAAAGATAAAATCACAAGGTATTATTGTTTTTTTTTTTGTAGAGTAATATTAATTTACTTAATTACCAGCAGCTGCGGCTCCTGAATTAGTAGCACCTCTGAAAGATGTACTCGCATCAAATTGTACATTCACAGTCTTTGATTTTACTTTTAAATTTCTATAAAACAAACCCTAAAATTCCAATTAATAAAATTGATCCCATAATGGTAAATGCGTATATTTTCTGTTTTTATTCATTGTCTCATATACAAATACAACATGTAAAAAAATATTTCACATAAGGTTGGGAAAAGTAGGATAAAAAGGATAAAGACGAAAAATCACAACATGTTAGGAAAAATAAATTTTCTATTCATTGGTGTATTTAAAATAGTTACAGAAAAGTATTCACACTTGAATAAATTTCAATTTATTCTTGTTTGTTGTTCTGGGTAAGATTACGTAAATTTCTTCCTGTGTATATCACATGAAATTTGCATAAATGTCATTATCAATTGTTAATCCTATGCTCCACTGAACTGTATTTCCATACGTCATTTGAAGCGGGAAACCATATAACAAGAGTATACTGTATTTAGTAGCTTCACATGTGTGTTGAAAGGCAAATTTATCTATCGTACAGAGATTCATCTCGAAAAAACATTTTGGTATCAGAAAGAGGTTGTTTTTTCCCTCATCACACATGAGTATTTCGTCTCCAATACGTCCCAAATAATATAAAACTTCACCAATGCATACTCAGTGACCGTTAATTAAACTGCGGTAGGGAACACTGACAATCAGTGGCAAGTACCGCCTACTTGCCACTGATTGTCAGTGTTTTAGGTTTTCATTCTTTTCCGCTAGCAATATTTTCTTATCGTTTGAAAAGAAAATCGGAGTGAACCGGGGACGATTCTTGAAAATATTTTGTTTGCCCAACTCAGTCACGTCAAGCTGGCAGCTACATTACTTTAGAATTTTTTTATTTGAGCGAGAACAGCAATCAACACACTTAAATTGAAATAATGTGCTTCGATTTTTGTAAAGGCAAAAAAATATAAATCCAGGAAACTTTACCAAGTATTCCTGCGCCCGGTTCAAAACCTCTTTTGCGTTGAGTACCAGACTTGAAGATGTTTTGATTTTCGGCCCAATTACAGTTGCCAACAACTCTACCGGATACTCAAAATCCAGAGTGAAACAACTTATGTTACGATTGTGTACGCCGAAATGACGTGTTAGCAGTTTCTTCCAATTCGGAGCGGTATTTAAAGTCGTCAGAAATTCCTGGTATTTCGAATCCATGTTCCTAATCTGTGTGTTTAGGAAAAAATTATCGCCGCCTAGTTCGCGAATAAGCGATATGTCGTTGGTTTTGTTTGTCATAAACGGATTTAGGTGATACCGATCGCCGCGAAATACAATCAGCAGTTGTATGCTTCACCGTTTCGAAAATTTTAAATATAAATTTTGCTAGACAGGCGCCGATCATACTGTATTCGTCAACAAACAAAACGATGGGTGCATCGTAAGAAAATTGAATAGTCATTGTGGCATTCCACAAAAAAGCCGTGTTGTATCCAAGATCGCAAAACTTGATCAATTCTTGTACCACTGCGGATATTTTCTCAAAATCAATCAGTGGCAAGAGCTGCATGAATTTCAAATATTTATAGTAAATTAATTTAGTCAATCGAGTTAGGAGACTTGGTAACGTCACCCATTTGCTAGTTTCATCTTTCGACAGATATTTCGCAATAGAATGTGTCGTGGGGTCTTGTAACAAAATTCTGTTTTTTTTTTTCTTCGAGAAAAATATGCAAAAATGTAGATTTTCCACTGCCGGCAGGACCATTTAATGTTGTGTGTTTAATTGTAGCCAACTCACTATCATTCTCGTCGAGCCATGTAAATAAAGTTGTTTTAACAAGTTATTGTTTCACTGAAAGAGTTAACTTTGCCAATGTAAAATTTGTCGTTGTTTCCACAGCTTTCTGTTCGGAATTCGATGAATGTACAAGGGTAATTAACTTGCCTCGAGATTTTCACGTGGAATTTTTTGTACCCATAAACACATTTCATTACTACTCAACACATATCTTAAACATAAACTCCAGTTTCGTTTTGCCGGAAGGCCATGCTTCACTCGTAATTTATACTTGACGATTTTTCCAAAGATATTGATTGGTGAAATGAGTTTTTTATGTTTGCTGAGGAGATTTTCGAGGAACAGCCAAAAAAATTAAGGGACTATTGTGATATTTTAAACCTTTCACCATGGATGTTGCCGGTATAATAAACAAAGTTACTTACAAACTGAACCTTTTATAGTATATTTTTTGTCGATAAAAATATAAATTTTTAGTTCGATATAGTGTAAATAAAAAGGTTATGAGTTGCAAAAGAAGGTTATGTATATTTTTTGTATATAAGACTCTAAATTTAAATACGGGAGGTTCTCAGAGTTTTCAAAACAATAACAACTTAAGAGGTGCCAATTAAAAAAGGGGACCTTTCATAATTTCAGAAGGTCTAACAAATTAATATTCGAAACATTTTTTCTTGCTAGCACGATAAAATTAACCAATTATAAAAACTTTAAAAATTTACCATCATTGGATGACTATACTTATTTTTCTAAACTTTGAGACAAAACTTCAGGATAATTTATATCAAGAAGAGGCGGGGGAAAAAAAAAGGGATACGAGATTAAACATATTAAACAAAATTTTTTAATTATATCACAATGTTTACACAATTTGGAAACAAATTATGCAACTTTTAAATGTTCGCACATTGGCCTATTGGCAAACGACCTATGCCGCATTATTTGTTCATTAAACCAAAATTGCGCTGAACCATTTGATTTTTTTTATGTAATGCGGATACAGTTTCTTTCGAGAATATTATTGACTTGGCGGAAATCGAACCAGAAAATAGACAAATATTTCTAAATCTACCCGAATTCAAGTCACTTACAGTTTCTCAACATCATTCGAGATTTAATAATTTCGATATATTGGATAAATACAAGAATTACATAATGTTTGCGGAAATGAATTCGTTTAAAAACCTTGCCAAAAATAATCTATAGTTTTGACAAAGTACTCGATACTAGTCAAACTGGATTCGTGATACTTGCGAAAAACTTACATCCTCGCGAGACTGCATATTTAACCAGGTTGATGCAGGATGTTGGCTCTAAATTGGGTAACTGTGGAAAATACGATTTTGAAGGCTATATCGTTTTCGTGATGACCTACACGGACGTAAATAATTCGATAATTAAATTTAAAAACATGGTCACTTTACAATTATTGATGTCCACTGGCAACCAAATCGATAGTGATTATACCTATGGATTGCATGCTCAAATTACGGCGATGGTCAAATCGTATGTCAAGGGTAAAATTCGAACACCAAATCTCATAAAATTTACTAACGAAGCGATCGTGGCAAAAACGTTTGAGTACACGGACAAAGCGATTCGTTTACAACCCAATACTGAATTGGGAAAATTGTCACTTTATGTTCTCGATGAAGACGATGACTGGTTGGCGGCACAAATCATTAATAATTTACAACACCTATCAAACAAACACTTGTGGTTTTTTAAATGCACGTCTCACTCAGTTTTATAAATTCGATACTAATATGTAAAACCTTCCCGTCTAGTATTTCGAGATACAAAATAATTTAGTTTTCGTCGTACCGAATAACAAAGAATAGTGTTGCGGTGACACAGAATAATGATTTGGTCAAAGTAGTGATCGATAGTTCTACATTGCTAACACTCAGCGCAGTTGCATACAACATCAAGTATGGGCACCCAAGAAAGAGAAAATGCAGCAAATACTCTAATGGCGAATCCCACCATTTTCAAATCAGTCGATATGACCGCTCTTGTTACAAATGCTGTCATCAAGGCTCTGAATAAATAAATTCCCAGCTTACTATTCAAGATCTTTGCACCTGTTTCGATCATTGCGGGTCCGATGTGTTTGACTAGGGTCTTGAGAACCATATTCAGACCGACTTCACCGAATAATTGCAGTATGAACTCGTGATTACCCAATCCTTGGTTGCAAGAGATAATAATATCGGAAATTATGTCGGAAATAACGTTTGTATTAAATAAATATTCAGGATATTTGGTCGGAAAATCACCCATTAAACCGAGCATTTGATATTTGTCGATTTGATGTTTACTGCTATCTGTATAGTTCAAGTGGTGAGGCCCCGAATCGGTTCGCGGTCCGATTCGAACACGAGTATCTTTATAGGTAACTATAGATTCGATATTGTGGGTCAGTATCAAAGGCTCCACAACCCTACCCCCTCCCCCATACACTGTCGTACAAAATAAATGTATCTGTGTTTTTTTTCGTGATGCTCATGTCGCTGAGTTTAAAGTCTGGATTTTGCAGAACACCTCGTGATTGGCGAAGTTATTCCATTCCGCGATGTAATCGGGTATTTGTCCCATTGGTGGTACTTGCGGGATCTTTACATTGTACTAATAGATTCCGTAAACCAATTCCGCGAAGCTGTATTCATAATCTTGTACAAGAAATTCCTGATGAAAAATCCTATAATTTTACTATCTAAATGGTCTGTGAATTCGTCACCCACCAGAGACATGATAAAATTGTCACAGTAATATGAGTTTAGACGAAAGTGTATTGTTTCATCACCCATCTCTGTCACACATGGCGAAGTATCGACATCGAAACCAGTTTCTATCGTGTTTATGTGCGGAATAATAGTGCCTTCTTTTGCCCGCCAATAATTGTCTATTCCCGACATGTAGGCTTTTTTATGAACAAACATACACACATCGCAGGGGTCGCTCCAATAGTTATTTGATCCATGATATTTCGATTCGGGATCTTTGGTAGGAAAACATGCTTCTTGGCAGGCGATCACATCTGAAATACCACTCCAGAATATTTTAAGGACATCTCGAGGCGTGCATGTTTTATCCTGTGGATAATGCAGATTGCATCGAGAAGCATCGCAGAACAGTTGTCCACCTTTAAGACGAACCTGATAGCTATAATAAAAAAAATCCAAGATTGCCTGTTGTAACTCTACACATTGACAAATTTCTACATAAAATGAGAAAATATTTGCGGCAATCGCAGCAAGTATTTGTTATAAGTTAATATTTTTTGTCTTTCGAAAATGTTTCTCAAAGCGTTTGAATAGTCCAAGTTTGTTGGTCCGGTGAATACAGACATCTTATGTATTTTCTTTTTTTAGGTGTATATATGTAAATAGCAAAAATGCAATCACAGGGTCAACATCAAGCTTACAGTAATTCGAAGATACTTTCGAATATCAGTGTGCATTCATCAAATCACACCATTAATCTCAATCAATCAAATGAAATTAATCGATATCATCCACTCATTTATGTTCATCAAAACCTAACCAAAGAAAGGTTGTAACAGATTATTTGACATGGAATTGACGCACATTTGTTTCTTGAATAACGAACGATGCTGTGCAAACACACCCTCTAGCGAACAGTTGTTGACTGGTGGATTGCGCGAGACCCACTAGTCAGATTCCTGCAATGTTGATTTTAATTTATTTTGAAAATATAACAAGGTGATATTAATCCCCATTTCAAAGACGAACATCTCGGTCGGGCAATGTCCCTTGTATATCATCCTTGTCGGGCTACCATTGAAAACCTCGGCTAAAACGTACATGAATCTATTCTCCACAACAATGTAATTTTATCGATTCGTCGAAATTGGCCACTTAATTCGAGTACTCTACATACCCCGAAAATATCGCTAGTACCAATAAACGCAAACTTTTTACGAAACATGTGATTGTTCACGGACTAACATGGACTTCTGTTTTGGATCTACCGTGTATAGAGAAGGCCAAAGTGAATATGTTTTTCGACCAGGAATATTGGTCATCAGATATGGACATGGTCAAACAAAATTAATAGATCCATGACATAACGACCTGTTTACCAAACACAGAAGTCGCTATGGAGGATGGCAAAAAAATGATGCAATATGTGGTTCTTCTGGCACAGTTTCCCATATTCTACATTTTAACAATCCTAAGCTACCTCCCCTCATGTGATATCAACGTCAATGTGCTCGGATATGCGGCAAACATAGGATTTTTCAACACAAACTTGGTTTATGGTACGGGATTTGGACTTAGGCACGATTTGGACAACATGGAAAAAGTCGAATTGGACAATCGGTATTCAAAAGACATCCAGGTCTTCATCAATTCCAAACCAATCGATCGAAACATTGACGTTTTGTATTTGAACTACATGGGGGTTGAAGGACTAAAAATACCAATCGTCAAATGAAAAATTAACCAATGTTCCCAATACATCCCAACACTTTTGTAATTTCTTAAAAAAAAAAATACAAAAAAAAACAATACATCATATTAAAAAATTTAAATTACAATTTTTAAAATGAAATTATCTCGTCCAATTTGTTTCATGTTGGCACAAGTCAAATCTTTATCGTATAAACCAAACTTGAAATTACCAGAAACTTCTTTTGTAGCGGTAAATTCCACATTATATTTCAACATCAGAAGCAGTATAAGTAGTTGCTTGTTGGCTGTCGGCAGACACTTGTTGATGAATAGGCTCGCTGGAGAATATTGTAAATGGCCACATTGCACCCATTCATCTGCAAGTTGTTTATCGACAAATGATCGAATTTCATAAAATTGATGCTCTTACAATCAGATGCAATGTTTTTCAACACCGCAGTCGACGATTTGTCCTAAAATATATTTCTTGGGATTTTTTTCCCTCCATTAATACTCATTTCTTTCAACTGCATCATCGGCGATCGACCGATAACCGAGTAGATTGAAGTCATGCAATCCATACAATCATCTTTCATGGGCATGGGTATGGCTTTTCCCTTTTGGGATGATGTATTGCTCAATTTTAAACCATGCGGGGACTGTACAACAACCTCGAAAGGAGCTGATTATTTTGCACGAAATACACGTTTTTCTTTACTCGTTCGATTTCCATACACTGAGATAGAATGTCGTTATCGTCTACCACCAACGATATTGTGTATGCGTTTGTCGACACACTTATGTTAAAGTGTGGACTATTTAAATATTCCATCAGCTCGGTCAAATGAACCTTGCAACAATACACGTGCATTTGGAAAAAGACAGTCTCAGATTTATTGAATGGTAGAAACACAAGCACAGAGTCCTTTCTCAAGCGACTGCGAAATCTGGTTTTGGAATCGTGGGTGAATATCATCCAGAAACGACGACATTGTACAGTCGGAATGTCTTTATTTGTGTTGATCGCATACCCGTCTTCAGTGAGTTGCGGGTGACTGGAAAAGACCATTTTTAATTCCAGGAATCTCGCATCATCACTCTCTGTCTCTAAATATTCGCTCTAAATATTTGAATTTGCTGTCCCGTGCTTTCCAGTTCAAAACATCCAGGTAAATACCCACATTTTCTATACCGAGCTCGTAAAAACAAACAAGGGATTTTGTTTTTAGTTTCGTCTTCAAGTAGTTTATCGCGGTGAACAGCTTGGCCATTTTCCCATATTGGAACATCGATCGTATATGTACGGTGATGTGCAGTCCGAAACAATTATCCAGAGTCAAAACACGCTCCGAATTGCCATCCACAGTCAATTAGAATGCGTATTTCGTGCAGATACTTCACATCACCTAGTCCACAAATGTCTTGAATGTCATACCTTGGAAGTGTTTCAAATTGAATATACCTTCAAACAGAAGCACCACAATGAAACCAAACTAGTATCGAATCTTTGAGCATAATTTATTCAATTTCACTTTAGGATTCAACTTGTAATTCAAGGGAAATATCGAGTTGAATGTGCACAAGTGACCGGTAAAAGTGTTATTTTTCATCTGCGATATTGTGTTCGTCCAATGCAACCAGTATCCTTTAGCAATCAGTTTCGAAATCAGATCCTACACGAATCAGTACTCATGGCCAGGTTCACATCCGAGACTCAGGAGTAAACACGATTGAACTAATCGATGACATTTTATTCGAAAAGACACAAAAACCCCAAATAATCTGTGGGTATCGTAGATGTGTCAATGTTCTTCGGCACAGGTCTGATGACGAGCCCAAAGAAATCTCAATCGTAGATCTGAGGAGTTAACGGTTTATGATTTAAGTTTGAAATATTTGTTCTTTTTTTTTTGTTTTTTTAGTAGTCGTCATGGAAACAAGATTGCACCAATTGCCAGTCGCAACAATTTTTTTTGCCTGTTCTTCATTATTGTCGAATGCATACAAGACCAGCTGAATCAACAACATTTATGGGGAGAAAATTAGTTTATTGGAGAATCTATCAATGGGCCGAATATGGCCGACAAATCGTTTTAATACGTACCCGAATAGTTGATGATCGTAGACAATGTATTTATCATTCACTTCAAAAGAGTATAATGTAATCAAATCGAGATCATTTTCAAAGTCTTCACCTTCAGGATTATGGTGAACAAGTACATACGGTTCTTTGCCCATGGGCAAAATCAGTTCGAAACAACGTCCTTTATATTTTTGGGTGTAACTGTATTTGTTGATGCAAAAGCGATGACTGTGTGTTCGGCTCACTCGAATGTGCGGTAATTCGCGATTACTGGTCAATACATAGGGAAACCAACACAAACGACCGTTTTCGACGAAATAACCATACATTTGGGGATTTGTCGTCGAATAATCTTCCATGTTTAATTTCCTCTTTCTAGAATCTTTCACCATACAGTATTCCATTACGCATTCGCACAACGATGGTGGTGGTGAAGATTATGTCGAGGGTAATGATGCCATTTCTATGTCATCGCAATAACCATGATAATAATGGAGTAATCTCAAATCCAAATAAGATTCCAGTATTACGTGGAATATGTTGCAGATATGACGATCCTTCGTGGAATACAAGTCGTGTAGTTCAAATTGTGATAATGGCACAAGTCCAAATAAACGTGATTGAAAGGAGAACACGATGGGATACCACAAACGCCAATCAGTTTGCATTTGAGAATTGTATTTTTGAGACAAGGCTGAAAAGTCACATTGTGTTTACGAGCCAAGTATTTTACACAGTCATTGAACTGATTCAAGTAACGGTAAAAGAAGAATTTTCATTGCATGGTCGTAGTATAACTGAAATATTATAAAGGTAGGTGTTGTATTTATGGAGAGAGCTTTTTATTTCGTGTTTTGAAAGAGTAAAATGAAATAAATCTTTTATCTAGAAAGTTTTTTATTTCGTTTTTTTGAAGAGTAAAATAAAAAAATCTTATATACATATATATATGCACCGACTGTCGTTTGCAAATCATTCAGTGCCGAGAACGATGGATTTCAACAGCAGTTTCTTTGTGTGTTCTGATACAGTGAATGCCTACAAATCCCAGTATGCATACATTCGAACTTACCACAGGAACCAGAGCAAGTTTCACAAACTTACTTCTGAATTTATGGCCGATGAAGGTTACGGCGTTGCTCACTTGATGATTTATGTACTGATGAAGGGAATACCAAGAATTATCTGTGTTCACAACAAAGTAGATGCATATGTGGATGAAGTTGTTGAAGTTCATCCGTTCTACATCTTGGATGATGATAGTGGAAATGAGATGGAAGAACTGCATGGAAATTGCACCCTGGATCTCGAATCTATTTTTCAAAAAAATTGCAACACTATCAGACTCTTCGTTTTTGTTCGCAACATAAATTGGTGTTTTCCCATTTCGAAAAAAAATGTCCTATTTACCCCAGAAGAAAGTCAAGAAATTGAAAACACATATATTCAAACCTTGTTACGATTCTGTCCCAGAACTATTACCTGGAAAATATTTGAAAAAAACCCACATGTACTGAAGATTATAACATTCATCTCGTCATGATGTGCGCTTGCTCTCTAGTTTATGGAATTCCTCTGTGAATTTTGTTTACAAAATGTGATTATAATAACAATGATTTAAATAAGTTTTTATTTTTTACTTATCATATTCACAAATGAACTACTGCTGAAATGAGAGGATTCAACCAGGATTGGAAATTATCGTACAAAACTAACAACAGTTCGTGTTGTCTTGCGAGTTTAAGTCTTGGCCAATCAGTATACCTATTTTAATTGGGAAATACGACAGCGTCGATGCGACTATCAGATTGTGTAGTTTTGTGGGAAATAAAACTTGTATTTTTATCACTTTAATATTTAATAATTTATTCAAATATTGTTTCACATCGCAATGGTTTTTGAACAACTTTATGGGCGAGTAAATGGTATGTTCCACGTCATTTTCTATATCATTGTGATGGTAAAACCATAAATTCACATTTGCAAACATGAAACCCACTCTTGGATCTAATAAAGTTTTATTTTTTATACATAGTATTCTTTTGTCACCACCATCCCCACCTTCACCATAGTTTTTTTTTTTTTTGGCACTTTGGCTCGAATTAAAAATGATGGAGTAAACAAATCTTCTAAACTGGGTTTCGAAGGGTTCTGCCTGAAACACAGCGATATATGTGTCGGCATTACAAACATTACCAAAGTTCCATTTTATCATGTTTGGTCACCTATTTTCACATAAACAAAATACCTTAGTAAAGGAAATATATCGGAAATATATCCCTTTGTCACCCCCGATTGTTTGACTTCTGACAAGTGAATGTTGGTAAAAGTAAATTGAATAATTAAAAAGCAAGGATGGCATTTACTCAAGTAATCCGATAGCGAGGAAAGTGTATAATATACAAAGTTTCCATTTTTTTCCTTAATTTTTTGTGAATAAACCAATGTGTATTCGATCGGCCCGACATTCGATCAATAAATCGCGAACCAACCTCCGGTATCAATCGCTCTAAATGGCGGCATTAATGTCTCTCTTGGTTTATGTTTTGGATATGCAAACTACTGTCAAAACGATTCGCATTTGATCAAATTGGATAGAAACTCTTTAGCAGTGGATGATAGTTTGCTATTGTCATCTTCATTGTTTTCAATTTCGAACAGAAACAATCTCTGCAAGTCAGACTCCACTTTGGTAGATTCCTTTTCTCTACAAACAAACAAAAATAATCAACTTCAAAAAAAATTAAAAAGCAATTATTTACCACGTATACAAACTGATTAAAATAACATTTTTGCTTCAACCTCCAGTTTGTTTCCGCTTCGAATTCTCGAACGCAAGGCATTAGAAAATCCAAACCATTTCGAGTATACATATTTGCTGCAAATAGTATATAATTGAAATTGTATTCTAATTAATTTTTCCTAGTGATATGTCTCAATGGATTGATCAAGGGATTCATGGCGTATACTTGATTTATGTAAAGGTAGTCTTGAGATGCTGACATCATGATTGTTTTATTGATTCCATTTTTTGAATATGCAATCATGAATTGTATGGAAATTGATGCGAGCAGTTTTTATTTTTTTTCCAACTTTTAAATACAATGTGATAACATAAAAATCTTTTTTTTTTCGTGAGTTGGTGGAGCTTTACAGGATATTTTGGTAACACATAGTTCCAGTTGTTGCTTTTTGAAGTAACCGAGGAATCGATGGTGTATTTTTTTTTTTTTGCAATTGAAAAAATACACACAAGAGCTAATTTTCAATATTCATGACTCGAACAGTTGGCTTATGAAAGCGAAAACTTTTCAGGTATTTGACTTTGTGTGGGATACAAATTCATAAGGGTTGAAATGATAATTTTCAGTCAAAACTGATCAATCGCATTGTCCATGGATATCCTTGAAAAATACTTCATCGAGCTCTATTATATAATTGTAGACAACATCACAATTGAGATATACTTGGGAGTGTATTGGAACTGAAATCTTTCTATAGAGTACTGAGGACAAATGCATGATACTTGTTAACGAGATTCTCATCCAAAGATATCGGGTAGGCGATATTTTAGCCAGGTCATGAATAAATACTCCTGTAGTTTTCGGATTGAGCATTTGTGATGTTGGACGATTGTTTCCATCGAGGCATATCATCATCGGGGGTATGAAATATGGTTTGAATTCACATTTGTTGAGATGTTCTTCATCAAATTGTTCAATATGATTATTATAATATTGAGATAAACTTTCCCAATATAGGTAATCGAGATCATGAGAATTTAACGTGTAAATAATATCGCCCCAATTAGGAATTTTTTTTCGTTCTAAATGGCAGTATGCCACAAAATGCATAACAGAATCTCTTAATATTGGGTACAATTGTATTGACTAAATTATCGAATTCATAGTGCACGAATTTTGGCCTTATATCTACAATTTCAGGCGACTTATCATTGAGTGGATAATTGGGTCTTCTGTAGGAGCATGGTAAAAAAATACCAGGTACAATAATGATCTGGTTTTGGTGACAAAAGGATAACTAGTAATTCTTAAAAACTCTAAATGAACCATTATGTTTATCTCTTCAACTATGAAAGCATAACTAATTAGAGGTTTGTAAAATAATTTTTTAAAGATGGTATCTGTTTTGTTAACCAAAAAAGAAGATTGTGAATTTGAAACTTTGATGATTCCATTTGGTAATCGACCATTATTGTTGAGTAGGTAATCGTGCTCAAAAATGACGCGGATGTAACATGATCGTGCAAGTAATATTCAACTGTGCCTTTCAAGTTTCGTGGGCCGACCTTATTGCCGAGAATCCATTCGCCAGCAAAGGCATCGATTTTGTAAGGATCTGGTAATTTTTGTTGTCGGATAGCTATGAATAATGATTTTAATTTCGTCTCTAGATAAGCAAGTGTGTTTGGTACAAAATCAATGAAATCATTGTGTGTAGCCTCGAAATATGTTGGTATTGTGCATAAAGGTTCGCTGTTAGCAAAGGATTTAAACTGGTATGGGGAATCACATTCACAGGTAACTTCCTCAAAGCAAGTTCCCTTGTGTCCGATCATTGGCATTTGTAGTCTTTGAATTGAACAGACAACCTGAAAATATTATGCATTCAGCATACAAATTTGCAGAAATGAAAAGTTTTGGATGTTGGCAACTGCACATCCACAAAGACCTATCATTACCTTCTGAAGTAAGCATCCACTGTCCACCATTCTTGGTCATGCAAGTTTGTTGGTCTTTATATTCCAAATACATACAATACCCCTCATTGGGCTCTTTGTAGCGGGGAATTATTTTAATGAGATTCGTTTGGGGATCTACGAAATCGATGTTGTTAATGATGGCAAGCAGATCTATGGTGATTGTAATTAAAGCAATCAATGAGTGTCTTATATTCACATTCAATTAAATTATCACTTGTGCATTAATCATTTTTATTTTCCAATTGCATATTATCAAAAACCAGTAATCTGAAATTTGAGCAAAGTCATTTGAACTTTGCTGAGACTGAAATTAAAGCACTTTAAAATTGCAAGTACAAACAAAATATTACTAGGATAAAAATTACCATCACCAAAAATGTAATTTTTTAATTAATATAAATTAAAGCAGTTGATCATAAAACTCACTGAACAATACATCTTATTAATTGCATGTATACTTGCAATCACATCCCCCCCTCCCTTGCCAAAACTACCCATTTAAAAAAAATTATTTGATTTTAAAAATAGAAGACCCATAAAAACTCTGAATATGTTATATAAGGACTATTCAATAATGTGTGTACAAAGACCAAGGGGATGAATTTGTTTAGTTTCATGAGATATTACTATATTTTTCCACAATTGGCATTCCTTCCCGCCCCCCTCCCCCAACTATTACTTTCAACAATCAAACATGTTTGCAGCATTTAATTTCCCCTCCTTTTAATTTGGCCTATATGGCAGCAAAATCTGGAAAAAAAAGACATCAGTTGATGGTGATAGCTGAACATGGAAATATATATATTATATATATTAAAAAACATGATGTCTCAATTCTCCCCATCTAAAGGTGTGTAGTGATACAACCATTTATTATGCAGTAGATATCACTCTAACCATGCTGTTGGGTGGAGTGATACAAAATTTAACTTTAAAAAAAATTATTTATACTATACAATGGAATTAAATTTAAAAGAACATATACTAACAATAACATGTGATACATTTATACATTTTTATATTAATAATAAATAATAATAATATACTAACATTTGAAAGAATACAATATATAATAATACAAAATACTAGGTAGTTATGAAAATACAGCACAAAGTACAAACAGTACGGTTCCTACAAGTCCAAAAGCAGAGAAAATTAAAATAAATTACAGGTGAGCCCAAAGACACAAAAATTTTTTTTGCTAAATTTCACTTGGAAACCACATCTGTCCATATAGAATTACCTGAGGTTTAGGCAACTGCGAGGCAACTTAATTTGGGTAAAAAAAACTTGTGTCATTGACATCTGGCCAAACAGAAGTGTCTTTATATGTGCGATACTGCGTCATAAATTTCACCATCACCATTTTATTCACACAGCTGCTCGACATTTCCACACTAATGACATTTGCAGAAAATTTACAGTTTTGGTTTGTACTTCTTCCACTACTTTGACATGTCAGATTGATTAGCAAATAAGTTCCTTCTTCAATTTCTTCATAATTGACTGGAACTGTGAACATTTTGTTTGCAGCATTGTCAGTTGCTATTACATCTTTGCACTGGTAGTAGAAACAGGCTCCTATTCCTCACATGATTCTGAGGAATCAGTATCAGTTTCACTGCCACTTGAATCTAAATTCCCTACACTCTTTCCTGGTTCAAAATTAATTCTACTTCTTCATACTGTTTCCTTCTCAGTGTCCTTCCCATAACACATTTCACAAAGCAAGCTAATGAACGACTCTTCTGTGTAAGAATCTGATGCATTTGCATCAATGCCTCTTTTAGGTAATTGTCTGAGAACTTCATCTATTTGAAGTAGGATGAATCCTGTTTTTCTGAAGCCACTCTTGATGTTTTCAGAATAATTTGGTTTGATATTTTCCACAAGTGTCTTCAAAAAGGGAGGAAAACAAACTACTTGATGATGCTCCTTTGATGCCCTTATTTCGCCATGCTGTAGGAATTCTATGCCAATCAGATTTAAACGAATGAAAGAAGGCAACATTAAGAGGCTGAGTGAAATGGGGGAAGATTTTTGGAAATGCTACAAATCTAATGTCATTGTTATTACATAAGTTAGTAACATTTCAAGAAAAATTACTAGAAATATTGTCCCCAATCAAAGCTCGTGGAGCTGGCTGATCCTTGAGATAAGGAAGGGAAATATGTTCAAACTATTTTTCGAATTGTTTCTGGCAGACTTTGGACCTCCTATGGCCCCCAATTCATTAATATGCTCACCTTTAAATACCACATAAATAGGGAGCAAGTTGCCATTGCCACTGCAAGCAAAAATTAATGAAGTAGATGATCTGACATAATCAATCATGTTTTCGGGATGATTTTTCCCTCGCCTAACTATCACCTTTCTTTTTCCAGGGTCGACGGAGATATTTGTTTCATCATAATTAACTAAATTGGAAGGTTGAACACCAGCTAGACTCACCTCAAGATTATCAAAATATGGATTAATTACATCAGCAGACACCTCATCCCTAGACTGTTTTATATTTTCCACAATTTGGTCAACTAATATGTTTTGTGTCTCACAAATTCTTAGATATAAAGAGCGACATTTCCTTTATTCGAGTCATAAACTTTGCGGTTTTTGGCACGAAATGCGAGAACGGCAACACCGACAATCAGGAATGTTCTAGAATGGATTTCCAAATGTCCTCGAAAGGTTAATCACGAAACTGAGTTTTCAATCCAACAGCCCATCACCATTGCAAAATTTAATCAGTTTGTGGAAAATACCGAACTTACGCTGATTCAAACTTTGTACAATTTGTCTTCATTGTCACTGAGCCAAGATGAAGAAACTTGCTTATCAATCATTTCCAAACCCCTCAATCGGTCGAAATCCAAATCCGAAGTTTAATTTAGCCTGCTCTCATTACCTATTAGCTCAAAATGTGCTTTGTTTAGTGGCTCGAATTAAAGTTTTATGGGGGCGAGATAATGCCTGTAGGTTGGAGCAAAGTAGTGGAAATTAATTTCGATGTTTGTGATTTGAAGCTCGTCACATTGGAAGAAACATTGTGAATCGTTTGTTATGTGTATTCCAATAGCGACACGGGGAACCAAATAATTTTTGATCGTGTATTTGGCGAAACTTCTCTAGTCAACATGTATCGAATCACCATCGAAAACGAAATGTGTGATTCGGTCGAAACATTCATAAGCCATCTTTCCGAAATGTTATTCGACGAATTGATTTACGACTATTGTGGTGAATACAAGAGAGTAAACTATTTCGTCAATGGAATCTGGCTCGATAACATTGAGAAACGGCCCTTTATCGAATGTGTCGCTATAAGTGAACGGCCGGAATATTACGCTAATAAATTAGACGGCGAGTGCAGGCTCGCTTTTCTCACGCCCGATTTACTTTTCGTCCTCTTTTCGTCCGCCATTCAAGTGCATAATTTCAAGTTTAGTGGGTATTACATCGCATTAGTCGAAGAATTGGAAAACAACGAAGTTTTCGTTCTCATCGACGTGTTGGGTAAAATCAACCTTTCGATGGTAGATATGAAACGTATATTTCAAAGTCATCAAAACCATATTGCCGCCATCTACGAAATTGATATTCTGGAATCTATTCGATTCACAACGATCCTCGCAAAAACACGGCCGTTTTAATCAATCGACTGGTTTGTACCTTTTGAACAAGGACAAATTATACGCAAATATGTTCCATCGATCGGAATGCTCTCCCATGCCAATTTCACTTCCCACCAATAGCCTGTTGCATTTCCACAAGGACAAGATCGGCAAAGTAAAGAGTGAAAAAACTATCGATTTGAAGTTTGATTGGCAAACATTTTTAAAGTATTTAAAGAGAAAAAAATCCCTTAACTAAAGCTCAAACAGGGAGTGTCGTTGGCCGACATGACTGTGAAATATCTCGGTCGGTATGCAGCATACAAACATATCGTGCCAAAGGTCTTGGAAACTGAAGATGGACATATCTTTGAAGAGATGTTTCCCGATTATTCCATCGTAATTGACAAGAGAAAATTAAACGAAATTCTTCCCGAAATGAACAAACTCGCGCCATGTGAAAATATTATGGTTGATTCGTTTTTCATTTTGGAATTCAAGATATGTTATGATAGTGGTGAAATTGTATTCTGAAAAATTTCGCGAAAAATCAAATGCTATTCTAGCGAATGTAATTGAAAAGATTATATTGAATAAATAAGACATGTATCCTAACCGTACGTCATTTTTAAAATTACACAAAATGTTTAGTACCCTAATTTATAAGCCTTGGAATTATTTTGCGGGTTTCATAATTTGCTCTTAAAATACGTCATAACCCACACAGCACAGGTATGTCGAGGGATATCTGATGCTATCCTTTCAGGTCATGTGGTATATCCCATGGATATTCTACGATATCCCTGGGACTACCGAATCATCACATTCAGGACCTCTGCGGGATATTACTCCAGGACCTCCATGTAATATCCCTACAGGATCTCCATGGGATATCCCTCCAGGACCTCGGTGGGATATTCTTGCATAACAATGGGGAAATCCCTGCATGTCCACCCAGGGATACACTAACAGCATCTCCATGGAATTTCTCTACATGATACCCGTGGAATTTCCCTGCCGGTTGTCTATAAGACAACTGCTAGCCATCAAAAATTATTTTGCTGGAATGTCCATTTTTATTCACAGCAGGAAACCCAGAGTATTTACATCCAAGTACAGTATACTTAATACTTTATACAAATATGTGAAAATATGAGCTCTGTAGAATGAAAAGAGTTGATCAATAATTTTACCTTATTTGATGTTGATGTTTCGTACAATCTGAGTCCTCCAATGAAATATGTAATTATGTGTACAGGGCACATTTCATTATGTTGTATTGACAATATATATAAATATGTGAAGGAATTCTCCGACGTTTATATCACAGCACAATACTGGTAAAAAATAAGAAAAAACACTAACAAAAGTTCAGAGAATATATACATTAAAGCAAAGCATGGAAGCAAATGTGTGCATATATCATAATTTATGCAAATGTGAAAAGTGAAACATTTTAGCTATTATGTATATAAACGACCTTGAATGATAAATACTACACAGGCAAAAACTAAATAATACTCGATGCAAAAAGTAAATATATATAGCCTGACATTTTTATACTTCTTATGGTAACAATCTCAAATATATCTTAAGCAGGATAACTGCAAAGCTTCAGATTTATCAGTTTACTATTCAAAAGTTATGCTATTTCAAGAATGGATTATGGTATGTAATAAATATGGTAGGCCTATGTAATTACCAGCACAGCAAAATACCACAGCGTGCTCGTATTGTACAGATTGAAAATTGCAAATTGCAATTACCATTTTTATAGCAGAAAGCAGCGACACTGTTTAAAAAAATGGTCATAAGCCAGACCTGCCAATGCTATGGAAACGCAAAAGGTTACGCCTCCCCTCCCCCCCCCCCCGTTTAGAAATTTGCTGCTGGTGAAGCTTATAAGCGTCGGAGAGCATCCAAGCATTATCATCTGAATCCAGTGCAGCAGACACTGGATATGGTTCACTGCATAATTCGTCAATTTATTTTCATTATGCTTCCTGAACACCTTTAAACTCTATTACATATTAATAAAGTAGAACTAAACTATTAAGACCCCTCATGGTTTCCACAAATGGGTTTGTTATTAAAGGATGGCATTAATAGGAGTTTTTGGGAAATTTTGGATCGATTTTGACCCATCCCGACATACATCAAAATAAGGGCGATTTATATTTTTAGTATTTACCAAGATAAACAAAATGCGTAGCGACCAAGGAAAGTGCGAAAAAATTATTTCCCTCAAATTTCAAACTTTTCTTAACTGAATTTTTTACGCTTCCTCAAAAATGGGTCTTAAAAGAGGGGTGGTCTTAATAAAAGGTGTCTCAACAGCAAGGTTCTACTGTACTACATTTTATCATCTTCCTACCAGGCAAAAAACCTGACCATGTACACTGATATTGCAACAATAGTCAAACTTTTCGTTGTGTGAGAGACTGGATGCCATCTTGTTTATTTAATAGTGGATATACCTGCACTGTCCCAATACCTTCATAATGAACAGGGGGAAACTGCATATAGTAAATTATATGTGTTGTACTACGTCCATGTTTTTATGAATGCATTGAATAGACTTCGGTAAAAATTATCAGTTTACACGAGCGTTGAGTGTTTTTTTAGTGCTGTTTCTTGAACTAGAATAATTTAATGCAAAATATATTGCAGCAAATTTTATTACATCTGAATCAGTTTCAATAATCGTATTTTCATAAGATCTTAAAAAACAATAATTGTATTGAATTCATAAATTGGAATCCACTGGCATCAAAAATGAAGTATACAATTTTTACAAGACTGTATTATTTTTTGTTATAGTGTAGAAGACAGAGCATTCTTTGGAAAACACTATGTATTAACAACAGTTCACTGCACATTGAGTTAAATTGCAATAATATTTACTGGTACACAAATTATGTACCTTTCAAATGCACATACTTAATTTTTACACATTGTTACAATGTACATAAATGTTCATGGGGGTGTAGGGGGAGGGGTAGAGGAAGGTAGGGTTGAGAAGCGGTGTTGGAAATATTTATGTTAATTTTGTTTAATACTATTTTATTACTACAAAGTATATTTAGGTTACTTCAGGTTTGTGGTAATGAAGTTTCACTGTAAATAGGCTTTGTAATACAATCAGTAGGAGACAACCAAAGTGATTTTGCAAACCAGGGCCACTCGCTCAACAAGCACCCCCATCCCCAATTTTTTCGTGGTCCTGATACACACATATCTTAATGTAACAGGTTTGGGATATTATTGAAAATTTTGGCTAAATTAAAAATAAATATAAAGCATTTGTGCGATTATATAATAGATTAATATAAATCAATATAAGTTGAGTTTTGTTCATTTCATTTTTTCCCTCGATTAGTAACACTATAATAAATTGCACATTTAGTTACATCCATGACAATGAGGAAGGACTGAATTTCAGTTGGAAAAAATCATTTAGTGCCCTTACATCATTAAACCCTATTTTTATCAAGTACATCATGTTTTATTGGTAAATCAGTTTTTTTTTTTTTTTTTTTTTTTTTTTCTGTTGGTGGTCCATCTGACCTAGCCCTAATTATAGGCAAACCCTGTTGTGTGTTATATTCCCTCTCTTAACATTTTCAGATTTATGATGTTATCTTTAATTGTTCCCAGGTTCCTTTTTACTCAAGCTGTAAAAGTGTTTAACATTTTTCCCTCGCGGGTATTAGTAAATGTTTCTAGTTCCTTCTGCAATGTTTCAACAGGGTTACACTACATCGAATTACACCCTAACTCTATCTTCACCATATGTCTTGTATACTGTATGATTTGACTGCTATATAGGTTAAAAACAAAATCGAGCCAAATTTTTTTGCTATAATACCATATCTTCATGAAGCATTTTTCCACAGGAGTCTGCCAGCCACACTTGCCTCAGTAACGTTCCAGATGATAAAAATAAGAAAAGTAAGCCAACATTTCTTCTACATTTCTGGTAGTTTCAGGCCAAATTTTATTTGCTGCGGCATCTGCTAATGCACTTAAAACCTGTATATAAATTGTATGTAAAAATATAGCAAGTAAATGAAAATTCTGCAAGTTCGCTGTGGTCACATTCTTTTCCATTTAGAGTTACACCTGAAATTTAGAACAATTTATACTTAAAACTGCAACACTTGTTGTTGGGCTGTTGTGTTAGAAATCACAAGTGTACAGAACTAGGGCAGAAAACTAGTTTAATGTTCCTATATGTAACCTGTTCTTAATTAATAAATTACACTAGAGGATTCCTAAATCAGTTTCTCAGTATGAAATTACTCTGTTCAAATGTGTTTGAATTATATTTATTTTTTGTCCCCTCAGACTTGTATGGTACTCAACGCAATTACTAAGGAAGGCATACTTTAGTAAACTAAGACAGTAAGATGACAATTTAAAATTACGGTATATCTAAATCTATTTATACATTTTTATACTAATACATATTCACATACAGGAAATACACGTTCATTTCTGGGCCTATTCAGCCTCTGGCGAAAACAGATTCGTCAACCTGAAAAAGTATAAAGCATACATACGTGAATAGCTAAAAAAAAAAAAAAATTCAATAGTAACATTAAAATTGTTATGGTCAACTAGGTTAAATTATGAAACACTAGGCTAAATAAAATTATTCTGGTAGTCTGTCTCAGTTACAAACGCCACTTTCTGACAGTTGGATAGAACATTGTGTCATAAGACATGGCACAATTTGCAATGCCTGTCATCAACTAGCCTGTAACCTACTTTTGTATCCACACATGTTGGCAGCACCTGCCTACACATTATTAGTACTCCATTACTCTTTTAGCATCACAGTATTTCTTTTCGTGTTCTGCCCCTCATACCACCTCTGACTACACCTAACAGAGATAAATTGTTTTCAATAATGGCTTGAATCTCACAAAATGCATCATTAAAATTAATAGTATCGTAAGTAATTCCCATACACTTTCACTGCAACTAGGTCAAAACAGGCACTAGACAAATATTTGTAGTGTACTTTGTGTGCAGTTACAGTAATATTTGATATGTTATAGTTGCACAAAACAGCAGTTAAAACTAACTTAAGGCACTTTCAGTAAAATACATATATATATATTTTTTTACTTTGGAGCCTCATTAAGTTTTATAGTATAAAGTTTTCTGCAATTGCACACTTTGGATGTGGTAGTTACTGATTTTGCAATAATTTCACTTTTTTTTAAACACATGTGCATATAAAACTTCAAGGTTTTAATTTACAGTATTTATTTATCGTATCCACCTACAGTAGCTGATTTAATTATGGAACATGCTCTTTCACGTGTCATAATAACTGAGGCAGAAGGATATGCTACCTAAACAACAACACTGATGCTACTCACCAGAAATGTCAAAAATTGGCCTTCGTAGATGAAACTGAGTATATCTAGTCAACAAGCACCATTAACAAAAACTTGCTTATTTCCTCGCTTGGCTGATTATCATGCAGCCAAGTGTCAATAGAGACAAGATTATATGGTCAATAGCATTAAAACCGAACAATGAATTTTTCTCCTAGTTTGTTATATGAACTGACGGCTGATGTCCATTTTTAATTTTTTAAATATAACACTTTGGTTTTTACGCGCAAGTGTACAAAAAACTGAAATTTTCTTATTTCCAAAATGTATGTTAATACACAGCATAACACCTAACTAAATTGGCAAAAATACTCAATTTCATTAGTAAACTAATTATTTCTTCATACAAATTATATATATAGTTGATTCACGATATCTTCGGTCTTTTCTAAAGCCCTGCAAAAGTTCTACTTCCAGGATATTTCTCCGCCTCGTGCAAACTAAGCTACAAGTCTAGAAGATTATACCAGAGGGACAACACGCCGAATTCGTGCGCACTCTGTTGTAACAGTATTTTTTATAAGAACTACTTCTTACTAGGCGCTACCAACACACATTTTTTTTTACTGTTTTTATTCAACTTATTTATAAATGAAGTATTACAATTTATAGATAAAATATTAATAACATTTCAATTTAACAGAGAAAAAAAAGTAACTTTAATGAACACGAGTATAAAACACTTGTGTTACACGACATATTTAGGAAACAATCAAGCATGTCATACATGGGGAGATTTTTCGAATGTTTGATTTAAAAAGGCCGAAGAAACCGTGAATGGACTATATCAAACATTTCTGCGTGACATTGGCAAAAATAAATGCACATTGTCTAGAAACTTCAACATTTGTACCATAAAATTTTATTTTACATAGCATATTTCTTGAAGTGTTAAATATTAAAAGGTTTGTGTGTTTACGTGTGCATTTTTACTAACTGCATACTGCATTTACAAAAATATAACTTTGAAATCTTAATTGAGCTAAAATAAAACCATAAAATCCTGTAGGATACCTACCAATTCTGCAAATTTTAACATTTACTATGCATTTTGAGTATCTTAATATGCATTTTGAGTATCTTACTAGTTCGAAAAGCCTACAAATTAATTTTATAACATTTAAACGCAATGAAGGTGTTTATGTTAACATCAAGAGAATAACAAAGGAAATTATATGGAATTTTCATGTTTAGTACCAACTAGTAACCCCAAGAAATGGCAAATGAAACTTGTTAATTTTGGTGTTTAAATCAAACAAAATGATTGCAATATTTGGGAGTAAAAGTACAGAAACTGTGTAAAATTTCGGTGCAAAATTTAAAACGGAGTTTAAAGACCCAAAATTTTTAAACTTTAAGTCAGAGGTCACCTACGTCAGACTCGACACTACAATAATTTAACATCAGTACAATAGAACCCCATTTTACACTTCCACGTATTACCCTCACCGCTATATTGCTTTACCTTTGGCCCATGTAATGCTCATAATAAATTTCTCCCTTTTTTAAATTCTTTCCATTTTCTCAATTTCCCTTAATTATTTCGAAATTATAATCTAAAAAGCCTCACAATTATGTAGAGACAAAATAGGATACAAATAACTGCCATCCAAACCTCATTATCAAGTTTGAATGAAAATAACAAAATTTCCAGAAGTGACTGTGCATTATGAGTCTAGGAGCGATACGGATCACAGGTCAAGTGTAATTGCAAAGGTTTCACTGCTTAGATTTTGTTTGATATTTTAATTCAATTAAAAGAAGTGACTGAAATTTTGGTGCTTTTCTTTTCCAGTAATTTCCCTATGATGCACGTGTTTGCAGTTATTCTAGATTTCATAATCAGTAGAATATTATCAAATCAGAAGTCTCAGTACAGTTTTAATCAGTTGTCAAATGGTAACATATTGGTTCTATAAACAAGCTGAAATCTACAGTTTCCTATTTTTCATGCCAACCAGTAAGGCAGGTATTGATCCAAGAGTTAGTTCACAACTATTGCAGTAGACGCACTGTTCCTGTCCTCCCAGTGTGACAAGAAGGGGAGTCAAACTGCTGCTAATGTGTGAGTGCTGTTAGACAAGTCATCCAGCCAGGTGGGCAGGTAGCTTACCTGTATCTCGCAGTACTCAACTGCCCAAGCTTTTCCATTTCACTGTCTCTATGGTAATACTTTTGTGGTACATCAGAGTGTGTAATGAGTCAGCTGCAAAGCAAGTTATATGGGTTGGTACACATCATAATATTTATATTGAATATGCCCAACTACACATATTGTTGTATTGTGTACTATTGTACTGTAGAGGTTTGACACACTGTAGCTGCATAACCCATATTGTCTTTGTACACTTATTGTATTGGACAGCTTGGAAAGAAAATGTGGACTTGTATACACACATCTTATGTCGGAATCACATAGCCCCGACGCGCACGACACGATGGCCAACAGCCAATGGAATACAAGATAGATCGTCGTAAGCCCGACCGATTTTGTCGCCCCAGCAGCAATTTTGGATTAGAAATTATTTATATTCTTCATCGTGTCGTGTGACACGACGCACAGAATGTACAGCCTTGCAAAATAAAATTGTATTGAAAGATATCCCTACAACGGTAAATATGCAGCTTAAAAGAGAAATAAATTAAAAATTACTGTATATAACTCTAAAAATAATAATTTTACCTTTGTATGCATTAGTGATACCAATTGGTGCCATTATGTTTTTAAAAACTCCCTCTTTTTCACCGCCTTTAAAACTAACGTAGCATATCAACGCCTTATAAATAGTTAGGTTAAATACCGAGAGCGTAGTGTCGGTCGTGCTGTAAATTCAAGAAGTCGCAAAGAAATGTGTCGTGGTTGTGTTTTTGGTCGTGTCGTGCTGTGTTGGTCGAGGCCTTGTGATTCCGGCATTACTCAGCTGCTACTCTGTACACTGTGCTCAGTCAACTCCACTATTAATTATTGTGAGACAAATGTCTGGCTATCTTTAAGTGGTAGCAAAAACAACATACAAAGTTATGTAATCACCCCTCTACACACACACTACATTATATAAACATTTTTTTTTTGTTTCGTTAACACTAGTGTGTCATAAAAGAGCAAATAAAAAAAGGAAAGGACATATATCCGCACACATTGACAAAAGGCACATGGCCGCTACTATGACTCCCTTTTCCCGCTCTTATAGTCGAAGGTCCTGAACCAGACAACACTGTTCTCCATGGAAAATAAAAAAGTGTGAATTTTTACAGTATCTGCACACAACCAAGCAAAAAGACGTTGCAAGCAAGAGTTGCTTAGCGTGGCGAAAATCATGTATAAATCTCTACACCTGTTCGTGTTTTTCAGCCAACAAACCACACAGTTCACGACTCTACATCATTGACCTCTTGGGAGATTATAACCGGCGAACGATCGGTAATCTTCGATCCTACTTTATGACCAGGGTAATTCTTAAGGATAGGGGTATTTCTGAAAAAAAAAAAAATCTCGGAAAGGGGTATAATTCCACTCTACTAACTACACAGAACACAAATTTACTAGTGGCATCATAATTTCACCAATAGAAACCTCAAAAATGATAGTGGGAAGGACTATGAAGATCAGGAAAATTGTGGGGTAAAATTGGTGAAAAATACGTAAGTAATGTAATATGTATTCATGAAAATATATTAAATTGCAAAAAAAAAAAAAAAAAAAAAAACTAAACCAAACATTAACTAACTAGACAATATTACCAATACAAGCTACAAACACAATATCGAGGAGGGCTATGAAGATCAGGGAAATTATGGGGTAGAAAATACAAAAATTTACATTTTCATTATAAACTTTTACCCCTCAATTTCCCCCCAGTTCATAGCCCTCCCCACTATCGTATTTCTAAATTGAATTGGTAACATTGTCAATTTAGGTAATGTTCAGTTCAATCTTTTTGCAATTAAACATGTTTTCATGATACAATATTACAGTAATACAACGAATAGCACAAAAATATGTTAAATTGCAAAACACACGCACATAATTTCTCAGTGCAAATAGGATACACATGACAATCATTTGTGGGGAAACTCCAAGCTTCGCTGACGAGTGTCGCTTCGCGTCACCACGTAAAAAAAAATTACCGGCGCGCCTTGAATCTCTGTTTTGTGTATTTACTCCCCTGCTGGCGCTGGGACTCTGGCTCGGTGCATAATGTTTGGCTACGCTTGTACAGTAATTTTGGAGGGGGCTAAACTCCAAGCTTCGCTGATGCGTGACGCTTCGCATCACTACCTAAAAAATATTGCCAGCACACCTTGAATCACTGTTTTGGGTATTTACTCCCCTGCTGGCACTGGAACTCTGGCTCGGTCCACTTGAAAATCATTCGTGGGGAAACTCCAAGATTCGCTGGTGCGTGACACTTCGCGTCACCACCTAAAAAAATTTGCTGGCACGCCTTGGATCACTGTTTTGGTGATTTACTCCCCTGCTGGCACTGGGAATCTGGCTCGGTGTATAATGTTTATCCACACTTGTACACTATTTTTGCAATTTAACATATTTTCAGGAATAAATATTACATTATGTAAGTACATATGTTTCACTGGTTTAACCCCACAATTTCCCTGATCTTCATAACCGTCCCCACTATCGTTTTTGGGGTTTCTATTGGTCAAATGTTGATATACCTAGTAAATTAGTACGGCGTATATGAATACGCACACCACGATGTCTATCCATTTGACAACAATATAGACATACTAATAACCGCACATATATTAGACTTTAACTTTTCCCTTGCTGCGGTAGCATAAAAACACTCGTAATTTCACATAATTATTAGATTTAACGGTGATTGTTCCATATTGCGTATCTAAATCGCTTAAAAACCATTGTATTGCGTATCCAATGGTAAAAAAAATCGAGACAAAAAACCGCCAATTACATATCCAACCGCGACCCGGAAAAAGCCCAAATAAAATACAAAGTTTCCCCCTGCGTATCCAGCGCACCTTGAAAAGGCTGGTTTTTACCAAAAGTTTCCCTTTGCGTATCCAGGTGATAAAACGTGCAGGACCAAAAAGGACGACATTGCGCATCCAAGCAGGAAGGGGGGAAATTGGTGCCACACCCCACTTGTTTCAAATTGCGTATCCAGCCGAGTCGGGGGAAATTTCGACCTACACCCAATTATTTCCTACAACGTATCCAAACCGAAAACGGAATATAGGGTAAAAGACCCTATTTGTTTCCCATGGTGTATCCAGGTGCCAAAAGTAACTATTGCTAAAAGTTTCCTATCGCATATCCAAAACATTTATTTTTTTCACCCTTTTCTCGTCTCTGTTTTAATACACGCGATTTGTGATGAAAATTTTTTAAATTTATTTTAAAGAGAAGATTTATTAATTATTTACATTTTTTATAAGTTAAACCATTTATTATATAAAGATTCACATGTACTCAATCACTAAAAGGGTACGGTAAAACAATGTACATTTAAAAATTCATCTTTTTTATTAATTTAAGCATATATATTTTAAAGTTATATATATGCAACTATTCTTTTTAAATAAACTACCGCAACACTCGTAACTGGCATGTCCAAAGTCCGCGAAAGCAGCAGTGTATGCAAATGCATCCGCCACCTGCCGAACCGGTTATGACAGACACGACCATGCTATACCTTTTCGAATAACGAATGAATGTAATTTTTATAAAAAAAAAATTTACTTCAATAATTGAAACCGGCAGTTCCAAGTTTTGCGGATGCAACAGATGCAAGTACATCCGTCGTCGCCAGGCGGACCCATCACAACTTACTCGATTATTTTAGGCTTTTTTCCAGATCGCGAATGAATGTTTACTCAAACAACATGTCAATAAAACATGATTTTTTTTACTGACACAGACAGCAAGTTAATTAAACTTTTGTTTTACTGAAACAAACAGCTCATTCGCACCTCTAAATTAAATCAAACAGCAACTCAATTAAATATAAATATTAATTTGAATCAAACAGCTACTCAATCAATCATTAATTTAAACTTGAATCAAACAGCAATTCAGTTAAACATTAGTTTTAATCAGAATCAAACAGCTACTCAATTAAACATAAATTTAAACTTGAATCGAACAGCAACTCAATAAAACAATAATTTTAACTTGAATCATACAGCAAATCAATCAAAGATTTTTTTTTTTAACTTGAATCAAACAGTAACTCAATTAACTATTAATTTTTGAATAGCAACTGTACTATTATTCATTTTTAATTAAATAAAGTAGCAACTCAATTAAACATTAATTTAAACTTGAATCAAACAGCTACTCAATTAAACATTCATTTTAAATTTAATCAAACAGCAAACTGAATCAAACAGCAACTCAATTAAAGATTTATTTAAACTTGAATCAAATACCATGCCATTCACACTCACATCTGTAATTCAAATCAAACAGCTTCACAGTCTCACTCGCCCCTGTAAATTAAAACACATAACATTCCATTCAAACATTATTTAAAACTGAAACTGCAACAGCAACTCAATGTCGCTCGTGCCTGTAAATTAAAAACCACGGTAACAAACATATACCTGTCGAGATTGGGGTGGCCTTCGCCACCATCTCCTCTGCGCCGATTACAATGGTGCATGCCGGCGGCGTGAATCAGCAAAGCGTACAGTCGTTCTCTGTACCGTTGATTCTTTTTCCAGATGTATTCAGCCAGGTAGCCGACCCAAGATTTTTTCCGTCGGCCAAAGCAGGGAATGCTGTATCACACAGAACACCAACTTCGCTCAATGTTTTGAGTATGCACCCTCAACGTTTCGACCCTCTTCATCTTTAGAGTGTTTCGAGTGTTTACCATTCCGCTCTTTTCGCTGCACACGAATTCCCTCCTGTGATTCATTTGCATGTGATGGTAGCCATGAATTTCCAAGTTGCTGTAACCGCACAAGCAGTCTGAAATTATCATCGTGCCCGGAGCGATCCACTCACGAATGATTTTGGTCAGGGTTGCCGCGTTCCTCTTTTCCATCGGCACCAGGAAGAATTTCGTCGGATCGTCCCGCTGCACTCCCCCGAAAAACCCACTGGCCGTGAACTTTACGTCCTTTGTGAACCGGCTCACCTATGCTTTTCCTGTACATGAACACCCAGTCTATGCACACTTGGCTGCAGAAACTCGACCAGGCGACGACCGTCTTTCCCGAGCACAAAAGTTCTTTCACTATAGTCTGCTGTCGAGGGTATTTTATCAGGCACCAGAGTAAACACAACTCGACTATCTTGCCCGGAGACAAGTTTGAATCTCCCACGAAACTACCCTGTCTCGCCAACACTTTAAAGTTGCACTTAGTACCGTCCTCTATTTGCCGTCGGCACCAGTAAAACAAGCTCCTGTTTTCCACCAATTTCGCTTCGCCTTCCCCGCATTTGTCGCACCATATCGTCGACTTGAGAATGTCGTGCTCGATGAGAAACGTGTTTATATCTGGCGAGGAATGAATTACTTGCCTGGCGTTCAACATTGTGAATTTACATCCCGCGCACACCATTTTGTAATTCACGAGAGAAAATTTGCGGAAAAATTGCTCGGATGCGCGATGCGGAACAATTGTTGTCGAACTTGGATACGCTAAACGGAACTTTGCCAGATACGCGAAACGGCACTAGACTGCAAAGTAAACAATTGGAATGGATACTTTATAGTACACGCTGAATGTTTGTGTGGTTTTCTCATTACGATACGCAATAAGGAACAATTACCGATTTAACACTTCAAACAACATGAATTGCAATAAAACAGGTGTTAGAGAACTCGCAAATCTGAAACCTCCGACGCACGACACAATCAAACTGCAAGTACTGTTCGTTATCCGTCCGGCAACTTCCCACAATCCACCTGTTAACCAACATTGAAGCGCAGAGTAAAAAAAATAACATGGCTGTAATAATCGCCTCTAATATAAACGCACTATGAACGGGGATTTGTAATCTAAGATATGTATATTTATTGTACTAGTAATACGTTTTATCCTCTCTTCAATATAGACCAGGTAAGCCTTGAATAATTCACTAGAATTTCGTAATGTCCCGACACTGCTCCATACCTGTGTTGTTTACCTGTATAATCTCACCACCGCGCTATAAATATACCCCGTAAATGACGTTTTAAGCATTAAATATTCGTAGCAAACTGTATTCTTAAATATAAAGAAATTTAGCGACCCAATATAAATATATTCTACATAAATTATACGTATTTTATAGCATAAATATAGCAATCTTGATAACCCTCCTACCTATCACATTTTACTATTTTTTACAGAAAACTAAGTGAAGCCCCTCCAAAGTTCCTAGTAATTGTGATTACTAATAATCATATCTATCAATAATATACAGGTATTATTTTTCCCATTTTCGAAAAAGCTCCTTTTCTTAAGAATTACCCTACAATATTACTCACTAGCAGATACAGTGCTAATAGGCCTAGGATGATTCAAATTACTGTGTATTCTTAATGTTGCATATAAAGTCCTGTAAATAAGCTCAGTTGATGTTGCAGAAATAATTGCATCATTTTAAAACTAGACTTGGATACTTAAAGAGGCTTTTGACATACAGGATAACAGGCACATTATTACAGTAGAACCCTGTTAGGCTAGTACGTTTCTAAAGGGACCTAAGAAATGTCAGCCTTATGTAAGAGAAAACTTTATTGAAAAACACATTTGTGGACTAAGAGAAGGCATCTTTTCAAGCAAGAAAATGTTGTAAGAGGGGATGTCATAACTGGGTTTCACTGTATTCACAAGATACACGATCACGAATGCAAGTTATAGAGACAAATGCTAACCAAAACACATTTTGATAACTTACTTTTATTATCTAAGCACCCTGTATTTTAAGTGATGGAGCCATGCTTTGATGCACACAGCCACATCTTTGTCCGTTGATGACTTTATATGTTTCCGAGTTTTTTCTGTGAAACAAACAGGTTTGGATTACTTTTGACTACAATACAATACATACAGAACTATTATTTCAGACTGTGAAATAACTTCCTTTGCTAGATGCACAATGTATGAAAAGATGCAGTGGTAGATTATGGATGTTGTAAACACTGAAGGATATTCATACACAAATACAAATGTACTAAATTTTGAGACAACAATTTCCAAATTTTATTTATTTATTTATTTTGTTTTTCAGAAAATCCACAATTATTACCACTACTTAAAAATTTTTTTTATCACTCGTCAAACAAATCTAACCTAGAAATTTTCAAGGACATGGTTGAATCAATACAACAGGCTTGACATAACCAAAAATAGGATTATCAGTAGTTACATTGGAAACATATAATTACATACATAACAAAAATAAAACTCATCAATTATTCAGCTTTCTAAACTATGCTCGTTCACAAGGTGCATTGTCGCAAAACAAATTCACATTTCCAATAGAAAACGCACAAAAAACAACACATGTTTAAAATTTCGTAGTGGATTTTTTAAAAGATTATAATGGCCAACACTGCAAACGCCCACGGCCAAAGACAAAAAAAATATCAATCTAGCAAATTGAATTCACGAAAACGAGACTTCAAATCTGAAACACCAAAACTCGAAAATATTCCAGACATCACATACAGAAACAGATCCACAGGACAAAACGACTATGGAGTATGGATCAATGCATTTCCTTCCTATTTCTGGTGCAACCTCGGGTATCGGAGATAGCCGAAGAAAACCGAGATTATGTAATACCTCCAAAAGGCCTAACCGATCCCAATAGATATGGAATATTTATGCACTTAGAGAAACTTTACAAAATCGAATTGTGTTAAAATAGTAACGAAACTTCCGTACACATGGATTTTCTCCTGATTTCAACTTAATTGAAAAAGTAGGCTATCGTAGAAATAGTTCTCATAATATGTAACCGAAATAATTTACACAATTAAATATTTTATATAACTTTCTGGATGTCCTACAGATGTACTTTCAGGATATACAGTGGATGCCCTTTCGGAATATCCATTGGACGTACTTTCGGGATATTTCAGGGATAATATTTGGGACATTCGGGACACATGCGGGATATTCTTAGGATGTACTCTGCTGTGTGGGAAAGGTGATTGTCCAAATGAATAAAATAGAAACAGATATTGTTAATTTTGTAAGTATAATACAACGTTATCGCAAGGAATACTTGTCGACAAATATTGATGATAGAAAACGATCTCGTGATGAAAACATTTGAAAATAATGATACGCTTTACTTCAATACGACTGGCTACAAGAACCCGAGCAGTTTGGTAAAATGATTGAAGTTTTGGAGAAACTGATAATAAGTACGATTAATGAACGTTCAAAGTACCATAAATCAATAAATGTTTGGAATTGCATGAAATTTGCAATACAGACCATTCACAGCAAGTTACCGATACCACCGACAGACTGTACTCGGCCGTGGAGTACAAACTGATTTCAATTTTCAATTTCCTTTCCAAGGTTTATCGTCCTTTCGAATTTGATATACGCGTATTTATTTGACGAGACTAATGAAACTTTATAAAACCAACTGGTTACTGTGATTAAAAATTATTTACCCACACCTACAATGATTATAGGTTGGCTTAGATCAGGACCAAATGAAGTTATGATGGCGGTGCCATTGGTTAGATATCACGTTTTGATGGGTAATTTGAAAAATGAAATCAACACTGAAGTGATGCAACACGTATTATCGCAATTGAAATTTCAAGTGGTTACTTCGGACGAAGGTTTGTATCCAAACAGAGGGTACGTGTTTAACGAAACTCTCCGAGCCTATGGTTATATATATTCTTCGGCTTGGGATTTTGTAGCTCTGAAAGAATTTTCCAATATAGATTCAAAGGCGGTGATTGATAAAGTGAAACGGATTTTGGAGCATCCGACAATTCCATTACATTTCGGTCCCATGTTTACGAGGACGCCGAATTTGGTATCTCAAGATAGAGGTGATTATGGTTTCTTTGTGATTGATTCGATAAAAGCAGTGACGGCCAAGATGAAAAAGTGGATGTTGCAATTCAATAGCCAATGCTCCAAACTCAGCTTTTACGAATCCGACCAAATGTAAAATAAATGGGATCAATTTTAGGTCATGGTTCGCATGTTTAAGTAAGCAAATTCCGATACGAAAATTCGCGAAGAGTTTTGCACATATTATCCCGGAGTTATTAGCATAAACAATAAATTGGTGTCTATACTGACCACGACAGAAACCACGACAACGTTCATGCCGCAAAGTGCCTTTGCATGCATTGCCCATTTGGATTCGGTCATCGTTATGTATAATGTTTGAACGATAAACAATTTCCAACTAAAAGTGACTGAATTTATTTTAGTGAAAGAAAACAGGCTACACCATCGCCTATAAAGTATAGTCTACTTCGCAGACTAATCGCCATCCCATAAAAGTTTCAATAAATTTGGATAAATGCATCACATCTTCCAATCGTTTGTTCAAAGCAATGCCGAAGTACCAATTCGATCAAAACTATTAGTTTGTGCATTTTGGTACTGCGGAATTGACAAAAGTAGTTCGAAAGGAAGATAACGAAAGTTTCGATTCGTTGCAGTGCACACCAAGTAATAACGAAGTGGTTGCCTTCAGCACGGTTCACAATAATTTTGACAACGTGCAAAATGTCTCGAAGAATTTAATTGAAATCTATTATTACACTCTTTATTTCGAAAACGATAAATTATTTCTCGAGGATGTAAATGAAAACAAAGTATCGATCGGTGTGAAATCCAACACTCCTCTATCCATTTTGGAATGTGATAGCCCGATGATTAGGCGAAAGTGTGGCGTTGATGCGAAAATTTTAAATGGAATATAGTCAGAATGAAAATACCTTACATCTGCTTCGTATATAACGCTAAATGCAAAATTTGTAAACGTGACGATTAACCAATGGATAAAATAAGACGATGGAGGCAACGATGCTTCAGTACGAAACTGCTCGTTTACCCAAACAACTTCGACGAGTTGTACTCAGTACAACACTACTTCAACATTTCTACTGGATACGTAAATTGCCCTTTATCGCAAAAAAACTTTTACCTCACCGACTAAATAGACAATGGATACATTGATGTAAAATACTACGATAATAATATGGCTGAAGTTTCACTGAAAACTATTAAAGCATCTACTTTATTGACTGGTATGTGTAAATTCGTAATCAAATCGTTTGGTTACGTTTTCAAGTACAAAGAAAATTCCTATTAAGTGGAATGTTTGGAAATTTTCTTTTTTAACCTAAAAAAAAATTTAAAAAGTCTCTCGTACTTTTCAATACTTGAATTTTTCCTTTTCCCGTTACTTTTACGATGCATCAATTGAACAGTAATGATAATCAATTTATGATGGATGATGAAGGTAAAGATGACATCTGATTTACTACAGTAATCCTGTACATAATGTTATATAAGCAGGCGAATAATAAAAACCCTATTATATCTGTGGATGGGTATTGGCACCGTTTTAATATTCGGGGTTTTAGCCTTTGTGATTTGGAAATTTAAACATAAACTCAAAACCTCCATGACTACGCATTTTGGTACTAGTAGCGCATATTTAAAAACAACTACCTCTGCGGAACGGCTGAGACACCACAGAGTTAAATCGGCGAAAAAAAAGGAAAAATAAAAAGTTAGTATGGGGCTCTTGTAGTTTTGGGGTGGTGCTGATTACAATAAACATATATTGTGGTGTGTTATTTCGATATTTGTGTTTCAATATATTATTGTGAAAACGTGAATTGTGAAAACCAAAAACACAAATAAATAAGAAAACTAAGGCATTAGAAAAAAATGTGTAATCGTTTGTTATTTGTGACGATATTCGCTTACATATTTTTTGTAAACCACCAGCAAACGATACACTTTGATATGGACCACCTTAGAAGAGCGATAAACAACATGCATACTTTTTTACCTCGACCAAAATTGCCTTTGCCAAAACAGTTACCATCTCTACCATGCAAAACCACGCTCAAAACAGACGAATATATGTGTAATTTGAATTTTTACCAGAACGGTATGTTGATCGATAATGTGGAAACACGGATGCTGGATAAAACACCAACATATAATAAATTTACTAATGTTTTCTTTTACCAAATCAAGATTTACACTATAAAACAATGACTGTTATATATATATATATATATATATATATATATATATATATATATATATATATATATATATATAATGTGTGTATGTGTGTGTGTGTAATTTTTAAAGGGGAGTTATATAAGAAATATTTTTTTGTAAATAATCAATAATGTTTTCTTTAAATTATTTGTTAAATCCGAAATGTAATAATAGTAAAGAACTAGTAATATGGACATCTGTAGTAATACTAATCATCAATATACTACTGTTTATAGCAAGTATTACAACTTACATGTAACCAATCACTAGATTGTTGATTATTTTTAATTGTATCTTAGCAGTCTATCTTACCGTCGTCGCCGTCAAACTTCCCAAACCTCTAACTTGTGAGTTATAAAAAAATACGTATAACCACATAACAATTTTGAAGGCTATTGGTTAATTCGTCGGTAATGTCGACAAGGCGGATGAACTTGCATCGATTCGATACTCGCTCGTCACGAATAAACCAAACAATTCAGTTTTCAAAAATAATTTTAACAATCAATCCCTATATAGCTTGAAAATTATTAAAAAATGGTTTTAAAAAATATTACGAATTGGCAACACCACGATTGGTAAATTTATGAGCAAGATCAAGAAAGGCCAGTTTGTCACAGCTTTTGGTCAAATCGATTCAAAAATCCGTCTCGACGAAAATATGCGTAAAGTTTTGTCATAAGAAATTAAAAATTTACCTGGTACTGTATAAAATTCAGCTCTGATCCAAACAACTAAACTCATTGAATCCAGCATTGAATAAAGCTGCTTATGTTAACAATGTTGTAAAACTGATGATGACCGATCCCAAACTCACCAAAGTAAAAAAAAAATATTTTCTCTCTCTGAAAACAAAACTTGTCAGTTACACCTTTTTTCAGTTGTCGGATTTTTGGGTCTTGCCTCCTATGTCGTTAGGTACAGGAAGGCGATAAGTGGATGCATTCGATACGAAATGACAATAGAAAACTCAAAGTGTGCAAAGTCAATCATCTCAGTTGTCGGACATTTTCCAACTATAGTTACTTGGATTTATGTGACGATAAAGTTTTATGCGACGAGGTAAAAAAGCCCGGTGTTGGGAGGCAGATGGTGATATTGCGTGTGTTCATTGCGATAGTGCTCGAAACGATCCTCCCGTGATCAACATCAATGTGGAATATCGTTGTGTCGATGCCTCGTGGATGGATGCGATCACCGATTTATTGGCAAAGATGTGGAGAATGTTGTGGCTTTTGGCGGCGATGCATTCATCTATATGAAAAACATATTTCGGTATTTGTATTACGGATTAATTTTTGTCGGTGGGGTCATTCTTTTGAGTTTTGCTGCCTACCTAGTACATTTTTCTCGGTTGTGGTTAAAGGGTAAAAGAAAGATAAGTGGAAATGAAGAGCACTGACAATGGGAAGCCCATCCTCAAGCTGTTTGAGGCGTACGAAATCTTGTCGCAGATACCAAATTTAACAAATTGGCATTTATAATTACTAGCAAATATTTTGGAAATTTATAGTATAATTGATCGACCATTAAATTCCCTTACCGACCTTTCATTATCTGACTATTTGACCATCTATTTTACAAATCACTTTCCATGCAATTTTGAAAAACAAAAAAAAAATATTTACAAACAATGCGCAAAGTCGATCTCGAGCAGTTGCAGCTGTCGTGAACAAAAAATTAATAATTCCACATTAAACAAACAGTTGGATCTTATCTCGCAAGCGTATCGCTGGTACCGTAATTTTCCGCTAAATTTTGTGCACCTCATCTATTCTTTCGTATTGAACTCTGAGTTGGATTCTCTGCTCGGAGGAATCGATGATTTCAACGAGCGGTTTACGTGCATAATGCCAAATGGCAAACAGATACTCTCGTTCTTCACCAAAATGTATCACAGGATATTAAATCCCATTAATGTAAATTTATTAACCGATCTCGAACTGAACACACCAGACTTTCAACACATTGTTGATATCTCACAGTCAATTCTTGTCAAATAGTTTACATATTCCCATGTTTTAGTCCGTGACTTCATCCCTAAGTTGTTTCATCAACATTTCCTCGAATTGAAAAAACTCATGCAGTTAATCACCAAAGTAATCGTTACTAATCTCGTTGAATCTCTGAAGGTAAACAATCATCAATTTAAATATTACTTTTGTCCAGCAATCCACAATGTTGACGTAATTTACGTATGTATGAGATGTGTCGAACATCTACTTGCTTCGAATAAAGTTGTCAGTCGCAATGCACAACTCATCCAGTCGCGTTGTCATCCACACAGGTTTTCGGGAGTTTATCACATTTCGACTTTATCGTATTCAAGTACTCTCCGTAGAAATTTATTGAAAAGAGTTGGCCCATTTTTCAATTAGTTCTTATTTATAAAGAGTGCGTCTGATTTACTCAAGTTTAGCAATCATAATCCGAGTTCTATAGACCCCATTTATTACGAGTATCAAGATGTTTCACATAGAAATACTCTAGGCTATATTATTCGAAAGAACCAGAGTTATGATGAGACCTGATTGGACCAATTCCTCGACAGTGACAAGAGGGAACTGTTACTCTATTTGAAAAATGTCGACCAGATATCCGATATATACAATAGAGTCTTGAAAAAAAGTCAACGAGTTGTACACTTTTAATTTAAAATCAAAGTTACTCTTGTTTTACAAACACCTCGAAATTTACGAAAGTATTCAAAGATCAATTTCTTTGGCACTACGATTGAACGATGTTTGGTGTTCGTTGCGAATGGAGATTGTGGAAACTTTTAAAAATTTTGATATTTTTCTTCATTCATTTGTAAATGAGGGAAAGTAGTATATTCTTTACACCTGGTTGGGCTGAAAAAAAAAAAAATTATGTTTTTTTTAATTACAAAAAAAATGGGCGTATAAAGAGCCCAGAGCACCTATTTGTTTCGCATTAGTTGTTTTCCTTTCGTAAGAGAATAACAATGTTGGGGCTTATAGAATTCGGATATTTGTACAATTTAGTATCTCTAGAGGAAAAAACTCACAAGTATTCGGTGCGCAATGATCCAAGCAAAACCTTAATAGCGGCTTCGACATGGGTTTCAAACACCTTTCCAAAATTTTAGTCAAAGAAAATGGCCTCTTACATCATCAATTCGTATAAGTTTTCCATCGGGTCATACACTGATTTGAGGACCTATGACGATCTGGTAGCTGCCATCGAGGAAAAATTGGACAAAATCAGTCGATAAGCTATTGATTTGGGAGTTCACTTACATACAAGTATCGATAATTATTACAAGTCGAAATAACGAAAACTACCTGATGCGATAGACAATACATTTGCACAATTTTTAGATTTCGACCTCGATGTTAGGCAAGCCAATGACTGGAAACCTTACGCATCGGAGCTCAGAGTACGAGATGTTGATTTCGCTCTTTGTGGAATCATCGACATGCTTTTCAAGTCCAAGCAAGGTGATTTGGTGATGGTTGATTGGAAATGTTCGCCAAAGAATTTCGAAGAGTCTCGCACCAATTATGGACTGGGACCTCTCTGTAATGTATTAGCATAACAACTAAACAAGTATTCGTTGCAGAAAAACATTTATCTTTATATATTCAACAAGGAAAAAAAATTAAATTCTACGACGTGCGGACGTAAAATCACCGAAATGCATTTATTGCAAATGCACGCAAACCTGCTGAATTACAAGTTGATGTTTAATTTACACAATTGATACACAATAAAAATTGTTTTGATTTTACTTCTTCTCATCTTGAAATAGGTTGTATACCTCTGCATTCATTGTTCTTGTATTAGCAATTGATTTGTTGAAATGATCTAAGTTTGGCCAGATGAAAATTCTATCATTTGTCAGGATGTTGTTCCGACACAGTCCATAGATTGTTTCGAGAGGCAAAGTCAAGACGGTCTATTCGTTTGCATTCTCAAGTACTTTTAATGCAGCTCCATACCAAATGTGTTGACTCGCGCAATTTTCCTTTGGTATCTGTACGAGTAGATATGGATTGACGATCGCAAACGGGAATGGCTCGTGTTTAAAGTTTTTCAATCTCGCCATATCATGTATGGCCATGACGTTTCGAAAAGTGAGGTATTGTGGTAGAGAAATATTATCAATCACCCGACATTGGCATTATTCATCCCAGTCCTTAAGATAGCGATTCTTAAACAACTGCAAGAGACCAATTAATGCGCCGCGACATTCTTCCTCCGAGGGCAAGTTGATAAAGTAAAATGCATGAGTTCGGTCAAGGATTGTAGGTCTTTTAAATTTTTTTGTAATTGATTGAAGCGATAATCTAAACATTATTTTTCATTTGAACGCCTCCTTCGAGACTTCGCAAATGAGGTGAAATTGCCTAGTTTTGCGAAACTATCTCGTCGATTTCGTCCAGAAATATCACGAACCGCTTGTTCTGGTTCCCGATGATCATCTTGAACAAGTTAGCTAATTTGCGTTCGGTATCACCAATGATGGGCGAGGATAGCTGCCTGATGTTGAGTTGGTATCGTTTGGCTTTTCATTCGGACACGATTGCGTGGGCCAGTGTGCTCTTACCCATACCCAGAGGACTAAAAAACATTATAAATTTGAATTGTGATTTAAACATTTGCGTATAAATTAAAATTTTGAGTTCTGCTTTCTACTGGTTGTAGCCATGTACATTCTTGAAATAAAATTGGTGTTCGATTCGCCATGGGTCCAGCTCGGATGTAATCTCCGAATTTGATTCTCCTCCAAATTAATTGCTCGCATTCTTGGTATTCCGAAAGTAACCCAGAAATAAATGTTCAAACTGGGCCATTAATTGTTCGAGATAATTTTTCGGTAGCGGAGCGCATCGGAAAATTGCCAATTTTCGTACCAAGTACACCCACTATTTGTAAATAGTGTATTGATTTTCAGCCAGTGTAGATCTCCACTCCGTTAATATTTTTGAAAATTGTTCACCTAAACCAAAGAGCATAGTCTCTAAATAATTTAAAAGTTAGTCACCTTTCTGCGAAGTGATTTGTGTTTTTTCTAGCGACGATGACAAAAATTCCGCACAGTTCAGCATTTGAGACAATTTCTCCCCATATGTGTGTTCGCCAAATACGATTTCCGGCGAACATGTAAACTGAATCCGACCGGCTTCTGCGATGGCGGAAACATTTTTATTCATTGTTTTTTATCTGGGTTTCCCGCAGTACTTATAAGATACTTCTTCATCATTATGCAGCAGCAACAACAGTAACAGCAAAGAACCTTGTTTCCATCGATGCAACTTGAACCATTCAGACCATAGTGCACCGACTTTGACATTCTCGTAAAGAACCAGCAATCTTCTTCATTGCCACTAAACTCACCCCCTCCAAAACAACCACCATCCATTAATTTACAAATACCTAACGTAAATGCCATGAACGAAATGTCCACTCCTGGTATCGGCATGTGAATAGAGCCAGATGACGGTCCCGAAGAATTGGCACAAATACTAAAAAATTACACATCTCGATTAGTGTAAATTTAACGGGAATCCATAAGACCATCACACAAACGAAAAATTTGGTCGGTGATGCTTCTTGGGCGCTAAATACCTCGGTGGCTATAAAACGAGTGGCTATACATTTCGCCGAGCTCGGTCGACTAGAGTCGGAAATGGTGAATGATGGAGCAGTTAGTCATTAGTATGTGGAAATTATAAAATCCATCCTCGATTCGAAATATGAAGACGTGCTGGAAAATATAATTCGGTTCGGTCGAATCCTCGAACAACACAATCTCCTAACCGCATACACTCTCATTCAAATGTGGATGACTGGATCTATCGAAGGACAGACTGTACTCAACACCCACTTGTTCATCAAACACGTTAAATTGGTTCCACCTTTGCAATCTCCATTCGATGCATTTATGAAAGCAGCTTTGGAAAAATGCAAAAACAGAAAAAAAAATCGACTACGAACTTTGCCGTATAATATTGGACAATTCGGAAGAGAACAAAACGTATTTCATCAGCGAACTCAGACACAAATTTCAACCATTGAGTTTATCACCATTCAAGAATGCATCTTTTAACACCTTCAAGAAACATTTCAATGGATTTTATAAAACGTCTTTGTTTTTTCTCGAACTGATGAATTAAAAAAACTTGAGATGTATCTAATGTATATGCAAACATTCAAGTCTCATAAAAAAATGTATTATTAAAAAATATTTTATTGCAAGTAGTATTTTTTTTTTGTATTTATATATTTTGTATATGTATTTTACCTATGAGTTTGAATTCGGTGCTCTTGTCAACAGATATCTTTTCCTTGTCATGTTCGTTACACTCAACATGTTCAAATACTTCCCGTTGGGAAAATAAATGTTCAAAATTATAAGCTACCATAATACCTAACATATGAGCGAAAATCACGTCATGTGAAATCGTTAGTGAAAGTCTTATTTATAACGACCACATCTGTATTCACACCTTTGATGCTGATTTAGAGATTCGCAACATTTGTAAAATTTTCGATTTAGGCCTAATGGTTATAAAGAATAATTTCTTCTTAAATTTAAATAAAGCCGATATTGATCATGTGCGACATTTGTTTAAGAATATTTCACCAGTGTTGGATCAATCAGTAAATTATTATGACTACACTGTGGCGGGTGCTCATCGAACGAAATTTGTGAATCGAACGCACGAAATCGACCAATACGAACATCATCTTCAATTCACGGACAATGAGAATTTCACATTCGACTTTCACAACAATGCCAACAACATGTGTGAAGTAAAACGTCAAAGGACTCCACCACAAAATGAAAAAACTCCACTAATGAACCAGGTTCAAACATAACCTGCATATTTAAATGCAATATTGGCACCACAAAACGAAAGAAAAAAAAACCGATAATGAACCAAGTTCAGATATCGCCCATGTATTTAAATGAACTATTGGCAATTGACACACCTCCCATTTTCTACGTGGACATGTTTTCAATCAGATGTTTCAAAAACTATTCATTCGAGAATCTCGTACAAGAACAACAGCAATTACCAGAGCAAATCCAATGCACATCAAATTTCGTACCTAATATTTACATACTCAACAACCCACTAGCACTACCAAAGTAAGAACAACAAACTGATAATTGCATACTTGACGAGCAATAACAACCACAATTACTAGAGCAAAACCAACTGACCCCGAATTTCATACCCGATAATTAAATACCTAATGAACAAAATATTTCGGAAAAAGTACAAGAGTGGTACACTAGGAAACCAGGCCGCCCACATGACAAAACTTAGACAAGTATCAATGCGTGCCTGCTTTTGGCTGAAATACCAAATATTTCCAAACAAGCAATGATTGGATTGTATAACTGTGGTTGTTAACTACGAGCTTTCATCAAACAGGCGCAAAATTCGGGAAGTTTTAAAAGTGGTGCCAGTTTCGAATCCATCATACTAAAAGTAGGCGAGATGAAACATAAATACAACATAAGTTACTAGAGCCTATATACTAAGATTATTTGATAAAGTGACTGGCGAAATCCTTGGGGAAAACGTTTTACTTTCCAAAAACCAAATCCAAGTTTTCAGTTTGGATCCCCAGGCAGCATTTCGAAACATCAAATCATTCGATATGGTTTTGATGGTGTTGCAAAATGTCTTAGTGTATAATTTTTACCTAGCCGATAGCTACGAGGTTCAAGATTTATTCAAAGTGAAAGTTCCAGTGATTGACAATCACCATTTTGAAAAATATGGGAATGTGCAAGAAGCAGGCATCAGTTGCAAATTCTCGTACAAATGATCCCACGGGCACAACAACTATTCGAGTAACTTTGATACCATAAATCATATTTCTTCAACGGGCTACGAAAATTCCACGTTTGATTTTCCAAATTGAAAAATACACCAGTCGATCAAACGAAAAAAAGTTGTGGATTCGATCGGTGCGAATACACCACAACATTTTAAATTACAGCCGGTAGAACAGTCCAGTTTTAATTCGACGCATGTTCTGCATTTACAAGATGTATCCTCGATCGATCTAGACACAATGCAAGTAAAACCTCAAATAATTCAATCGACTTTAACAAGAGCGGTGACAGATAATCCCCCAATTACAACAACAAATAGAATTAACTACATCACCAACTCCTATCTTCCATTCCAAACATTTCGCCCGATTAAAACCTATCAGACTCTTTAACCTTCCAGTCTCCTAAAAATGCATATGTGTGTTGTAATCAACAAACTTCACTCCATGATTTAATATTCAATGCCTTACGATCGCACGATCTAATCCCTTCCAATGAAGATGTGATGGCTGGGGGAAGAGGTAACAGAAACGATCCAACTCGGATAAATGAGGTAAGCGAATTTTGAGTCGTCGGGTCGAATTCGACTGATGCAGTCGAATTCGACCCGACGACTCAAAATTCAAATAAACATTCTTCTCGAGCGGAATTTAACACTTATTCCACAAGTCGCTACATTACCCGATGAGTTGCAGTTTGCCACGAGGGGAGAAAACGATTCATCGCCATCGTCGAACCAAACGGCCCCATTGTCCAACGAATTCATCATCATTTTGGCAAAGGAATTGGGGAGGGGGGGGGGCAATAGTAAAACCATTAACCCCAAACAATTACTTTATAGCATGGAAATGTGTAAACGGTTATTGGAAATAAATACGACAACAATAAAGTAAATGCAGGCATTTCTCTCCCTGGAATGCATTTGCTTTATTTGGCCACCGAAAAGAAAATTATCAGTGAAGTATGCCACAATCTAAGAATCGCGATCGAATCCTATCAAAAATCCTATGCATACCTTACATAATTTACCCTTCTGGGGAAAAAATGTGTGAAGATTAATAATTTTGTAAAAGTAGATGATTGTAAATACATTTTTTGTCTGGGTACCGTCTCATCGCCTCGAGCCAACTAGGAACAAATTTAAAAGACTTTGAAAATTTAGTGTACAATTTAAAAATTTGTTTTATATTTCTCGAAACAATAAAGTCAATTACATAGCCATCTTTAACCTTCTCGACCAAATTTGCAACCTCTTTATATTTTCGCTTATATTTTTTGTTATTAAATGTTTTGCATTTTATAAACCCTTTGTATAATATCGAAGAAAATTTCTTCTTGGCATCGACGATTTCCGTAAAGTCCATCAAGAAAACACCTACCAAAATTGTCGCCAAATACAACTTTGATTCTACAGTATATCCCTTATATTATAATTTTAGCATCGGTTTAACGGAAATTATACTTTCTCCGAAAGAAACTTTACCGAAATCAAATTCTGTTTTTTCGGGAATCAAAATTCTTACACTTCACTGTACTATTTTGCATTTTTAAGAAAGATTTTCTGATTTTCGATGGCCGGTTGTTGTTGTTTATTCCTATTGTATTGTGTGGATAAAATCAATTTGTTCGTATCTGGCACTATTTTAAACATTAACTGCAGTGATGGGTATTCGGTAAAATGACAGGGAACGGGAAGGAAATCGAGGGTGGGATTTTCACAACGGCCTGTGTCTGCACTGAAAACTTTATCAATGTAGGGATAAGTCAAACGACATCTATCGCATTTGTAATACAAATATTTTATTTTTTGATCCCATTCTTTAAAGTGTTTGACTTTACCATTTCGGCAATAATAGACATTGATTTTATATGGGTGCACGATATAACCATTTTCATTTTGCGACCATTCGGGTTGTAGACAGTTTATTCGGCTTTTAGAAAGCCCGTGCTCACATTTAACGATTTCCGGTAATCCGTAATTACAAACGATGCATGCATCATCCGCGTAAGGCAATCTGATTTTGTTCAACTTGTCGATACAAACGTTGCCAATATCCCATTCCATTCTAATCGCATCATCGCTCGTACACACGCGGTGCCATCAAAAATCGTATTCTTTGGGCATACTTCCAAAATCCATTTACGATCGCGCCCGCATCTCATATACATATACTCGAGTTTTTTGTTTTTGTTTGCGGATTCGGAACCATCGACGTTAATCAAGTTGCAATACTGTTCATACGTTATGTAATCGACCTGATTCGGATTACTACACTCACCGTACATCAACTGCAGGTCTTCGGAAATGCTCAGTTTCGGGGAGATCGACGCAAAGTTTAGGGGATTTAAATCACAGTGTAGCTGGATTTTATAATCCGTCCCGACTTTGACGAGTTTCGGTGAAAGTGTTTGCTTGTGACTACATTTGAACCATTTTTGTTTTTCGAAATTCCATTCCTGTTCACGAGGTATTTTGTCCGTTTCGCCGATAAAATACACCTCGATTTTCGAACTTTCTGCATTCTCTATGCCCGTCGCAAAAACTTCGTACTCGCAATACGTATTTGTTTTACACAAAGTGAAGAATTCAGGTTTTTCATTTTTGACTGGGTTCAACATAAACAAATGTTTACCCATTTTCACGGGATCGCATTTTCGAGTTTTCGAATCTAGTAAAAACCAATAAACCAACAATATTACAAGCGATAATACATCTTGAACAGTAATGCTAATTGAGAAGGAATCCATCCATGCATTTCATTCCTCCACACTCACTTTCTCCTAGGAAAAAATTACAATCAAAGGATTGCTTTCAAAATCAATGTATTTGAAATATTCCAGCCAATATCGGCTGCTTCAACACATATAATATCGTCAAAACAACGACCCATGTAATAAGGTAGAAATAATCAAAGGTATTTTAAAAAGTGTTTACCAAAATTCGATTTTGTAGTTCAGACTCGATGGCTTCCAGTTCCGATGGTAATTGGACCATTTTGCCAAATTCATCAACGTAAATAAACCATGGCGAATCGATGGCGAGGAGCAGGTCGACTAGTCTAGACAAATTAAATTTATTTTGAGATATGTATCAAACATTTTCAAAATAACCAATTTCCATACAATTTCATTCATGCTTTTATCCAGCATGTATAAATCTCGGCCATTGGGTGTGTAAATTTGAATCAAAGGTGTTGCACCGGTTACCAGATAGTTAAAATGCTCGATATTGAGCAAAGATTTTTTTACCGAGCATCTTATATTATTTTTTCTAGTTATCGGTCAATGTCATCAAAGAATCTAACCACGTCCACTCTAGAAGAAGGTGCATTGTCTCTGTAAAACCAGACGTATTCGCATAAACCAAGTGCCGCTTGCACCACAAGTTCTGTGAAACGTTCGACGAACGCCAGTTGACGATCGTGGGGGATGTGCAAATTACATCCGAGGTACGGTACGCTGCTGCCAAAAATATTTTTTGCGATATGTTGAAGTTGATCGCATACAAGTGTTTCGGGCCGGTTAAATTCCAACTGCTTGTACCTGCATTCCAACAACCGAACAATTTCCGTGCGCATGAAATTAATTTTGAGAAATGGAAGGGAAAAGACATGGTGGTTGTTGATAAACATGCTCTTTTGGCCGAGATTCACTACTGCATTGGGAAACATAAGGTAACACAAGTGTCCAGATGTGCACGCATGAGCATTTCTCAAAGTTTTGACATTGTTCAACTATCCGAGCAAAATGTGGGCAAAATTTTTTTTGGTACTATCCGATGACAACAGTTTTGATATTTACCGATCGATCAATTATACATTGGACATTCTTTTTCGTGCGAATAATCCTTGCGTTTCCTTATTTGTTTTTCTCCGTTAAATGTAAGAGACATGTTTTCCTCTGCTTTGCAAATCAGAAGCGATGGTGAAGATTCCAATGTGGTTGGCGATTCCAGATACGGTGGTATGAGAAAAGGATTTCGCAATCAGAGAATCACCAGCGGAGACGAAGACGATCGCGAACTGGCTGATAAAAGAGCAGAAAAAAGAAAATTCACAAAGAAAAGGCGAGCACAAGGCATTGCAGTAATTGATTTAGTCTGCACTTTAATAGACAAACGTAAAAACGAATTTCACGAGGCCAATCGTTTCATAGCAACTTTGGCGAAAGTCTTTAAAGTGGTGCTGTGGACAGCGGGCAACTAGGTGCACATGAAAATGATTATTGAACTGTTTCTGCAAGCCAATAAATTCGCAAAAGTTTTGTATGGATTGCATAGAAAAACGAAATCGGTATCTATCGTTCCACAACAATTTCCGATAACTACAGGCCCGTACATTGGGTGGTTACGACATACCCGTCGAAGTTAAAAAAATACTATTACGTACCAAACATGAATATTTAAAAAAAATTTAATTGATCAATTACAATTCATTACTGAATGATATATACGATCTGGTAGATGCTTGGCACGAATCTATCAGTTAACTCGCTCGCACATTAATGTCGCACTTTTTTCATAACTGTGCAACACATTAATTAAAAGTGCTTCTTGAGGAACTATCAGATGTTATGGCAGTGTTCAAGAATGCAATAACTTTGTAATCAACTCCATGTATTCGTCAGTGTTTCATTTCGAGTTGCTTCTACACATACAGTTCTTCTTGTAGTGAGAATAAACAAATTTTTTGAACTCATGAGTGTCCATTCTGTTATATATATATATATATATATATATATATATATATATATATATATATATATATATATATATATATATATATATATATATATATATATACACACATACACACACATACATACCCAATATGTTTTTTTTTTTTTATGTTTTTGCATTTAGTAATTGTAACTTTTTTTTTCGTATCAAGAGAAACATCAATGAAAATAACAGACTACAACAAATCATGCTAAATAAAAACGGATGTGTAATGAAAAATAAAAAGAGACAACACGTGGCCAAAAATAATGACATAGTTTCGCAATAATAACCTACGATAAATTCGCAGTTACTGGTAAAAATATTAAAACATTTATATTGTTCATACAAATTTTTAAAGTAATGATATATACAAAACTTACAAAATTCCTTAATTTCCACGACACCACAATATGCATCGAAGAATCAACAAAAATTTCGGTATCTTCGTGAGTACCGCGATGCCATTCGCTGTTATTTATGCTGATGAACCAATGTCGTAGAAATTTCATGTTCAGAAAATTTACCGGCAGTGTTTCACCAACAGAAATTCGGTATTATCTTCGTCGCTATCGTAAAATCTAGATTATATGGAGTAAACCTTTGGCTCGGTCTTGCAAAATGATTCCCAGTTGTCCAAAGAATTACTATCAGCAACATCGGAATATTTTTCATATATATATTTCATGTCAGAAAAAACCCCTATCAATGATCTTATGTCATTGTTTTTTTTCAGTGAGTTATGCAAGACATCCATCGAGGCATTATAAAAAAAATCACGACTGCGGCGGGTTTATGTACGATGGCATCTGCCAAGACAAATCACTTGCTTTCGAGTCAGTACTTGATACGGTCTCAAGTATCAGATAGGCATACGATATGTTTTGTAACTTGCAGGTTTTCTACAAAAACAACGGCGAATATGTATTGAAGGAGCTGGTGGTCACCTACAAGAACGGTTGGACTGAACTGTGGTTTTTCAAATCTCTGCATCGATGGGCCGCGTTGGACGGGAGGGGGAAATTCCCTGTGAGAAAATTTAAGATGGAGTATTTTATTTAATAAGACAATATTGCTTGTATAATCCAGTATTTGTTGCAGGCATAGAGCAGAAGAGATAGAAAAATTATGCAAACATGATACAAAAAAGTTCAAGAAGTTAGCGTCGATGTACGATGGTTGGGAACGCAAGTGTAATAGAAACCTGGATGGGTTTGTGTGAGCACCAAGACATGCGAGATTGTTGTACCATTGGTTCCACGATAATGTAGTAGCAAGGTGAAAAGATTTCTAACAACATAGAAACATTGAAGTGTTTCAATTGATTCAAAGACTTTACAAAAAAATATCCAGTGTTTGTTACGGGTTCACAATAGAAGAGATTGTTCGACAATCTCAAATCTGTGCATCAGTGAGTTGGCTGAAGAAAAAATTCCATGGATTGGAGTGGCAAGATGGAGAAATTCCCTGCAACAAAATTGAAAATGACTGACAAAAAAAATCACATTGTCTAACTGTACTATAAATTTTACAAATGAATTTTTTGTAAATAAAGTTTTTTTTATATTTTGTTTGTATATAAAATATTATTTAAAAATAATTGGTTACTTAAATTTCCCACACCTATCAAAACAAAATCAGATGTTTCTCTTATGAGTGTAAAATTGTCTGAGTAGGCTCATATCAATCCCAAAACTGTAAAAATAACACTTACGCCTATGAAATGAGCTTTTTTTGTTTGCATTCTCTTATCCCTTTACAGCATAAGTGTGGTATTTTGGCAATGGTATAATAGTTAAAATTCAACAACAGTTTTTAATTTAAAAAATATGAAAGTTGAATTTTGGAAAGTTATCAATTTCGGGGCACCAGCTAAAAGTCAATTATTTTTATATTTAAAAAATATAAAATTTATTTTGCAAAGGTACCAATCACAGTGCACTAGCTAAAAGTCATTTTTTAAAATTAAAATTCATATTAAAAGCCTCTGTTTTTTTGTGTTTATATTTAAGCAGTTGAGCTTTTCATAGAACCATTACAACTGCATCGTTGTTGGACAGAAGATCTATTCGTTTGTCGAATTACCAAAAACGTTCAACTGTTGGATTTAACAATTATTGTGAAAACGGTTCAAAAAATTCAACTTTTAAAAATAATAATAAATTATGGGGAATAATACAAGCAGTTTGCAAAATAACTGGATTCGATATTCTAACTAATATGAACTCACAAAATATAAACTTCAGAATATAGAATTTTTTAATAAAAATGGCAAAACAATTAAAAATAAGAGGATATTTCTGTAAAAGAAAACAATAACTTATAGAGAGGACTGACAATGTTGAAACTAACCATCCGGATGTGAAAATAATAACTTATAAAAAAATGAAAATGAAGCATTAAATTAAAAAAATTTAAAGCTATTGGAAAAGTACTAAAAACTAAAAAAATGATATAATCCAAACAGAGACGATTTGATGAAGCATATAGCAAGTTATAAATTTATTTCAGAAAAACAAATTCCAAAGAATTTAGAAGACATGAAAGTTTCAGAATTGAAAGAGATTGTCTAAGAATTCAAAATTAAAGGGTATTCATAAATGAATAAAAATAAAAGTATATAAAAATAATTTGATACGATTCATACTAAATGAAAGAGATAAATTGAAAAAATTCAAGAATTTTACACTGATACAAATAACTTCGAAAATATCTGTATTCTAAAATCGTTGTCAAATACCAACTGATAAAAAAAGCCCCTGGTTTTTGTGTATATGTAAGGATTTAAACATTATTTCATTAAACCATTTCAACTGAAATGACGTTGATTAGAAGGACTCTTCAGTTGTCAAATTACCAGAATTATAACTTTTGGATTTTCATGGTCGTCGATAATAACGGTAATGAGAAATTATGTTTCAAAGGGAAGGATATCGCTTCGTTTCTTGGATATAAAAAAAACATGTAATGCATTTTTAAATTTTGTCAAACGAAAATGGAAAAGAACGTGGGCAGATTGAAGGGATTGGCGCTTACCTGTGAAACCCCCTCTAATTGGCAACAACATGCGATGTCCTTCAATAAAAAAGGACTGAATGCATTGATACAAAATTCGAGAATATCCACATCGAAATACTTGCTACGGAAACTGATCAAAGAATTTGACTTGAAACTGAATCACATTTCGAGAACAAAAGAACAAGATTACATGAACATAATTGTGAATTGTTTCAAACATCTTAACTACAAGTTACATTATACAATAAATAATTACCGAATATATATATACTTTTTGGATTACAAAATAGCAGTTGAATGCGACGAATATAATCACAAATACAGAAATGTCGAATAAGAAATCGAAAGGCAAGAGTACATCGAGAAACAATTGAACTGCATGTTTGTTAGATTCAATCCGATTGCTGAGAATTTCAATGTACATGATGTTGTAAACACTATCTTTCAATTGTTAGAAGAGAGAAGAAATTATAAAAAAATAAACCTTAGTTTATCACATGATTATAAAAAAAGTAATTTTGTAAACAGTTTGTGTGTGTGTGTATATATATATATATATATATATATATATATATATATATATAAGCACATATATATATATATATATATATATATATATATATAAGCAACAACTAATTACACTCACAATTTCATTGGACGGGAGGTCATTTCAGCTTTCCAAATTTGAAAACTTCGATTGTTGGATTTTACACTAGTGGACTATAATGGAATCGAACAATTTTTTTTTGTTGAAAGGGAAAGACATTGCATATTTTATTGAGTATAAGCTAACACTTGATGCAATGGAAGAGTACGTGGGCACATGTGAACGGATGAGATATGTTGATATGTACGTTCCAAAAGTCAATTAGGGGCCCGGAAAATTGTTACTGTGCCAAAATTCAATTTCGGAGGGCACAAAAAGTTCCTGTGTTTAAAATTCAATTTTTTATCATTACAACACAAAATTAATTGTCTCCCCCTCCCCCCAACCAAATTAAATTTTTCATAATTACAACACAAAGTTTATCTGACTTCCTTGACCCTCCCAATTAACACCTTCACTATGAATCAACATCACAGGTTACTTTGAAGGAAGATTGTGGGTGAGGGTCCTTATACAAAATAGACCCTCCTTTAAAATTCTATTTTTTCATATTCATCATTAAATAAAATTAATTTTTATTATGGAATAAATATATCCACAAAAATATTAGATACTATTATTTTTTGTTTACATATATATATATATATAAAGCAACTGAACATAATTTCACTCACAATTTCATTGGTCGAACAGTCTTTTCCAATGTCAAACTTCTAAAGTTTCTAATGTTGGATTTTTATGCTGATCGACCATAATGGAATCGAACAATTTGGTTCAAAGGGAAAAGTAATAGCATAATTTATTGGATATAAAAACTCACGTAAAGTAATTTTAGACCACGTAAAAAATAAATGGATGAGAACCTGGTCGAATTTGAAAGGTATGTTTGACATCTGCCCCAACTAACACTTTCACTCCATAAAGGGGCTCTTCCCAAAATTCAGTTTTTTACTGAATATTATATCATATGTGTTACAATATATACATATATATAACCTTGCATATTTTTTCCCTATATATATATATATACATATATAAGCAACTGGATATCATTTCACTGACAATGTTGTTGGTCGAACGGTCTTTTCTGTTGTCTAATATCGAGACATTCAATTGTTGGATTTTTGTGCTGGTCGACGATAATGGAATTGAACAACTTTTTAGTTCAAGGGAAAATATATAGCATAATTTATTGAGTATAAACGAACACATTATGCAATTTCAGACTTGGCAAACTTAAAATAAAAGAGAATGTGTTTGAATTTTGACGGGAGTGGCTGGAATTGCTCCCTTTCCAAAATTCAATTTTGGGGGTTACTAAAAAAACCCTCTGTTAAAAATTCAATTATTATATCAATTATTATTAAAAATTAACATTATTATAGAATAATTAGATTCACAAAAATATTAGATACCATTATTTTTTGACTATATATAAGTAACTGAATATCATTTCACTCACAATGTCATTCATTAAATGAACTTTCAGCTGTCGAGAAACCAGAATTTTGACTTTTGGATTTTCGTGATCATCGATGATAATGGTAATGAACAATTCTGGTTCAAAGGGAAAGATATCGCATCAATTCTTGGATATGAACAACCATGTAGAGTAATTTCCAAATTAATTAAACCGAAATGGAAGAGAACATGGGCAGATTTGAAGGGATTGACGCTCACCCTTGAAAACTCTTTCAATTGGCAACAACATACGATGTTCATAAATAAAAAAGGATTGAATTTGTTGTTACAAAATTCAAGAAAACCCACATCAAAATACTTGCTACAAAAACTAATCAAGGAATTCGACTTGAAACTGTACCTAATTTCGAGAACAAAGGAACAAGATTTTATCAGTGTAATTGTAAATGGTTTCAGACATCTGAACTACAAATTACAATATAAATCAATAATTACCGAATAGATTTAAACTTTTTGTATTACAAAATTTGCAGTCAAATGTGACGAATATAATCACAAATACAGGAATGCAGAATATGAAATCGAAAGGCAAAAGTACATGGAGAAACAATTAAATTGCACATTTGTCAGATTCAATCCAGATGCTGAGAATTTCAATGTGCATGATTTTATAAACACTATCGTTCAATTTATAGAACAAAGGAACTTCAATTTATACAGTATTATCACAATAGAATTATTCAAATTATTGGACCAAAAAAGATGAATCTTTAAAAAATACTTCGGTTTATCACATAATTATAAAAAATATTTTTGTAAACAATTTGTTTATATATATAAGCAACAACTATTATATTACACTCACAATGTTGTTGGTAGAGCGGTCTTTTCAGTTATCAAAATTTTGAGGATTTCAACTGTTGGATTTTCGTGCTGATCGACCATAATGGAATCGAACAATTTTTGTTCAAAGGCACAGCTACTGCATTGTTTCTTAAGTATGATAAACCACGCAAAGCCATTTTAAGATTTATAAAACCAAAATGAAAAAAAAAACCATGGGTAAAATTAAAGGGTATATCTCAATGTACTTCTGACATCCCATACAACTGGCAATAACATAGCATCTTCATCTCTGAGCCTAGCGTACACGCTCTGATAACACGTTCGAAATTACCAGAGGCTGAAAGGTTCATTGATTGGGTCTAAGAAGATGTGCTGCCTTTCTTGTGAAAGAATGGCCAGTACAAAATTTTTATGACTAAAAAAGGTGAAGAAATAAAAGAGTTAAATCACAGCTTACTCGAGGTGATGAAATCATTAGTTTAACTAATGAAGAATTAATAGTTGCCAGACAAGATTACGAAAAAGCAAGAAAAGATTCCGCAAAAGCAATACAGAATACCGTGGTACTCTCTCATCGCATCGCCGACATTGCCCAAGATGCATTCGTCAAACCCAAATCCGATATTTTGTTACACACATTGTCCATGCAAGCAGTGGACGATGCGAACCAAGAAATAACCTTTACCCGATGCCAACGTCGATCACACGCGAAATCTCTGTAAGGCTCGACGACAAAAGTCAATATGCCAAGGAACTGTACAGGAATGGGTATGCCCAAACAGTATGAACGTTTTCAATTGCGTGAAAGATTGGCTGAAGGAATAAAAAATACTGTATTCTGCTCGTAATAACATTGTGCGCATTTTGGACGCCATGGACACTGTGCACATTGTATCGTTTGTATGTAACATAATCACATCACCGAAAGTATTGAATAAAATTTAATTTGTGTAAAATAAAAAATAAAACATTAAATAAAAAATTTATGATAAAATAAAATGTAATAATAATTTTTTTTTTTTTTCACTCCTAATGCCGTTGGTCGAACGGTCTTTTCCATTGTCAAACTTCCTAAGTTTCAACTGTTAGATTTTCACACTGGTCGACCGTAATGGAATCGAACAATTTTGATTAGAGGGGAAAGTTATAGCATAAGTCATTAGATATAAAACTCACATAAAGTAAATTTAGACCATGTAGAAAATAAATGGATGAGAACGTGGTCGAATTTTGAAGGGATTGGCTGGATTGTTCCCTTTCCAAAATTCAATTTGGGGTCCTAAAAATTCATACCATGGAAATTCAATTTTTTATATTTATAAAATAAAGTTTATCTAACTCCCTTGATCCCCCCCTCTCTCTCTCGCTCTCTCTCTCCCCCCTCTATCAACTAACACCTTCATTCCAAATAGGGACTCTTTCCAAAATTCAATTTTTTTTTCCCCTTTCAAAGTTCAATTTGGAGGCCCAAAAATTGATAAAATGCCAAAATTAAATTTTTTAAATATCTATACTAAAAAGTTTGTCCAATTCCCTTTGACCTCTACACCCAACTAACACATTCACTATAAACCAACATTATAATAAGGTTGTTTTAACTGGACATTGTAGGTTTTTTCCCCACAAATGTACCCTTTAAAATTCAATTTTTAATATTTATATTAAAAAGTTTGTCCAACTCCCTTTGGCCCCATAAAAAAAACAACTAGCGCCTTTACTACAAACCAATATCATAATTGGGTTACTTTAAAGGGACATTGTGGATTTTTGGCCCACAAATACTCCCTTTAAAATTTAATTTCTAATATTTATAACAAATTTTATCTAACCCCCCTTCTCTCTCCAACAACTAACACCTTCACTACAAACCAACAACCAAAATAAATGAGGTTACTTTAAATGAATATTATGGGTGAAGTCCCGTATCCAAAACTTTACACCTTTTAAAATTCAATTTTTTATAATAATTATCAATTAAAATTAATATTTATTATAAAAATAAGTAAAATTGCAAAAATATATTAAATATTATTTATTTTTTGTCACAGAACTAATAAAACATATCCATAATTAGGTGAAATGTTGAGGAAATAATAAATCCTATCCAGTATTGGGCGAAATGTCATGTAACTAATAAGGCCTATTCATAATTAGGTGAAATTTTGTGGAACTAGTTATGTGAGATTTCGCCAGAGTACTCCACAATTGACATTCTATCGAGACGATGGCAACCATGTCAGAGACGATAGAGCCAACATCGACTACCGAGGCTGCTGCGGAGAAAACAGCTTAAGAGGTTCAAGTCCCAACTGCCGTTGGCGAATACGTAAAATAATAAAAAACTAATTACAAACGAAAACATCCCATAAAGAAGGATGAGGGGTTGTCGCCATCAACAGTCCAACCATCATCGCCCGATAATTCCATCCAGGCCCATCATAGCGGCGAGGAAAACGGTTCCTGCAAACAAAAAAGTAAAAAAAAAAACTTTGAAAAATGCGGTTCTATCGAAAAAATAAATCTAATAAAACAGAAAAGCTAGAAAATCAGGATGATCATATGACCGTTCTCGGAGATGGATCGATCGTGTTGAATGCATCGGAGCGCTCGAGCAAATGCAAAGCCATCGATTCAGAATTGGTCAAACAATTGTTGACTCCGAAAATTCCTACAGATTTACACATCAAGTGTAATCATGAGTCATAAATATCGCCGCTCAAACTAAGAGGGAAGATGAAATTGAAACCAACAAAGTGGCATGCAAATTATGCAATCACCAAAAATAAAAACAAAACCATGAAATTATCAAAGGTGAAAACACTCGAATGAAGCGGTCACTTCGTCATCAAATCAATAAAGCACACATATTTAAATTCTTGTAAATATCCGTATAAAAATACCGAGTCTAGGCTGATTGAATTCCTTCAGATTCCACGAGAGTGTGTTAAAAAAATAGGAAAGTTTGTTTTTTGCTGCATGTCGTGAATTCGTCGAGGAAACGCACAGTGTTCCATTCGGCGGATGTTTGGTCGACTTGAACTAATTCGATTTGTACTGGTACAATAATGGTACTTGGAAATATTACTTTTTCGTCATGTTTACCGACAAGGTGAGACCTGTGAAGAACAGTTTTTGTTTGATGGCAAATGTCTGCGGTCGGGTGGAAAAATCACTTCAAAATACCTTTAATAAATATCCTAAAAAATTTACAATAAAAATCCTCAAAACAATGGCGATAACAAAGGAAATAACGACGGCGTCAATATCACGGACGTAATTAACAACGGTGAAAAAAAAACCAACATGGAATTACTAGTGTATCGAGCAAACGAATTGAATGTTTAGACCAGTCAGCAAATGTTTTTACGAAATGACTTCGAGCATAACAAAAGTGTTGAGTCTATCCGTGAAAGAGTGTGTAAAGTGAAAATAGCAATTACTTTGATTTCTTTGATTATGTACGAAACTTGTTGAAAACAGATTGTTTTAATTTGACAAAGATTTTTAAACATGCACGAAAAAATACTTTGTAGATGAAAATCCAATTAACACACACACACACATACATATATAAAGTAAAACAAATACATAGATACCCGGGGTTATAAATTCTGTTATCTCGATCACTTAATTTTATATTAACATACTTGTACAATAATTATGTTTTCACCTGGAATAGAGTGCAAGAGGAGCTTTTCGAAAAGCTCTGCGAGCCCGAAATTTTGCAGTTGATGAAAGATATGCTTTCCAATATCGAAGAGGGCAGAATAGAAGAATTTATCCATAGATTTAACAATGAGCCCAAACTCGCTTCCCTACATGAATCGTGTCCCTTAACGAAATTCCTTAAGATTCTCAACGATCCCGATAATCAGGAAGCATTAAAAACACTTTTTGTAATGAAGTTGAAGGTATGCTTGCTTCAATTGCAAAATAGAAAGATGAAGGCGATTTGTAACGATGCTGGCGAGTCTCAACTCGAATAGTGTATATAAATTAGCTTTTTTTAAAAAAAGAGAGAAATCACCTTATGTGGACAATCACTCGGTAAATTTATGCAAACCATTTTCCATATGGCAGTCTCGGGGCAATATCGACGACATAAACCTGTATAAGTTTTACGACGAATCTGGTTTGAAATCTGTTGTTACATGGAATGAGGCCAAAACAAAATTTACGGAAATTTTCAACCACTCTATCAACCAACAAGAGATTAGAAAATCTATTCCAAACATTGCCTTGGTCAAGAGTAAAATTAGAGAATTTTTTATAAAAAATATCTAGGGGTATTTCCAATAACCCCTTCAATCTTTAACAACAACAAACAATGTAAAAAAAATTCTTTGCTTTGTCGAGTACGTATAAATTGTCGGTGTAGAAACATTTGTTTAACACCATGGTGCTCATCGTTCCTGCACGGTTCAAACATCAATTAGTCAACGGTTGTGAAGAAGCAGCTGAGTACGACTTGAAGGCGACTCACAACATTGAAATTCAACCAGGCCAAGTGGCCAATGTCGATGTCGGCCTGGCGTGTAACATACACAAAGGCTATTTCGGTTTCGTTACTAGTCGTTCGGGGCTGGCATTCAAACATCGAATATACGCCTATAATGGAGCTATAAATTCCGACTACAGGGGAGATATCATTGTGCAGCTGGAAAATCGAGGAAATTCGACATTCAAAGCCGAGAAAGGATCTCGTATAGCTCAGCTACTCATAATGCCACACATGATAGTATTTTTTGTACTGACAGATGAAAATGATGATGAATTTTACAATACACAGCGAGGCACCTCGGGATTTTGATCTTCTTCATCACCACCACCATCATCGCATCACCTACACCGACGCAAACCATCAAAGTGAATCCTGCGGCCCATTAAGAAGAACCCATCTAGATGCCATTTTCCTTTCCCGAGCGGCATCACTTGTCGCCGGCAGAAATGCAGCACTATTTCAAAATCAAGATCAAAATTAAAATGAATAAAAGTGTATGTAGTTTACAAAATAACATAAAGGTTTAAAAAAAAGATATAGTTACTTTCTTTTTCATTCAACCCATTCCCTATCTATCTATCTCTCTCTCTCTCTCTCTCTCTCTCTATATATATATATATATATATATATATATATATATATATATATATATATATATATATATATATATATATATATATACACACACATACATATATAAGGAATTTACCCCGCACACATATAAGAAAATGTGGAATATTTAATATATAATGATAGGAGAATTTCATTTCTTTTAGACAAGAATAATAAAGAGTGGTTTCGAGGAAAGTAAGCTGCAAAAAATTTTGGAATACAAGGAACAGGCAAAGTTCAGGCAACTCGTAGAATAAAACCGTTTATCATCATCGAGCTATCATAGAAATTCGAGAACCATTTTCATCCTGGAAATAGGATTTGTAATTTGATTATTAAATCACGATTGTAGACTGGAAAAGATTTTAAAGATTGGGTAGTGCGCCAGATTCTACCGACCGCTGACAAAACTGGCAACGACATGTCGGCAGAGGAATCGAAAAACGATCGCGAATGATTGGAGGGTGAAATCAGTTGATTGACAAAAGAACTTCAGTTTGAGAAGGGAAAATGTTGCAATTGGAGAAGAAAATGATAATAAAATGATAAGCTTATTGTAAAATTATGCAAAGAAATTATAAATCGGTATTTATAATTTTTTATTTGCTTTCGTACTATTCATTGTTCAAGTTTCCATTTGTATATCGTTGGTGTACAGGTGATCCAATTTCTCGCAAAAAATCCTAGAATCTGGTATTGATTACATACAAAGGTTGACGGGTTTCGAAAAACTACCGACCGTCATGTTGAAGGGGAACGTGAGTGCAGATGACATCAAAAATGGCGACTAGTTATTTTTACAAAATAAATGCCGATTCGGCCATTACCTGGGTGAGAAAAACGAGCCGGTATCTTACAGCTCGATTGTAACGACAACAATGGTGAATTCGAATATAACAAGTTTTTTCTGACTGAAACAATCATAAATGACATGTTGTATCGAGGTGCCTACTGCATGCCTTCAGATGCTTGTAATCCCCATCTGGGTAAAATAATTTACCTGGTTGACAAATACACATACTTCCCACGCTATCCGCACTTGTTTGGGGGGATCGGTTCCATCCTGATTGTCGGTTGTAATGAATCGATAGTGGATAGAATGACAAAATCAACATACACCGATATGGTACCCAGCACGTTTCGTATAGAGGTTGTGGACGAAAAGTTGGATGGTGGTGATTACCTGATCATGTGTGCCGAGCAAGCAGACAGTTTGCAAAATCGATTGATTCCGTTGAATAATTGATCGCTGTTCGAGTACATGCCAAATAAATGAGCTTCGATGATATTCAATGCGCCGGAAAAAGTGATGCCTGATTACTCCACTGGTAATTGTGACTGTGGGCCGCAAATATTAAACTTGAATTCTGACCTCAAGCTTCCATGCACGAAATGTGTTTCGAAATGGGCTGGAAGTGACCCGACTATACCGGTAGCCAAATATGCATTCAGTATAGCATGCCCGTGCATAAACTTAAATACCGGTTATTCTTTGTACAAGATCAATTGAAAATACCTTGCGCTTTCGACACGATAAAGGACCCTGCAAAAATTCATGCGAACATGTAATTTTACTCGCGTTTAATACCTATAGTCCATCGGCATTAGAAAATATGTTAAAATGGATACATGAAAAAAAATATTGAGAAGAATATATAAAAAAATAAAATTAAAATTTGTTCGAGATCGCTACTATATTTACCAGTCTTTCCGAAGAAACTCGTCAAGATGGATGCCCCTAGTAAAACTACTGAACAACAACAGCCCGAACCACAGCAGTGTCAAAACGACAATAGCACTAGTACTTTTACTAATCTCAGGGCGGAAGATCGCAAATCAGATAAGCAAAAAAATTACGAATGTTGTGACGATGAAGAAGAAGAAGCATTTATTCAAGCTCCAATCAACCAACCAAAAGGGAAAAGAACTGCGAAATATCAACGGGTCGAGAACAAAACACGTCTACCGTACATTGTCGTTGATAATTCCGAAGTAAAGTTTGTTTCACAGTTGGGTGAAATTAATGGCAACTAATTCAAGTTTTATTGCAAACGATCAAATAAATGTGAATGCGAGTAATTATCGTTCCGAAGATTATGAAATTAGCAACTTTATCGAACTGTTGGCGAAATACTTTCAGTTATTTAACCTACTCGGTACAAACATTAAACTCGTCAATTTGAAAGATGAAGGCGAGATCAAGATAAACTTTCAAAATCCGTTTCTTTGAAACCAACCATCGAGAAAATGTGTCTTTTTCACTATAGATAGCAATTTATTGAGAAAGTTTGTTCGCAAAAATCATAGCGAGAGAAATTTCAATTCCTGGTACTTGATCACAGACAAGATGATCCAATACACTCTTTCCACTGTGGAAGAAGAAAACATGGAACGTGTCGACCAGATGATTGAACTAAAACAATGATCTTCATTTCTACTACTCCAGAACAAAAATGACAAAAATTTTGAATTATAAAATCATGAATCCTGCCAATTTAGAAATTCTATGTAAATGCCAGGATGAATTCCCAACAGTATTTGCCATTTTTCGTTATCTATACAGCAGTAATGTGCAGTATTTAAAGTTTGAGCTCGCTGCACTGTGTATAAATGTAAAAGATGTTGAACAAAAAAGTGAAAAAAAAATTATTTTTGTTTTGTAATTTATATGTAAATAAATTTTTTTAGTAATATTTATCTGTGATTTTTTTTAAATACACCATCTACAAAGATGATTGTTGACAAAATGAAGACATTTTTGTCCTTCGAGCACATTTTTTTAATGCACATTTTTAAGAGTGCCATACACAAATCTAGAATTGTGCCTCAAATAACCAAACATGCACTTTGAACAATAGCTTCATTTTTATGCGATCAAAAGAGAGAGATGTTCTATTCGTAGCTCCGCTATTTGTCTCTTGAATATGCTCCACAAATTTATTGATCCTCTTTTTATTTTCGTTCATTTTCGTCAATATATTTGGACCAAAATTGTCGATAAACCATGGGGAAATAGAATCTGAATCAGTTTCTTTTATTGTCAGTGTAGTTGTTTTCCTAATAGAATCTTCAATTTGGCCGATAATTCCATTACCTCTAGTATCGTTCCGAGTAACTACACTGGCAGCTCCTTCAGTTACAACTTCTTGAGTTGCACCACCGACACTTGGTTTCACACTAGAATTATTGAAACATTTTCATGTTCAATAGAATTGCACGTATCCACGTCTCGCCCCAATAAATCCTCATTATCGTCACTTTTCTCATTTCCCTCTATCAATGCATTGAAAAGTGTCGAATTTTTATGATTTAATACTTTGTCTGCCACGTCAGTCATATCTGACTGAGACCACTCTATTCTTACAAGGCCACATCAGATAAATACGGCTGACACACTCCATTTCAGAACAGGCTGTGTCAGGCATTCCTAACTGACAGCAAATGGGATTTAACATTGTAGTGTGAGAACATGGCCTCTGGTGAATTTTTTTACACAATTTTCATTGCCTCTCTTGGTCAGTAGAATAAAACTATGAGAATTATGTGAAGGCAGCATCTACTTCATGAACTTGTGATTTGCACACAACCACAATGGAGTTGAGAGACCATGAGCATTATTGGTTGTGCCTGATGATGAATATGATTCATAATCTCAAATGAATTTCACAATCAAACAGACAATTCGTGCCTTTTATGATGTCGGTCATATGTATCTGACATGGTCATGTAATGAAGTCATTACAATAGCGCTACGTCAGACATATGTGACTGGCACATTTTATTGTTCATTTTTACAATTGTAAAGTAGACAACCAAATGAAATGTATATAAAAAAATTTCTTCCAATACTACCAATGTGTTTGAGAGAAAAAACGTACTTGGCCTCGGGCAGTTCTGTTACCATAGCTGCCATGGCAGTCAACGTGTTAAACTGGAAAAATCTGTATTATCAGATTTGGATAGTAAAGGCGATGAAAAGGCACTGTTGGTTACAGTGCATAGAAATAAAATACAAAGTAGTTTTTTTACAATAATTTCTAAAAATGTTTTTACATATATATACTACTTACTCAATTGTCATAGCACAATGCCCGCATTGGATTCCGCTGAAAATGGGCGAGTTTAATATAATGGCCAAACCCAAGGCATTTGTCGTCTGAAACTCACGATTGGTTATACGCGCATCTGCCATGGATTTAATTCCACTTTCGCTGATGATGTTTACCAGAGGCTCCGAAATTTACGAAGATATGTGAAATAAATCAGTTTTTTTTTTTTTTTTGTTATTTTATAAGACATGTATGTTTTCAACAATCTGATAAATGTGAGGATGTAAAAACTCTCTTCGTGTAAATCTTCTGGAAGGGGAATAAACGTGTTGCAATTTTGCTCAAAGTGCAAAGCTAGGTGATTGTACAAGTAGAAATCTTCGTCCGAGTACAAAAGTTTTGTGTTGCTCGTGTATATCAACTGAACTTGTGGTCGTTTGGTGCAGAGCTATTTCGAATCGGACCACATGGATGGGATTGGCAACCATTTGTGCAGGATCTTGTACAATCTTGTCTCGAGAAAATTCCGTACATAAAAATGGACAGAGAAAAAAGATTGGTCGCTGAAGAAAGTGGTTGCGACAACAGAGAACTGAAGTTGAATATTCCGAAAAATGTCCAATAATGCATTTTCCGAAACGACAGCATGCACATCCTTAACACTGCCATGTTTATAATTATCCATTACACAGCGGGATCTCAACCTCTTTACAGTCGTCTTCTCTGATTTATCGACAAATATCTTGTTGGCCTCATCTTTTTGTAGTGTCTTGGACATCTGTTCGAGTAACACATAGTTGCAGTCGTGGTGTACATAAATCACTGCTGACACCGAACTCGAAGGACGTTCCGAGTCCAGCGCGTATGCCATGATATATTACAGATGGAGAAATTTGTCAAACACGTTGTTGTATATACACACTCGATACATGAAACACACGTACAAAGCAGTTGCATTTATGCGCATTGCATTGCATGTGAAAACCAAATCGTTGGTCATCCAGTCAAACAGTTCAAGTCCATTAATATTATCAGACATTATTGTGTTTGAATGTTTAATGTTGAGCTCTCCCTGTTACCTCGACTCCAAGTTAATTGGCGACGATGATGTTTAGAGACGAACTCGGGTCAATGTCGGACAGTAAGTAATACTGGTTGATCATCTGAACCCAGTTTTCATCCATGTTTGCAAACTTGTTGGCGATTTCGTCCAAATCTCGCGGGGTTTGCAGTGGATGCATCAAGAATCGAACGCATCCATTTTCGCATGCTCGGATCGTCCCCTCGTCGACCTATTTTGCCTGCAAACTCTGTCGTATTTTCTCTTTCAAGTTTTCGCTATCGCATTGATTTTCGTACATGGTCGTCAACAGCGTGAGAATTTGTTCCGTCAAGATCGGATCCAATCCCTTGGTCATTAACACTTAGGGAGACAGCGATTCATAAAGTCGTAAAATTCAATCTCAAATTTGCTTGTCGGGTAATGTACGAACCTTTCCTTTGCCAGTAAATATGTCATTTCAAAATTTACATTACATCGATATCCTTTTCGAAAATTGTAGACAAAGAAAAGCTTGGTGGAATAAATCAGAATATCACCAATCGGAACTTGATCACCGATTAATTTTAATTAAATGTATGGTTCCAACTCACCCTCATTTAGCAGACTGTTTATCTTCAAAATTAATCTTCTTTTCAGGCAGCAACTATGAGGAACTCTGAACATTAATACGTTCTTTGCTGCGAAATCCATTCGCCTACATTGCATGCTCTTCACTCACAGAGCACTGATTTGAGACTGAGAAAAAAAATTATATCCCTCACTATATGACTTTGTTTTTTTGTAGAGGTTTAGTTTATTTCGTTTTCGTTGTTTTAACACATGTGTGTGTCTATATATATATATATATATATATATATATATATATATATATATATATACATTTTTTATGCTTTAATTTTTGCCAATTCATTTGATACATATTTTTTCACAAACAAAACATCTTCACCGAATAGAGAAGCAAACCAAGTAAACAAGAGACTTTGATTAGTAATGTAGTTTTCCAAGTTGAACCCATCGGTGACTTCAAACGTCTCTCTTCTCTTGATCAATTCCTGCGTAATATATATATATTTATTTATTTATTTACGATTTGAAAATTTACTTACAGCAATGCATTTTTTACGACATATTGCACATTTGGAATGTGTAAATAGACATTAGATGCGTGAAATCGAATGCCCGCAAGGCAGAAAAACAATCTTAAATTATCTTTGGTAACAAATCTTGCATAAAAATGGTTTTGATGTTCATCTTCACCATCGCCACTGCTGCCACCCACACATTTCTCCAAATCATTGTTTGTGGAATTATCGCTGCTGCTGCCAGCCACGCATTTCTCCAAATCGTTGTTCGCAGAATTCACCGTCTCCTCGTTCTCTTTTGCTTAACCAGTCGTATTCTTTCCACCCGAGTTTTATTGATGAAACCTGTTCCTTTTGCCAAAAAGAAGGGAAAATTTACATTCGGGATACCAAAAGCCATGAGGCAGAATATGGAGGGAAAAAAAAAAAAAAAAAAAAAATCTACCATTAATTCATGAATTACAAAATATTGGCAAAAAAAAGTAGAACAAATAAGTGAAGCAAATAAAAATTTAATAACAGCACTAGTACCTCTTGCTAAAATATATTTAGATTGTCCACCAACATCAGAAGAAACATCTTTTGAAAAATAATTATTTTCAGAACAAGGATCTCCTAATCTGGAAGAGCAAATGCGAATTGTACCATTTAAATATTTACCACCTATAGCAGGTGTTTCTACTATAAATCTCGGAAACGAGATTTCTAAAAAAAAATAGCTTTTAAAACAATATATGGTTTACAAGCAAAAAATCGTAATTTATACATTGGAGATACAGAAGTAAAGATAAATAATGATAAAGTATCTGCTAATGGTAAAGAATACACATTAACAGAAGTCCTTTTTAATTTGTTAACAAAAGTAAAAGAAGATCTTGAGGATAATTTCACCGATAATGACTATGAAAATTACAAAGATATTGTTATAGACACAAATAATGCATTCCAAAAACATAAACCTATTAATCAAATAAATGCGAATCAAAGTTGTAAGTACGAGAATATAATTAAACCATTTTATGATCGAATTTATGCACAACATATAGAAGCGCAGCCAAAATCAGCACAAAATACACCAGAAAGAATTATTTCTGAAAAAACTCCCAGATCTGGTGAAGGTATTAAAAAATGTAATAATTTTCGAAAATAATACGTTTGGATGGATAATATAAAAAATTAATTTATAGATTATTAGTTATTCAAGGCGAAGAAAATTCTGGAAATAATATTTTTTACAGTGAATAAGTGAGCATAATGAATATGTTATGCAATAAATTTTCTGAATTTGTTATAAATAATCCAAAAGGTATATCATATATTATAAGAGTTTTAAATGTTATTCCAAACTCATTTTGAAATTCTGAACACCATGGAAAAGTTGTGATAAACTGGGCACTAAAGAATTTAAATTTGTCCGAATTACATTTGCCCAGTTATAATTATTGTGGTCCATTTACAAAATCAAATGAAAGATTAGAAAGAGGAGATGCAGGAGTTAATAAACTAGAGTAGTGGAGTAAAATGAGGAAGGCAAAAAAAAAAATTGAATTTGTCATCATTATATAATGTCGATATTAAAAAATATGTAAAAAATTATATATTATAGAAATGTTTATATCATTGCTAAAGTACCAAAAAATATGCAATAAAATTAATATTCTCTGGTTAATTCTGATATTTCAACAACTCCTGGAACTCACTGGATTTGCTATTTTAAATAAAATAATAAAATGTATTATTTTGATTCATTTGGTGGCAATATTTTCACTAATTTATTTAGTTATTTCCAAAACAGAAATATACTTTTTTTAATTAATCGGACTGATCAAATGCCAATAATCTATGTATTTTAGTAAGTTATAAAACCACTATTCAGACAGTGTTTTAAATTACAATATTTTCCTTTTTCATGTAAAGTTGTTAGAAATTAAGATTGATTTGTATTTGGAACTACCTTATTTTCAGAACCAAAAAGGTAGATCATTTTGTAAATTATGTAGGTCTTGCAGATATTCTAAATCAACCTCTAATATATAGCCATAATTAGAATCGTCTTTCAAATTTAATATTTTTCCACTCCTAGTAATCTAAATCACATAATGTATAAGCCCAGTCGAATCCACCAGTCCAATTGTGACATTGCCGAACAATAAATATTTTTAGCATCAAGATATGCAAACTAATTTGGTTCTTGATTAGCATTAATAGCATTAACATATAGCTTACAACAATGTGATATTCCACCCCTAATTCCTGTTTCAATCACTAAAACCATATCATAAATGTGTGATCAATTTAGTGGTTGTTTAGACACTTTAAACAATTGCCTCCCACATTAAACATGGTGCTGTAAAATACCATGCAGGATCTAAATAATAAGAATTTATAAATGTATTTCTAAAATTTTCGAATATATCTGTTAACAATAATACATCACTTTTAGGCATTCATTAAGATTTCAAATATTAAATTGGTTCCATGTGTGTTTTGCATGCTCAAAATCAGTATCAGTTATATCAGATTCACTTAAGTTATTGTAAATTCACTCTTTGGTGGAGGTTCTGTTTCTTCAAATTTTTCCAACTATCCATATAATAATATGGATAAACACCTTTTTAAATAACTAAGTCCACATGTTATTTTGGAAAATGTTTTTGTGTTTGTTTCATTTGATCTTTACATAAATTAGATGATAATTTATCTAAATTACTGGCCTTAAATTTAAATGTGTCTATAAACATCATTTTTAAATTTTCTATTTGTTTCCCAAAACTAATAAAGTTTTCTTTGTTATTTGCAATTAATTCTATATTTTTATCGTCATAACCTAGCTCTTTAAAAAAAAATGTGCACCATATCCATCTAAATTATGAAAGTAAATTGAAACAAAATTGGGTAATTCTAATTTTAGATTACAATTATTACATACTGGATTAATGAATTTTCCACTTATTTGATATTGATGATACACTTCTTTAATTTTTGCCTGTATATTCACATTTGCATACAGTACATCGTTTTGATTTCCTATATAATATTTTTTCTTCTTTTGCTAGTAAATGAATTGGTTCAATTTGTGAATGTATAATTTTTCGTATAAATATTTTATGATCTTTTGAACCTCGATATACTACTGAAGGCTTAGAATTAGAATCACCATAATTAGATACAATATAATAACAAAAACCAGATGCTTCATGTAATTGATATTTCATTGTGTATGCTTCATCATTCAATTTTAAATTAATGTTATTTATTTGTTCATTAGTAATATTATAATGTTTTTTCAGTGTTTCTTTATAAAAACCATTATCAATATCATTCTCTATAAATGGTATATTTTTTAATTAATTTAATTATTTTTATTTCTCTTTTATTTGGTTTAAATGTTGATATTTTCTTTAATATTGAATTAAAATCTGCATATATTGTGAATGGAACATTTGTTGCATGTTTATAATTTTTAAATTTCATTTCCTCTCCTTTTGGGGGTAAAGTGATATTTAGAGCTTCATTTTTAGAACAATCTTCAGTACCTCTATTTAATTTTTCTTGAGAATAAAAAAATTGACGAAATGTATCACATATATAAGTTTTACTTATATGATTATTTTTTGTGCAGAAGGCAGTTTCGAAAAATCTTTTATCCAACAATAATGCGAATTTTGCACCACTGCATCTGCTTTGGCAGATGCATTATCATCTTGAAATAAAGTAAATTTATATGGTTTTCCTTTTTATTCTTTGCGAGTTTTAGTGGATATACTGTTGATTTATCATCAATAGAGTATACATTTATACATGTATCAATTTGATTTTCTATTTTGGTATATCATCAATTTTAACAGGATATTCATATTTACCTATTGCATTTTTATATTTGGTTACTCTGCCTGAATGGTTGTCTGTTGGAAATAACGCGGATTTTATCGCCCAAATAAAGCATCTTTGATCATTATTTTTTATGGTTTTTTATTTTTAATCAGTTCTGGTAAATCAATATATGATGAGCCTCGTATTGGATTATACATAGTTATTGCTAATTGTATTCCAATTATTTGATCTAATCCCATCCAGAATCTCTTTTTTGAAAAACAGATAATTGTGTAAGTATTTCTTGTATTATGAATTTATAATTTTTTAAAAATATCTTCAGCATTAAATACTGTATAATTGGGTGATTGAAAAGTGAACAATTGTACTGGATTATTTTCTTTCTTATGAAAATCAGTATATAATTTAATACTGGTTTTCGCACCTCTAAATATTTTAAGATTATTGTGTATTATCTCAAATATGTTATTTTTTGCTGAAGTCAAAAAATGAATAGGCTGTACTAACTGAAAAGTATTTTCAATGTTGATATCCTACTTTTAACAGCTTTGTTAACTAAGTAATTTTTGTTGCTTCTTCTAATTTTTTGTTAACAAAATAATTATTATAGAATTGAAATATTTATGTTAATTCTTTTTTATCTTTGGGATATAATTCATTGATAATTTCATCAGCCAAAGATAAATTTGTAAAATTATTTTTTGTTCTTTTTATCTGTTTTCGTTTTCTCCACCTGTCTATAACCCGGGGAATAAAATGGTATAAGAGTTCTAATTAGATCGTTTTTCCTTAGTCTAGTTGTATATTTTATTTTAAAATATTTAGCCTTACGTCTCAACGATCTAACCCCCTTACCATTCAACACAGTTGATATACAAGCCTCCCTTGTTATAGTTGTATTTATAAGAGAAAAAAATGTATAAATATAATGTAAAAACAGATATACTGAATTTTTAAAAAAAGTGCTTTAATTACAGGTAAACCAAATTTAACTTCTTGTTATGACGATAATTCTTCATATAATCACTAAATAATTTACTTGTTTTGTTGAATAATTATCTTAATTTTTGTTTATATTATCTAATGCAGTATTGTGTAATTTACTATTTTTATGCTTTTTGAGAGTTGTATTATAAACATTTTTTCCACATTCGCAAATTACTCTCTTTTTTTTAATTCATAACGACTACTAGCATATTCACTACAACATTTTTTACAGATGTTAAAATGATTATCTTTTGTATGTTTATGTGGAGCAAAACTTTCTATTGTTAATACTTTGCCACACTTTTTACATTGTTTTTTTTATTATTTTCCATTTTATTTACTAAGAAAAATATTTTAAAGAGCAAATCTATATTTTTAATTTCAAATTTTTTTGCGGTCTTATTAAATTTGTTTCCTTTTAAATAACACAAACAAAAAATGGAGGCTCTGCTCAAAACGTCGAACAATTCATAAGAATTGACTAAACTATGTGACTTCGAAATTGATAAATGGTATGAAGCTACAGAATTTCAAATTTATGAATCTAAGTTTGACAAAAAATTAATTGTATTCTAGATGGCAATTATAAAATCTTTTTATGAGATCGTTATGCAAAGATAATTGACGAAAATAGCTTAAGAATGATTAATGAGGGGCGAGTTTTTATAGTGTATAAATGTTTAAATGAAATGAAAAATGGAAAATCTTTACACGATATTAAGCATAATATTAAAATTCTACGAATGATCTTTTTTAATATTTCATCTGATTTGCTTGTTTTAACCTTAATTTTGCTTAATTTTTGTATAATTTGGCTTGCTTGTTTTACCTGTGTCAAATTGTGAGCGCACATTTATTTAAAAAAAACTGCTATAATTATCTTGTTTTTTTTTTTTGCTAAAAATTGTCCAATTTTTAGAGCTCTTTTTTTTTTTAACTTTAGATCTTAAATTTATCCCTCAAATATGTTGATATGGGCTTTTTTACATGATTTTCACAGTTTTTTAGTCAAATTACAGATTTTGAGTATATAATTTTTTCCTGTACTTTTAGACAAGATAACCCTATTTAGTGTACTGCATTTTTGTTATAATTTTAGAAGAAATATCCCCAAAAATGGGGTGCTCCAGAACCCGCATAAATCTACTCGTATCGTTGTTCCCCGTGTAAAAGAAACCAGCTCGGCTAAGTTGTTTTGGTTGTTTCATTGCATTGGGCCAAAAATCGTACGTTGCATTCTGCGATTCAAACAAATTATATTAGGGATACCTCGAACCTGTATATTCCACGATATCCGCCTCTTCGAAACGTGCCGTTCGCAATCCCATAAACGCAGATTTCACAGCATTGACAGGCCGTTGTCCATGTTCAATAAAAGCATACTAGAAATTAACAATGATTATTTTCCTCATATACATATAATATATATATATATATATATATATATATATATATATATATATATGAAGGATACTCACCGAAAAATGTGGGAGGAAGATAGAGAGAGAGAGAGAGAGAGAGAGAGAGAGAGGAGGGAAATAATCATTGTTAATTTCTAGTATGTATATTTATATATATATATATATATATATGAAAACAATTCACAAAGTATGTACAAAGTATTGCATTAATGATTCGTTGAATCGTTGCCTGGGAAATAGTAATTTCTTTGATTTATTTAAGATTAATTATATATAAACAATCATTTCTCAAAGTTAAACCATTCCATTCGATGGCCGAGGTAAACGAATTATGACCGAGTCAGGGAACCACGTGCACATTTATACCCATTTGGTACATTTCTTTATCGCTTTCGGCTGCAATTTCATTCTAGGAAATTTTCAAGGAATTGAATGCATCTATAAATTCGAGTGTACCATCGAGCGAAACCAATTTATCCACGAGACCCAGGTAGTGATGAATGTTTCCTTTGGCGCTGCTCAAAACGATGCGAATTAAATTTCCGTCCAATAAACGGAGTGATTTTAACGAGTAGAGATATGGGAGCTGTTGCAGTGAAAATTATTAATGATGCCATTTGCCAACTCGGTAAGTTTTCTGGTTCACCTCGCAAAATAAATTGTAAGTTTTTCTCGAGCCATACTTGAAATAAATAAAGAGACAAAAATTTTCCAAAATATCCGCCGTATGTTTTGACCAAGTCGTAAATGTGAGGCACATCGACAATCATCTTGTCCAATGCTTTGCGATTCATCTCGTCATCGAACCATTTTAGGGTGTAAATGTTGCGACACAATTCGTATAATTGGCGAAACTCATGTGTTTTGGGTAAGCTTCGCTTATGCATGAACAGAATATAAGTTTCGGTATATTTCAACCTCAGTTTATTAAAGGGGACGTAAATGCTGTAAATGGGTGACATGTCGATTATCACTTACTTGGCAGCGACCACATCCGAAACCATGTACAATAACTCCGTATCTCCGTCGATGTCAGTATTCTTATTCTTTAGGTTCCACGGCGAGACAAACAGTAAATCTGTCGTTGCAAAAGCCACTCGATCGATGATGACGATCGAGTTAGGATGTATCACTGGATCTAGTTTGAGTAAAATGATGGTATCCCAACCCAGATTGATGATTTTTTTCTTTTATCAATTTACAATGTCGATAAGGTCAAAAAGAACGATTCGGGAGACATTCATGTAGATGCCTAGTGATGTGTGAGGAACAATGATCTCGTTTGGTCGTAGATCGGCTTGTAAAACGATTTGTCTGCAGAAACATTTGATTTGCGGAGACAGTAAATGCGCATCTGGCTCGTACAGCCTTGCTACATTGTCTTTATCGACCCTTTACAAAATGGAATGTCGAAAAACTTTTGACTCTCGACAAATGTTTGTTTGACACAGCAAGAAATTTACTCATCCAAGACATAAGTAGCTTGTTTGTCAAACGTGCACGGCCCATTGATTTTACACGATTCTAACAAGAGTAAAAATGTATATATTTTCTTCCAGTTGGCGTAAATTTAACTGTACTGCCATGTCTTTATCCGATCTATTAATTCGCGGTACCATTTTCCAGGGGATTCTGGAAACGATGCGATCAGGCAATCAAACAAATCGAGAATGGAATGTAAATTTTTTTCGAATTGTACTGGTGATTCCCAATTATCTTGAGCAGGATGACCAATTCGGCCATTTCGTCCATTTCCAAAATATTTTTAAACTTGGAAATTGATTCCTTCGAGTTCACTTTCAAGTTCGAAATAACAAAAAAAAAAAAAAAACATAGGTCCTCGGAATTGGTTTTTAATTCTTCCATGGCCCTGCGATTCTACCGACTGTAAATGTATGGAAATTTTGTTTGTACGATGTAAATATCAATATTGTTTCCACATCGAATAAAACACAATTTTTTTAATTTTCCCTAAACCACCAACTATTGAGGATACACCTCATTTGTTTTATGCTAACAATTGGCCAGTTTTTTTTTTTTTTGCTCGTTCCAGGGTAATGTCCGACACTCGGTACTTCATTTTAGTATGTGAGTGTTTCTCCTGAAAAACAAAGACTTATATACTCCATTTCGTTTATTTTATTTTTTATTCCTTTTATTGTATGTGTATTTCAACCGATAAAAAATGGCATTGGTTTTTTTATTTATTTTTTCCTTTTTTTCCATCCATCAAGTGAGACTCTTGAGACCCAAAAAAATTTTCAAAGAAAATGTGTAGCAACTAAAAAACTATGTGAGGCAAAGTTGAGGGTAATGAGGCAAAAATGTTGGCATAATCTTGAGGCAAACTTGAAAATTGCCTAAACTTTGCCACAAGATTATCCTTTAATTTTTCATTTTGCTATGACATAATCTTGAGAGAAAGATGAGGCATTCTGAAGATTGCCTCAAAAACCACATGAGGCAAAAATGTGGTTGCCTCATCTTTCCCTTCTCATTCCCTCTGATTAGACTAATTCCCTCACATAGTTTTGTGAATCGACCCATGATGCGAATGGATGGTGTTGAAGAAAAACATCTGGTATCGGCATCGTTGCCATCTTCGTATCCCAGGGCATCGACCACGAAGGTAATATCCGAGGCGATAGCCAGTCCTTTAATAGGTGACCTTGACGAATCTGCATCGATAATCAGCTGGATGTTTCTCAATTGAGTTGTATTTCCAAAACGGGACATCTCCATTTTAAGAAATGGTTCCGAAAAGTCGACCAAGTTGGTAATTTCCCCACGAAATTTGTTTCTAAATGCGCAATAATCGCATAAAATGTATTCTATGTTTATTGTGTTGTAGCAGGTAAAGAAAATCGTGTTAATATTCAAGTCAGCAATCACCCAATGCCATTTATAGATTTTTTCAATGTCTGCAACACTAAAACATCCATTGGCGAATGAAAAAACCATGGCGAACATTTTAAATTATATTGATTGAATACATGATGAGGACAAAAAATTATAATGTTTCGAGACTTGATGGAATCTATACACAATTTTTCTTTTGGACGATGTTGTGTCAAATGGACCAAGATGGGATATGTTCGATATTTGCTAATTTTACCTACAACACATTTTTACAAAACACAGAAAGAAATCATGAACCAAATTTATAATAAATGAATACAATCGAGTACTTGAGAAAGAAAAATTCAATAAAACCAAGACTCCTAAATCTTAGAGTAAATTGAAATTGGATAATAAGCAGACAAAGATTTAGAAAAAACTATTACTTAAACCATTGACTCTCTTAAAAAATACTAAATACAATCAGATGTGAAATTGATAACTTATTTGATGATGCACACCCACGCAGTATTCGGCAATGCAAATTAGCAACAGACTATTTGACTGGTCATACTAAGAATATGACTTTGGGTATTCATAGTTTAGTTATTTTGTTAGTTTTGCAGTAACAAAAAAATTTATTTTGTTAATGCTTTGGTTTTTTTATAAGTAGAGAACACACTCGAGTGCTCTATAATCGTCATTCTTCATAAAGTGACTTTCCCTAACTGTGTTATTCAGCATGATTGTAGCAATATTGGCAATAGAAATGACATCGGTATCAATGATACATATAGAAACGATAGTAACAAGAATGTTATTAGTTGTTATGGAGATGATAACAGCAATGATGATGATAGAGGTAACATCAGCAATGGTTATGATGGGAATGTTGGTACTATCAACAATGATGACGGCATTGATGGAGATGACAACAACAATTGGAATTTGACATTTGTTACAAAATTATTTAGTGTTAAAAATAAGCAAGCATACATGTACATGAAATAAAAAAAATACTGACGAAAAAGGCATCTTTTATTGTTTAGTTGCACGAAATTTTGTCAGTGTGTCGTCATCGATACCCCCTACTCTCATAATTTCAACAACCAATCATGTGGGAGCATTTCATTTCCCCTCCCTTCCCCTCCTTTCAGTTGCCATATGGCATCGAAATTTGGAAAACAAGATATCAGTCGTTGGCATGAGCTGAAAAGAAAAGCAAAAAACTTCCTCCGCTCCAGAACAGAAGAGAAATAAGGTAGAAGAAAAAGGTAAGTCGTTTAATAAATACATCTTAAAAAATGTTAATATTTTATAGTGTATATATATAATATTTCATAAGGTATATTTACTATTATTATACTTGCCTTATTTATTTTTTCTTTGTCTAGCTCTCGGAGTCGACTGAGGTATTTTTTCTTGCTTTCTCCGCTATATAGGCAAACTTTAAAAGGAAGGGAGGGGGGAAATGAAATACCGAAACGTGATTGGTTGTTGATTCCCCTCAGCACTTTATTCAACAACCAATCAGATAACACAATTTCATATCCCCATTTCAATTATAGAAATGTCTGTTTAGTTCCGAAAAAATAAACTTGCCTGTGTGTGTCTGGTTATAATTTGTCTTTTTTTCAGATTTCACTCACATATAAGCAAACTGAAAGGTGTGGAGGGGAAGGGAAATGGAAATGGTGCAATTTGATTTATGTGAATGTGTCGATGGACTCTTTTTTTACATCATATATATATATATATAGTTTTATTAATCGTGTTGCATAACATTATAAAATAATAGACTTGTCAAAAAGCATCGCCAATATTTTCGTATTAATTTTTGAAAAAAACTGATTATTATTTCCATTAAATATTTTTTTTTTTTTACTATCCCTTGACTCATAAGATGAGGTGAAATGGGAAAGGAAAACAATTGTTTATTTTCCAAGTTTTGTTGGTTTTGGTATACATTACCATTTTGAAAATATTGACCAATATAATTATAAGTAAACGACTAACATACGAAAAAAAATATTCATTATCCCGAATTGCATGCAAATTCTATCTACGGGTAAGAAAAAATGGCAACCTTTTTCAGTGCAGCTTCATTCTTACCCAAAGATTCGCCGATTTGGAACACTCCCTTTAGTTTTTCGCAAGATGCTCCCGAAGAGTGTTTGAATATGAAATGAGAAAACGATGCGGTGGAAACTTACAATTATTTGACTAGGATAATTTCAATCATATACAATTCGTTAAAGGCCTAGGCGACTAATTTGTAGGACCATTTCCTACACACTGATCCGCAAAACATTGTAAACAGCATCTTTAACAATTTTTTGACAATTACTAAATATTTTTCACGAGTAAAATAAAAGGATGTGTAAAATCTTACATCATCGTCAAAGGGTATATAACAAGCGGATTTCTAACCGTGCCTTATTTCAATTACCAGAATTTAGTGTTGAACAATGATGTGGACGGAGCTGTGCAGTTATTGCGTAGTTCTCTCACTTGCTTCACTCTCAACCAACCGAAAATCTGCATTCACCATTCGATGGACACATCTTCGTTCCAAGACTATCTTTTCGAGCTGAATTGTAAAATCCAAATGGTTCAACGACATACACGACAAGATACCGTGAAATATCATTCCTACAATCTATTCAATCCCCAAGAATTTGGATCGTCCGTGTTGCAGTAGCAGTATTTTCAACAAAATGTCGTCGTAGACGAATCGCTCAATATCATTCAAAACAACATTGGTGACATTAGGACGAATAAGGCCAACCACATACACTTGTTCCTGCTAACTCTAACATATTCTATTATAAATACGGGATTAATTCTCCCCTCTGTGAACTTTTCAGCCGACTCGCAAGATTTGTGCATACCGAAACTCTTTGTGAAATACAACGTGGCCGACGCAAGTATAAATAACCGACCCAATATCGGAATATCTGTGAAAATATGAACAGACCCAAAGTCTTGAAATTGGGTAAAACCTTCTCCTCTCTTGTCTCATCTTCCCGCGATAAAAAGGCTTGTAGTTTCGCAATGAGTGGAAATGCAAAGAAAAAATTTGCAATCAAGGAAATGCTGCTCCAAATGGAAACCCACGAGTGGTATAAAGGAGCATTTGATTTTTTTAATAAGTTTTTTAACTGCAATGTTTCAAATGAACCTGATATCTGCGATGGCTATAGGGCCAATTCAGATGATGACGATGAGGGTAACGACTACATTTCATCTATATCGATGGGGAAATCCATGTACGAAGAAACTATACACCAACTGATTAATAATTTCAACACCATTCACAGGTTCATGTGTCATTCGTACGCAGACATCTTACGTTCATTGGCAATTACCAACTCTTTGGGAAAATTGTGGAGTTCGTGTCTGAATCAGGCAAACAAATGTATCGCAATCAACAAAAATAAAAAACAGAAAATTTCAACAATAGGCACGAGCCTTTCAATGAACAAAGAACTGAAGAAATGTGTATATTTCGTAGATTCTGATAAAATTAGAGATATCGATCGAAAACATGCCAATTTTATTATATCTCTAAGGGTACTAGGCTACATTTGATCAGAGAAACATTTCGTGCAGGTGAAAATAATTCATTCGCTCTTTAAACGATACTATGATAGTCTGCCAGAAAACATTGTTCATAAACTAATAAAAATGTATTCATTTGCAATCATTGTATGATAAGAATGTTGATCAATTCGAATCAATTAATTTTTTTCAAGACACACAAAAGAGGACGCGAACGATAAATCAGGTCTAATTTAAAGTACATGAATTTGATGAAAAACGGCGGTACTTTGGCAGATTTCCAAGATTTAATTACATATTTCATTTTTGGGTACTTACCAAAAAACTTGAGCATATTGCACTGCTGTTTGCAACATGTTGGTGAGCGAACTGAAACATCTCTATCCCTCTTACCAAAAACCCTTTGAAATGTCCATGATCACTTCGGCTTATCGGCTAGTGGCTAAACTGAACTGCTACGATGCATAGATCTTGTATTTAAGCGATGGAAGTCCCATCACCATCGAAGGAAAAAAGAATAACATTCTACAAATCGACCAAAGTCCATAAGTTTTGCCTTGGAATAACGCAAAAAAAAAAAAACACAACTATGCAGAAAATGTTCTTAACGAGTTCCTGAATGACTCGAATGCACCCTACTCATCGGAAGTGGAATTGATGCTATATATTGATTTCCTGTACAAAATGGAGACAAATAACGAAATTCTGTCCCTGACAATGAGTCAAGTTAATGAACTGATTGAAAGTGAAAAAACTGAAACTAAAACAAAACAAAAAACGACAATAATGTGTATTCCTTCTCAGTTTACGCATACAATGAACACATTTGTGAGTCATCCATCGCATTCTATTTACAAAAACTTGAATAGACTGCTTGTCACCCGATATGAAAAACACCTTTTGAATTGCTTTACCTTGTACAAAAAAAATAACAGGAGTGAGGCCCGATCTGGGAGTGTTGTTTCATGACTGGCGAAATAATTTTTCGGTGTGTGCGAGTGCAATCGATACGAGATTAGCTCAAAATGCACTTGGACGTGGTAAAAAAAATATCCATGGTAAATTAAGTAAATAAACAAATGTTGAACGATAGCAACGTTCAACAAATTTTACCTCACATACAATTTAAAAATAAAAATAAATAGCAATTCTTTTTATTGGCAACTCGATGGTATATAACCGCAGAAACGCATTGAGTCTCATTAATTAGTATTTGTCGTCGAGAAGAGCATCATGCCGACGAGGTGTGCTACACACAGAGCATGTGCCCATCAACCTGCCTTCGGTCAATGTTTTATTTGTGGATACAATGCTCAGTATCTCGACGTATATGATTTGCCTCAGCATACATCAGAGATGGAGAGATCACCCTTGCCAAATTCCGCGATGGAAATCAGCGGATGACGAGAGGGTAAAGATGGTGATGCGAAGGAAATCAGCAGACAGCAAGAGGGTGAACATGGTGATGATACAGCCTCTGCCATCAATATTCCTGTTCCTGTTGACGATGATGAAGTTCACTCGATTTGCCTTGTCGACTTTCAAGGTTTTGAAATCCTTCAAAGATTTTACATAAAGGAGTTGGCTATTTTCGACATTGAAACGAATCGCATACAACTCCATATTTTTGTACCTCCATGTAAGCTAACTTGTTTCAGTGACGAGACCAAATCAGCCATCCGAAATTCGATTATACATGTGCATGGAATACGCTAGTATGAAAGGTGGGTACCTTACAAATTTATGTTGAGTATAGTGCAAAATATGCTGAGGAATTACAAACATACCTATGTTTTAAGTGTGGGAAAGTACAATATTTTGCGCAGTCAAATCCTGTCCCCATACCTATGAACCCACTTGATCCACGACCTAAAAAACATGTACCAAAATTTCTAGAGGAAGTGAAGGAAACAGTTGAGTCGGTACTTTTCTCATGATATATCACCCACCGTGGACTTTGTGTGTTGGAAAATGTGTGTATTTTTGAATATTTTTTTTTAAAAAGAATATCCATTTGTAACGTATGTTTTCTTATGTAATTTTGTATGTTTTTTGTATGTAAGGTCTAATATTAACCCTAAATAAACAAAAATAAACAAATACATTGATACTATTTTTAATTCTCAAAATAAAAATCCTACCTTAAACAATGATTCCTACTCCACTGAAATATATAACAAACTCTTGCATCATACGGAAGATGGAGAAACATTCAATGGTTGTTACATATCAAGATCGACAAATAATTGTATATTCAATTTAAAATACCACATGAAATGTATGTGATTTTAAAAGAGGGAATTAACAACACTCGTTTATATGTTTTTTCCTTTTTCTCTTGCGTAAAATTATAGACCAAGTGGTTCTCGACGATCGAGATAAACGCCCGTTTATAATAAACTGATTTATTTTGGCAGTTACTCAATTTCTAGACAATTTCCCAAGGGCAGAAACCTTGTTTCGAAGAACACTGATGAGCCTTCGTCATGGAGGAGATTTCGACTTAATTGATGACATTTCAAATAATTCGCCCATTTATGTGTTTTATTGTTTATTACTTTACAAAATCCATTCTCGAAGTGTTTATACAAGGTTTAAAGAATATTAACGAAAGTTTTGACGATATGGAAAAATTTAGATTATTGGATGAGATGGTCAATCCCAATGATTATTTCGAAGTTTCAAAAATACTGCTACGATCGGGGATGTTGAGGGTGACAAGACTAGAGACGAGTTTCACACAGAAAACGACCAGGTGTTGGATCTGCTCGATCCAAACACTGCCGCGATAGAAATGAATGTAGACAATAATGATAAAGATGATGGTGATTATGATAGCGATAATGAATGCAAGTTACACAATATAGATAATGATTAGGAGAATTTGAACAATTTCACAGTATCGGCCGTTGTTCACCATGAAGATCATGTCGATGATAACGAGTTGCTCGAAATTAGAAAATTAAATGAACCTGAAACCAAAGTCATTCTTTCTGACGAACCGGTTATAGCGCCGACTGATTTAAATTTCCGCGAAAACGGAACAGAAATCAAACTTGTAAATACTGCTGAAGAATCCACAACGGTATCGGTGGAATTTAATTCCTAAAGAACCGAGCCCGAAACCACATTCTTGGAAATTGAAAAGCCAGCAACCGCACCCATCGAAATATATTTCAGTGAAATCGAATCGGAAACCGAAATCGAATGTGAGGAAATAAAATCGCGGCAATCACTTGAAGAAATTAATTTAGACGAGCCTGTGTTAGAGGAATTTGGTGAATTGCGGTTGCACGAATCTCCGAGCGAAATGGAAACCAATCTCAAAGAACCTAACGAATCAATTTGGGGGGGGGGGGGTGGATCTGGGTGAAATTAAAACTGAAATCGAGTTTTTCGAAAAAGGTGAAAATAATAATAGCCGAAAATTACATAGGGATAAACTTCCGCTATATTCAGTCTGATGGAAAATGACTTGTTTAAGTGAGTGAAAAAAAATAAGATTGAATGAAAAAATGTATTTTAATATGTTGTATTTGCATTTCCCTTACAGTGGCTACGCTTCGCATACATACAACATGTTGGATGATTCCCGAAAATTATGGCAATCGAATCGAAAATAAAAAATTTCCGTATGATGGCATGTTTCACAAGACGGTCGATTGTCTATCACTACCGTTTCGCTGTATCAATTCGTCAGATTGCCAAGTTTTATGTGATCTATCAAAGTTGAATTTCGATTGCGTTGAAAACAAATACATTCCACGAATAAAAGCAACACCCACCACAGTAACAACAACAATAACCAAACAATCGCCTACAACCTCTTACCATCGTGCAAGAATCGTTCCGTGTGATTCCAAACACGGAACAGTCAGAGTGTTGAAAAGCACAGACCTTTTGGAAATTGGATGGGCATGTATCTCGACTTACCCACATGTGTGGAACGATGACGGGACTCAGACTCTGTACTCCTGCAAGGATGGAATCGTCACGAGCAATTTGACAACGTCCAGTTTTAAACTAAAGAATTGTAAATGTAGCGCCGATATGATATTGGGTGTTTTCGAATTTCAACCACACATGCTGAGATGTTTCCCATCAACCCCCGTTAATTTCCTGACAAACTTTCACGAAATTCAAAATATCAATAAAAAGACTTCATTACATGCATGTAATTTTATATTTTATATTATTATGGTAAACCAGGGTCGTCGTAGCTTTAATTTATTTTCCACCGAGCTGCATTACTGTATACCAGAAATTTACAAGAGAGCGAAAATTAATTTCCTATTAAATTTCGAATAATATTTTCCAGTATACCTTCGTATCACAAGAAACAATCAATTTTGAAAAGCACACAATTAATTTTCCAAGTGTTAAATCGGCAATTTGAAACTGATATATTATGCACAAGAATAGAAACGATTCCAACATCGGCATTATTCAATTTGCCAGCGGCGACCACGGAGATGGAGACCCGTTCGATGGTGAAGGTCCTATATGCGCACATGCATCCCTACCTCCCTACAAAAGAATGTTTTGACAAAGATAATAAATGGTCCTATATTTTTTACCAACAGGTACTCATTCACGAATTAAGTCACACTGGGTTTATACGACAATAAAAGAAAGATAGCATGATGCACAATCTGACAAATCACGATAAATTTACGAGCTTTGATGTGCACAATATTATTTCAATGTATCCATTTCTGGAAAAAAAATAATAATAAAAAAAAAAAAGGTAGGTTAGATAAGATATATATATATATATATATATATATATATATATATATATATATATATATATATATATATATAGATTATTTTTATTTTTTTCCAAGTGTGAAAAAAAGGAGGGGGTGTGTGCTCTTACCAACGATAACTAAAAAAAAAGATAAGATATTGGATTTAAAACATCATCAATTCTTGTACAACTACACAATTGTTTATCTTTTGGAAGAAAAAATAACTTATGGTTTAAAGCAAAAACCGTTGCCAGGTTATTGGGATACGAAAACAACAGGAAAGCTATTACGGATAATGTGAATGAGAAATATAGAAGAACTTTCAACGAACTGGCAACAAATGCAGCTTCAGTTGTAATTGTCAACGAGCAGCCCCACATCTTTATCAACAAATCGGGTATTTACAGACTGATTATGTATTCCAAAATGCCGTTTGTGGAAAATTTTCATGATTTTATTTACGAACACATTTTTCAGTGCATTCGCGAGGGTAAACAGCGCACGTTTCAGAACCATATCGAATATTTGACAAAACAACTCCGAGAAAGAACCAACGACGTGGAAGTTATGAAGAGACAATTATTGACTCGGACTGCAAAAGAGGCCGTCGTCGCCAATACTACTATAGGAAATGCAGAAAAAATAAGAAACGTTTTGAAACCAAATTTCTTGGTACTGAAATTAAATGAAGACAATTTCGATTCTCCATATTATGTAATTTGCGTATAAAAAAGCAACTTGAAGAGGCAACTCAACTTGCTTCAAAAGAAACATCCCAGCTGTGAGGAATTGCTGCATTTAGAGTATAATTCGCCATCTCGAAACATGTATTGCCATGTCAAGAACACATTGAGCATGCACTTAAAATATTTAGAGAATCACTTAATGATTAAATATAAAGAATTTACAGAAAATTAAATGTTGATTCAAATTGGTAATACGGAAAAATGTAGTGCATAGTTTGTAAAGGAAAAAATAATTTAAAAAATTAATCTAATTATTTTTTTTATTATTAATTTTCCTTGATTTACTGAAATTACTTTATGTGTATGTAGTCACCATTTACAACTACTTGACGCACTCTATGTATTTTAGACTGGTTTAACTTTTTACTCAAACTAGTACTTCGTCTCCTCCGTCAGTGTCGAATGAGTGACGATGATCTTCTATGCAAAATACTCGGATATTTACTCCTGCTACGGCTACGTCGTCATCATCTCCTTTGTTTTGGCACAAGTTTAGTTCTTGTAAATAATGTTCGGAGCTCAGCGAATTCAAAACGTTTTCTTGAGTCTCTTCAAGAACTCTGTCACTTTGGTCGGTATATAGCTCGAATTTCAAACAGTTTAAATAATTACCATATACGTCCGGTCTCCTATTTTGAGCTTCCAGAAATAAATTACCTGTGAAGAACCTAAATTCAATTTTCCCTGGATAACCGAGTTGGGTGATTAAAGTATCGGGAAATAAGTCGTGATTAAATGCCATTATGTCCATCTTACCATTTGGAATAATTGACATCCTGCAAACCCTCAATAAATATTCGAGCCTAGAGTAGCTATGGGCCCGGCGGCGTAAGAAGACGAAGTCGGCATCTTATCCACAAAATGTTTGTTGAGAATACGATTTTCCTCATTTTCGATGCCAATTTTGGGAACGTTTTGATTGTCGGGAGCCGCCATCACTTGATCATTATCACCATTCATTCTATGCATTGTCATTTCGGGAGATGTAGACACCTCATCGCTGTGGTAAATATCAACATCGATGCGCGAAATTCGACGACATAATCGTCTATGTTCTTCGTTCTTTGCATTCCTTTCTGAGTTTTTGTTTTATTGATTTAACCATACGATTGTGTTTGAATGGCTGGCGTAAATGATTTTCAGAGTTGTCGTCGATGGTTTTGGGAATAGAGTGGTATTTGACGATCGATTAAAGGTAATCCCGCCCTCTCTCATTTAGCGAAACCATCAGATGGTAAGCAATTACCCTCGTCCCTTCTGATTTCGTCATCAGCCAGGCAGCCAACATCATCATCACCGTGATTCGACTCTTCAACAATGCGAGTTTGTGGAACAGACCCGTATACGTTTTTTGTCGAGACACAATGATGACGAGGGGATTGCAGGCGAGGTGCGGGAGTATAGGAAAAGGTGATCTTAGGTACCAGCGTATGTGTTTGATTGGAATCTTGTGATTGTGGGCATCTGGATGATGATCGGGGCAGAGTTGGGGGTCTGGGATGAGATTGTGATGCAAATGGAAAATTTTTCATAAATATTTGCGAAAATGCAACATTGCAAAAGTATTTTAACGTTATTTTGATAAACTTTGTTTTTTTTTTTCCGTAGGAATAAACAACAACATAACCCTCTCGTGATTGTTTTCAAGTTTTAAACGAGTTAATAAACTCAGATCGCCATAAAACAAATTGGCCACTTTGTAAATCATCATATTGAATATAACAGTACAAAAAGTGGGTAAATCCATAAATATTTGTGGAGGTAATTTACGTGGGACATTGTAACGAATTTTTAAATTTCAATTATTAGATTCGTACGAAAACTGTCCAATTTCAAAATAATTGTTTTCGGAAAATTTTCTCATGGCAAAAATGCGTAATGTATAGCTGAGATGAATAATCATTAATTTCTTTGTATGGGGTATAACTTACAAAGAAATAAAATTAAGTCGTTTAATTTAGTTATTTATTTTATAAATATACATTTTACAAATACATTGATTCATTTATAACACAAAAAATATTAATTTACATATATACACACACACACATATTTATTCCTTTTTTACACAAGAGTTATTATTTCGAGAATCAGATTATATTACAAGATAAATCCAAATAAAATCTACATTTCCCAGAGAACATCTTTGTTGATACGCATTTACATTATGAATACCGCAGGTGCCACATTTGATGGGAAATTTCTGCGTAGCTATTATAAGTTTCTCTTCAGGCACTCCCAACTGCATCTGAAAGAGTATTTTTTGAGCACCTCTCACGACAATGTTACGGATCTAACTTTCGTGTACGATTTTGGGAATTGTTTCAGTGTTTATCATTGGATAATGCTTGTTACATGGAATATTCCAAGGTATGCCGTGTGTTTTCCAGTAGAGACACAAATTTTGCCCAAAATCACCCAACATACTTGTACATAGGTGTGATAAAGGAACTGGTCTTTGAACATGAGCCATGTAAATACCTTTTTTCGTAGCACATCCAAATTCTAGGGGAACGTTTTCACCAGCATAAACACCAAATTGAATGTCGATGACCATCAGTTTATCCAGTTACAAATCTACTTCATCCGTAGATGATATTTTTGTATAGTTTAATTGTGGAATTCCATTCAAAGTCGTTGCTTGATTTAATTTTTCGAGAAATTCTGGCGATGACAAGTCATCTATGATATGTTCTTTCCAGAAGCTTATCTCGTCATAGTCCTCGGCCCACTCCTGGGGTCATTGCGTTTGTTCAATGTCCATTTCGAAATTAAATGAGTTTTTGTGTTTTTTATATATACACACTTGTATATGCAAAAAAATCCAATTATTTATTGCAATCTTCCATTGCCCTTTCACATCTTTAGCAGTTAGATCCCAAATCAACCAAACCATGGGTTGGGCAAAATCCGAAGACATTTTTTTTTTTTAGAATGACATAGGCAAATTTTTTCACATCCATTTGAACTGTACATGTTGCAAAAGATTATTTTATTCATGGCCACTCTCATTTTTTTTTTCGTAAATATCTAGCCTTCTCTTCATTTTCTACAATAATATATTTAATCAATGCTTCATTCAAAGTTGAGCAAACTGTTTTGATTTTGATGTCTTTCTCATTAATGTCCCAGGGTATTCCATGCACTTCCATGTACAAATTGCGATTTTGTTCGAGATTGTTAGACATACTCTTTACCAAGTATCTGTATGGAACAGGTCTAGATATATACAACATGTTTTACTCTTGTTGTGTAGCACATCCAAACTCCAATGGATATTTTTTCCCATGATATCTGCCAAATTTAAAATCAACTACTAAAACAGAATCTAGATTGATATTTTCCAACAGCTTATGTTTTTGTTCTGGTCTTTTTCTTCCCAGAGTAGTTTTTTTGTCCTCTTTACTAGAGTCGCTTGAAGACCCTGAACGCCTATCACTGCTGTTGGTACTACTTTGTATTTTCCTGTTTGAACTAAACTTTTGCTCTTTCTTTGTATCAAATTCTTGTTCTTATTTTATATCAAACTTTTTCTCTTCTTTTATATAAGACTTTTGTTCTTCCTTTACATCGTCATCAGTCGAATGTACCTCTCCATCTTCATCACCAGTGTCACCATCAGTATTCAATGTTGAACGCCACACTTGCTATTGATAATATCTCCAGTCGTCTCTCAAATAATGTTCTATAGGTTCAGCTCCAAGTTTGTCATTCAAAGGCTGTATTTGATGCTCTTTAGGTTCAGCTTCACATTCATAAACATATTGTTGAAATACTACTACATCGCTGGAAATAGTCAAGGTAGTTATCACTTGGAAACTTCTCGCAATCACTGCAACTGCACGAATGACTGCTCTGTGATTTCCGACGCCTATGTATATGAGAGTACGAAAAAAAACAAGTTTTAATAAGACAAAAAAACACCATCCTTATCATGTATGGAATTACTCAGAATTTTTTTTTCGCCATTTCTAAAACCTGAGTTTGCCAAAGAGCTCGTGACATCGCCAAAAACAATTTTGATTTTTTCAGCATTATACACATTATGCAACTCTCTGTTATTATTGCAACACATTGAAGATTCTGGTGCAATGTTTTTATTTGCAACTGAATGTTTATTACATTCGATGCGTAATAAATGGAAATAAATAACATCGATGTAAATTTTTAACATAATTAAAGATTAATACGTTCGCCATCCAAATGACATGCGAAAAAATATCTCTATGGTGATGGATGTTCTCACCAAACAGTCGGCCTTCGATGTGACCGTACCCGAATATGGCGAAAATTTAATGACTTTCGAAATGCATAGGGGATGGAGAAGTTCGAAATCAACTTTGATGGGGATATGGTTGTATTTAATGTTGGCCAGCGAAAATAATCGCAATAGAAATGATCATTATTACAATCTTTATCAGAGTTTACTGTGTTCCATGTGTTTCGATGGATACAGAAACAAAATATCCAATGCTTAAAATACTCGCGGAAAATAACTTTCCGTTAGATTATATAATGGTATTAATTCATTCGAGCACCGAAGATGAGAAAAATATTTCACAGATATATAACAACCCATGGTGATAGTTTTGCTAATGCTCGAGTATCGGCAGTTGAAATTACACATATTGGGCCGAGAGGAAAAACAAAAAACACTTATTTCGATAAACTAAACCACTTGGCGGTGGATAATTGAAAACAACGACGACGAGGGTGGCGAGGGGGATGATAGCAGTGGTGAATTTGGTAAATATAAGCAACATTTGAGACACGAGAAACTGGACCAGTTTATCAAAATATAGAAAAGCGTTTTTTCAAACTGTTAATCATGTATATTTACATTTTATTCGTGTAAATTTCGTTTAAGGAAACATGCCTGGATTTTTGCAACGATGCACAAAATCAACCTCGTATAAATATATAAAAAGTTATTTACAAATTTCGATCACAAACAACTGGTTTCAATTACAAGGATTAATGTACGAAAAAAGATGAGGGTTATTTTATTTTTGGCAGGATAATGCGAAAAAATTGGTTTCGAAAAAAGAACATTGAGATGAATCGCTGATGCGTAAACAAAACAAGGAAAATTGGCGGCAAATTAGCCAGGATAATAGAGAACATTTATCATCCCTCGGATTGTATTATTTTGAAAGGTTCATTTTTCAGCTGGTTAAAATTCGGCAATGTAATATGCATATATGATGAAAATTGTAATCACGAATGTATTTGCAATAAATAAAAAAAGCTCATTTTTTAATGACAAATAGTTTTTCATTTACTCCCTCACCTTTTGAAAAAAAATTAGAAAAAGTGTTTTTTTTTAACCAGTATAACATTGTATATGATATTAAAAATAAATTGTTTTTCTTCTGTCAAACACAACAAGTTGATGTTGTCACACGAGACCAACAAATACTTGCGGAATAATCTCGACCATTTGTATTCTGCATATCTGGCGAGAGAAAACGGGCCAGATTTTTTCCGGTATATTGCTTCGATCAACATTTTTGTCTTGTTCTTGTCTGTAAGTATTCTGATATACATCTTATTTCGCGAAAATAAATATTGACTCTATTAAAATGGATGAGGAACAAGAACATAATAGGAAAATTATAAAATGCATTGAAGAAATTGGCTGAGTAACTGTCGATGAGAATCTGGATCGCACAATAATGCAACTCGTCGGCCGGTATGACACCAAATACGATCGAAACAAAATCATCTCCATTATCGTATCCATGAACTTGGTAAAATCACCCCGCAGGAAATCTCGCCCTTTGGTTATGATCGTTTGTTAAAGTGTATGTTTCCTCTTTGGTCGGCAAAAAACATCGCGGAGAAGAGTACGATTGTGGGGTGGTTGCGCAAAAAAAAAGTTTGGCTTACCAATACATAAGCTTGGACTATGACATCGACAAGGTACACAATTTCGATTTGTACGAAGAGAACCTCATTTGGCGTGATCATGTGATTGATTTTTTCGAGAACATTACTGCAGCCACATTCCAATTTTACATCATGGAATCTTGTCTGATGACACATCGGCCCGAAAAGGCCAATTTTCACCTAATTCTACCCATATTGATGGATTTTGTCAGTGCACGTGTATTTTTTGCCATCTTTCTCAAATCTACTCGCAATCGAATGAAGGGTTTGCATTCAAGTTTGTGTTGGACAATCCTGCATAGTGTTCCTTGCCCACTGTCTGAGATCATGTTCCTGAATGGCTGAGCATGTATGATATTTAAAAAAAACTAAGTCCCATCAATATATGGACACTAAAGGATTAGCTCGTGTCTTTTGTTCCCTTTTACTATCCCTTCAAGGAGGGTGAAGCCACTGTAGTTTCCATAGCTTGCAGTTTATTACGAGAAGTTTTTTCTTTATAACTCTATCGAACCGACAAATACATCAGACAATACACGTTCATTGATCAGGCAATCAGGCAAATGCGAAATGTCGAGGAATTTATTGTGGCAAATGGCCATCGGATGCAAATGGGAAATGATGTTGGCAGTTATTGCGAGGAAGGTTGGGTAAAATCATCTATCTGTTCGACCGAGTACAGGTTTGTATTTGAATATATAGCTGTGTATTTCGTTGTGTGTGTTGATGGAGAAATTACTCACAATATTTAAAGTCTAACTGGAAGTGACAATGAGAGTGTAACTACCGAGATGTATGAATTGTATAGAGTCAGCATGATCGAGACAAATTTCAGTTTGAGATCAACCAGTTAGAGAACACTTTGTTTAATGTGGAAGAACTGGACATTTCATCCGACGTCATCTTTTCCGAGTACGCATTGGGAGGTGCCGAACATCAGGTTCCTCTTTACGATCGTGAATTTTACCCCTTTAGTAAAAATCAATTGTATGTGATTGATTGTTTCGAGGAGGCAATACAACACCCCGACATTGACTTTGATCATTACAAGGAAAATTTCATGCATGCACTCAAAGATGGTTTATTGGCTGAAGATTCAAACTTTTTTTGCACAGCCTACACTTTCTACAGTTGTTATTGCAAAGCAAATAATATAGAAATTAAAAACATAAACATCATTGTTGAAGTAAATGAATGGCAGAACAAGTGGATTTTGGGTAAGTATCAACGGCGATGGCAAGATCAGCAGAAAAATTAATGTCCAAAAATGGCTTGAAATTAAGTAGAGACAAAAATTGTGGCGATGAATGTGAATATGACGGAGATGAAGACTATCATCCACAAAAATGGTTATGTTGACCTGCATCATCAGATACATTTAGAGAAAATTACGACTGGCTCGTCTTTGTTTTATCGGAGATGTTGAATCGCGGTTATGTGATGAGCATGTTGCCATTGCTCGTTTGCTACATTGACAGTAAAAATTTAATGAAGATAATTGGATGTGTTTTCAAATTTTTCAACCAGAACTGGTATGCAAAGTTCATCTTGAGCGGTTGGTGCACCCATGAAAATGTAATCAATCACATGTACACGGGATTCTACAAAATCAACATCCTTTACTTTTTGCTTTTGTCTTTATATGAAGGACCTCTCGACTGAACAAACCTGTTCAACATGTACAAATATGTAATCTTTGGAGAATCCAATGGTCGAGAGAGTGGTGATAATGGGTATTTGTCCTCAAATAAAAAAAGAATTTGTCATCAGCAACAGCTCGCAAGGCAACTAATTTCTTCTTTCCGGACATTTTATTGACGAGGTGATGTGGCAATTTGGTGTTATTGTTTGGCAATGGATAGTTTTCGATCGTTGGCAAAAGCAAGTCGTCCCTTAGTCTCGAAATACAAGAGTACGAGATGGTTCTCAGCCATCTAGGTTACCAAGTCTTTTGTGATGGGTATGTGTTTAACCCATTACTAAATATTTCAAACAACTTCGCCTTCACTGACATGTCTGCTGGTATTCCAAAACTGACAATCATTCTGGTCCGTTTCCCTCGCATAGAAGACCTGTGTTTCGACATCTACCTTAAATTGCCGCATTTCTTATCGCGGTTGCAATACAACAAGTTGATGGTGATGTTACTCTGCCCATTATTTTCAAACATATTGGCTAAGCAGTATGCATTGATCGAACCCGATTTCAAATACTCGACTATATCGATTTCTAATTTTGTGGTTATATTCAATGATTTGACTCCAAACTACAAATGGCCTCCAACACTCGTAGAAAATTTAAAGCTCATTACCAGTACCAAATTGGTGATTGCCTTCAAGATGTTTGTGTACTTGCTGTATATTTTAATTCACAAATATGCGGTGAATGTGAAACAAGTTACTCCATTTATAGGTCCCATTTTCGGACAACACATGCCAAAACTACTCGGTTTGGCCAACTTTATTTTCGACTCTAAAACCATTCTTCAGTTTTGTGATTTGTTCAAGAATGAAATAAGAAACAAGAGTGGGGTTGGCAGTAGAGAAGGATACTCGGACAATGAACATGATCATGGTATGGAAATTGATGGTGATGATGAAAGTACGACCACACCGTTCAAAACTTCACAGTCTATGAATTCTTTCAATGCAACAATCGATAATTTTTTTTGCATGTAAAGCAAAAACAACTCATTGCAGAGGATAATGCCAAACAAACTGTAAAAATTGCAGCTACAACTTCCTTGCAGATCGATGCTGCATTGTCACTTGTCACAGCCAGATCGTCCCGAGTCCAATTTCCGAATATCGCCATTGGCAAGTTCGATGTCCGCAATGGGCGATGGAAACGAGCCACTAAATTATGATAGTTTCGGATTTGTGGTGCAGAACTTGAATTTTGGATTTGAAGGACAGGTTGAATCGTCCATCGAGCTGGCCGAGTTCGAGGATGGATTTGTGTGTAATGCATTCGTCATCTCTTTGTGGTTGTTGCATATGGGGTTTCACAATCGCTATGTGGATGGACCATTTTTTTTTTATATTTGGATGAAAATCGCTTCGAAATTCACGATGATATGAAACAACTCGTAATTTAATACATTGGCCAACCCATGTACATGAATCACGTAAATGACCTCGCTAATTTAATGCGATCGTTTTGCGAAAATTTGCGAATTCACCTTCCTGTTCAGATTGAGCCAAAGACTGAGTGGCACCATCTCAAAGGACTTTACGATCGGTACAAACACTTGAACGTCTACACAATATAATACAAAACCATTCCCAAAGATGACTTGTTACTCACTGAGTACTTGGATCACATGTACATTGGGTTTGCACCCATGATCTTATATGATGAATTCAACATGGACCTGATAGTCACCTTTGTGAAGTTTTTGGAATCTTTAAATTTCCGAGGTAATCAGTTGCGGAATTTCCTGGTACTTTAAGGTAAGACATGTGCGGGAAAAAACATACTTTCGGGTATTATTTTGAAGTTACACAACATGGGTATCCCGAGCCGTCTCGTGTTGAATTCGGCCAAGATCCCACACAACAATTACTATCCTTTATCAGTTACATTGAGTCTCAACACATGTGTATGCATCGACAAGTTGGACTTGTTCAATGCCAGCTGCTTCAAAGTGTTTTGTAACATGGGATGTATGCCCACGAGTTTCATGTACTCAAACAAGTTGGTCGAATTACTAATAACTGCTAAACCTATAATCACCAGACAGAAAATGCTTTTGGTGGTGGATATGGGTGTGATGGGTCGATTACTTCCCATCATGAAAAGTTTCCAATATGTTAAGTTCAATCCCAATAACCTGCTAGTAGATCGCTTGCTCGACAAGGTGGAACTTGATAATAACAGCAAAGGGACCCCTTTATTGACTCGACATGAACCACAATTTACACCACGACAAGATATTTTGGGAATTTAACTTCTTAATACAATGTTACTCATCAACTTGTTTTTTTACAAAACGAATAGGCCAGTTTCCATCACCAAGCCCTTGTGTGTCGATGTAAAGTATCATGAATGTGTGCTCAATTCACACAGCACTTTGAAATTCTTTTCAATGGTAAACGTACATGTGTTCAACAAAAAATTGTCGAAATGGGGACTGAAGGAGTTTACACAAATGTGGTATAAAATAATAAGAATTTGTTTCCCAAAACCAAATTTAACAAGTTTTAGCAGGAAGTTTGTGACAAACTTGACAAACATTTTGATAAATTTGATAGAATGTACAATATTCTATTGTCCCTTCCAAAAATGTAATGCTTTCGTAAATAAAAAAATACAGTAAATAATTTGATGTCATAATATTCCAATTTCCTGTATAGTCTTGCCAATGACTGGCTAGCCATTGGCAGAACTCTGTTCACACTCACACACAATTATTTTTTGACCTGACTACAGTCTTTTTTTATTAACACTTTATCACTCTTAACAACTTTGCTTATGTATTGGTGCACCAAACAATGTAAATTAATTGCACGATCTTTTAAATATCACAATAATCAATCTTTCATAATAAACTCTTTTATATCATTCAAAACTCAAGCCAAAGATAGCGAAAGATCGATTCAAGCTTAATGTACTAATACACCTAGATTGTTGATGCCAATGCCCTTTATAGAGATGGATTACCAGTATCAACATCTGGTACAAGTACCATAGTCGAAATTATTGCAAGCATACAAAGAAGTATACTCAAACAAATGTACTGATATACCTAGATTGTTGATACCAACACCCTTTGTAGAGGTGGATTACCAATACCAACATCTGGTAGAAATACCGTCATTGAAATGAAATGATGGCAAGCATACAAAGCAAGAGCTTCTTCAGCAGCATCAAGCTCAACATACTGATATACCAAGACTTCTTTTTTGGACACAGCGACCTTTGCAGACTCGGATAACATGTCAAGTTTGGTACAAGTACCATTGTAATGGTAAACGAGACAAGATGTTCTCCAGCAGGTATCTTTTTTTGTGTAAATTTAAATAAAGATTTTTATTTATATAATTGTGAGTGATGAAAAAAAGTAAATATTTACATTACTTGGAGCACAAGTTAATATAATAATTCTTATCTTACTTCTTTCTTTCTACTCTGTGAGGAAGAGTGATTTTTCCACGATCAGCTCTCGCTGTCGAAGACATCCTTTTTCCAGAATTTGCCACCGTATAGCCCAAACTGTAAAGAGGGGAAGGGAGAGGAAAGTAGGGGAAATGAAATACTGCAATGCAATTGGTTGTTGAAAGTAAGGAAGAGAATTATCGATGGTGGAGTAATCTGGTAAAATTGCATAGAACTAAACAAACTTAGCCACGGGTCCTATATACCTTAATAATATTCAAACTTTGCCTTACAAGATGGACATTGAATACTAATTACCTATATAGTGCCCAATGGATTAGTTTGTTTCGTTCCACGAGATTTTGCCAGATTATTCCACAATCGACATTCCTTCCCCCCTTTGCTTTATTCAACAACCAATGAGAGTACACCACAATCTCACTGGTGTTAGTTACTGTACACTAAAAGACTAACCTAAAAAACATATCCTATACTGCCTTTGCATTGAAAATGTTACCTACTTCGGCTGGAAATGTCCACTGCAGGTGCACGTCTCCTTCATATCTTGTTTGCATGGTCGTTTTCCTTGTATTGTGTGAGGAAGTCCTTGTGATTCCCTTTGCTGGTGTATGGTTGTGCAATCATCGTCGGTGTAAGTTGGTGATGAGGGTACCATCACATTATGACATCACTTCCTACAGCAGACAGCTTCAACCAAATTTTAAAACAGAGACCTTACAACATGAAATATTTATATTATTGAAGAATTTTAGACACTAAAGTTGCCTATGTGTTCGGGCATCAGTAAGTATGGACTTTTATAATTAATGTCGTCCATATGGGACCCTGTAAACTTTAAATATTTGTATTATTGAAGTATTTTTACACACTAAAATTGCCCATGTGTTTGGGCATCAGTATGTATGGACTGTATAATTTATATTGTCCCTTAGGAACTTGTATAATGTAAATATTTGTAATACTGAAGTATTTTTACACATTGCAGTTGCTCATGTGTTTGGCCACCACAAAGTATGGACTTTATAATTAATATTGTCCACACAGGACATTGTAAACTCTACATATTTGTATTATTGAAGTATTTTGACACATTAAAGTTGTCCATGTGTTTGTGCCACAATAATATTGGACTTTTATAATCAATATTGACCATGTGGGACCTTTCAAACATGAAATATTTTATTATTGAAGTATATTTGCACATTAAAGTGGTCCATTTGTTTGTGCCACAACAAGTTTGGACTTTTATGATCAATATTTTCTACGTGGGACATTTCAAACATGCAATATTTGTATTATTAAAGTATTTTTTGACATTAAAGTTGTCCATGTGGTAACACCACAATATGTTTAGACATTGACTGACATGACAGCTATGGTAATAGGATTGCCCGAGGCCTAGTATGTTTTTTCTGTTAAACACATTGGTAGTATTTATATACACTTCATTTGGTTATCTACTTTATAATTGCGAAAATGAACAACAAAATGTGTCACTCACATGTGTCTCATGTGGCCCATTGTGTGATGACTTCATTACATGGCTGTTTCAGACATATATGACTGACATCATAAAAGCCATGAACTGTCTGTTTGATTGTGAAATTCATTTGAAATCATGAATCCTATTCATCAGCAGGCACAGCCAATAACATGTGCGCTCTCTCAGCTCTGTTGTGGTTGGGTGTAAATCGCAAGTTCATGACGTAGATACTGCCTCGCATATAATTATCATAGTTTTATTCTGCTTACCAAGAGAGTCCGTGAGAATTGTGTAAAAAGATGCACCAGAGGCCATTTTCTCATGCTAAAATGTAAAATCCCATTTGGTGTTAGGAATGCCTGACACATGGAGTACCTAAAATGGAATGTGTCAGCTGTATCTGTCTGACATGGCCTTGCAAGAATAGAACAGTGTCAGTCCGATGTATATAATGTGGCAGTCAAAATGTTAATGTTGTCCATGTGTTTGCACCACAATAAGATTAGAATTTTATAATTAATATTTTTCATACGGGATCTTGTAAACATTAAATATTTGTGTTGTTGAAGAATTTTACCCATTAAATTTGCCCATGTGTTTGGGCATCAGTAAGTATGGACTTTATAATTAATATTGCCACTTTGGGAACTTGTAACATTAAATATTTGTATTATTCAAGTAATTTTACACATTAAATTTGTCATGTGTTTTTGCCACAATAAGTTTGGACTTATATAATCAATATTGACCACATAGGACCTATTAAACATGAAATGTGTATATTATTGAAGTATTTTTGCACATTAAAGTTGTCCATGTGGTAGTGCCACAATAAGTTTGGCCTTTTATAATCTAGATTTTCCACATGGGACCTTTCAAACATGAAATATTTGTATTATTGAAGTATTTTTTCACGTTTAAGTTGTCCATGTGTTTGCACCAAAGTAAGTTTGGACTTTTATAATCAATATTGACCATGTGAGACCTTGCCAAAAAAGGAAATATTTGTATCATTGAAAAATTTTACTCATTAAAGTTGTCCATATGTTTCCACCACAATAAGTTTGGAATTTTGTAATAAATATTGTCCATATGGGACTTTTCAAACATGAAACATTTGTATTATTAAAGTAATTTTACACATTCAAGTTGTCCACATGTTTGCACTACAATAAGTTTGGACTTTTATAATCAATATTGTCCACATGGGACCTTTCAAACATGAAATATTTGTATTATTGAAGTGTTTTTGCATATTAAAGTTGTCCATGTGTTTGTGCCACAGTAAGTTTTGACTTTCATAATCAATATTGTCCACGTGATATCTTTCAAATGCGAAATATTAATATTATTGAAGTTTAAACTTACTGATGTCCAGGCACATGGATAATTTTAAAGTGTAAAAAATACTTTAAGAATACAAACATTTCATGTTTGCAAGGTCCCATGTGGACAACATTAATATTATAAAAGTTAAAACTTTCTGATACCTTAACATGTGGGTAATTTTAAAGTGTATAAATATTTTAGGTCCTAGGTGGACAATTTTAATTAATGTTGACCATGTTGGAGTTAAAATATTAAATTAATTTACTTTTAAAAAATAAACTTTGAAATAAACTTAAAATAAATATTTTATTGCTGCTTCTTACCTGCAACCTCCTGTAACCTAGTCGACAACATTATATTACCCTTCTTGAGTCTACAACGAGGAGCCTATAACCCAATAGCACTGATGGCTGACCTGCTCTTGAAGAGAGAGATAGGCTATGCCTTTGGGAGGCTTTCCTCCCAGCACCAGAGCCTCGTGCGATGATGTGCCATTTAAGTAAATAAGTCGACTTACATTTAGAGGAAATAAAACATAATTTGAGATTAATTTAATACATCTAAAGTTTTGTAAACAAACTATTAAAAATACAATAGGTTGGAATGAACAAAATACAACTTAACTAATCAAATTCGTGTATATGTACTTTCTATTATTTAAAATGAGAAGTTAAATTATCATTATTTTATAATTTATTTAAAACATTTTTATTACTATCTCTTGGTGAAAATATAATGTTAATTATGTATATATTGTAGCAATGAAACCTTTTACTTCTCATCAGTGTTGCTAACATAGAAAGAAGTGATTTCACTGCAGTTGTAATAAAATTCCCCCTTACAAAACATTTTTACTTTACTATTATTATTATAATTCTGTGAAAAATGTGCCTGGTCTAAATAACTAAGTTCGTAAAACCAGAAATATAATTAATCTCGAAAAACAAAGAAAACCCTGAACAAATATGACTACAAACTGCAGAAACTCGCCAGTCAAACCACACACATGTATATTATTGTCGAAATCCTGATATTGTGGAATAAAATTCCGAACAGTTATAGTATAATATAGAAAAAATTTTAACATAGTGGTCACACAATTAGAACATATATTTACACTTAAAAAAAATTCCCTTTGCCCTGAATAGTAATAATGGTTTTACATTGGCATGTTAGAAAGTCTCTTCAGTGTCTGAATAAAAATAAATGTACTTTACCCATTAATTTGTAAGAAGTTTATAGAGTAAATAATATAATATAAAACTAAATTAAATGGTCTCTTGTATATATTAATATCCAATAGTTTGTAGATAAACTATCAAAAAAGATGGGATGTTTTTGTAAACAACAAAAAATAGATTCAATGAATTGTTGTAAAGACATTTGCTTTGTTTATAAGTTAAAATGATTATTCTTTATTTAATATTTTTATATTTAAACATTTAGCACTATCTTTTGGCAAACAGTTAGTTGTAATAATCATCAATATTTTTCAATTTTCCACTTTAAAAAAACATTTTCTAATAAGCAAACTCATTTTGTTTTAAACCTGAGTAGAATGAACTAGTTTACTTTTCATAATATTATATGTTTTATAAAATAATCAATATTTTACAGATATTTTAATAATCTCACAACGTCAGTGACAAATGACAGTAATCTAACTATGCATCTGTGAAGGAAATGATAATAATTATGCAGAATGTCAGGTAGTGCTCAATTGTTAACATGGATTGGTTCTGTCAAAGACTTACATTTACTGATTAATTGACAAATTTACACTAATTTCTGGCAATATCCACAACACATGCACATGTTCAGTTTTCAGTGCACAACATGGGGGTATTTATTCTGAGTTATTTGTTTCATTTCCTCTCGAAAAAATTATCTATTATTACTCGAATATTCATTTACTAATGAAAGGATCTATGCTAAGTACATTCTACTGTTCATTTGACATCACTTAATTCGCTAAGATACTCGAAATGAAAACGAAGGCCTTTTGGGCCTTTGTAACTGAGTTTTATTATAAAAACTTGGCTGGTGTGTGAAACAGATTGTTTTTGGGACTGTGTGCCTTCAAGCATTACAGGAACATAAAAATATATTTCAGAAAAATATTTTAAAGCACCAATTAAATTTTCTGTTTTAATATGTGATCTAATCAGTAGTGTAGGCTGGCTAATGTGAGGAATTTACTATATTATTACAGTTGTTTATAATGAAATAAAATATCATAAAACCAATTTATTTTTAACAAATGCTTTGAACAATGTAGTTTGCAAATCACATGATAGGTAGCGCTAAACTGTAAATAATTCTTGGTGGTTTACAACCAAAATACTTTCTCTTGAAAATAACTGATTTTGATATAAATGCAATCCACAATAAACACATCAGTGTCTAATTTGTTGTCCACTGCTTATATTATAATCTGTTTATAATAAAGAACAGAGGAAAATGCTTGTTTGTACATAGCTTGCAGAAAAAAAAAACAGAAAAATGTTAATTGAAAAAATCTTCAGGTACGTAACAACCAAAGTTCTGTGTGCTCTCTTATCGGCATACAATTGAATTTATTTCAACTCAGTGCAAATGAAATTAACACATATTTATGTGTTGTACATTATATGTTCAACCAAGTTATTAAATAGTGTAATGTGATCAGCAAATTTGATACACTTGACGATGAGAACATTCCATATTTTAATTTAGGGTTTAGTATACCAAAAAAAGAAACAAATGTATTAAAAGTTATATTTATTTTGGTTACATTTTCATAATACAATACACTACAATTTACAATAACATTCCTTTTCACAATAATACATAGTATTTTTTACATTGGTATTCCTCCACTATACATGATTATATAAGTATATTTTCCTTTGGTTCAATTGGTACACATCTACTTATTGTCTTATGTTCGAGACTTATCCACATAATAGCGAATATTGGTAATAAGATTGATGCGATGCCCGTCATCAAAAATTTTTTTAAGTTAAGAGGCAAAAAATATGGCAAAGGAAATACACTTTCATCATTCATTAAATATGATTCCTTACCTTCGTCATACGAATTTATCAAATTCAAAATATCATCTCTACTCTTTGCATAAATTAATTCCTCTTTGATGACCTGCTTCTGCTGTACCAAAAATGAAATATCATCAATTACCTTCACTGTGGATGATTATTCTGCTGTACTTGATGTTGGCAAACAAAATGGCAATTTCTTCTCATAGATGTTTGTTGAGCAAAACAGTATAACTACTGCAAAGAACATATTTGATCTTGTTGGTATCATCCTTCTCACTTCATTACATGCTTTGTTATGCCAGCTACTGAAATTGTCCACGTATTTATGGTTGGGAGTGTGTTACAAATAAAAAACACCACAAGTTGTGTCTTTTTAAAAATATTATTTTAGCATGCTCGTCAACACAGTACCAACTTTTTAAACAATTTCATTGGGTTTTCATTAGTTTTGAGCAGATTCAAAATGTTAAATTAATTGGAACAAGCAGCCAATTTTTTTCTAATGATGTAAACGGTTTCACAATCCTGCCATAGTACAGCATTGGTTGAATCTTCCGGCACAAACAATTCTACCTTCGTTTGCCAAATTTGATCATTTAAATAATAATTTGCATCCTCTGAATCCTATTTTGACATTGTTTTCTCACAATACAAAGAAATACTATCAAAATTTAAAATTTAAATAAAAATGTTATTGTCATGTATGTATTGCATTGCAAATGACGAAGTCAAATGTTTAATGTGATTGGCAATCACAATGTTGTAACCTAAAATTATTTGTTTTTCGTAACATTTAGCCAATTGTGGCGAATATAGTTGGTTAATATGCAAATAACCCCTATGTCTACTTGCCGATTTCATAAACATATCGAACAAGGCATAATAATCTTTCCATTCCACCCACAGTGTCTCTACATCCACCCAGTTGTAGTTCATGGCTTGAAAAGTTTATTTATTTTTACTTAAAAGAAGTTATATAGGTATCCATTGATAAAAAAGTATAAATTAATAATAAAAAGAAGAGAGACAGCGAGAGGGGATGGCAAAAGTAAAAAAAAAAAAGAAATATCCTACTATGCGAGGTATGAAAGACTGTGTATTGTTGCTAATACTACCACAGTTCCTGAGTCACTCATACCTCGAACTTCAAGAGTCAGCACAGTCTACTGAGTGTGGAAGTATGGATTTAAATGGTATGCTAGTAAAGATTATATAAGACAGTTTATTCACATATGTAAAAAAACATGAAGCTCTTTGGAACAGACATAAACAGGTGTATAAATGCGCAAATGCAAGGAACAAGGGATTTAAAGAATTACTTGCATTTACCATCGAGTAAGGCGAACAGTATGTAGACAAATACACCATCAGTAGATGGATAAAGTTTTCACATGATTCCTACATAAGGGAATAGAAGAAGATAAAATATGCAAGGAAGAATGGTTGTGTTCGTGAACCAACACTGTGGTACTTAAATCTTATGAGATCCATGTATTCTAAAGAACGGAAGGGATGCATCTGAACATTAAAGTTTACAGTTTTTCAGGCATAGTTCTTAAATACCGCACTCGAAGACTATCTATACGTAAAACAACAGTCATCCTCTCGCACTTTTGAAATTAACTCGACAGATTAACTAGTCTTGCTACAACTGCTACTTTCCCAATAAGACCATCGAAGGAACAGCGACTCTTTATATACCTAGTTGACAACTAAAAAGAATTATGTATCATGTATCCTTTGAAGAAAAAACGAAATTCACGACCAACATCGGCTTTCGCTCATGTGCAAATTCAATAATGCTATTCATGAGACATCACATGGCTGCTCCCTGATTTACGATTCTAATCAAACCACGATGGAACACGCATATCATTCGACAGGAATGTGGAGGCACAAGTATGGCACTCCTCTATTCACGAAATTGAAAATACACAATGTGTCTGTATACTCTATTCGAGAATTGGCCAAAGTCTCAATACCACCTGATGCCCTATCTTTAAACGAATACTTGATATCACCATTGAGATTTGTTCATTTAGTTGATAGCCTACTCCAATCGGGAGACTACATATACAACCAGTTTAAAGAGCACATTAGTGCAAAAAATTTAACTGTGTACACTTTGTACCCAAGTTGGAAAACTTTGATACTCTGTTTTTCAGACCGACCTTTATCACTCTCACTGCAGAAGAATATGCCACTAGCTGGAGAAGTGTATTATTTAACTTGCTCGATATTTATGCAGGAAATATGAAAACTGAGTTTACAACTGCTGTAAATACAAAAACTGCTATGTTGTGCGACATAAGACATTTTGTTAAACGACCTGTTTATAATTTGGCATGTTCTATCAAAAGTAATCGCACACACACTTTACCAAATGCAAGTGACTTTCAATGTGTTCACGTTACCATAAATTCAGATACAACACGACAAATAATCATTTCTCCAAGTTCACTAATCATGAATGTGATTTGCAATTGTGTTTTACAAGCTCAGATATAAAAAAGCTGGAGAAAAGGTTATGGCCAAAATATATGAATATTCTGTTATTTCGAACCTCATTTGATACAAGCTTTTTACAATTTGTGTTTGGCCATTCTAATAAAATGCACACTTTATTTTGCTCGCCAAACGATTTCATAAATTCAGTTTGGTTGAATGAGTTAAAACGCTTTATTTAACTTCAAAGAGATAGATGATTCCTGAAGGCAATGTAAAAAGAAAAACAATTATTAAAAAAAAAGAAAGTTTATTTTAAAAATAATATAAATATAAATAACATTACCAATATAAAATATAAAATATTACGAATATTAAAAAAAACATTTCATAAATTTCTACAAGATTATATTGCATTCCCTCGAATAGCCTGTCTAACTCTACATTGCTTACTCCAAACTGATCCGTTTCTTTCCCAACTTGAATATCAGTCAGTCACTACTGTTAATAGCACTAGCTATCACACAAATACCGCACAGTAGCTAGCACACTGATGCTAGACCAAAGTACGCGGTATTTATATACACCGAAAAAATTTTTATTTCTTTTTTCGTGGTGGTGGGGAGGGATTATGCTATAAGTGAGTTTTTTAATTTTTTTTACATCATGCATTTATTCGTCCATGTTTTTTATCAGCTTATCTGATATGCACTTGCTCGCTCAAAGTCATGACTAGTGTTTGTACATGGGCCGGTGAGTCGGCTGGCATACATTAGTCAACTTGGCTTCATTATTATGCGATAATTATCTCGGGGCAGAAATAATTTTTTTTTGCGATGCAAAAGAGGGTTCCCCTCAAGTTTCCCTCTCCCCTCTATCTGCTGAGTTTTATTTTTTCTCTTGGTGTCCTAGTTAGAGCCACATTTTTTTTCTCCTAGTGTCTTGGAAGGAGCCAGAATATTTTTTCTCTTGGTGTCCCAGTCGAAGCCAGAGTATATAAGCAATGGGCCTCGCGATGAACAACATTAGATGGCCAAACGGTGTATCGTTTGCCATATGAGTGACTGCTTGTAGGAGAAAGGTGCGATGGGATCTTCAAGACTTTGGAAAAATATGTTCTTCAAATTCGACTACACAATGCCGGATTTTGAAGACCTTCTCACACTTGATGCTGAGAATGACATCTTTATCGTTGACACAGCCATCAACACCCTGGTCAACGCGGAGGAAGTCAACAACGAAGAAGCTATGCTTGAAGAAGGAGGAAGTATGTTTTTTAACACTGATGCCACATTCCTCAATTCAAAGGAAATCCTAGATGTTAAAGCGGCCATTGCCTTCTTGAAATCGAAGACCACATCCTTTGATGCCGACGACATCTTCTCCTTCTCCATCATCTCCGGAGAAGAGGAGAAGAAAGATCAATCCATTTTCTCCTTCTCAGAAGATGTCTTCTCCGGAGAAGAGAAGGAGAAGAAAGTAAGATCTGTCTTCTCCATCACAGAGCCTGTCATCTTGGGACAAGAGGTAATGTCTCCAAGTCCACCAAGCAGATCTCAAAGTCTACTGAGCAGCTCTCCAAGTCCACCGGGTAGATCACCTCCAAGTCCACCAAGTAGGTCACCTCCAAGTCCACCATCGGCACCACCACCCTCTGTTGGTGCGCATGTAATGGGAATGGCACCTCTCGCATCAACTGTGATGCTGCCTGGAGGGTTTATGCAGATACCATTACTGGTAACTTTGACCCTCCAGGCATTTCATTCTGTTTTAAGACTGTTAATTTCAATAACAGGACAGTCAATACAGTAACAATAGCTAATAAAAATAAATTATTATTGTAACAGTGTTTCATTTCTATATTCCATAATAAGATGTATTTATTTCTTTTAAAGCTAATATTATTAATCATTATAGCTGTGTCGTTGGTTTTAATAACTGAAACATTTTTTAATACACCTAAACATGAACATTTAGTAACATCTCTAGAAATATCTAACAGTCTCCACCACCATTATTACATCCACCACTTCAGTCGTCTCCAATAACCGAATATAATTCCAGCTATAAAATATTTATTTATTTTGGTTTCAGAAATAACTTTGTAACCCATCACTCTGTCAATTTTTGTTTCGATTGTAATGCAAAGTCTGTTGACAAATTTAAATGGCAAGAGCTTCCACGAATCTTGTAGATATATTGTTATTTTACCAGTACGAAACACGACATGCAATATTTGACATATGCGACATTTCGGTAAAGCCATTCAATTTATACAAAAACGATTATGTTATATATTTTGCCCTTATAAACATCCTCGGCGAGTTGAAATGGACTTTGAATTACGCCATTACAATAGTTCAAAATATTGTCAAACAACTCGCGATGAATGTGGCTCGAGACACTGCGATTCCTCTCTTCAAAAGTGCTGTGTGTTTCGTAATGGAAAAACAAAACTATATGGATCTTTTGATGGAAATTTTGAGTGAATAACGTGTTTACACATTTCGACTATAAGAAATATGATAGCTTGGCGTGTCTACACTCAACTTTTCACTACTTTATAGAATCCATCGACGAGAACAGCATCTTATTTCAGTTTTGTGGTGGCAGCCGGATCTTGCTGGAAATGGTAATCATAAAACCTCCGGCTCCCCCTACGACGAAAGTAATAAGAGTGGCGGTGTGGGGGATGGTAGCTTTATTTTATTCGATAGTGATTCCGAGATTGGTATACAAGAAAACAAACAAACAATGTAGTTATTTCTAAGAAGTAAAACCCTCTGAGAAACATCTTTAATTTATAACTAAAGTAAAGGACAAATATATGGATAAAATAAAAACGGACAGAGTCAAAAGCACACAAATCGCCATGGTCGAAAGAATTATATTTAATCAATTATTTTGGAAATTGAATATTAAAAACAAATGATGAAAAGACTGAATGGTATTAACAAGTCTATAGATTTCGTCTTAAACAACTTGAACTCTCACAAATGTACGAAAAATATTTAATTAAAAACGAATTTACAGATTTGGAAATTGTTACCTTTCTAATTCAAGTCCAGCAAAACACACAAACTTTGCACGAACTCATAAAATAAAAAGAAAAGTGGAAAACAAATAATTTCAACTGGCATTTCTTCAGATATTGTACTAATTGGCTCGAATAGATGCAAACATTAATCCCAAAGTATTTTACTCGAAATTGCTTAACATTATTCACGTAAACAATATACACACAGGTATTTTGTCAGAAGTCATACTCTATAAGATTTTTGCTATGGTTACCTACATGTCTACAAAAATTTCCAATATACCTACTTATACGCTGACAGACATGCGAATCGTCAATGGCATTGCCCTGAATGGTTGAAAGACCAACTAAACTCGTGTTCGCAAACTGATAAATTTTTTGAAAATTAGATAGTCCACTGCTATGTATAAAATGACTGTTATATATGGTAATACCTAACAACAAAAACCACTATATGATGATGACGAACAATAATAATGAAATTCGTTCTGAGGTATTTTGAAATTGAAGGCAAAATTTTAACCACTTGTAATATAGTACAAATTGAAATAAAACCAGGTAAATATGTGGTTTGATTTCAAGCAAAATAAATTGCTGAGTTTTTTAAATATGGTAATACTAGAAAGGCTATTCAAAAAATTTACCAAAATATTATCAAATATGTTGAAACATTATAACAAAAAATATATGTATTTGTACTAAAAAAACATACATTGTACAAGAGAGGGACTGCCAGTCCCCCCTGAAAAGATTTTAGTCTTCCTTTATGTATACAACATATGTGTTAATTGGCAGCCTCAAATGTTATTCATAAATGAACTGGTATTGTATGCTTTGTTGATGTGCTCTAAAAAAAAGAAGGTAAAACATTTATGAAATGGGTTTACGAAGAAGTTTTGCCATCACTCTGGTAAAATGGTTGTTATAGCATTCAACAGCACCAAAGAACCTTCTTCAGAAACCACAGATGATTTTACACAAATGTTTGCGGGTGTCGATCGTAATACATATATGACAAATGTAAAAAATAACGAACTCACTTAGCATCTCATATAAGCAAATGAAAAATTAATTCAAGCATTTGATGAAGCAGTTGAAGTGAGACATGAAGCAGTTGAAGCAGAAAAATAAATTACCATAATGACTTCTAAGCTTGCGGACATTGTTCAAGATGTGGTGGTGAAACACAAAAAAACCCAACTTCAGTGTACTCTGGTGGTGTGCCAGTACCAATCTGATGATGATGAAAATCTGATACAAATGAAAACAAACATTGACTTTTACACGTACTTAACAGTGCGGTTAAAAACTACATAAAATCAACCAAAAATTCAGTAAAAATGTGCTCCAGCTATGTACCAAACAGCATCAATGTGGCCAATTGTCTAAAAAAAACGAATTGAGACGATGTAACATAGAATATGTGCCCAAATACAATTTCATGAAATTACTGAATTCTGATTACAAAACCTTAGTAACTGAAAAATTAAAACATCTGGTAGAAAATGACAATGAACTATCATTATGTAAGATGTAAAAACATACATTGTATAAGAGGGGATTGGATCACTTTCCAAATAGACAGAATTTTTTAAGGACAGGAAATCCCCCCTTAATAAAAGACCACTATATGAATATCGATCATAACACACAAAAACAAAAAAAATACATGTATGTGTACTAAAAAACATACATTATACAAGGGGGACTGGAAGTCCCCCCCCCCCCCCTTTTTAAAAATTTGGTTTATTTGGATGGTGATTCAGTCCAAGGGGGGGATTTCCAGTCCCCAAATTCAATTTATTTGGAAGGTAATTTATTTCGCCCTGAAAAACACAGAATAAAAAAATGTAAATTAAAAATAAAATTGCCTTCCTCGGGTACAAAATTTTTTTACAACAATTCCTATATATTAAATGGCAGACATTATGTGAATTGTCAGTAATATGGTAATCATGGTGTTTGTAATATGTTATTACGATGAAGCCTGCAACTTGACTAGCATTTTAACCTAACCTTTCGATCGAAACATTGTAATGTTCGGTGCGAATCAGGAACATCGAGAATTGGCTTTGGAACTACCTTGTGGGGTTCCAAATTATTATCGGTGTTTCATAAACTCGCACTATACTCACGAGTCAGAGCATAATGTACAACACTGCAACAGATATGAACACTTCATGTATTGTAAACATCTGGCAATGATGCATCTTCAGCATTTTAGCATTCCCTGCAATGCCAAATGCGAAATGTATCTGTAAACGGTAAATGGGAAGAATTACATTATTATAATTTTTATTGGCAAATTATCGAAACCATGTATATTGAAATTGACCAAAAGAATTACCATGTAGTTATACATATATGGATTGTGTGAGTCCTTGGTATTCGAAAAAATTTCTCTGTAGTAATTAAAACCATGGAAAGACATGAAAGAGAAGAGCACATTACATATTGTGATCAACTTAGGCACTCTATGGTATGTAAGGATCCAGTGCATCCCACCAGATGTTTGTGGAGTGAATATGCAAATTACTAACACAAATTCAATCAACAATGAAATTTATCGAGTAATAAGCACGAGTTGATGAAAACGATAAAATATCACCAATCTAGATAAACAAGTGCCTTTTTTTTACCAAAGTAAATTACTATTTTGATATGTGTTTTTTCTTATTTATCCAATTGTCAATCAGTTCGTTCAGTTTTAGCGACTATTTACCAGAGTGCTCCACAATCGACATGACATCACACCCCCCCCCCCCCCAACTTTATTCGACAACCAATCAGAGTACACCAATTCATTTCCAAAAAAATTTCAGTTGCCAAATAAATTTGAGGGGGGAGGGGTGGTATTTGTCAATAGCAATTTGGTGAAATCTTGCAAAACTAATCAAAAGTATCCACTCGCCCATATAAAAGTAATTTGTATTCAAAGTTTGTCTTTCGATGTAAACTTTGAATATTAATGAGGTATATAAGGACTGGTGAAAAAAACAGTTATTTAGTTTTGTGGGGTTTTATGAGATTGCGCCACGATCGACATTCCTTCAACCCACTCTTACTTTCAACAACAAATCACATAGCAGCATTTCATGTCTCCCTTTCCCCTACCTTCAGTTTGGCCTATATGGTGGAAAATGTGGAAAAAATATGACAGTCGACGGCGATAGCTTAATGTGGAAACATCACTCTTCCTCCCACTACAGAAGGCAAGAATAAGTATAATAATAATAAATTTAACTTACAATATATATGTTAAATTATTATTCTTACTCCTTTCCTTCTTCTCTCGGGGCAGAGATGTTTTTCTATCCTCCTCTCATCCTCGAGTGACAACTTTTTGCCTCATTTCTCCACCATATAGTCCAAACTGAAAGGAGGGGAAGGAAGAAGAAATGAAATGCTGCAACATGATTGGATGTTGAAAGTAAGAGGGGGGAGGAATATCGATTGTGGCACAAACTGATTGGTTGTCGAATAAGGCAGTGGTGGTGGTGGAAAAATGGTAATTGCAATAAACTTTAATCAAATTTCCCAACTTTATGTTATTCAAATTGCAGAAACTTTGAGCGAGGCACTGTAAAATGAGCAAGCAAAAAAACTTCGAGAAAAAACTTGCCAGGTCTGTGTTGTAATCACAACAGTTTGGTTCTGAGGAAAAAACTTTTCAATATATGATGCAATCACACCGGTTTGGCTCAGAAAATATGTGTCAGTGTGTGTTGTAATCACACTTGTTTGGTTCTGAGAAAACAAAATTTGGAAGTGTGTTTTCAACAACCAATAAGATTGCTGTATTTCATTTTGTGATTCCACCCACTCTTACTTTTAACAAACAATCATGTCGTGAAATTTCATTTACCCTCCCTTTCCCCTCCTTTCAGTTTGGCCTATAAGGCGACAAAATCTGGAAAAAAAGGTGTCAGTCGACTGTGAAAACTGAAGATAGAAACATCACTCTTCCTTTCAGAGTAGGACGTAGTAAGTATAATAACAAATAAACCTTATCAAATATTTATAATTTATAAGGTATATCTATATCTTATAAAATATATATTTTAAAATCTATTTTATAAGTTATATTTATTGAATTATAATTCTTACTCCTTTCCTTCTCTTGGAGCAGATATGTTTCTTCATTCATCTCTTGTCCTTGACAGATGTCTTTTTTTCCAGATTTCTCTGCCATATAGGCCAAACAGAAGGTGAAGAAGGGAGAGAGGGGGAAACAAAATACCACAAAGAGATTGGTTGTTGAATGCCGCAGTGTTATTGGTTGTTGAAAGTAGTGGTGGGGGAGAATGCCAATCATGAAGTTTTCTAATTGGTTGTCGAATTAAAGTGGGGGGGGCGGGGTGTGGGGAAATGGTAATTGCAACAAACTCTAATCAAACTCAGCAACCCAACAATATTCAACTTGTAAAATCTATGGGGTAATATAATGTAAAATGAGCAAGACTAAAAGTTTCAATTATGGAAGAATGTGTTTTGGTTCCCAGAAAAAATTTCACCAATGTGTGTTGCAATCACCATTCTCCCCCCTCTTACTTTCAACAACTAATCATGATGCAGCATTTCATTTCCCCTCTTCCCTCCTTTCAGTCAGACCAATATAAAATATTTATATTTTATAAGGTAATTTTATTATTTTATTATTATTCTTACACCTTTCCTTCCCTTCTTCTCTTGGAGCAGAGATATTTCTCTATCAGCTCTTGTCCTCGGATGAGTCTTTTTTCCAAATTTCTCCACCATATAGGCTAAACTGGAAGGAGGCAAAGGGAGGCAAAATTAAATGCTGCAACATGATTAGTTGTTGAAAGTAAGAGTTGGGAGGGGGGAGAGGAAACTCTGATCACAACACATTCTGATGATTATTGGTATTGAGATTCGAACCCAAATTGCTGCAATTGTAAACAACTCAAATGGATAACGCTAAAACTGTTACTTATAAAAATAATATTTTTAATATCCAAAAAAATTTCACTTGTCAAAAAAAATTCAAACTTCTTATTGTATATGTTTTGTTTTGACTTGGCCCATTGTGGTACCGAGCAACACATTGAAGATTTTAAATTCTTTCAAAATTGTTTCCATAAACTGTCTGTTTCCCTATTATTGTTCTCTGATTACCTCCTCTATAGAGTCGTACTCATGGATTATCATAAAAAAAGCCTTGCATAAATGAATAACTAGGTAAATTAACTTTGAAAATATGTTCAAACACTTATCTCATTAGATAAATGTACTCTGATGTTTTGATTTTTTGGTGCTCATCGTTCGAAGACAAAAGGCGAGGCAACTACCATAGATGATTGCCAGGTTCGAGCACCAGTCTTTTCCCCACAAAAAATTGACAGGAACATTCGTTGATTGAAATCATCAAATTGTAGTTTTTCATTGATGGCTTCAATTAGGAGCGGTAAATAATTTCCATTTCTATCAAACAACTTTGTGCACAAACAGTGTACTTGGTTTACTGTAATTGATTCATTGGCCCAAGGTCCGAATAGTTTCTGTTAAATTCCATGGGCAACATAATGCTCAAAGACTGCATCGAGTTTGAAGACGTTTTTCAGAATATTGAACAACAAATTGCACAATACATCGTCTGATACGGGTGTATTTTACACTCCGGGACTCATTTGCAAATCATTTTGTATTTGCACCTCTATGCATGTATGATCAGCAAGCGCAATTGCTAGGCAGAGACCCATCACAGGAACAAACAACGTATGCAATAATGAGCTTAATTGATCAAATTCCATCATGTAGAATCGGAAAATTAAATCGACAAGGGAAACCATGTTTACTTGATTGGGTTTTTCCACGAGTATGAATACATTCCAAGTAAAGTCTTAGATAATTTTCGGTGATTTATTCTTCAGGTAACTCTCAAAAATTTGGTTTTGTTGGTTGATTATCGCCAAATGTTCGCCCATCCATTTTGGAAGAATTTTAAACATGTCATAAAAACAACTTTTCGTGTATATGTTTAGATCTTGAAATATGGGTAAATTGGAATCCATTTTGAGTTTTGGGTTGAGTTTCAACAGAGCTTCGTAGTTGATTATACCATCGAGTAGAAACAAGTTGATTTTGACAATTTTTATAAACTTTTTACATTGTACATGAAAATTATATTGACGCTTGATAGTTTATATTCTTGAATATCCAACAGTTTAATGTATTCGTCGCTCAATTAATCTCATTTTTTTGCTTGCTGTGATTGAATCGACTGGTTCCTTCAAAGTGTAGAATTTATAAAAATCACTCAAGGCAATGTCGATAGTAGGAGCTATTTGGGTTGTTGTGTACAATTATTTAATTGATCTTATATATACATCTCGGGTAGTTAAATTTGTAATATTTTTTTTACGAACTCGCTCTTTAGTAAAAAAGTGTGGACACGTGGAGAGTGGTTGTTTATTTGAAGAGAGTTTTTAGTTTTTAGAGAGTTTTCAAACACAAATTTCACATGGAGACCGTCCCCTCGCTATAGTCGAAAATTTAAATTGGAAACATGAAGTGACCCTGTCTGAATTATTTTTCTTGCATATGGTGGGCCATCTCGCATCTAGTGGCAGGGAGTTGTTTGCCATGCAGTTTATTTCAAGATTGGTGATTGTAGCATAATACGAATTTGTAATGACATACATACTGACAGAATATTCTCCATTTAGCACAATTAAACAATCTATCAACCATCTAGTGATATTTTCATACCGTCGTCAATGACTCGTGATTTATCAGAGTAGTTTTAAAAAAAATTGTACAGAAACAACACGAAGTTCTTTCAAAATTGCCTGTAGAGTGCTAGTAATTGATCTTTGGAAAACAAATTGTATTTGGACTTGGCTGTATCTTCTGCCAGCTAGGGTAAAAGCGAATCGTCGAAAAAAAATTTTAAAATTTTGCAAACCGAATAAAGGGGTGCTTACAAAAAATACACATTTCACATATTTGTAAAATTCCACCTCGTTGTAAATTTCGAATATTATTCGCACCATTAAACGGCCCTAAGAATGACCCATTATGAAAATGTCCAAGGGAATTGAGTATTTCGACAATTACTTTTCCATCAAAAGTTTTACTGAATATGCAGACTGCATTCAATCTTTACGCCAATCGTAAGCAATTCCTTTAATTTTAACTTTCGAAACATTTCTATTTAAATGAGAAATGAAACTCGAATATACAGATTTTCCATACACCGAATATAACACTTTACCGGGTCGTAATGAATCGTCATTAATAGTCGCTGGAAATCATTTTTTGATATTTTTCTGAAAGGAAACTGTTTGTTTGGAAAAAATTATAGTTTTAAATTTATTGTTTGCAACTAGCGAAGATCCGTATAATCCCGGCACTAGAAATATAATTTGACTGCACGTTGTTTTACACACACACACAATCATGAGTAATGAGTTTTAAAAAAATTTGGTATAAATACTTACATTTAACTGCTGATGAAATAATGCATGAATACTTACATGTAGTTGCCATATCGTGATCTGCACAGAATATGTATACCTTTTTTTTTTGCCTCTAGATCGATGATAAATATAATAAATTATTCGCACATAACAGTGCAGAAAGTAATAATGTTGTTCTCACTGCCATGAGAATAAATACAATGTACGAGTTAAAATGTCGGAACTCAGAGTGGATGTGGGCGTGGCGATGACATGGTATCATGGGTGACGATGATGGAAGGGGAAATTAGAGAAGGGTAAGCGGGAAGAGCGGACAAGCATGTCGATTGGGTGAGTGACTAGTTTTTTCTAAGACAAGAGTAGGGAGAGAGGGAAGGAGGTCAGACTCCAAATTAATATGGTAATGAAATTAATCAAGTGTCTTGATTGGATAGAGAAAAAAGGCACGACGTTGACATCACGTGTGACATTGATGGAAGGAGAAGTATGAGAAGGAACCCAGTGATCCAGACAGTTACAAGTCTTCCTCAGTGTTACATATGACCACCGCAGAACCACTTAGGTAATTGTTCCGTATTGCATATCGTAATGGGAAAACCATACAAATATTCAGTGTGTACGATAAAGTAACCATTCTAATTGTTTACTTTGCTGTCTAGTGCTGTATCGCGTATCCAGCCAAGTTCTGTTTAGCGTATCAAAATTCGGCAACGATTGTTCCGTATGGCATATCCAAGCAATTTTTTTCGCAAAAATTGTACAATTTTCTCTCGCGAAACGCAAGATTGTGTGTGCGGAATGTAAAATCACAATGTTGAATGCCAGGCAAGTAATTCATTCCTCGTCAAACATAAATACATTTCTCATAGAGCACGACATTCTCAAATCGACGATACGGCGCGAAAAATACAGGGAAGTCGAAACAAAATTGGTGGAAAACAGGGGCTTCTTTTACTGGTGACAACGGCTAATAGAGGACGGTACTAAATACCACTTTAAAGTGTCGGCGAGAAAGGGCAGTTTCGTGGGAGATTCAAACTTGTGTCCAGGCAAGATAATCGAGTTGTGTTTACTCTGGTGCCTGATCAAATATCCTCTACAGCAGACTATAATGAGATAACTTTTTTGCTCGGGAAAGATGGTTGTCACCTGGTCGATTTTCAGCCCTCAAGTGTGCATAGACTTGAGACTTGGTGTTGATGTACAGGAAAAGCATCGGCGTGCCGGGCAAAGTGGTCGAGATCGACAAGCCGAAGCTGGGCAAATGCAAGTACCGCAAAGGTCGCAAAGTTCACGGCCAGTGTGTTTTCGGGGACTGCAGCAGGACGACCCAATAAATTCTTCCTGGTGGCGGTATAAAATAAGAATGAGGCGGACCCTGACCAAAATCATTCGCGAGTGGATCGCTTCGGGCACGATGATAATTTAAGACTCCTGGTGCGGTTACGGCAACTTGGACATTCACGGCTACCGTCACATGCAGGTGAATCACGGGAGGGAATTTGTATGCAGCGAATGGTAAACACTCTAAACATGCTAAAGATGAAGAGGGGCAAGCCGTTTAGGGTACACACTCAAAATATTGAGCGAATTTGATGTTCTGTGCGATACAGCATTCCCTCCTTTGGCAGATGGAAAAAATCTTGGATTAGCTACTTGGCAGAATACGTCCGGAAAAACAATCATCGGTACGGAGAATGACAGCACGCTTTGCTGATTCATGCCACCGACATGCACCATCGTAATCGGCGCAGAGGATATGCTGGCGAAGGCTATCCCAATTTCGACAGGCATATGTCTGTTATCATTGTTATAATTTACAGGCACGAGCGACATTAAGTTGCTGTTACAATTGCAGTTTAAAAAATTTCGTATGACATGTTATGTATTTTAATTTACAGGGGCGAGTGAGACTGTGTAACTGTTTGATTTAATTTACAAATGCGAGTCAGATTGATTGCATTGTATTTAATTCAAGTTAAAATATATGTTTAATTTAGTTGCTGTTTGATCCAAGTTTAAAATTAATGTTTAATTGAGATGGTGATTGATTTAATTTAACAAATAATGTTTAATTGATTAGCTGTTTGATTTAATTTAAAATAAATATTTAATTGAGTAGCTGTTTGATTCAAGCTAAAATTAATGTTTAATTGAGTTGCTGTTTGATTTAATTTAAAATTATTGTTTAGTTGATATGCTATTTGATTCAAGTTGAAATTAATGTTTAATTGAGTAGCTGTTCGATTAAATTTTTCAAAAAGTTTAATAGAGCTGCTGTTTATTTTAATTTAAAATTTATGTTTAATTGACATGCAGTTTGTTTCAGTTTAAAGAAAAGAATGTATGGCTTGCTGTGTGTTTTAATTTGCAGGTGTGAGTGACATAGTGTAGCTGTTTCAGTAAACACATTTGAAAGACTTGCTGCTTGTTTCAGTTGTAAAACAATGTTTGATTGATATGCTGTTTGATTTTGTTAAAAAACAATGTTTGATTGACTTGCTGGTTGTGAAAGATTTTTTTGTGATCTGGAGAAAAGCCTAAAATAGCCGATTTTGTCATGATTATTTAAACAGGGACGAGAAAAAGGCTAAATAAAAATATTTTTTGGACGTGCAATACGAAACTTTTAGCTATAGTTACTTTTGGCACCTGGATACACCACAGGGAACCAATGAGGTGTTTTACCCTATATTCCGTTTTCAGTTTGGATATGCTATAGGAAATTATTGGGTACAGGTCGAAATTTCCCCCCGACTTGGCTGGATACACAATTCGAAACAAGTGGGGTGTGGCACCAATTTCCCCCCTTCCCACTTGGATATGCAATGTCGTCCTTTTTGTTCCTGCACATTTTATCACCTGGATACACAAAGGGAAACTTTTGGTAAAAAACAGCTTTTTCAAGGTGCGTTGGATACGCAGGGGGAAACTTTGTATTTTATTTGGGCTTTTCCCGGGCCGTGGTTGGATACGTAACTGGAGGATTTTTGTCTCGACTTTTTTACCATTGGATAAGTAATACAATGGTTTTTGTGCGATTTAGATATGCAATACGGAACAATCACCTCCATTTTTTTCATCGATTCACGTGGGAATGCTCACATTTCGCGCCAGCCATCCCGCATGGCCATGTTCAGTAGTCTACCAGTACTCTAGTAGTGTAGACGTCGCGTCGCGGCCTCCCCAGGCCCCATCACTGTATGTGTATACCAATAATGTAGTTTTCAAGAGTAATTATTAGCCTGGAACTTTAACTTCTCTTTTGTCTCCTGGGGAGTGCGCTTCACTACAGTCCAATCTGTTTTGTACACGCCCGGACCTTAACTTTTCACTTAAGTTTTCATGTAGGCTTCGCGCCATTTTTACAGTTTACATGCTCTCCCACACCAACGGAGAAAGTGTATTTTTTGTGCCTAATACAAGGGTTACGGAATGTAATGTGTGGTTAAAGGAACTTCACCAACTTTTATTTCCGGATACGCAACACATCCCAAATCTTCGATATTTTTCGTAATGTAATAAAAGGGTGTAGGATAGCCATAACAATCCTCCGGGAGTGAGTGGCGTATAGGGGGCCAACAACACCCACTAGCCCAGGTATTAAGGTAATATTATAACTGTGGACCTACAACATCACGTGGAGGCAGTCTCCACATGCGGTAAAGCATTGGAGGAAGCCACACAGGTCGTCGGCCGCACGACCCCACTTACAGTGTCGTGTTCACGACACTGTGAGCTGGTGTCTACCGAGCAATATTCACATCAGTATTATTTTTTCCAATCCACATAACCTCACCATCCTCCCAATGGTCCAGCCACCATACCATCTTACTTTGTAGGCCTACATATGCATTAGTATTATATATACTTTTAACAATATTTATAAAAACCTCAAACGTACAGTCTGTTTTTGACAGACTTCTCCACACAGACTCATCTAAATGAGTTTGCAGCATACCACCTCTTCTCTTCTCTTTACCAACATTGGGTTTAACTGCTTTCCAATGCCCTTCTATAGTATTAGTAGTGCACCCTGTTTTAAAATATTTATATTTATGATTCACAGACAAATGTTGAAATCCCTCGCTATTCAGGCACTTATAGCTTGCCCACATATCACTATAAATTGTAGTTCCTTCATGTACACGACATTTTTTAATAGCGAGTAATGTCTCCTTTTTCCTATCGACGACACCTTCCAAAAACATCACTGTCCATCCACTACCCCTCTCTATTCGACCAAACACCCACTTTCTTGTCCACGCATGTTCTTTCCCCTTCCATACCTTTACTTTCCAAAGCAGCTTTAGTCTATTTCTACAACTTTACCAACTCTGCAAATCCTTACTTTTGTAGCAACTCATTCCATATAAACTTCACGGCAAAAAGAATACCAGTCAGCAACAATTTCTATTGGAAACACCTGCCTCATGTGCTGTAAACTGTACCCCCAACCTCCACATCAACAGTAGGTGATCACCATTAATTGTGTGAGGCTTAACTTGGACTGCTCAAACCAACTACCCTTCCTTAGACTCCTCCACTTATTGCCCCTCCTGCAGCGCCACATATACGTATCCTTGGTTCTTTTTTCGCTTACACTAATTTACATCATTGTCCTCTACATGTCACACCTTGACTCTTGGTTTATCAATCCCTTGTCTTGCAAAATCGTAATCCCTGATGAAACATTGTCAAACAAATTCATTAAATAACACAATGTAACCTCCATTACCATCCCCGTCCCTACTTCCCTGGTCATTTCAGCACTATCAGTGCTGTCAGATGACTATCTACTCCTGTCCTTTTTTTTCCCATACCACTTGGGCCTGCTTCTCAATTCGCCGTACAACCTCTGTTACTGACTTCTAACTACACACTATAACACATTTCATTCTTTCCTACTTATTTATTACCTTGCATAAACCCCCTTTATAAAACACCTATTCAGACCTCTTCCAACACTTCCTTCCATTAATTTGTTGCAGACACATCTTCCTTTACCCAACGTATCCATTTGTAGCCACCGCTTGCCGCAATAACCTTCACGGAAGGCACCACGTACTTTTGAATTGAACCACTACACTGCTCATTTTACAATTATTTGATCCACTCACCACTATCATTCAACATATGAATTATATCTCACCATATTTTCTACAAAGTTACCTAACTTCTTACAATATTAAAATTAACCTCACATTGTGTGTATGCATCCTTTTTATAACTCGCCCCACTCACATAATATTCGCATTGTGAGTGACAGTTACAGCGTAAATCTACCCCCCCCCCCCCTCCATCCAATCATTCTTTGAAACAAACAGTTCCAGTTAACTCGGATTAATATCTACCACACTTTCTTTTTCTTTGATACCAACATAACCACCAACGTGTCTATTAAAACCGAGACCCACAGACAATATTTATTTTACAGTATTTGTTACCAGTATAACTGACTCCATTCAACGTGTCCATAACCTCACTCTTATGTCTAATACTTATTCTATGTAATGAATTGCTCATATGCACCATACATGTTGTTCATTCACGTCTTTTCAACTACGCATAGTACATCATTAACTATACCACACATATCAACAAACCTTTGGTATCGGGTTTTACACTAGGTCCGCTATGCTAAGTATTCTCCTCCATATTATTTTGTATCATTCCACCATTTGCCAGTCTAAATATCAAATCACGTAACTCCCAGGTGACATATGTTCCTGCAGGAAAAAAAAATGTGCACAAGTTCTTTGTATGTATGGAATATATTTACACAATATTAAGAGCCTGTTTTAATAGCATTAAGAATAAAACGAAATATAATATTTAATATTTTACATATTACCGTATATTGTTACTGGAGTAGCAAGGCTTTACCAAACAATTATGTCCACTTTCTCACCTGGGAGTTAAAGATGTTTGCTAATTAGACAGAAAATAAAATTTAGTGCATGAAACAACTTTGTCTGAATAGTTGCCAGTTAAACTGAGTGCATGCCAGTCAGTATGTAAGCCCGTTAAAATATGTACAGGGGCATATTTTAAAGGTTTATTTCAAAACTGCTCAATAAAATATAAGAAAGCTATGTAACTGTTTTGTCAAGGATAACATAATTTGACAAGTCTGTTTGTCTGTCCATATTTAGGTTGTGTGTTGTGACTTGGCTTCTTTGTCGCAGTTCACTGTCTCCCGGATAATTTTCAGAGTCTCAGCACTTCTAGGTGGTCTTATAGGCACTCGCATCAAGTTTCCAGTAATGCAGAAGAAACGATAAGAAAACAGGCATCTGTTTAGAACTCTAGGGGCAGCAGGAAACATGCTGGTTTACCAGCTATTGTCATGGCTATTGGTTGTACACGTGCGCGTCTAGTTCACACAAACTACCACGTTTCAAGAAGTATATAAGAACCAGAAAAGATGGTTTTCTCTTAATGTACAAGCGGTTGTAGGTCCGAACATGGAGTTACTAGATATTGTACCAGAATGGGCAGGGTGTACGCATGACAGCAGAATATTCCAGAACTCGAGGTTGTATGTCCGCTATCAAGAGAGAAAATTGACGGCGGTTTTAGTTGGAGATGCAGGCTATCCATGCTTGCTTTTCTTCCTCACACATGTGGCAAAGCCCACAACAGATCCTGAGCGTCAATATGATTTAGTCCAGTCAAGAACACGCTGTATTATGGAATGCTCGTTTGGTGTATAGAAGCATCGTTTCCCCTGTCTGTCCAGAGGACTGAGTACAAAATTAATGTTTTCCACAACAATAGTAGTGGCATATGCTGTGTTGCACAATATTTCCATCATGGTAAATGATGGGTTACCAGAAGAAGAAGAGGAGCCTGTTGATGCACAAGATGTTTTGGTGTATCCTTACGTCAATCGCCCAGGTGAAGGGCTGACTGCCTGCAGAGCCTTAATTAATCGCTTATGTAATTAGTAATGTGAGAATGGTAATTTTTTTATTTGCATTTAATGTTTGTTTGTCCCTTTTCAACTGTTTGCTTATATATTTAATGTTTATTTTGATTTTGGATTATATTAATGTCAGTGTCACCTCCCTCATATAATTTAAGTTAACTTCATTGTTATCACTCATTTTAGAATATTAACTAACTTTAATATTGTTTGGTTTTGTATTTTATATTATCTCAAAAGTTATAGGTAAGATTGTCATTCAAAATGACAGTTCTAAGAATAATATATTTCTTCCTTGAGCACCTTCAATACCTTATCAGTGCATTATCGACTAAGTAGGTGCCTTTGGCAAAGATAAATTATGCATACAAGTTCATTACCTTATGATTTAACTGGTACTTCCTGTAAGTAAACTTCCGAGAAGATAGCTTCGTTTCGAGGCTTTTTCCCCCTTGATTGTCATGTATGATTCAGTTCTTCCATCATTCCTAGCATAGGGAAAATCTGTGATATTTAGATCTATTGTAAGATAGTTAGTCAGGGGAGAAGTATAATTATTGTGCGGATGTGTGAACGAATAGAGGAGGCCCCATCGCACCTCATGTATATTTTATTTGACTTTGAAGTGTACTTCAATATCATCAGCTGCAGAAACGATAAGTATAACCATTCAGCTATCAGAGACTCATGTCGAACGCCTACATTACCTGTATTGTGATCTACATTTATCCAGAGGTCCGACTGTTAAAAATTTTTTTTAAGAATTTGCGTTCTTGCCGGCTATTTTCGTCACATTAACTAATTATTGGACATCGCACAGAAGACTACTTTTCAATGAACCACCTATCCTATTTCAGTAAGTTATGTTATTTGTATGGTGGTGAACCAAGAGTTCGTTACGATTTTTTTTCTAACTTATTATTTCAAGAAGGTAAGTTAAAAGATATTTGGAAGGGAAAGGATTCCAAGGCCAAGGAACTAATTGTCTTTAGAATGGAGGAGGAAATAATTGTTCATATTTTAAATTGCAAAACTTCTGCTAAAATGTGGAATAAGCTCTTGTCCATATACGAACAAAAGTCTCAAACATCAATTCATTTGCTTCATGAAAAATCATTTAGTTTTCAATATGAATGAAGAGGGGTAGCGGCTCGCATATATTCTGCTATGGATACTGTGACAAAACTAAAAACCTTTGGGGAAGAAATCTCACACCGCCAAGTTATAATGAAAGTACTAATGTCCCTGCCCAGAGAATTCGAACAATTTGTGTCCTCATGGGAATCTATTGATCCTGTCAGACAGATGCTAAATTAGTTGACTTCACGACTTATTATAGAGGAAAGCAGGCTGAAAGATAGATCTTGGTCACAAAATCAGGCTTTTGCAGCTTTCCAGAGGCATTGTACTGTTTGCAATAAAAGGAACAACTCAAATGAAAAATGTTTTAAAAATAAAACTAATGTAGCAAAGTAAAAAGACTCTGACTTTTCACTTTTGTAATAAGCCAGGTCACTTTAAAAAGAATTACCGTTTTTATTTGAACAAGACTATTGCTAGTGCAGTGACCTCAGGAAAGTCTGGAAGTACGAATACAAAGGGTGACAAGGTTTTAAAAAAGGCTTTTGTTAGCATGGCCAGTGTTACTAATCAAGTATACCTGATCTAAAATGATAAGTTTTACTTGGATGGTGGAGCCAGTGAGCATATGTCTCCTTACAAAGGTTATTTTATAAAGTTTAGTTAGCTCAAAATAAATTTAAATAGAAGATGGAAGATTACTGAAGGCATTGGGTGTTGGTGATATAAATGCTGTTTGCCATGTAACTCATAAAGAAATTCAGAGTGTGCTGAAAAATGTTCTTTTTGTACCGGATTTGCAATTGAAACATCTCTCAGTTTCTCAAGCTTTGGCTAAAGGACGTACAATAATAGGAGAGGGAAATGAGTGTATGTTAATGAAAAATAATGAAGTAATGGCAGAAGCAAGCTTGGAAGGAAATATCGTTGTTGTAAATTTGGATGTTCAGAAAATCGAGACAGCAGCAGTCAGTGCATCTATCTTAAAATCTCTTGAAATATGGCACAGGAAATTTTTTCATCAAAATATCAAGCAAGTAAGGTACATTTTATCTTGACTATACATTGAATGCTGTGTTAAGGACGAGCCATTCTCATGTGATTCTTGTATCCAAGGGAAACAGCATCGTTCATCATTTCCACGGAGTGACTCAAAAACATTAGATGTATGTGAGATTCTGCACATTGATCTCTGCGGCCCTTTTAAAACCACGAGCTTCAGTTGATCAAAATATTTCCTTTTAGTGAAGGATAAAAACTCTCATTTTAGATTTTTTTTTTTTGTTAAATTCAAGTCTGAAATTCCTGATTTAATTAAAAGATGCATCCAAATGGCAGAAAGGAACACCGGAAAAAGAGTTAAGGCTGTGAGATCAAATAATGGGACAGAAATTTAAAACAAAGAAATGGAAGATTGGTTTTCATATGTGGGAATAAGCACCAACTTTCGGCTCCATATTGCCCAGAGCAGAATGGGCGAACTGAAAGGGAAATAAGGACCTTAGTGGAAGCAGCAAGAACTATGTTAATCTAATCAGGACTGGACAAGCATTTCTGGGCTGAGTCAGTGCATACGACTGTTTACACAATTAATTTGACAGGTACAATTTCAGTCAGAGGAAAAACCCGATATGAATTGTGGTTTAAGAAGACCATAAAATTAGATCATCTCAAAAATTTTTTAGATCAAGGGTTTTTGTACATATTCTTGTCCAGAAGAGAAAAAAGTTAGTTCCTAAAGGAAAAGAAGAAAGATCTGTAGGTTATGATATAGATTCCAAATCCTACAGGGTTTGTTTCTCTGACAATAAGAAAGTAATAACAGTGCGGAATGTAGTTTTTTCACCAGAAAAACGTAAAAACAACTGTAGAGTCAGAGGAGGGCTTACTTCAGAAGAGAAAACATTAGGGATAGAGTCCGAGGAGGTTGAGAACATTTCTGATAGAGGAAGTGAGGATATTGTGGTTGAAGAAGCTGAGATGGATACAAAAAGTTTTGAAGGAATGGCAAATGAAGAAAGAAGACAGGATCAAAGTGGAAGTCATATACCAGGAAACATTCTGGAGAGTTCAGAAAAATTTAGTAACCTGAGTTACTCATCAGATGACGTCTATGATTTCCATCCAGAAGAAATCTCGCCACAGTATTATGGAAATAAAAATATCCAAGACCGTCAACAAAATTTAAAAAAATCTAAGATCAAGAGAAAATATAAAGAAGCCATCCAAATACAATGACTTTGAAACATGTCTCATGGTGTCTCAAGAAGAAAATTAAACTTATGAGCAAGTAGTTAAAGGACCAAATCGGGAAAGATGGAAGATTGCGATAAAAGAATAACTGGATGCGATAAAAAGAAATGGAATATGGTTTGAAGTAATTCTACCAGAAGGAAAGAAAACAATTGACACAAAGTAGGTTTTCCGAAAGAAGCAGAAAGAAAAGAATATCGTATTGAAAGCCCGACTTGTTGCTCGTGGTTTCCAACAAGATGCAGATTTTGATGTTAATGGAATTTTTGCTCCAGTGGCAAAACTTCTAGCACTAAGAATATTGTTAGCTATTGCTGTGAACAGGGACATGAAGACCCATCAAATGGACGTGAAGAATACATTTTCGAATGGGGAAATCGAAGAAGTCTACCTCAAGAAACCAGAAGGAACGGTTCAATATGGAAAGGTTATTTTACTCAAGAAATCCTTATATGGATTAAAAAAGTCTCCGAAAAATTGGAACTAGAAATTAAATAATTTAATGCTGAGGGAAGGATTTACTAGATCCAATGTAGATTATTGCTTATATGTCAAGAACCATGGAGGGAAGTTTATTTATTTCTTGATTTATGTTGACAATGTCCTAATCTTTTGCCAAGATTTCCATCTCATGGAAACCTTAAAAGGAAATTCAAATCTGCCTTTCATATGAAAGATTATAAAGATAATATCACTTATTTTGGACTGATATTGTTTAAGATCTTTCGAAAGGTGAAATTGAAATTGATCAAGTAGACAACTTGAAATCATACTTGAAAGATTCGGCATGGAAGATTGCGAACCAATGTCAATTTCAATGGACCCAAATTTTAAAAAGATTGATTCTACTATGCCTGATGAAAGTTTGGGCAACACATGAAGTAGTATTATTGGGTCATTAATGTATATGGTTTTAGGAACCAGATCAGATTTGGCATTCTGTCCGAATTTTCCTAGCGGATGCCAAAGTCGTCCAAGTAAAGATCTTCTTACTTTTCTCGAAAGAATTGTCAGCTATGCCAAAATAACCATCAATTACAAGGTTGTTTTCAGTTAGTGTAGAATGTTTAGTTGATTCTGATCATGAAGGTGATCCCACAGACAGAAGGTCAATGACAGGTTTCCTGTTCAAAGTCCTGGGATGTACCATTTTACGGAACTCATTAAAGCAGAAGTGTGCCAGTTTGTCTTCTACAGAAGCAGAGTACGTCGTGTTAAGCAGTGGAGTAAGTGAGGCCTGCTGGATAAAAATGTACTTGAGGACATCGGTGTGAAGAACAACTGTCCTGTAATCATCAACGAATACAACCAGGCTGCTATTTATGTCGCTTGAAATCCAGCCTCTCATCGGCGAATGAAACATATAGGCACCAGATTTCATTTTGTACGAGAAAAAATCGACAGTGGAGTGATTAATCTGAAATATATTAATACTAACGACCAGATTGCTGACAGTTTAACTAAGGCAGTAACCAAAGTTTCTCTTGAAAGATTCTGTCGAGATGTAGGACTGAATGTAGGACTGATATAAAAACATTCTATTTCTCTATTTCTGGAAAAGATATTTTTACATTGACGAAGGGTGTTAAATAACAATGAAAAATTAAAAATGTGATAGCTCTAATAATTATGTAATGCTTTGTTAAAAGAAAAGAGGTTTGTTTTTGTAAAGAAAAACTTCAAAGAGTAAATGACTTGCTCTTAAAAAATATTATATTTAAAAGAAATTCTTCAAGCTTTTTTTTTTCCATTGCCCTAATTTTATCAAGTACGTACAGGTAAAAATGCTTAGCCAGTATCCTGCAATGTATTTTTTTTTTAAATATATATCTCACAAAATAGCAATTGATTTTCCTTTGACTAATTTATTGTTTTAAGTTATTATACAATAAATGTTATTTAGAAGTTCTCTTCTTAGTTGAAATGTAAATGTCTTGCATGGTAGTTGGCATTGTGTTACTGTTAGGCATTGCTTAATTGAGTGTTTATTTAGATGGCTTTTACTTTGTCCTTTCATTCTTTATTAAATTATATAAATTAATTTAGTTGTCTGTCATATTTTGATTATTAATAATCTGCACGAGTGATTTTTGAATGTCTAGTTGGTAGACATCACATATTTGTTCGAAGTTTGTGCACATAGTTTGTGTAAGGTTTCTCAGCCTTGCTAGTTTTGCAAGTGGTTTTCTGGTAATATTTTGTGTGAAAATATTAGTTCCCTGGCTGTATAAATATGGATTACTTATATATTTTCTTTAAGAAATTTTGGTTTAATTTGTATAACAACCTGCAGCATTTGATGTATTTTCTGAGTGCCTCTTTCATGTCGGTAAAATATTTGATTATCCTTATTAACATTTTTGCAATGATACTTTCAGTTCCTGTTTGTATGTACATGTAATTCCAGCACATTAATGTATCACCAACAACATCTATTGACCTAGAATTAAGATTAATTGGACTCTGCCAAATAATTGTGACCCATTCACAAGTGGAAGTTATGTTAGGCAATAATAAATAATAATGAAATTAATATGTTTTATCTGTAGTATTTGTGTGTTACTGGGGTGTTTTGGGTAATTCTATGTAATGTCTGTGGAGTATAAGATTGATGAAAAACATAAATACTGGTTGTAAGATTTTTTGCAATTATTTTTTTAAGAAAGTGTTGGGTGTTCTGTTGTGTAAAGGTCATTCAGAGACTTTTGCTGTTTTGAGCATTGCCACTATTCTGGTAGCACTGCCCACTTTCAATGTTTTAGGTTTAAAACCTACTACAAAATAATGCCAGTGGATAATAATTAATCAATATCCACAGATACTAAACAATTCCCTTATCTACAATTGTGAGGTTGAGATTAAAGTGATGTGTATATTTAAAACTTCCTTTGCTCACACAAACTTTTTATCTAATCTTGACAACAGTTGGTTGAATGCATGTCTGTATACACATTGGAGCAGAAACCTTGTTCAGATTGGCCTATTTTGTTAGCAAAAATGATTATGCTGTCGAATTTAATCTGCAGAATTAATGGCATAGTTTTATCAGTTTGAAACCGAAAATTAACCAAATAATTGCTATACACATTGTACTGCATACAAATGTTGGAAAGTTAACTTATTTTAGGTTATCAAATTTATTTGAACATGATGACAGTCTGTAAGGATAAATTGCTATAATTGTTTATTTTAGTTCATTGTTATTTGCCTTTTGTATAATGTATTTTGTTGTATAGTAATTTAAGTTGACATTTACCTGTTTCAAAGGATTTGAAAAAAAAAGTGGCACTGTAAAAGTTGTTACCAATGATAGCATAAAGTATTTAGTGTTCTGTACAACTTTTTTTATAGGGAGAACATCATAAGTTGTTTTAGGAAAAATATCTCAGTATTGCTAGTCTCTTCCCAGTGAAGATTATAAACAAAACAGAGTTTTCTAGCGAATCTCTGACATTTGTAAATTGCAACCCCTGGAAAACCTGTATGGGTGGTGTTATCGCAAATTGTTCAAAATATATACAAGTCATTTTTCATAAATACATATAAGTGGTTAACATAACACAAAGAAAGCAGTATACTACATAAACAATACTGTTTGATTTACATGGTACTTTAACACAGGTTGAAAATTAGATGGTTTCTTTCTTCGTCACTAACCAAGTGCGACTAAACAATACATCACTGGTCTACATACAATAAAATTTTATTTCCTGTTACATTTGCAGTTAGTTCTTTTGATTGGTCATTCCAGCATCTATAATCTGACACTCCTGAAAAATCATTTTGTATTAGAATGGATTTTGGTGTTAGGTTCTTGGCACCTAACTCCATGACATTGTTTAACATATGTGGTTATTTTTAAGCAGACATGAAGAGCTAGGACAGAACTTGCATGTTCTGTATCAAGTCCTTTATTTCTAGTTTCATATAAAAATTCATTGAAAGCAACTTTAAATTTTCATTACAGATTTATTAAGAAGAAATATGTATGTCAATATTGGTTACTGTGTCGTAAGTGCGTGTGTAGTTAAATTTGAAATTGTCTTAATTATCACTTAACGATCACAACTCTCCAATGTGTCTTGGAACTGTTTTCATTGTTGAGGAGTGTTCTACTTAGCCAGCATGAGGATTTGCAGCAAATGCAAAATTGTTTATAAGGAACAAGTATTACCCTATTCAAAATGGAATATATGTTTGTACACAATCTAGTATCATGAGAAAGGCCAAATTAGAATCATTTGGAAAAGAACGGCTTTCCACACGTAGTAGATATATGCCACATTTTGTTCCCATAACTGTGTCAAAATTTATGTGTTTTGTTTATATTTTGTTGTGATTCAAACATTTGTTTATTTTATAGCCCTCCTGTAAATACCTGAGTCATGTCAATGTAACTTAACTTTTACTTTAATTTGATGTTGATTATTTAATATATTTATTTGACAGGTAATTATTTTCTTTCATTAATGTAATTTCAATTGTGGTTTTTTAGATTACCGTGTTTAGCTATGTAATTAATAGTTCAGCTTTGTGCAAACCAAAGAAGTCATATTCAAAATGTATGGATATGTATGGTTATGTGATTGCATATTTGATTGATATAGTTATTGTACTACTGATGCAATCCGCTTCCCCCTAGACCGTTTGCTCGCCGCTGCAGCTACCAGCACTCTACTGGGCACTCTTGCTCACTGGTTGGAGAGTGCACCATAGCGGTCGAACCGCGAAGAGCTCAGTTACGAGTGCAGCCGCAGGGGCTGAAGAGAGTCCTCGTGACTTGAGCACGAAAGTGCAAATGTTGAGCAAGCAACATGCACCCGTGCGCACATGTTTAAAAGGTGTCCCTGTAAATTTGGGCCCAAGTGTAATAAAGCTTAATTAAGAAATTGTTAAAGACATCCGTTCACAAAATGGCTAATCAAGGAGCCCTATAATATTTTGAGGCCCACGGGCCTTAATTACAGTGTTTTGTTTTTCTCATTAATGATCATTTTCACATGTTTCATCTACATTTCGTTTCATACAGTGTAATATGTCAATTAAATGGTTCACGTGCCAAGGGTGGTTGTTTTATAAGTTTTGTAGCATTTAAAGTAATGTGGGTGTGTTTTCTGGAGTTTGAGAGTGTAAGAAAATAGTCAGCGTGGCTAGCCTGCCTGCCAAACCTCGGCCATCATGCCGCATGGGATCTAAATCTAAAAGTAATCATACCGTGGTGTCTCGAGGAGTTGGGTGTGCTGACCGATGGGGTCACATTTCGCGTGCTTGGGCGGTGCCTCATCTTTGTTCACTAATCGCGTCACAGCATTAGACATTAAGTTACCAGAACCTTTGTTTACTTCGAAGCCACCCAAGATTCTCCACTCCTCCCTTCCCGTGGGATAGCATCGCCTGGGAAGGTTTAAGTTTTTATGTAAGTTCTTTGTTGCCTTCGGGCCATTTGTACAGTGTCGCCCTGCCGGCGGGTTAAGCCCGGCACTGTGTATAGGTTTGCTTCAGGGAGGAGATATTAACAAAATTCAATGATTCATCGTATTATGGTGTGTGTTCTCATTTGAGTTGCCTATGGGCCATAGGGGCATGGACCCCCACATTTTCCACCAATCATTAAGGGTTATATATCAGTGTTTTGTATTATACTTCAGTGCTTTTATCTATTTATAACTAATTATGGGTGTGTGAGCCGCCCCAAAATCTTAATGGGCGGGGTTTCAGTAGAATAACTGTTTTTGTATTAATTACGATGGTCGGAGCACTGGGAGGACACCGCCCATAGGTAGTCGGCACATGATCCGGAGAGCAGAAGAGTCTGCTGTAAGCCACCTAGTTGGTATTTCACTTAAAATACCTGGCGCCCATCATCTAAAAGTAGAAGAGTTGCAGATAATCTATGGAACATTTACCTGTCCCGCTCCCAACCTTAATGAACACCACTTTGCTCCACTACCATGCCATCACTACCTTATTTTCTTCTTTTTAATAAGAGAAACTTCGGTACTCTGCCATTTGTTTGGTACATCCTAAATTAGAGTTCAGCAGTTTATATTAATCTGGCTGAAACAACATCACTTTTAAATTTATGTGTTTTCTCAAGTGTTAAATTTAAAGTTGCTGGAGGCAAGGTTGGTAAGTAAGAGGTCCCAAACTGCCCTAAATCTTATTTATATAATCAACTTTTGGAATTAACTTTAAGATATTGCACAGGAATCACCATTGTGTCTACATAATATACGGTGACATGTTTGCAATCATAGGCCAACCACACAGTATACAAATTTGCATCATTTCTAGAAAATAAACATATTAACACAATATATTCATACTTCACAATATTAATTATTACAATGTTTTAATACCACAATGTAAATTACAGAAAATTTTAATATAAGTTTGAATAAGTAATTTACTTCATAAACGTTATTAGCTATGTACTAATTTTTTGTTTTCACTGCCAAGATAATAACAAACCTTCAACAACAACTCATCACCTGAATACTATTCCAACTGCAGCATTTAAAGTTTACAATCTGTTAACATATGTCGCACACAATGTGTGCCCCTTTTTCTGTACTTGCATGAAGTTGACTATATGTAGTTTAGGAATCTTATGTTCAGTTACAACAGTGCAACGCAATATTATGTTTGTTAGGGCTTGTACAATTATGTTTCAGAAGTCATTGTAGTGCCCATTTAATTATCTGTACTTCGAATATGCATCCATTCTTAATAATCACCACAAAACAATATCACTATACAAAATTAGAAATTTTGTCATTGTACATGAACTTGGATAATTAATCAAATAAAATTCCATGAGACAAGACAACTTAAACAAACTCTGCAAATTCATCCACAAAATGGGCACCTTGTTTTCAGGAAAGTTTCATATGTACTTTCATTTTCATCTGTTGTGTTGTTACTCGTACAAATGGTAGGTGCAGTCACCAATAAATGTGGTGCAATGACCATCACATCTGGATCGACCACACTTGGTTCTGGTGGGGGATCACCACCTGTAGACAGGCGAGCTTGCTTCTCTTTTGTTAGTGCCGAACATTACTGTTGCTTTATGTTCGTCCATAGCATTTTAGATTGTTTCACAGCTCTCTGAAAGGAGAAAAGATGACAAGCTATGCCTAATATGACTGTATAATAAATACAACAGTTATTAAAATGCAAAGAAATAAAACTATGGGCTTCTGTATCTTGAATTTTGCATGTTTCGGGACAATGTAAACTTACTGAAACCCTACCTTTTTAACATGTAATTGAAGATTCACTCAGGATTAATATTTTCAAACTCATTTGCCAAAATTCATGTCCTGAGATCTAATACCACATGCCTTGAACATAATGCATTCAATTTCAATTTGTGGCAACTTACGCATATGATTCAGTTACAATTTTCGAAAATGACCACAGTTTTGAAGACTACTTTAATTTCACTCTCATCAGTCTGTTTAGTCATTTCCTACTGGTGAGCAAAAATGAGAGAGGGAAAGGGAGAATATCTACACTAAACAAGGTATTATAAGGGACTTAAATGACTCTTTTCTTTTGAAATAAAAACAACTTGTAACTTGTGCAATTGTCAGTAAGACTACTGATACAACATCTACATCATATAACTTGAGTTGGGGAACAATGTTTATTTTCAAGGCTTTTGGGAACTATATATCTTTTTTGAAGTCGTGCATTGCCCTAATGCCATAAATGTCCTACTTTTATAACTACTTCGCAGCACGATTTCCTGTATTTACACAACTGACTCCAGTACTTTTCCTAATTGTAAGAACCTGAAAATACACTTTAGGGCAGTGCACCAAAATGATGAGACTATGCCATGCTACATTTCAAATATGTCCATCCTCAAGGCTCCTCCACAACCAACGTGGTGTAAATATAATTCGTCGCACAAGGATATGAATCAGATAATACATTAAGAAGTCTTACCTGCTGAATAATGATCTGGGCAGAGTTGTAGGCTTCTGCAACACTTACCCACGCTGCCTCTTTTCTCTTCGTACCGACCATGTCACTTTGTTTATTCTCAATCATGTCTTTATGCCTTTTTTAAATTTCAAGAAAACCATTTCTTTCGAAAGACGTGTAGTTTCGAGACCCCATTCCAGACATCACATAATAAGGTAATTAATCAACATAACAATTATCAATAGTGTTCAAATTAATGGTTCTGTTGATGAATGAAATCACAAAAAAAGCACGAACGATATCGTATTCGTGACTATTCGTATTATTTAGTGTCTGCTCGGGCTAATTCCTGTCATGAGATCGTGCTTCGTCAAGCCGGAAGTAGCAAAATATAAGCTTGAATGGATCTGTCTCGTCTTCACAAAGCTCGTCTTGTTCATCGACTATGAAACACGAGTTTAAAAACGCTATCTTAAGAAATAAGATCGTCCTTGCCAAGACCTGTCTTAAGATGAGACTATGAATTCCACCCACAAACTCAAGCATATCTGATATTATGTCGCATAATTAAAATTTCAATTTCTTGTCTACTGAAACTATGTTGTTGTCTGTGCATTAATCACCAGTCGTCACACTTCATCAATTAGTTAAATAAACGGTTCTCCGTGTCCAAACATCGCAGAAGAAACACAACACCTGCCAGTTGTCGTTTTGGTTATAACTACTACACAATAACAACAACACTTAGGCGCCAAAAAAAAAACAATATGCACATCCACTTCAAAACACAGTAGTGCATGTGAAATCCTTTGCAACTTATATATCTGTGTAGCAGTGAACACCTTTAAACAAATTATTTCACTAGACACTGTTCAGGTAGCGGGAGTGAAAACGTGTGGCTAAAAGAACCCCGCCCACTTGCGTTCGGTGTAATTGATTGTACCTGTGGTTATGGACGCAAGTGCAGCTGAGTTTTATTTGCATTGTGTTGCGACTGTACAAATGTTAGGCATTTATGTTTAATCGACCCCCTGGGGCCCATTTCACAAAACTACAAGTTCACATATTATTTGTTACAAGTTACAAGTACAGCTATTTACAAAAAACCTACTTGTAAAATCCGTTTAATGAATAGCAATAATATCTACAAGGACTTGTAATGTGTGTTTCCTGAAAAGTTTCGGTAAAATGCAGGTGCGCTCGTTTATTTTACAAGTAAACAAAGTGCCGGAATCAAATGAAAATTAATTGGCTGCACTGAACAAGGTCATAAAAACTAGATATGTCTTCTTTGGTAAATTTTCAGATACTTTCACGATGCCCAAAAAATTATATAAATGGGAGAATATTCTATACAGTGGGATGTATTTTGACCTAAATTTCAGGAAAGAGATGAAACCTAAAAAGGAATACATTTTAGTCAAATTTGATTGAGAAAAACAGTACATTGTGCTGGGACCAGCTCCTGTGAGGGCGGCCCAGCATCGCGCTGCGGCGAGAGGCGGGGTGACCTCGACCAGCTGAAACTTTGTTTTTAATAACAGACCTCGGGGAATCGAGCACGAGGTCAGAGGGGTTGTATATAAGCTCAGCGTGCTGGAGGCTCTGGCACCATCTTGCCTGCTGCCCTGGAGGCGCTGCCCGTAAGACGCCCAGACGAGGGGACCACAACCCGAGGTCCAGCATCGACGCCCAACGAGAGCCCGTCGTCGAGAGAGCTATGCTGCTGCGATGAGACCGTGGGTAAAAAATTGAATCCCTGGTAGGGCGACATTAGGCACTGTAGGGCGCGGGACTCGCGACAGCCTAAGCTCTTTAAAGCATTGCTTAGCCTATTCAAATTAAAGCTAATCCAAGCTTGACTTGGAGAATCAGCGCCCTGTTGAGCTATTACTGAGTTGAAGGACTTGCATATTGAAGATTTGTAGAAATTGCTACCTGTTCGACGAACCTACCTTAGGCTTAGTTGTAATTGTTTAGTAAATTAATAAAAGTAGTTTATTGTAGACGAGTGCTATATCCTTGAGGTACCTTGATCACCCTAGTTATTGCGTGATCTGCTCCCACAGGAAAGACCACAGCAAATGGTGGAGGCGCTCGGCTCTCGCACCCTCCCCTTAACATTAAAGTAAATTAAATTGGAAACAGTAAAGTAAAGTTATTAGCAAAAATGTGTAGCACCATCCACCTGTCTTAAGGGTTTGAATTCGCTTGTATAGACCTGTTCAATGCATCTGGAGTAGTCAACATCGTAAGCAATAGTAAGCACTCATTCACGCCAGCATTGTTGTGTCAGTCAGCACTTTATTCGCGGGTGCACCAGCGCATGCAGGCCAGAATAGCCATGTTGCGAAAAGCTGCCAGGCCGAACAGTCACCCAGTTTATGCCTTAGAATAAGTGTGTGTACTTGCCTAAAGTAATTCATGCATGTTCAAAACACGGATCCGCTTTTCGGACCATATTGTACCCATTTCTTTTGCAAAATTTCAACAACTGTGTGGCCGATGTGGAAATAGTAGAGAGTAGAAAAGCTTGCTTCACTATTTAGTGCTATATCACACATGTTACACATGCTGCACACAAACAACTTATATGTCAGATAAACCTACTACAACTCTTGTCAAAACTGCCAGAAATATACTGAAACACATTACTATTGATTTAATAGAATCGGAAAAAAATCTCAAAAGCAAACTATATCCAGCACAGAAAAATTCAAAAAATCTTATAGCATCGGCAGAAAAACTATTAACAGAGAACTCTGACATACCAGTAAAATTTTACACTATATCACTATGGCTAACTCGCAGCCTAGTCAGTAAAATAACACACAGTGGACTTTTGCTATCGACACCCCCAACCTAACATGAAAACATTGAACAACAGGACATGTATTATTTAACACCTCTAAAAATTGACACCACAACGGAACACGAATAAGAAAACTTACATAGAGTTACAGTTGAACACACTTACCAGAACTCACCTTTGCCATCACCAATACCAGCACAAGAACATAATATGGCAAACCTACCACCAATAAATCTAATTATGCAACATCCAATGACAGTGAACAAATTTTTGGGCGATGGTAGAGACAAATGGTCGAAGTTATTAGAATAGTACAACCACACAACCGAAAATAATAAATGGAATGACACGGAAAAATTACACAGATTGAAATTTTATCTCACAGATTCATCCAAACACATGCTAGACAACTATATACAAAGTCATGCAGGACAAGCCACATGGGCTAACACAATTGCCAAAATGAAAACGACCTTCCTGACACCGGCGAAAGAAGAACACTTACGCAATCTTCTATACACGACAAAGCAAAAACTGCATGAAAACGCCTTCACACACATAGAAAAATTGTTTTTGTATAGAAGGAAATACAACCCCACAGTAACTGACACAGAATTCATAAGGATTGTGTGGTGCTCTGTGCTCCCGTACATTTCGGACAAGATAGTAGGGCTTAAGAACGATACAATTGAGGACCTCCTCACTAATATCAAAGAGTCGAAGTAGGTTTGTTTGAATGCAACAGGAAAATTTCAAGTCAACAAAGTCATGCCGAAACAGACACTTTCCGAGCAGAAATGATAAAGCTAAAAGAGGAGATAGTAAATCTCACGCTGCAAAATCAAAATCCCTTCCACAACAGGAACCAACACAAACAATATGTCACACAGAATTCAAAATTTGTAAACTATAACAAGTAAGGGTGGCAAAACCCACCAGTTATCATTGTGAAAGAATATGTACAGATGCCACCAAGATTTCACAACACACAACAAAGCAACAGAAAACCGCCTCAGAACACCAACAACTTCCGCAAATATCAGCCGCAAAACAATAATGGCAACAATCACACTCAAACACGAACTGCTCCACACCAAAAAATAAGAACCAAAAAAAAAACTCCTATACGAGAGGGCAGTAAGCATCACCCCTGCAGACAAAACAGTAAGTAAGGTGCAGCCAAACCAAATTTACAATGAAAAACTGGCAGGGGCCTTAAGCAGGAAAAATGGCAAGTACAGAAAATCGCAAAATGGGGAAAAGAACTTAGCTCAAATTAATGACAGGGACCCAACTACAATAAAGAGAAGTACAAATTATGTAAATTCCACAAAAAGTCAATCACGAGTAAATAAAAGTCCAGAAAATAAAGTAAGATGCTTAAATAATGCCTGCGAGGCACTTTTTAGTAAAAGAGTTCCGACACAATCGTAAGTGGAAATTGCTAAATTTAATTCACGTCGGGTGAAATTTCAACAACTCCAGGGATAAAAATTTCATGTTACCACAGCAAAGAGACAAACATGGTGCAATCGAAACTAGGCTGTCAAGTATCACCTTCAAATTTACAAAATAGAGGTCATGGAGCAAACAACGGAATCCCGACACCACACACAAGGCCAATGCGTCATGTCACCAAAACACGGCACTCGTGTAAGTCGAGATGGTAGACACCGCAGAAGCGGCGTGGCAAACCGAGGTCAGGCCCGTGGAATGCACGTGTCAGCACGATCGTGATGTCAGCACACGCACAGCCTTCATCAAACCACGGGCGCTGGCAACCAAGACGTGTGCACTCTGCTTTTACCAAGGGCATCGAGCCGGGGAATGCCCACTCTTTCCGAATAAAACAGATTACTTCCACACAAACATACAGGACAGATTCAAAACATTTAAGAGACGTTTCGGATTAACGGAAATGAAACTATGCATTCCATTAACTGATACTAACAACACACAACATCCTACAAATAACACAAACAAAGAAAACTGTGGCAATGATAAGGAGAAACTGAGCCACAATAACATCTAAGCCCCGCTGACTGGAAAGGACGAAAGTCGCAAGCAACACTTGCAAACGTCAATGCGGCGTGTCCTTGCCTGGCTTACGTGCCAGTCTTATAATGTGTTGCTCGACACAGTATGCTCGCATTCCTGCATAGCTACTACACTTATTAACAAACATTACTGGCAACCAGTCCCCAAACAATTTTCATTAGTGGGCGCCACAACAGATATCGAAACACTTAAATACAAAACATCTTTAAATATCAATATAGCGAGATACAATTTTAACCAGGATTTCGTACTCATTGACAATTTAAACCTGGACAATTATATTATACGACATCATGCCAGTACTCACCAAACACATAATTTACATACATTCATACGACAACAAAGGTGTTATTGAGATCCCAATAAATACAAATCAACTGCATTGCGAATCAAATAATTGTACATAATATTACATTAATAATATTGAAGCTCTAGACAACATGAGCGAAACAAAAGCTAGACCAAGCATAAATGAAAAACTACCCGCACATATGAGAGATCAATTACAGAGAGTCCTTGACGCATATAAAAACCAGTTCGCAAGCAAAATTACAGAATTAACTGAAACGACTATAAGATAATTTTAGAATTAACAACAACCAAACCTATTCATACCAGGCTATACTGAATTAATCCCCAAGTGCACGAAGAAGTACTGGAACAAATCCAGCAGACGCTTGATGGGCAGGTAATCACCCCTTCCAAGTCGCCCTACGCAGCGCCAAGCCTTGTAATAAAGAAATGCCAGGGCGGCATCAGATTCTTAATAGACTTCAGGCTACTCAATCAGTATCTTAAAAAGGTTAAATAACCCATCCCCAGAACTGAGGACATAATTAATAATTTGATAAATTTCAAGTACATTTCTGCCATAAATATGTTTAGGGGATTTTATGCCATTCCAGTAAGGGTGCAGGATAAGGAAAAATTGGCCTTTAGCATGGATGGCGTCGGGTTATACGAGTACGCCCGTTTGCCAAGGGGGTTGGCCACAAGCCCAAACTACTTTCAGAATTTTGTGGACATCATGCTCGGGATCCTATGCTGGAACATAGCAGTGGCATACTTAGACAACATTTTTATTATAGGAAATTATTTCCAAGAACACATAGATAATATTCAAAAAGTCATGGAAAGATTATGTAAATTTAACTTCAAAATGAATGCAAAAAATTGTCACTTTGCGGAACAAGAGATAAAAATATTAGGTCACTGTGTATCACCAGAAGGGATACGAACGGACTCCAATAAAATCGAGGCAATAAAACAAATCACCCCACTAAAAAACCTTACGCAATTATGCACGTTTTTAGGGTTCACATAATACGTACAGAGGTAAATACTCAATTATGCCAAGATAGTGGAACCACTTACAGATGTCATAAAAGATTCAACACCATTCACATGGAAAGACGAACACCAGACAGCATTTAGTAATCTAAAACTGCTGTATTAAATCCACCGATACTAAAAAAGTTTCTGGACGATTGTCATACTATACTAGCGTGCGACGTGTCACAGACAGCAATAGGCACAGTACTAATTCAAGAGACTCCATGGTCCAAAGAGCATAATATTATCGTATTCGCGCCAAAAAAGCTTTCGCTGAACGAAAAGAAATGTTCCGAAACGGAACGCGAGCTTTCGGCCATTAAATATTTGGTAATATATTTTAAACAGTATTTATGCAGTAGAAAATTCACTATCGAAACAGACCATGCCAGCCTTCGATACCTGAAAACAATGGCCGAACATAATGTACAGATACAAAAACTGGCGATTGTATTAGCGGAGTATGATTTCGAACCCAGCTATGAGTAGAATCCCTACGACAGGTAAAGCAGACATCAATCACATTAAGGTATACAATCAACACTATCCAACAAAACCATGATACATTAACTGTATATCATTTTACAAAGCACTCATTCAAACTCTACTACAAAATCCACACAAAGTTGAAGAAGTAAAGAATAATAAAACTAAATATATAACCAATAATTGGGACGAAATAAAGCATCTGATTAAACGAGAAATCGCGACTACTGCAAAAGCTGCATAACAAAGATAATTATAAATAAAGAATACCTACCTCTTGAAACGATAGTAAAAATAACTACAATATACCAAGTTATATTTGAAATTATAAGGGGAGGTGCCACGAAAGTAATTAAGTCAACCTGTATCGACCAATGGCTACAGTGTAAGATCGTCATCTCTACAAAGAACGATCAACCCCTATACCATCCCATTTACATACACAACCAGGATTATATCAAGGTCGAAGATGGCACTCGCCTATTCCTGGTCCCTAGCACACAAACACAATCGTCACCATTCTTAACAGAATATGACAATGACTCCCACATAGCTCAACTCAAATTGGCACTCACTGAACCACAGAAGGCAACACCCAAATATTTAAAATTAGCACGATGGTACGGAGTAACTGGAAATGGCGAAATATTTTACAAAGTCCATGCCCCCAATGGGGGAAAGAGACTAACGTTAGTACACCAGTACTACATACCTGAAATCATTATGGCACGCCACGATGCGCTACTAGGTGGGGTCACTTTGGCCTATTTAAAATGCTACAAAAAATACTATTGGGACACCATGGCCAAAGACGTCAAGAATCATATCAAAATTTTCCCCACCTGTCAAAAGGTCAAACATAGCAATAAAAAAAAAAGGCCTCACAACCACAATTAGAGCACCCCATATTTGCCATTCTTGGGGCCTTGATGTGAAAGGCCCTTTTCAAACAGCAAAATCGGGAAAGAAATACATATTAGTAATGACCGAATTCTTCACACGATATGTAGTGGCAAAACCAGTAAAAACTATAGATGCTAACACATGCATGAGGTACAGTTCACTGGCTTGGTGCAACTGCACAAAGCCAGTGAACAGGCATTTGTGAATTAAATTGAATCACAAAAATTACAAAAAGAACTTTTTGATAAGAGATTTTGCTCAAATGACCTAAAAATAGGACAATACATATCATGCCCGACAGAAGGCACTGATCTTCAAATATCATGTACTATACAGGATACACGACATATTGACCCATCGACAATATCGATCGAAATTAAAAAGCGAGGGTTAACTAAAATAGATACAGTTAACACAAGAAATATTAAAGTTACGAATATAAGAAATTAACACTAATATGTATGTTACAGGTAACGAGTTACTGCAATGGGAAATACGAGTGTGGGTCTCCTGCTATTACTCACACACTACGCGATTACATCATCACCTGGAGCTCCCATTTTCAAGATCCACAGTGGGATCTACTTCCAAGAACTGTCTCCCGACATTGCTTACGAAGAGACGATACCACTGGCCTACAACATACCGCTTCACCAACCGGCAACTTCTAGCAACATCGATGCATGGCACCAACATGCGTGTACCACAAAAAATTCGACGGTCTACAAAAATGCCTTGCACTTGCATCAATACTTTATTGATATTACCCAAAACAATTTACAAGAATTTATAGCGGAAGTATCTGTGTCAAATAAAAGAAAATGTGGCATTGCCTTCCTCGGGGATGTCGCAATGTGGTGTTGCGACATTCTCACTTTCCGACACTTAAAAGCACGCCTCACTTATGAAGAATCATAAGCTCTACAACTAAACGAATTAGAAAACAATGTTATTACGTCCCACAATAACCTTAATATCACTATTCATATTATACCAGAAATAAAAGGTCAAGTCGAGAACAAGGTAAATTACCTCAGTCACAATATAGGGGCGATGTCACACCAATTGTACACACACACTAAAGCATTAGGTATTTATTATAAGTTGATCAAAATCGCTATTCTTATGAACAATATGGCCAAAGCGGCACAACCATGAAATGAGACAGTTGTCACATGGGCAGGCAACTCAGTAGACAAATTAGCTTCCTCCAAGTTGCTAATCGAAAAGCGAGGTTACTCTTATAAGGGAATAAGCACAAGTATTAAGAAAAAAATGCAAAGCACTGGCACACAGGCACTTTGCAAATTGTGTTAAGGCATTTCAAGACACAAAGCACACTAAAAAGTCATGAGAAAATACACGCATAAATGTGGAATTTGTTGTCTTTCTTACTTGCCACATAAAGAAATATGTATATAAAATCAGTGGTTTAATACCACAACTCTCAAATATCGGCAAGGCGCACGTTTTCGTAGCACGGCGGACATTTGCAACACTCACTGCTACCTAGAGGGCGAAGCCAGAAGAGCTGACTATCATGTCGCAACCATAGGTACGCTTGCCGTGACAATGAATGTATAGAGAGCAGTAAAAACGCACTCCCAAGGCCAAGGTACCTTTTAATCACAGCCGCGCGCGATTCTCGCCATAGCAGTAAGGATGGGGCCTCAGGAATAAATATATCAATACCTGTAAATAAGTAATTAGTTTATACATTAACCATGTACAAATTCTTTATTGTGCAAAATGTAAAGGACATTGCAATTCATTTTATGCAATCACGTATAGTTAACCAACAACAGCAAAACTAAAAGGAATTGATATACTCAATTAAATAACATGTATTTCTTCAGTCACTGTTCAAGTTAAGTTTACTATAAACTTACGGTGCTATCGCCCACTGTTGTGTTTTAAGAGAGCTTTCACCCCAATCCTCACCCTCTGTTCGATGCTGGGTTACAAAGTACATTTCATTTTTAAGGGGGTAAAAATAATCCCAAAGGAGAGTCGAGCACTACATTCCTCTTCCTATCAAACCAACACGCAAGCTATAGCGACCGATTACTACATTAGGTGCCGGCACAAAAACCACTGTTAGAATGAGCTAATTATTGATTTTTGTTCCAATTTAAAAACACAATTGTCATGTAATTATTATTAGTGAAATCAAGCCAACCTTGTAGAAATCCATGTTAAGAAACAAGCCAACTGTAAATAACGTATTATAATTAGACTGAGCAAAATATACTAAACTAACTTGTAGTCTGGTAACCCAGAACACGAAGTTAATCAAGTTAACTTGTAAATGTATAAATTGAACTATATTCATGTAAATTAGAATAACTATTGTACCTTACAAATGACAAATCAAATAACGCAAAGTGAATAACAAGTGTAACATATGTTTATGCATATTCCAACCACTTGTAAATAACAATTTGACCAGTGCCATGTCAGCACTAAACAAAATGTAACAAAGGTAGTTTCACATTGCCATCGGCTGCCGCTAATGTAACGCAAGTCCGACCCTACATGCCTGACACCACCTTAGGGAGTCGTCGATAGAGAGAGGAGGAGATTTATGACATCCTTCAGTTAAACACAGCTACAAACTAGCAACATGCTTCACAGCAGATTTTTCCGACGTGCTCCACCTCTCAACCGAAGCACGGTTACACTTCTCTAAGGCTCACCTCGACCAGCTGAAACTCTGTTTTTAATAACAGACCTCGTGGGATCGAGCACAAGGTCAGAGGGGTTATATGTAAGCTCAGGGCGTTGGAGGTTCTGGGCGACATCTTACCTGCTGCCACCAGAGGCGCTGCCCATGAGACGCCCAGACGAGGGGACCACAGCCCGAGGTCCGCCATTGACGCCCGACGAGAGCCCGTCGTCGAGAGAGCTGTGCTGCGGCGACGAGACCTTGGGTAAATATTGAATCCCTGATAGGGCGATGTAAGGCACTGTAGGGCGTGGGACTCGCGACGGCCTAAGCTCTTTTAAAGCATTGCTTAGCCTATTCAAATTAAAGCTAATCCAAGCTTGACTTGGAGCATCAGTGCCCTGTTGAGTTATAACTGAATTGAACGACTTGCATATTGAATATTTGTAGAAGATGCTGCCTGTTTGAAGAACCTACTTGAGGCTTAATTGTTATTGTTTTGTAAATTAATAAAAGTAGTATTTTGTTGACGAGTGCTTTATCCTTGAGATACTTTGATCCCCCTAGTTAATACGGGATCCGCTCCCACAGGAGAGGCCACAGCAATTGGTAAGAATTGTAACACAACTAGTTTGCTAGAACATTAGAGATATTTTATTTTACATGCACCAAAAAATAAAATGACTACAACCGTTTTAGCTGACATGAGTGAGACGGACATTTATGTTGAAGTTTTTATTATGTCTTGCATGAATCTTCTGTCTGTCGATAATGAGATGGACTTACCATGAACATAAACTGGAAATATAAAACATAACGTAATTATATCCGGGGTTTGTAAGCTGTTAGCGAAGCTATTATATACACACAAAAAAAACTACATGCCCATTCTTAACCTAAATGTTCTTCGACATTTCTGTTACCCAAGTTCATTATACTTGTTTAATCTTATTCTGAATTGCTATTAAACATTTGTGTTTATGATTTTCAAAAACAAAGTATGAGAAATTCGATTTGTAGTGAATTAGATGCCAAACAAGCCATTATTAATATCTTGTAGTAATTTCTACCCATCTCTCCGTTCTTGTAAGAAAATGATATTTTTACAAGTGTTTAGAGCATGCTTGTAGATTCGTGAAACCGAACTACTTGTAACTATTCAAAAACTCACTTGTAACTTGTAAAAATTGACTTGTAGATACGAGTAAATGCTTGTAGGTTTGTGAAAAATAAATTTTCTACTACTCACGAGTTACAAGTCTTTTCACTTTTAACTTTTAAGCTTGTAGTTTTGTGAAACGGGTCCCAAGAGAGCAATTTAAAACTTATATACTCAAATAAGATATCATATTTTTCATTAACTGTTCTCCTGGAAACATTGCCTTGTCTCTCCTAGACACTATACAGCATAATTTAAGCATGTTTTCATTCATATATATTACTAGTGTCTGGATAAATAACTTGATACACTATCTGTTATTAATGAATTTAATGAATTTAGTTATTAAAGTTGTTTCACATCTTTTGTGCTATTTAGAGTTGTCGGTGTTTTAGAACTGTTACATAATATTTATAAGACACACAGAATACATTAGAATTTACATTTAAACCTAAACCAAAGAGAAATGCAACAATGGATACTTGAAACATGAATGGTAACTTTGTGAAAATCTTGACTCTCAGTCGTGTACAATAATATTCGGATTGTTTTACATTGAAAAATGACTCTCTTCTAAAATAATTTTATATCTTTCTTAATTACACTTCCATTATTTTTGTATTGACAATCAGTCGACATAATAATTAAATGTTGCAGTTACTTCATTGCTCTGCACTGGCTGCATCGTCATTCACTGTCATCCATACTGGTCATAGGATCGGTTGGTGTTGGATTCTGTTTAGAATTAAGGTTGAAATAAAAGGCATGGCGAATTTTTGGTATGAGTTAAGATGTACACAAGACTCTGATATCTTTAACTTTAGCTTCTGCCAGACGTGGACATTGATCATAAGCTGCCTGTAAAACCACGTGTGAGGGACGTCCTCTCTGGCGACTGTGAATATTAATGACCTTGAAATCTTGCTCTCTGTAATCTTTCTTGTAGAAAACGAGTTAAGAGGAATCCTGCCTTACTTCAAGAATTTTTATGTCAGTCCCAGCCTACCTTCTCATTAGACTTATTGATTTCAAAGTTGGATCCGAGCTGATTTGGAAGTCCGAGCTGCTTGTAGTCTTTGATGTCTTTTGTGCAAAGCTCTTTAACAGAGAAAGGATTCTCTTATTTCTTGGTCATCTGTAACACTGGGGTCCACTGAGATTGGGTATAAATTGGGCCACATTCTAACACTCTGTTTGGCTCTCTCTCTATTGTAGCATGCATTGAATCACCCTCATTCTGGGTATGGCCAAAAATCAGGTATTTCTGCTTAATGTTTGGAATAATCAGTGTCATTACAGCATGCATGTAAAGAGAATCTATAGCTTTATTTTTGTTCTCACTAGCTGCGTTATCAGAGTACAGAATTGTTTGCTTGCCTTGGCAATGTTCACCTAAATACATGTACACACAGCTTGCAATCTCATTCACACCAGGGTTTGCAGGAGACTCATTCCAAAAAAAAAAAAAAAAAAAAAATTCACCTTGGCTGCAACATCAAAGACAGTAAATTGAAACAATTCAGCTTTCTTTTGTAGTAAAATGTGGAGATTTCTCCACACAGCACATGTAAAACAGCCTGAAGATCGTAACAAGAGACAATGGTGTTCCCTTCTTTTGCTGCTTGAATTTCGTCTTTTAACTCAATTCTGCTCAATTGTTTATTTAAGTAATTTAGCTCATAAGGTTTTTGAATGTTTTCCTTTTCACCTGGGCTACTGTTTTTGTACTTTTCACAGAATCCACATTGGTCTTTCTTTGGCTTAAAAAATGATCAATTAAATTCATTGTTAAAAATATCTGTGTACATTTTCTGTTTGACACAAGGCAATGATTTAGACATTTGTTCTTGAACATGAATTCTATACATGTCTGGAATTGCCAAGCTTCCATCTAAATATTCCTTCTTTGTCTGTGTTCTCAAATAATGAGATTCGATTTTTGGGGGCTTGCCTATGTGTTGTTTTACTTAATTTTTCATCACATCAGAAACCTCGTGTTTTGTGTGCTTTCCTCTTCTGTCTTTCTCAAGAACCCCACAGTCATTAAAATTTTTCCAACATTTCCTTGTCATTTTGTACTTAAAGTCTTCATAAAAACTGTTTACATACCCTGACTTTCTTTTCACTAATAGTGAAGTAATATGCAATATTATGTCCTCTTTGACTGCCCTGTCCTTTCTCTATACCCAGAGTTCACCTTGGAGGTATTTCCAACAATAAAGGATCGCTGAAGGTCATGATCTCCTAATTCGTAAAAATCTTTGTATGTTTCTACCTGTTTAGTACTCGACATTTTTGTTGAACACTTCAGTTTACATTTTTCAGAGCAAGTACCTTGTACTACACACTCTGGAATTTCCTTGTTCGTTAATGTAGAATAAGCCTTCCCAGTGTTCACTTTAATTTTTTCCACATTCTTTTGCCGCGTTTCTGATTTTCTTCCCTTTTTCTGTCCTTTTTCAGCAAACAATTCTGAATTTCCTCTACAGTTGTTTCTGTTGGTCTTAAAGTCCCATCTTCTTCATTCTGCAAAGTTCCTGGTCCTAATCGAACACGATCACTATGGCCTTCATTTCCTAATGCTTCAACACCTACCTCTTCGGGCATATCTACAATAATGGGGTTTTGAAGTGGTTAGTTTTGCCTGTTTCGCTTTGAAACTGATGCCTTTTCCAAATTATTACTTTCTTAACTTGATGACTCTGCAACATTACCCGGCTCATAATTTACATCTTCATCACTACCATCTACTTCTGAACTACTGCACTGTGGAAAAATTCCCTCATCCAGAACTTCATCAGTTGACAGATTATACCCTTGGGTAAACACAAAACTGTTTCATGTGCAGCTACACGACAGTTCGGAAATAATTCAGAACTAGTATGATTATCACTCTCGGAAATCAATGGCTGTAGTGTAGTAAAAATCTGTTCTTGTCCTACTTCCTGAAACAGAAAAATAAAAGAATAACATGTTTTTTATTCATATATGACTATACATTATTTAACTACTACTGCACACAGCTTGAGCAGGGTCATAACTATGGAAGGGAAGGAAAGGGGTGGGTAAAACCCAAGTTTGTCTTCCTTTGATAAATCCAAAGCTGCAGACCTGCGCTTAGTTAAACATGTGATTGAATTATGAATGTTAGGTTAACCGTACCTCATCTTCTTGTTGTAAATTAGGCTGATCTGAATATTTAAACCTCTGTACTATTTTCAAGGTATGTGATGATAACATTGCAGGCACGTCCATCGTAACACCTTAGTTACATTTTTCTTGAACACACTTCAAAGTATGGGTTTTCCAATCATAGCTTACTAATAAAGAGTGGCATGAGCCATAGACAAAATAACAATGGTATGGAAACATTAGATAGTAACATAGTCACATGTACATTTACGGCCTTCGGTGAAATGTATGAATGGAATTCTGTGAAAGTAATAAGGCCACACTTGCAGATATTGCTATCTTACTCTCTCAATTAAGCTAACTATCCTTAAATGTTATATGGACACAAATACCATCTAGTGGTTAGATTTGTGACTACAGATATGGCAATTTTTATGGAGTATAGATTCAAATGTGGCCTTTTCAATGAACACAAAACCTGGAAATCCTAGATTTTGCAAATGTGGCCGTATTACTCACAGTGTGCAATAAAAGTACCAGAGATTTCACTCAAGGCACTTCACTTCGATGCTCCCCGGTGGGAGGAGCAAATGGCCTTGGATTTAAACCCATTCAGCCAGTGTCAAACCACAGGTATGCAGCATCAACATACATAAGAGAACACAAATATCATCTCCCGATACTGATCCTTAGTCTAAATGCATCTCTTGTTCAGGTGAAGAAAGCCATAGATAAGCTCGAATATCTCCATGTCAAATGTAAAGTAGAGTGGAGAGGTGATAAGGACTAAAAAAGCCACATTGTAGCAGAAAAGCGAGAAAATTGTCTCTGCCCATCATGAGGGGGCACTGAAATAGAATATGATTCATATCTTCGACGTTTGATCCACAGTCGCAGCGGGTGTCTTCACAAAGATAAATATGGTGAAAATGTGCCTTGAAGTTCCCATGATTCAGTCGCAACCTGGAGAGTGTAGTAAAGAACCTGCGACTACCACGATGGGTCGCGGTCAGAACCAAGGTACCCATTAAAGGTGCAATTTGATATGTCCATAAGGGCCATCACTATTAGCCACAAGCCACTGCTGCTCCCACAGTTTTCTCCAGGCTCAGGAGCCCCGCCGTATGACATTTCTCCAGAGGACGAGGTGAGTGACAAGCCAGTTTGGCAATAGAATAGACCATTTCGTTGCCGCTAATACCGAGATGACTAGAAAGCCATGACAGAAAAACATACCGCCTCTTTAGGAAGGAAACACACAATGCATGTTTGATCTGCAGAACAATATCATCGTAGACAGAAGTGCGCAGGCAACAGTGTAAGGCTTGAAAAATGATCCGTGAATCAGTATAAATCCAACATGTCCAATAGTTGCTGGTAGAAGCATAATGTAGCAGAATCGCATAAGAGACAGATTCAATAATTCAGCTAGTAACATAGTGGTTTGGAACTTAAAGGAAGATCACTGGCACTTTACAAAATGTGTTCTAAGGGATGTAAGGCAAGTGAATCCAAAAGTTTATGACATGAATGCATTGTGTAACTCTTGGACTTGATATAATAATTTGTAGCAATGTAAAATTGATACAGGGAATATGGAAGGATGTCTGTTTCGACATGCATAGCTGCTACAGAAGTGGAATGTATCAGACCAAGGCATCTACACAAACAGAAGTTTTGTAACCTTATTAGTGTGGTCGATATAAGCAAACTTACATGTCTCATAAACAGACAGCCATATTAAGGAGAGAGAATCGGGAATTCAACACTGAGTTAGCCAATTGGTCCCCAGCTTGGTTGATGATAGTCACCCCAGGCAGTGTGGTGGGAGTTAAAATCGCCACCAATTACAGCATCATCAGATAGGGAATCAAACAATAAATCCCAATCATGCTTGGTGACAGCATGCCTGGGCAGGACATACAAGGAGTAAATATTCAATTTTTTTTCCCACCCATGTGAACCACACAGCCCACAAGTTCTATATCGGGATGTACAAAATCAATAGACGCTGGAGTAGAGGGAATGCGTTTCGATACAATAACAGCCACACCATGGATATAAGTATATGCATTTCAATAAAAACGATAGCCAGAAAAGACTGCTCATCCATCATCAAATTGAAGGAGTGTCTCTTGAAGGATAATAACGTCAAGGTGGATTGTCGTTGCATAATGTTGCAACTGTTCCTGCTGCTGTGTAAAAGAGCGATAATTCCACTGCAAAATATTAATTTTATGCTGGAGGAAGTGACTGAGAAGCAGTAGCCACAGAAGCTTGATCGTGTAAAATTTGCAGTAAAGCATATATGGCTTGTGCAAGGGGTGATGAGTTATCTTATAGGGCGGCACACTGCACTACTTGAATATCAGCTTCCTGAAGATGCCCAGTCAATGAGCCTACACCTGACGGAGTATCGCCGGAGGCTGATGGAGAGTGTGAGTCATCCAGACGACCATTATCGCAGCAAAGGAGAGTACTGTTGACTGAGGGTATCTTGTCAGGATGAAATTGAGAGTAGTTGATAGCCATAGGCGAGAAAGATTTGGTAGGAGTTGTTCATAGAAGGCCATGCGGGATTTTAATAACATTTCAGATATGCCTCAGTTTATTCTGAGAGGACCCAGAGGTTGCCTTAGACGAGAGTCGTTTGCGCAGAGAGTTAATCATTGCCGAAAAAGTCTTAGCAGTGGAAAATCCAAAATTGCTAGCGGCAGTTGACGGAGCGAGATCGGTAGGCTTGCTTGATTGCTGAATACCCCGAGGAAAAAAATTGGCCATACTGTGAGGCCTGTGGAATAGCGTGACGAAAAGCAGTATCGTGTCATTCCTTGGGATGGGAAGCAGGTGAGAACTGGAGTTTGGCTTGGCAGTAAGATAAATTGTTCATCGCCATGAGATACTTAATGTCCAATTCTTGAGTCCACAGTCCACAGTGGTCTCTATACATGGCACTATGTGGACCTGAACAGTTAGGGCTGTGATAAACTGGGGCAGAGCAATCCATCAGAGAGAGATCTTCGCCACATCGTGGACAAGCAGTTTATTGCTATGGCATATTTGGTCAGAGTGCCCAAAATGACAACATTTAGCACTCCGGATGTCCCTTTGAATTTTGGGTTTCACATAAAAATAATGTTTTTAAATAAGGATAGGATCAGGCAGTAGCAGCCCCCTAGAAATGTATTAGAAATCAGTTTAGTGGGTTTACAAACGACCTGTCCCTCATCAACAAACCTCTTGTTCACGCATTTACTTTTAATTATCTGAAAAGGTGACTCTATGCCTCGCACTATGTCTTCCTCCGAAACATCCAAAGGAATTCCATAGACTAAACCCTGTTTTTGTATCAGTGAATTCGGAATATAAGCTTTTAACGTGTGTTCAGACAATGTGCTGGACGAAACCAAAGCATTCGCAATTGCAGACATTTTTAATAAAACTTTTAGACAATTCGACTCCACCATGAGTATTTCTACAATCTCCTCTTCCATATGAAAAAGCAAGTTAGCCACATTTTTCTTTTGTGCTTCGAAAAAGACGACAAAAGGCCCTGATGATGTTTTCAGATATTTATTCGCAGGAGTAGGCCGAGAAGTGGCTGCATCGTCAACATTGGCAGAAGCAGTGTGTCGTGATTAGTATTCGTACTGGGCAGCAATTTAGGAACATCCTCGGTGGTGCCAGTCGAAGTTGATAGCAACATAGTTTCACTCACCTACATTTTCACTTCGTTGCCTTTGTCCTGCTTGCTCGTGGACATATTGCAGCTATGTTAAGTAACAGACTTACATTATATCATCTTGTGACAACACAAATGTTGCATTACCATCACAAATACATGACAGATGTCTATAATAACAAATATTATCAATATGTCGTAGATATATGCACACACAACTGAGAGGGCCAGTATCGAGAGAGAAACAGCAATCTCTTTCTACCGACTTCAGAATGCCTAATATCACTCAAGGCAAAGAAGCGTAATGCGTATTATTTGCCCAGTGCAAATGCGCCATTATAAAAAAAAATGTGTTCATGGGTTGGCACTACTACATGTGAACAGTTTTCTGTATAACGAAGTGTTTCATTCCCTGCACTGATGAAACTAGTGGCATAGCCACCAGTTGTTGTTCTGTTACTCCATGTGTTTAATGCTGGGCTGAGGAATGGAACAACTTCCATGCTCTATTTTTGGCACATAATTTTAATGTTTTATTTACAAAATGCAATAAATTTACATATACAGTGACAATGAACCTGTAATCCTGTCGTACGATCTGACTGGATAACTTGTTTACAGTTGTCGCATATGTTAACAGCAGGTGATGGTTTGCCTTGAGTAGCCCCTAATTGCGAATAGCCAATTAACCGCCAGTGGACTCTGGAATTAGGATCACACCTACGGGAAGGTTGTTTTTAGATTAAATATTACCAGGATTCGTTGGTTAAGCGGCCATTAAGTGGCCAGCGAAATAATAATAAGTAGTCGAGTCACAGAACATACATATTTTATTCTAAGTTCCTTCTTATGATGAACATGCAAACTTTGACCCATTTTAGCAGGGTGGACGCTACTACAGAAAAAGGCGGCAAAGTGCCTACACGAAAATTATAAGTATTTACATCCCGGACATGTACAAATGGATCGGGCTGTGAGACGGCTCACTCCCCAGGCTAAAGGAAAGAATTTGTTTCTGAAATTACATTAACTACATAAAACTACATGATTGATACAAAGTAATGAAGTGCCCAGGGAGGACACCGACGTATGTTCGTTTCACACGGCACCCCGAGAAGCAATTATCTAACATGGCGGCGGTCTGCCTGCTCCCTGGCTCCAAATCCCACTGCCGTGTCACGTGAATTCAAATTATATAACACACAATAATAAAATGAAATTAAGTGGATGATCATGGCCCTAGATGAAAATGAGACACATAAAACATAACACTTGAAAACTCTGGTGATTAAATGAAAATATAATATATAAAAAAAATAAACATAATACTTACCACATAAGACACTCTAACCTCATATTTATTGGTTACTGCTGTAACGTGCATAGCTCTGTACATGCCGGGAATGGCTTGCATTCATTTCAATAGTGTTTATATTTAATATTGGTACACAAATCAATAAAATAACAGGTTATTACAAATTTAACTCTTAAGAACTATTTATATTTTTCAGGCCTCTTTTGACCACAGGGTTGTTACGCTAAATCATTGTGTGTCCATCGTTCATGAATCATGTAATACACTACTGGCTTTTGCCAGTATTAGTACCATCCATGATACTGTTCGTTTTATAAAAAAAATATTACAATAAATGTGGGCAGGCGCACACAACAAGACAAACCAGAAAACCCTTGCAATAATATTTAATGTGTGTTGTGTCCCAAAATGTGGCTGCGCGATATGTTTACTACAGCACCAGCTGCGCATGTCAGCACACTTGTCAACTACAAATTAAACAACATACATAACAACTCTGTAAATACTCTCAAATAATTAGAGATTCGTAAACACTGGATCGCACAGGCGATAAACTTGCTTGTAAACATTTCACTCTTTCTGCAGTCGTCGCACTGATGCACTAAGTGCGGTGTGCTCTATACCATGTGTTCACATTGAGAACAAACAATAATATTGACTTTCTGAAGGGCGAGAAAATTGCAAGAATAAATTTAACACTAAGACTACAGGAAAAACAATAATAATAAAACAACCAATATGGCCACAAAAGAAACCTAACAAAACTCTAAGTACATATATAAGAGCATGCCTACTCGATGCATACTCATGTGTGCACATGGAACACTGGTTGCACTCACTTGCTCTCATGTGGTGCTGAGACGACTTGGCGGGTTCTTCGAGACTTGGGGAGCGGTCTAGGGGTCAGAGATGTGGCACAAGCTAATGTAAAAGGACATAATAAAATGAATCGAATATGAAATTTTTAACAGCCACCATGAGTATATATTAACCTCAAAGTCGTACACACAGCAGATGAACATTTCGCAGGTTGGCATTCCTACCTGTTTTATTTTCAGCTAGGTATGTTTGCTTGGGTTCTGTTTATATTATTTTAATGGAAAAAATGGAAATCATTGTTTGATAAAGGGAGTGGAGTGGGACACTTTAGATTACCATCTTTTGTGAGACGGCATTGTTCTGATGTTTTGATGGAGCAGTGGAAAATTTTGCTCACATGGAAATAACATTTAAATTATTGTAACGTCGATAATTTTAACTTCAATGAAAAAACAAAATGCGATACATACATAATTTTTTGTATTCATATAGATGCAACAATACACACACACACACACACTTTGGCCGATGTTAACCTTACACTCATTGAATTCACAATATAGGCAGAGAAACAAATACTATTTCTACACTAAACCAATTTGTTGAAAGTGCATTTCAATAATTATAGCAACAGTTCACAAATACATTATTTATAAAACACGCAAACCAACTGTTAGTTAAATTCGAAATATTTAAAAACGTATTTTCCTATGGAAATCCTTACAAGTTTACTTAACCAAAACACATTCGTTGATCATTAGCATTACATAAGTTAGTTGCAAAATAATTCAGTAAAATTAGTATTGTGCACATTTCCTAATACAAACAACCTTGCCTGTGGTCACCACCGATGCTAAACTCCAAATACGCACATTTCTGGCGTTTTCCCACCACTGTGACATCAGCACATGAAGCATTTGTGCTTTTTCCTCATGCAGGTTTTGCGTGAGATTGGCCGGAATTAGAGTGATGGAGGAGGTGCACCAATGTGCCTGTGATAAGGGATTGGCACCACTTCGCTGCGCATATTCACATTGTGAAGGTGATGGAACACAGCCTAACATTTCAATAGTCTAATTCCGCCCATTTTAATAAAAATGTGTTCAATATTCTAATTTACAATATTTAGAATTACATATAAAATTAAACGGCCATGGTGAGCTGTCAAGTGTCGGTACACAAATGCCAAATCTTTGCTAAAACATTTAACTAGCTCACATCATCGACTATGCATGCAGGGGGTGGCTATGTCCTATACCATGCAGTGTTATCAAGTGAAGCCAGTTTATAGCGTGGAGTTAGGAGGTTGTTTTATGGTAAAAAATAAAGGTCACATGACCAACAGTAGTCAGAAACATTGTATCGGCCAATCTTTCACATGTATTTCGATGAGTATTAAAACCGACATAAATTAATATACAACCTTTTTTGACCTAAACAATAATATGCGTAAAGCGTGACTGTGTTTGTTTCAGATAACTAGATATAAATTTCGCCATTAAATATGTAAAGTTATCAATTATTTACATTTAAATGGAATTGTTGTATACGGTGTTTTTGTTGATTTACTTCCCTTTCCATATATATATATATATATATATATATATATATATATATATATATATATATATATATATATATATATATATGAGAATAATTTTCTGACTATAGGAGCATTTCAAAGTTATGATAAAACTTTAACCGTACTAAAATCGAGTAAAATACGCCATTGAAGTCTCCTGCGAGTGTGTTACAAGTGAAGTAGCCATGTGGGAGTGAGAAAACTTTTGTTTACATTGAAATTGAACAGCCTTGTGTATGCTATATGAACACACTAGTTGTTCTGAATGTTCTCTAAATTGGTGTTATTCTTGCGTTTGTGAAATGTGAATTTGGCATATAAACACGCCTTAAAACTATAATCTATTTTTTATTTATTCGGCGACCAACGAAAAGTAATATTAATGTATGAAATTGCGTACGAGCTGAGCCATGCGATTGCAATGTTTAGTGTACATGTATACGCCGTGGATACATTCGTGAAAGATATCGCACAATTATTGCCTTTACAGGGATATTTTTATCTGCATAAGTTTGTAAATTAACAATTGCAGCGTGTTTAGATTTTGCAAGTGTGGTTGTGATTACTAATGTGCCGTGAATTTAAGATCTAACCTGTAAGTTGTGGACTCGTTAGAGGTAGAGGCACTTTTGTAAAACTGCAGTTACATATTTTACTAAATGCCGATTTGCTATTTCAGTGTATGAGTTTATGGAATTCATTTGTTAGTAATGGCAAATCATCTCGTAAACCAATACAAAGCTACACCTTATAAAAGCTCTAATGTTCAATTTTTTCTCCCCAAGTCACCAGAGTTGCAGTGACGAACAAGAAATAAGTTGTTCATCAATACAAGAATATAGGCCTACAACCAAATCAGTTCTCATATTTTTAATAGTTACTGAATGTAGTCTTCATGATTTGCAATTTCTATGGTATTTCGAACTCACTCCATGCAATTTCTGGGGTGACGCAATAAAGACAATTTGACAGTTTTCTTCCCTGTATTCCCTTCATTGTGTTCTTGGTTTATCATTCTCTAATGAGCCTGCTGTCGACAAGATGTTAAGTTAAATAAATAAAGTTTACTTGTGCATTTAGATGGTTATGTATTTTATGGTAGGCTGTAACCATTGCAGTAAATGTTTATACATTTTATCATTTTCCAAAGGTAGTCAAAATAAAGAAAACTTAAAGTCAATCTTTTCCTATAACTAAACCATCTGCAAAATAGAAAAATATGGCATTATATTCTTTAAACTCAATTTGACCCTTCTTAATGATTTTTCTAATTCTATGTTGAGGGCAACTAATTGGACATAAGCTTAGTCTAATATTGATGATAAATCATGGGTATTTAGATAAAAATGTAAATTTTTTTAAAAGCCTACTTGAAAATGGAAAATGGGATGATGTTTACAGAACAACCACGGACACTGCGAAACAACCACAAACCAAATTTTCTACAACCACCACGAACAACATTTCCGAAACAACCACGAACAACCTCTTCACAACAAACGGAACCAAGCATTGCCTGGAACAGTTTTATTAATACATTTCTCTGTCATTTTAATAATGCATTTCCACTCAAATCTGTAAAATGTATCAGTAGCCCGAAAATAAAATTGATTAGTAAAGGTCTGGCAGTTTCAGGACAGAGGTTAAAAACAGTGAGTCAAATGCTAAGAACCCAGGGGAAAAACAAAAATTATACTGCGACCAATACGAAAAATTATATAAGAAGTTACTTGGAGTAGCAAAGCAGAAATACAATGGGGAAAAAATAGCCTCCTCCTCAAATAAAACAAAAGCAATGTGGAACATTATTAATAATGAATTGAAACCTAGGCAATGACATGTTAACCTTTCCTTGAAAGTTGATGGTATCAAAATCGAAAATAGCAAGGACATAACACTAATAGTTTTAATGACTATTTCACAAACATCCCACTAAGATTGCAAAATCAACACAGAGCTGCAAATATTAGTCCTGCACACATACCCCAAAGACTTAACAATTGGAATGCTACACACTGTTTTTCACACCTCTCTCTGAAGAAGGCATCATAAATGTAATAAAAAATTTCAAAAGTAAAATTTCCTGTGGAATAGATGAGGTACCTATGACTCTGCTAACAAATGTGTCCTTATTTAATAAAACTGCATTTGACTTACATTTTCAATGAATGTCTTGCCCCTGGGAATTTTCCTTACAGACTCAAATATGCAAAAGTATTACCAATACATAAAAAAAGTGACAAGGCATTGATGGATAACTATAGGTCTATTGATATTCTTACACCCTTTTAAAACTTTTTAGAGAAATTGATTGCAAATAAACTGACACAATTCTTAATATGAAACAAGGTTATTTCATTGTATCAGTATGGCTTTGTAGAAGGCTGATCTATAGAACAAGCTATTGACAGTTTAAATGAAAAAAATATTATCTTCTTTTTAAATGACAATTCTCAACAGGTATATTCACAGATCTTTCAAGATATTTTGATTGTGTCGACCACAATATTTTATTGCAAAAACTTTAATAGTGTGGAGTAAGAGGTGTAACCAAAAATATGTTTAAATCATATCTTGAAGACAGAAAACAGATCACCTCCATAAGATATTATGACAAAAATCACATTACAGATGTTATGTGCAATGCCAGAACTAATCGAGTAGGAGCGCCACAGGGATCAATACTGGGACCAATTTTATTCTTAATATTTATTAATGATTTTACAGAACAAATAACCAATGGCTCAGCTATAATGTTTGTGGATGACACAAACATTTTGGTAACTAGTTCAAATAATGCTGTTCTTGAAGAACATATGAAACAAACAGTGACTGAGATGTCCAGTTGCTTCCAGTCTAATAAATTAATACCTATTAAATGTAAACAAATATGTGCTCATGAATTTCATGGAAAGAAATAAACATACAATGCAGGATGAAAGATGCACAACAATAGAAGAAGACGGGTTACAGACAGTAAATAGTACTAAATTTCTAGGGCTCATTGTAGACAGTAATTTGACATGGAATGAGCATGTTGATAGTGTCTGTAAAAAAATTGAGTTCAATGTGTTTTACGGTACATGCCTTAAAAAAGATTTGTAATAATAATACAATACTTGCATACTATTTCTCAAATATTCAGACCATAATGAATTATGGAATCATATTTTGGGATAAATTGACGAAATGGAAAAAGGCTTTTAGATTACAGAAGAAAATAGTGAGATTAATAAGTAATGAGAAAAAAAAAACAGTGTATGCCGCTATTTATAACTAACAAAATTCTCAAGCTTCCATTTATGTATATGTACCATAGTATTCTCTTTTTACATGGAAAACATTGAAATAGTGATATACACTATTACTGCACCAGACAAGCTAATCATCTTCACCTATTTTCCTACAGAACCTCAAAATTTACATCAAATCCATACTGTGCTGGGGCAACACTAATAAATAACCTTCCCAGTCATTTTAAGGAAATTAATAGTTTACAGAAATTAAAAGGGCTGCTATATTATACTTTTAAAAAAGGCCTTCTATTCTGTAGAAGAATACTTACATAAAGATAAATTTCTATAACGCAGAACAAGACTGATATAAGGAGACTTCATGTAATACCTTGTGTTTCAATCTAGTGTAGACTTTACATATTTATACTTTAATATCCATCTGTACATGAATTGTAACAACTTGTACTGCAACCAAATGTAGTCTTAACATGTTTGTAGAGCGGCTAGAATTAATAAGTGGTAAATTATATTATTTATCTGTTATATATTTTTATGTTAAAGTAATTGTGTTCAAATATCCATATTGCATAACAAAAATTAAAAAAATATAAAATTGACAAGTACTTTCCAAAGTGTATTGGATGTATATGGGATCCAAAAAAAGTGTGCTTCGTGAAACAGTGAATACTGTAGCCGCTACACCATCATGGCCTCCATCATCAAAGACAAGAGGAGTTGAGAGACGTTTGTTGGTTTGTAACAACCAAGGTATTGAGAGCCAATGAGGGTGAAATATGGCAGATATGGAGCAGCACTGAAATTCAATGGTGGGCGGAAATGGGAAAACCTCGAGAAAACATGCAAGCCAGCAGCATCAATCAGCACAATTACTGTATGTGAAAATCTGTGAGTAGCCTCACAGGGAAACCAATATGCATCACATTGGTGGAAGGCAAGCATCCTACCACTATACCCACCGACACCCCCCCCCCCCCAATTCAACTAGGAAAGGAAGCAGAAGATTCTCATTTCTTAAGCAATAATGTTTTTCTTAGAGAAGTGTTTGTTTGTCAAGTTTCTGTAGCGTGGTTCTGAGATTGAAACTGTATTGTTTTTAATGTATCCAGAGGATAATTTCACACTAAAATTATAATTGTACAAGTTGGTAGGTAACCACTTTGGCAGTGGTTAGTACATGTGCACTTGTTATCAATATAATTGCGGTGCATGCGTCTTTCACCCATTATAGTTCAACAATGTATCCTAATCTAATAAAACTACCCAAAGTAACCTAAAATGTGGGCGAATAAGTTTTCATACATTTTAAACCTAACGATAGGGTGGTTCCTTTATTTTCCCCAAAAGTTTATTTATAGAAATAATATAGTTTTCTCTCCCAATGTGAAATTTTTTAACATGTTGGGCTGAATTACAATTGTGGCTACTGACTGACTAAATCCTATGCTACAATCACCGTAGCATTCCCGTAAAAAAATAACAGTGGAGTTACCATGGAAGTATGAAAATGAACTAGCTACAGCAGCAGTAACAAAACTGTTATGCGTCTAATGAGAAAGGAGCACAAAAAAAAAAAGACAGACTGTACATGTAGCGTGGATATTTTCAAACAGTGTGTTGGCTAACCTGATATTTATTTTTGTTAATCTACTTGTGATGAAAAAAGTTTCGCGGGAATCATGTTTCGGGATATTTAAAGTGTGGTATACATATTAATAATTATGTTGACTTTTTAAATAAATGGAAATCTGAACTCTACCACAAAATTCATTTAATAACAATGTTCTTGTTATAAGCCTACATTGCACTGACACTCGTGGTTGGAAATGTTGTCTTGTGATTGGCCAACGTAGAACTTGGCGTAAAAGAATTGAAAATATCCAATCCTCTTAACGTCTCTACCGCGAGCAAGGCGCCATCTTACGCCATTATAATGTGTTGTAGCTGGTGACATATACATGTGTGGATTCAATTTTTTTTGTTAATTCCTATGATGACTGCAAGCCGGCGTTTAAGCCCTTTGTACTAAATTGCACTTTTGGAGAAAGATGTAACACAATTTTTGTAGATATAGGTAATAAAATTATCCATAAATGTTCCCTGTACCTCCCCCCTTTTTTTCTTCTGAAAAATTTCCGAAATAGATTGTCCAGTGCAGAAAATTCAGTAAAAATTTTAATTTTTTTTTATTATGTACCAAGGATAACTTAACCCTGTCCAACATTGTAGATACAAGAAACAAAATTGTACCCTACTATAAGGGTTAAATAAGTATAAAACTGCATCATAACAGATAATTAATGTAATGTAAAAAGAGGGAATAAATAAAATGGGATTTGAATTTATTTACCAGAAACCACTTACTATATTGACATTAAATATGTATAAAGGGGATGAAGTCATTTTGGAAACAAACCTCTCGAGTCATTGTTAGAGTTAGGAATTTAAATATAAATGCCAGCAAATAATTACTTATTCGTGGCTCAGGAACACATGAACTTTGCCTTCCAGAAATTCAGTTAGGCTGCTGGTCCACCTACACTACAATGCACAATGGTAGCACACTTGTAATACTTTATTAAGAAAATAGTTTTCCATAAATCCTGATATATAAGCACTATATCTAAAACATGTGTTTATTGTCGCACATAACCCAATATGGTATGAGGTACACACACTCACGATTGATAGTTTTATGAGGAAATTATTTGATAGCACAACTAACACAAGTCAATAATAAACTAGTAAAACATCACACGTGAATTGTAATACATATTTATTTATTCATCAGCTTCTTTGTTCAACACAAAATCCTTTTAATGTAACCTTTCTCTCAATGTCATTCTAATGAAAACACAATGTTTTTGGTTACACAATGTTTTTGGTTACTGTCAAGATGGCGGCCAGAGTCCATTGGAAAACTGCCTCTCTCCAGCGGATTCGCCTTTGTCACAACATGCCATCTCCTGTATACTCCTAACTCCATATATGCATGGCAATACAAATGTAATGCTCACATCACCATTAACATCGTGAAAAGAAATGTGGATTTATATAAATCTTTGTACTTCAGTCTCTACAATTGGATCAATATAAATATGTTTTTATTTTCAATTATGTTGAAAAATGTTTATAAACCGATAAGCAGTTTATATACATTATATCAATAGATTGAAATAATTTTTCGCTTTTATATTGCCGATGTTGCACTGGGAAAATAAACAAAATCGAAATGGAAATAAAATAAGCATTATGTTTATAAAGGTGGGTTTACCATTAATGACTGAAGAATAAAGAATTGCACTTAATCAATAAGCACACAAAAATGAACAATAAGAATATTTGCAATTTATGATTGAATTCGCAAATGTCAAGTATAGCCAATCAAAATCGTGGGTGACTTAAGCAACCGAAATTACCTGAAAAATTGACAATTTACATATATTTAATTATTTGTGGTAACTGCTTGTTTAATCATTAAAAAAAAAACTCATGAGAACTTATAGAAGGGGAAGCCAGATGCCAACATTAGGCATTTGCATCATTATATCTGAAAAGGTTAATTAGAGCGAATTCAATAACCTCATCCACGAAAGAAAACATGACCATGAAGTATTCTTTAAATTCAGAGGATACTATCTCTCGATTAAAATGATTACTTTCATGCGATTTTTCACAATGGGACATAACCTAAATATAAGTTGTAAATACATTTTCCCACCAATAACAATTGTCGCTGTGCTCTGATTGGCTACTTCGTCTTGACTTGTACTTAAGATATAAAATATTATGATCTCTTATGTCAGGCCAAGAATGCACACGAGCCATCACAACTTGCACACAACAGTCATAAACTAATGCCTTTGAACACATTGATTCATATCATAAGCACACGGCACACATATTCTGTTAAGTCAATCGTAAACCCACCTTTTCTTCTATCCAGTGTCTGGTAGGTGTTGAAGTCAAAGACTAAAGATGAGGTAGACCGATTATTTGTCTTTTGTGCATGTACCCAACATTGAACTACCCCAAAAGGAACACAACTGTTAAAAGGACATGGTCAACAGTGATGAAAGGGTAGTTTATATCTTAATATTTAAATGACAATCACTACTACATGAATAAAATACTTTTACTAGTTATAATTTAATCAAATTGTATTACAAATTGGTTAGAGGCAGTAAATATACATCTCAAAACCTTTGTTTACAAATCAATTTTTTAAACTAAAATCCAAACCATGTGGTTTTTGCTGGACATGTTGGCAGAAAAGCAGTTAAATATTGGGGCATGGCATTCGGTTGTGCGCAGCCAGCAAGATCGGTCTACCTCATCTTTAGTCTATGGTTGAAGAAAGGCATGCATACCGTGGCAATACCATAGACTAAAGATGAGGTCATAGATAAATAAGGTGTTACTAGATCCATGGAGTTAGGAGTATACATGTGATGGCATATTGTGACGTAGGTGAAGCTGCTGGAGTTAGGTGGTTTTACTATGGACTCTAGCCGCCATCTTGAATGCAGTGTTTACCAGGGGGTTTTCACAAGATATATTGTGGCTTCATTCCACTTGGTACTGAAAGCACTGACAAGAATCATACCAAAACGAACGCCATCAGTAAAATTTCGCACTCCAGTAGCACTCAGTACTGAAACCAGGTGGAACAATCGTCAGCAGTTTTCAGTAGGATCAATGACATCTGCTATATGTAATAAAGCAATGATAGGCTTAAATATGTTGTAAACAGGGATGGATATTTTTACTTTTCATTTTCGTCTGATTCAGACTCATCAATTTATGATGAGATCAAAAAATTTGAAAGCATACTTTCCACCTGCAACTTCTGAATATAACAACAACGTAACTTGCTCATTATAAATCGCCACCATGTTGTGTCGTCTACTTTTACTGAGACTGCCTGACCTTCTGCACATCAGTGGTTTCAGCCAGAAATATATTATCTAACCCAAATGCCCTGGCACCATTCCTCTGTTACTGATCAGTGGAATCAGTAACTAAAGGAATGCTCGTCAGTACTAGTAAGCTCTTTCAGTGCCAAGTAGGAAGTAGCTCGGGTTTGATACATGTTGTAGTTCATTCCACAGCTATGTGAGCACCATAGCCAATTTTTTCTAACATTTGCAACCAATCAGAACATAGGAAAAATTCAAACCCGTTTTCATGAGCATTCGCCATATTGTTTGTTTAGGACAGTGGTGTGAAGATTGAAAATTATTGTTATACTTAAGTTGTATCCACCAATTTGTTAAACAACTGTAGGGTCTGGGTTTTGAGATGTCGAAGTGTTGCGTTCCGAGGTGTAATTTCGTGCCTGTAACTGTTAGAAATTTTTTTCCTATATATGAGGAACATGACTTCAGAATTATCCAAAATTGGATAATGTGGATGATTTGAAAATCTCAGTGACCACTTTGTGTGTGACTCACATTTTACCGAAGTTTGCTGTAGCCCAGGAACAAAGAGGTTAAATAGAGGATCTTTGCCTACATGTGTCTTGTCAGTTAACGCACATCTATAATTGTGTGGATGCTAGAATTACACATTACAATAAAGGCCGGGCTACAATTGATTTAGCACAGAAAACAGCACAGGAACAGAAAGTACAATGCATGTATTAGCATGACACTCGCTAAAGTCATGCACAGCACACACACAGAAAAACAGCACAAAGGGAAGCACACAGAAAATAGGGCTATATCCTATATTTTCCCATGTGTGTTCGCAGTGCGTGATCAATCAGAATGCCGATACTAATGAGTTCATGTGACTATGAAAATGGCTACAAAAGTCTTTAATTTGACTAGTCCTTGAAGAGTTTTGCCCCATATAAATCTATGTTTGTTTTGATTCAAATTGTTATCGTACACGCAATGTATGTTAAAAAGAACAGTACAACATATTACATTTCTACAAATTACGACTCGAGCAGCAAAGTAAAGAGATGTCAACAGTATATTTTTCATTCCAATGTGACCAACATACACACATGCAATTTACCGAGCATTGTTTCCTTTCATTTTCATGATAGTTTTCTTTAAACATCTGTTGTTTCTGTGCATGTGATTTTTTTTATTTTAGCTTAGAGATTCGAGCTGTTAATGTGTTGTGTGCTACCACACTGGTTGTGGATGTGCTAAATGAATTGTAGCCCAGTCTTCAGTCCTGAATCCCTGAATCCTATACACTCTGGATACAACCAACATTAAATGTTGCCATGATGCTAAACATAAAACACAATAATGTAGAAGTTGGACAAACGAGTGAAAATAAATGTTACATATAATTGGCAACAGATAGCACCACTATCGCCATACATATCTAAATATCTAATTTGTTAATGTTTTACGAAATCAATATACAAATAACGCAAAATGCATTAAAAAATAATGAAATGTACATATTAAATCTGCAGAATCTCTTATTTTACAAAACGTTATTTTTAATTTTCAAACACAAACAAAAATATTTGTTTATATACACCCACATTCTTTTTATTTTTATTCCTATTAACGTCGATTGTAGACATGCCAGTTTTCTTATGGCGGCATTTAGCATTGAACTTCTTGTGTTAACACGATTGTTTTACATGTTAGTGTTGTGATTTCTATGTGTATATTTATTTTTGCCAAGTGTCATGTCATAGTATTTTATTCTTCTGTGTGCCCTGTACCTAATGTAAATACAAGACAAATTGTCTCTTTTATGTTCTGTAATATTATTAGTTCATTTTAGTGCCATATCATTTATTGTTTATTTCCTGAAAGGTTTGACAGTCCTTGCTCTCGAAGCACCATCTTGTCTGATTTTCAAATGGCCACCTGCAAGGCAACTGTTTTATGTGTCTTGTACCATAATATTCCTAGTAATTACTTATGTAGTGTTTGTACCCATTTACAGTACATAATATTTTTATAATTTTTAATTATGTGAAATCAGTACAAGACAGTACCAGACAGTACGAAAGTACTAACCTTTTGGCTTGTGTTCCACAAAGTTGCACCGAAGTGAACCGGTTTACACAACCACATGGCCAAATCACCACTAAAAATATAAATATATCTTAACAGTGTTTGTTAATAACCTAATATGAACTCATGTATTTTGACAGAGATAAAATACATACAGGCATAATACACTTTATTGGGGAAAGGCCCTAAAGAGTCATCACTACGTTTTTACAAGTGAATCAAGTGAGGTTATGTTGCCACGACAAAGCGGAAAGGTTGAACGGGAATATTTATTGTTATAATTGTAATGTGTGTATTTTTGTTTTATTAAGAAGGGTTTACTACGATGTTCATTTCACTGGCATTGCAGTGCTCATATAATTTCATTTCATTAAATATACTTTGCACGAATCATGTCACGTGATCACATAGGCGGGAGTCTCGGCCAACAAGCAAGCTCCGTGCCAATCAGAGAGTAATAGCACCCTAGACCTCGTGAGACAACCACCACGTCGCGGTGCTCCATGCACATCAACTTTGTTTTCTACTCAACATCTAATTCTGTATTGTTAATTTAGTTTGCTGGAACATTGTTGTTTTTCTAACATGGAGTAATTGGTCACTCACACCTCGGTCTGTATTTTACATGGCAGAAGTGTAATGTTTTTCTCTTAAACCATGTAGCCCCTACAGCCATTTTACAGTATTAGAGCGCACCTGGCTATAACGGCTTTGTAACGAATATAAGTGCCCCACTGGGGAAGTAACTAAAATAAAATATTGGAACATGAGATGCTGAGGTTTTTATTATAAATAACTGCCTCATAGTTACTTAACCCATTAAGGACTGTTTTTTTTGTTCAAATTTACATACATAAGTAAATAACAATTTATATGTCTTCTTCAGTTGTCAGTTTTCTTGTCTCACTCACAGTTTACAATATAATTGGTGGGCATCAAATTACCCATTGTGAGTGAAGCAATCATGTAGTGCCTGAAGTGCAAAAGTCACACTTTTTCAATTTGAAATCTTCTCATAAGATTATTGGTAGTCTGTAATATAATGCAATTTGCTTTTGCTGCAACCCTCATCTATATACTTCATTTTACAACCCCTACAAGAATTTTCTTCCATTATTTTTGAGGATTTTGCTAACTGAGATAACATAAAAGGCAGACAAAGTCACTTTATTGGACTCACAATACGTATACAAAATTCAAATGCTTTTGTAGTCTAATAGAAATTAAAAAGAAAAAACATTTATCAATAAACATAACAAAAATACATGTTTAAAGCTTCAAGTTAGCCCATACAGTTTGAATTCAAACCGGATTTTACTTATTTGTTTTGGAAATCTTCAAAACAGTGAATGTGCATTGGTACATTGCATTTTCTACAGGCTACAGGAGTTTTGTTTCTACAGCAATGTGCACATTTGCGACAACAGTTTCCATTGGAAGTGATGTAAACACCATTAGATGTTCGTACCAGATTTGAGTCTCTGTCACAATATCGCATTAGGCCTGGTCACAATGCTGCCTATCCATAAATCCCAAACAATTCCCTAACATATTGCCACCAAAAACTCATCTTATCTAGTGTCAGTTCCTTGCTTCTGGCAAGTGTTCATGCATTAGTCATACACACATCAAACCACCAGAATGCAATTGGTATATATCATTTATTCCCATGGATACCAATGCGGTAATTGGAAATGTTATTGTTGAGCAAATCGACCCCTCCCATGAAATTGTTATATTTGTGAATGACATTTGGCTGTGTGACTTGCAATGACTTCTTTTTGTTGGAGCTGTACTGGTTAGCATATTGAACTGGCTGCACTCCATGTTCATTATATAATGTGTACACCCCGTTGTTGTCCCTCCAAGCCACAGCTGAAATTCCCTTATTATCTTCAGTATAAAGTACATAAGATCCCCTTTCACATTTCTGCATTACCTTCTTGTCTGCAATAGGACACTTCGCCGTTCTGTTTATTCTAGCTGTTCCTGTTCCATTCATGCTCTTTACAGATAAGCAGCATATGAGCTTAGTGTTGGTAAAAAAAATTGTCCAAATAGAAGGACTGAATCCCTTGGAACTATGTTGCTAGAAAGTCGCAAAAATTTAAACTACAGACTCTCCAAGGCCATGGTCACCAGGCCTCGTACCATTGGGATTTTACCCTCGATATAATTCTGCAGCAAAGCAACATCCAGAGCTCTGTGCCATAACCCAAGACTTGAAACCAACCTGTACAAGTTTCAATCGCAAAAATAGTTTGCACCCATGTCTACCGAAATAAGGAATCATCATAGCCTCAAGAGAAATATTCTTACAATCAGAGCATTTGCAATGAATTATTGAGCAAATCCATTAGGGGTCTGATTTTACCCATTTTATCTCTGCCATCAAGTTCCTCATTGTTGTAAAAGTGTAAGAATTTAGTAATTTACTCAAATCTATTCCTACTCATTGCATTTGAAACAATTATGTTTCGCATGTAGTCTGCAGTTTCCCAAAATATTGTTTTCATGGAAGAATGACATCCACTGAGGTAAAGAATGCCAATGAAATCATAAATTTCTTCAATGGACAAAGCATAGCTCGGATTATGGTCCTGAGTGGCATATAATACAACATATTTCACTATTTCACCCATAATTTCATCTGTCAAAAAGTGCAAAGAAAATCCAAACGATGATTTTCTGATGACAGATGTGCAGCATCAAAATTAGTCATACGTGGCATACTTGACACTGTTGGGGCTGCAGTTAAATCTTCTTTACTCCACCTGAAATTTGCAAAGTTCTATATGAGATATTACTCTTTTTCTTGTTGGAGGTTCCTCATCTGACTTGTCATCTGGCTCGTCGGCATCTGACTGCATAGGCGAATGTTCTGTTTAATTTCATCTGCAGTATGGATTTCAGCCAAAGCGTTAAGTTTTTTAGGTGGTAGAACAACAGAGTTGTTGCAGCTTTCGTCTCCAGAATCGTCATCAGATGATCCATCATCCAGGAGGAAGATGGTGACATCAGCAGGCCCGCGCCCAGTGATCAATTCATCGTGAGGAAGGTTTTCAAAGTAGTCCAAAGCATCTGCAAGGGAAAGTAACTCCTGCCTGAAAGAAACAAAAACAAGAATATGTAATTAAAATATAAGATATTAGTATATATTCGTATTTCTATTCAATATTTACTAAACAAAAAATAAAATCCTTGTATTGAGAATACAATAGAAACAAATTAGGTGAAAAAAATACAATTTCTTGAAAGAAAAAAAATTCGCCATCATGGGCATATGGCATAAGAACCAGAGGTTTATAAGCCCTCAAAATTTACTTTGCTTGTCTGGGTAGCAAAATGTGAGAGTTATTTATGATGTACAGTATTTATATCAGTATCAGGACACATGTCTAAGCTCAGCCCCAAAGGGGCATTTTGATGCCTATTTTGTGTTCAGCGTGCCAGAAAATCATTACTGATGTAAATATTATGAAAGTATTGCCTCACATTCACTGGTAGTTCTCTACTCTTAATATAAGAATAAATACATTTCAGAATAATTACAATTACGTAACTAAAACTGACTGTTTTCGTGGTGCATGTGTTGGCTTGGAAGAGAGCTTGTATACAAAGTATATCAATCAGGCGAACAGAGATAGCGCAGGTGCAGAAAATTCTACAATTTGTAGCGCAAACCTTAACCACGCACAACACAGCCTTGCAGGTAGTTGGTAATCGATTAAAAAATTATTGCGATTGTTTTAAAGAAAAGGACATCAAAATGCCCATTGGTACTTAAAGGATTAACCTGATTCGAAATATTTGTTTTTTTCTACGTGAAAATAAATGGCGCTGGGTAGCCAGAATAATCCTCCGGGAGTGAGCTGGTGTATAAGGGAGGCTGATAACCCTTACTTGGTAAGGCAATACTGGATTTAGTGTGATTGGCGACAATATCATCGATACTGGTAACAATCATCAAGAGGTCGGCCATGGGGAGGGCCAATGGTCGTCGGCCATCACGAGCCAAGAGAGAGAGAGAGAGAGAGAGTGTGTCTCCAGCAAGATTAACATTATGTTCTACCCAATACTGAGAACTGGTGCCCACCAGAGAAATCCCACATCTATCAGTTCCTATCCACATAACCTTCATTACCCCATGGTCCAGCCTGGTAGGGACATCAATTGGCTATCCCGAAATAGGAGCTAGTGAAGGTGAACCACTTTCCTCAACTAGTGGCCTATCATTTCCCACCAAATATTCCAGTAACTGTCTACTGCAATTTCATCCTAATTTACCAACTATGTAGCCTGCTCCCGATAACTTAAATTTTGTATCACCATCCTGTATACCACATGCAACCATGTGGGTATACATAATCCATTTCCTTTGAGCTTTGCTCACTATTCCTGCTACTGTCGGTGTTCCCGACCGCCTCAACAAGCAAGAGGGCTCAGAGCAACATTAAAATACTACAAAGAAATCAAGGATAAGGAAAAGTGTAAAATTGTACCAAAAATATTATTGTCCCCCAGCCATCTTGAAGCAGATCGCCTCGTCATCGCACACCTGGTTTGTTGATGTTGATCAGCCATCTTGGACATGTGCCATGGGGAAGTCACCCACTGCCACCCCCTCCATCCATGCCACATTTTGCCGGCAGGACCACCCCTACTGTGCAGTGCACGTGGTTGTTAGCCACGAGCCGTAGAAATGTGGTCCCGCAGAAGAAAACATGTTGCTGTCACTGCATCAACCGCACCGCGTGACAAAGGACGGTTCGACCTTCGGAGCACAAATGATAAACTTGTTTCCTTGTGTGCCGGATTCCTACGAGCCACTGTGTCATCCAATCCATCCTCATTCGGATGGGGTAGCGACAATGCATGCATTTGCAAGGATCCAACTGCCATACAATGGATGTGGCAAGAGATTGAATCAGTAAATCAGGAACTTTGTAATAGTGTGATAACTCACATCAGTTTGGGGAAAACGGAAGATATAAGCAACCTATGATTAAAACCACTGCAAGCCAAGGGATTTATCAACCCAGCATACCCACTAGTCTTATGTACATGTCCATTAGTAGTCCTGGACATAGAACCAGCAAGGTCACAATTACGGAGAACTCTGAGGAAATGTGCACACTACAATTGGTGCGATGGAAATGGTACAGCCACAGGAAGGAACACAAACAACAACAACTGTGCCCGCTGTGTACTGGAAGAGCCAAGTCCGGAGCCAGTACAACAAACATGCGCACTGACTGGATAAAGTGTAGGCAAGATGTACCTTACACCGATGTAGTATCGATGTGAAAATCAGCAGGAGATACTGTGCAATATAATGGACGAACACCCATTCCGTGCCCTACAACTGGTATTACCCTGTCTGTCTTCACATTCAACCCCGTTCCTGAGAGAAGCGCCGATGGCAACCCACTCCGCACCTCCAGTAACTGCAACAGAGTACGTGAGCAGGCATCAATGCTGCCAACCACACTTAGTAAACCCAGCCAGATTTCACTTGCTACCGACCTATGCAGGTACAGCCAGCGAGGACTCCAGAGTGTTCATACAAGATTGCGAATGTCGATTAAGAAGATACAGGGTCGATCTGGAGGATTGGCCTCATTGCAAAGACCTGGTGGAGTGGTATAACCCACTACAGACTGACATGGGAAGAGTTCAGGTAAAATCTAAAGTGCAGGTTTGCTACCACATTCACGTCCTTATGAGCACACAACCAGACGATCATGCGAGAACAAGCCAACGAACCACTGTACGATTTCGCGACCAGTTAGATTAACCTCATACACACCTACCACTCGGAACTGTCACTACGGAACATCTTGGAAGTACTTGCCACATCTGCCAGAAAAGAACACCGCCCTGCACTAGCATCAGCAATCCACACCACAGAACCGGAATTTCTACAAACAGTACTCCTGTTGGATGCTAACAACCCTCCGGAATAGTGTCATAACCATGACAACCCACAGCCACGCCATGAGGCAAATGCCAACAAACCAAAGAGCCCACCTGCAGGAGAAGCATTGAATGGAGTGTCACAAACAGCTACTGTTCCAGTCAAAACTGCCACCCCACTGCCTGTTTCGACTGAGTCAAACTGGCACAGTACACTTTCACTGATACATGCATGCAGAAGCGGACTGGCTCCGCACTCTGTAGGTGGTGCAATGGGTCACATTGGGACGACTGTCCGCCCTGGGCAGAATTCCCATGTGGCGCACTACAACAACATTACAGGCAGCCGCCGGGAAATGGACTGCGGGCGTAGGGCTGCCTGACGCCACCTGCCCCAGTCCATTACCAGAACAACGGAATGCAACCCGCATCTCACTAGGCCAAATAATGAGCAAGACAGATAATTTTATAAGCATTCCAAACCAAATTGATGACATACCCTGCAGAGCATTAATAGCCAAGTTTGCATCGCATAATTTCGTGCATGGTAGTTACGTGGATCTGGCCTAAGTGAAACAAAACAAACATGCAATACGATTGGACACACGACAATATACAGCCGAGGTGATTGGTGAAGTGACAGCCGCGATCACATCCTGAACATTACGGCCACCACCATGGCACTTGTTTCCTACGACATCAGGGAAGACATCATCCTGGGGATTCCCTGGATAATAGAACAAAAGGCAGTCGTCGAACCCACTGCACGACTGATACATTTCTGATGGAAGGAGCAGCAGGCCATCTACAACTTAGAACTGTGAGCAGAGGATGACACACCTGCTGTCACCTTGTATAACCTCGACCATGCAGTTCCCCAGAGTATCGGGAAACTGTACAAGAGTTGCTGAACGAACGAAGGGGCGTATTCACTGTTTGCCGACCCTACGCCACAGGACTACCATAGCAGAACACGCCATTCCGTTAACTATGGACAAGCCAATATATGACAGTCTGCATCATTAATACCCACGCAATCAGGAAATAATACATGAGCAAATAGCAGAGATGTTGACCGAAGGTGTTATTGAACTGTCTGAAAGTGCCTTTAATTCAGCAATCACCTTGGCATCTGGCATTTTTGTGCGGACTTCCGTAGGCTAAACTTGATTACCTGCAGTGCTCCACCACCATACATCCACATCCAAGATGCCTTGAACATGCTGGGATGCGCAAAGGTATTAACAACTATCGACCTCCACAGTTGTTGTTGGCAAGTACCAGTAAAAACCCATGGATCGGCACAAAAGGCATTCAGGGCCATTGACAGATGCTACTTTCAATTTTGTGCCATGTCATTCGGCCTGAAATTCGTCCCATAAACCCTCCAGGAGACGATGGTTCGAGTACTGGATGGTTTGATTGGTGTCTGTGCACTGGCATTCCTCAATGATGTGATTATGTGGAGTGAATTATGACTAGAACATCTGCAAGACCTGTCACTCGTGTTCCAGCGCTTGGAAATAAATTGTCTAACATATGTCAACATGAAGTGCCATATCGGCAAGGAGGACATCATGTTCTTAGGCCACTTCATTAGTGAGAATGGATGGAGACCAGTACCAGAATGCCTTAACCTCATCGAGGAGTACCCTATGCCCACCACCTGCAAACAGTTGAAAAAAATTTTCGGTATTGGTTAACTGGCTCTGGAAATACATCGAGCATTTTCCCATCATCACAGCACCACTAATGGAACTTATGTCACCAAATGTGCGCTTCAAATTGCAACCCGCACCACAGCAAAGCTTCAAAGAAGTGAAACAGAGTTCCCGCGAGAGCCGAGCTCTGTCAAGGTACGGCCCCAGTAGACACTTTTACATCCAGATAGATGAGAGTGAGAAGGGGCTAGGTGTTGTAGTCTTTCAACTGCTGGACGACAATGAGCGACAAATTTTGAACTTCAGGAGCGCGAAATTTAGCCCAGTAGAGAGGCGGTATAACATGAATGAATGGGAGTCCTTAACTGTGGTGTGGAGCTTAAAAAAGTATAGAGCAATACTAGAGAACAAATGCTTCACATTGCGGATCAACAACTGCTGCCTACTGTGGCTGCACAGAATGAGAGAGAGAGAGAGAGAGAGAGAGGAGAGAGAGAGAGAGAGAGAGGAGAGAGCAGGAGAAACTTCACATGCTGGGCCCTCCTGATGCAAGCGTATGACTTCGAGGTACAGCTCAGGTCAGCAGGGCCAAACAGAATATAAAATTTGTGACATGACAACCAAAAGGATATTTCACATTCTAAGTTTTTTTTATTTCATTCTACATCAGGCACGCCTGTTATCGTGGAGTTGACAGCGCACATGTCATCAGGCACGTGTGTGTGTTAACGATCGATCCAGCTCATCGATTAGTCGTGCAGCAGGAGAGGCATGGTGAGTCATCACTGTTCTTCCCTTCTTCCGTGACCACGCTTCACCAGTACAATTATCACATGGTTCGGCAGAGGGGAACTCCACACTCCTCCTCTGCTCATAATTCATCACACCAAGTGTATCCACACTGTGTGCGAGTTTCGCCACTTCACCAAGTAACCACATGTACGTCATCACCTCACCACAGCATTTATCGACATCATGACAGCACTGTGCCAAGTGTGTCTCCAGCTGGGACACCCAAACTCCCGGCATCCACAGGGGGTCGAGCTGATGAGGCCACAACAGTCAGCCTGCGAGTCATCAACCTTCATTCATCCAGCAGTGTAACATGAAGTTTGAGTAACAAGGAAATCGCTACAGGATATGCCTTATCAGGTGGCATTCCACAATATTTCACAGCGATGTACTTCGACTTGCCAATACCAGCGTCGCGACGCCCGGCACCGAAACGCCAACACCTGGTGTAGGAGAGAGAGCAGTGAAAAATATGGAACACCAGGAGATGCCACTACCATGGCCAAGAACGAAACATGTGATGAAACTCCCAAAGTACCTGCAGTTGTCATGCATGATGTCGAGACGCCTACGGAGTATACATTGGGGGAAACAGCGAGAAACCACATGGCACAAGAAGAGGAACTGTCAGTGACTGTCTCCCCTCCCATCCTGCGAGATGCACCAGAAGGGTCGCTTGTAACCGATCAGCATCTGCAGGTGAGGGACCGGACCGGCGTAGTCGTAACGCCGAGGGGACGCCACCCATTGCCAAAGCCGAGGCCGACCACATATGTTTTTGGAGATGCCTGAACACGTGATCTCCGCCGACTACGGCCAGCCGACAACGATGACAGCGAGGACAGTGAGAATGGCAGCACTGAGTTGGGGGACTGAGGTGATATCTTCCCTTCTCCGCCGATTGAAACTACCACACATCAAACTGTGTGTCACGTGCACTGTCTGCGAGGACACACCGCAGCTGTTACAACATAGCCGGCCATGTGGGAGCAACAGTCCTGTCCACTGGGATGTAGATGACAGGGCAGCCATTACAACATATGGCCAGAGCATGGGCTTGGCCCATTGGGCACGTGTTTCTGCCTGGGAAAGACGAATGAATGGTCTCCTGAGCAGGTGTGGGGGCGTATGACATGAGCCATGTCCCTGGCCCTAGACAGTTCACAATGTATATCAAGAACCTGCATCAGTTCAATTCAGGACCACATGAGGGCATCAGTTTGAAGCCAGTGTTCCATGCGTGCACATGAGTGTGCTCCAATTTGCACATGCTGTATAAGTGTAATTAATGTTTGTTTATGTTTTCTTCATGACCTTGTTTTGCTTTTGTTATTATTATTTGTTCATTTTGGAAAGTGTTAAATGTGTTAGAGAAATGGTTTGCTCTTGCAAATGTAAATATTATTATTTTTCCTGTATGACCACGTGGTATTAATTATGTAGCACCGAGTGCACCAGTGAGACACATTTCAAAGTATGTGTAAATATTCTATGTGTGTATATCGCTCATGCGATTTACTGCATTTTGTGTATTTAATAATTCTAGGGTTTCACAGAGTCAAGGTATGTTTGTTTTGTGTTTTTTTTCCTGAATGTGTTGCCATACACAACTTGAATTTAGTAAACACATAGTGCAACCACACGCTGGGCACGCGATGAATGTGCAATATTATTTTAAGTGTTTCTGTTATTGTTTAGTGTGTGTGCCTGCTCACATATGTTTTTAAAATCATATTATTTATAAATTTCAGTACTCAGGACAGTATAAAACCGGCGAAGACCAGTGTTGATTTACGTGGTTCATGAACAAGGGACACACATGATGTCGTGTAACAACCACATGGCCAAAAAGGCTGAACATATATAAATCATCTTTAAGAGTTTAATTTGTAATATATAGTGTGTTTATTCTGTTGTATATTATATATAAGAGATCTAGAAATGAATGCAATGAAATCCCGACATGTGTAGAGCCATGCACGGGAAATACGTAACTTCCAAATGTGCGGTTATAATGCCCCATAAGTGGTAAGTGTATGTTTACATGTTTACATTTTATATTTTTATTTAACCATGTGAGATTTGAACTGTAATGTTTTGTGTGTCTCATTTTCATTCAGGGCCATGTTCATCCAATTCATTGCATTCAATAATTGTGTTTTGTGTAATTTGTAATCGCGTAACACAGCTGTGGGATTTGGAGTCAGTGAGAAGTCAGCCCGCCGCCATGTTAAGTAGTCGCATCTTGTGTACTGCATGAGATGGAGGTATATATGGTGTCCTCCCATGGCACCTCACCGTTTTGCACCAATTATGTCGTTTTGCAATAGTTCGCATTAAATTTTGGAATTTAGTTTGTATTTCCAGCCCGAGGAGTGAGCCATCTCACAGCCCGGTCATTTGTACTTGGCTGGGGTTTAATTTTATCTTAATTTCGATTTAAGCTCTTTGACGCCTTTTTGCAGTACCAGTGTTCTCCTTGCTTAAATGGAGTAAACCATGTAATTGCTTCAAACCAAGGCAACTGGAATATATAAGTCCGTCAAGTGACTCAGCGTCTTATTATTTCACCGGCCACTTCATGGCCGCACAACTAGTAATCACATATTTTTATTCGATGGTGTGGAGAGACCAGAAAAGCCTCTGCGGGAGTGAGTAATTATATGGGGGGTGCTGACAGCCCCCACTAGCCTAGGCACTTGGATTAATCTCTGGATAACTACATCATTGTTTTATACGTGTCGTGGCGGGATGATACTCCGCACACTAGCCCAGGCCTTATCATGTACAGCATATTGATCATGCTGCCATTGAACTTATGGGCAGCATAGACCAGCGATGGACTTTGGAGAAAGCCATATTTAGGGTGGTAGACCACACTACCCAACTTCTTGTTTATGCTTACCACTGCTGAGCGCTGGCACGCATCCCGATAATAATTAACCTGAAACCAACCATACTGAGAATGTGATTACTTTCCATCATTCCGGAACCCACAACTGATTAGGAATTTGTTTTGTCAACAATAGGAAAAAAATATGGTATTGGAAGGTTTCGGCATTGAAAATTGGCCAGGGGAAAATGGTGAGATTCTGCCTGGAAACAGGGAAAAGTCAGGGAATGACAAAGTATAATTTCAGTGGATACCCTGGAATATGCATTTTAAAATTTCAATTTTTATGGCTGTGAACTGGCAATAACACATCTTTGCCAAGTGACATAGTGCTTTACTTACAAAACAAAATATCTGTGTGCTTGTTATGGGCTCTTGGGTTAAATCAATAAAGTATATCATGAGATATATCGATGTTTTGAATAAAATGTTCGCCCTGCTTGCTTGGTCTTTTGCTGTGTAATTTAATTCAGTTTCGCTGACAGTACATTTGTTCTGTCAGCAGTGGGAAAATATGGTTTTTGGAAGGTTTCGGCCCTGAAAATAGGTGAGAGAAAATTGTAAGATTCTGCCTGGAAAACAGGGGATTCTCAAATGGAATTTCAGTGGACAGCCTGATTACTTTGTGTACAGGATGTAATTTGAGTTTTTTTTAATTTTTATTTTAGAAAGTTTTGTTTTTCCTCTCTTTCTAAAAATATTTGCAAGATACGTGGTAAATTTCATTTATTGAAATTACTATTGCACCATAATTTCATGAATCCTCTTTTGTTAGGGTTTTAAAATAAGATTTTTTGTATAGAGGCTTTATGTATGTACTTTATAACGAGATTTTGCTGTATTAAGGCGACAGTTTCTGTTTCCAGCTTATTAGCTGCGGGAGATAATTATTTTCAATATTCCTTTGGTCGAAAAGTGTTCAATTTACTGTGAACAAACAGCCTGCAACTTTCAGTGCCCTGAGCTTTATTTACTGTAATTAAAAAATTTAATTTTTTGTTGTGTCTTTTTATAATATGATTTAGATTTTTCTGGTATGAAATGTAATTAATTTGTATGTAATTGGTCATTGTTCCGTATTTTGTATCCGTATGGGAAACCATACAAACATTCCGAGTGTACTATAAAATATCCATTTTTCTTCAAATATTACTAAACTTTTCTTTTGTGAATCACAAGTTGGTGGGTGCAGGATCTAAAATCACAACGTTGAATGCCAGGCAAGTTATTAATTCCTCACCAGACATAAACACATTCCTCATCGAGCACGCATCCTGAAGTCGACGATACGGTGCGAAAAATGCGGGGAAGGCAAAGCAAAACTGGTGAATAACAGGGGCTAGTTTTACTGGAGCCGACGGTGAATGGAGGATGGAACTAAATGCAACTTTAAAGTGTCGTTGAGGCAGGGCAGTTTCATGGTAGATTCAAACTTGTACCCAGGTGAGATAATCGAGTTGTGTTTACTCTGGTGCCTGATAAATTAGCATCGACAGCAGACTATAGTGAAGAAACTTTGGTGCTCGGGGAAGACCATCGTCGTCTGGTCAAATTATTGCCATTAAGTGTGCATAGACTGGGTGTTGATGTACAGGAAATGCATCGGCGGACCGGGCAATGTGGTCGATATCGACGAGTCAAAGCTGGGCAAATGCAAGAACTGCAAATATGTAATGTTAACAACCAGTGGGTTTTCGGGGGAGTACAGAGAGACGAGCCAACGTAATTCTTCCTGGTGTCGGTGGAAAAGAGGAACACGTGACCCTGACCAAAATCATTCGCGAGTGGATCGCTCCAGGCACAATGATAATTTCAGACTGCTGGCGCAGTTACAGCAACTTGGATATTCACAGTTACTGTCACATGTCGGTGGATCACAGGCGGGAATCTGAGTGCAGCGAAAAGAGCGGAATGGTAAACGCTCGAAACACACTAAAGATGAAGAGGGGCGAAATGTTGAGGATGCATGCTCAAAATATTGAGCGAAGTTGGTGTTCTGTGCGATACAGCACAGATACAGCCTGCCTTGGCCGATGGAAAATATCTTGGGTTGGCTACCTGGCAGAATACACCTGGAGAAAGAATCATTGGTATGGAGAACGACTACGCTATTTGCTGACTCATACCACTGACATGCACCATCGGAATCGGTGCAGTGGAGATGGCAGGAATGGCTATCCTACTTTCGAGAGGTATCTGTTTTTTATTGTTGTTTTAATTTACAGGTACGAGCGAGACTGAGTTGCTGTTGCAGTAAAAGTTTAATAGAGTTGTAATTTGTTTTAGTTTAAATTGTCATTAACGTGTTGTTTGTTGCAGATTAAAATAAAAGCATAAATGGCGTGTTGTTTGTTTCAGTTTAAAAAAGGTTTTATTTGGTTGCTATTTGTTTGAATTATTTAAAAAAATGTTTCAATGACATTTTGTTTATTTCAATTTAAAATTAAAGTGTAGTTGCTATTGGTTTCAGTTTTAAAAAAGTTTGAATGAACTTCAAATTCATTTTGAAATATTGTATCTTATTTAAATGTTTTTACTTTACATATTGTGAGTGGCTTAATCATTTGCACACACATTTTGATGACAGTGGCATTAATATTTACCACAAATGTCACCAGTTGAAAGCTTTGTTTCATATTTCAGCATTGTAGTTGACTGGATCCATAGAATTAATTATTTGAATTCTTTCTTCAGTTCTCCTTGGAATGACATGACCACAGAAGCTATGCGGTGGATGATTATATTGGGTGGTATAAAAATAAACCTAATTAAATTGTCATTTCATTTTTGTCTTATGTGGAAAATTGAATGCATTAATTGTAAAGATTCTGATAGATTACAGCCTGATAGTGCTGAAATCACCAAATAATTTTGTAGTGAAAACATATTGTAAAGATGTATTAAACTACAGAGTAATTTTTATTCATGCACGTTTCTGTCATGTTTAGGTGTACGAGAGAGTGTTATTTTATGAGTGTTCAAAGTAGAACGGCTAGCTAATAGAGTCAGATGACAGAGGCCACATCCCAATAAAACATATGCAGCCTTGTCGGTAGTCTTAAGCAAAGTGTGCCAAACAATACATATTCTTACTACCAGTGTTTGGTTCATTATAATATTCATTAGCATAAATATAATTAATTATTGGAACTACAGAAATGAATGTGGGAATAAAACTGCAGTATAAGAGAAACATACACTGTGTGAAGTACTTGTATTTATAGGTTACAGTCCGAGTGTAATGCCAAGTGACATGTCAAAAAACAGTATTAAATGTTATATATATTGAATATTAATGTAGTATTCTTTATAGTGTTTTACATGACATCTGTCCATTCTTTTATAATATAACTAATCCAATTCATACTTCATGTAATATTTTATTCCCAAATAATGGGATTTCGGACATCACACAAAAGCTTGCACCAAGGCAGCCGACTTTCATGCTAACATTAAGGAATAGCGACATCATATCCAGTGGGGTAGGTCGTGCATGAGTGCACGCTCCAGGGACTTCAACTTTTCTTGAATGAATCATGTAACTGCTGTATTAACATAATCATTCTGGAACCTCTTTAGATTTTATTAACCCCTGAGCATGTGTCAACCCACACTACAGTCCGTTTTGTACTTGGCCAGACATTACATTCTTACCTAACTATAATGTAGGCTACGCACCATTTTATTGGTGTAAGAGCTCTCCGAGCTATAGTGGAGAATCACATGTATTTGCCTCAAATAAGGCAATAAGTGTGGGGTTAAAAGAGTGTGTCGTATGAGTCTATTTATTGGCTGGCCTGACCACTTCACCTCTGCAAAATATTTTTCTTTTAAAAATGTATGACAAATATATTATTATGGCATTGGGTAGCCGAAACAACCCACTATGTATTTAATGGTGTTTTAGGGGAGGCCTACAGCCCTACTAGACAATGTATAAAGATTATTGCTCATGTGAACTACGTATCAATGAATCAGGAATGCTGCTGAAGGAATTTGACTTCGGGACACAAGGGAAGTCACATGGGCCGAGAAACCTAACCTCCCAGCCCCTTGTGTTCCGAAAACTCCACCACGTCAAAACATAGTTTTTATGATGTAACCCAGAAACAGCTAACTGTGCTGTTTCATCTACAACAATTGTTAAGGTGATTGATCGGTATTGTGTATCTAAATCGCTGAAATACGAATGTATTATGTAATCAATGGTAAAAAATGTCGAGACAAAAAACTGCCATTTACATATCTAACCAAGACCGGTAAAAGGCACAAATAAATTAAAAAGTTTCCCTCTGTGTATCCAGCACACCTTGAAAAAGTTGTTTCTTTTTCCCTTAAAGTTTCCCTTTGCGAATCCAGGTGACAAAACGTGCAGGACCGAAAAGGACGACATTGCGTATCCAAGCGGGAAGGGGGAAATTGTTGCCACACCCCACTTGTTTCGAATTGCGTATCCAGCCAAATCGGGGAGAATTTTCGACATACACTCAATTATTTACTATAGCACATCAAAACCAAACATGGAATATGCTGTAAAATACCCCATTTGTTTCCTGTGGCATATCCAAGTGCCAAAAGTAACTATTGCTAAAAGTTTCCTACTCTGTATCCAAAAAATAATTTTTTTTTCGCCTTTTCTTTGTCCGTGTTCAAATACACACGAATCGAGATGCATTATTTTATTTTTATTTTAAAAAGAATATTTAAAAATTATTTACATTATAAAAAAATTTTAACCAATTATTTTATAAGGATTCACATGTATGCAATCACTAAAATGGTAGGGTAAACAATTGTACAGTTAAAATTCAATTTTTTATAAATGTAACAATTTAACACACAATTATTCACACAAACGCAATCAGTAAAGTAAAAAATTCACTTTTTATAAATTTCACCATATAGTCCAAAGTCTTATATATATGCAATCTCGTTTTTTAAATAAATTACCTTAACACTCGAAACCGGCAAGTCTAAAGTTCTCGAAAGCAACAGCGTATGCAATTCCATTCGCCTCCGGCCGAACCGTTTATGACAGACACAAACGCGCTATGCCATTTCGCGATCGCATATGAATGTAATTTTTTTTAGAATCAATTTACCTCAATAGTTGAAACTGGCAAATCCAAGTTTTGCAGATGGAACAGATGAAAGTACACCCGTAGACGCCGAGCGGCCCCATCATTATCTATTCGAATATTTTAGATTTTTTTTCCAGATCGCGAATGACTATTTACACAAACAACACGCCATTTAAACTATTTTTTAAATGAAAAAAAAGCAAGTCATTAAATTTTTTTTAAACTGAAACAAAGGGCTACAATTTCTTCGTACTTGTGAATGAAATTAAATCGCTACACGAAACAACATTATTTTTAATTTGAATCAAACAACAACTCAATTAAACATTAATTTTAACTCGAATAAAACAACTACAATTAAACATTAATTTAAACTTGATTCAAACAACAAATCAATTAAACATTAATTAAAACATGAATCAAACAGCAACTCAATTAAACATTAATTTAAACTGGATTTAAACAACAAATCAATTAAACATTAATTAAAACATGAATCAAACAGCAACTCAATTAAAAATTAATTTAAACTGAAACAACCAGCAAGTCAATCATACTTTAAACTGAAACAAATAGCAAGTCAATCACACTTTAATTTGATACTGCAATGGCAACAGCAACTCAATGAAATTTTTTAAAACTTCAACTGCAACAGCGACTCAATCTCGCTCGTGCCTGCAAATTAAAAACAACCATAACAAACAGATACCTCTCGAATTTGGGATAGCCTTCGCTGCCACCTCCTCTGCACCGATTAGGATGGTGCATGTCAGCGACGTGAATCAGCAAAGCATGCGGGCCTTCTCCATACCGATGATTGTTTTTCCAGACATACTCGGCCAGGTATCCGACCCAAAATTTTTTCCGTCGGCCAAAGCAGGGAATGCTGTATCGCACAGAACACCAACTTCGCTCGATGTTTTGAGTGTGCATCGTCAATGTCTCGCCCCTCTTCATCTTTAGTGTGTTTTGAGTGTTTACCATTCCTCTTTTTTCGCTCCACACAAATTCCGGCCTGTAATTCACCTGCATGTGACAGTAGCCATGAATGTCCAAGTTGCTGTAACTGCAACATCAGTCTGAAATGATTGTCGTGCCCAGAGCGATCCACTCGCGAATGATTTTGGTCAGGATCGCCGCGTTCCTCTTTTCCACCGGCACCACGAATAATTTCGTCGGAATGTTTCGCTGCACACCCCCGAAAACCCACTGGCCGTGAAATTTATGTCCTTTGAGGTTCTTGCGCTTGCCCAATTTCGACTCGTTTATCTCGACCACTTTGCCCTACCATTGTTAATTTTCTCATCTCTGAGTAAAACCGATTTTTTTATTCAATAGTTACATAGTGGTACTTTTATTTGTAGTAAAAAAACCGTGTCTCGCCTCTCCACAACATGAAAAGTTTCTTGTGGCCTCAAACAACAGAGTAATGTCTGATGTTGTCTGACAGACCTTCACCTAACAGTAAAGTAAGTTACACAAATGTTTTCATGACATAATGTCAGTTTGAATGTCTGCATGAACATGATATTGGAGGCTGTGTTAATAAGCAATTTGCCATATTTCGTTAATGTCCTGCTTCTGAATGTGTTTAGTGGAGTGAAAATATGGCAAGTAATTTCCCTTTTTGAAGCAACATTTCAGACAGTTATGGGGAATTAAACATTTGATTGTGATGGGGGTTGACTGGACAAGATGGGGTTGATTGGGATTTACAAAGACTGTGAACAGAATTTGCAAAAAGGTGTTAAGAATTGTATACCCGATAGGCACCAGACATCGCTGTGGCGGTGTCACTGATGTTGTTGCGGTAGAGCTGAGTCCTCGTAAATTTGGGGTGCTGTGGGTCGATAACTCGGACCACATTCCAGCGTAGATTTTGCAGTAGTTCATCTGACGTGGAGGCCTCGTTGTTTTCTATACTAGAGGCTCTTCGGGCGGCCCAATCACCGCTTGGTATTGCAAATTAAACATGATATCGACGTAATCAAAACTCCCTACACGTGGATTGTCACGGCCAAACGACATGCTCATAAATGCTACTCACAATACTTTCATTAGGTTGCAGAACACATACAACATAATATTTACCATTAAATTCACACAAACACTTGCATCAGGAAATGGCACATTTTAAGGGGCCTGTGTCCTGAAAAACCTTTCTTCAATCTAATAAAAGCACTTATCAGTTCATGCTGTTTATTGCAAAAACTATCATTTCCTCCAGGAGAATAACTTATACAATTACTCACTTTAACCTGTGGTGAAGGCAATGAGTTAAATAAAACCCTAGGCTTGCATTAAGGTTAGGTGTGTTGATGAAATTATAAACTCCCCAGGCGATGCAATTCATGGGGAGGCGAGGGGGAGTATCCCACAGGGCAAAAACGATAAAGGATCCTGATATACTTAACTATTGCTGAAAAATGACTGTTGATGAAGACTAATGCCATCTGGGCACGAAAATTGCGAGCGTGGTTTCACACGTGCCTCCCCTTCTGGGTGCGACTTGCTGACTGACTTCCTGCCGTGGCGCAAGGGCGGGCGTTGGCGGGAGGGATATACCTGCACACAAAGAGAAACAAATTTACTTTTACATGATATAATACTTCCAATCACTGCAAGAATACATATAAAGAATTATTTCTTAAGCTTATCGTGTGACTGGAATGAAATGGGGTGGACATAACACTGGTGGTGGTGAAAATAAACATTTGGGAAAGAAAACAATAACACAAAACAACAACATTGGAACATAAGGGTTCATAGACATATTACTCATTATTTGCGGATCTCATATCCTTATCATGGGGTGAGAAATGTGCTTGTAAAAATATTACAATCCTTTTTAATATAATACACGTGTTCCTGTATTACTCTGCCCACTCTCCCGGACTTGCAGGAGCACATGGCACTAAGCTCTCTGCAATGCACTGCACTTGCCCGATTTTTCCCACTCCTACACTCACACTACAGTAACACTGCTCGCTGGTGATCAGTCGTTTAGAGCGCATGTGTGCTGCGTTTGGGAGCGGCCGGCATGACAAACGGCCTAGGGTTAGGAGCGACACACATCAAATGCCCCCTCTGTTTTGGGGCCGTTTGTGGTCCAGCACCGCTACCTGCAGCACTCGGGTTCCCTCGGGGTCCTCCAAGGGTGTAGATTGTAGGCCTTTCCTTGCTGGGCCATACATCCTCCCGGTGCTCCTGCTTGTATGCGGCGAACTGTGCTGTGGGTGGCCGAAGCGCACCCACACTGGCGGCACTGCTAAGGCATGTGAACCCGCTGCGACATCCTGTGGAGGCAGAATGTGGCAACGGACCCGCTACTCCCGCCGTCTCTACTGCTGCTTGCATCCTGTCATCCGCTCCAGCCATTCTGCCTCTTCTTGCTGTCCCCTCTTACACTTGCATCGTGCTGCCGTTCTCAGGCAGCACTGTCTCCTTCTTCCTGTTCACTTGCGGTGTTTATACTTCTTGCCCTGCTTGCTATTTGCATGTGGCATTTTCTACTCACTTACATGCAGTGATGTAAATTCTCCTCCTCCCATTTGCTTGCTTGCCTACATATTAAATTCTCCTCCTCTTGCTTACAATTGTCATGCTAATTTCTCCTCCTCTTGCTCGCGACTTAAATATAAAAACTCCTCCAACTTGCTTGCGACCTACTTGCTAACGCCTCCTTACTTGCTTGGGGTTATGTACACTATCCACCTGCCTGCAGTGCTATATGTGAAATGAACTCCCTTCTTAATTGTATGATATGTATAGCAAACTCCCTTCTTACTGGCATGATTATGAATTTTTGAAAAGGCCTCCCTTCCGAATTGCGATGATAGTAATGAGTTGGTGCAATGTTTATAATTAGGCATATAGTTGTTAACTACGGGAAACACTTTCTTGCTTGTTAAAATCAAAACGAAAAAAAAATTTTTTTGCAGTGACTCTTCCATTTCCTATGCTGTTCTTGCTTCGCTGGCCAACTCGGAGTTGTGTTGATTCCGTAGCTGGGCGTGGGAAATGAAGTTAGTTGTGGTAAAATTGACGGGTACAATGGTGTTGGGTACATGGTAGGCATTAGCGGTAAATTGGTACTGATAGGTAAATATGGCAATGGAGTTGCAATCGGATGGAATGGAGGCAATGCTGCTGACATCCACGGTGGCCGTACTCCTCTGCTCACCATGTACGCGCTGTCGACGTGTGGATGTTGCTCCCCTTGCTTCTGTTCCTGCTGTGTATGCGAGGCATTCCTCCACTCCTGCGACATGTGAAATGCTTTCCTGCTTCTCCTCGCTCTTACTTGTTGCGTCCACTTGCCAATTAAAATTCTGAATAGTCCTCTTGCAACTGCTTCCTTGAATGTGACATGTTGACATGGAGTCCTGAACTTCTTGTTGTTGTACATTGCAATGTCAATCATTAATGTGGTAGGTACCATACGTAAACACTAACCTGCTTTCGGTTGTTTGTTCTTTCTAGCTGAGACATTCCCGATCGAATTTGATTGAACAGTTCTGGCACTGTAAGATAATTGCCCCATGCCTGACACAAATGAGATTATTACAACAGCGCAGTGCGTGAGAGTCTGTTATGTCTTTATTACTTGTGATTGCACTGTTTCTGTTTGCAAATTTTCCTGCGATGCCACTGTTTCCACTGCACGCGGTTGTTCGCAGATGGTCGCGGCGTTGCTGTTTGTTGTCGAGTTTGGTAGGCGGTCGCAATGACAACACTGCATGCCTCACCCAAATTTGTTGACGAAGTCCACTGGCAGTGCTTTGAGGCACTGCAAACACAATGGTGTTGCTGTCGAAGTAGATGTGATGTAGTTGGCCATGTTAACAGATCACAGTCAAGTGTACGGTGCAGATGACAGTTCCAGTCCATGTGCATGGAGTGGTGTCACGACATGGAAGACCCGCTCGAGCGCACACGGGCGCGGGTGTCAACAAACCAGTTCCCGCTCAACTGACCGCTGGTGTGTGGCACAAGCAATGAGTGTGGGGAAGGAGGAGAACTTCTCCTCCCTTCGTTTCTCCCTCCTGTCCTGCTGGGCACTGCTGCTGGCATCAGAGGGGGTGGCATGGATGCACGCTCCCTCCCATTCATTTGTCTTGTGTCCTGCCTGATGGCACTGCACAAAGATGGCTGCTTTTCTCGCCCTTTTTCTTCGCTTTCCCCGCAATGACGATGTACTAGCATTTGCGTGCCCTTTTCCCACAGAGCACGTACTCCATATTCTGGTGTCTCCCAGGAGTCTGGTAGGGGTCACTGCACTGTTTATGTTCTCCTCTGCTTCCTCTAGTTGTGGGTAGGCGGTTAAACAGGTTCAGGATGTCGTGAATGGATAACTTGAGGTGGGAAAATTTTCGAATGGTTGGTCGAAAGTTTGTACATGTATTTTAGTGGGAAAATGTTGGTCACACAGAAGGGCGACAATTGACAGGGGTTGCCTGGACGATATGGCGTTGATTGGGATTCACAAAGGCAGTGAACAGAATATGGAAGAAGGTGTTAGTAATTGTATATCCGGTAGTCACCAAACATCGCTGTGGCGTCATCACTGATGTTGTTGTGGTAGAGCTGAGTCCTCATAACCTCGGGGTGCTGTGGGCCAATCACCCGGATCACATTCCCACATAGATCTTTAAGTTGTTCACATGATGTGGAGGCCTCATTGTTTTCTAAACAAGGGGCTCTTCGGGCTGCCCAATCGCCGCTTGGTATTGCAAATTAAATATGACGTCAATGTAATCAAAACTCCCTACTCGTGGATTGTCAGGGCCAAACCACATGTCCATAAATGCTACTCGCGGTACTTTGATTAAGTTGCAGAACACATAAAAATTTATATTTACCATTAAATTCACTTAAACACTTGCATCAGGAAATGGCACATTTTAAAGGGGCCTGTACCCTGAAATAATTACATTGTTTGTTATTTTGTCTTGTATGCCAATCTGGGAACCATTATCGAATAAAATAAGGGCACCGTCCTCCACATCGCCACTCTCGTCACTTTCGTCATAGGGGGGAGCTGAAGGTATTACAATTACCGTTCCCAGCAAGACTCGGCCACACGCTGCATAACTAAAATACATGTCGTTCTCGTCGACGGAATCGTTAAAGAGGCCAAAAGTCGAGTGTAGGCACACCAAGTTATCATATTTCTAATAGTCTAAATGTTTAAACACGTTATTCACTCAAAATTTCCATCAAAGTATCCATATTGTTTTGTTTTTTATTTGGAAAAATACAGCGCACTTGAAGCGAGGAATTGCAGTGTCTGGAGCCACATTCATCGTGAGTTGTTTGACAATATTTTGAACTATTATATAGGCAGAATTCAAAGTTCATTACTACTCGTCGAGGATGTTTATTAGGGCAAAATATGTAATGTAGTCATTTTTGTATAAATTGAATAGCTTCACCGAAATATCATGAAATGCAAAAAAGACAGCATGTCGTGTTTCGTACTGGTAAAATAAAAATATATGTACAAGTTTCGTGGAAGCTCTTGCCATTTAAATTTGTCAACAGACTTTGCATTACAATCGATACAAAAATTGACAGAGTGATGGGTTACAAAGTTATTTCTGAAACCAAAATAAATATATATTTTATGGCAAAGGTGGCAAAGGTGGTGGAGACTGATTAGATATCTCTAGAGGTTTTACAAAATGTTCATGTTTGGGTGCATTAAAAAACTTTTCAGTTATTAAAACCAACAACACGACTCTAATAATCAATAATATTAGCTGTTGAAGAAATAAATACATCTCATTATGGAATATAGAAATGAAATACGATAGAAAAAAAAAGATTTATTTTTATTAGTAATTGCTACTGTATTAACAGTCATCTTATTGAAATAAAACAATCTTAATATATATATATAAATTCCTGGAGGGGGAAAAGGTACCTGTAATGGTATCTGGATAAATTCTCCAGGCAGAATCATAGTTAGTGCGAGAGGTGCCATTCCCATTACACGTGCACCAGCAGAGGGTGATGGTGTCGATGGTGCCGAAGATGCCAAAGGTGCCGACAGTTCAGAAGGTGGGTTCCTTTTTTTAACAGGCATCATCCTCCTCCTCCTCTGAGAAGTAGAAGATATCCTTGATGTTGAAGGAGATGACATCCTTAGCATCGAAGGAGACGGCATCCTTGACATAGAAGCATGGAAAGTGATGGCCTCTTCGGTGTCAAAGTGCATGACATCGGTGTTGAAGGGGGCTGCCTCTTCAGCGTCAAAGGGTATGACTTCTTCGGTGTCGAAGGAGATGGCCTCATTGGCATAGAAGATCATGACATCCTCGGCACTGAAGGAAATGGCGTCTTTGGCATCAAGGGCGACAAGGTCTTCGAAGTTGAAGGTGCCAAATTCTTCAAAGTCGACGGCATTTGCCTCTTCAACATCGAAGGTGTTCGCCCCCTCGATGGGCTCTTCGTCACCGATGTTGTTAGCCTCCTCGGCATAGATGGTGGCATCATTGGCGTCAAAGATTGACATCTCGGCCACTGGCAAGCACTACACACAATGCACTGTCGGTTGGCCATCGGTTGATGGTAGATGTTGTTTGTCGCAAAGTTCACTGCTTATATACTCTGGCTTCGACTGAAACACTTAGAGAAAAAAAAATACTTTCGCTCTTACCAGGGCACTAGGAGAATAACATACTCTGGTTCCTACCCAGAACACTAGGAGAAAAAAGTCAGAGGCTAGAGGGGTGGGAGAAACATGAAGGGAACCTCCTTTTTGCATCGTACAAAAATATTTCTGCCCCGAGATAATTCTTCCTTAATAATGAGGCCCAGTTGCGTATGAGTATGCCAGTTTCCTCACTGGACTGTGTATGAACACTAGTCATGACATTGAGCGAGTGAGTGCATATCAGATGCACCAATGAGAAAAAAAAAGAAACTGGAATGTACGAGTGAATGAAGTAAAAAAGAAAAAACTCACTTATAGAATAATCCCTCCTCACTACACTGAAATAAGAAATAAAAAAATTACTTGGTGCATATATAAACACCACGCACTTTAGTGTAGAGTCAGTGTGCTAGGGATAGCAAGTATGGGACTGTAAAGATAGCTGTGGCTAATTTTTTATATTTGCAAGAATGGATAAGTTTGTTGGAGCAAATAAGGTAGAGATAGACAGGTTATTTGAAGGAATGGGGGACAAATTTAGACATATTTATGATACGTTTTTGATGCACTGTAGTACAAAAAAGGAAATACAATTACTATTAGAAAAATATACAGAAATAAAGGAAGAATTGAAAAAAAAAAAAAAGCTAGAGTTTCAAAATAAAATAGGTAAAGAGTTGGTTAAGGAGTATAAAGAGATTCGGAAGAATGGCACAAATATAAAATTTCACATTGCCAGTGTAATTTACACATCAGGTGTAAATTTTGTAAAAACTTAAAAAGTCTGCTTTCCTTAGAAGCAAAAGAAAGAGAGGCTTAAGAGTAAAATTGTTTTTTCAGGGTGTTTTTTTGTTTGATTTTAGGGTAAAACAGATTGTAACATGTTTCATTGTCTACAGTATGTCCACAAACCAATGCTGGGAATGAAGGTGAGGGGATTGAAATACCAACCCCCACAGAGGCAGTGGCCTTGGTGGCAGCCATTGGAGTATAGACTTTCGTTCCTCCAAAAGCCTCTCCATCTCCAGCAGGAGTTCCATCTCCAGCAGGAGTTCCAACACCAGAAGGATTTACAACCCCAGCAGGAGTTCCAAACCCAGCAGGAGTTCCAAACCCAGCAGGAGTTCCAAACCCAGCAGTAAGGATTTCCAGACCCAGCAGGAGTTCCAGACCCAGCAACTCAAACCACCAGATGCCCAGCATCCTGAAGTCACAAAATGCGATGCAATATAAGGGCGATCGCATGGGCAGATAAAAGTTTTGCATGTATCCAGACTTCTCTAATTTCCATTCAACAGCGGAAGTTCCCACCACATTTCCCACACTCCCAGTCCCTACCACAACCCCAACCACAGCTCTTAACCAAATTTGAGCAGTGTAAGGGTTGTATGGGGGTTAAGTGGTGTTTTAAAACAAGTGTTTGGATTATATTTATGGAGAGAATATGGTTAATTTAAAAAAAAAAAAACTTTTTAACAATGTAGATATCTTTACAAGAATTTGTTTAATATATTTGTTGTTGTTTACAAAAACATCCCACCTATTTGATAGTTAATTTACAAATTATTGTAAATTAATAAATACAAGAGGCTACTTAATTTAATTTTATATATAATTTACTATATAGATTTATTGTAATGCAATGGACAATAAACCCATGTATTTATTCAGACAATAAGGTGACTTACTGACCTGCCACTAGAGGTTGTTACTATTATTCAGGGCACAATGGACATTTCTTTCTTAAGTGTAAATACATTTTAGTTAGTTATGTATGAATATTCACCAAGAAATAGTACCAAAGATGTGTTAAATAAGTGATAAAATTATATAAATACAACTTTCTTTTTTTAAAATAATATAAAATATATTTAGATGTATTATTAGTTAAGTAGTATATTGTCTATTCCAACAAATTATATTATTAATAGTTCGTTTATAAAACATTATATATACATATATTAAATAAATGTGAATTTATTTTTATTACTTCTAAATATAAGGCAACTTGAGCAGGTCAGCCATCAGAGATTTTGGGGTATAGGTAGTCGTGTTGTCGGTAAGTATCAGCTAGGAATATCTTGTTTTTTATTTTAAAGTTTATTTTATAAAAGTAAATTAATTTAATATTTAAACTCCCAGGTGGACAACACTAATTAAAGTGGTCCACATGAGACCTAAAATGTTTATACATTTTAAAATTACCCACATGCTGGGATATCTGGATGTTTGAACTTATGTAATTAATGAGGCTCTCATTTGGAACTTGCAAACATGAATATTTGTATGCATACAGTATTTTTTACACTTTAAAATTACCCATGTGTCTGGACATCAGTACATTTGGACTTAAATAATACAAATATTTTATGTTTACACGGTCCCACACTGTCAATATTGATTATAAATGTCAAGACATACTATGGTGTAAACATGTGAATAACTTTAAATTGTAACAATGCTACAATAATTCAAACATTTTCTGTTTGCAAGGTCCCATGTGGTAAATATTGGCTATAAACATCCAGAAATACAGTGGTGCAAATAGTTAGATACTTTAATATGTAAAAATGCTTCAAAAATTCAAATATTTTATGTTTGCGAGGTCCTGTGTGGTCAATATCGGTTATAAACATCCAGATGCACTGTCGTACAAATACGTAGATAATTTTAATGTGTAAATTCTGCTTCAATAATTCAAATATTTATGTTTTCACAGTCCCACATGGTTAATATTTATTATGAACATCCAGACACACTGTGGTGCAAATACATAGACAAATTCAATGTGTAAGAACTCTTTAATAATAGGTATGTTTTATTTCCGCACAGTCCCACAAAGGTAGTATACATTATAAAAGACCAGACATACTATGCTGTAAACACACTAATAACTTTAATGTGTAAAACACTTCAATAATACAAATATATTGTGTTTGCAAGGTCTCACGTGCTCAATATTATTATAAACGTCCAGACAAACTGTGGTGCAAATATGTGGACTACTTAAATGTGTAAAAAATACTTAAATAGTACAAATATTTTATGTTTCCACAGTCCCGCAGTGTCAATATAAATTACAAACATCCAGACATACTACAGTGTAAATATGTGAATAACTTTTATGTGTAATAATGCTTCAATTATACACATATTTCAGGTTTACACAGTCCCATGGGGTCAATATTGTTTATAGACATCCAGACATACTGTGGTGCAAACACATGGAGAACTAAAATGTTTAAAAACACATTAATAATACAAATATTTTATATTTACACAGCCCCATGCGGTCAATATGGATTATAAACGTCCAGACATACTATGGTGTAAATAACTGAATAACTCTAATGTGTAAAAAAGGTTTAATAATTCAAATATTTTGCATTTGCAAGTTCCCATGGGGTCAATATCAGTTATAAACATTTTGACATACTATGGTGTAAACATGTGAATAACTTTAATGTGGGAAAAAAACACTTTAATAATACAAATATTTTCTTTTTTCCAAGGTTACCCTTGGTCAAAATAGATTATAAACGTCCAGACATACTGTGGTACAAATATATTGCCAACATAAATGTGTAAAAACACTTTGATAATACAAATATTTTATATTTACACTGTCCCACACAGTCAATATTGATTATAAATGTCCATACATACTATAGTGTAAATATGTGAATAACTTTAATGTGTAAAAACACTTTAATAATACAAATATTTTATTTTTGCAAGTTTGCATGTTGATAGTACCAACATTCCCATCATAACCATCACTGATTTTGCCACCACCATCATTGTTGTTGGTATCATCGCCATAATAACCAAGCCATTTTGTGAAGAATGGCGATTGTTGAGCACTCGAATGTTTTCTCTACTTATGAAAATAACCAAGACATTATCAAAAATAGATATTTTTTGTTACTGCAAAAAAAAAAAAAACTAAAAATATCCAAATGCAGATTCATATTATATCTAATTCCAGTAGGCTGTTGATGATTTGCACTGCCGAATACTGTGTAGGTGTTACATCATCACATAAGTAATCAATCTCGCACATGTTGGTACTTAGTATATTTAATAAAGTCGAGGATTTAAGGTTTATAGTTTATTTCTGAAACCTTTGTCCTGCACATTAATCATTAATTTCCACTACTCCAGTCGGTTTGGTTTTTTGGATTTTTCTTTCGGGAGTAGAATTCTTAGTTTCCCATTATAATTCACCATCATTGTGTAGTAGGGTAAAATTAGCAAATATCGAACATCTCCCATCTCTGCCCATTTGACTCAACATCATCCAAAAGAAAAATTGTGTATAAATTCCATCAAGTCTCAAAACAATATATTTTTTTATTCCTCTTATCATGTATTCAATCAATGTCATTGAAAATTATCGCCGTGGTTTTTCACATTCGCCGACAGATGTTTTAGTGTTGCAGACGTTGAAAAAATCGATAAATGGCATTGGGTGGTTGCCGACTTGAATTTTCACTCGACTTTCTTTACCTGCAGCAACACAATAAACATCAAAAACATTTTATGCGATTATTGCGCATTTAAAAACAAATTTCGTGGGAAAATTACCTACTTGGTCGTCTTTTCGGTACCATTTCTTAAACTGGAGATGTGTCGTTATGGAAACATAACTCAATTGATAAACAACTCGATGATTTTCGATGCAGATTCGACAGGGTCACCTATAAAAAGACTGGCTATCGCCTCTGATGTTACATTCACGGTCGATGCCCTTGGATATGAAGAGGGTAACGATGCCGATACTGGCTGCTTTTCTTCAACACCATCAATTTTCATCACAGGCAAATTCACAAAACTATGTGAGTGAATGAGGCTAATCAGAGGGAATGAGAAGGGAAAGATGAGGCAACCTCAACTTTGCCTCACATGGTTCTTAAGGCAATCTTGAGAATGCCTCAACTTTGCCTCAAGATTATGCCATAATAAAATGAAAAATTACAGAATAATCTTGAGACAAAGTTGAGGTAATTTTCAAGTTAGGCTCAATATTATACCAACATTTTTGCTTCACTACCATCAACTTTGCCTCAGGTAATTTTTTTACTTTTAGCACTTTATTCTTAGAAATTTTTTTTCGAGTCGCGAGAGACTCACTTGATGGATGAAAAAGAGGGGGAAATAATAGGAAACCAGCAAAGTAATGAATGTAAGCCTTTTTTAATCAGGCGAAATACACATACAATAAAAATAAGAACAAAAAATAAATTGAGTATATAAGTTTTTGTTTCTCGGCTGAAACCCACACACAATAGAATTAAGTCCTGAGCAAAAAAAATCGGCCAATCGTTAGCACAAAATAAATGAGGTGTATCCTTAACAGTTAGTGGTTTATGAAAATTTCCAAAAATCGTGCTTTAGTTGAGGTGGAAAACAATATTGGTATTTACATTGTACAAAAAAATTTCCATACATTTACAATTGGTTGAATCGCAAGGCCATGGAACAATTAAAAAACTATTCCGATGATCTAGGCTCTTTTATTATTCCCAACTTGAAAATGCACTCGAAGGAATCAATTTCCAAATTTAAAAACATTCTGGGAACTTACAAAATGGCCGAATTAGTCATCCTCTTCAAGATGTTCGGGAATCACCAGTACATTTCGAAAACATTTTGCACTCCATTCTGGATTCTTTTGATTCCCTGATTGCATCTTTTCCAGAATCCCCTGGAGAATGGTACCGCGATTTAATAGATCGGATAAAGGTGTGGCAGTACAGTCAAATTTATGCCAACTGGAAGAAAAAAATTAATTTTTACTCTTATTAGAATCGTGCTAGTTCGGTGAGCGGTGCACGGTTGACGAACAAGCTATATACGCCTTCGACGAGAAAATTTTTTGCTACATCAAGCAAACATTTGTTGATATTCAAAAGTTTTTCGACATTCCATTTTGTAAAGGGTCGATAAACACAATGTTGCAATGCAGCAGGAGCCAGATGCGCCGGAATTAACTGTCACCACGAATAAAATGTTTGTGCAGTCAGATTGTTTTACGAGCTGATCTACGACCAAACGAGATCATTGTTCCTCACCCATGGATGACTTCGCTAGGCATCGACCTAGTAGTTCTCATATTAACCAACTATATCCATATGTATTATGTATTATATTACACATGTATTTCATATAATATTACATATATATTATATATTTTATTACATATATGTAATATATAATACTACATATATTATATATTATAAAATATTAATATTTCAAAAGCTTATTATTATTATACTTACTCCTTTCCTTCTGCTCTGGGATTAAGAGTGATATTTCCACATTCAAATTTCGCCATCGACTGACGATCCATTTCCATATTTCGCCACCATTTAACCCAAGCAGGAAGGGGGGAAAGAGAGGGGAAATGAAATGCTTCAACGTGACTGGTTGTTGAAATTAGGAGTGGGGGTATTCAACTCCACTCACCACTTTTCTCGGAATTAAATAACAATTACTTTTCTTGGGACTAAACAACAGTGATTACAACACACACGCTTGCAGTTTTTCTCGAAAGTAAACAACTGTTGTGACAACACACACAATTGTTATTTTTCTTGATAGTAAACAACTTTGGTTACAACACACACTTTCATGTGACATCATAACCCAAGCCAATGATTGGATAAGTTTCTCTCTAACTACCCCTATGTCTAATTGCCGATTTCATACACGTTTAGCACGCTGCACAATAATCTTTCCATTCCACCCACAGGGTCTCTACATCCCTATAGTTGTCGTTCATGGCTTGAAAAGATTTTTTTTTTTTTTAGTTACAAGAAGCTATATAGGTATCCATTGATAAAATCGTAAAAAAATAATAAAAAAGAAGACTGATTGAGAAAGAGGGGGGCGATGGGAAAAGTAAAAAAAGATATCTCCTATTACGCCAGGAATAAAAGACTATGTATTATTGCTAATGCTACCACAGCTTCCGAGGCACTCATACCTCGAACTTCAAGAGTCGGCACAGTCTACTGTTTCTGGAGGTATGGATTCAAAATGGTATGCTAATATAGACTATGTTAAAGAGTTTATTTACATAAATGAAAAACGCGAAGCTCTATGGAAAAGAGATAAACAGGTTTATACATCTACAAATGCAAGGTATAAGGGATTTCGGGAATTTCTTGTATTATGGAGAACATGATGTAGAAAAATACGCCATCAGTAGAAAGATAAAATTATTTATAGGATCCCTACATAAGGGAGGGGAAGAATATAACATTTGCAAAGAAGAATACTTGTGTTCGTGAACCAGCACTTGTGGTAATTTAATCTGATGAAGTTCATTCAATTTTAAAAAAAGGGGAGAGACGCATTCGACCGCGATGGAGTTGAAAGAAGTGGGGTGTGTAGTTGTGAAAAACACATCCCTCAAACATGGAATGTCGAATGACTACTCCATCTATTTCCAATGTCTGTCAATGATGAGGTAGTGGACATAATCATCAACACGCCTATCAACAGCTGGGTTGATGAGAATGCAGTCAATACATCAATCAATGGTGAGGTTGGTGACACTGCAGTCAATACATAAATCAACGGCGAGGTTGGGGACACTGCAGTCGATACAGCACTTAACGACTTGGTTGGTGACAACACAATCGACTCGTTCCTCAACAGTGAGGCTATGGACAATGTAGTCAACGCGTTCAACAGTGAGGTTGGGAACTACACAGTCGACACAACGAACATACCCGTCAGTCACACACATGACACATTAATTAGTGATACAATCAATTTGTCCATCAATGGTGAGGTTTTTCACATATCTGATTTATGTTATGAAATTGAAGAAAAAAAATCATACGAATGGAACCTTCATGTGAGGAGTAACTCAAAATCAATTATCAACCATGTAGTAGATGTGGGTTTGTCTAAAGGGTGGTCAAGTCGAGCCAGATGTAGTATTGTACTTTAAAAAATAGCCTTATATGTATATTTTCATTATAAAATCAAATAAAACAAATTTAAAAAAAGAGTTTTTAATTTAATTTTTTTACAATTTATTTTCACATCATCTATGAATCACTTGTAAATGACACATTTACTAAATTCTTTTGGAAATCTCCCATTTGCAATATACAAATGCACTTTGTGTTCTGTTAAATAAAATTCATAACTTTCAAACAATTTTTTTAACAAATCATTGACTGTTTTGTGTATGTTTTTATGTAAGTCTGAGGCATGGTGGATTGAACATTGCATGTATGACTTTTATGTAATTGCGTAGATATTTACCATAATCAATCTGATACATTTCGGGCTGTGGCATATTGCTTTTTTTTCGGTCGAAATTTGGAATACTTTTCCAAAGTCAAGTATCGATCTGACTGACAGTCTTTGGGATCGTACAAGAGAACCGTTTTCTTACTACCAATGTAGGAAGAACCAAGACCATTAATGTACCTTTGATGTGCAGATGAGTTTTTGAGACTAACCAACTTTACATTTTCGTATAATTCCATCTGATCTACCAAATAGAGGCAGTTGTAAAGGACAAACAATACATTTTCGAAATTGAGGAATTTTCCAATTTATAACAGTTGGTTACTTTGATCATATTCGCAAATATTAAGGCAAGTGCAGCGACATAGTTGTAGATTCGTTTTACGAAACATGATGCATTGTGCTTGTAACCTTTATGAACAATAGGACAAAGTTTCAACATATCTTGGTTTGGATTATTGCAAAATACACTGTAGTCAATCCGTTTTGTCAAATCTAAGTATTTTTTCTTCACTAGTGAAATAGATGCGAGTATATCATTGCGTTCGAGAACGATACCCCTTCCATTAATTATGTTCATTTCCTCGTTTATGAGTTCGATAAACCTGTTACTGTTCAATTTCAAGATATTTGTAAATTGATACGCATCAGTATCTGCGTCCAAGATCATTTCGAGATACTATCGTGGAATTTTGCAAACAACTGCATGGAGTTTCGTCTCGTCGTACACAATCAGTTTTTTTTATTTGCTTCTAGATTAGAGTAGGTATCGTAGGCACGTTGGCGTATGAAATATACCAACTGCATGAGCTCCTCTTCTATTAGGTTGGTTATTGTTTATTTGTGATCATGAAACACGTGCAGTAGCTACAGCATGGGTGTAACTCAACATAAATATATGAGAAGTTTGCATGCAAACAATGTCGTGCTTATGGTTAAGGGGATGCTAACAATCTTGAAAGAGGGGGGTGCCAAAAAGCCCGAACGTCGAGTTGACCGTAATTTTAAGCGAAAGTTGCTTCGCATCCAACACAGAGTGCTCTAGATTCATGCATTGAATCCTCTCTTCAGAAGTTTTTTTTTTTTTTTTTTTTTTTTTTTTTTCAGACTTTAGAAATTTCATTTGTTTCTTTGCAGTTTTCCTACCGTCGAGTAAAAACTCTATAAAGATTATGGTGAATGGAGTTTTGGCATGTGAGATAGACGAATCAGAATGGGAGTATCGCAAGCCAAAAACTCTAGTTTTCATGATGGAAAGTATCATCTTCCCGATAAGCTGGCCAGAATACATCAGTTTCATGTATTCCAAATAATTTTGGTTTTTATCTCTCATCACGTACAGAGCGATTACATCATTCCTCAGCATTTAATCGAACGTGTCGTGGAATATCGGATCATTTTCATACACTACATTCACTGCTTTGGAGCAGCAACAACCAACAGTCGATCTGGAAAGTCGTTTGTTGATGATGCTGTTTGGGTAGAAATTATTGACATCGTAATGAATAATATTCCAAAAAAGACAGTGGTTTGCAAATACCATGGCACCAGGATATTATTTTTTCATGTACTTGAACTTTGGTTTGGTGTAAATTGGTCTAACGTCTATCGCGGACGTTCTTTCACCGAGCGACAAACATTTCAGTTCGGGCATGGTCAGTAAAACCGAATCATTGCTCTGGTATACCTGTAACATACCAAAGGATAGCTCATGATACAGGAACATTTCGCGATCCGGCGAGAAATGGCACTAATGGCACTCATTGAACTATCTTCGACGAGGCCACAGTTAAAGAGATTGGCTAAATGGTAGGTGAAAATTGCCACATTAGTCTTGTTGTATAGTCCGACCACTGCCACGCAATCACTCTCGTTGTAAATTAAAGCCTACTACATGCAGTAGAAAACGATAGAGCCTGCGCTCGTTTCGCCTGTAAGTTTACGCCAAAAGCTACCACCAATGTACTCGGTATGGTGCCCTTACATGTTTGTGTATTGAGCGTTCACTACATCAAACTGTTCTTTGTTGTAGGGCTCAATGTGAAAGATATTTCTCATACAATCGTGACAAAAGTCATCGTCTGTGATGGTATCATCTGGAATAAGCATAAGCACAAAAATCAAATCGATTATCCTAAACTTTTGGCTCAGTTAGATTTTAGACAGGTTCCCCAACGACAAATTCCCACTCGCAAATGCATTTCTTTTTTCAAGATTATAAATTTAATGCATATGATACCATCCTGGTGAAAATGAATGAGCGGAGTTGTGGCTAATTTTCCGAGGGTTACAAATTCTTTCATTTCGCATTGTATTTTGAGAACCCACAAGCTAGCCAATAAGAATTTAAAATTGTATTCTATAAAGTTGTGGCCGGCGAAATAATGTCGGTAATTTTGATATCCCGTTAGCATTTTCAGCAAGTATCCCTTACTATACCAAAATAGATCATTAGTAATGAAATCCTCTTCCTGTGAGGAACCTTGGATCGAAATACATTTCGTGGGCGGACTTTCATATTTCTTCTGCATTTCCATGCATGCCATGACATTTTATGTACACGTAATTATACTTACTTTGAAATATAGATATTCGCATTGGAGCACAAGCATGAGCAATTTTTCTGGAGCAGGACCACGTGAGCAAGTCTTCCAAATTATCCACGCCAGTCTCGATGTCGAAGCTTACGATAGGAATGTACTTGTACACCATTTGCACGAAATATATTTTCCACCATTATACTACCAACTCCATGTTTGGAGCTGCGAAACTTTAGTTTTGCAAGTTGATTCCATTAGCCAGATGGATTTTCCAATATCCCCTCTGAAGTTATAGTATTTATGTACAACTCAATTTGCAACATCAAATGCACACCAGTCGACTGGATGGTAAGGTAGTATTTTTTTAAAATTATTTTCCACGAGAAATTTTTAGACTGTGTTCAAGATACTCGTAGTAAGAAATTCAATTTTTGCCAAATGATATGAATCGTACAGTGTGTTTACAGCATTTTCAGTCAAAATTTCCAGCAGCGAGTTTGGATTAGTTTCCAGAGAGATTGCTGTTGCGACGAATGAATCGATATATGGTTCATATTACTCAATCAGTAGTTGGCACATTTCGTATTTCATGTTTTCAGCAACTAGAAAGTATATCGAGAGGGGGTAAGTCAAGATTTCTTGACGCCTCTTCATCGTTTTGACATCGATGTCCACCACATTTTTCTGATTGTTGTAAATGAAAGACCTCAATATAAATATTTTGTTTTGTAGATTAAATGAACATAGAAAGCTAAAATGTTTTGTTATATAAGAACCTTTAGTCATGGCTAACAAGCTAAGTTTTACAATGACCATAGCAATGGAAATATTTAAAAATATCTTCAACTATCTACAACTACAAACTCTGGATGAATTTAAACAGTTTTACACGTATTTTGTCAACTGTCGCTTGGAATACATTTACACTCGCGAAAATGACGAGAAAGACACTGACGAAAATTTTGAAGAGGAATTTGATGCTGATCTGAATAACAATACTTACATTCCATTAAAGTTTAAATATTTTCGGGCCAAGTTCCCAAACACCACACTAGGAGACTATGTATACGTCAAACAACTGTCGTCCTCTCACACTTTTGAAGTTAGCTCGAAAGATCAAATAATCTTGCTACAACAACTGCTACTTTTACACTAAGGCAATCGAAGGATAAGTGACTCTTTATATACCAAATAGTAAACTAAAAATAATAATAAAATAAATATTGAATAGTGTTTCCTTTGCAGAAAAAGAACGGAATTGACGACCAACATCGGCTTTCGCTCACGTGCTAGTACAAAATGCTATTCATGAGTTATCACACAGCTGCTCCCTGATTTATGATTCCAATAAAACCACGATGGAACACGCATATCATTCGACGGGAATGACAAGGAACAAGGACGGCACTCTTCTATTCACGAAATTGAAATTGCAAAATTTGTTTATATACAAATGTAATCGCAACTCTATTCGAGGATCGGTCAAAGTCTCAATACCGGCTACTGCCTATCTTTAAACAAATACTTCATTTCTCCGTTGAGATTTGTCCATTTAGTTGATAGTTTACTCCAATCGGGAGACCATGTATACAACCAGCTTAAAGAGTACATTAGTGCAAAAAATTTAACCGATGTAAACTTTGTACCTAAATTGGAAAATTTTGTAACTGTGTTTTTCAGACCAACTTTTTTCGCTCTCGCTGTAGAAGAATATTCCACCAGCTGGAATAGTGTAAACTTTCACTTGCTCGATATTTATGCAGGAAATATGAAAACTGAGTTTACAAGTTCTGTAGAAACAAAAAACTGCTATGTTGTGCGGCATAAGATATTTTGTCAAACGACTAGCTCATAATTTGGCATGTTCAATCAAGAGTAATCGTGCACACACTTTACCAAATGCAAGTGGCTTTCAATGTGTTCACATTACCATAAATTCAGATACAAAAGGACAAATAATTACTTCTCCAAGTTCACTAATCATGAATGCGATGTGCAATCGCGTTTTACAACCTCAGATAGAAAAGATTAGAGAAAAGGATACAGCCAAAATATACGAACATTCTTGTTATTTCGAACCTCATTTGATATGAGCTTTTACAATATGTTTGGTCTTTCAAACCAAATGCACGCTTTATTTTGCTCGCCAAACAGTTTCTTAAATTCAGTTTGCTTGAATGAGTTTAAACACTTCATTCAATTTCAAAGAGACAGATGATTCCTGAAGGTATGTCAAAAAAACATTTTTTTAAATAAATAAAATTTATTTTCAAAATAATATTAATATTGAAAAAATTATAATACTTTTAAAAAAACATAAATTGTATATAAAATTAATAAACTCAAGACTTTTCAAATTTCCACTCATCAGGACCCCAGCCTCCCACCCTGTAATATTTATTCTTGTGTTTGGCCTTGCTTGGAAAAAATCATCTACACTTTGTGAGTAAATACAATGCAAACACTTATTTTCCCTCACCACTTTACCCCCAGCACAAAACCTACACGGCTCAAATTTAGTTAAGAGCGGTGGTTGGGGTTGTGGTACAGACTGGGGGTGTGGTGAGTGTGGTGGGAACTGCCACTGTTGAATGGAAACTAGAGAAGTCTGGATACATGCAAAACATTTGTATGCCCTTATATGCATATGATGCATTTTGGGACTTCAGGTTGCTGGGACTGTGGTGGCTGAAGTTGCTGGATCTGGAGCTGATGCTGGGGCTGGAAATCCTGCTGGGGTTGGAACTTCGGCTGGGTTTGGAACTCCTGCTGGAGATGGAACTCCTGCTGGGGATGGAACTCCTGCAGGAGATGGAACTCCTGCTAGGGATGGAGAAACTGTTGGGGGAATCGAAGTCTATACTTCAATGGCTGCCGCCAGAGACACTGCCTCTGTGGGTGTTCGCATTTCAATCCCCTCGCCATCTTTCCCAGCATTGGCTGGTGGACATGCTTTAAACAAAAATAAACATGTTACAATCAGTCGTATCCTAAAATCAAACAAAAAACAGTCTGAAAAAATAATAACTTTTCCCTTAAGCCTTTCTTTCTCTTGCTTCTAAAGAAAGCAGACATTTTAATTTTTTACAAAATTTATGCTTTTGTGTAAATTACACTGGCAATGTTTTCTAATTTTTTACTATTTCTTTTGCATGAAGTTTTATATTTGTGCCATTCTTCCCGAAACTCTTTATACTCCTTAACCAACACCTTCCCTATTTTATTTTGAAACTCTAGCAGTTTATCCAACTCTTCCTTTGCTTCTTTATATTTCCTTTTTTGTAATATGGTACATCAAAAACCTATCATAAATATTTCTAAATTTATCCACCATTCCTTCAAATAACCCGTCTAACTCTGCCTTATTTGCTCCAACAACCTTATCTATTCCTGCAAATATAAAAAATTAGTGACAGCTATCTTAACAGTCCTATACTTGCTATCCCTAGCACACTTACTCTAGACAAATATGCGTGGTGTTTATATATGCACCGTGTAAATTTTCTAGTACGTATTTCTGGGAAAGGGGGGGGGGGGATTACTCTATAAGTGAGTTTTTTCTTTTTTACTTCATGCACTCGAATATTCATGTTTCCTTTTTTTTTCTCCTCGGTGTATCTGATATGTGCTCGCTCATAGTCATAACTAATGTTCATACATGGGCCAGTGAGGCGACTAGCATACATAACTCAACTTGGAGTGATTATTAAGCGAGAATTACCTCGGGGCAGAAATATATTTTTTTTTAATGCAAAAAGGATGTTCCCCTCACGTTTCCCCCACCATTCTACCTTCTAAATTTTATTTTTCCCCTAATGTCCTGGGCAGGAGCCAGAGTATGTTTATCTCATAGTGTCCTGGTAAGAGCCAGAGAATTTTTTTTCTCTAGGTGTTCTAGTCGAAACCAGATTATATCAACAGAGTGGACTTTGCGACAAACAACATATACCATCAGCCGATGGCCAACCGACAATGCATTGTGTGTAGTGGTTGCCAGTGGCCGAGATGCCAATCATTGATGCCAATGATTTCGCCATCTATGTCGAGGAGGCTATCAACATCTATGACGAAGAGGCCACTGGGGGGGGGGGGGGGGAAACACCTTCTACATTGAAGAGGCAAACACATTCAACTTTGAAGAATCTTCAATATCGAAGACCTCGTCGTCCTTGATGCGGAAGACGCCATTTTATTCAATGCCGGGTATGTTATGCTCTTCGATGCCAAAGAGGTCTTCCTCTTTGATGCTGAAGAGGTCATCCCATTCAATGCCGATGCCATGCTCTTTTACACCGAAGAGTTCATCTTTCATGCCGAAGATCTCATCACCTCCTATGTAAAGGATGCCGTCCCCTTCGATGCTAAGGATGTTATCTCCTTCAACATCAAGGATACCATCCACTTCTCAGTGGAGGAGGATGATACCTGTTAAAATAAGGAATCCACCTTCGGCACCGTCGGCACTGTCGGCACCACTACCCTCTGCTGGTGTGCATGTAATGGGAACGGCACCTCTCGCATCAACTATGAAGCTTCCTGGAGGGTTTATGCAGATACTATTACAGGTACCTTTGCCCCCTTCAGGCATTTCTTTCTGTTTTAAGACTGTTCATTTCAATAAAAGGACCGTTAGTAGAGTACAAATTACTAATAAAAATTATTTCTTTTACTTGTGTTTCATTTCTACATTCCATAGTAAGATGTATTATTTCTTTTACAGCCAATATTATTGAATATTGTAGTCGTGTTGTTGGTTTTAATAACTGAAAACTTTTTTAATGTACCCAAACATAAACATTTTATAAAACCTGTAGAGATATCTAATAAGTCTCCACCACCATTGCAACCTCCATCACTTCAGTCGTCTCCGACAGTCGAATGTAATTCCAGTCATAAAATATCTATTTATTTTGGTTTCAGAAATAACTTTGTAACCCATCACTCTGTCATTTTTTGTTTCGATTGTAATGGAAAGTCTGTTGACAAATTTAAATGGTAAGAGTTTTCCCGAAACTTGTAGGTAAATTATAATTTTACCAGTACGAAACACGACATGCTGCCTTTTTTGCATTTAATGATATTTCGGTAAAGCTATTCAATTTATACAAAAATGGCTACGTTATATATTTTGCCCTAATAATCATCATCGATGAGTCTAAATGGACTTTGAATTCTGCCTTTACGATAGTTTAGAATATTGCCAAACAACTCGCGTTGGATGTGGCTCGAGACACTGAGATTCCTCTCTTCAAGAGCACTGTGTTTTTCCCAATGGAAAAACAAAGCATTATGGATTCTTTGATGGAAATTTTACGAGTGAATAACGTTTTTACACATTTAGACTATAAGAAATGCGATAGCTTGGTTCGACTTTCGGCCATTTTAAAGATTCCGTTGACGAGAACGGCGTGTTGTTTTAGTTTTGCGGCGGCGGCCGAGTCTTGCTGGAAACAGTAATCATAAAACCTTCGGTACCCCCTACGACGAAATTGACGAGAGTGGCGATGTGGAGGACGGTACCCTTATTTTATTCGATAATGATTTCGAGATTGGCATAAAAGACAAAAAACTGACAATGTAATTATTTGAAAGCAACAAAACCCTCCAAGAAAAATATTTAACTAACGTAAAAAAACCAATACATGGATAAAATAAAACGGACAGTGTTAAAATACTTGCAAAGATGGTAGGCCATGGTCGAAAGAATGATATTTCATCAATTTTTTAAAAATTGAATCTTACAAACAGGTTATGAAAAGACAGGATGGTATGAACGAGTCTATAGATTTCGCCTTAAACAACTTGTACTCTCACAAATTTACAATAAGAAATATTTAATTAAAGACGAGTTTACAGATTTAGAAATTAATACCTTTCTATATCAAGTCCAGCGAAACAAACAAACTTTGCACGAACTTGTTAAACTAAAAACAAAAGTGGAAAACAAATCATGTCAACTGGCTTTTCTTCAGAAATCTTACGAATAGGCTCAAATAGTTGCAAACATTAATACCGAAGAGATTTACTCGATATTACTAAACATTATTCACGTAAACTATATACAGGCGCATATTTCGTCAGAAGTTACTCCATAAAATTTTTGCAATAGTTACCTACATGTATACGAAAATTCCTAAGGTATTTACTTATATGCTGGCAGATATTATGCGAATAATCAACGACATTGCACTGAATGGTTGAAATAGTCTACTACCATTGAAAAAAATTACGGTTATATAAAATAATACCTAACAACAAAAACCACTATATGATGGCGAATAATAATAACGAAATTCTGTCCGGGGTATTGATAAAGCATTTTGAAATTGAAGGCAAAATTTTAACCACTTGTAATATAATATGAACTGAAATCAAACCGGGTAAATATGTGGCTTGGTTTTGAGAAAAAGAGACTACCGATTTTTTTAGAATATGGCGATTCTAAAAAATGTATTTTAAAAAAATTACCAAAATATTATCAAATATTTTGGAAAATTATAGCAAAAAATTTATGTACTTTTAATAAAAATTATATATTCTACAAAAGTAGGGTTTGTAATTCCACTTTTGATATATACAAAATATGTGTTAATTGGCACCCTCATATGTAATTCATACATGAATCTAGATTGTACACCTAATTGATGCACTCTAAAAAACCAGAAGCTAAAATGTTTACGAAATGGATTTACGAAGTTTTGCCATCGCTCCTGCGAACTGGTTGTTATAGCATTCAACAGCACCAAAAACCTTCCAGAGTAACCACTGATGATTTTACACAAATGTCGGCAGCTGTCATTCGTAATGCGGATATGATAATTCTAAAAAATAACAACTTCTCTCAGCATCTCATATTAGTAAATTACAAATTAATTCTAGCATATGATGAAGCAGTTGAAGCGAGAAAAGAATGACCGCGTTAGTTACTAGGCTTGCAGATATTGCTCAAGACGTGGTGGTGAAACCCGATAAACCCCAACAACATGCTCTGGTTGTGTGCCAGTACCAATCTTACGATGATGAAATATCTGATACAATTGAAAGCAAACGAACAATAACATTGATTTTTACACATACTCAAAACCGATCTCTCAATCGTGTGGTTAAAAAGCTATATAAAATATTCGAAAATTCAGGAAATTTTGCGCTCCGACTATCTACCAAACAGCATCAATATGCTCAATTGTCTAAAAAACGAATTGAGACGATGCATCATTGAATATATACACATATATAATTTCATAAAATTACTGAATTCTGATTTCAGAGAATTAGTAATTGAAAAATTAAAAAATCTGGTAGAAAATTACAATAAACTATCATTATGTAAGACGTATAAAACATTCATTTGTATAAGGGGGAGGGTTAGAATCACCTTCTAAACTGACTAATTTTTTTAAGGGGGGACCAGGATTCCCCCCTTAAAAAATTAATTTTATTTGGAAGGTGATTCAGTTACTCTTTTTATAAATAGACTCGGCTTTATGACATCACATATATGATACATTATGTAATAAAGGGTTAAAATAAGATTTAGACCTAATTCCCCCGTCTTCTGCGGTTACAAAAAACAAATATTTTTCCTAGTGATTCCTACTTATACGCTGGCAGGCATTATGCGAATCGTCAACAGGATTGCACTGAATGCTTAAAACAGACCAACTAAACTCGTGTTTTAAGACCACTTAGTAAATATTGATCATAACAAACAAAAACATTAAAAAATATTTGTACTTCATTATTTATAACAAAAGGGGGATTAAACCAAATTCCAAATTGTTTTTTTTTTTACGGTGATTCAGTCCAAGGGAGGGATTTCCGGCCCCCTCAAAAAGTTCAATTTATTTGAAAGGTGATTTATTTCCCTTATAAAACACAAATTAAATAAATGTAATCCATAGTTACAAAAAAAAAACATTTTGTTCAAAGATTCCTATTTATAGAATGACAGACATTATGCGAATCGTCAGTAATACGGTAACCATGACGTTTGCAATACGCTATTACGACGAATCCCACAACTTGATTAGCATTTTAACAAAACATTTCATTAGAAACATTGTGATGTACGGTGTACATCAGGAACATCAAGAATCGGCTTCAGAACTACCTTGTGGGGTTCCGAATTTCTATCCGTGTTGCATAAACTCGTACTATACTCACGTGACAGAAAATCTTGTACAACACTGCTATGGATCTGAACACTTTACGTATTGTAAACGTCCGACGATGACGCATCTTCAGCGTTTTAGCGTTCCCTGCAACACTAAAATGTGAAACGTACTTGAAAACTGTCAGATGGGAATAATTACATTATTATAATTTTGATTGGCAAATTATCGAAACTATGTACATTAAAATTGACCGAAAGAAAGAATTACCAAGTGTTTATACATGCATGGATTGCGCAAGTCCTTGGAATTCGTAAAATTACGCTGTAGTAATTGAAACCATGGAACGACATGAAAGCGAAGAGCATGTAATATATTGTGATCAACTTAGGCACATTACGGTATGTAAGGATCCAGTACGTCCCGCCAGATGTTTGTGGAGTGAACATGAAAGTTGCCGACACGAATTCAAACAACAATGCAATTTATCGAGTAATAAACACTAAAATGTGATGAAAATCACTAAATATTACTAATTTAAATAAAAAAGTGTTTTTTATCGAAATAAATTCTACTTTGTTATGTGTGTTTTTCTCATTTATCCAATTCTCATTCAGTTTTTTTAGTTTTGGCCAGAGTGCTCCACGATCGACATGACATCACCCCCATTTTTTTTATTCAACAACCAATCAGAGTACACCATTTTATTCCCAAAATTTTTTCTGTTGGTGAATATTGATATCGAGATTCTAACCCAAATTGCTGCAAAAATATCAAAAAAATGTATCACTATTTGAAAAAAATTAAAACTTATTATTATATACATTTTGTTTTCTTTTGGCCGGTTATGGTACTGAGCAACACACTGTTAGACGTTTGAGATATGTATATGTGTTGTATTAATAGTTTAATTACTTTTTGCATATTATATTAATTTTTTTACGATTACTAACAGTATTGATTATGTATTTTTGCAGATTTCATCGAGACATGATTCGGAGGCGTATTCGTTCTTCTGGTTATTACCCGAGGAAGGTTTATCGTAATATCGTGTCTTTCACTAAGGATGTCAATGAAGATAATAGGTCTTGGACAGTTAAAATCCTTGATATAGAAGAGAATTGTATTTTGTTGTAATTGTTGTACGGCATTGGTCTTCAAGGAATAACTGCTAAAGCTGGTAGTGGTTTGTTGGAAATGTGTTTCTTCAGAAGGCCTCATGTCGAGGAGCCTGCACCAAAGGATATTAGTGAGATTGATGCAAACAGGATAATCTGCTGGAAGAATTTTCCAGTTCATGAGGGCAAGGCAGACAATACTGCTGTAATAAGTGTTTTTGGTAATGCGTCTATGTATTCACGTAAGAAGATGAAGATGAAACTTGGTGATCAGATTTGGTTGTATCGGAAATTAGTTGGTACTACTGGCGACATGCATATTCTTGGTTATGTGGAATTGTTTTTCAATCCATGATCATGTGTTATGTAATTACGGGTAATTTATTTTTATAAGTAAACGTTAGACGGGTCTAAAGCCATTTTTCAAAAACTTGAACAACAAATCCCAGTGTATTTGGTGCTTCGGTATTCATGGGTAAATCGTTTTTATTTTGTACCTCTACATGTGTATGTTCGGCAAGCTCGAACACTAGGCAGAAACAAATCACTGGAAAAAACAATATATGCAATAGCAAGCTTACCTGATAAAATTCAGTCGCATAGAATCGGACAATTATTTTGACCAGGAAAACCATGTTTACTTGATTGGGTACTTCCACGAACCTGAATACATCTCGAGTAAAGTCTTCGATAATTTTCGATGATTTATTTGTCAGGTATCTCGCAAAAATTTGGTTTTGTTGGTTGATTACAGCCGAGTTCACTCATTCATTTTGAAAGAATTTAAAAAAAATCGTAAAAAAAACTTTTCATAGAATTGTTTAGATCTTGAACTATTGATAAAATTGAATCGATTTTGAGTTTCGAGTTGAGTTTCAACAGATCTTCGTAATTGATTATACCATGGAGTAGAAACAAATTAATTTTGAGAAATTTTATAAACGTTTTTACATCGTATGTGAAAATGATATTGACGTTTGCAATTTTACATTCTCGAAATTCCAACAGTTTAATGTATTCGACTGGTTTTTTTCAAAGTGTAAAATTTATAAAAATCATTCAAGCCAATGTTGATAGTAGGAGCCATTTGGCTTGTTGTGTCCAATTACTTAATTGAACTTATGTATACATCTCGCATAATTCAATTTGTAATATTTTTTTATAAACTCGCTGTTTAGTAAAATAGCGTGGCCAAGTGGAGAGAGGTCGTTTATTCGAAGAGAGTTTTAGTTTGTAGAGACATATTCAAACACGAATTGTATGGAGACCATCCCGTCGCCATAGTCGAAAAAATTAAATAGGAAACACAAAGAGATTTCGTCTGAATTATTTTTCTCGAGAATGGCAGGCCATCTCGCATCTAGTGGCATGGAATTGTTTGCTACGCAATTCATTTCGAGATTGGTGATTTTAGCATAATATGAATTTGTAATGACTACATACCGACCAAATATTCCCCATTAAGCGCAGTTGAACAAACTTTCAACCATCCAGTGATATTTGTTTACTGTCGTCGACGACTCGTGATTTATTAGTGTAGTTTTAAAAAAAATTGTACTGTAACAACAACACAAAATTCTTTCTAAATTGTCTGTAGAGCACTAGTAATCTTTAGAAAATGAATGGTACTTGGACTTGGCTGTATCTTCTGCCAGCAAGGGTAAAAGTGAACCGTCGACAACTTTTTTGAAATTTTGCACACAAAATAATGGAGCGCCTACAAAAAAATACACATTTCACATATTTGTAAAATTCCGCCTCGACGTGAATTTCCAATATTATTCGCACCAGTAAACCGCCCAAAAAATGTCCCACTATGAAAATTCCCAAAGGGAATTATTTTTTCGGCAAGTACTTTTCCATCGAAAGTTTTATTGTAGTTTTAAATTTATTGTCTGCAACTAGCGAAAATCCATATAATCCCGGTACCAGAAATATAATTTTACTAGACATTGTTTTACACAAACACACACAATCACGAGTAATGAGTTAAAAAAAAACTATGTATAAATACTTATGTGTACCTACTGATGAAATAATGCATGGATACTTACATATAGTTGACGTAACGTGAACTGCACAGAATACATGATCCTTTTTTTCTGCATTATAGATGGAAGACAAATAAAATAAATAATTCGCATGTAACAGTACAGAAAGTAATAAAAAAGTGAGCGTGTTAAAATCTCGGAACTCGGAGAGGAGGTGGGCGTGGCGATGATGTGATATCACGTGTAATGACGATGGAAGGGGGAAATTGGAGAAGGGTAATTGGGAAGAGAGGACCAGCATGCCGATTGGGTGAGGGGCTAGTTTTTTTAAAAGGAAAAGAGGAAAGGAGGCCACACTCCAAATATGGTAATGAAATAAACCAAGCATACTGATTGGGTGAGAAAATAATAAAAAAAAAAAAACAAGAGTGGGGAGAGAGGGAAGAAGGTCACTCTCCAAATGTGATGATGAAATAAACCAAGCATGTGATGTTGATAGAAGGAGAAGTAGGAGAACGAACCCAGTGATCCAGATCATTACGAGTCTTTCTCGGTGTTACATAAGACCACCGCAGAACCTCTTAGGTAATTGTTCCATATTGCGTATCGTAATGGGAAAACCATACAAACATTCAGTGTGTCCTGTAAAGTATCCATCACAATCGTTTACTTTGCAGTCTAGTGCTGTATCGCACATCCTGCCAAGTATCATTTAGTGTACCCAAATTCGGCAACTATTGTTCCGTATCGCGTATGAAAGCATTTTTTTCACAAAATTTCCCTCGCGAATCGCAAGATGGTGTGCGCGCGATGTAAAATCACAATGTTGAATGCCAGGAAAGTTATTCATTCCTCGCCAGATATAAACACGTTTCTCATCGAGCACGACATTCTCAAATCGACGATACGGTGCAAAAAATGCGGGGAAGGCGAAGGGAAATTGGTGGAAAACATGGGCTTGTTTTACTGGTGCTGAGGGCAAGTGGAGAAGTGGAGAACAGTACTAAATGCAAATCTAAAATGTCGACTAGACACGGCAGTTTTGTGGGAGATTCAAACCTGTCTCTGGGCAAGATAGTGGAGCTATGTTTACACTGGTGCCTGATCAAATACCCTCAACAGCAGTCTATAGTGAACGAACTTTTGTGCTTGGGAAAGACGGTCTCCACCAGGTCGAGTTTCTGACGCCAAATGTGCATAGACTGGGTGTTGATGTACAGGAAATGCATCGGCGGGCTGGGCAAAGTGGTCGAGATCGACGAGACGAAATTGGGCAAACCCAAGAACTGGGAATGACGTAAAGTTCACAGCCAGTGGATTTTCGGGGTTTGCAGCGGGACGATCTGAGTAAATTCTTCCTGGTTCCTGTGGAGAATGGGGACGCGGAGACCCTGACTAAATCATTCACGAGTGGATCGCTCCAGGCACGACGATAATTTCAGACATTTATGGCTGTCGTCACATGCAGGTAAAACACAGGAGGGAATTTGTGTGCAGCGAAAAGAGTCGAATTGTAAACACTCAAAACAAGCTTAAGATGAAGGGGCGAGATGTTGAGAGTGCATTATCAAAACATTGAGTGAAGTTGGTGTTCTGTGCGATACAGCATTCCCTGCTTTGTCCAACGGAAAAAAAATTTGGGTTGGCTAGCTGGCGGAATACTTCTGGAGAAAGAATCATCGGTACGGAGAATGACTACATGCTTCGCTGATTCACGACGCCGCGACTCACTATCGTAATCGGTGTAGAGGAGATGTTGGCGAAGACTATCCCAATTTGGACAGGTATGTGCATGTTATGGTTGTTTTATTTAACAGGTACGAGCGAGATTGAGTTGCTTTTGCAGTTGCAGTTTTACAACAGTTAATTGAGTTGCTGTTACAATTGGAATATAAAATTAAAGTGTGATTCACTTGCTGTTTGTTTCAGTTAAAAAATAGTTTGAATAACTTGCTGTTTGTTTTGGTTTAAAAAAAGGTTTGAATGACTTGCTGTTTGTTTCTGTTAAAAAAATTAATTTTTGATTGACGTGTTGTTAGGGTAAACATTCGTTTGCAATCTGGAAATAAGCCCATAATAGTCGAGTTGGTCATGTTTGGTCCGCCCAGCGACAACGGATGTACTTGCATCTGTTGCATCCGCAAAACTTGGATCTGCCAGTTTCAATTATTGAGGAAATCAATTTTTTAAAAGTTACCTTCATTCGCGTTCCCGAGAAGGCATAGCATAGTTGTGTCTGTCATGACTGGTTTTGCTGGCAGCAGGTACAACTTAATATGCTGTTGTATTCACAGACTTTGGACCTGCCAGCTTCGAGTTTTGAGGTAATAAAAAAAAGTGATGATGTATATAAAACTTTAAAAACTATATAGTTAAATTCACGATTTTGGTGTACTTTTTAAGTGATTGCGTACATGTAAATAATTGTGTATTGAATTAATGAATTGATCAAGAAATTAATTTTTAGAGTTACATGATTTTGGTGTCCATTTTTTGTGATTGTTAACATGTGAATATTTATATAATCAATTATTAAAATTATTTAAAAAATGTTAATAATTATTAAACACTATCTTAAAAAAAATAAAAAAATAATGCACTGCTAATTACGTTTATTTAAACAGGGACGAGAAGAAGGCAAAAAAAAATTAATTTTTGGATACATGATAGGAAACTTTTAGCAACAATAATTCCTTTTGGCACCTGGATATGCCACGGGATACAAATGGGGTCTTTTACCCTATATTTCGTTTTCAGTTTGGATAGGCTATAGGAAATAATTGGTCGTAGGTCGACCTTGACCGACTCGACTGGATTCGTAATAAGTGGGGTTTGGCACAAATTTCCCCTCTTCCCACTTGGATACACAATGTCGTCCTTTTCGGTCCTGCATGTTTTGTCACCTGGTTATGTAAAAGGAAAATTTAGGTAAAAACCAGCTTTTTCAAGGTGTGCCGGGTCGTGGTTGGATGGGTAATTGGTGGTTTTTTGTCTCTCCTTTTTTAGCATTGGATACGTTATACAATGGTTTTTAAGTGATTTTGACATACAATATAGAACAATCACCTAAAAAGTAACTGATAATGACATGAAGTGAACAAATGCAGTGATGATGAGAGGATGGAATAACACTTTCATTCAAATATAAAAATTGCATTAACAAAATATGAAAATATGACAATTCTTGTGTGAATTATGTCGTGTGTTTAAGTCGTAACCTCCAAATGCACGTAAATTGAAATGGAGCTGTGGCTACTCCTAACTGATCCCTTACAATAATTATTATCTTAATACATTCTAATATACATGTCAATTTATTTAAATTCATTATTGTTACCTTGGAACACAGACTATCTGTAGGGTTACCCTAACACATGACATTCATACACATGACCCACGGTTTGTACACAACCTACACTTGGCCAGAATTACTAGATCATGTCTCGTATTGCTACTGGGAGTCCTGGTGTCATAAACTGAATCTGTAATATTGCCTACACACATTCATCTAGGCTCGAGAATTAAATATAATAGAATGCTTTAAATAATGTGCTGAACTCTTACTATAAGGGCTTATTTTTATAGTGTAATTTAATGTCTGCACGTGGCAGGAATATAGATCTTGTGTTATTTACATGACTACATACCCTTTTAAAATTAAAATAACATAACACATTTGACCACACTGATAGCACTTTCCAATTACTTATATTATTTTTAAGGAAACATTTGGTGAATGAAAATACACGACAAGTCAGCTATGCTACATACAAAGGAACACATAACCCTTAGTTTTAATATACACCCAAGACCCTGAAAAAAAACATAAATAGACAACAACACATATCCGCCGCCATGGCTTGCTGCATTGTTGCAACCAGGGCACACACACAGAACACTCTTTAAGATAGCACATATGAAAATAAAATAAAATAATGAAGCACTGCATGTAAACAAATAATTAACCAATACAAAACACTGTGCTTAATATTAAAAAATCTTCGGAAAATATAAACAAACATTTTACTATACAACACTGGCTCACATACACATGTGCATGCAGACACTAGTTGCTGCATACTGGTGCACTGTCGTGGCGGTGTGGTGATCTGAGGTGTTTGACAGGCGGTTGAATGGTATGGGAGCTGATACATGGTTCATGTCAAAGAATAGAAGGCCTGTATTTGTGGTAGATATTGATTGAGCAGATGGTAGGAATGAGAGAGGTGCTGTGGTCAGATCTTGAGGCTGTTGTGTCGACTGAATGCACAGCATGTTTTGGTTGACAGCTGCCCTTGCGCGCCGTGGGCATGTGAAAATGGTTTGTTAATATTCACCATGGTCATGCAGTTGTGACATTGAATCACTCTCCTTGTACCTACAGTCTCTCATAAGTTGTCAAACATCGCTTATGCACAACGTTTTACAAGCTGACGGCAAGGTACTGTAGCGAAATGGTGTTGTTTTAAGGTTGTGAGTGGGACAGGTAATGTTCCGTAGTTTTCTCACCAAAACCTTCTGCTGATTGATTGTGGGCGTCAGGTATTGTAAAGGCAATATCAACTAGCTTCAGTAGAACAGACTCCTCTCCTCAAGACTTGTGCCGACTGCCAATGGACTGTCTCCTCCCTGTGCTCCAACCATCGTAATAAAAGAAAAAACGTCACCTGTACCGTGCATTCTACACAGTGAGACCTCTGGGCGGCTCTCAAACCCATAATTAGTTATACGAAGATAAAACACTGAAATACGTGGGAAACACTTGCACGGTACATTTTGATAAAAAGGAGGGAAAAGTGGGGGCCCATGCCCCGATAGCCCGTAGTCACCTTAATGAATGTGCACACAGCACACATTAATTCTAAAGGGGTTTATTTAATTCATTCCCCTAGGAAACAACTTACACATTGCACCAGACTTAACATGCCGGTAAGGTAACACTGATTACAAAAGACACATGGCCACAAATAATTATGTTGAAAATACTACCTTCCCCGGCAATGCTATTTTGGGAGAAGGTAGGAGTGGCGAAGTCTTGGGCAGCGAAAATACACTATTTTCCGGTAAGCTAAAAGTCAATGGATGAGCAATTATTAGTTATAGTTTTGCTGTACTGCCCAAGCGCGCGAAATGCGACCCCATCGTTCCGCACATCCAACTCCCTGAGACACAGAAGAATGAGCAAACTCTCTCTCTCTCACAGCATGCTAGCAAAGTTGGCGATCAAGCAGGCTGCGCTGACTATTTTCTTACACTTACGCCCACAGGGGCACTTCCAACTTTTTAGGGCTGTTCTTTTATACGTTTTTTGTGTGGCTTCCACAATCATTATGTAATTAATTATTAATTATGTTTATCCTGGGTTTACAGGATCTACTTTTACAAACACCTGCGCATGGGCGCATGTGGTTGCTCTGCACCTTGCACAGCACTTGCGTTCTCTTCATGAGAGCTTAAATGACCACGTTCACTTCACTCACGGAGTAGCATATTCCGGTTGTGTTGCGGCGCACTACTGCACCAGGGCGCCCCAGTGCCTGGTAGAGTGCTGATCCCTGCAACGGTCGTCGGCGACGGCTGGCAAACAGGTTTGGGGGAAACAGCTGTCGTCAAACGTCCCCTCCCTTCGAGACCATTTGCAGCAATCCAACTCACTCGCAGCAGGAACACCTCCTATGCTCCCTGCGACGAGGATTTAGCACATAGGGCTCCCTATCTTCTGGCAACCTGATGATCTTCTGTTTCTGCTGCTGCGGGAGAATCTGCATCCTACGGTGTGTTGTGGTAACACCACATGTAGTGCAGTCCTGGAGTGGCTCTCTTCTCCGCCTGATCCTCCTGAGAAGCAGCGAGCTGGCTGACCAGATACTTTTGCAGGTCTCTTCACTATTTGCGTCTTCTCTCCTCCTGCTGTAGTGCCATTGCTGACACTGGTTGCGATCTGGTAGCATTTCCCTGGAAGGTCGATATTGTGTTATGATCTCCAGGTTATCTCCTCTTGCCGTGCAGGTGTTTGGCATTTTCTTGGAAAGGGCCAGCTTCTACCCTTCCGCGTCACCTGATGGTGATATCGGGGCCTCCTCCAGTCGTGCTTGATGGGTCTGCGCCATCAGACTCTGTGATGTGGGTCGCCAGGCTTACTCATACCAACACGGATGCATCTGATAACACCGGACCCTCTCTGTCCTCTTCCAATATACCTCTCCGAAGTGCCTCACGACCTTCTCCTGCTGGAACTTCACCAGGGGGCTTGTCAGCGCCATCCCATCATAGAGCTCGTTGTAGTCCATCTGCTCCTGCTGTTCTCCTGCTCTTGTGTGTCTGCTATTTACATTGGGAGCTTCCTCTCCAGCTCTCCTTACCTACTCATCATCTGTGGTGGACGTGATGACCTGATTACGTGCGATGCCAGCTTGACTCTGACCCCTGGTGAACATTGTGGCATTCGGCATCGGAATATCGTCGGCATCTGGTGGTCATGCCTCCTCCTGAGGTCCGGGACCACTTTTCCCTCCCTTTGTGTCTTGTGTTTGCTCGTCTGGAGCTTGCCCATCATGGCCTATTTCTCCATCATACTCGTTCCTCTCTGAGATGTCTTCAGTGGCTCTGCTCGAATATCGTCTCTGTGTATTCGTACCATCTTAAACCCGATTCTAACCAGATATGTCGTCGTACCTATTGCTTGCATGATTCTGTGCGAACCCATCCACCTCAGCGCTAGTGCAGCACAAGAATTTTTCTTTTCAGCAGTTTGCGGATGCGCCTTCATATGGACAATTTGTCCAGGTATCAAGGCAGCAGGTGGTCTGTTGCTGTGTTGCAATCACCAGGCTGCATACTGGTCCTGTAGGTTCCATTGTTTGCGGATATCTGTGTCTGCGCCTCTATTACCATTCACCACTGGTCTCTGAATCACTAGTGTTTTTAGCATGCGGGTAGTTCCTCTCACTGGGGAGTTGAATGTTTTTCCCTAGCAACACTTGCACGGGTGATTTACATGTGGCGGCATTTACTCTGCAACGAAACATGAAGAATGCAGCAGGCAGATGATCGACCCACCTGTTGTGGTGCTCACCCACATGGAGATGGAGTTGTGCCTTCAACTCTTGGTTGCACATCTCCATGGGATTTGCATGGGTTTGGTAAACTGCAGTCTTCAAACGTCGTACTCCCCAGCTCGAGCAGAGTTCCTGCCACTTCATTCTGGTAAATTGAGTACCATTATCTGTGAGAACTTCTTTCTGACAACCCCAACGTGTGTAAAATTCATTTCGGATAACGTATCTGTGAGCTCATTGCTCTTCCCTGGTGCATGCTCTATGTTGAAGTCGTAAACTTGTGGCAATAACACCCACCAGGTCAATTTAAATCTCGCTTCCCTCATATTACTTAGCCATACTAAGCAGCAGTTGTCTGTCATCATAAATCTACAGTATTCTAAGTAAAGTCTGTACTTCTTTACAGCCCAAATTATCGCAAGACACTCTCTCTCATTCACGTAATAGCGACACTCTGCGCTACCCAATTTTGTGCTTCCGAAAACTATTACGCATTTCTCATCCGTATAGTTGTATTAATACAGCATGGCGCCGACCCTCCTGGCTGGCATCGGTCTGTAACAATAAGTGGCATGCTGGATCGTATCGTGCCAGTGTGGGGCACGCCCAGAACTTTTTCTTTATGATCTATAAAGCCACTTCTTGTTTGCTACCCCACACATACCATTCCTGGGGTGACAGCATGTCGGTGAGGGGCGGTGATGGTGGCAAAAGTTCGCGATATGCTCCCGCAACCAGTTGACAAGCGCAAAGAACTTTCTTAATTGCTTATGCGTGCATGGTGCTGGCTGGCAATTTATGAGCCCCAGCTGTTCAGGGTTCGGCCTATTTCCAGATTCATTTACAATAGGTCTAAAAATTCCAGATCCATTTTTCCTAGATGGCATTTCTTTACCAATGTTTCCGACCAAATGACATCATCCAAGTAGGCGAGGGTGAACTCGCCTATAAGGCCTTCTAACACTCGCGCCATTATGCTTTTAAAAGTCGTTGTAGCACACTTGCAGTCAAAGGGCATGACACAAAACTGGTACCTCCTACCATTGGGTGAAGTGGAAACTGTTTTTTCACGATCTTCCTGGCATACCGGGATCTGCCAGTAGTCACTTTGAGATCCAGCAAGAACATAATCTTGGCCTGGAACTTAACGCATCCTTGACATTTATGTATGGTGGTATATCGCTACTCGTCACCTGATTGATGGGCCTGAAGTCGACACAAAACCTCCAGGTCCCATCATTATTCGGTGCTAGAATAATAACAGATTTGCACCAGCTCCTTGTTGGCTCTATCAGGCCGTCTGCAAGAAGCTCATATATCTGTTGCTTAATTATGAGTGCCTGGTGGGCAGATAGCTATGTGGACTACTGTAAATCGGCTCTTACTGTGTTAAGGGGATAGCATGTTCTGCAACTGTTGTTCTCCTTAACCCATCATGGTTGGCAAAAAACAAGTTTACGTTCTTGTAACAAGCACTGAAAAGTGGCTTGGTAGTCTGCAGGTATATTATGCTGTCAGTTTCACTTCCGGTACACTTTCTGTTTTACAGCTATCTATATTATACATTGTTCTCGCCTTATGGCCAAATTGTATACGTATTTCTGCAGGTTCAGCTATGATGTTTTCCTCAGATAACAATGGTACTCCTAAAACTATGTATTCTGTGATTTCATCAGTGACTATTGCTGTTGTGATAGTTTCTAAGTCCCTAACTCTTGTTGTAACTGTGGCTTGACCGACAGGTGACTGTGTGGTCTGACCATTTTCTAACTGTGTATACTGTTCTGTTGATGTTACGTCTATGCTATTGACAAATTTACTCATGCATACATTATGTGATGCTGTGGTGTCGACAAGTGCATGGAACAACAAACCATTGACATGTACCAACACTCTTATGAATTTTAGCACTGCTGCTACTAACCATGTTTATTAGCGCTCTCTGCAGCATGACTGTTGTGCTATCATCTTGGGAGGGGCAAAGTGTACAGCAGGCAAAATACCCCTGCAACCCGTTTCACTGCTGGTTTTTTCTGCTGGTTGGTCTCAGGTTGCACACTTTCGATTGGTCACTTCTCCTTGCCTGAAAGTCCTGTCGATTTCCCTGGTACTGTCCTCTGCAGAAGTTTCCGTAATCACATGGCCTCTTGCACTCCTGTGTGCTTCCTATGTCCCGTCGCAGTAAACACATATTTTTTTTCAATATGATGTCTGCTGTCATCACTTACTCTAGCCTGCTGTTGAGTAGCGGAACTAGGGCCATCCTATACTCGGGCAAGGCAGTCTCTGCAATAACTTCCAGGATTTTCCTCTCTGCTAACTCTGGGAGAAACCACTTCACAATGCGTATCTTTCAATTAATGAGGGCCCTCGGAGTCTCTCCTCCCTGCTGCTGTTGTAGGGTGAGCTTACTCTAGGCCTGTATGGGCGTGAAGGTGCCTCCAAACCAGCAGTGGAATGCATGGACGAATTCCGCCCAAGTGAGGCCGTAGTGGTTCATTGATTTCCACCACTGTTTTGCTTCGCCTTCCATCTGCTTGCCTACAGAACCTGGCCATTCGTCCTCCGAGATGCCATAGCGCTGCAAGCATGTAGTGCAGTCTCTCACGAAAGCTGGTGGATCCTCTGTTAATTGTTAAGAAAACATTGGTAGGGTCTGGAAACGTGTTGGTGTAGGTCTACAATGCGTATCCGTTTGGTTGCAGTGACTGGACATCGTCACTGCGGCATTGTTTACATGCTTTGACTCTTTGTTTACATCTGTTGTAACTGGTAATACTTGCATGATATTAAGGAGAGCTGCTGGAAAATTACTATTGTAGGTTGGTGTAGAGAAGATGGGATGTCTTGTCGAAATATAGGAGGTTTCAGCCAACTGTGGTCGAGGCATCTGTGGAACTATCGTTACTGGTGTGTGTTGCACTGTTGGAGCAAGAGTCCTTCCGCGTACTACATCTGTACTTTGCATCGGAGACACCGCAGACGTCTCCATACTGGCCACTCAATCTCGACACATAAATTGCTCTCCCTCTGTCGTTGCCTGTCCCTCATCTGTTTGGCACTTGTGATGTACTCTATCATTGCACTTCCTGCAGTACTTTATCCCTCCATTCATCAACCCTTTGCAGTCGGTGCGTTCGCATGCATTGATGCACTGTAGCTCAGTGAAAAATTTTTCCTAATTATAAATTATGTGCTCTTTCTTAATTGATGGTGAATAACAGTTTTTGCAGGTGAACAATAGCCTGTGTATTGTCTCCTGTTCCCTAGTGTTCATGCAGGCTTCGTGGTACCAATGATTACACTGTTTGCATTTAAGGAGTGAAGTGTATTTGACCTGGATAAATCAGATTGTGACACCTATTTACTGAATTAAAGTCCGAAATGTCTGAAATAAATTTAGGTGATTCTATTGCCATACCCTGTTGTACCTCACTCGCATGGTTGATCGCAGCATGGATGTTTGATGGGCTGAGCTTACATTCGCACCGACAGTTCTTCGTACCTCGCAATCCAGTCCTGAGGATGTGGTCGTAGGCATTGCGGACACAAAAGCGTAGGCGTGTTGCTGTCGTTCCGGCCAGCCATGATGTTTACTAACCATCCAATGTATCGCGGAAGCGCGAGTTATGGAAGAGCGGCACGAGTGACATCACAGCACAACAAGCCTGCTCGAACGTGGCACAGAGCAGGGTTCAATGGTCGGCGTGGCTCACAGCTGATCGCTTGTGCAGTTGGTAGCGAGGGCAGGCGAGATTTTTGTTCTTCCTTCCCAGCGTCCTTTATTTCCTCCTCATCTTCCTCAGGAGCGAGCGATGTGGGCCGAAGAGGGGGGAGGATGTTTCAACCCCTTTGTCTTGCTGGGCACCTAGCAGGCACGTGGCTGATGTCACAGTGGCGCTCCCAATGGCCTCTGTCTGCTACCCTCATGGCGATTTCCCCATGGCTGCCTTGATGGAGGAGCTTTTTCAGTTTCTGTGCGCTTTTCCTCCCTGACCATGTGTTTTGACTTTTCTGCATCCTGGGGTGTCGTGGTGGCGTCCCACGGCTCTGGCTTTACATTGTTGCTATTCTTCAATCCTCTCTGGTGTCGACATGGGTCAGGATAAGCGAGATAAAGTCGATATTGAATTTTGAAAATTTTGAAAAAAGCAGGAAATTTCGGAAAATAAGCCTGCGCAGAAAATAAGCAGGTATTAGCAGAAGGACATCGCCCGACATTGGGTGTCATTTGATGCCAAGGTAGTGGAGCAAAATTATGTTTTAAGGTTGAGAGTAGGGCATGTAATGTTCTATGGTTTTCTCACCAAAAATTTCTGCTGATATATTGCGTGTGCCAAGTATTGTACAGACAATACCAATAAGCAGCAGTAGAGCAGACTCCTCTCCTCCGACTCATGTGCCCAATGGACGGTGTCGTCCCAGTGCTCCAGCCATTGTAATAAAAGAAAATACGTCACATATACTGTGCGTTCTACACAGTGAGATGCCTGGGCAGCTCACACAGCCATAATTAGTTATACAAAGATAAAACACTGAAATACATGGGAAACACTTGCACAGTACACTTTGATAAAAATGCAGGAAAGGTGGGGGCTTGTGCCCCTGCCCATAGGAACCCAAATGAATATGCATACTCCACGCGTTAATTCAATAAGGGGTTTATTTAATACATTACCCTAGGAAACCACTTACACGTTGTGCCGGACATGACATAACGGCAGGTAACACTGATTACAAAAGTCATGTGGCCACAAATTACTATGTTGAAAATAATATCTTCCCCGACAATGCTATTCCGGAGGAAGGAAGTAGTGGAGAAGTCTTGGGTGGCTAAAATACACAATGTTCCAGTATTCAAATATTAATAATTCCTTCATAAACAATTCTACAAGTCACAATAACCCTTTAATATATGTAAAACACTGAATGAGGTGAGATGGGGATGGAGCATGTGAAGAATGAAAATAGCAGAAAATGACATGTGTTACTCTTAGGCCCACTGGGGTACTTACGACTTAATAGGGCTGTTCTTTTATATGTTGCTTTGTGTTTCATACATGAGCATTCTGTAATTAATGCTTACTTATGTTTATCCTGGGTATGCATGATCTACTACTATAAACATGTGCACGCGGGCGCACGTGGTTGCTCTGCACATTACACTGCACTTGCGCTCTCTTCATGAGAACTTAAATGACCATGTTCACTTCACTTGCAGAGTAGCATATTTCGGTTGCATTGCAGTGCACTACTGCACCAGGGCGTCCCAGTACCTGGTAGAGTGCTGATCTCTGCAACAGTCGCTGGCAACAGCGGGCAAACGGGTTTGGGGAATCAGCTGTCGTCAAAGAACAACACTATTTGTTTACATTTCCAACAGCACATTGACAGTTCACTCTGCTACACATGGTGACATGTATCATCTTCATGAGGAAGCCATCCCAAGTTGTAAAATGTGTCTTGTGGTTTGAGATTTACACTGCAATGTTTACATACACAGTTCTGTCCCTCCACTATTGCAGTTCTGGTCGCAGTTAGGCACTCAATGTGGTATTGTGCCTGGGTCAGGGTACAGCTGAGAATTATCGTCCCCTGGCCCACACACAATTATTTGCTACAATAGTTAAGTTGATTGTAATTTGGAAAAGTTGGGTTCTATATTAGTTTATCATTAGTCCTTGTAACCAGTTTGTTATTGTTCTGATTTCCCATGCCTTTTACAATGTCCTTCAACTCGTTGTTGTTCGCTATGAGGTTGTGCATAGGACTGATGTTTAGGTCACAACACTTTTGTGTGCCCTTTTCATACTTGGCCACTATATTCTGTATGATCGGGCACAAGTACAGTAGACACAAGAGTTAATGTGCATTCACTTGCATCTTGCCAAATGGCAGGCTATCTAGCTACTGACCGGACCCTATACAATGTAAGGGAGAAGTCTTTCTGACTTCGCCTGTCCTGAAACGCACAGTAGTACGTGAAAAACTGTAGAAAATGCCAGCAAATCAAATCACAACACACAGATGGTGCACAGCAGCAGCAGCCAAGAATGCCGAAAAGGCTGTTTGAAACAGTTAGCCCTGATCTTATGGGCCCTTGCCCCAGGTCTGCAGGGGGTAAATGCTTCATTTTAGTTGTTATGGATAATTTTTCGAGATGGATTGAGGCCTACACAATAAGCAGTGCACAAGTAGCCAATATTGTAAAACCTTGCAAAATGAGTTATTCGCACATTGGAGGTATTCCAACAACCTCATAGAGGGTCGCAACCAGGACCTGAAAATACAGTTGCGACTCTGTGTGGGAGAACAGCACAACAGCTGATCTGAACATTTGCCCGCTGCCTTATTTACCCTCCGCCGATGAGTAAATGCTGCCACAGGAAGGATGCTTGTGGATGTACTATTGGAAAGAAACCTCGCACTGCCAGTCGAATGCAATTTCCCCAGAAACATCGCAACAAGCTGTACGGAAAGCAATGACCTAAAATGAGAGAATCGCCGACAGCGGCGATGGGAGCTACAGGAACAGCTGAGGAGGTACGTGACGAGGTGGGTCCCACAGAGCATGAGACCTCCACCCACCTTGCAAGAGGGCCGCACGTAAATCTGCGAAGTCACCTGCAGTCAGCCGCCCAGCAGAACTTCTGCATGGGCCTGGCCGCTAAACGGAGCAGCCCGCACATAATAGGGAGAAGCATAGGACTGGATGTGAAGAAAATTAGTAACAGCACACGGGGATGATGTCTGTCTCAATGCAGGAGACAACACGAGAGGAGATGGACCCGATGCCTCACAGCCCCACGATGGCGAACAGTATGCCGAGCTCCTGGACAGAGCAAGTGAGGAGGAAGGTGGATCGGCACCTCACTCAGGAGGCCTACTGTCAGTGACAACAGTCTTGCCGATGCAGAACGTTCAGACTCCATCAAGTCCAGGAACTTTCATGTCACACAGCAATGTGAATGGCGCAACAGCACTGGAGGTGGAGAGACAACAGTAAGAAGCACCTTTGAACGGTCTGCAAGGTGCCACAGCACAAGATAAAGTGGAATGGCAAGGGGGGAGGAGTTTTGCACCCATGAAGCTCGATGGTGCCGTTGTTGCCAAGCAAATGTCGAGGCAGAGAGAAGTGGAAGGTGTGTCAGCACCTTCACCAGTGACAGAAGCAATGGGTTCAGTGAGCCCGGCGATGCCCAGCACATTGGTGGCCAGGGGGGCTCGTCCGAAGGTCCACCCCAACAGGTTTTAGGGCGCATCGCCTATCAGTGGCGCCGTGCAATCACTAGCAGTGCAAGCAGTGCCTGCAGTTCTGGGGAAAAAGGCATGGGGATATGGTCCGATGCCCCATGTCGCAGCACACCCGGGAGGGGGTGAAACAGAACACGAGAGAGTAAGAGAGCAAATTAGCATGGGAGTGGGTCGAGCCCATGGAGGAGAGCAAGAGGAGGTGAGCAATGAGCAAGAGGAGGTGAGCAACGAGTAAGAGGTGGTGAACAACTAGCAAGAGGAGGTGAGCAACGAGCACGAGGAAATGCAATGAGTAAGCAGAATAGTGCACAAGAGTAGCGACGATGGTGGGGATGAGTCGGCAGGCTCATATGTCCTGCCCTGGTCGCCACGGTGGAGACGTTCGCTATCAACATGCACGACCTGCAGGGATGTTTCGGCACTTTGCAGGCCCCCAAGGGAACAGGTGACAGCCGACAGGGATCATCTGCTGCAGTCGTCAACAGCACGTCGAGGGGAGGCACCTAGGTGCTCCTACCAGCTGTGTACACGACGGCAGGTCAGTAGGCAGTGTGCCTGCAGCCAGTCAAGGCATCAGGGCTGCAAACCGTCCCAAAAGGATGTGGGGTGTGTTTGGCATGAGCCGAGCTCCCCCATTCCTTATACTGTTTGCCCACTGTCCACAGCAACTGCAGCAGAGAGCCACACTCTGTGTACCACATGCGGTAGCACGTAGGAGACCTTCATGATGCAGGTATAGTGCAGTGCAGTGTGTTACAGGTGGTGCAACACAGAACAGAAGGGAGATTGTGCCCATGCAGTCGCTCATGCACATGGGCAGGGATTTTAGAAATTAGTACCGCCACATATTCACTTCCCCACAAGGGCATAATAACAAGGCAAGGGTGGTGACCAAAGGTCATGTGTAAGTGAAGGGACACCCGCAAACCTCATTTTAATGCTCTATAGTCCCTTTATCAGTGTAATTGCAATGTGTTTACAGTGTACCATCCCCACGTGTCATCATCGCCACATATTTCCACTTGTTTTACCATATATATTTGTTGTTTATTATGCAAGGAATTTTTTAAGCATGTTATAGCAAGTGTACCAAGAGTAACAGTTGTTTGCAGAGTGCCATCTGACAAAAGCAGTTCCACATTATGCTCTTCGACGGCAACCCCAGTGGGCGCGCCGTGTTGGAACTTCAGTAGATGCCGAGGATTTCGAGAGGCAGGTCATGTGTACCATCGGTTCTGCGCCCAGGCGGCATTCACTTCTAGCAATGTTCATTTTCTCTGCAATAGACTTTTAATTTAACCAGAACCGTTTTCGCAAGCCTCCTGGGACATCACCTCTCACCTTCCCCAGGTTTGCATAGTCTGGGGAAGCTTTATTCACACTAAAAGTCATGCACGAACCTTCGAGTCATTTTTACTCAGTATTACCACTGCCGACTGGATATCGTCTGACTTTGCAATGTAAGTGTTTTCCCTCGAGGAAATGTATTTAATTGTCTAATAAACGTCACTTTGTTTGAACGAGTGTTCTTTATTGAGGTAAGCCTCAAGGCATGTCAAGGTGTGGGCTCTTATAGTTTCCCACCCAAATCGCATGTGTATATTTAACTTATCAGCTGAATATATTTACAAGTGTTTACAAGACAGTGTAAAGTAGCATAGACGTATGGATTGTCTTAATAATTCACCACATAGCATGTGTACCTTTTTTTCTACAATCTTCATGGTGAGTGGTGCAGCACAGGAGAAGGATAGCTGCTAATGGTCATCGGCAGCATTGCCCAGAGTGAAGGAAAAGTCTGCTCTACCACTTCAATAGCACTAGGTCTGGATAGTGCCTGGAGTCCTGCATAATACAACCTTATTCCAATCACGTTACACAGACAAAATCAGTCCTCAAATTTCAAATTTTTTTCTGACCACTGGAGAACCATCCACTTTCCAGGTTCCTACACTTTTCCGAGCACTCGGCAGCCATCAGTATGTCTCCCGAACACCCGCAAATTGTGGTGAAACCCACAGGCGACATCAATATTAATACCACCGCGCCTTTGCTGATATAACTGGCTGAAGTAAATTAAAATGTAATGTTTAAACATACAAACTATTTTTAACTGACATTGTGTAAATATTTATTTCTAATAAATTAAGTAACTCACTTGGACAAATATTTTATAGTTCTGTAGAGAAATACCTTGCCAAGACCGTGTACAGTATTTAAATCAAGGCAGGGTATGGCATGTCGATAAACAAATTTCAGAAGTAATTACTGGGGTGAAAAAGTGAAAAAAAAAAAGAACAAAATTCAACTTGAATTAACAAACCAAAAGTAAAAAATGACTGGTTAGTAAACGAGTAAAATTGACACAAATGTTGGTTCCCATATTATTCGCATTTCTACACCTCCAAGGCATAGCACCATATAATAAAAAATGGAAGTTAAAGAGGTTATAACAAGGTGACAATTACATTAAATTTTCCAGGGAAACTTGAATGTTGTGTATATTTGAAGGTATAGTTAGATAAGAAACAGTAGTTTTTGAGTCAGTAGTTGAATAGCATGAACTACTAATGTTTAATAATATCGAGAATTGTACATGCTCAATCGTTGCTGATCTTTGGAAATTATTAAATCAAATTTGGTGGAGTGTGCCATTTTACAGCAAAGGGATAATGAAACTGAGTATAGTTACGTCGGAATTATGATGTGGGTTCGCAGCCATCGTATCCTTAACACTGTTTGCCCAGCCACAAAGCAGTCAGTGAGCACATGTATCTGCTCTACTTGGAGTGTGTGAAGGCATAGTGCGACAAAACACGAGTGCATTAGTGCAACACATCGAACGCACGAGATCCCCTGTGCTCGAGCAGTGCAGCGTAGAGCAAATTGAAAATAGGTCTTTTCACAAAAGGTCTTAAAGGGATTGCCTAATGAACCCTTCTTAAGAAGGAACAGCAGGATGCCCCTTAAAACAACCATAAAACATAGCAAATGTTTGTAAAATGTGTTAAATATGTAGTGTCATTTTTCGTATTGTGTGTATCACCCTCATGACATACATCAGTTGCATTAGTTTTGTTGTTTCGTGTGAGATATTACAGTTTTATTTTGTAAGCACCAGGTAAGCAACTATAAGTGTCCATGTCGTTAGAATAGCAAGGGTACAAGAACGTAGTCGTGACTGGCTCACCAACCCCCACCCTGACAGGTTCAGGCACCGAGCCGGCACTCCAACACCGTCTAAACTATAAGAGGACTAGGCTGTCGCCACATCACGCTCAGGGAGCCAGAACTTTTTGCTCGCCAACCGTCTTCATTGCAATAGTTGTTTAATTTCTTGGAATATTTTTCGTTGATGGCCCCCGGAAATGCCTACCAACCTCCCCTGTGGCTTGCATTTCCCAGGGGGCTTAAATTCGCACATAATCCATTGATTGGCTTCGTGCAATTTTTGTCTTTTACGCCCATGCTGGTGGACCGTGCCCACCAACATTTGTAAAATTTACTCAACAGGGAATATTAAATATAACGCTATATATATATATTAAAATTAAATCATGTGTATTATTTGGTTGAGTTCAGCCCCACTGCTTTTCGGGCAAGGGTACGTAACACACTTTTCAATGAAACATGTTTTTATTCAATATTTTGCGAGTGTCATTCATATGTATATCTTCATGTATGTATGCTCTGATTAATTGTGCCTAGTCTTGCAGGTGTGTTGTCAGTCGATAAGCCACCGTTAAGTAATGTTTCATTCAACATTTTAATTGGTTATTAATTATGACATTTAATTAATCCAGTTTGCATAAGGCATGCGGTCAGCCAATAGGCCACCGGTTAGCAACCGAAGGGAATCACTTTAAGCCAGAGCACTAGGTAAATAATAGGGGCAGCAAGCATCAGCGATGTGGAATGGTATCAAGGCGAACAGCCCGTAGCACCTAGAGAACACTAGGATTCTCCTGTTCAACTTCACCATCATCATTGCCTCCGCCCTAGAGCAATGACTGGCGCCTAGTCGGATAAACCAACACATCACCAAAATTTCAACTGCCTCTAAAACTTCCCCCACACCCTTTCCGACACCTGAACCATCATCAAGTGTTTCCCTTCTGTGTGGCCTCACCTTTCTGCTATTAGAGTTCCGAACAGCTAAAATTTTCTCAGCAACTTTCCTGTCAAGTTATCCCATTAAGAGCAATTCCTGCAATAATTCCTGCACACCTGGAATTAGGGAAAGAAGAGCATGTTCTACAGAGCCAGCAACAGCATCGCAATGCCTCTTCGATGTCGTGGAGATGCCAGGGCATGGAAAAAAAGCTCGCTAAACAGCAGGCAGCCTCCATTGCTTGTGCAATACAGGAATGTGTTGGAGAGCAGCCATATTTAGATGGTGCGTGATGCCAGCCACCCGCCACCCATCCCAGCGCAGACAAAGTAGGAATGTGTGGCAGTGCCACCTCCCTTCCTCCTTACAAGAACAGCTGGGAAGTATCGATCGATAGCAGCGGGCAGCATGAGAGGTGCCCACTCAGCTCCCCAACAATGCGGCTGCTAAACGCCCCTTAACCATGCGAGAGGGGTACAGCCACAAAAGGAGAGGGTGCTCCCTCCATTGCAAAACCATGCAGGCACATCATGCAGAATCGGATCACCCGCATCGTGAGCACATACATTTGTTTACTAACAATGGCTGGTGCAAATCAGGCGTTCACACAACCACAGGTGTGTTTGCAGTATTTACAATCAGTACTGCAGGATGTGGTTGCGAAATATGGACTAGGTACCAGTATTGCTAGTGCAACTAGATGTCCAGTCCCTCGAACAACTGCGCCATGAGTAACTGCATCGCGAGTAATACCGACGAACAACACTGGGAAAGCAAAGTGGAAGAGTACAACCCATCACAAACATTGCAAAAGCAAGTCAACACCAAATTAGAAATGCCAAGTTTTCCGAACTACAACCTACCAAAGTGGTGTAGCAAGCTTTGTGCACCGGCCAAGGAGCAGTTACACTCCAGTGCAACATGTGGCAGATTGAATATAATGGGCAGTGTTTAAACGAAACTGTATTAGCAACAGCAATGGGATTAGCATTTACATGCTGGAATGCAATGTGAGAGAAAGAGCACAGCTCACACACAACATCATACAAGACATATTGACACGATGCGAACAGCAAGTGAATGTAAACAATGCAATGGATGGTCAAGAAGAGGAAGGCAATGGCATGCAATATCACAATTGAGTAGTGAAGATGTACCAGCGAGACATGGACAGTGCCGAGAGGGCCTATGCACAGGGAGAGAATCGAATGTGTCACGACTGTACAGTGGCAACAAAACAAAGCACACAGCTGCCAAGTGCCCACAATGCGCATATGGCAAACGTCAATAGACCACTGCCGCAGGACTACTCCGCTCTGCAGAAAATTACCCAAACCACAACCCCTCTAACATTCCTGCCACCCACTCTCTACTACCCACAATTGCTAACCATGTATTATACACCATTGTTTCACCCAATTTTACCACCGATTGCCACGCCCTACATGTCTTTTCAACCAGTAATTCCGTGTTCGTAAAGCAACTTCGGAGCAGCATAAATCAGCCCGACATTGCAAGGAAACAGTAACATAGATGGGACGATTACAACCCTCACCACAATAAACCCATCAGGACCCCAAATGCAGTTAAAACACCGGATGAGTTTCAAACCCTACCAACATTCGCCAGAACACCAAAGGAAGGCCTGGTGGCTTTTCTGGCCAACTGTACCTCACAGCTGACTAGATACAGCATATGCAGTGACGAATTGACAAGATGCATTTGAGCTCAACACTATGGGAAGCGCACTCCTTGTGGCATTCACTCAACCATTACGGGCTGCAGTGGTATGAATTTCAATGTGCATTCTAATGTCGATACGGGGGAGTATTTACCTCACTGCAAGCACAGAGTAAATTAACCATAGAGGAGCAACAGATAAACAAATCACTGACTGCATTTATCACCCAGAAGTCACATCTGGTCCTACGATTTCACCTGCAACTGCCAGAGTGGGAAGTAGAGTTCCACACTGCTGTGATTCCACTCTTGAATGGTATGCTGGAGGATTTAAATCATGCTGCAGTTATCCTAAAGCAGAATCCTGGACCACCGCACCGGGATACGAGCTCTGCACAATGGCGCCAAGCAGATTAGACAGCACCTGGATAAAAATTTCTGGAAACATGCAGAACCCAGTAAACCACCAAATGCATGTGACAAGAAGGAAAAGGAAGACAGTGCCACGAGCAGTGTGGATGATTAAAAGCATGTTCGTGACACCAATCATTCACCAAGTCTTCTGTGCCAGTATAGTCCTGGAGAAGTTTATCATTGCCATAGCCAATGCTAGAATAACCCTCACCTGGATCGTGCGCATGAGCAAGCCAAGAAGCAGCAGCAACCAGGAAATGGTGAACGGAGTTGAAGGGCCAGATGCTCCTGACACCCCTGTCACAGCAAAAACCACAGAATTTGACACCTCAACAGGCACTTGTTAACCAGACCAGTATTAATACATCAAATAATTTGCATATTTGTCAGTGTAAATAGTCAGTGCTTTCATGTGCTAATTGATACAGGGGCTCACACAACATCATTAAGCCAGAATTTGTAAGACAAAGCAATGTTACACCAACTGCCCATGTTATCAGGCTTACCACTATCAAACATAGCAGTCAGGCAATAGGCCAGTCAACAATCACTGTGAGTGTGCGGGAGACAGAAATCACCACAACAGCCATAGTTTCTTCGTAAATTAGTGAGGACATGTTCCTTGGGATACCATAATTTACTGAGCAACAGACGATAGTCGAACCCATGGCACAGTGGATTCATTTTGGTGCTAAAGAAAAACATATTGTGTACAATCAGGACCGACATCCTGTAGGTAACTCACCCGCAATCTCACTGCGTGAAATAGATAATGACATACCACGTGCATATCAGGCAGTATTTCAGCACTTGTTGGAGGAATGCAAGGACATGTTTACTGTGCACGATGCACTATGTAGAACTACCATAGCAGAGAACGAAATTCTGCTATAGAGCGAGAGAGCTGATCGCAAACCACCTAGGAGATATTTACCACACCAAGAACATATCATTCGGATGTAGATACAGGAGATGTTAGGTGATGGAATTATTGAGCCAACCAGCAGACAATATACTTCAGCCATAACATTAGGACCGAAATATATGGTACCTGGAAGTTCTGTGTAGATTTCAGGTAGTTAAACAAAGTAACGTGCAGTGCACTCCCACCTTACATCAGTGTCATGGACACATTAAGTTCACTCGGTAAAGCAAAAATCTTAACATCTGTAGACCTTCAAAGCAGGAAATTACAAGTCCCTGTGAAGTTAGAGGATCAGGATAAAACTGCTTTTACTGTCCCTGATAAGTGAAGGTTCCAATTCTGTGTGATGCCATTTGGGCTGAAATGTGCACCCATAACATTTCAACCGATGATGATACAAATCTTGGATAGCCTCATCGGGGAATACACCTTGGCACACCTAGATGATATTATTTGGTCCACCAGTTGGGAGGAACATTTGAAGTACTTGTCAGTTGTCTTAGAGTACCTGGCCATAAATGTGGCTTAATGTGCACTATAGCAAATTTTCCCATGAGAAAACCAGTATCGAATTTTTGGGGCATATTTTGGACGAGACTAGGAACAAAATCATTCTGGAGCAACTATGGCTAATTGAAAACCTTCCACTCCCACATATATGTAAAAAAGTCTGGAAGTTTTTCGGACTCATCAATTGCCTGAGGGAGCATATTGAGAAATTCACAGAAATTATCATGCCACTTACCGACTTGGTATCACCGCAGCAGCAGTTCCAGTGGACGAACGAGTCACAGCAAGTGACAGATATAGTACGGGAAAAGTTCAAGTCCTGCCCACACTCGCGAGGTACGATCCGAGACGGCATCTCTACCTCCAGACGATGCGAGCCAAGTAGGCATACGAGACGAGCTTTATTAGTGCAGTGATGAAGGGATTGGCAAGTGATTGACTTTGCATAGTACCAAACTGGGCACTACTGAGCTTCGTTACGACATGAACGAGCGTGAATGTTTAGTGGTCGTATAGTTTGAGTACCAGCGATTTATTCTCCGCACCTACAACAAATGTTTTATATGGCTCCACAACACACATGAGGCATGCAGCAAACTAACCAGATGGGTGTTATTACTTCAGGCCTATGACTTCACAGCGGAACACATGCTGGGGGAGATCATCAGTTAGCGGATGCCTTTTAGCGTTTTCCTTGCACTGACATCATAGTAGAAGATGATGCAGGGTGGTAGGACATTCTGTCGCCAGACACGCAGGAACCATTATCCAAGCTGAACATCCAGCAAATTGACACATCAGATGAAAACATGCTCATTGATGAATTGTACTGTAAAGCATGCACAGCAGGAATGTGCACTCATGCAGAGGAAAATCAAAACATGCACTCAACAAGGCAATGAGAATTGAAATGTGGTAGACGACTGGCTGAAGACATAATCCCCCACCAATACCACTAAATGGTGCCTATTTGTCCCCGCACGTGCAAGATGGAGCATGTTAGCCCATTTACACAATGGCAGCATGGTGAGACATCCTGAGGTTGACCGGATATTGAGAAATGTCTGGGAGCACTTCTTTTCACATGGACTGACGATGGATGCACTTACGTTTGTGCGTAAGTGTGTTAAATGCAATTTATTTAAAACAAGGTGCAATGATGGGAGGCAACAACAACCATGCATGCAAAAGAAACCCTTCGAAACTGTATGTTTGGACCTCATAGGGGCCCTACTCCAGGATTACCGGGGGGGGGGGGAAGTCTTTATTGTGGTCATAACAGACAATTTTTCGAAATGGGTGGAAGCATATGCAGTCAGTAGTGTGCGAACTGCAAAAATTACCAGAGCCTTGAGTGAGTATTTCTTTGCAAGGGGGGGTTATGCCAAGTACCTTTTGTCCGATAACGGCTCTCAATTTACTGGTCGGAAGTGGGGAGACCATGCACGTGGTAAGGCTTAGACATCTGACGACAAATTTCCATCCAAGGGGGAACCCCACTAAGAGGTGTAACCAAGTGCTCAAGTTACAGTTACATCTTCATGTTGGTAACCAACATCCCAAGTAGCAACATATATTGGCCCAATGGTTGGTATTTGGTTGAAAAGGTTGGCAATATGTTGAGTTAGAAAACATACACAAATACAAAGCTGGCCCAATGTAATATGCCAACCAAATATTTCTACTAGAAAATTTTAATGAGATACCTTAGAAAACGTACATCAATGCCTAAATATTTCTTAAAATGTCAGAACATGTTTCAAGAGCAATTTTAAAAACTTTAACTTAAAATAAATGTCGGCAACATGTTGGTAGACAAACTGTTGGTAACGTGTAAGTATTTTTATGTTGGGCCAAAGTTGTAAAACCAACATTTAATGGTCAATTTAGAGAATATGTATTATTATTTAAAATAATCCTCCTTTCCTATTTTTTTTTTTTTTTTTTTTTTTGTAAAATATAAACGATTTCCACGATACTGGCAATTTTTCTTTGAAATATGTGAATGTTGGTTTTATGTTGGCGCAATGTTCGAAACCAAACAGTTGGTGATTGGTAATTTTTTTTTGTTGGGACAACACTGTGTAACTAACGTATTTCCAACAATGCTAAATTGTATTTCTGGAATGAAAAAATAAACACTATGTTGTAATGTTTGCTTAAAATTTAGGTAGTTTAATACATAAATGTTTTTGTTTCAAATTGAATTTGATGGTCGAGATTGGCTGAATGTTAGTAACAATTTGGTAGACGTACTCTTGGTAATGTGTATGTATTTTTATGTTGGGCTAAAGCTATAAAACCAAAAATTTATGGCAAAGTTAGGAAATAGATATTCCTAATTTAAATGCCCCTTTCCTGCATTATATGAAATACAAATGTTTTTTCACGATACTGACCATTTTTAATTGAAATATGTGTATTTGGTGTCATGTTAGGACAGTGTTCGAAACCAAACAGTTGGTGACTGGTAATTTTAGTTGGGTCAACATTATATAACTAATATATTTCTAACAATGCTCAATTGTATTTTGGAATAGAAAACCATTAAGCTTAACATTTAGGTTTTTAAATACAAAAATGTCTTTGTTTCAAATTGAATTTAATGGTCGTCTGGTCGAGGTTGGCTGAATGTTAGCAACAATTTGGTGATACAGATTTGATATTTTTACTTTGGGCGAACGTACAATTAACACTTTAATGTCGAAATTACGGAATAGTTATTCTAAATGACTACAAAGCCCGTTTCTTTTATTGTATAAGATGAAAATGTTGTTCCCGATACTGAACATTTTTCTATGAAATGTGTTTAGTTGGTTTTATGCTGGAACAATGTTAGAAACAGAACGGTTGGTTTTTGGCACTTTTTCGTTAGTTAAACCAATGTTGTGTAACTAACATAAGTTCAAAATGCTCAATAAAATATTTAGGATTAGAAAAAAAACATAAATTTCCATTTTGCTTAAACATTTGTTTGTTTTAAACATATAAAATATTTGTATTAGAAAAATATTTTCATGGTCATGGTTGGCTGATTGTTGGTAACTAGTTGGTAGATATACAGTGAGTAATTTTAATGTATTTTTGCCTTTGGCCAACACTATAGTTATGACATGTGCTAAATGTCACGTCCGATGCCCATTTGACTGCCATGGAGCCACAGAGCTGTGCAGTTGGGATGCACATTTGATGAACAGAGCAGTTAAATGCAATGCAGTGCAAGTGTGGACGCAATGCAATGCAAATCTTAGCATGTGACATCAGAGCACCCTCTGTAGAGCATGAATATAAAATATATCTTTATTTTCAGTCATATTTTTATTTAAGGTTTTCCATGTAATTTTTAAATACGAGTGTCCATGTGCTTATGTATGTTATGCAAGGAAACAATCCCAGTGCCTTTCAGAGTGAGTGAAGCTTGTTTTTCAGTGTTTCATTATGTACCATTCACAATGTGTGCCATCCTAACCTCATTCGCCCAAATTTAAACAGTGTTCTTTACTCAATGTTCATTTTAAGAGATATTTACATATGTTCCAGCACAAGGTAATAAATGCAGAGCGTTAATATGCATTTTGCAATATTGAGAAAGTAGGTCCACATGGCCCATGGGCCCGCCAAACTTGGCCAGTGCGCCATGGCGTGCAAGTCAGTCAGCTATGAGCATCTTGGGGGTGTGATTACGTGTTACCACGGCTTGGGTTTTGTGCACTTGGGCAATATTCAACTTTTATTTTTCATACGTTTAATCTCCATAGACTTTAATTAACCAGAACCGCTGTTATTTAGCTGCCTGAAACACCACTCCCCCTATTCCCTAGGGCATACATCACCTGGAGAAGCTTAAAACTGGCAAGTCGTTTTCATAGGCTTCATGTCATTTTCGCAGCATTACCTAACCGTTGGGTTTTGAAGCCATAAAGTGTTATTTTGTATGTAAAGTGTAGGCCTGACAGCCTTGTTAAATAAACTGCATAATTACGCATTGAGAACTGATCACGTGGACATTATTTCGTGGCCTTCGGGCTCTTCAGGGCATGGGCCCTTAGAATACCCGCACCTTTTTCACGTAGTGTACCAGTATGTATTTTTTCTTTATTCGTTAATGTGTCACTATCGCGTGTGTAATTGTAGGTGTGTGACTAGTACATAAGTCACTGCATCAACTCAACTTAAAAGTATTCAGCGAGCTATTGTATACAACAGTACTACGTAACATGGGTGTGTGAGCTGACCCAAACAGGCCACTGCACCCTACGCACTTGGAATATTTTTATGGTGCATTCATAAGGAGCAGTAGTGCAAGATTGCATTGATTGTCGGCCAAACGACCAAGAAGTAAACCTCGTCTCTAGCAACACACACGACATTGTCCAGCGATGTACCCCGGGTAAAATAATCTTCAAAATTTCACCGCTCCTTAAATCCTGCCTCTACACACTGAGGCACCATGGTGCCACATCAAAATTGCATCCAACTTAGTTGCAAATCCTAGAAAACCTGCCATTCCAAGAATTATTTTTTTCCGAATTTTTCTCAAACCTTTCCGCAATTTAAATTCCTAGATTTAGCCACAATGAGGGAGCTGCACAGTCATTTTGACGACCATTGCAGTAAGGGGCAGCATTGCGATGCCTTGAGGACGCCTGCACGATGCTAGAAAAGGTTGCACGTGGTCAGCGGGAAAAGCATGCCAAAACAACAAGACACTCACCATTGCTCCAGTGAGGGCTAACAAGGGCTGCAAGGTGGCCATCTTGGGGTAGCAGATATGAGGTCACCAGCACGACGCTATTTCGCTGACCAGCGGGAACAAACACCATGGGAGCATATCCGTGCTACCCCTCTGCTGTCTGATGTTACCACCCATGCATCGCCACACACCAAGAAGGAGGAGAGGAAACGAACAAAGGAGAAAGGGAACGAAACCAGTTCCTCTCTCCCGAACTATCCGCTCACTGCACACCTGCAGTCAGCTGTGCGCCCGTGCCATCCATTGACCTCTGAGCCGCGCCACGCCTTGTAGGTCTGCAGCGATCACCCATGCTCAATTTCCGCACCACACGTACGCATTATGCACCGCAGAACTTATACATTCGTGCTACCATGCTCCGTGCCTCTGCACTTGGGTGGATTGACAAGCAAAACACATGATGGCTGGCAAGACAGATGATTCGTACAATCTTTCCAATGCAAATATAGAAGCAGTTTTACGTCGTTACAGGCCCAATCGAAACTGATGTGGCAAGGAAAACAACCCGACCAGCAACTGCCGATGTTTATAACACAGAAAGTACATCAAGTTCGGCGGTTCCAACTGCACTTACCGGAGTGGGAAATCTTGAAAATCGTAACAGAAACCGTACTTTCAGAACAGAGTACATTTTTTTTTTACCATTCATGAACAGCAACGTCGAGAAGGTACTAAACACAGTAGATATTCTGGAACGGAACTCACGTCAAGCTCGCCACGAGTCAAATGTTGAGCGAGGGAAGCACGAGTTTGGGAGAATTGACCTTGCATAACCACGTGAACAATTCTACCTGCAAACAAGGAGGGACTAAGCAATGGTAGGACCGATGAACAACATCAGGGAGAATGCACGCCGCCACGATAACCCCGACCATCGGGTGAACAACATGCGACCTGGCGAGAGAAGACCTATTGGAAGAGAGGGGGGAGAGACTATCTGCCCCGAACTCCTTGTCGTTATTGTTGACCAGCTGAAGTTTATTACTAGCAGAGCGGATGTCCTAACAACCCGCACCTGGACAGTCATCACGGCCCGGCAAGACACAATCAGGGAAATGGCCTGTGGGGGTAAGGCAGCCAGATGCCACCGACACACCAATCAGAAAGGAGCACCCGAATACAACACCACAGCAAGCATTCGCACATCATATCAGTGGTAACATGGCACAATTCATCACAATTCAAATCTATCTGAATGGGCAACCGTGTCACACACTTATTAACAAGGCTGCTTCACATAATCTCCTACGGAAAATATTTGTTAATGCAAAGGACGTCACACCCACAAATCACATCATCGGACTGGCAACAGGGCAACAGTCACAGTGTGGAGGGACAGGCGACTGAGGCGGTGTATGAACATGACCTGGAAATGATCACAACAGCTATGATCACCAACGAGATTAGAGAATATGCAATACTAGGTGTGTCATGAATGCAGGAGCAAAACACCATTGTGGAGCCTGCCACCAGGAGGATCTATTTTTTGGCCAACGAGCGACGTAAGGTGTACAACATCGATCGGAAGAACCCAGAGCAGTTACCACCCGTCAAACTAAGTGAATTCGACCACGAAGTCCCACCACAACACCAGGCGGCACTCCAGCTACTGCTGGATGAGCGTCGCGAAGTTTTCGAGGAACTTGTCGCACTTAGGCGCATGGCTGTGGCGAAGCACGAAATCAAGTTAACGCAAGAGGCGCCGATCTATACTGCCCCGAGAAGCTACCTACCCCACCAAGTAAGAATCATTCGAGAGCAGGTGATAGAAATGTTGGCGAACTGCATCATAGAACCAACTAGAAGTCGCCACAACTCCGCGATCACACTCGCGACAAAGAAAAATGGCAGCTAGAGGTTCTGCATAGACTTCCACCCATAAATCAGGTGACCTGTAGTGCTTTACCACCTAACGCGAGGGTGCGAGACGTATTGATGCAACAGTCCTACATAACATGGGTTTGTGAGCTGACCCGAACGCGCCACTGCGCCCTACGCATTTAGATTTTTTTTACTTCGTATTTGTAATGAGCAGCAGTCCGGGATTGCATTGGTCGTCGGCCGAACGACCCTGGAGGCAACCTCGCTTCTACCGACTAACACAACATCATCCAGCGATGTCTGGCACCCCGGGTAAAATACCATTAAAAATTTACCACCCCTTAAATCCTGCCTCTACCCACTGATGCACCACGGCGCCATGTCAGTCAAAATTTTAAATCAACATTAGGAAATAGGTATTCTTAATTATAACAATTCTCCATTATTAATTCATTTAATAAAGTACAAAGGTTTTTCACATTACTGATAATTTTTCTTTAAATATGTTTGGTTTGTTATTTGTTGGTATAATGTTGGAAACTGACATGTGTGCGACGTTCTGACTCGTAGACCGTTCACCACATCTTGATGAGAAACCCGCCCAGTCAGCTGGCCGCCACCATCCACACGTGAGTACAGCCAGTGTGACATGTATGCTGCTCAGTATGATTCAAATAGGCCTGCTGTTAAAATATTTATACTTAGGTTTGTTTAAATAAGTTTGCATGGCCCTGTGGCCCTACAGTGCTTGTTTTTAATTGTTTTGTGCTTTTCAGTGCTTATGAGTGTTCTAAATGGGTTAATATTTTTTCCCAGGCAATTTTCGTAATAAATATTGTGCCGTACCAAGGACCACAAGGCAAGAATATTTGATTAAACACATACATCAGGATAACAGACAATTTATTTGTTTTTTACTTCTTTCAATGTTCTTACACCATCATAATATTAGTAAACACAATGCACTTCCAAATTTTAAAAAACATTTAACAACTGCATTTGCAAAAGTAGATACAGATCAATCATATAATGATGTCAAGATCCGAATTCATTTTATGTTTATTTTCAGGTACTTCATTCTGTTTAACCAACATAGACATTAAAAGACATAATATACTCTCACTATTTTTGGATACAATAAAACTAATTTAAAGGTTATATTTTTCATATAGATTCTAGGGTGCTGTATCTTACCAAATTTTACCATGCATTTCCATTTTAAGGCGAATCACACCCTGAAGAGACCTTGAAAAATCTAGGCTATCCTTTGCCTTATTACTTAATACATTTTCATGGCCAGCCACGATTCATTATAATTCGTATACAAGAGAGTGAATACTAGACCAATATTTTCAAAAACAAACCCCAGGTATCAACAATAATTTTACACACTATGAATCAATTGTAGTTTAGGCCACGCCTCACAATGCGTGACTCTACAATTACACAATTAATAAGACATACAATAAAGAAAGAAGCGATCCAACGCATAAAACTATCGTTCTACTTTGTGAACACTACTATGCGCAATACCATCTCTAATATTCCATTTATAATATAATCATATAAATGTGTATCAGTATATTTTGAAATGTGCACCCACATGTGTAATATATCTTTCCAATACACTAACGGGAATCAAACCACCACGTAAAATTCAACACACCAAGCCGACATTACCATACAATTTATATATGTGTGTGTATGTATGAGTTGACTGTGCATAATTTTGACGTGTTACACCTCCAGAGGCGGTGGAATGTGTTTGTGCCCCTCCTGGGAGTAGGAGGACAATAGAAACTGGTGATGAATGTTAAATATTATGACCTGCGACCACGAGTTACACAGCAGCAAGGAAAGTGCAAACGCAGTTCTTGTCAACATGATAGGTCAAGTGTTGCTGTGTGGTTAATGCGTCTGCGATGGATCAAATGGACACAAGGGATACGTGGAAATCAGGAACACACCAAATTCCCCTCTCTGGTGACCAATGGGTCCTCGCAGACCCCCAAGGGATTGCCACGCTGCTAAGCGCAACAGGATGTCGGTGATCGCAGCTGGTTATGGGATCTCAATTTTGGGGCCCCTCGATGATGCTGTGCTACATTGAATGCCGATGCTCCAGGGCGATGAGCCTGCTGATGGTGAAGTACTGCTACCTGTACTGGCCGAAGGGGTGGTTCCCATCGCAAGTGGTGCACGCCAGCCATGCAGATGCTGACTCTTGGAGCGGTAGGGAGAGGTTGAGACCCACTCTTCCGTCGACTCGTTGTTGCTACTGCTGATGCTGTCATTGCCGTTGATACTGATGCTGCTCTTCGGACCCCTCGATGCTCTTTCTTCTGGTGAGGGGAAAAGTATACTGTCCCTTGCTGGACTTGATGCTCCTTCTGAAGAACCTTCCCATGCACTCCTGATGTGGTCCTCCAATGCGAGGTCAGCCGGTATCGTGGTCTTCATTGACGTTGTGGTGAAGTCTTGTGGACAGCTTCACTGTGGGCTGATCGACCTGCATTTCCCCCCACTGACTCGCTTTGTGCGACGTCTTCTGAAGGCAGTGTCTCTACACTGGGTGTCGTGACACTCTGGTCTGGCTCACTTTGGTTTGCAGCACCTGTGATGTAGATGCTATGATATGTTTGAGATGGTGTGACCTCTTTCTCTTGCTCCTCTTCTTCCCCTGCCAACCTTATGGGTGTATGACTACCATGTGTAGCAGTGGGAAAGAGGTGCCGAATAGCACTCCCAACTGTGCTTGAGCCTGCCTCTGCTCCGCCATTGGGCATTTCTGGTAAATGCTCTTGGCCATTGGGCCCTTCCTCTTACTCAGGAGTTTCTGCGCTGTGTCTTTGCACGACTAGGCGAAGGTCATCACAGTGTACGGCCACCTTGCGCCTGCTGCTGTCCTTGATGATGTAAGTTGTATATATATCCCAGTGCTTTTACAGCAACATGTGGTCCACTGCACTTAGGGGCAAACCCTGCACTTGTGGGGTTTGATCGTACCCGCAGACTCAACTGAGTCTTGAGGTCTTGATTCCTCCTCTCAGTTGGGTTGGCCCACGGTTGGTACACGACCATTGTATGACGCTGGACTACCCAACTAGTACACAATTCCCCTCCAAACATCTGGGTAAATTGTGTTCCATTGTCTATTAAGAGGGTGCATTGATAGCCCCATCTGGGGTAGAATTCGGTCTTCAGTACATGGGTTATGTTGCATGCCCATGCATTGGAAACATGGCATGCTTCCATCCATCTTGAGAACGAGTCACTCACTACAAGAATGAATCTCTTACAATTAGGGGTACACGGATATGCCCCATCAGGTCCAACAAGATGGACTCGAATGGCTCCTGCTGCTTCTTTGGTTGTTGTGTTGCTCTATCTGCTCTTCTACTCTTGCAGAGATTACTCTTTACACATCCCTCTCATGTATTTCTGGACATCTCTGGTGATGCCGGGCCAGTGGAAATGGTTCTGAATATTTCTGGTGGTTTATGATGTGCCAGGGTGGCCTGCATATCATGCATCATTTGCATGATGTAGCACTTGCATGATGTAGCACTTGTGCTCATGCACTTTAGGACACATACAGCTTACAGACTGCTTCAGGACGACGTGGTCGTGTCTCGGTGCGCGTGCCATTCATTCGCCCCCATTCCTGTTCATCCTCCATAGTGGAGGTGACACACATTGGGTGACTGTACACTGTAGTTGTGCAGTTAAAACGCTGTCCTGCAAGTCGTCGACCTCGAATTCTGCTTCCTCATAAGCCTCGATGATGGCACAACTTGTACGGCCCTCACCAGTTATTGGGCGGTTGGCCTTTAGAAGGGGTAAGTAGGTCATCCCACTCTTCTTAGTCCCCTGCTACCATTTCATATGGCGCCCATGAGATCTCATATGCTAGCTGATTCTCAGCTCCTGGTACGTGCTCCACCTCGAAATCGTACGCTTGGAGGAGGAGTGCTAAGTGTGCAAATTTGTTTTGGCTTCTTTCATGGCATGAAGCAAGAGTAAGTACTGGTTGTCAGTTCGTAGTGTGAACCGTTGATACTCTAGGTATGCCCTGTATCATTTCACGGCTCACACTCCGGCCAGATGTTCCCACTCGTTCACGTCGTATCTAACCTCAGTTGCCGCAAAATTTGCACTGCTGTACTCAATGATGCGCTTCTCTTGGTTATCCCCAATATGGAAAAGAAATGCTCCCAAGCCCTTCTCACTTGTGTCTGTCTGAAGATATAAATGGCCACTTGGGTTGTGTCGAGACAATGGCTTTGCACTACCTGAACTTACTCTATATCTCTTGAAAACTTGCTTCATGTTCTGCTGTCCACACATACTTTATGTTGGGTGACAACATGTCAGTGAGTGGTGCAGTTATAGTTGTAAAACATGTATGTTTTCCTGGAGTCACGTCACCAACCTGAAGAATTTCCTCAGTTGCTTCCTCGTGTACGGCACCTCGTAGTTGTTATTGAGGGCTAAATGCACTTGTGTTGGCCGGCTTCTGTGCTCATCAACCATGTGCCCAAGAAACTGTATGCATGGGTGGCCGATGTGACACTTGCAGTTCGCGCACAACAACTTGTTGATGGCTAGTCTCTCCAATACTAGTGAGAGATTTTGGATATGGTGATCCCAGTTTTCGAAGCAGATGACCACGTAATCCAAGTAGACAAGGGCACAATCTCCAATGTACCCATCGAGTACCTGGACCATCGTTGTCTGAAAAGTTGCCGGTTAGCACTTCAAGCCGAAGGGCATTGCACAGAAGTGGAACCTTCTCCAATCTGGGGCTGAGAATGCCATTTTGCGATGGTTTGCTTGTCTTATTGGCACCTACCAGTACCCTCTGCACAGGTCCAATTACGTCATGACCTTAGCCTTGTCTAAGGTATGCAATGCATTCTTGACACTTATGTAGGGAGGAGGGGCACTTACAGTGTAATTTGGGACATGGGACACTCACAGTGCAGATGTGGTTGATTGCTGTGATATCCACATCCCATCATTCTTGGGGTGCCAAGGTGATGGCGCTGTTGTAGTGGCTGTGGGTGGGTTCAATAGTACCCTCAGCTAGAATTTCCTCAATTTGATCTTTAATGATGGAATATTGATGTGACTGGTAAGTTCTGGTTCCAGAGTAGATCGGTCGGTCATGTTACAGTGGAATGCAATGCTCAGCGATGGCCGTTCAACGGAGTGGATCTCCTGCTGCTAAAACTTCGCGTCGTTCGTCCAGTATGCACTGTGCTATCTCTCTGTATTCTGAAGGGACTGCATGATCGAGTTCATATAGTGGCACTCTGGGCTCGTTACCAGTGGGTCGGGATTTGTTCTCTTACACAATTCGCCTTTCCTTCAGTCCGAAATGGATCCTATAGGTGGCTGGTTCAACAATGACTTTTTGTTCACTGAGCCAGGGGATACCTAAGATGGCATCCCTCGTAGGTCTGCAGACACAAGGGCTGTGGTGATGGTGTCCACATCTCTAATTCAGAAGGTAATCAGTGTCTCTCCCATTGATTCCCCTTGTTCTGCTTCGTTGCGATGTGTAGTACCTTTGTACTCAGTGTAATCTCGTTCGTGTCCTCGAATTCGAAGCACAATAAATTATGGCTGGCTGCTGTGTCTATTAATGCATGGCATGGTTGCTGATTTAAATGTATTGCAATTCTAATATTTCTGTTTTGTGTTTTGTTGATTTGATGTATGCTTGGTTGCTGACTTTTGAATTCTGCCTGCTAAACTTGTTTAGGAGGCATTGTACCACAGGGGTCCTTTGCACTGTGGTAGTGAACGTCCAGCCCACCTACCCCAATGGTCCGTTTCCTGTCGGTGGTTTATTGATGTTCTGTGGTTGGTTGCATTTTGGGCACTTATTGTGCCAATGCATTTTGCCTTCTCCTTTGCAATAAAGGCACAAAAATGGTGACTCACATGGGCCTCATATCATGCCCGAGGTTACTGATGTCCGCGCTGCCATCCTGAGTCCGGGGTATGTCCTTGTCCAGAACGCACCTACTCCTACTACTTTGTTCACTGCCGGTTACTCCTCTGTCCACTCCCTCTGCTCTGCATCTTTTCTCCAGCGCGAATTGTATCTGTCACCCTCTCTAATCGCGGCGTTTTGCTCTTGGCTGACTTGGTCTAGCAATGCGGCAGAGCACATGAAGTCCTCCGTAGTACTGTGAATTAACGGTGCCATTACTAGCCTGTTTTCCGCTCTTACAGTTGACGTAACTACTTCAAGGATCTCACGCTCGCTCATGTGTGGATGAAAGTTTCTGATTTGCCCTACTTTCCTCGTTGCAAACACAGTCAGGGATTAACTGCTTTTTGCTCTTCTAGCACAGCCCTGCTCTGTGCTTCCAATGAGGAGTAGGTATTGATAAAACAACTTTGAAAACTGTTAACAAATTCTACCCATTCAACACCGTAATGACTGATTGATTTCCACCAATTACTTGCCTCGCCGGCCAATTGAGTCCCTATAAAATTTAGCCACTCCTTCTGGCACATCCAGTATCTCTCTAAACGTGTTGTGCAGTCGTTAAGAATACTTTAGGGTCCTCACTTGGTAGGCCTGAGAACACTGGTAACCTTTGAAATAGGGCCGGGGTTGTACTGGCTATAAATAATTCTTGATTATTATTATTTTTTCTGCTACATGACACGCGTTGGTTGTTATGTATCTTTCTGTGGTTCTTCTGTTCTTCTGGGTAAGGGTGTTGAATGTGCTAGTGGGCTTTGGTACACACTGGCCCTTTCTAAATGTTCCTGCGCACAGTTATGTGCGATAGACAATTCCGCCCCTGCTACTGACTTTGCCTCTGTCCGCGACGATGGGAATGTGCATTGTCCGCAGCCGAATCTCCCGGCGGTTTGATTTGCCATGTCTTGCTCGGTCATACATTGCCAGTGTGTTTTGCGTCCACGCGACTCACATCTCACTGTTTCGTGTGACCCTTGCGTGCAAATTTCCTGTTGACACTGTTCATGCATTTGTAAATGTTCTGTTTTTACTGCTTTGGAAATTTTGTCTGTTCGAAAAGAATGTGTTCGCAAATTTCGCAGAGAATACGGCCTTGCTGATCTGTGGTGGCCTTTTCAGTCCAGCTCAAACATTCCGGATAAAAACTACGTGCACACTGTACACAAATTATGGTTCAATTTCCCCTTCCTGCAGACGTAATTTGTTTCGCAGACCCACCATCTTACTAAAGCATAATTTCAGTAACTGTGGAATTGAAATCAATCAAGTGAAGCTGTTTAAAATAACAAACAATTTTTCTGGGCAAACCTTGTTCATTTTGGAATGGGTTATATTTTGCCACAGTTGGCACACAACATTGTTGGTGTACCACCTGAAGTACAACTCCACGTTTTACCCACTCTGGCTCTGTTTGCCATGGTTATACTTTCTTTGCGAATTCTCAAATGCTGTGTTTCCCCACACGAACACATTACTTCTCAAAAGAGATTTGTACATATTGTGGGTCGTACACCCGTCAAACATAACGGTTTCACTTGGCCTTTGCTTGTACTCCAATTCAAATGGTTCTGGATAGTATCTCGTACTGCCGGGTGCAGAGGAGTGCGGGATTCATGGTCAGATATTGTGTTGATATGCGGCTGGCCCTCGGTCGTACTTCGCGAGGGAAGTGGGATATTTACAGTTTCTTGCAACACCTTCCTTCCCGGTGAGAACACATGTTCCAGCTGCCCAAGTGATGTGTGTGTTTTCCCAGTATACCGCTTGCATTAAAAAAGGAAAAAATTACTTTGAAAAATTTCTTCAAAACTAGTTGTTCTTCAAAACTTATGATTGCCGCACAGTAGCTTTAAAAAGATTTGAAAAAATGCTCTCGACAAATGGCTGTAAAAAATTTTTTGACTTTTGAAAAGTACGTGAAAAATCCTTCGAAATTTACTCTCCAAGGGAGAACACAGAAAAATATTGTTTATTTTGAAAAAGTTTGAAAATTTTATTTCTAAAAAATGCTGCAAAATTTTCCCTCAAAGCTCTGGAAATAATTAAATTGAATTTTGATTGCTTTTGTACCTTAAATTGCTGACTGGTATTACTTGAAAATACAATTTTACTTTGCCCATTGTGACACCTGTTGCCAGTTACTGCACACATTGACGCCACGTGCATTTGTATGCAAATTATTATCGCACTTAGTTAGGCACATCTGCTGTGCTGTTGCCTTACTGCCGCGCAGCGTTGAATACAGGTACACTTTTACATACATTTTACACTTGTAGTGTCGAATGGGTGTGATCGACTTGCATCTGTTTTGGCTTACAGTTGTGTCTTTTGCATTACGTGCTGTCATGTCTAACCAGTGCATGTTTACAAAAGTTACAACGTTTGATGACGTAAGTAAACAACCCTGCTTAGCAGATTGTTTTAACACATGCAGGCACTCACTAGATGTCAGTTGACTTACGTTATTACCCACTCGATTCACTATACATCTGTTGACGTAACACATATGCACTCTGCAGTATAAACAAATCTGGCAAATTGACAAATTAATAATTGTACAAATAGTGTGGCAAAAGAAAACAAAAAAAACCCTCGATATTATTGATGATGATTGTCGTGTTAACTGTACTGTATTAATTGTGATGTTAGATAGGTGTCTGAAGGTCTCAGGTTACTCACCAATGACTGTAGCTGTCCATTGTGAAACTTTTGTCGCACTGTTGGCTTTTTAACGTAGACTGTTGTCCACGTGTTGTATTGAGTAGACTACCGACGTGTTGTTGGTGCTCTTCAGCACCCTGATGTTCTACTGTTGTTTGATTCGCCCGAGTTGGGAAAACCACTTGACATAGGAATGTGGCTTGCTGGTGTAGACTATGTTCTATTCATGCAAGTTGGGAAAGCCACTCGACACATTGTGTCTCCAGAGGTGCTGGGAAGTGTTCGTGTCCCACCTGGGTGGAGAACAGGAACTGGTGATGTGCCAAGGGCCACTTTCGGTAGTGCGAACGATGTTGAATGGGGTTGTACGGCAGATGGTCTAGGGCGACTCTGGATATGCGGTCAATATGAAGGAGAGCTAATTTAATTGTCAGTTAAATTATGTTGAGTGTAAAATATTTCCTTTGGGGCGAAGCTGTCGGCCACTTCGCAAGCATATATTATCACTGAATTTACTCTGCTTGAGGGAGCCAGGGCCCGGAAATACCAAACATACACTGAAAAACACTTTAAAGTTGATGCTGCTATAAGGGCGCAGTACCCAATGAACTCAGGAGAGTTAATACAATAAAGCACGTGTAATTATGATACGACTGTTTTATTACTGCAATGGTACGATGAAATGTTGCTGCACATGAAAATGTGCACCCTTTGTTAAGCGGACCTGGCACTCTGGACCTGCCGGTGGTCACTACTGTGGAAAGTAAGGTTTAGGCCTTAAGTTAGAGTTACGTAACAAAACACACATTGCACGCGAAGTCCTAGTATGCTACTCCAGGATTCAGGGAGACCTCCCCTCAGCTAAATATGAGTACTTAGGTGTGCTTCAGTTACGTGAACTATTACAATGAAATAAAATACAGCATAGATTGAATTTCCGAGGGAGGTACCCAGAGCTTACGGTCTGCCCTGCCGGTTGTCTTGAGTGCTGAAGTCTGACTAACGACATGGTGTCGGCTTCGCCACACATCCGGCGAATCCTGTGCCAAAATGAAAACATGAAAAATGGAATTTAATAATTAACATGATAAATGAAACTTGCATTGTACATAATAATGATTATTAAACTAAAACATTTCGGTGACATACTCCGGAACACAGAGCCCCAGATACAGCTAATAATGTGACGTAACGAGTATGTCACCGCACTTGAAGGGTGATAGTAAATTAAATGATGCCTCAGGGGGCTGATTCTCGATAGATGATTACATGTTCACTCTTATAGATTAACATATTAAAATCGGCATGTGTCGTAATGGTTATAATTACAGGATTGCGTATGAATGTGACGACACACGGATTTCGTAACTAGGGGCAGAGCTACACTCTGTCTTCTATGGTGTGTTATCTACTCTGTATACTGGAGCGGGCAGTTTCCGTAGTTAATTGTGGTGCAATCACCACTAACTATGCCTAAAAATGCTCGTATTAATTAATGCGGCTAGGGAGCCGCTCGCCATTTTACACTTCCTGTGAGAATGTGATTCCCTGTCTTTTGACACAACTTGGAGAAACATCGCACTCCGGATTCAGCCATGGGGTCCGTCAATATCGCGCACATCGGAAAGCTGTAGGAATAAGTGGCGCTGCTTATCCCAGTGTTCCCTTCAATGACTGTTGCATCTAACTGTCTTAACTTCACGGGACACACTCATTTACGCCACATACCCATTCATCACGAGAGTTACCTCTTGTGATGACTGTTAAATATTATGACCCACGGCTATGAGTTACAGGGTGGCAAGAAAAGTGTAAATGTTGTTCTTGTCGACCTGCACTGATCGAGACAGCGACCTAATGTCGATCGGTCAAGTGGTGCTGTGTGGTCAATGCATCTGCAATGGAACAAACGGGCACAAGGGCTATGTGGATGTCAGGAGAATGTTAATTTAAATGACCAATATTTTAACATCCTCCTGATCGATAATTTTGTGACACGTCACTCGGTGTCTAATCACCTAACAAACTTTTATGCAACATTCAATTAGAAGGGGATTATAATTCCAATGACGTTTAGCAATTTAAAAATCTCACACAAGTGCTTAGACATTGCTGATCACAAGTGGTATTAATTTATTTTCAATCCAGTGGGGAACGAGGACAACACGGCAGCGTCAAATGTACCAAGCAAACTGCGTAGTGGTAGCGCCAGAGAAGTATACTGTCTGTTTTAAAATTAAACTGGAACATGCTGTCTCCGACTAGCGAAATTTCATTACTGAACTCTAAATTATGGCTTTAACGTCCATTATGTCGAAAAAGTATTTACTACACACAACTATAAATAAACATGCTGAAAACTCCAGGAATGTAGAGCTCGGCGACATCTCATGCTCTTTCATAGACAGCTCTGGCCAAATCTGGAATTTCTCTGGCAATTAATGCTACACAAAACAAGTCTATAAATTACCTTAAAGCATATAAATAGCAAATCATAAGACTTAAACACACCAGCTGCAAACTAAACATGTGTTCACAAACTAACTAGCAAAATTTGCCGATCATTTCCTCGGACATTTAATGAAAGCCAGCAAAATTTACAACTCATGCAAGCCTGAAGTAAGTACTTACTGATCATATTTATCATACTCAAGCCACACAAGGCTCATCCTGAACCCGGACGTCAATTGAACAGACATCACCTTGCCAAAAACTGGAACTCCCCAAAACATATAGCTCGACTGAGAGCTCGAAAACTCACAATCCACCACACTAGTGGATTAATCGCTGCAATTCGCTGTCAACTGCAGCTGACAAATCCTGAGCCATCGTTCCCCAGGTTGAACATCAAGAGTAGACTGGTTGGTGAAGGCATCATTGTAGAAGTATCCAAAATGGTCAGATTACTCTCTCTCTCTCTCTCTCTCTCTCTCTCTCTCTCTCTCTCTCTCTCTCTCTCTCTCTTATAGTCGCACAACTCAATTGGTAATGAAGTAAACTGAAGTAGACCTATCTGTTGGATTAGGAAGTCATAAGCATTAAAAATGAAGAGAGGGGAAGTGCACGGTCTAAAGTAGACAACCTGAACCGGAGAAAGGAGGGGAAGGTCGGGAGTAGGGAGCAAAGGGAGATCTCGAGAAGGAGAAGTTGACCAAATTGCGCGCATGTGGCCACAGAGTCAATATAAAAGTCCGGCGATGAGCGCTAGTGTATCGAGAGACTAGCACTAGAATCGTAATACCCTCCCCAAGGATTGCCCTGGCACATGATATCTGCGAAAAAAGTATGTACACCATCACAGAAGAAGAAGAAGATAAACAGAATTAGAAGAGACGTAACAAAGAGAAGATAGTTCTGTCGAGAAATCACAGCAGATACACAGTACAAGTTCCAGCATACACAATTCACGATAGAAGTATGATCGAGACAATTTCGTAGCAAGTCCCCAGGGACTACATATATGGCCATCCAATGCCCCGATGCGCAGATGTGGATTCTTGATGGGCACTGAGGATAGTTCTAGAGATCTTTCATCCATCATGGCCAGGGCATAAATGGACACCGACACACCACAACCCATATGTACTCCGATCTTCAAACGTCGCAGAAGGTCTCCATATTCAGAAGGTACATGTTCAACTCAAGCCAACTCGGAGGGGACAGGGTAGGCAGATAAACATGGAAAAAGTAAACCAGCATTCAGTAGGGATAATGGATGGGAATGGGTACAAACATAAGCAATTCACTGTCACAAATTAACTCCTAGCAATAATTAACTCCTAGCAATGTAATGTGTGCCATGTGTGATTTTCTAACAATTTTACCAGTATTTACATCAGCTAACACCACAGTGATAGGGTTTAAAAATTTCTGCAGATGAAATGGACCCCAAAACTTAGGGGATCAGTTTGCCTGTAACATTATGAGCTAAATTTGCAAATTTAAAATTTCTACAAAATATCAAATCATATGCACTGAACTTAGGCGCACCATGTCCACATTCATGTTTAGCCAACACTTGTTACTTAGCAAGGTTCAATTTACTCACTACTTCCACATACAAGCAATCTGCTGAGTGTCACTTAAGGATGAAGGGATGGGAGGTACATTCCAAATGTTCAACAGAGGATGGATGAGGGAACGGCCTAAAAAGGGTACGGAAGTTACACAACTGGTTGAATGATGGACATCACTATTATAACCTACATTAATCAAGTCTAGATCCTGATCCCACACAAATTCTTGTTGAATCTTTCAACTTGATTGCCCTGGGGATGTTAATAATGCTTCATAGCCCACTTGAAACACATATTTTTAAAGGTTTTGGAAGTAAAATATCTAGCATTATCGGTAACCAATTTAATGGGTGTACCAAATATTTTCCATACATGATCTTTCAACACTTTAACTATAGTAGTTGATTTCATATTCCTGAAGGAAGGGAGGAAAAAAACAAATTTAGTAAAGTTATCAAGCAGGATCATAATGTAAACATTGCCTTTTTTAGATCTCACAAGGGGATAAAATATGTCCAAATGTACATTAGTCCATGGACCAGTGGAAATGTGAAACAAAGAATGCCCCACATTCATACCTTGTCCACGTTTACACCTTTGACAAAGATCACATGATCGGGCATAACCTGACACATCGGATTTTAAGGTTGGCCAGACTAAGTTCAAAGCTATTTTCCTGAATGTCTTATTTATACCTAAGTCCCCACCGAAAATTGAATCATGATAATAGCTCAAAATTATTGGTCTCAAGGCAACAGGAAGTACAATTTTTTTACAATGGGCATTCTTACCAGTAATATACAAAACATCTTTATCTACGAAAAACGGAACATTAGTGCCATTGCTTACTTCATCCATTAGCTGCGCACAAAATTGATCATCCTTCTGAGCCTGACGTAATTTTAAAACTATTTCCAGAAAACCTTGCCAAATGTGAAGAATTGTGCACGACGACTCCGCCCTTATTAATTCGAAATGCTCCGGATCGAACATCCGTGATAGAGCATCCTCTACTTGGTTCTGGGAGCCCCTAATGTGGTGAACTTTAAACCTAAAACGATATAATCTCAAAACCCACCGACCCAACTTACCAAGCTCCTGAGGATGATTCAATACCCAACTCAGCACCTGATTGTCAGTGTATAGGTCGCATTCTTCGTGCTCCACATAGTACGCAAACTTCTTGAGACCAAAGATACAAGCTAGCGATTCTTTCTCATAGATGCCTAACTTTCGTTCGCTTTCAGTCAGAAGGTGGTTTGCAAAGGCGAAGAACCTACGTTCTGGCTTAAAACCTCTCTGAGAGCAATAGAAGAGGCGTCGACCTGAACAACGAACCGTTTACTAAAGTCTGGTTAATACAAAACTGCAGATGATATAAAATTTTATTTTAAATTCTTAAAAGCCGACTCTTGTTCCACTTCCCACTCATAGGACACTACTTTCAGTTTCAATGCATTTAGAGGTGCGGCAATCTCTGAAAAGTGAGGGATAAAACGAGAGTATTATTCTAACACGCCCAGAAACACTTGCACGCCTTTCAAGGTCTTAGACAGCGGAAAATTTACAATTGGAGCAATTCGGTCGGGATCCATCAACAACCTGCCTTCACAAAGTACATACTCCAAAAATTTAACTCTGTTCGAACCAAGAATGGCCTTATCCGGGTTCACTGTTAAGCAGACTTCGCTCATTTTCTTTCAAAACTAGACGCAAATGTTCCAGGTGGCTCTCAAAATCATTACTGTAAATTACAATATCGTCAACATAATCAAATACAAATTTTGTACTTGAATTACGATAAGACAAAATCGAAGACTCTTGACAACACCTGACTACCAAAGTTCGATCCCATGGGTATTCTCGTAAATTCGAACTGGCTCAAGCATGTACTACATGCCGTGTATTTACGACAGGATGGATCCAACAGACATTGGTGAAAACTATTATTAAGATCTAAGACTGAGGATACCCTTGCTTTTCCTAAATGCTGCAGGGCACTATCAATAGTTGGAAGCGGAAACGGATCTTTATGTTTTCTTTTTTGTTTACCAGGGAGTGATTGACCATCAACCGGAAATTATAATTATCGTGTTTGCATAAAACTTAAACACACAGCCTCAAACTAAACAAGTGTTCACAAACTAACTAGCAAAGTTTGCTGAGCGGTTCCTCGGGCATTTAATGAAAGCCAGCAAAATTTTCAACTCAAGCGAGCCTGAAGTAAGTACTCACTGATCATATTTATCATGCTCAAACCACACTAGGCTCATCCTGAACCCGGACGTCAATAGAACAGGCATAACCATGTCAAAGACAGTAACTCCCCAAAAAAAAAGACTTGGCTGAGGGCTCCAAAACTCACAATCCACCACACTAGCGTATTAATAGCTGCAATTCACTGTCAACTGCAGCTGACAAACCCTGCGCCATCGTTTCCCGGGTTGAACATCAAGAGTAGACCGGTTGGTTAAGGTACCATGATAGAAGTATCCAAAACTGTCAGCTTACTTTCTCTCGTATCGTCGCACAACTCAATTGGTAATGAAGTAAACTGAAATAAATCTATCTGTCGGAGTAGACAAACTAAAGCGGAGAAAGGAGGGGAAGGTCGGTAGTAGGGAGCAGAGGGAAAACTCGGGAGGGAGAAGTTGTCCAAGTCGCGGGCATGTGGCCACAGAGTCAATATAAAAGTCCCGCGACGAATGTTAGTGTCGCGGGCGACTGGCGCTTGCATAGCAATATTATTTGCTCTCATGTGACCACGTGGTCCGAAACACGCCGCACCGTGTGCACCTGTGCGACGTCTGTGCGACCACATGTTGCATTTTTTGTATTGTGTATATCGCCTGTGCGATACAGTGCCAATGTGTTAATATTTATTTTAAACGGTTTTTGTACAATATTATATCTTGTGTTTTATTGGAGTTAAGCATGTTGACTTGTGCAATGCACCAAAATGTAAACAAACCATGCAGCTATGTGGTAAGACTCAACACATGTGGAATATTTTGTATGTATTTTTCAGTGTTCTTTTATTGCATGCGCTTGTTTTATTTATTGTTTTAATATTTTCTTAAATGAAAAAGTAGTAACCAGTACAAAAACTGGACTTGGCATTGTTTGTGTTATGTCGGCTGCAAGCCATTAACACGGTAACATAACGTAACACCCACGTGCCAAAATGTGGCCGAATAATCATGTGTTCTTTTTAATTTGAATTTCCTTTGAAGTGTTGTGTTGATATGTTTTATGTATTAAAATATTAACATGTAAATGAATGTAGAGAAATTCCGGCATGTGCAGGATCGTGCACCGGTAAACATAAGGCACCGAAGTGAGGTTAGGGTGCCTTATGCGGTATGGTTAAGTTTGTGTTTTTATGTATTTTTGTCTTCTCTTATTATTCAAGTATGACTTATCATGTAATGTTTTAATTGCTTCATATTCATTAAGGGCCACTTTCACCCACTCTATCTCACTTGCTTATGTATCGTCATGTAATTTTTGATCACCTGAGACTGTGGCAGGAGTTGGGGCAGGGAAGGAAGTAGCCGGCCGCCATTTTCAGTAGTAGCATCATGTTTACCGAGTGAGATGGACGAGTATCGTGAGCCCTCCCTGGACACTTCATTGTTTGTGCCAGTTATGTAGATTTCAATAGTTTGTACTGCAATTTCCGGAACCTGTTGTTTTTGATTAGCCCGGGGAGTGGGCCATCTCACAGTCCGGTCCATATTTTACATGATTGGGGTGTAATTTCCATTTAATTACATGTAGGAATTTTTGCCACCTTTTTCAGTATTAATGTGCAAACCCTCTTTAAAAGGGTAATATTGTAAGTGCTTCTGTTTGAAGGTTTAAAGGAAAAAATATTCATGTCAGTGAATTCCAGACTTTATCGATTTCTTCGTTCACTTCCTGACAGCTTAACTCATACATAATATGTTTCATAAGATGTAAGGCGGCCTATAACAGCCCGGGAGTGAGTATGGGCGTATGGGAATAGTCCTAATGATTCCCACTAGACGAGGCTTTGGACATAGATACTGGTATAATTTTTACAACTTCTGCAACTTCAAGACTGAGACGTCGGACATCAAGGAGAACCCCACTCAGGCCATCGGCCACATGCCCCAACTGAACTTGTGCTCTCTGCTGAGAACTCTGCCCCCCCCCCCCCCAGACAACACGGTAGTATGTTTTGAATCCTTTACACATAAACTGTTTTCCTCCTTGATGGTCCAGCCTAATATCGAGAGACGTCAAAACCAAACAGTTATTATTTAGTAACCACCATTCACACTTTAAAATCATGTGTTTTAAGTACTACTGCTGCTACGATTAGTAAGGAAACATTTACGAGATTTTGCTGTAACTATTTGGGAGCACATATATATATTTGTTGAGTATGTAATTTTTTCTTTTTTGTTTCAGAAAATAGAAGTTTAAATATGTCTTATAAGGTTCGCTCAGTAATAATACTGTTTGTTTAATATATCCTTTAATATGATAATTAATTTTTTTCGAAATAAACACACATATAATTCATTTCATTTGCTTAATGTTTAATGTTTTTTTAGCACAGAGTTTCTTTAGAAATAAACTGGCTGTCTTTTTTGTGTATTTGTTAGTTGTTGGAAAATATTTTCATGCAACTTAGAGGTTTTAAATTCAGTTTTAGTGTAGTAAAATCTGACCTTAATATATAACAAATACAACACAGTATATTCGAACTGGAATATAATAATACTTACCCATTTCTGCACAAATTTCCACAAGTTACAGTAATCTAGTGGGTAAAATATCAAGCTGCTAATTTAAATATCGTGAGTTCGAATACGATATCAGAAAATGGAATTTTCAGGTCAAAATGTGGAGCGATATATAATAAATAATGTTAGGGTTAATAAAATTTTTATTTTTTGTTTATTGGATAAAAGTTATTTAAAAACCTAGTAACTGACATTTGCAGAACTTTTTTTTAATTAGTTGGCATTATATGTATAATAACACATCTTCGCAAAACATTGCTTACTGTGGATAAATGTCTCTGTGAGTGCCTTTCTGAAAGAGAAAAGAATATATTTTGTAAATGATAAAAATACTATAAATAACAACTGTAATACCAGAATTAGTTAGTGGTTGGGGTACTATCATATTAGATTGGTTATTGGTAATATATGCACGATAAACCCAACGTAAAGCATCATATTTCAGTTGCCAGCCAACACAAAAATACACGTTGGGCCAATGTTGCCCCGAGTGACATTTTGATGTTGGGCCAACTTACTTTTCCAATATTGGCCCAAAAAAATGTTGCTACTGGTGATGAAGGGTGGGCAGACCACCAGCCAGCCACCCTGTACACCCTCCACCATCGTGTAAATGCAGCCACTGACCTAACACCAGTCAACGTCCTCCTCGGATATAATCTCTGCTTAGCAGGCAAAGTACGCTGCCCACCAGCTGGAGAGAGCAGTGAACCTGGCAACAGCAATGTTCGGGGGCAGCAACGACATCAACGGCTGCACGAAGTACAGCAGCACCGAGCAAAGTATATCACAAAATGGCGGTCAACTATCACCAGGCGATTGCAAACCATTACATGCAGGAGAGATGGTTTACATGTGTGCCCATCCACAATCCATCATCTGCAAGGACTTCTGCGCAAGGTTTGCAGAGAAATGGAGCAAGCCGCACCAAATCATCAAGAGCTGTGGGCAAATTATGTACTAGGCCCGACTTGGGAGGAGGCGCATCAGGATGCATCTATATGACACCCGGGTGGTGCTAGGTGTCATCGACGATAAAGTTGTGCCCGACATACTGACACCCCACGATGGCGGTGGCCGCGATGAGCTCCCTCAGGTCGCAGGTGAGGAGAGACGTGCACTGGCACCTCCTGCAGGAAGTCCTCGAATTGACCAGCAAGTACCTCTGGTGAACCTGGATGGCGATGTCTTGGCCAAGCAGACCCGGAGGGTACAAGATCATATGGTACGGTATGCCAGTACCTCCAACAGGAAAAGCAGCAGTGGAGGCCGAAGGCCGAAGTCACTCGGTGCGATAGCGCCCGACAGGGAACTTCCAATGGCAGCCCCATATGCCATTGATGGTGCAGCGTTTATTAGCGAAACCGATCGACCACTGGCACCCACACAAGTGCCAGCACTTCCAATAGCACAGATATTGAAGAATGTTACGATACCCACTATCGTAATGGCACCAGCACCATAGGTGTCTGCATTTCCAACGTCTCCCGCATCAGGTGACATCCCAGGATCCCCTACTGCACTGTCGACGTCAGGGTGGTCTATCCAGGTGCCAAAAGTAACTATTGATACAAGTTTTCTATCGCATATCAAAAATATTAATTTTTTCTCGCATTTTTCTCGTCCCTGTTTAAATTAACGCTATTCGCAATGCATTATATTTTATTTTTTTAAAGGTAATATTTAATAATTATAATATTTTTTTATAATTTAACCATTTATTACATAAAGATTTACATGTATGCAATCACGAAAAAGGTACACCGAAATCACATACCTTAAAAATTAATTTTTTATAAATTCATTAATTTAGTACACAATTTTTTACACGTACCCAATCAGTAAAAATTATACCAAAATAGTGAATTTAACCATATAGTTTTTAAAGTTTTATATACGCCATAATTTTTTTTATATATTACCAAACATTCGAAACTGGCAGATCCAAAGTTCCTGAAAGCAACAGCGTATATACAATTGTATCCGCCACCGGCCGAACCAGTCATGGTAGACACAACCGCGCTATGCCTTTTCGGGATCGCGAATGAATGTAATTTTTTTTAGATTAATTTACCTCAATAATTGAAACTGGCAAATCCAAGTTTTGCGGATGCAATAGATGCAAGTCCATCCGTTGTCGCCGGGCGGACCCCTGATGACCAACTCAACTATTTTAGGATTATTTCCAAATCGCAAATTAATGTTTACCCAAACAACGTGTCAATCAAACATTATTTTTTAACTCAAACAAATAGCAAATCATTCAAACTTTTTTTTACCAAAACAAAGAACATCTCATTCAAACTTTTTTTACACCAAAACAAATGGCAAGTCATTTAAACTTTTTTAAAACTGAAACAAACACCTACACTGTCTCACTCGCACCTGTAAATTAAATAAAGCAGCAACTCAATTAAGCATTAATTTTAACTTGAATCGAACAGCAACTCATTAAACATTAATTTAAACTTGAATCAAGCAGCAATTCAATAAAACATTGTTTTTTAACTCAAATAAACAACATGCCAATCAAACATTATTTTTTTAACAGAAACAAACAGCAAGTTATTCAAACATTATTTGTTTTAACTGAAACAAACAGCAAGTTATTCAACCTTTTTTTTTTAAACCAAAACAAACATCTACACTGTCGCACTCGCACCTGTAAAATAAATCAAATAGCAACTCAATTAAAAATTAGCTTAAGCTTGAATCAAACAGCAACTCAATTAAACATTCATTTAAACTTGAATCAAACAGCAAATCAATAAAATATTAATTTTAAATTAAATCAAACAGCAAATTAATTAAACATAAATTTTAAATTGAGTCAAACAACATCTCAATTAAACATTAATTTCAACTGAAACAAACAGCAAATCAAAAACATTTTAATTTCATACTTCAATTGCAACAGCAACTCAATTAACTTTTTTAAAACTGAAACTGCAACAGCAACTCAATCTCGCTTGTGCCTGTAAATTAAAAACAACTGTAACAAACAGATACCTGTCGAAATTGGGATAGTCTTCGCCACCACCTCCTCCACGCCGATTACGATGGTGCATGTCAGCGGCGTGAATAAGCAAAGCGCGCAGTCGTTCTCCGTACCGATGATTCTTATCCCAGACGTATTCCGCCAGGTAGCAGACCCAAGATTTTTCCGTCAGCAAAAGCAGCGAATGCTGAATCGCATAGTATGCACCCTCAAAGTGTGCACCCTCAAAGTCTCGCCTCTTTTCTTCGTTAGCCTGTTTCGAGTGTTTACCATTCCATTCTTTTTGCTGCACACAAATTCCCTCCTGTTATTCACCTGCATGTGATGGTAGCCGTGAATGTCCAAGTTGGTGTAACTGTGTCAGCAGTCTGAAATTATCGTCGTGCCTGGAGCGATCCACTCGCGAATGATTTTGGTCAGGATCGCCGCGTTCCTCTTTTCCACTGGCACCAGGAAGAATTTCGTCGTATCGTCCTGCTGCACTCCACCGAAAACCCACTGGCCGTGAACTTTACGTCCTTTGCAGTTCTTGCATTTGCCCAATTTCGACTCGTCGATCTCGACCACTTTTCCCGGCCTGCAACTGCATTTCCTGTACATCAACAACCAGTCTATGCACACTTGGCAGCAGAAACTCGACCAGGCGACGACCGTCTTTCCCGAGCACAGAAGTTCTTTCACTATGGTCTGCTGTCGAGGGTATTTGATCAGGCACCAGAGTAAACACAGCTCCACTATCTTCTCGGAGACAAGTTTGAATTCCCCTGACAACTGCATTTCCGTACAATTAAAACCATCTAGATGCTCACTTGCGCGCACTGAAACTCCCAGGTCGAACTGCCGCTTTCCCGACATCAGAAGTTCTTTCACTATGGTTTGCTGTCGAGGGATTTAACAGGCATCAAAGTACACAGCTCACCACTATCTTTCCCGGGGACAATTTGGAATCTTCCATAGAAACTCCCGTCTCGCCGACAATTTAAAATTACTAGAACTCGTCCCTACATTCGTATTGGGCACTGTAAAACCACCTACTGTTTTATTCCACCAATTTGCTCAATTCCCCGCATTTTTCGCACTCGTATCACGATTTGAGAAGTCATAACTCATGATAATGTGTTTCATTCTGCAAGCAATGAAAACTTGCCTGGATTCAAAATTGTGATTTTTCCTCCACGCCACCATCTTGCGTTTTCGCGAGTAAATTTTGCGAAAAAGATGCTTGGATCGCGATACCAACATAGTTGCCGAATTGGATATACTAACGGACTTGCGATATGCGTACTCCACAACTTCAATAATAATGGGATGGTCACTTTATAGTACAATGAATGTTTGTATGGTTCCCATATACACAATATGTACAATACTAAGCGTCTGCATAGTCTAGTACCATGAAGACCATACCTGACTCTGGTTCATTCTCCTACTTATCCTTCTATCAACATCACATCTGTTTTTTCTCATCTTTGGAGATGCCTTTTCTCCTCCCACTCTTGTTTTTTATTATTTTCTCACCTATCAGCTGCTGATTTTCATTACCAATTGGAGTCTGACCTCATTCCCTTCTTTAAATATCCCTCACACATCGCATGTATCTCTCTCCAATTACCCTTTCAATTCCCTTCCATCGTCTAGCTGATTCACATATCGCCACCCCACTACGCTCCAATTGCACATTTATCTCCCAATTTATTATTACTTTCTTCACTGTTACATGCGAATAATTTATTTTATTTGTCTTCGATCTATAAGGCAGGAAAAAGGATTACGTATTCTGTGGAGTTCACGATACTTCAACTGCATTATTTCATCTGTAGGTACATGTAAGTATTTAATACATAATTTTTTAAATACTCATTTCTCCTGACTGTGTGTGTTTGTGTAAAACAATGTCTAGTAAAATTATATTTCTGGTACGGGGATTATATGGATTTTCGCTAGTTGCAGACAATAAATTTAAAACTACAATTATTTAAAACAAATTATTTCCTTTCAGAAAAATATTGGATAAAGATTTTCAGCGTCTAATAAAAGACGATTCGTTACGACCCGGCAAAGTGCCATGTTCCGTGTGTGGAAAATCTGTATATTCGAGTTTCATTTCTCATTATATCGAAATGTTCCGAAAGTTAAAATTAAAGGAATCGCATATGATTGGCGTAAATATTTATTGCAGTTTGCATATTCAATAAAACTTTCCATGGAAAAGTACTTGTCGAAATAATAATTTCCTTTGGAAATTTTCATAGTGGGACATTCTTTGGGCGATTTACTGGTGCGAATAATATTGGAAATTCACGTCGAGGCGGAATTTTACAAATATGTGAAATGCGTATTTTTTGTAGGCGCTCCATTATTGTGTTTGCAAAATTTCAAAAATGTTGTCGACGGTTCACTTTTACCCTTGCTGGCAGAAGATACAGCTAAGTCCAAGTACTATTAATTTTCCAAAGATCAATTACTAGTGCTCTACAGACAATTTAGAAAGAATTTTGTGCTGTTGTTACAGTACAATTTTTTTTAAAACTACACTAATAAATCACGAGTCGTCGACGACAGTAAACATATATCACTGGATGGTTGAAAGTTTGTTCAACTGCGCTTAATGGGGAATATTTGGTCGGTATGTAGTCATTACAAATTCATTTTATGCTACAATCACAAATTTTCGACTATGGCGACGGGACTGTCTCCATACGAGATTCGTGTTTGAAATCTCTCTAAAAACTAAAAACACTCTTCAAATAAACGACCACTCATCACTCGGCCACACTTTTTTACTAAACAGCGAGTTATAAAAAAAATAACAAATTTAATATTGCACTATGTATATATAATATCAATTAAGTAATTGGACGCAACAACCCAAATGGCTCCTACTATCGACATTGCTTTGAATGATTTTTATAAATTTTGCACTTTGAAGGAACCAGTTGAATCAAACACGGCAAGTAAAAAGGACGATAAATTAAGCAACGGATACATTAAACTGTTGTATATTCGAGAATATAAACTTTCAAACGTCAATGTCATTTTCACGTACAATATAAAAATGTTTATAAAAATTCTCAAAATCAACTTGTTCCTACTCGATGGTATAATCAACTACGAAGCTCTGTTCAAACTCAACGCGGAACTCAAAATCGATTCAATTGTATCCATAGTTCAAGATCTAAACAATTCTACGAAATGTTGTTTCTATGATATGTTTAAAATTCTTCCAAAATGGATGGGCGAACATTCGGCGGTAATCAACCAACATAACCATATTTTTTTGAGAAACCCGAGGAATAAATCACCAAAAATTATCGAAGAATTTACTCGAGATGATTTCAGGCTCGTGGAAAATCCAGTCAAGTAAACATGGTTTCCCTGGGCAAATTAATTTTCCGATTCTACATGTCTGAATTTGATCAGGCCAGCTCGCTATTCCATATATTGTTTGTACCAGTGATGGTTTTCCACCTAGTGTTCGCGCTTGTCGAGCATACACGTGTAGAGGTGCAAAAGCAAAACGATTTACCTGCGAGTCCCGAAGCACAAAATACACCGGATAGGACGATGTTTTGTGTAATTTGTTGCTCAAGTTTTGAAAAACTTCTTCAAACCCGACGCAATCGTTGAGCATTACATTTCACCTCTGCTCGGACACGACGACAGTGAAACGTCCACGCTAAACGTACACAAATTATTTTACCGATACTGCAATGGCATTTACCGGAAACTATTCGGACATCGAACCTAAGAGAAAATTTCAAGACACCAAGTACAGACTTGTGCACAAATCCGTTTGATAGAAACATAAATTATTTGCAGCTCCTAATCGAAACTGTCAACGAAAAACTACCATTAGACGATTTCAATAAACGAATGTTCCCATTCATTTTCTGTGGGAAAAACGACTGGTTCCAGAAGCTGGCGATTGTCTATGGTTATTTCTTCGACTTTGGTCTTCGAACGATGAGCGCAAAAATAATTAAAACATCAGAGTGCATACATCTAATGAGATCAGTGTTCGAACATATTCTCAAAGTTAATTTACCTAGTTATTCGTTTATGCAAGACTTTTTGCGTTATTTCACGAGCGCGACTCTATAGTGGAAGCAATCATAGAACAATTAAAGGGAAAATAACAGTTTATGGAAACAATTTAAATAGAATTTTAAGTCTAACAATATGTTGCTCGGTAACAAAAGAGGCCAAAATATAACAAAATGTATATAATAAGAAGTTTTAATTTCTTTATAAGTGATAAACTTTTGGATATTTTTGCGGCAATTTGGTTTCGAATCTCAATATCAATATTCACCAGCAGAAAAAAACATTGGATACAAAATGATGTACTCTGATTGGTTGTTGAATAAAAAAAAGGGGTGGGTAATGTCGTGTCGATCGTGGAGCACTCTGGTAAATAGTAGCTAAAACTAAAAAAACTGAATGAGAATAGGATAAATGAGAAAAACACACATAACAAAGTAGCAATTTATTTAGGTTAAAAAAACTTTTTTATTTAAATTTGTGATATTTTATAATTTTCATCAACTTGAGTTTATTACTTGATAAGCTACATTGTTTTTTTGAATTTGTGTTCGCAATTTGCTTGTTCACTCCACAAACATATGGTGGGACTTACTGTATCCTTACATACCGTAATGTGGCTATGTTGATCACTATATATAACATGCTCTTCCCTTTCGTGTCATTTTATGGTTTCAATTACTACAGTACAATTTTCCGAATCCCGAGGACTCGTACAATCCACATATGTATAAACACGTAGTAATTCTTTCTTTCGGTCAGTTTCATTGTATATGGTTTCAATAATTTGCCAATCGAAATTATAATAATGTAATTCTTCCCATTTGACAGTTTTCAAATACATTTCACATCTGGTGTTGCAGGGAACGCTAAAACGTTGAAGATGCGTCATCGCCGGACGTTTACAATATGTAAAGTGTTCAGATCTATTGCAGTGTTCTACATGATTTTCCGACTCGTGAGTATAGTACGAGTTTATGCAACACCGATAATAATTCGAAACCCCGCCAGGTAGTTCTGAAACCAATTCTCGATGTTCCTAATTTGCACCGTACATCACAATGTTTCGAATGAAATGTTTGGTTTAAATGTTAGTCAATTTGTGGGCTTCGTCGTAATAACGTATTGCAAACATTATGGTTACCGTATTACTGACGATTCGCATAATGTCTGCCATTCAATATATAGGAATCGTTGCAAAAAAAAAAGTATTACCCTGGAAAAAGGGGGGGGGGGAGGGGAGATGTGAGGGAAGTCTACATTTGATTTTTAATTTACATTAATTTATTTTGTGTGTTTTATAAGAGAAATAAATCACCTTCCCAATAAATTGAATTTTTTCGAGGGGACCGGAAATCCCTCCCTTTGACTGAATCACCTTAAAAAAATTTAATTAAGAAGGTGGTTTAATCCCCCTTTTGTTATAAACAATGCAATACATCTATTTCTTTTGGTTTTATTTTGTTATGATCATTATTCAAATAGTGGTCTGTAAACACGAGTTTTAACCTTTCAGTGCAATGCTGTTCATGATTCGCATAATGTCTGCCAGCATATAAGTAGGAATTGTTGTAAAAAATTATTTTTTTTGTAACCATGTAAGGCAGGGGAATTAAGTTTATATTTATTGTAACCCTTTAATACATAATGTATCATATATGTGATGCCATAAAACCGAGTCCATTTATAAAAAGGATGACTGAATCACCTTCCAAATAAACAGAATTTTTTAAGGGGGACTTCTGGTCCCCCCTTAAAAATTCGGTCCATTTGGAAGGTGATTCTACCCCCACTCCCCTTAAAAAATGTATTTTTTTATGTCTGACATAATTATAGTTGTCATTTTCTACCGTATTTTTTTAAATTTTTCAATTACTAAAAATTTATAATCAGAAATTTATGTCAAAAAACCTAGTTGATTTATAAAAAGGGGGATTTAATCACCTTCCAAATAAACCGAATTTTTGAAGGATGAATTCTGGTTGGTTCCAGCTAAAAAAATTCGGTCTTTTTAAAGTTGTTTCCACCCCTCCCCTCCCCAATTAAAACAATGTATGTTTTTATGTCTTACATTATAACAGTTTATTGTAATTTTCTGCTAGATTTTTTATTTTCAACTACTAAGTCTTTGCAATCAGAATTCAGTAATTTGATGAAATTGTATTTGGGTACATATTCAATGTTGCATAGTCTCAATTAGTTTTTTTTTTTTTATATAATTGACCACGTTTTTGCTGTTTGGTACATAGTTGGAGCGCATAATTTCCTAAATTTTTGGATTATTTTATACAGTTTTTTAACCGCACGATTGAGAGATCGGATTTGAGTACGTGTAAAAAGGCAATGTTATTTTTCGTTTGCTTTCATTTATATCAGAATTTTCATCATCGTCAGATTGGTACTGGCACACGACCTGAGCATGTTGAAGTTGGGGTTGATCGGGTTTCACCACCACTTCTTGAACAATGTCCGCAAGCCTAGTAGCCATCGTGGTCATTTCTTTTCTCACTTCATATGCTTCATGATATTCTTGAATTAATTTTTCATTTGCTAATATAAGATGCTGAGTGAGTCCGTTATTTTTTTAAATTATCCTATCCGCATTAGATTGACAGCCGCCAACATTTGTGTAAAATCATCAGTGGTTTCTGGGGAAGGTTTTTGGTGCTGTAGAATACTATAACAACCAGTTTGCCGGAGTGATGATAAAACTTCTTCATAAACCAATTTTGTAAACATTTTTGCTTCTTATATTTAGAGTGCATCAATAAAGCATACAATCCAGTTTAATTTATGAATAACGTATGAAGGTGCCAATGAACACTGTATATATATATATATATATATATATATATATATATATATATATATATAAAGGGGGATTACAAACCCTCATTTTGTACAATGTACGATTTTTAGTAAAATACATAAATAATTTTTTGTTATAATTTTCCAGCATATTTTATAATCTTTTAATACACTTTTTGAATAATTTTTTTAGAATCGCCATATTATTATTCGTCTTCATATAGTGATTTGGCTGCATTAAAAACTTTTCAGTTATTAAAACCAACAATACGACTATAGTAATCAATAATATTAGCTGTAAAAGAAATAAATACATCTTTTTATGGAATATAAAAATTAAACACAATTGAAAAAATACTTAATTATTTTTATTAGTAATTGTTATTAACAGTCCTATTATTAAAATACACAGTCTTAAAACAGAATGAAATGCCTGCAGGGGACAAAGGTACCTGTAATGGTATCTGCAGGCAGCATCATAGTTAGTGCGAGAGGTGTCATTACCATTACATATGCACCAGCAGAGTTTGGTGTTGCCGACGGTGTCAAAGGTGGATTCCTTCTTTTAACAGGCCTCATCCTCCTCCTCTGAAAAGTACATGGTATCCTTGATGTTGAAGGAGATGACATCCTTAGTATCGAAGGAGACGGCATCCTTGATGTCGAAGGTGATGAGAAATTCGGCATGAAAGATGGCCTCTTCGGTTACAAAGAGCATGACATCGGTGTTGAAGTGGATGGCCTCTTCGGCATCGAAGGAGATGACCTCTTCGGCATCGAAGGAGATGACCTCTTCGGCATCGAAGGGGATGACCCATTCGATATCGAAGGGGATGACCTATTCAGCGTCGAAGGACATGACCTCTTCGGCATCGAAGGGGATGACCTCTTCGGCGTCGAAGGGGATGACCTCTTCGAAATCGAAGGTGATGACTTCTTCAGCATCGAAGGAGATGGCCTCTTCGGTATCGAAGGGGATGACCTCTTCGGCATCGAAGAACATTACATCCTCGGTATTGAAGAAGATGGCGTCTTCGGCATCAAGGGCAACGAGGTCTTCGAAGTTGAAGATGCCAAATTCTTCAAAGGTGAAGGCATTTGCCTCTTCAATGTCGAAGGTGTTCGCCCCCTCGATGGCCTCTTCGTCACCGATTTTCATAGTCACCTCAATGTAGACGGCAGCATCATTGGCGTCAAAGATTGGCATCTGGCCACTGGCAACCACTACACATAATGCACTGTCGGTTGGCCATCGGCTGATGGTTGATGTTGTTTGTCGCAAAATTCACTGCTTATATAATCTGGCTTCGACTGGAACACTTAGAGAGAAAAATACTCTGACTCTTACCAGGACAGTAGGAGAAAAACTTGCTCTGGCTCCAACCCAGGACACTAGGAGAAAAAATAAAAATTAGAAGTTAGAGCCGTGGAAGATACATGAGGGGAATCTCCTTTTAGCACTGTAAAAAATTATTTCTGCCCCCAGATAATTCTCGCATAAAATGAAGCCAAGTTCAGTAATGTATGCCAGTCGCCTCACCGGCCCATGTACAAACACTAGTCATGACTTTTAGCGAGCGCATATCAGATACACAGATGAGAAAAAAAATTAATATATATAAGTGAGCAAAGTAAAAAATAAAAAATAAAACTTACAGAGTAATCACCCCCCCCCCCCTCCTATTTTCATTTCCATGAAATACGAAATACAAAATTTACTCGGTGCATATATATATATATATATATATATATATATATATATATATATATATATATATATATATATACACCACGTACTTTGGTCTAGAGTCGGTGTGCTAGGGATAGCGAGAATAGGACTGTAAAGATAACTGTCATTAATTTTTTATATTAGCAAGAATGGATAAGTTTGTTGGATAAATAAGTTAGAGTTAGACGGGTTATTTGAAGGAATGAAGGATAAATTTAGAATTATTAATGATAGGTTTTTGATGCACTGTAGTTCAAAAAAGAAAATACAAATACTTTTAGAAAAATATACAGAAGCAAAGAAAGAATTGGATAAATTGCTAGAGGTTCAAATTTAAATAGGGAAGGTGTTGGTTAAGGAGTATAAAGAATTGTGGGAAGAATAGCACAAATATAAAACTTCACAAAAAAGTAATAATAACAAATCAGGAAAACTTTGCAAGTGTAACATTACACAAAAGTGTAAATTTTGTAAAAAAAATTAAAATTCTGCTTTCATTAGAAACAAATGAAAGAAAGGCTTATGGGCAAAATTTTAATTTTTTCAGAGCGTTTTTTTTTTTGATTGATTTCAGAGTAATACAGATTGCAACATGTTTCTTTTTGTTTACAGCATGTCCGTCAGCCAATGCTGGGAAAGAAGTTGAGTGGATTGAAATGCCAACACCCTCAGATGCAGTGGTTCTGGCAGCAGCCATTGGAGTGTAGGCTTCGGTACCTCCAACAGTCTCTCCATCCCCAGTAAGAGTTCTACCCCTGCACGAGTTCCAACCCCAGAAGGATTTCCAACCCCAGCAGGCGTTCCAACCCCAGCATCAGCTCCAGATCCAGCAACACTAGCCACCACAATCCCAGCAACCTGAAGCCCCTAAATGCATCATATGCAATATAAGGGTGATCGCTTAGGCAGGCAAATGTTTTGCATGTATCCAGACTTATCTAATTTCCCTTCAACAGCTATTGTTCCCACCACACTCCCACACCTCCAGTTCCTACCACACCCCCAACCTCGGCTCTCAACCAAATTTGAGTAATGTAAGGTTTGTGCTGGGTGTAAAGCGGTGTGGGAAAATAAGTGTTTACATTGTATTTACTCACAAAATGTAGATGATTTTTTTTTTCAAAGCAAGGCCATATAGAAGAATTAAATATTGCGGGGTGCATGGCCAGCATCCTGAAGAGTGGAAATTTGAAAAGTTTGGAGTTTATTATTTATATATGTATGTAATGATTTTTTTTAAATATATTTATAATCTTTTTTACACTTATGTTATTTCTTAAATAAATTTTATATATAAAAATATTGTTTTTGATTTTTTTTTCATTACCTTCGGGAATTATCTGTATCTTTGAAGTTCAATAAAGTGTTTAATTTCATTCAACCAAACTGAATAAGAAAATGTTTGGCAAGCAAAATAAAGTGTTCATTTTGTTGGAACGACCAAGCACATAGTAAAAGCTTGCATTAAATGAGGTTAGAATTACAAGAATGTTTGTGTATTTTGGCTGTATACTTTTCTCCAGTTTTTTCTATCTGAGCTTGTAAAATGCAATTGCAAATCGCATTCATGAGTAGTGAACTTGGAGAAGTGTTTATTTGTCAAGTTGTATCTGAATTGAATGTGAAAAAATTGAAAGTCACTTGCATTTGGTAAAGTATGTACACGATTAGTCTTGATGAACATGCCAAGTTATGAGCTGGTCGTTTGACAAAATATCTCATGCTGCACGATATAGAAGTTTTTGTTTTTACAGACGTTGTGAACTCAGTTTTCATATTTCCTGCATAAGTATCGAGTAAGTGAAAGTGGCATATTCTTCTGCAGCAAGAGCGAAAAAAGTTGGTCTGAAATACACAGCTATAAAATTTAGCAATTTAGGTACAAAGAATACATCGGTTAAAATTTTTGCACTAATGTACTTTTTAAACCGGTTGCATATGCAGTCTCCCGATTGGAGTAGACTACCAACTAAATGGACAAATCTCAATGGTGATGTCAAGTATTTGTTTAAAGATAAGGCATTAGGCGGTATTGACACTTTGACCGATCCTCGAATAGAGTAGCAATTACATTTGTATGTAAACAGATTTTGCAATTTCAATTTCGTGAATATAAGAGTGCAGTCCTTGTTCCTAGCCATTCTCGTCGAATGATATGCGTGTTCCATCGTGGTTTTATTGGAATCATAAATCAAGGAGCAGCTGTGTGATAACTCATGAATAGCATTTTTGTACTTGCACGTGAGCGAATGCCGATGTTGGTAGTCAATTTCGTTTTTTTCCTGCAAAGGAAACACTATTTATTATTTCATTTTTTTTTTAGTTTACAAGTAGGTATATAAAGAGTCGCTGATCCTTCGATGATCTTATTGTGAAAGTAGCAGTAGTAGCTAGATTATTTGATCTTCCGAGTTAATTTCAAAAGTGTGAGAGGATGGCAGTTGTTTGACGTATACATAGTCTTCTAGTGTGGTGTTTGGGAACTTGGCCCGAAAATATTTAAACTTTAACGGAATGTTAGTATTGTTATTAAGATCAGTATCAAATTCCTCTTCGAAATCTTCGCCAGAGTCTTTGTCATCGTCATTTTCGCTACTGTAAATGTATTCCAAGCGACAGTTGAAAAAATACGTGTAAAACTGTTTAAATTCATCCAGAGTTTGTAGTTGTGGGTCGTTGTACATATTTTTTAATATTTCCATTGCTGTGGTCATTGTTAAACTTAGCCTGTTAGCCATGACGAAAGTTTCTTATATAACAAAATATTTTAGCCCTCCATGTTCATTTAATCTAGAAAATAAAATATTTTAGCCCTCCATGTTCATTTAATCTAGAAAATAAAATATTTATATTGAGCTCTTTCATCTACAACAATCAAATAAATGTGGTGGACATCGATGTCAAACGTTGAAGAGGCGTCAAGAAATCTTGACTTACCCTGTCTCGATGTACTTTCTAGTTGCTGAAAACATGAAATACGAAATGTGCCAACTGTTATTTGAACCGTATATCGATTTAATCGTCGACCCAGCAATCTCTCTGGAAACTAATTCAAACTTGTTTGCTGGAAATTTGACTGAAAATGGTGCAAGAACTATGTACGTTTCATATCATTTGATAAAAATATATTTTTCTCACCACGAGTAACTTGAACAAAGTCTAAAAATTTCTCGTTCAAAACTATTTTGAAAGAAAAAAAAATACTACTTTACCATCCAGTAGACTTATGTGCATTTCATGTTGCAAATGGAGTCGAACGTAGATACTGTAACTTCAGAGGGGATATTGCAAAATCCATCCGTCTAATGGAATCAACTTGCAAAACTAAATTTTTGCAGACCCAAACATGGAGTTGGTAATATCATGGTGGAAAGTATATTTCATGCAAATGGCGTGTACGCAGTTACTGAGTCTAATCATCTGATTCTGAAAACTTCTTACGATTACACTCATCTGTAAAAGTTCATTCCTATCGTAAGCTTCGACATTGAGACTGGTGTGGATAATTTGGAAGACTTGCCCATGGGATCTTGCTCCAGAAAATCTGCTCATGTTTGTGCACCAATGTGAATATTTAGATTTCGAAGTGAGTATAATTATGTACCTAAAATATCTCGGCATGCCTGAAGATTTCGACATGGAAATACAGAAGAATTACAAAAGACTGCCCGCGAAATGCATTTCGATCCAAGGTTCCTGACACGAAGAGGATATCACTAATTTTTTATTTTGATATAGTAAGGGATACTTGCTGAAAATGCAAACGGGATATCAAAATTACCCACATTATTTCGTCGGCCACAACATTATCGAATACAATTTGAAATTCCTATTGACTTGCTTGTGGGTTCTCAATATGCAACGCAAAATAAAAGCAATTGTAACGCTTGGAAAATTAGTCGCAGCTCCACTCATTCGTTTTCACTTAGATGGTTTCATACTCGATTCTTTTACAATATTGAGAAAAATGCATTGGCGAGTGGGAATTTGTTGTTAGGGAACCTTTCTAAAATAATCTGAGCCAAATGTTTAGGAAAATCGATTTGAACTCTGTGCTTATGCGAATTTATTATATTCTAGATGACATCATCACAGGCGATGACGTTAATCACGAGTGTATGGAAAATATCTTTCACATCGAGCCCAATGGCAAAGAACAGTTTGATGTAATGAATGCTCAATACACAAACATGCAAGGGCGCCATTCCGAGGATAATTGGTGGTAGCATTTGGCATAAACTTACAGGTGAAACGAATGCAGACTCTATCGTTTTCTACCACATGGAGTGAGCTTCAATTTACAATGATAGGGATTGCGTGGCAGTGGTCGGACTTTACAACCAGTCTAATTTGGCAATTTTGACCTACCAATTCGCCAATCACTTTAGCTGCTGTCTCGAAGACAATTGAATAAGTGCCATTTCTCGCCAGATCGTGAATGCGTTACTGTGTCACGCACTATCCTTTGGTATGTTACAGGGATACCAGAACAATGATTCAGTTTTACTGGCTAAGCCCGATCTGAAATATTTGTCGCTTGCCGAAAGAACGTCCGTGATGGACGTTAGAACAATTTCCACAAAACCAAAGTTCAAGTACACAAAAAAAGAATATCCTGGAGCCATTGTGTTAGCAATCCACAGTATTTTTTGAAATGTTATTCAATACAACTTCAATAGTTTCTACCCAAACATCATCACTAACAAACGACTTTCCAGATCGACCGTCGGTTGTTATTCCACCAAAGTACTGAATCAAAGGTTTGAAAATGCTCCGATATCCTGCGACATGTTCGATGAAATGCTGAGGAATGATGTAATTGCACTGTACATGATGGAAGATAAAAACCGAAATTATTCGGAATACATGAACCTAATGTATTCCAGCCAACCTATTGGGCAGATTATACTTTCCATCATGGAACTAGAGTTGTGGGCTGGCGATACTCCAATTCTGATTCGTTTACTCTCAAATGCCAAAACTCCATTCACCATAATCTTTATTGAGTATTTACTCGACCATAGGAAAACTGCAAATAAACAAATGAAATCTCTAAAGTCTGAAATGCAAAAAAAAAAAAAAAACTCTGAAAGAGGATTCAAGATATGAATCTCGAATACACTGTGTTGGATGCAAAGCAACTTTCGCTTAAAAGTACGGTCAACCGACATACAGGCTTTTTGGCATTCTCTATCTTTCAAGTTTGTCAGTATTCCCGCAGCCATAGGCATAACTTTGTTTGCAATGCAAATTTCTCATACATTTATGTCGAGTTACACCCAAGCTGTATCCACTGCACGCGATTCGCGATCACAAAGAAACAATAAACAACCTGATGTAAGAGGAGATCATGCAGTTGGTATATTTTGTATGCAAAGATGCCTACAATAACTAGTCTAATCTGGAAACACATAAAAAACTGATTGTGAACGACGAGACAAAACTCCATGCATTTGTTTGCAAAATTCCACGATAGTATCGCGAAATGGTCTTTGATGCAGATACCAATGCATATCAATTTACAAATATTTTGAAATTGGACAGTTACAGGTTTATCGAACACATAAACGAGGAAATGAACATAATTAATGGAAGGGGTATCGTTCTCGAAGACACTGAGATACTCGCATCTATTTCACTAGTGAAGAAAAAATACTTACATTTGACCAAACTGCCTCTATTTGGTATATCAGATGGAATTGTACGAAAATATAAAGTTGGTTATGCTCAAAAACTCATCAGCACATCAAAGGTACATCGATCTTCTCGGTTCTTCCTACATTGGCAGTAAGAAAACGGTGCTCTTGTACAATCAGGAAGACTGTCATGCAGATCGATAATTGAGTTTGGAAAAGTATTCCAAATTACCACAGAGACAAAAAATAAACAAAGTGCATTGGTCCGAAATGTATCAGATTCGTTGCGGTAAATATCTACACAATGATGTTAAAATCATACATGTAATTTTGAATGCAGCCATACCTCAGACTTCCATAAAAACATACACAAAATAGTCGACGATTTGTTTACACAATGATATGAAAGTTTACAATTTTATGTAACAGAACACAAAGTGCATTTGGATATTGCAAATGGGAGATTTCCAAAAGAATTTAGTGAATGTGTCATTTACGAAAAGTGATTCACAGATGATGTGAAAATAAATTGTAAAAATACAATAAAAAAACTTTTTTTAAATTCGTTTTATTTGATTTTATAAATATAATATTCATATGAGGTTATAGTTTAAAGTACAATACTCCATCTGGCTCGACTTGACCACCCTTTAGACAAACCTACATTTACAACATGGTAGATAATTGATTTTGAGTTACTCCTCTGTGAAGGTTCCATTTGTATGAGTTTTTCTTTTTTTCAATTTCATAACAAAAAATGTATATGTCAAATAGCTCACTATTGATGGTCATATTGATTGTATCACTAATAGATGTGTCATATATGTGACTGACGGGTGTGTTCGTTTTGTCGAATGTGTAGTTCCCAAACCTCACTGTTGAACACGTTGACTACATTGACCCTAGCCTCACTATTGAGGAACAAGTCGATTGTGTTGTCACCAACCTCGTTGTTGAATGATGTATCGACTGCAGTATCACCAACCTCGCTGCTAATTGCTGTATTGACTGCAGTGTCATCAACCTCACCATTTATTGATGTTTTGACTGCAGTGTCACCAACCCTGCTGTTGACAGATGTGTTGATGGTGTTGTCCACTAACTCATCATTGACAGACCTGGGAAAATAGATGGTGTTGCCACTCATCATTCCATGTTTGATGGATGTGTTTTTCACTACCACACACCCCACATCTTCCACCCTCATCGCGATCGAATGTGTCTCTCGCCACTCTTTATATTGAATGAATTTCATCATATTAAATTACCACAGTAATGGTTCACGAACACAGCCATTCCTCTCTGCATATTTTATCTTCTTCCACTACCTCATGTGGGAATCCCGTTAAGGCTTTATCCGTCTACTGATGGTGTATTTGTCTACATCATGTTCTCCATACTCGATGGTAAATGGAAGTAATTCTCGAAATCAATTATATCTCGCAAATGCGCATTTATACACCTATTTATCTCTGTTCCAAAGAGCTTCGTGTTTTTCATATATGTGAATAAACTCTTTTACATAGTCAACTACAATACCATTTTGAATCCATACTTGCAGACTCAGTAGACTGTGCTGACTTTCGAAGTTCGAGGTATGAGTGCCTCAGGAACTGTGGTAGGGTAGCATCAATACACAGTCTTTTATACCTGGCATCATAAGAGATTTCTTTTCTTTTTTTTTTCCATTACTCCCTCCCTATATAGCTGTCTTATTGTTATTGTATTTTTACATTTTTATCAATTGATAACTTTAACTTCTTGTAAGTAAAAAAATATAATTGTCAAGCCATAAACTTTAACTAGGAGGATGTAGAGATACTGTGGGTGGAATGGATTGATTATTATGTCTCGTTCGATACATGTATGAAATCTGCAAGTAGACATAGAGGTCATTCTCATATTATCAAACTATATCCACCACAATTGGTTAAATTTTATGAAAAAGAAACATTTCAGCTTATAGCATTGTAATTGCCAAACACATTAAACATTTGCCATCATCAATTACAACACAATAAATACATGACAATATGATTTTCATATTCATTTTAAATTTTGATAGTTTTTCTTTAATGGTGAGAAAAGAATGTCTAAATCCAATTCAGGGGGTGGAAATTACAATACAGATGATCAAATCTGGCAAACGATGACAGATTTGGTTGTGCCAGAAAACTCAACAGATGCGATGCTATGGCGAGATTGTGAAATTGTTTACATCAAAAAACAATTTTGGCTGCTTGTTCCAATAAATTTAACATTTTGAATATGTTCAAACATGATGAAAACCAAATAAAAGAGTTTTAAAAAGTTGCTGCCAAGTTGAAGAGCTGCTAAAATAATAAAAACAAAAATGACACAGCTCGTGGTGTTTTTTTAATTGTAACAAACACCCAACTATAAATACGTGGACAGTGCCAATAGCCAGTATAACAAAGCATGCAGTGAAGAGAGAAGGATGGTACCAGCAAGATCAAAGATGTTCTTTGCAGCAGTTTTAATGCTTTGCTCAACAAACATCTATGCAAAGAAATTGTCATTTTGTTTGCCAGCATCAACTACAACAGAAGATTCATCCACAGTGGAAGAAATTGATGATCTTTCATTTTGGTGCAGCAGAAGCAGGTCATCAAAGAAGAATTAATTTGTTCGAAGAGCAGAGACGATACTTTGGATATGGTAAATTCCTATGATAAGGATTAAAAATTATTTTCAATGGATGGTGAAATTGTATTACATTTCCCATACTTTCTCTGCCTCTTAACTGAAATGATTTTTGACCACGGGCATCATATTAATCTCACAACCAATATTCGCTATTCTGTGGAAAAGTCTCGAAAAACAGAAAATAAGTGGCTGTGTAACAATTCGACAGAATGAAAAGACATTCTCATAATCACGTATAGTGGAGGAATACCAATGTAAAACACTATATATATATAATTGTGAAAAGGAATGTTATAGTAAATTTTAGTGTATTGTATTGTATATGAAAATGTAACAAATATAAATATAACTTCCAATGCATTTCTTTCTTTATTTTTGATATGTAAAACCCTCAATTAAAATACAGAAGGTTTGCAATGTCAAGTGTGTCAAATTTGCTGACGACATTATACTATTTTATAATTTGGTTGAACATATTCTGTATTACACATAAATATGTGTTAATTTAATTTGCACTGAGTTGAAATAAATTTCCATGGACGCCAATAAGGAAGAGTACGCGTAAATTTGGTTTATACATAACTAAAGATTTTTTCCAATAAACATTATGTGTTTTTTTTTCTGCAGGCTATTTACAACAAGCATTTTCCTATGTTATCTATAATAACCAGATTATAAAACAAGCAGTGAGCAATAAACTAGGCACTGTAGTGTTTCTTGTGGATTGTATTTATATCAAAATATGAATTTTCACTCAATAATTTTCAAGAGAAAGTATTTTGGTTGTAAACCACCAAGAATTATTTACAGTTTAGCACTACCTATTATGTGATTTATGAACTAAATTGCTGAAAGCATTTTTTAAAAATAATTAGTTTCCACGATCTTTTATTTCATTATAAACAATTGTAATAATCTAATAAATTCTTCACAATAGGCAACTTACACTGCTGCTTAGAAAGTTCACAAATTAAAACAAAAGGTTTTATTGGTACTTTTAAAATAGTTTTCTGAAATATATTTTTATGTTTGTATAATACCTGAAGGCACACAGTCCCAAAAACAATTGGTATCACATACCAACCAAGTTTTTATAATAAAGCTCAGCAACAAAGGCCTAAAAGAGCTTAGTTTCTTAGTGAATATAGTGATGTTAAACAAACACTAGAATATGCTTAGCACAGCTTCTTTCATTAGTAAAAGAAAATTCGACTAATATTGAATAACTTTGTTGAGAAGAAACTAAACAAATAATTTACAATAAACCCCCTTCCCTGATGTGTCCTGAAGACTAAAAAAGTGCATGTCATGTGATTACCAGAAACAGGTGTTAATTTGTCAACTCATTGGTAAATGTAAGTCTGTGACTGAACCAAATTATGTTAACAAGTGGGTACAACCTGACATTTTGCTTAATTATTATTATTTCGTTCACAGATGCCCAGTTAAATTATTTTCATTTGTCACCAATGTTGTTTTGAGATAATTAAAATTTATGACAGTAAATTTGTTCATTCTATGTAGAAAATAGAAAAATATATTATCAGTATTACAACTAATAGTTTGTCAAGAGGTAGTGCTAGGTGTTTAAATACAAAGCATTAAATAAATTAAAATAATATTTTTTACTTACAAACAGAGTAGATATCTTTACAAGAATTCGTTTAAGGAGTCTATTTTTGTTTACAAAAACATTCCAACTTTTTTTATACTTAATATACAATTAATTCGAAATTAATAAATACAAGATACCATTAAATTTAGTTATATATATGATCTATTCTATAAACTTATTCTAATATAAATTGTACTATACCCCTGTGTTAATTCAGACAATGAAGATACTTACTAACCTGCCACTATAAGGCAATTATTAGTATTCAGGGCAGAGTGAAGTTTTCTTTCTTAAGTGTAAATATATTTTAAGTTATGTATCAATATTTGTCCTAACTATTTGACGACTATGTTTATCTATATTATACAATAAATATTCGGATTTTTATTCCTTAACATTGTGATTTACACATTACTATTCATATTTGTTGTTTGACTGGTAAATTTCTGGTGTTTAGATTCTTTATTTTAAAATGTTTGTAGGCATATTTGTTGACTGTTTTCTTTGTTTTTCTGAGATTAATTATATTATTGGTTTTACAAACTTGGTTATTTAGGCCAGGTGCATTTTTTTACAGGATTATAATAATGTAAAAAAAGTTGTGTAAGGAGGAATTGTATTACTAATGCAGAGAAATCACTTCTTTCTATATTGGCAACATTCATGAGAAGTAAAATTCCATGCTACATTATGAATATAAGTAGCAATTTATATTCACCAATAGATAGCACCAAATATGTTTTTAATAAATTATAATATAATATTAATATATCTTTAACTTTTTAAATAATATAAAATATATTTACATGAATTTTATTAGTTAAGCAGTGTTTGTTTATTCCTATTAATTATATTGTAAATTGTTAATTTACAAAATATTATATATACTTAATAAATCTCAAGTTTTTTATTTCCTCTAAATATAGGTTAACTTATACTGAAATGGTACATTGTCACACCAGTCTGTGATGCTGGGAGGAAAGCCTCCCACAGGCATAGCCTGTCTCTCTTCTCAAGAGAGCAGGTCATCCATTAGAGCTTTTGGGTTATGGGCACCACATTGTGTTGTCGGTAAGTAACAAGCAAAATCTTGTTTTTAAGTTTATTTTACAAATGTAAATTAATTTGTTATTTAAACTCCCACATGGACAACATTAATTAAAGTTGCCCACATAGGACCTAAAATATTTATACACTTTAAAATTACCCACATGTTAGGACAACAGTAAGTTTTAACTTTTATAATTAATGAGGTCCATATGGGACCTTGCAAACATGAAATATTTGTATTCTTACAGCATTTTTAACATTTTAAATTATCCGAATATTTGTATTCTTACAGTATATTTTGCACTTTAAAATTACCCATGTGTCTGGACATCAGAATGTTTGAACTTCAATAATACAAATATTTCATTTTTAAGAAGTCCTGTGTGGTCAATATTGATTATAAATGTCCATAATACTTTGATGAAAATTCCTGGACCATTTTAATCTGTAAAATACTCCAATAATACAAATTTTTCATGTTTACAAGGTGTCATGTAGTCAATTTTGATTGTAATGTCCAGACATACTGTGGTGCAAATACATGGATAACTTTAGTGTGTAAAAATACTTCAATAAAACAAATATTTCATGTTTGCAAGGTCCCTTGTCGTCAATACAGATTGTAAATGTCCAGACATGCTGTGGTACAAATTGGAGGATAACTTTAATGTGTAAAGGTACTTCGATAACAGAAATATTTCATGTTTGAAAGGTCCCATGTGGTCAATATTGATTATAAACACCAAGACATAATGCGATGCAAATATATGGAAAACTTTTGTGTGTAGATATACATCAAAAATACAAATACTTAATGTTTGCAAGGTCGTACATGGTCAATATTCATTATAAATGTCCAGACATACTGTGGTGCAAATACATGGAAAACTTTAATGTTATAAATACTACAATAATACAAATATCTCATGTTTGCAAGGTCCCACATCATCAATATTTATTATAAACATCCAGACATACTGTAGTGCAAATATATGGATAGCTTTAATGTGTAAAAATACTTCACTAATACAAATACTTCATGTTTGCAAGGTCCACTTACTCTGTTTTAAAATTTGGTTGTCACTGTCCATTGTAGGAAGTAATGTCATAATGTGCTGGTACCCTCATCACCAACACAAATTGCAACTGTGCAACCATATGCCAGCAATGTAAATCGTAAGGGTTTCCTCACACAATACAAGGAAAATGACAGTGCAAACAAGACATGAAGGAGACATGCACCTTCACCAGACATTTCCAGCCAAACACAGTTATATTCTTCAATGCAGGGGCAGTGTGGGACATATTGTTTAGGTCATTATTTTAGTGCACAGTAACTGACACTGGTGAGATGGTGGTGTAATCTGATTGGTTGATAAATAAAGCATAGGGGGGAAGAATTGCCGATTGTGGAGTACTCTGGCAAAATCTTGCGGAACACACAAACCTAACCACTCGCCCATATACAGGTAATTAGTTTTCAAAGTTAATCTTGTAAGACAAAGTCTGAATATTAATAAGGTATATAGGGACCCATGGTTAAGTTTGTTTAGTTCCCTGCAATTATACCAGAATACTCCACCATCGATAATTCTGCTCCCTCCCTGATCTTACTTTCATCACCCACTCATGTTGCAGTATTTCATTTCCCCTCCTGTCCCCCTTCCTGTTGGGTTATATGATGGTGAAATCTGGAAAAAAGACGTCAGTCGACGATGAGAGCTGTAAGTGGAAACATCACTCTTTATCCCAGAGTTGAAGGAAAGGAGTAAGTATAACAATAAATATATATGATACATAAAATAATGATATATATAATATAAATATATATGGTTTATTTATTTTATATCTACTCTTTTCCTTTTGCTCTGGAAGGAAGAATGTTGTTTCCACGTTCAGCTCTTGCCATCGACTGATGTCCTTTTTCCAGATTTTCCCACCATACAGCCCAAACTGTAAGGAGAGGAAGGGAGGAGAAATGAAATACCACAATGTCATTGGGTTTTGAAAGCAAGAGTGGGTGGGGGAGGCTAACTTTTCTCAGAATTAAACAATGGTGATTACAACACTCAGTCTTGCAATTATTCTTGAAACTGTTGTTACAACACACAATTTTGTGTGATGTTGTAATCCATGCCAATGATTGGATATAGATGTAAACCTTATGTGATGTCATAATCCAAGCTGATGATTGGATATGTTTGTTCCCCCCACTCCTAGAGTCAACAACAATCAGAATGCAGTATTTAATTTCCCCCACTTCCCCTCCATACAGTTTCGTCTATATGGTGGCAAAATCTGGAAAAAAAGATGTCAGTCGACGGCAAGAGCTGAATGTGGAAACATCACTCTTCTTCCAATAGCAGAAGAAATAATAGGAAGAATAATATTAAACCTTATAAAATATTAATATTTTATAAATTATTTACCTTAATATATATTATATACATATTATATTGTGTATGAATTATTATATAAAGTGTATTGTATATTTTATATATATTTATTATGTAATATATGTAATTTATAACATATATCTTATTTAAAGTATCAATATTTTAACAAGTTTTTTTATTATTATTCATACTCCTTTCCTTCTGCTCTGGGAGTAAGTGTGATGTTTCCTCATTCAGCTCTTTCCATCGCCTGACATCCCATTTCCAGATTTCACCACCATATAACCCAAACAGAAAGAAGGGTAAGAGAGGGAAATAAAATACTGCAATGTGATTGGTTATGAAATTAGGAGTGTGGGAATTCAACTCCACTCACCACTTTTCTTGGAATTAAATAACAATACCTTTTCTCAGAATTAAACAACAGTGATTAAACACACATGCTCACAGTTTTTCTCACAATTAAAAAAAACTGTTGTGATAACACACACAATTGTAATTTTTCTCGAAAGTAAACAGCTGTGGTTACAACACACACTTTCATGTGACATCATAATCCAAGCCGATGATTGGATAGTTCTTAGCCCCCTCCTTCCATCAATGACTAATCAGAGAACAGTATTTAATTTCCCCTCACCTCATTGCCTTTTGTTTTAGCTTATATCGCAGCAGAATCTGAAAAAAGGATGTCAGTCAATGACAAGAGCTGAATGTGGAAACATCACTTTTCACCCAGGGCAGAAGGAAAGGGGTAAGTATAATAGTACATATTCCTTTATATTAATCATGCTCCAAGTAATGTCAACATTTGCATTATTGTTTGATCACCCACAAATATATAACTAAAAAAAACTCTTTATTTATATATATATTTTTTTAAAAGATAGTCACTGCAGAACATCTTAATTTGAATGCCCATTACCATTATGATGGTACTTGTATCAGACTTGGCGTATTAACCAACTCTGCAAAGACCGTTGTATCCATAAAAGTCTACATATATCAGTCTGTTAAGCTTGAGTAGATAGCTTTGTATGCTCACCATCATTTCGATGATGGTATTTGTACCAGATTTTGGTATTGGTTCCACCTCTACAATGGATGTTGGTATCAACTGTCTAGGTATATTAGTACATAAAGCTTGAATCAATATTTGGCTAACTTTGGCTTCAGTTTTGAAATAAATAAATAAAGTTCATTATGAAAGCCTGATTAACATGATAAAAAAAATCATGTACATTATTTACATTGCTTGGTGTCGAGCCGACAAATAAATGTGTGTGTGTGCGAACAGAGTTCTGCCAATGCCTAGCCACTCATTGGCAAGAATATACAGGTAATTGTAATATTGTGAAATATAATTTAAATTTTTTTATTTTTTTATTTATTAAAGTACTACTTTTTAGGAAGAAACAATAGAATATTGTAGAATCTATCACATTTATCAAAATGTTTGTCTAGTTTGTCGCAATCTTGATAGTATAAATAATTAAATTTGGTTTCGGGAAATAAACTTATATTATTTTCATATCAAATTTGTCTAAATTCCTTTCGTCGCCTTTCCGACAACTTTTTGTTGGCCATGTGTACCTTTACCATCGAAAAAAATTTTGAAGTGATGTATGAGTTCAGCATGCATTCTTGATATTTGCATCAATGTATGGGGGCTAGGTGATGGAAACTGGCCTGTTTGTTTTGTAAAAAAAAAAAACAAGTTGATGAGTGGCATCGTATTAAGAAGGTGAATTTCCAAAATATCTTGTCCTGGTGTAAATTATGGTATATGTTGAGTCAGTAAAATGCCACCCAATAGAGGGTTTACTTTGCTGTGATTACCAAGTTACACCTTGTCGAGCAAGCAATTGACTAGTGTGTTATTGGGATTGAAATTGAACATATTGGAAACTAAACTTTTCATGATAGGAAGTAATCGACCCAATACTTCCATGTCCATGACAGAAAGCATTTTATGTCTGGTAATTATAGGTTTAGGTGTTATTTGTCATTCGATCTACTTGTTTGCGTACATGAACCTCGTGGGCATACATCCCATGTTACAAAACACTTTGAAGCAGCGAGTGTTGAACAAGTCCAACTTGTCGAAGCATACACATGTGTTGTGACTCAAGGCAACTGATAAGGGATCAAGATTGTTGTGTGGGGTCATGGCCAAATTCAGCACGAGATGGTTCGGGATACCCATGTTGAGTAGCTTCAAAAGAACACCTGAAAGTTTTTTTTCCTGCACCGGTCTTACTGTAAAGTTCCAGGGAATTCTGCAACTGATTAACTCGGAGATTTAAAGATACCATAAACTTCATTAGAGTGACTATCAAATCCATGTTCAATTCGCCTTCTAAAATTTATGGATGCCAATCCAATATACACATGATCCAAGTATTCAGTGATTAACAAGTCCTCTTCAGATGTGGTTTGGTACTCTCTTGGGTAGAAGTTCAAGTGTTTGTACCGATCATAAAGTCCTTTGAGATGGTGCCACTCAATCTTCGGTTCAAAGTGAACAGGAATGTGAACTCACAAATTTTCACAAAATGATCGCAGTAAATCAGCTAGGTACTTTATGTTATTCATGTACACGGGTTGACCAACATGTTCGATAACAAGTTGTTTCATATCATCATAAATTTCGAAGCGATTTTCATGTAAATAACGGAAAAAAGGTCCATCAACATAGGAATTGTGAAACCCCATATCCAGCAACCACAAAAAGATGACGATCACATTACATATGAATCCATCCTCGAGCTCTGTCAGCTCGATGGACGATTCAAGCTGTCCTTCATTACCAAACTTCAAGTTTCGCATCACAAATCCGAAATTATCCTCATTGAGTGGCTAGTTTCCATCACCCATTGCAGACATTGAACTTAATAATGACGATATTCTAAAACTGGACTTAGGATGATCTGGCTGTGACAACACAGCATCTATCGGCAAGTGAGCTGTAGCTGCAATTTTTTCAGTTTGTTTGCCAGTATTCTTGGCAATGAGTTTTCGCTTTACATACAAAAATTTCTCGATTGTTGCATAAAAAGGAATCATAGATTGTGAAGTGTTGAATGGTGTGGTTGTTCTTTCATCATCATTGTTCATTTGGGTACCACAATAATGTTCATTGTCCGAGTCTCCTCTACCACCAACACCAATGTTGTTTTTTATGCCATTCTTTAACAAATCACAAGACTGGAGAATGTTTTTTGTGTCGAAAATAAAGTTGGCCAAACTGAGTAGTTTCAGCATGTGTTGTCCGAAAATGCAATTTATAAATGGAGTTACACATTTCAGGTTCACTGTGTATTTCTGAGTTGAAATATACATTAAGTACACAAACATCTTGAAGGCAATCACTGATTTGGTGCTGGTAACAAGCTTTAAGTTTTCTACAAGTGTTCGAGGTCATTTGTAGTTTAGAGTCATATTAAATCATTGAATGTATCCATAAATATTTTCTCAATGTAGCCACAGGGTTTTAAATCAGGTTCGATTAATACATACTGCTTAGAGACTAGGTTTGAAAATATCAGGCAGTGTAACATCACCATCAAATTGTTGTATTATAACTGCGATAAGATATCTGGTAATTTAAGGTAGATGTCGAAACTCAGGCCTTTTACATGAGGGAATTGGACCAGGGTGATTATCGGTTTTGGAATGTCGTAACAGTTCTTGATAGCCACCTGACATGCCAGGGAAGGCGAAGCTGTTTCAAATACATTTAGTAATGGGTAAAACACATACCCATCGCGAAAGCCTTGCTAACTTAGATGGTCGAGAACCGCCTTGTATTCTTTTATTTTAAGACAAAGGACAACTCGCTTTCACGAACAATCGAAAACTTTCCATTGCCAAAAAACAACAATTTGCCACATTGTCTCATCAAAAAAATATATGAAAAGAAGAAATTTGTCCCCTTGCAATCTGTCACTGATGACGATTTCTTTTTTGTTCGAGGGCGAATATCCATTATCACCACCATCGCGACCATTGGATTAGCCAAAGATGACATATTTGTACACATTGAACAGGTTTGTCCAATCAAGAGGTCCTTCACATAAAGACAAAAGCAAAAAGATGAGAACATCAGTCTTGTAGAATTGTGTGTACAAATAATTGATTACATTTTCGTGGGTGCAGCAACCACTCGAGATGAATTTTGCATACCAGTTCGGGTTGAAAATCTTGAACACAGATCCAATCAACTTTATTAAATTTTTAATGTCGAAGTAGTAAAGATGCAACGACAACACGCTCTTCACATAACCACGATTCACCATCTCCGATAAAACCAAGATGAACCAGTAGTGATTTTCTTTAAATGTATCCGATGATGCAGGTCCATATAATCATTTTTGTGGTGGATAATCATCATCTGCACTGTATTAACATTCATCGCCATATTATTTGTCTCTACTTTGTTTCGAAAATTTTTTGGAATATTTAGGTTTATTTTAATCTTGCAATAGCCACTGGTGCTTACACAAAATCCACTTGTTCCGCCATTCATTTAGTTCGAAAATTATGTTTATGTTTTTAATTGCTGTATTATTGGCTTTGCAATAACATGTGCAGAAAGTTTAGGCCATGTGAAAAAGTTTGAATCTTCAGGCGATAAATCATTTATGAGTGCATGCATAAAATTTTCCTTGTAATGATCAAAGTCAATGTCGGGTTGTTGTATCACCTCCTCGAAATGATCAGTCACATACAATAGATTTTTCTAAAGGTCTAAAATTCCCGATCGCAAAAAGGACCCTGTTGTTCGACACTTCTCAAAGTGTTCGGAAAAGATGATGTCGGATAAAATGTCCAGTTTTTCAACATTAAACAAAGTGTTCTCCTACTGGATGGTCTCAAACTGAAAACTTGTCTCGATCGTGCTGACTCTATACAACTCTTACATCTCAGTAATTACACTCTCGTTGTCACTCTACTTAGATATTCAATTTTGTAAGTAATTTCACCATCAGCACGCACAATGAAATATGCAGCAATATATTAAAATCCAAACCCGTACTAGGTCGATCCAATGGATGACTTTACCCAACCTTCCTCACAATAACCACCAACATAATTTCCTTTCTGCACCCTATGGTCATTTGCCATTCCTCGTCATTTCGCATTTGCCTGATTGCCTGATCAATGAACATGTATCATCTGATGTATTCATCAGTCTGATCGAGTTTTAAAGAAAAAACTTCATGCAATGATCTGCAAGTTATGGAAACTACAATGGCTTCACCCTCCTTGAAGGGATCGTAAAAGCGAACAAAAGATGCGAGCTCATCCTTTAGAGTCCATATATGGATGGGACTTTGTTTTTGAAATGATCATATGTGCTCAGCCATTCGGGAACATTATCTCGGACGGTGGACAAGGAACACTGTGCTGGATTGCCCAACACAAACTTGAATGTTAACCCCTCGTTCGATTGCGAGTAGATGTGAGAAAGATGGCAAAAAAATACATGTGCACTAACAAAATCCATCACTATAGGTAGAATTAGGTGAAAGTTGGCATTATCAGGCCGATGTATCACCAGAAAAGATCCCTTGATGTAAAATGGGAACGTAGCTGCAGTAACGTACTCGACAAACTCAATCACACAATCGCGCCAAATGAGGTTCTCTTTGTACATAGTCGAAATTGTGTTCCTTGTCGACGTCAAAGTCCAAGTTTATACATTGGTAAGCCAATTTTTTTTCCACAACCAGCCCACGATCGTACTCAGCCCACATTTTTTTTTGCCTACCAATGAGCAAACAAATATTTTAACAAAAGATCATAACCAAAGGGTGAAATTTCCTTCAGGGAGATTTTACCGAGTTCACTGAATCCGACAATGGAGATGATTTTGTTTCGATCATATTTGGTGTCATACCGGCCGACGAGTTGCATTATTATGCGATCCAGATTCGCATTGACAATTACTCAGCCAATTTCTTCAATGCGTTTGATAATTTTCCCAATATGATTTCGTTCCTCGTCCATTTTACTCCAGTCAATAATTCTTTTCGCGAAATAATATGTATATCAAAATACTTACAAACAAGAATGAGACAAAAATATTGATAGAAGCAGTCAACAGGAAAAAATTTGGGCTGTATTCTCTCGCCAGAAATGCAGAATAAAAAGGTCGAGTTTATTCTGCAAGTATTCATTGGTCTCGTCCGACAACATCGACTTGTGTTTGACTGGAAGAAAAACTATTTATTTTTCGTCTTGTATACGATCTTATGCTGGTAATAAAATACCTTTAATTTTTTTTGTTACAAAAGGTGAGGGAAGAAATGAAACAAAAATGTGCCATGAAAAAGAGGAGTTTTTTTTTTTTTATTACAAATACATTCGTGATTACAATTTTCATCATATATGCATATTACATTGCCACATTTTAAGCAGCTGAGTAACGAACCTTTTCCAAAATAATACAATTCGAGCAATGATAAACTTTCTCTATTATCCTGGGTCATTTGTCGCCAATTCTCATTGTTTCGTTTGTGAATTTCAATTATTAATCGCATCAGCGATTCATCTCGATGTTCTTTATTCGAAAACAGTCTTTTCGCATTATCTTGCCAAAACTAAAATAGCCCTAGTCTTTTTTCGTACATTAATCCTTGTACTCAAAACCGATAGTTTCTGATTGAAATTTTAAAATAATTTTTTACATATTTATACGAGGTTGATTTTGTCCATCGTTGCAAAAAAATAATCCAGGCATGTTTCCTTAAGCAAAATTTTCACGAATAAAATGTAAATATATATGATTAACTATTTAAAAAAAACGCTTTGTAGATTTTGATAAACTCGTCCAGTTTCTCGTGTCTCGAATGTTGCTTACATTTGCCAAATTCACCACTGATATTATCCCCCTCGCCACCCTCAACATTGTTGGTTTCAATTACTCACCACAAAGTGGTTGCAGAATTTCAACTACCGATATTCGAATGTTAGCAAAACTATCACCCTGGGGGTGTTATTCATCTGTGAAATATTTTTCTCATCTTCGATGCTCAAATGAATTAATACCATTATATAATATAACAGGAAGTTATTTTCTGCAAGTAATTTAAGCACAGAATTTTTGTTTCTTTATCCATCGAAACACATGGAACACAGGATAACAAAATCAAATTTTTCGAATAAATTCTGATAAAGATTGGCGTAATTATCATTTCTGTTGCTATTATTTTCACCGGCCAACATTAAATGAAACCATATCCACCTCAAAGCCGATTTCGAATCTCTCCATCCCCTATGTATTTCGGGAGTCATTAAAGTTTCTGCATATTTGGGTATGGTCACATCGAAGGCCGACCACTTGTTGAGAATGTCCATCATCATAGGGATTTTTTTTTCGCATGTCGTTTGGATGGCAAACATATTCAGCTTTAATTATGTTTAAACTTTCCATATATATTATTTTTTTCTGTTTATTATTCAAAGAATGTATTAAACATTCAATTGCCAATATAAACATTCTATCGGAATATTCAATGTGTTGCAATAAGAAAAGTGTTACATAATGTGTATAATGATGAAAAATTCAAAATTGTTTTTGGCGATGTCACGGGCTCTTTAACAAACTCGTTTTGGAAATGGCGAAAAAATTAATGAGTAATTCCAGTCATGATAATGTTGGTGTTTTTTTTGTCTTATAAAAAACTTGCTTATTTTTTTCGCACTCTTGTAAATATAGGCGTCGAAAATCATAGAGCAGTCATTCGTGCAGTTGCAGTGACTACAAGAAGTTTCCAACTCATAAATACCTTGACTATTTTCAGCGACGAGGTAGTATTTCAACAGCATGTTTAATGAACATGGAGCTGAACATAAAGAGCATCAACTACAGCCTTTGAATGGTAAACTTGAAGCTGAACCCATACAGTGCTATTCGAGAGACGACTGGAGGCATTATCAACAACAACTATGGTGTTTAACATGGAATACTGATGGTGACACTGGTGATGATGGATATGTACATTCGACTAATAAAGATGTAAATGAAGAACAAAAGTCTTATTTAAAGAAGAGAATAAGTTTGATATAAAAGAACAAGACTTTGATATAAAGGAAGCGCAAAAAGTTACTTTAAAAAGGAAAATACAAAGTAATACCAATAGTAGTGACGGGTGTTCAGGGTCTTTAAGCGACTCTAATGAGGAGGACAAAAAACCTACTCTGAGTAGAAAAAGGCCAGAAGAAATATGTAAGCAGTTGGAAAATATTAATCTAGCCTCTGTTTTAGTTGTTTATTTTAAATTTGGCAGATATCGTGGAAAAAATATTAATTGGGGTTTGGATATGCTACACAACAAGGGTCAAACATTTTGTATCTATCTAGACCTGTTCCATGCATACACCTGGTAAAGAGTATGTCTAACAATCTCGAACAAAATCGCAATTTGTACAGGAAAGTACATGGAACACCCTCGGAAATTAACGACAGTAAGATCAGATTCATAACAGTTCGTTAAATTTTGAAGGAAGCCTGGATTAAATTTATAATTCTAGCAAATAAAGAGAAATCTAGATACTCACGAATAAAATTAAATAAGAATTTGCCACATGAGCGGTTCAAACAGACTTGGGAAAATTTGCCAATGCCATTCGAAAAATAAAAAATTACGTTGGGATTTTGGGCAAAATTTGTACCTCTACCAGAATATACACGACATACCTTGGAATCTTCCACGAAACGAACAACATGAGGTGATGAACATTGAAACATCTCTCAAAATTGTAAACGAAAGTTGGATCCGACAATTCGTCATGAGAGGTGCTCAAAAAAAATACACTTTCTGATGTAGTTGGGAGTGCCTGCCAAGAAACTCGTAATAGCTATGCGGAAATTTCCCATCGAATGTGGCACCTGCGGTTTTATTAATACAAGTGTATATCAACAAATATGTTCTCTTACAAATGTAGATTTTGTTTGGATCTATCTTGTTAGAAAATTTGATTCTCTGTATAACCACTATTTTGTATATATAAAAAAAAAGGAATAATTGTATTGTGTAAATAAATCGGATTTATGTATATATGTAAAGAAATATTTTTTGTGTCATAAATGAATAATTGTATTTGTAATATATATTCATAAAATAAATAACTAAATGAAATAAGTTTTTGTTTTCATTATAAATAATAACCCCCAACAAAAAACGAATTGTTATTCATCTCAGATATACATTACAAATTTTGGCCATGAGAAAAAATTTGATTACAATTATTTTTAAGTAGGATGGTTTTCGTGTGAATCTAGTAACTGTAATTTAAAAATTGTTGCAATGACCCAAATAAAGTACCTTCACAAATATTTATGGATTTACCCACTTTTAGTACCGTTATATTCAATATGATGATTCGCATAGTGACCAACTGGTTCTATGTCAATCTGAGTTTATCGTTTCAATTTCCAAGTATGTGGTTTTGGGCTAGGTTCTGTTGTGGATTCGTAAGCAGTATTTACAAGTTCATTTTCTGTTTCATTTGTGCAGAAATTTAAATCAGTCTGTGTTATACCTGGATCATCAGAAAGAATGACTTCGATTTCAGGTTAATTTAATTCGCTAATTTTGAACAGCTCGTTCTCATCGACGTGATCTTCGCAGTGAACAATGGCCGATACTGTGACTTTGTTAAAATTCTCCCAATCATTATCTACATTGTGTAACTTGCTGACATCATATTCGCCATGATCTTTACCATTATTACCATTATTCGCTTCTATCGTGGCAGTGTTCATATACAGCAGATCCAACACTCGGTCATTTTCCATGTGAAACTCATCTCTAGTTTTGTCACTTTCGACCTTCCCGATTGTAGCAGTATTTTTTGAAACTTATAAATAATCATTAGGAGTGACTATCTCGTTCAATAATCTCAATGTTTCCCCATCGTCAAAAGTTTCGTTAATACTCTTTAAACCATGTATAAACACTTCGAGGGTGGATATTTTAAATAGGCAAAATATTCGAAATGTCGTCAATTAACTCGAAATCTCCTCCTCTTCAAAGAAGGTTTATCATTGTTCGTCGAAACAATGTTTCTGTCTTTGAGAAATTGTTTATAAATTGAGTCACTGCCAAAATTAACCTGTGTATCATGAACAGGCGTTTATCCTGATAATTGAGAACCAATTGGTCTATAACTTTATACAAGAGGAAATGGACAAAATCTACAAAGGGGGTTTGATTGATTACCTCTTTTAAAATCACGTACATTTCATGTGGTTTTTTACACTGAATATAAAAAATATTTTTTTCGATTTTGGTATGTAACAATTATTGAATATTTCTCCAGCTTGCCAGAGAATCCAAAATACGATCGATGTATTGTAATTTTTTTTCTTTTTTTTGGGTCATGATTAGACCTTATATACAAAAAAGTACAAAATTACATGTAAAAAAATACAAACATATATTCATTTAAATAAAAGATATTAAAAATACAGACATTTCCCATCATGCAAAGTCCATGGTGAGTGATACATCGTGAGAAAAGTACAGAGTCAACTGCATCCTTAACCTCCTATAGAAAATTTGGTATATGGTTTTCGAGGCCGTGGATCGAGTTGGTGAATATGTATGTAGGTGGAAATTGACTGCACAAAATCTTGTACTTTTCTACACTTGAAATGTAGATCTGTTTGTAATTCCTCAGCATTTTTGCACTATGCTCAATGCACACTTGTAAGGTACTCACCCTTCATACCAGTGTATTACATGCACATGTAAAATAGAATTTCAGATGGTCTGATTTGGTCTCATCACTGAAACAATATTAGCTTACACAGAGGACCAAAATTGTAGTGTTGTGTGCGATTTGTTTCAATGTCGAAATTAGCCAACTCCTTTATGTAAAATGTTTGAAGAATTTCAAAATCTTGAAAATCAATTATGCAAATAGAGTGAAATTCATCGTCTACCACAGGAACAGGAACATTAATGGAAGTGGCTGCAACATCACCATCTTCACCCACTCGCCGTCTGCTGATTTACATCGCATCACCATCTTCACCCTCTCGCTGTCAGCCAATCTCCATCGAGGAATTTGGCCAAGATGATCTCTCTGTTTCTGATGTTTCAGAAGCAAATCATATATGTCGAGACACTGAGCATTGTATCTACAAATTAAACATTGACCGAGGCCATGTTGGTGTGCACATGCTCCATGTGTATCACACCTAGTCGACATGATGCTCTTCTCGACGATAAAGTCTTATTGATGTGGTTCGATGCATTCCTGCAGTTATGTACCATTGAGTTGCAAATAAGAAAAAATAATTTTTCAAATTTATTTATTTTTAATTATATGTGAGTTGCTTGAATAAAATTTGCTGAAGGTCGGTATCTTTCAACATTTGTTTATGTAATTCAATGTGGACATTTTTTAACCACGCTCAAGTACATTATGAGCTAATCTTGGATCGACTGCACTTGCACACATCGAAAAATTATTTAGCCAAGCATGAAACAACAATCTCTGATCAGGCCTCAACCCTGTTATTTTCTTGTACAAGGCAATGTAAATCAAACAGAGTTTTTTTGTATTGGGTGACAAAGATTATATTCAAGTTTTTCTAAATATAACACAATGGATGATTCACAAACCCGTTCAGCATATGCATAGACTGAGAAGAAATACACATGATTGTTGTTTTTGTTTTAATTTCAGTTTTTTCACTTTCAATCAGTTTGTTAACTTCACTCATCATCAGGGGCCAAAATTTAGTTTTTTCATATATCTGTCTTGTACAGGAAATCAATTAAAAGCACAAATTCCTCTTCCGATGAATAGGGAGCCTTTGAGTCATTTACAACTCGGCAAGCACATTTTCCACATAGTAGTGTTTTTTTTTTGCATTATTCCAAGGCAAGACTTTTGGAGATTTGTAGAATGTTATTTTTTTTTTTCCTTCGATGGTGATGGTACTTCCATCTGCACATTGTAGCAGTTCAGTTTAGCTGCTCACTGATAAGCCAAAATTATCATGGACATTTTAAAAGGTTCTTGGTAGGAAGGATCGAGACCTTTCAATTCACTTACCACAACGTAGGAAAACAATGGTGCAGTATGCTCGAGTTTTTGGCAAATAGCAAGGAAAACAAACTTAACTGAATCGTGGAAATCTGCCATAATACCGACATTTTTCATGAAATCCATGTACTTTAAATGGGACCTGAGGCATCGTTCGCATCCTCTTTCGTGAGTATTGAAAAAAAATCAATGGATTCGAATTGATGAACATTGTTATCATACAATGATTGTAAAGGAATACATTTTTATCAGTTGATGAACAACTTTTTTGTGTAGGCTATCATAGTATCGTTTTAAGAGTGGGTGAATTATTTTCACCAGCATGAAATGTTTCTCTGACCAAATGTAACCTAGTAGTTAGAGATGAAACAAAATTGGCATGTTTTCGAATAATATCTCTAATTTTGTCATCATTTATGAAATAGACGCATTTCTTCAGTTCTTTGGTCAACAAAAAGGCCGTGCCTATTGTACAAAATTATTGTTTTTTATTTTTGTTGATTGTAATACAATTGTTTACCTGAGTCAGATACAAACTCCACAATTTTCCCAAAGTGTTGGTAATTGCCTATGAATGTACTGTCTGTGTACGAATGACATATGAAACTGTCAGACATGTTGAAATAATTCATCAGTTGTTGTGTAGTTACTTCGTACATGGGTTTCCCCACCAATAGAGATGAAATGTAGTTGTTACCCTCATCGTCATCATTCGAATCGGCCATATCGCCACTGCAGATATCAGGTTCGTTTGAACTATCACAGTTTAGAAACTGGTTAAAAATATCAAACACCCCTTTATACCAGCCATGAGTTTCCATTTGGTGCAGCATTTCCTTGATTGCCATATCTTTCTTTGCATTTACACTCATTCCAAAACTACAAGCCTTTTTATCGCAGGAAGATGAGATGAGATAGGAGGAGGTTTTACCCAATTTCAAGACTTTGGGTGTGATGTTCATATTTCACAGATATTCCGATATTGGGCTTGTTATTTATTCTTGCATCGGCCGCATTGTATTTCACAAGGAGTTTCGGGATGCAGAAATCTTGCCATTCTGTTAAAAGTCCACACAGAGTATATTGAATCCTGTATTTAAAATCGAATATGTTAGTTAGAAGGAACAGGTGTATGTGGTTGGCCTTATTCATCCAAATTTCGCCAATGTTATTTTGAATATTGTTGAACGATTCGTCCATGATTGTGTTTCATTGAAAATACTGCTGCTGCAAATTAGATCGTTCAAATTCTTGCGGATTAAACAGATTACAGGAATTATATTTTACAGTATATCGTCGCGGATGTTGTTTGACCATTTGGGTTTTAGAATTTAGTTCGAAAATATAGTCTTGGGACAAAGTCATGTCCAGTGAATGGTCAATTGAGATTTTTGGCTGGATAAGAGCAAAGCAAGTGAGATAACTACATAATAACTGCACAGCCAAGACCACATCATTGTTCAACACTAAATTCTGGTCGTTCAAATCTGCTCGTTATATACCCTTCGATGATGTAAGATTTTACACAAGCTTTTATTTTACTCACTAAATTTTTTTTGTAATTGGCAAAAAATTTTACAGGTGCTGTTTAGAATGTTTTGCGAATAGTTGCATAAGAAACCATCACACAAATTAGTCGCCGATGCCTTTGGCAAATTGTATATGATTTAAATTATTCTAGTCAAATCATTGTAAGTATCCACCACATAGTTTTTTTGATATTCAAACACTCTTTGGGGGCATCTTGTGAATAACCAAACAGAGTGTTCAAAGTCGGCGAATCGTTTGACCCAAATGAAGCTGTATTTAAAAAGGTTACCATTTTTATTACTAAGAGATAGAAGTTGCATGCAATTCGGTATAATCTATACCTTTTCTTTGTATGTTAGTTTTTTACTTATAATTATATAGGTAAATTTTTTTCAAAATGGTAAGGTATACTGATGCTAATAACACTTGGAAGAAAAAACAAATGTTTCCTCTTCCATTTCACAGCATCTTATGAGTCAATGAATGAATACTAATTACCTGTATAGGGACCAATGCAAAAATTTGTCTAGTTCGGCAAGAGTTTACCAGAGTGCTTTTTTTGTTTTTAATTAAGTAACCTTTTTTTTATTTCTTCTCATTCCTGAGCATTAACGACGTTCCTATCCCACTTTGTTATCACATTCGAGTGCGAGTCACCATTCCTGTTCTGCTTCCCGACATTCCTGTTTGACATTTCTTCCTTATTGTAAAGGCATGTGTTAAAAAATTTAAAAAAAACTATTTTAAAAAATTATTAATTTTTCATTGTTAACATATATTTTTATTGTCATCTTAGGGTTATATGACATCATAACCTAAGTCGATATATATATATATAGGATTAATCCTATGAATGAGTGAAGCTTCACAACCTAAGTCGACGGTTATAGGATTAATCATATGAACGAATTTGACATCATAACCTAAGTCGATGAATGAGTGTGATGCAACAACACATTAAGGCAATAAACAGGTGTGATGTCATAACCTTAGATTGCACAAATGCAAACTTTGTATGACATTGCAACCAAAGACGACAAACGAATGTGACGTCATTACCTAAGTCAACAATAAAAGGCCAGAATATTTAATGCTGATTAGTTGGTGGAAAATCACAATGTTAAAAATATTCGAACAATATTTGTAGTTTTTTATTTGTTACTAATATAAGGGAGAAATTTAAAAAAAAATTAGTATTGCAGATGACTCAGTCACACTTTGTTGCAGAAATTTAAAAAAACAGCGACAATTTATCAGAATGACATACCGACACATTCACACCCACCCATTTATGCACTCACATAAATCAGATTACACTGTTTCAGTTTCCCTTCCATTCCAAACCTTTCAGTTTCTCTATATGGATGCAAAAGCTAAAAAAAAAAAAAAATTATATCTAGACACACACAGGTAAGTTTATTTTTCTTGTAGCTAAATAGACTTTTCTATAATTGAAATGGGTATTGAATTAGTACTATCTGATTGGTTGTTGAGCAAAGTAGTAGGGGGAATCAACAACCAATCAGAGTACACTATTTCATTTCCCCTCCCTTCCCCTCTTCAAAGTATGCCTATATGGCAGAGAAATCTGGAAGAAAGACCTCAGGCAATGGTGAGAGCTATACAGAGAAACATTAACCTACCTCCACTCCAGAGTAAAAGGAATAAGGCAAGTATAATAATAGTTAATATACATTATAAAATATTAATATTTTATATGGTATATATATAAAGGTATATTTATAAATTTACTTACTTTTTGTCCTTACATTATTTTTCTTCTGTACTGGAGAGGAGGAAGTTTGGTGTTTCTCTGCCCAGCTCTTGCTATGGACTGACGTCTTTTTTCCAGATTACTCCGCCATATAGGCAAACTGAAGGAGGGGAAGGGAGCAGAAACAAAATGCTGCAACGTGATTAGTTGTTCAAATTAGGAGTGGGGGAATTCAACTTCATTTATCTTGCAAAGAGTAGAGGACAGTGTAATGTCTATACAAGTCTGTTTAGTTAGGAGAAAACTTGCAAGTATGCATCTGGTCCTTATACAAGTAATCAGTATTCAGAATTCATCTGTAAATGTTAAGTGAATAATAATGTAACTTTAGACAAGTTGTGTTACCCTTTTTTGGTTCTGCAAGACTTTACCAGAGTGTGTTGTGATCGATATTCATTCCCCTGCCCCCTGCACTTTCAACAACCAATCAGAGTGCACTATTTCATTTCCCCTTCTTTCCCTCTTCAAACATTGCCAATATGGCTGAGAAATCTGGAAAAATTACTTCAGTCGATGGCATGAGTTGGACAGAGAAACACCAACCTTCCTCCACTCCAGAGCAAAAGGAATAAGGCAAATATAATATTTAAAATAGTAAATATATCTTATACAGTATCAATATTTTATGATGTATATATGCTATAGGCTGTTCACAATAAAGTGAGCACTTTTTAAGGCCCTCCCAGCAGGCATTAACCACTAATAAATATATCTTATTGCAGCTGAAGCCATCAAATTTTGGTGGTGGTAGAATGTATACATTGAGTTTATTGGTCACAGTGCAATGTTTATATTAAAAAAACACCAGGAATATGGAAATTGGAGGAATTTAAAAATGAATAAAGGCCTTAAAACGTGCTCACTTTACAATGAACAGCCTATAATATATATAATATAATATGGTATATTTTAAATTAACACCCCCTTTTGTTTTTACTTTATTTCTCTTCTGTACTGGAAAGGAGGAAGGTTGATGTTTCTCTATCCAGCTCTTGCCTTCAACTGAGATCTTTTTTCCATATTTCTCTGCCATATAGGCAAACTGTAGGAAGGGAAGGGAGGGGAAATGAAATGCAGCAATGTGATTGGCTTTAGAAATTAGGAGTGGAGGGGATGTCGGTGATGACAGACTCTGACAAAATTTTGTGTAACTATACAGTAAAAGATACCTTCCTTCAATATGTTTTGAATTTAATGTACATACATATTGGTTTATTTTTGGTCCAAAATAATTTTGTAACAAATGTCAAATTCCAATCATCATTGCCTCCATCATGGCCATCATTATCATTGTTGATAGAACCAACATTCCTACCATAGCCATCGCTTATGTTGCCACCATCATCGCCATTGTTGGTACCATCACCATAACAATCAAGTCACTTTGTGAAGAATGACAATTGTAGAGCACTAATTTTTTCTCTACTTATAAAAAACCAAGGCATTATTTAAAAAAAAATATTTTCTACTGCAAAATTTAAAAAACTTAACAGTAAATACCCAAACTCAGATTCTTATTATACCCAGTTTAGGTAGTCTGTTGATGATTTGCAAAGGCGAATACTGCATGGATGTTATATCATTAAATAAGTAATCAGTTTTATGTCTGTTGGTATTTATTATTTTTAATAGAGCCGAGGGTTTAATGTTTATAGTGTTTTTCTCACATCATTGTCCCTTGCCTTTATCATCAATTTTCACTACTCGAGTCATGTTGGTTTTATTGATCTTTGTATTCAGGATTAGAATTCCTAGTTTCCCATTATAATTCACCATCATTGTGATATATGGTAAAATTAGCAAGTATCGAACATCTCCCATCTTGGTCCATTTGACACAACATCGTCCAAAAGAAAAAATTGTGTCTAAATTCCATAAAGTCTCGAAATTTTTTTATTCCTCTTATTATTTATCCAATCAATATAATTGAAAATTATTGCCGTGGTTTTTTGTATTCGCCTATGGATGTTTTAGTGTTGCATAAGTTGAAATAAATCGATAAACACATTGGGTGGTTGCCAACTTGAATTTTCACACGACTTTCTTTACCTGTGGCCACATGATAAACATAAAATACCTTTTAAGTGATTATTACACATTTAGAAACAAATTTAGTGGGATAATTTCCTACTTGGCCGACTTTTCAGAACCCTTTTCTTAAACTATAGATGTGCTGTTATGGAAACATAACTCAATTGATAAATATCCAGCTGATTTTCCATGCAAATTCGAAAAGGTCACTTATAAATGGACCGGCTATAGCCATTGATGTTACGTTCATGGTTGATACCCTAGGATACAAAGAGGGTAATGATGCCAATACCAGATGACTTTCTTCAACACCATCAATTGGCATCAAAGGTCGATTCACAAAACTATGTGAGTGAATGAGTCTAATCAGAGGGAATGAGAAGGGAAAAATGAGGCTTCCACAACTTTGCCTTGCATGGTTCTTGAGGCAACCATGAGAATGTCTCAACTCTGCCTCAAGATTAAGTTGTAGTAAAACGAAAAATTACGGGATAATCTTGAGGCAAAGTTGAGACAATTTTCTAGTTTGCCTCAAGATTATGCTTACTTTTATGCTTTATTACACCCAACTATGCCTCACGTAATTTTTTACACTTGCTGCACTTTTTTGTTTGAAAAATTTTTTTAGTCTCGATAGTCTCACTTAAGGATGAAAAAAGTGAAAAAATAAAAACCAACAAAATAAAGTATATGAGGCTTTTTGACTATGTGAAAATCATTTACAATATAAAATTATAACACATAAAACCATAAATGGAGTATATATGTCTTTGTTTCTCATATGAACCCCACACACAATAAAATGAAGTACCCAGTGTCGGGCATTACCACGGAATGATCAAAAAAATCAAACTGGCCAATTGTTAGCACAAAACAAATGAGGTTTAGGAAAAATTAAAAAAATTGTGCTATAGTCGATGTGTAAAACTATATTGGTATTTACATCGTAGAACAAAATTTTCATACATTTACCATTGGTCGAATTGCAGGGCCATGGAACAATTAAAAAACAATTCCGATTATCTATGCTGTTTTGTTATTCCCAAACTCGAAAATGCATTCGAAGGAATCAAATCCCAACTTTAAAAACATTATTGAAACTGACGAAATGGCCGAATTGGTCATTGTGCTCAAGATGATTGGGAATATCCATTACATTTCGAAGAAAAAATTACATTCCATTTTGGATTCGTTTGATTCCCTGAATGCATATTTTCCAGAATCCCCTGGAAAATGGTACCACAAATTAATAGATTGGATAAATACATGGCTGTACAGTCAAATTTATGAACAGTGGAAGACCATATATATATATATATATATATATATATATATATATAATATATATATATATATATATATATATATATATATATATATATATACATTTTTACCCTTGTTAGAGTCGTGCAAGGTCAATGAGTCATGCACATTTGACGAACAAGCTATTTACGCCTTGTATGAGCAAATTTTTTGTTGCATCAAGCAAACATTTGTCGAGATTCAAAAGTTTTTCGACATTCCAATTTGTAATGGGTCGATAAAGATAATGTTTCAAGGTAGCAGGAACCAGATGGGCCGGAATTTACTGTTACCGTGAATCAAATATTTGCGCAATAAAATCATTTTACGAGTCGATTGATGACCAAACGAGATCGTCGTTCCTCACATGTGGATGACATCATTTGGCATCGACTTAAACGTCTCTCGAATCGTCCTCTTTGACATCACCATCATTCTGGATGGACAAAAGGAGAAATTCATCAATCTGGTGTGGGATACCATCATTTTATTCAAACGAGATCAAGTGATACATGCCACCTCAGATCATCATCATCGATCGAGTGGAATTTTGCAACGACAGACTTACTGTTTGTCTCGCCGTTGATTCTGAAGAATCAGAATACCGACATCGACAGATAAACAGAATTATTGTACGTGGTTTTGGATGCAGTCGCCGTCAAGTGAGCAATAATCAACATGTCTCCCATTTAGAGTATTTACATTCCTTTTAATAAACTGAGGTTGACATTTACCGAAGCTCATTCTCTGTACATGCATAAATGAAGCCTACCCAAAACACACAAGATTGACCAATTTAATGAATTGTTTCGCAACATTTACGCACTGAAATAGTTTGATGACGAGAGGAATCGTGAATATTTGGACAAACAAATTGTCGACGTGCCCCATGTGTCTTAGTCGAACCAACAGTGGATATTTTGAAAAATTTTTGTCTCTTTGTTTATTTCAAGTATGGCTTGAGGAAAACATACAATTTCTTTTGCGAGGTGAACCAGAAAACTTACGAGTTTGCAAATGGCATCATTAATAGTTTTTACAACAAATTGATCTGTTTCTCTACTCGTTAAAATCACACAGTTTATTGGACGGAAATTTAATTTGCATCGTTTTGAGCGGCACCAAAGGAAACATTCCTGAATATAACTGGTTTGGAACTCTGTTCGTGTCGTACAAGTTTTGGCCCAAGGTGATGAAATTACGACCGAAACAACTTAGCCAAGATGGTTTTTTACACGGGGACGATGCGGTTATTTGATTTTTTTTGCAGTTACAAATATTATCACTGGAGGAAGAAGATGTTCCTTGGATAGAACATGTTTATAATTACTCGATGATTGAATATATGTACGTTAACGTGATAAAGGATAACATGAATCCTATTATGAATGCAAATTTCGAGGATGGTAATTTGTTTTGTAAAATCGACATAACAGACGATAATGTCGATGTTGATACAATATCTCAACTTTTGCAAAATAACAAAGAACATGCCTATCCTGAATACAATATGTGTGAATTGCGATTAAAAATGTTTAAAATAAAACAATGGCATCCATCTCTAGTTCAAGACCCGAAACGGCTAAGTAATGAGGTGTTTTTTTAAACACGGGTATCGGTGATCTAGTGACTTGTTTTCATTGTGGTAAAAACATTATCCAATGGGAAGATGAAGACGATCATAGTTTTTGGTATCCCGAATATAAGGGTTTCATCGACAATATTCGGGTGGAAAGAATACAGTGGCTTAAGCAAAAAGAGAAAAAGGAGATGGCAAATTCTGCAAACAATGATTTGTATAAATACGTGAGCAACAGCAGTGGTGATAATTCCACAAACAAAGATTTCGAGAAATGTGTGGGCATGGCAGCACTGGCGATAATGAAGATGAACAACAAAATCCACTTTTATGCAATATTTGTTACCAAAGAGAATAGGAGGTTGTTTTTCTGCCTTGTGGTCATTCGATTTGATGTATCGAATGTCTACTTACATCATTGCTGAAAGTAAAATATTCATATCATAAATAAGTGAATATGTGTTAAATACTATTTATTTATTTATACATTTATTTTTGTCAATTCATTTGATTCATATCTTTTCACAAACATAACTTCATCAAACAGGGAAGCAAACCAAGCAAACCATAAATTTTTATTAGTAATGTAGTTTTCCATGTTGAAACCATTGGTGATATCAAAAGTGTCTTCTTCTGATCAATTCCTTCATAAATGGAATGTCGACAGTGAGACACCATTTCATTTCGACTTTGCAACCCAAAATGGAAAATTTATGCAGGAACCTTTTGTATATGTGAAGTAAACATTCGGCACAAAGTTGTAGGACGGTCAACACATTTTGCTCGAACGTAAGCAGGTCGGTTTGTTGGCCTTTGAAATCGTTTAACAACCCATACACAAACTGCGAGTATGGAGATCAGTCTATGAACACTTTACTTTTCTTCAGCGTTTGTACGTAGCACATTAGTTCGTTTTCCAAGTCGATGGTATACATAGATTGGAGTAGGCTATTCTTGTTCTTGTATGGGGGATATTCCACCAGAAACTGGAGAAAATCAAACGATCGAGTAGACACTGTAGTCTTTCCCACACCCGAAGTGCCTTCGAGAAAAACAACTTGTTTTTGTCGGGCAAAAACTCGCTAAGTGATAAACATCCAGCTACTACAAGTCAAACTAAAGGCAGTCGTGATGATTGTAGACATCATTTCATTTCCAAATATGAAATTTTCATAGAGTTGTAAAATAAGTAATTTGAAACATCCGATGTATAATTCAATCAAATAGATTGGAGACTGTAACTGTCTTCGCCAAACAACCAATGATAGGGTTTGAATGATCGAACCCAAACTAATTGTAGTTATGCTATGATGACGAAAATGTTGTTGTGGTATTCTTCGCGTAAAAATCCATTGCTGATTAGCATCAATATCGAAGCAATCAACCACATGATATACCATGATATACAATGCAGTGAAACCGTTTTCGAGAACATCTTCTCTTTCCAACATGGTTGACTATGACCTTTTGATGAGTTGGAGGAAATTCATTCAGATATATATATATATATAATCAAATCCCTTACAATATAACTTGGTTTTTTGTGCAGATTTTAATTTTCAATTTTTTTTATATACATTTTCTTAAACATATTATATACGCATGCATGTTAAAAAAAACAAAATGAAAAAAAAAAGAAACCTCTACAAAAAAAAAACAAAGTTATAGTAAGGGATTTCAATTTTTTTTCTGACTCTGAAATCAGTGTTCTGTGAGTGAAGAGCATGCACTGAAGGCGAATGAATTTGGTAGGAAAGAACATATTAATGTTCAGAGTTCCTCATGGTCACTGCCAGAAAAGACGATTAAATTTGAAGATAGACAGTATTATAACGAGGGTGAATTGGAACCATACATTTTATTAAAATTAACTGGTGATCAAGTTCCAATCATTGATATTCTGATTTATTCCACCAAGCCAAGCCTTTTGTCCACAATTTTCGGAAAGGATACAAGTGTAATGTAAATTTCGAAATAGCATATTTTCTGGCAAAGGAAAGGTTCGTACATTATGCATCAAGAGAATTTGAGATTGAATTTTACGACTTTATGAATCACCATCTCCCTAAAGTGTTAATGTCCAAGAGATTGGATCTGGTCTTGACGGAACAATTTCTCACACTGTTAACAACCCTGTACAAAAATCAATGCGATTGCAAAAACTTCAAAGAGACAATACGGCAGAGATTGCAGGTGAAACAGGTCGACGAGGGGATGCTCCGATCATGCGAAGCTATGATTGATGGATGCGTTCGATTTTGTCGCATCCACCACAATCCCAGCGAGATGTGGACAAAATCGCCGACAAATTTGCAAACATTGATCATAACTGGATTCGGATGATCTACCAGTATTACTTACTGTCCAACATTGACCCGAGTTCGTCTCTAAACATCATCGTAGCCAATTACTTGGAGCAGAAGCAAAAGAGAGTGCTCAAAATTAAACATTCAAACATGATCATTTCTGAAAATACTAACAGAATTGAACTGTTTGACTGGACGACCAATGATTTCACACGCAATGCAATGTATGTAAAAGTGACTGCTTCGCACATGTGTTTCAAGTTACAAGTGTGTATACACAACATGTTTGACAAAGTTTTCCATCGGCAATATATCATGGTTTACGAGTTGAACTCGAATCTTCCTTCGAGTTCAGTGTACAACGAATTTTCGGAATTTAGGTCTATACACAGGCGTGCTATACTGAATGCATATTGGGCTCCTTGTATGGTCGGATCACATCCAGCACATTTCTAAATGCATTTCGTACATGGAAGTTTGGAGTCGGAATTCAAGTTTATAATTTATGGGCCACAGTCACAATTACTGGTGGAGTAATCAGACAGCACATTTTCCGGTGCATTGAATATCATCGAAGCACATTTATTTGGCATGTACTCTAACCACGATCCATTATTCAACGGAATAAATCGATTTTGTAAAGTGTCTGATTACTCGGCGAACACAATCCAGTAATCACCATCATCCAACTTTCACCCACATCTTCTATCCTGAACGTGCTGGGTACCATATCGGTGTACGATATATTCGTTGCTCTATCCAATACCGATCCATTACAACTAGCAATCAGGTTGGAACTGATCCCTCCGACCAAGTGCGGATAAAAAAGGAAGGCAAATGAATTTGTCATCTAAGTACATTATATCACACAGATGGGGATTACAAGTGGCTGTGTCCGAAGGAATACAGTATGCACCTCGATACATGTAATTGATTTTTGTTTCGGTCGGAAAAAACATGTATTCAAATTCGCCTTTGTTGTCGTTACAAATTGAGGTACCAGATACCAGCTCGTTTTTTTTAGCCTAGGTAATGGCCAAATCGCCATTTATTTTGTAGAAACAACTCGTCGCCATTTTCGCCATCATCTGCACTCATATTCTCCTTCAACATGACGGTCGGTAGTATTTCGAAACCCGTCAATCCATTTATGTAATTCATACCTGATTCTAGGTATTTTTGTAAGAAATTGTATCGCCTGTACACCAACGATAAGTGAATGGAAACTTGAACAATGAATAGTAGGAAATAAAATAAAAAAATCATAAAATCGATTTATCTTTCCTTTGCAAAATTTTGTAAAAACTTATGACTATAAAATCTTTTTTTTTTAATTGCAAACTTTTTTTCTTTTTCAAACTGAATTTATTTTGGCAATCATCTGATTTCACCCTCCATTCATTTGTGTTCGTTATTCGATTACTCTGCCGACATGTTGTTGCCAATTTTGTCATCGGTCGGTTGCATCTGGTGCACTACTGAATCTTTAAAATCTTTTCCAGTCGACAATCGGAAATTTCATAATTAAATTATATAGGCCCATTTCCATGATGAAAATGTTTCTCGAATTTCCGTGAAAGCTCGGCGATGGTAAACTATTTGATTCTACTAGTTGCCTGTATTTTATCCGTTCATCTACGTCTCTATATTTTGCAATTGAGGCAAGCATGCCTTCAACATCATTGCGAAATATGTTTTGATTGCTTCCTGAACATCGAGATTGTTAAAAATCTCAAGGAATTTCGTTTAAGGGTCGTATGGTATATCAGACATTTGTGAAATAAATTCATTACATGATTCGTGTAAGGAAGCGAGTTTGGGTTCATTGTTAAATCTATCGATAAATTAATCAATTCTACCCTTTTCGATATTGGAAAGCATATCTTTCACTAACTGAAAAATTTTGGGCTCGCAGAGTTTTTCGAGAAGCTCCTCTTGCACATGATACCAGATGGAAACATAATTCTTATAAAAAAATGCAAATATTATATGAAATGCTCGAGATACAAAATGTATAACCCTGGAAATCTTTGGTAATTGCTTCACTTCTTATATATTTCCATATATCAATATATTTACAAATACAATTAACAATTTGTTATGAGTAATAAAAGGTTACTATCATTTACGTTGTATAAGAATAATTTTAAAAAAATGTGTATACTTTTTTATTCAGTATTTATAGATTTTTCATTTTACATCTTTTTTCTTGACAATGTGGATTGGATTTTCATCAACAAAGAATTTTTCATGCAAGTTTACAAAAATCTTTGTAAAATTACAACTATATGTTTTCAACAATTTTGTACATAGTCAAAGAAATCAAATTAATTGTTATTTTCATTGTATCTGTGCAATTGAAAGTCCAACATCCACTTAACCTACTATTTCACAGATAGTCTCAACTCTCTGTTATGCTATAAATCAGTTTGTAAAAACATTTGCAGAATGGTGTAGATGTTCAATTCGTGGCTCGACACATTAGTAATTCGAAGTTGGTTTTTTCACCGTTGTTAATTACATCCATGAGAGTGCCACTGTCGTTATTTCCTTTCTCATCACCATTGTTTTGAGGACTTTAATTGATATTTTTTGGGATGTTAAATAAAGGAATTTGGAACTGATTTTTCCACCCAACAACAAACATGTGCCGTCAAACGAAAACCGTTCTTCATGGATCTCACCTTGTGCATAAACATAACAAAGATGTTATATTTCCAACAAGTACCATTATTGTACTAGTATATATCTAATCCATTCAAGTCGACCAAGCATTCGCTAGACAGAACAGTTTTCCTCGTAGAATTCATGGCAGGTGGCAAAAAATAAACTTTCCTTTTTTCATCACAACCTTGTAGAATCTGAAGGAATTCAATCAGCCTAGATTAGATATTTTCATATGAATATTTGCAAGTACATAAATATGTGTGTTTTAGTGATTCAATGATAAATAGACCACTTTATTAGATTGTCATCACCTTTCATAATTTCATGGCTTGGTTTTTATTTTTGATGATCGCATAATTTACATATGTGTGTGTTGTTTTCAATCTTCTCTCTGCTCTTAATTTGAGCAGTAATATTTACGTACTGATGATTATACCTGATGAGTAAATCGATAGGAATTTTTGGAGTCAGCAACTGTTTGACCAATTCTGAAACAAAGGCTCTGCTTTTACTAGAGGGCTCCAATGTGTTCAAACAATCGATCCATCTGTAAGAACAGTCGAATGATCATCCTGGTTTTCTACCTTTTCTGTTTTACTCGATTTTTTTTATGGAACATCTCTCAGAGTTTTTTTTTTTTTTCCAGGGAACATTTCCTCACCGCTATAATGGTCCTGTATGGCATATTCCAGTGATAATGGTTGGTTTGTTGATGACGACGACACCTTATCTTTTTTACTGGGTGTTTTCTTTTGTAATTAGTTTTAATTTTTTCAGGTTCACCAACATTGGTGGTTGGGGCATGAACCTTTTTAGCGGTTTTCTCTGCAGCAGACACCATAGTCGATATTGACTCGGTCATATCTGATGCAGTTGCCAATGTCTCTCTCGACATGGCAATCTTTACAATTTCTAGAAACAGGTATGGTAGTTTACTCAAATATTGGTCCACTTTAATGAATTTCTGTTCAAGGTTATCGAGATCCATTTCCAACAGATAACTAATATTTGGAGTTTGTCATTGCATATTTTCTAATATATAAAAACCTATTGAGAAAAAATAATAATTTTTTCCACTTTTTTTTCACTTTTTTTGCCCCATCATAGAAAGGAAGAGATGTTATCATTTTCTTATAGGTACAACTTGTCATAGTTGCAGGCAGTGGGAATCCCATCATGATTGGTCATCAACTTAGACAATTCTCGAAGGGGCATGCAATCAGTCAGCATACTTTCAATGAGATGGATATTTGGGTAAATAAATTGGGGTTTTGTCATAAAGATGATTGAATAAATTGCATTTTTGCTTTTTTGATTTTAAAATAGGATGTTGATCAAGTCCTCTTGTGACAGAGTATATTTAGGTAGTGCTCAAATTCCCTGTTTGAATACAAGTATGAAATCTGGGGCAGAACAGATTAATCATCCCTCAACTCGAAATTGGTCATTTTATTGATTAGCTGGTAAAAAAGTTTCAACATTTCGAGCTTAATTTGTTCCTTGTCATGCACATCATCACCACAGGGAACAAACATGATTATCGATTTTTTATCTTGGTAATTAACTATATCGAATCGAAATGGCAGTGGGTGACATAGGGTGTGAACACCAGTACAAGAGACCCGAATTGTAAAACAAACTCCTTTTTAGTATCAGGGTTCGAGGTGAGTGTGGAAAGGTTAGAATTTCCAAATTTGATTCTTCAATGTGATTACATGAGTAATAACGCACTCTGTGCGAATGTGGCTCGATTTATGCAAAATTGCAGTTGACAAACACAATGTCTGAGTAATCATCGAAAATGGTATCGAGCAGAAGGATATCGACATATTTTGAAATTGTAATTTCGCAGCAAAAAAGCGGGATTCCCTTTGAAAATGTCCGACAAGTGAGCCAAAAACAACGTGCTTTTGCCTACATCGTTTTTATAGTTGCATAAATTTGTATATATACAAAGTGTGAACTTATTTCAAGATGCATATATAAGATATTACAAAAACATACCTATCTAAAATTTATTAATGATATGGGAATGTTGAATGTAAACAAATAACTGATTACATTACCGCCAAACTTGCAGACTTAGGACCTTGGTTCTACATCGGAGTGGACAATTTCGAAGAGGGTTTAATAATTTTGGTGCAAAACACATTTTAAACAACTGGTATTATGATAATCAATTGACAGAGTTCCAGATAGAATCGAAGCACTCCAATAAACTGGTAAAAGGATTCTATGTTTTCTACAAGACAAAAGGCATAAACATCATTTACAAAACTAAATTCATTAATTACTTTGAACTACACAGCTTGTTTTGTACATGAATAAAAGTGAGCCACCACTACAAAATTTGTAATTGCAGCTGCAATTAAACTTTTATTATCACTATTACCTTTCAAAAATGTTTTACCAACTGATGTTTCAGATTGGATCGTGCAAAAATTGAAACCTAACATATGAGTAGTTGGGATCCAGGACAAAAAGAAATTCTCACAGAAAATGTAAACAATGTTTTTGTGTCCTATCATGAGAGATCTGTTCCCCACATGTCATCCAATATCGCTATGATGGCTGTTAAAAATTAACGAAATTATTCTCCTTTCGAGTGCAATTAAAGAAACAGTTCACACTGTGATGATGGAAATCAATAACTAAGGAAATGGTTTATAATTTTTTTTTTTATAAAACTTAGATTACAGATAATCAATTTGTGTGTGTTGTAATCGACATGACTCCTCTCCTCCCCTCACCTACTTTTAACAACATATCACGTTGCAGTTTTTCACCTCCCATCTCTTCCCTGTCTTCAGTTTGGACTATATGGTCGCAAAATCAGGAAAAAAGACGTCAGTCGAAGGCAAGAGCTGAATGTGGAAACATCACTCCTCCTCACAGAGCAGAAAAGGAATACAGAGTAAGAATAATAATATTACATAATATACTAAATATACCTTATAATATTATATATATGTTATATATTATATTATAATACATATAATGCATTATATTTTAAATATTTAATTATATATTATATATAATAAATAACTTGCCTTTTTTGTGCTTACAAGATTCCTCTTGTGTTCTGGGAAGAGGAGTAATGTTTCCACATTCAGCTCTCGACCTCGACTGATGTCTTTTTTCCAGATTTTGCCACCATATAGGACAATCTGTAAAGAGGGTAGGGAGGGGAAGTGAAATGCTGCAACATGATTGGTTGTTAGAAGTAGGAGTGGGGAAATGAATGTCTATTGTAGAATACTTTGGTGAACACTCGCAAAGCTAAACAAACTTGTTCTCTGTTCCTATATACCTTATTAATATTCAAACTTTGTCTTAAAAGATGAACTTTAAATACGAATTACCTCTATAAGTACCAGTGGATAAGTTTGCTTAGTTCCAAAAGATTTTGAAAGATTGCACAACGATCGACATTCCTTTCCCCATGTCCACTTTCAACAACCAATCAGAATACATTGTTTCATTTCCCCACCCTTTCCCTCCTTTTAGTTTGGCCTATATGGCGATGAAATCTGGAAAAAAGACATCAGTCGATGACAAGGACTGTATAAAGTAACATCACTCCTCCTTCCAGAGCAGAAAAGGAATACAGAGTAAGTATAATAATATAGTATAGTTAGTATACCTTATTATATAAAAATATATATTTAAATATAGATATGTTTATATAAATATATATGTATACATATTAATGTATATTTATTATATTATACTATTATGATTGCTCTGTATTACTTTTCTGCTCAAGAAAGAGGAGAGGTGTTTCCATGTTCTGATTTTGCCTTCGACGGATGTCTCTTATCCAGATTTTGTGGCCATATAGTAAAAAACTAAAAGGAGGGAAAGGGAGGGCAAGTGAAATACTGCAATGTGATTGGTTGTTAAAAGTAGGAGTGGGGGAAAGGAATATCGATCTGGAGCCCTCTGGTGAAATCTTGCGAAACTAGTTCCATGATATTTTGTATAATTATGAAGAGGTTTTATTAGTTACATGACATTTCACCCAATACTGGATAGGTTTTATTAGTTCCACAACATTTTACATAATTATGGCTAGGTTTCATTAGTTCTGCAACAACCAAAAAATTATATATTTCTATGATTTTATTTATTTTTAACATAAATATTAATTTTATTTGATAATTAATGTAAAAAATTTGATTTATAAGGTATAATGTTTTCGATAAGGGACTTCACCCATAATGTTCATTTAAAGTACGTAATTGATTTTTGTTGTTGGCTTGTTGTGATGGTTTTAGTTATTGGAGAGAAAGATGGGTTATATAAACTTTGTTTTCAATATTAATAATTGAATTTTAAAGAGCACATTTGTGGAAAAAAACCTACAATGTATAGTTAAAATAACCTTAATATAATGTTGGTTTATAGTGAAGGTGTTGGTTGGTTGTGGATGTCAAAGAGAATTGGATAAACTTTTTACTGTAAATATTTAAAAAAATTATATTAAAGGGGGCATTTGTAGGGCTTAAACCCACTATGTCCTTAAATATTACCCTATTATGATGTTGGTTTATAATGAAGGGGTTAGTGGGAGGGAGGTAAAGGGGAGTCAGATAAACATTTTATTAATAATTAATACAAAAAATTGAATTTTGGCATTGTACCAATTTTCAGGACCCCAAATTGAACTTTGGAAAGGGAACAATCCGTCACTTGCTTAAAAATTAAACCAATTCTCATCCATTTATTTTTTATACTGTCTAAAATTACTTTACATGAGTTTTTATATCCAATAAATTATGCTATAACTTTCCTCTTGAATCAAAATTGTTCGATACTATTACAGTCGGCCAGTATTAAAATCCAACAGTTGAAACTGTGGAAGTTTGACCATGTAAAAAACTGTTTGACCAATGATATTGTGAGTGAAAAGCCAAAAAATTATTTAAAATTTTTTATAATTATTAATTTTTTAATGTTTATTTTTTTATTTTACACAAATTACATTTTATTCAAGACTTTCGGTGATGTGATTATGTTATGTACAAATGATACAACATGCTCCGAGCCCATGGCATCTAAAATGTGCACATATTATTATCGACAGAATATGGTATGTTTGATTCCTTCAGCTAATTTTTCACGCAATTCAAAACGTTCATGCAGTTCGGAACATACCTGTTCCTGTATAGTTCCCTGGTATTTGGATTTTTATCATTTAGCCATTTCAGAGATTTGGCGAGCGATTGAAGTTGGCATCGAGTGAAGGATATTTCTTGGTTTGTTTCATTCAACACATGCATGGACAATGTGTGCAACAAACTATCTGATTTGGGTTTGACGATCACATCTTGGGCAATGTCGGCGATGTGTTTAAATGTACCAGGCATATTGTCTAGCTTTTCCAGAATCTTGTCTTGCAAGTATCAAATCTCCATTTGTTAACATAAATTATTTCATCACCTCGAGTAAGCTATGGTTTACATATTAACTCTTCGTCTTGTTTAGTCATATAAATTTTGTATTGGCCATTATTTCTCAAGAAAGGTAGCACATTTTCATAGATCTAATCAGTGTTCAGCCTCTGGTAATTATGAATGTGTCATCAGAGCATATAGGCCATGGTTAGAGACGAAGATGCTATGTAATTGACATTTGGATGGAATGTCAAAAGTACATTGGGATGTACCCTTCAAATTTGCCCATTTTTTTTTCATTTTGGTTTGATAAATCTTAAAATTTGTTTATGTTGTTTATCGTACTTAAGAGACAGTGCAATATCTTTCCCTTTGAGCCAAAACTGTTCGATTCCATTAAAGTCGATCAGCACGAAAATCCAACAATTCAAATTCTCGAAATTTGAAAATTGAAAAACTGCCCGACCAATGACATTGTGAATATAATAGTTGTCGTTTGTATATAAACAAATTGTTTACAAAAAATAATCATGTGTTGAACCAGTATTTTTTAAATATTTATTTTTTTAGCCAATCATTCTAATGATACTGTTGATAACACTCTATAAATTGAAATTATTTTGTTCTATCAATTGAATTATAGAGTTTAAATCATCATTCACATTTAAATTCTCAGCATCCGAATAGAACCTGAAAAATGTGAAATTTAATTGTTTCTCAATGTACTTTTAACTATCAATTTCATATTCGGCATTTCTGCATTTGTGATTATATTCGCGCACATTCGATTGCAATTTTGTAATCCAAAAGTACAATCAAATCTATTTAGTAATTATTGGTTGTATATTATAACTTGTAGACCAGATGCTTGAAAAAATTCACAATTATGCTATTGTAATCTTGTTCTCTTATTCTTGAAACCAGATTCAGTTTCAAGTCGAATTCTTTAATTAGTTTTCATAGTAGGTATTTCGATGCGGGTATTCTAGAATTTTGTATCAATAAATTCAATCCCTTTTTATTGATGAACATCGTATGTTGTTACCAATTAGAGGGCGATTCACAGGTGAATGCCAATCCCTTCAAATATGCCCATGTTATTTCCATTTTGGTTTGATCAAATTTAAAATTCCATTACATGGTTTTTTATATCCGAGGAATGATGCTATATTTTTCCCTTTGAACCACAATTTCTCATTACTATTATGTTCGACGACGACGAAAATCCAAAAATCAAAATTCTTATTTTTAGTCAACTGAAGAGTCCTTATAATCAATGGCATTTTTGGATAAAATAGTTTTTGTGGACTCCTTACCAGTACACAAAAAAATCAGGTTTTTTTATCATTTGGTATTTGACAACAATTTTAGAATATAAATATTTTCAAAATTATTTGTATCAAATTAAAATTCCTGAATTTTCTTCAATTTCTCCCATTTATTTAGTATGAGTCGCATAAAAATATTTTTTAACACTTTTATTTCTATTTGTGTATGCATAACCTTTAACTCTAAATTCATTAGCATTTTGCTTTAATTCTGACACTTTCAAATCATCTAAATTCTTTAGAATTCTTTTTTCTGGAATAAATTTATAATTAACTATATGTTTCGCCAAAGTATCTCTATTTTTATTATTTTTATTTTTAGTACCTTTCCAAAACTTTTAATTTTTTTAAATTTAATTCTTCAATTTCAGGTGTTTTATAAGTTATTGTTTTTACATCCGGATGGTTACTTTCAACTTACTCAATTGTCTCTATCAGTTCTCGTTTTCTTCTACAGGAATATCATCTGATTTCTAACTGTTTTGCCATTTACCTCAATTCAATACATATTTTATTATAAAGTTCAGTATTCTGGACATTATATTTCATGTGTTCATATTCATTAGAATATCGAATCCAGCTCTTTTCCAAACTGCATGTATTATTCCCCATGATTAACTTTTTAAGTTTATTTTTTTTTAGCATTTTTCACAAAACCTGTTAAATGCTACAGTCGAATTATTTTGGTTATTCGACAACCATAGAAATCTCCTGCCCGACAGTGTTGCAGTTGTAATGATTTTATGAAAAGCCCAACTGCTTATATATATCAAATAAATGGACATAATTGGCATTTAGCTGGTACTCTGTAATTGGTACCCTTCCTAAATTCATATTTTATATATTTTTATTAAAAACTGTAGTTGAATTTTAACTAGTATGCCATTGCCATAATACGACAATTATGCCATAAAGGGACAAGAAAATGCAAAAAAAAAAGTTATTTGATAGGCTTAACTGTTAATTTTTACAGTTTTCGGATTGATGTTTGCCTACTCCGATGTCACAAACGTAAGAGTAATATCTGGAATTGTTTTGATTGGTGTCGCAAATTTATGTAACCAATTACTACATCTCGAGTAAATGAAAAAAAAATATTTATATTTAATGTGAACACGCAACAAATATTATATATTTTATTGCAATGGATTGTTATCAATTGAAATACTTCCCTTTCAGTTTTATCGTAAGTAATTTGTCCATCTTGCCATGCCAATATGTGGATATTTTCCTTCAGCCAATAGTTTGTCTGTTTACTAACATCATTCAACATTTTCCATGGAAATGGAGATTTGAAGAGCCGTCTTTCAGTGAAACCATCAATTTTGGGGACTGCCAGTTCCTTCTAAACATATTCGCCATTGTTATCACAGATACCTTGCAGATTGCAAAACGTGTTGTATGCTGCTACTTGCGCGCATATCAAATGCTGGCTCCAAAGCGAGTGATATGTCTTGGCCGATACCATTGTATATATACTTGCCGTAGTCGTGATTTGTTTTTGTTTTTTTTGTAATGCATCGTCTTGCATAGCTAATCAACGAAAAAGACTCATTGAAAAAACACAATGACATAAGATCATTCTTCGTTTTTTTTCCCAACATGCAAGATATATATGAAAAATATTCCGATGTGGTTGTTAGTAACGCTTCGGACGACTAGGAATCATTTTGCAAGTCCGAGCCAAAGGCTAATTCCATCGATTTAGATTTTACGATAGCGACCAACAAAATGCCTCATTTCTGGTGGTGAAACACTGGCGGTAAATTTTCTAAACATGACCTTTCTTCGATATTGGTTCATCAGTGTAAATAACTGCGATTGGCATCCTGAAACTCACGAAGTTGCAGGAATTTTTGTCGATTCTTCCCACACGTATTGTGTTGTAGTGGAAATTAAGGAATTTTGCAAAGTTTTGCACAAATCATTACTTTAAAAATTTGTTTGAACAAGATAAGGTTTTTAATATTTTTACCAGCAACTGCGAATTAATAGTCGGTTATTATTGGGAAACTACGTCATTATTTTGGCCACGTGTTGTCTCCTTTCTTTTTCATTACACATGCGTTTTTATTTATCATGGTTTGTTGTAGTCAGTTAATTTTCACTGTTGTTTTTCTTGATGCGAAAAAAAAATGTTACAATTACCAAATGCAAACACATATAATAAAAAAATATTATACATGAAAATATATATATATATATATATATATATATATATATATTATATATATATTAATATATATATATATATAAAGTCTATTCCCTCCCAGGGAGCATAACAAAATGGACACTCTCGAGTTCAAAAATTTATTTATTCTCACTACAAGAAGAACTGGATGTGCAGAAACAACTCGAATAGAAACATTGATGAATACATGGAGTTGATTGTTATTGCATACTTGGGCACTACCATTGTATTTAATGGCTCTTCAATAATAATTTTTAATTATTCTTTTGCACAGTTATGAAAAAAATGCGACATTGATGGACGAGCTTGTTAACAGATAGATTCGTGCCAAGCATCTACCAGATCATCAGTAATTAGTTGTAATTGAAAAATATAATTTTTTTGAAATTTTGTTGTGTTTTGTATGCAATAATATATTTTAACATCAACCGATATGTCGTAACCACCCGTATTTAAATTACGCACCGAATGGTCTATTAAAATTTACTGGCCCGTCGTTATCAGAAGTTAATGGCAAACGATAGATACAGATTTCGGTTTCTATGCAACCCATACTAAACGTTTGCAAATTTATGAGCTTGCAGAAACTGCTCGATAAACATTTTCACGATCACCTCGTTACCCGCGCTCCACAGCACCGCTTTAGAGTCATTTGCCAAATTCGCTATGAAATAATTGGCTCCGTGATATTCATTTTTACTTTCGTCTATTGAAGTGCTGTTTAAATTGATGAGTGCAATGCCTTGTGCTTGCCTTTTCTGTGTGAATTTTTTTTTTTTTTTTTTTTTTGTCTTTTACTAGCTAGTTCGCGATCGTCTTCGTCTCTGCTGGTGATTCTCTGATTGTGAAATGCTTTTCTCAAACCACTGTATCTGGAATCGCCAACGACAACTGAATGTTCACCATCGCTTCTGATTTATAAAGCAGAGGAAAACATGTCTCTTACATTTGACAGGGAAAATTAAATAAGGAAATGCAAGGATTATTCGCACAAAAAAGAATGTCCAAAGTACTATCGATCGATCTGCAATTATCAAAACCGTTGTCATCAGAAAATACCGATAAAATTTTTTGCACACATTTTGCTTGGATTGTTGAATAATATCAAAACCTTGATAAATGCTCATCCGTGTGTATTGGGACCCTTGTGTTACCTGATGTTTGCCAAGGCGGTAGTAAATTTCGGCCAAACGAGCATGTTTATCAACGACGATCGTGTTTTTTCCTCTCCATTTCTCGAAGTGAATTTCATGCGTGCAGAAATTGTTCTGTTGTTGGAATGCAGATTCAAGTATTTGGAATTTAACCAGCACGAGACACTTGCGTACTATCAACTTCAATATATCGCAAAAAAATATTTTTTCGCACCAGCATACCATACCTCGAATGTCATTTCCATATCACTCACAATCGTCAACTGACGCACGTCGAATGTTCACGGAACTCGTGGTGCAAGTGGCACTCGGATAACGTGAAATTGTCTGGTTTTCTGGAGATTATCCACCTTCTTCTAGAAGAGATGTGCTCGCTTCTTTGATGAATTTGACCAATTATATGGTTAGTATCTGTAGGAGGAGGGTGAGAGTGCATGGGGACGACATCCGGCAACAGCCGGGTGATGTCAACAACGAAGTTGATCTCGGGGCCCCTCAGCCCCATGACAGTGTCAACAATGCCGAGCAGGAGGAGAAGGGGTAGGTACAGCAGCACCTCTAGGCGACAGGAGGAGCAGTTGAGCAGGAAGAGGATGATGTGAAAGTATCAACCAGTGTGACCTCTAAAGGCCTCATTGGAGACGAGCTCCCTGGGGAAGGGAATATCATGGTAAGTGTCACCAGACCTCCGGAGGAGGATAGAGAAGCAAGTACCAAAGACTTGTCAATGCCCAGCACCATCATGCCTGACAGGGCACTCCCTGTTTCAGAGTGTTTCACCATGTGTGTTCGACTCCGTGGCACCTACCAGCGGGGCACTGGTAGGTGCCACGCCGATCCGATGGAACCTGTTGTTGATACAGCACATCAAAAGGGAACATCTCCGCAAGATGAGCCAGAAATGGCGGTGACAGCAAGCAGCATGAAGAAGATAGCAAGCAAAGAAGAGGAGAACACACATGAGCAAGAGGAGTCAGTTCACCCGGGTCACCTAGGAAACTGAATAAAAGCAAGAGCAAGAGGTGCAGGGAAGATAGCAGGAGTATAAGCAGCGAAGGCAGGAGGGAGGGCAGTGGGTCTGGTGCCTCACTCCACCTGTAGCAGACACGGCAGTGGATACGACCACCACATCAGTGTCGTCAGTGTGGGTGTGTTCCACCCATCCGCAGTACTGTCAACCACCTCAGCCAACACCAACACCTAGCACCGGAGGAAAGTGGGGCTCAGCAGAGACAGGCCTACATTTTTTTCGCCAACAAATGACCCCGAGGACACCCCAATGCTGCAGGTAACAGCATCGGCTTACAAACTATCCCCGAAAGGACGGGGTGTTTAACACCCACTTGTTTCCCTAGGCTTTAGTCCATTTGTCCAGCCAATCGCCATTCCCCAGCGCCACGTGCTGGCACTCCCTGTGAATGATCACCACGAAGTGTAAGTGCAGTGCGATGTAACGGGGATGCGCTGGTGCAGAACAGGTGCAGAAGAGCAGGTAGTGCACCATCACGTATGGGGGCAAGGCCCAGTTGTAAACAAACACTCCAGCAGAGTGTTATTCTAGCAAAAAAACACTCCAAAGTAATTTTAACAAGAAAATACGAATACACAATTACAAACACTGTCACATGTTTACATTTAAAAGCAAATGCTATGTTTTCTTTCCAAGTTTTTGCAGTGATTACAGAGTTTTGTTATGATATATTTTTGTTCATCCCCATCAGTTCTATGTCCACAACATTTCACGTAATATTTTTATCACCATGGGTAAGTGTTGTTAAGAGAATTTTATATGCATGTGATATATTTTTTTCATAGTTTTAAGCAGAGTTCTTTTCATGCATGTGTGCAAGTAGATCCCTCCGCAGCACAAGGGCCCGCTATCGCCCGGCCTCGCGCGATGGCGGCAAGTCAGTCAGCAAGCAGTAACCAGAGGGGAAGGTTGTGTGTGGATGCATCACACTTTTTCTGTGCTCGGATGGTACTCATCTATTTTGCACCAGCAATGTAACATCAAGAGTAGGTAATTTCCGGAACAGTTTTTGTTTTAGCCGCTCGAGATACTGCCCCTCTCGTCTCCGAGGTTCGCATCGCCCAGGAAGTATTTTTAAACTTTACTGCACGCTAATATCACTTGTAGCACCATGCTATTTTTCGCAACATAACTTTGGCCCTGAAGGGAAAGAGGGCATGCTTGTAAACTGTTTCCTGGAGGAACGTGTAATTTACATTGTATTAAAAGTGCCGCAAACACTTCAGGGCATGATCCCTTAAAATCCAGCCAATTTTACCTTCACTTATATTAACTATTTTAAGTGTAATTTTTGTGTGCATTGTGTGATGTAAAGCTTTTTTTGGTGTGTGTTTGGCCCAACATTCCACAGCATAGGGAGTTTTTTTAATGCAATGACTTCACAGGTCATCTTAGTACTAAGGTGCCCTACAGCATTCAGGTTCAGCAAGGCGGGAAAGCTGTGGCCAGGTGAGAGGACTTCATCTTGTACTCTACCAGAATTTAATTTGATGCCACCACGGCGACATCTGGTGCCTACCGGGTTACTTTGTTCCAAAATTTCCACACAACTGCTTTTCCCAAACCACATTACCATCTTTCTGACCACCGAACCGCCATAAGTACTTAATGACTCGATAAGCACACAGAAAATGAACAATAAGAATATTTGCAGTTTATGATTGAATTAGCAACTGTTATGTCTAGTCTATGAAAATCAAACGAGATGTAAGCATTGAAATAACCTGGAAAAATTGACAATTTATATATATATTTCAGTATCATGATTACTGCTCGTGTATTGGTTTTTAAAAAAACTCGTGAAATATTTTAGAAGGGGTAGCTGATTCCAACATTAGGCATTAACATCAATAAATCTGAAAATGTTAATTAAAGTGAATTCAATGCCCACTTCCACGAAATAAGACATGACGAACTATTCTTTAAATTAAGACGATACTGTCTCTCAATTAAAATAATTATTTTCATAATATTTCACAATTCGACATATCCTAAATACTAGTTGTAAATACAGTTTCCTGCCAACAACAACTGCTGTTGTGCTCTGATTTGCTACTACATCATGACTTGTACTTAAGATATTAAATATAACGATCTCTTAAGTCATGCCAAGAACACACATGTCCCATCAAGATTCTACACACGACAGTTATAATCTAATACTCTTGAATACATTGAATCATATCTTAAGCACACTGTCAACTTATTCTGTTAAGTCAATCCTAAACCTACCTTAACTTCACTAAAGTCTGACAAATACTGTGACCACCCTACACAGCATGTAAACAGTAAATGCTGGCATTAGCAAAGTAATGCATCTGCTGATGGTTATTGCGGGATGTATGTTATATTGGCGATTTTTGCGATGATTATGGGGCAAACTATTATTCAGAGTTAAAAATTATAATTTAGAACTTACATGGTACAACATTTATACTTCAAATTACATTTTTAGGGTAATGTACAAATAGTTTCGTCTGCATAGCATGGGATTTAGAAACACTTTAAGAAATAGCAATATAGCACAAGTACATAATGGTTATGTGAATTGTGAAACGTTTCCAACTTGGTGAATGCCAGCTCTCTTTCATGTTTTATTGAATGCCTTGATGGTTTTGTAGGAATATTATATTGGCATTTAATTATTTTGATTTTTGCATGTGGCAACATTTTCGTAAACTGGCTGTGTTCATTGGTCTGCCATTTTCTTAAACCGTCAGTCATGAAATGGGAGCAGCTGCCGAAATATATTTTGACGCTTAATTTTGTTGGTTTCAACAAACCTATTTAGTGTTCTATTAATTAACTGAGCTTGTAAATTAATTGTTTCGTGTCAGTGATTGAAATAAGTGATTTTAGAGATGTAATTTATTGTCAATCGACCATGGTTTGCCATAACACAACACATGTACATGAATTGCGATTAGGAATACAAACAGGAAGTTAGTGTGTTTTGTAAATAGCGTATTTCAACACCCTTAGAATGCCCGTTTTTGTTTATAATAGTAATAATATTGAAAAGCAAACAATTTTTGCATGTAAGATTTACTTCGAAAAAAAAAAGTTTACAGTGTGTATTTCTCTCATCGGTTAGAACAGTCATATTTATCGCTTTTTTTCTTGCGGGAAGTTTTGAAATGTACGTCGCCATAAATAAGTCAGCTGTATCCTTGTTCATTACATTGAAAATGAAATTTTTATGTGTTTGGTTAATTCGCAGAAAATGTTTACATTGTGTGTGCATTTGCATAGGTGCAAACTACTCGTGCACCGACATATTGATCGCGTTTGCATCTTTTGGTGAAATTGAAAGCTTCCAAGTTATAATAATTTGAATGCTATTTATGTACTAGCATAATTTTCCACTGCGCCATAAAAATAAAATGTAATCCAAATTGTTGTTGTATAGCAAAAAGTGCTGCTATACAATACTGTTTCACAAAAGACTTTAAAATAGTGTTACCTGCCCGCCCCAGCAATACATTATACAGACCCTAACTGTATTACTTGGTCATAATGATAACAGGTGGAAATGACAACCTAGTTATAATATCCTACACTAATTACTGGGCTCTTCAGTGTATCATTGCCTGCCACTGGGCTTTATTTCCATTCTTCATTGGTAGAACAGCAGAGGTGGAGGGATACATTGTGGCATCGCTGCTTTTCTTGTACTGTCAAAATTTAATGAAATTATATTTTCCACCAGAGTATACTATATTTTTATATACTGTAGCTTTAAATTGACTCTTGTTGTGTATCACTCCTAGTAATCACTATGGTGTTGTTCACTTTTCATGCAGTATACGTAACAATGGCATATATTACTAATAAATACCTCTTTATATCAACCATCCCCCTGGACGAATTTAGTAAGTTAATTTGAATATTTAGATATGACTACTCATTATTGCGACATTTTTCACACCATTGCAGAATTACGAGATTTCACTGTATATTGATACTAATATGCTGTCAGCATATTATGTGGTTCTCCGAAATCACTCCAGGCAAATACTGTAATGATTCTTTAAACAGGCCATGACTGATTACTTGCCCGTTCCTACTTCTCGAAGCCACTTGCTCTGTATCTTAATGACCTCGCTGACAAGATGTGAAGCCATGCCTCCCTAAACTATGAAACCAACCAAATCTACCCAACCAAACTACTTTACAAACAACCAACCTAAACAACATAACCAAACAAACAACCTAAGCAAACAACCAACCTAACCAACATACCTGCCTACCTAACCTACCTACCTGCCTACCTTACTTACCTAACATACCTAACTAACCTACCTACCTGCCTACCTCACCTACCTAACCTACCTATCTGCCTACCTAACCTACCTACCCACCTACCAAACCTACCTACCTCCCTTTGCTTATCTGGCTGGGAATTGACCACGAAACTAAACCAAACATCCTGAGCTGTGATTGAAACCCATTACCCCTGCCATACACTGGCATATTTTGAAGAAAGCTGCAATGGAGATCAGAAGGAGGGTTGGATATTATTCAGCAAAATATAAATTCTCTCCGCCTACTAAATTGCAGCCACTAATGTTCTATAACACAAATTTAAATTTGTACTGGTACAACTATACTGATAATATATTACCAGTGATGAAACTTGGGGCGGGTTTCATGGTCCAGTGTGTCAAACTGTATAGTAAAACTTTTTCTTTTACAGGAAATGGAGACTGAAGGAAGGACCAGTGCAAGATATATAAAAACATTTTGACATTTTTTTGGAATAAATGAATATTTTGCTGGTAAAAATTGTTTGCTAATTGTAAATTTTGTTTTGAAAAATAAACTAAATTGTACTTCTCAAAGAACATGGAGATTTTAGTTTGATCACAATCTGTTACAAAATTGATATTGCAGGATATGAATAAACTGTATATTTTCCAGCATTTTATTTAAATAATCACAATTTGTCACTTATGAACATTTGTTTCTTGGAACTAAATTTTTTGAGTGAATCATTTACCTGCTCACACACATACAGTGTGTGGGGGAAAGGTTCGAAGAGGTGAGTCCCTACAAACAAATGTCGTTAAAAAATGTGTACAAAATATACTCTAACTCGGTTACTAAGGGTGATAACCACTCTAGAAATTCAAGGTTATAAATGTAATTTTTGCACTGATTTCAGAAATGATGCAAGATTAAATTAATGTTAGCTGAACAGTGTTTTAGGTTTTCAAATATTCAACGTATGAAGTATCACTTGTGAATACCTCCCACGTAGTGAAAATAAGAGGTGGCTAACTTCTTATTGTTTACAATATTTTTAGTATCAGGTTTTATGGAAGTTGGAGTCCAGTTTATTAAAAAAACACAACCATATCAACAAAAACGACTCTCTTGTTAAAACTGCCTAGGACTCATTGTTTTCAAGTAAACTGCAGATACAGTTCCTGGCAAATGAGCATTACCAGTACTTCTTGTAGAGAAGCACTGTTTGACTGGTGCTGACCCTCTGTTGCTTACTTGTCATGGTATTTCTTATTTAGCATGAATGAATTAATGCTAATGTGCTCTGCCCATTTTTTTATTGTATGCCTATAATTTTGTGTACAATGTTAAACGTAAATTTAACATTAGATTATATTATGTGTGGTGGCACACCACTACAGCCACTGGGTAAGTGATTGTAAGCTGTTGGCATGGCGCAGAGTGCTAATGGACTGTGGTGAGAGCACTAATGAACTGTTTAGACACAAGGGTTGTGTGTGTGAGTACGCACATGCATCTTTAAGCCAACAGGGAATTTCCTGCCCCGAGGCTTGGTGCGACAAAGGAAGCAGCTGGCAGTTTATAGCCGCCAGTCGAGTAGAACAGTTGGGGTTATGCATTGATTTGGAAGTTGTAAATAAAACATGTACACACTTGACACTTGCTATGTTTTTATTGTCTCCCTCGCTTGCCCTTGCACTAGAGTAACTCGGTGGCTACAGTGGTGATCCCGACATGATCAAGGCAAGCAGGGATGCCGGGTTCATGGCATGTGTCACACGATAATGCCGAGTCACTGGAGGTAGCAAACTGCCGTGCCAAACAGCCTGCTGCGACGGACTGCGGTGCGAGAGACAAAAGATGCGCGCCTGCGAGCAGAGCCTCTTCAACCTGCATATCATCGCACATTGGACTCCGCCCGCGCCTCGCAGCCATGTCACATTCCCATGGTCTGCCGCGCTCGCGAGTAGAGGGAGCTACCAACTTCCATGACACATTCGTAATCCGCATCACGGACCTCAATGTAGCTATTTGGACCGATGCAATCTCAAGTGTTTTGCAGCAGTACGACCATACACGCCACCCACGCTCCTGTGATCCGTCATATACCGAATCTATCTTCCATGCAACATGGAACTACTATGAATAGGAGCTCAAGTTGGAAGAAAGAATACAGTGATTCTGGGACACTATAGGTTCACTCGTTTCGGGCTCCCATGAACCATCGCACCTGTTCCCATAGTAGTTTTGTTGTCGGTCTTGGAACACAGTAGCATTCATGTCCAACCCTCCATCGTCAATTGTCTCAAACGATCGTGTCGCTGTCTGGATCCCACCTCTCTGGGCCCTAGACCCAGAAATGTATTTCGTACAGGTGGAGAATCAGTTCGCACTTGCTGGAATAACTTCCGACGAAACAAAATTTAATTTTGTGGCAGGCAAACTAGACTGTAAGTATGCAACTGAAGTACATGACATTCTGATTCATCCTCCAGCTCAGGGCAAATACACTAAATTCAAAACAGAGTTTATTAAACGACTGAGTGCCTCGCAAGAAAATAAAACAAAACAGCTGCTAGAACATGAAGAGATCGGTGACCGAAGGCTCTCTCAGTTCCTAAGGAACCTCCGAAACATAGCAGGGACAGTAGTCCCCAATGAGCTCCTCAAGTCGTTGTGGCTGGGCCGCCTTCCACCACTGATGCAAGCAAGCCTGGCAACCCAAATAAGTTCCACTCTTGATTTTCTCGCTGATCCCATAGATGCCATTGTGGACACCAATCTGAGGCTGCAAGTGGCAGATCCACATCACTTGAGGCCATGTTTGAAAATGTCAATGCTTATGACCTCCAAAACTGGTGAATTATTTGGTCGAGCAGTTAGGAGGAATACGTATATCACATCTCAGTGGTACTGGAGAGGCTCTCAGCCAATGAACTTACCTGTGGCATGAAAAAAATGCCATTTGGGTAAAAGCAAGTTGGAATTTTTGGGACACAATTGTAGACGAGGACGGAAACACCCCTAACACTGAACAGTTGTACTTAATAGAGAACCACCTGGCACCACACACAAGCAAACAGCTCCTCGTGTTTTTTGGTTTAGTTAATTGGCTGATGGAATACTTTCAAGGTTTCGCAGTAATTACCACGCCTCTTACGGACCCACTTTCGCCCCAAAAGCAGTCAGTGTGGAGAGATGTGGAGGATAATTTATTTAAAGCAATAAAGAAAAGTTTCCATTAATTCCCCAAATTAGCACATTATGAGTCATGTAAGCACCTCTATTTACAGAGGGGCGTCAGTCAAGTGGGGTTGGGTGCCGTTTTGTATCAATGTGAGGAGGATGACACAAAGCAAGTCATTGATTTCCCCAGTGTGGAGATGGGACAAGTAGAGCACAGGAATGATGTAAACGAGTGGGATATGTCGGCAGTTGTGTGGGCGGTTAGAAAGTACCGGCCCTACCTGGAATACAAATGTTATGCGTTATGAACAGACAACAGATGCCTGGTTTGGCTGAATGCAATGAAAGAGGCCGGCAGAAAAATCACCTGGTGGACGTTGCTCCTACAGTCATACGACTTCACTGTAGAGTATGTACCCAGGAAGGAGAATCAACTGTCAGACACATTATCATGCGCACCCAATGCAAGTGTTGTCGTTACAGACGATGCAGAATGTAATGAAGATCTCCCTCCCCCCTGGCACAGCACTAATTATTTCGAGAGGTACTGGTGAACCAAGTGCGTGCAGTGGACGGTGATATTCTCGTAGAGTCACTGTTCTGGGAAATAGTCGAGGCACAAGACAGTTGTGCAGTAGCATGACAGAGAAAGGAGCAGTGTGTGAGAGAGAAAGTGGAAAAGGGCCGTGTGATGGAAGGGAGGTTGGAAACATGTTTGGCAAACAACACAAAATGGTATCTGGTTGTACCGCCAGCATATAGGGCAAAAGTTTTGGGACACGCACACACAAGTAACATAGCAGGCCTACCAGGTACTGAGCAGAAGATCCTAAATGTAAGTCAGCATTTCTTCTGGCCAGGTCTCTCGCATGATGTACGAAAATATGTGCAGAAATGTGTTATGTGCCAGATATTCAAATTGCTCACAGGTATGGAGTAAAGCAGTAACAGCCCCGTCCACCGAATTGGCCATTCGAGATCCTAAGCCTGACAGGATGGGGCCGTATCCTCATACACCCAATGGGAAAAGTTTATACTGGTCATCATCGACAACTTCTCCTGGTGGGTGGAGGCTTATGCGATGAGCAGTGCAAGGGTTACCAACATCGTGCAAGTACTGGAATGGGAATTGTTCCCCCACTGGTGCTACCCCAAACAAGAGCTGATGGACAATGGAACACAATTCGTGGGAAGAAAGTGGCAAGCAAAGCGTAACTGTGGCAGGGGGCAGCACTTGAAAATTGTACTATACGACCTGAGAGCCAACTCCAAGGATCACCGCAACCAGGACCTGAAGATACAGCTACGCCTCCATGTGGGTGAGGTACACACCAGCTGGGTAGACAACCTACCCGCTTCTCTCTTCACCCTCCGCTGGCATGTGAACGCTGTAGCAGGCTGGACACCTGCGATCGTCCTGTTTTGTCAGAACATCAAACTTCCCGGCGAAAGAAACTGCCCACAGAACAGCACTAGTGGGAGTGCAGATGACAGCACAGCAGGATGAGAGAGAAGGAGGTAGAGAGACATAGAGCAGAGGGAGAGGCAAGAAAGGTTCATGGCTGGGTGGGTCCCGACGAGCAACAGGACCCCACCCACATCGAATCCGGTCAACTGGTGTACATGAAAACACATCGCAGTTGGCAGCCCACCAAAATTTCTGCGCTGGACTCGCTGTGGGATGGACAGGCCCACAGCAGTTCATCAAAAGGTTAGGGCCAACCACCTACTTGGTCTGCGGGGTGAGAAAAGTTAGCAAGTATCACCAAGACGCCATGCGTCTGTCACCTGGAGATGTCCGCAATGACGAGGCCAGTCAAAATAATCACCCATGATGGTGCAACACCTGCCGAGTCCACAGACCAAGGGAGAGGAGAGGGGAGTTGGATGGTACCTCCCGCAGGAGGCCCTCCCACCAGATGCCACCATGTCGGCGATACCGGACGAGGCCATGTCGTGTCAGGATGAAATCGGCCCGGATAACAGAGGGTATGTCCTAACAAGAGCAGATGCCACCACAACATCCACTGCAAACAACACACAACAGGCAGGAGAGGAGATGGATGCACAGCATGGAGGAGGCACACGAGACCAGGAGGCTCACAACAGCGCCATAGAGTATGAGCACTAGGGGGAAGCAAGAAGCAGAAGAAGGTGGTTTGGTACTTTCCCCATGACCACAAGCAGTGGGTGCCCAAGGCACGAAGTCGCCCGGCTCATTGTCGCCAGTGACCTCGCATCTGATGGCCTGCACTGCGGTGATGGACGGTGCAGAGGTTACCAGCGCAACCCGAAGACATCTGTACTGCAGTCAACAGTGGCACCTCTGGGAAGGAGCCCCTCAGAATACTACGCGACGCCCGTAGATGGGACGTTGCTTGTTGAGGAAGACATCACAGCAGAAGAAGCAACGGTGCCAACACCATCTGGGGAATCACCCGGGGGTGACTCCAACCCCCCAGTAATCGCTAGTCCGACTAGCTATTGGCAGCGACAAGCAGTTGTGCATGAAGAGAGCAGTAGTTGCAACAACGATTAAATATTGTGTGTCTCATATGAGATCCGTCACTCAGCATGCAGACGCTGGACACCTGCAGCATACCATTGGTGCATGAGCACAGGAGCACCACAGCGACAGCAAGAGCACTCTGAACGATATTAGTAGCCGGTGGTTTCAGAACGTAGGGTGCTGACAAGAAGAGTTTACGTATTACTTACATGATGATCAGAAACAAGGAGGTGAGCCGGTCATTAGTGACGTGTGATGCTGCAAGTGGTCTCGTGGGGAGCGGGGCATTTGACGTGTGCCCAAGTGAACCTCTTCTCCTTAGCCCGTTTGCCCGCCCCATCAGGTTCCCTAACACAGTGAGTGCGGACTCTACGAGCCCTAGTGCAGTGATGTGTGGCAAGGGACGATACAAGTGCAGAGCAGATCGAGCTGAGACCATGTGTGCATTGTATATGAATCTGAAGGAAGACACTGTAAAATTTCTGTTTATTAATTTGTGCAATTAAAGGACAAGGTAAGTTCATGCAAGGAGATGTAATTTATTGTATAATGTTCATTCACGTGTTTTTCATCTCCACATCATTCACGCAGTGCAATGTTTTTGCCATAACAAATATTATTTACAGGGTTAATTTTATAAGCAATGTGTAACATCTGGCAAGCAGGGTACGTATCCGATTTGCAAATGTTGTGTGCAAGGAAGTAGTGCAATGCAGGGTGCCATCCCGCAAAGAAGGCAGACATGCCGCACAAAGAAAGCCAGTAGATGTTCGTCTTTGTGAGGGATGTGCCGCATCATGTCGGGGCTCGTGTTTCGCTCACTCGGGCAGCCATCACCATGTTCGACTAGTGACTTCACTGCAATAGTTATTTAATGTACAGGAACGTTTTCGTTTTTCAGCTGCCGGAAACTTCACAGCCTCTCGCACCTACCCAGTGCTTGCATCGCCTGGGTAGTCCACAGTTGCTCTCCGACTTCACGATATGGTCAACCCAACAATATCTGGCACCATGGGTAATTGTCTCCATCAAGATTCCAAAACTGCGGTTACCATTTGTAACATGTGCAGGAGGCTGGCAACTAGTTGCCAGCCTCCTGCACATTAGACAAACATCAAATTAATTGCCCGAACGTGTGGCAGATCTCTGCAGCTGTTCTGATACCTTGACTAACATCAAATGTCGCACAACTTTGGTGCAAATCCTCACCTTAAAATCCGAGCAATTTTTTTATACAATTTTCCCACACCAAAACAATTTTTCCAAACTTTTTCTCACAGTTTTGTGCATTTTCCCCATATTTGCACACAAGGGAAATATGTGGTCAACCAGGCGACCAGATTGACATGTGGCAGCATCGAGACATCTTCTAGATGCCCCCAATGATGCCAGGGAGGATGCACGTCACCAGCAAGTAAAGCATGCCAAAACAGCTCAGAGCCGCCATTACTTCAACACATGGGGGTAGTGGCGAGAAAGTGGCTAGTAGCTACCATATTGGGATAGCAATCTGACATTATAGCAGCAGGACAAAAGAGAGGACGAGTCAAGCGCACCAACGCAATCATCTGCCCGTGTCACGTCACGCCGCGAGGAAGAAGAAGGAGAAACAAGAAGAGGGAGGAACATCTGGCCAGTCCCCCCCCCCCCCAGGCACTCAGCCGCCCACCAAGCAGAACAGCTGAGAGCCCGCCGTCCGTTGACCCCTGCCCGTGCAATGCAGAACTGCCATGCTCCCACAATACTTCCAAGCTGCGCGACCGCACTGTTGTGTTTCTGCATACCGCACTTCCGTGTACTGATCTTCGGTATTCCGCACTTCCATGCCCACTCTTCCGTGCTCATGTGGTAGTGTTGTCAAACCACAATCGCTGTCCAGATGCATTACGGTGCACCAGCACCATTGTGTCTACAGTGTTTGCATCAAAAACCACTGTCCATGGTAGACAGATACAAAATGGGGACCCGGTTTTGCAAGTGCGAGAGAAAGACCAGCCCGGCAAGCATCCGCATCGTGAGCAATCATGGAGAAGAGCAAGTGACAGAACATTCGGACAGTATCAACAAAATCCAAAATTTACCCCAGTTACATTTGTGCAGAATATTGTTATGCACAAGATTGGGGGCCATGCCAAGCACGTGTGCATGGTACCATATGCACATGCACTAAGAATGCATGAGTCTCACAGAGTTACACACCACAATCAGATTGTGGTTAATTTGCGACAAGTGCATTGGACAGTTGAAATCGACCATGATCACTAACATTTCAACCGACTTATTCACGGGCAACAAGCCTGGCGATTCAGTGTGCCAAACAGAAGACAGTGTGGAAAACAATATGCCAGCAATGAAAACGGACGGAGATTTCATCACCACGGTAAACACTGTATGTCACATCGAAAGTGAAGGAACGAACGAAAAGGGAGTGCAAGTCGAGGAAGTACAGTGCAAGTTTGAGGATGTCTGCAACCACATGTCACATTGACAGCTGTCAATAATCTGGCACTGCATAGCTAGTGCTCACAACCACTGCATAGGTGAATGTTTTCATGAGGAAGCGAAGGCCTGGTGGAGAGGAATCACGCACTACGGGATTACGTGGGAAGAGCAACGACGTAGTCTGAAAAGCCACTTCGCAAACACCTTCACGAACCCTCTGGGCGAGGAGCAAGGAAGTGCTCGAGGAGCAAGGGGAAGAATCCCTGTTTAATTTTGCGCCGCAAAGATCAGACTTGTCAGGACACATCATCTGGAACTCGAGCTGAAGGACAACTTGGAAGTGGTAGCCAGTTCCACAAGGGGAGAATACGGCTCTGCGCTTGCTCCTGTGATACATACAACTGAGACCTGTTTTATAAAGACAGTAATATTGTTAGACCTTAACGTATCCGCTCAGCCATGCCACGATCGCAAAAAACATACCACCGTGTGGCGAGCAGATGGCAACAATGCCAAGAACAGTTGGTCAAAGTGATACCACAACCATCAATAACCTGTCGCGAATTTTTACAAACAAAGTAACCTCAGGGGCAGATATAACGACGTCAACAACAAACAGTGCAGTACTGCCACATTTTTCTGGAGGACCTCAACAACCATCAGGTCCGTGCTTATGTGTCATAGACATGGCAGATTCCCATAACTTTTTCAGAATAAATTTGATAAATGTCACAGCAATAAACCCGGCCAAACAGAAAATTCTGCTGGAAACACAACAGCACTCCAAGAGGTAATTGGTGAGGTCATCATTACTGTGAAAATTAGCGATGTGGTAACAGTTACTACAGCCTTTGTGTTAGATGACATCCGCAAGGACGTCATCTTTGGTTCTCTGTGGCTGTCTGAGCAGAACACTGTTGTGGAACCCGCAGCCAGATGAATACACATTGTTCAAAAAGTACGTCGGACTGTGTACAATTTGGATCTGTAGTCCACCAGGGTAGCACCGGCAGTATTGTTGAGTGTCCTCGACCATGCTGTATCACCTCAATATTAAGATGCCATACAATGCACCCTAAATGAACGACAAGACCTCTTCACGGTGGTTGACCTCTGCACCGTGCATCAAACACCTAACACACTTTTGAGTTGTCCACTAACAAGACCTTATATTATAGCCTTCACCGGTACTCTCCCCACCAGTGCATGACAATCAAGGAACAGATTGTGGAGATGCTGGAAGAGGACATGATAGAGCCATCAGAGGTTAAGTATAACCCAGCAATTACACTAGCGCCAAAGAAAGACGGGACATGGAGATTCTGTGTCCTCTTCCAATGCTTGAACCATATAACAAACACTTCACCACTGCCCTACATCCACGTGAAGGATGCCCTCAACACCCTGGGCCATGCGAAGGTCATAACCACCATAGATCTTCGCAGTGGTTATTGGCAGATCCCAGGTAGAACACGTGATTACCTCATAATGGCATTCATAGCACACAACAGATGCTTCTTCCAATTCTGTGGCATGCCGTTTGGGTTGAGGAGTGCACTGTCGATTTTTCAATCGATGATGGTGACAGTTTTGTATGGTTTGGTGGGAAAATGTGCACTTGCCTACTTACACGATGTGACTTTCTGGAGAGAGTCCTAGTCAGACAACGTCCGCCACTTGTCCCTCCTACTGGAGAGGCTCGCCATCAATAGCCTTACGTGTGCAAACAATAAATGCCATATTGGGAAGGAGAAGGTTCAATTCCTCGGCCACATCGTGTAGGAGGGAGGTAGTAGACCAACCGCTGAGCAGCTAAAGTCAATTGAAGAGTATCCTATGCCAACCATGCGCAATCAGGACAGAAAATTCTTTGGATTGATTAACTCGATATGGGAATACATCTCTGGATTTGCTGTAATAACAGCACCTCTCACAGCACTAATGTCAACAACTGTCCGTTTCAGTAGCAGGCCGAACAGCAGACCAGTTTCACCGATATCAGTACACTTATATGTCCAGAACAATGGAAGTAGCGGGCTGGGAGCAGTGTTATTCCAACTCTCCAAGGATGGAACCTTCCGAAATCTTAACTTAGGGAGTGTGCATTTCGGACTAGTGGATCAATATTATGATGAAGGTGAATGCATTGCCATTGCGTGGAGCCTAAAGACATACCGACAGCTACTAAAATACATGCGCTTTACAAAATGCATGGACAATCGCTGCTTGATGTGGCTTCATATTATGAAGGAGAGCTGCTGCAAATTTATGCGCTGGGCCTTACTTCTCCAGGCATATGATTTTGAGGTTCAACACATTGTGGGAGCGGAAAACCAACTGGCTGACTACCTTCCCATTCCTAGAGAAAACTGTCGCATGTGACGAGGAAGAGTGGGTTGAAGTACTGCTCCCACCTTGCAAAATCTTAGTACAGCAACAACAACAGCAGTCCAATGTTTGAATGTCACAGCATTACCAATACTGCTACCGCTGGATGACGGGAAGACATTTGTAATCCACCAACAATCCATGTACCCAGTCGCCACAAGATGGTGCAATGAATGTGTTCAGTGCAAAGTGGAAACTTGGAGGGTGACCGACCATGGCATTGAGTCACACACCACGGGTGACTGCGAGAATTGGAGATTATTTGTGCCAGCTACCACACGTGAGAAAGTCATGCAATATGCATATGCAAATAATCTTACAGGACATCCAGGTGCCACACAACCAAAATGTAATACATTACTTCCTTTGTTTGGCTCGGAATGTCTATCCATGTGTGTAAGTATGCTAGAAAATGCGTAATGTGGAAGAGGTGCAAAAGTCAGGGTGCCGGCAGAAGTCAGCAACAAAAACCTACTTTTTTCAGTGAACCCTTTAAAACTGCTGTGTTGGCCTTGATGGGTCTGTACCTGTGAACATCAACAGGAAAATGTTTCATTGTTGTAATTACTGATCTATTTTTCCCATTGTACTGAAATGTACGCAGTGTCAAGTGCACAAGCCCAGATAGTAGGGAAAGTCATCGACTATGAATTTTTCTATCATTAGGAATAACTTAGGCTATTATTGAAGGATAACTGCACACAACTTACCGGTAGAGTATGGTGGGTTGTGCATTGTTTACGTTATGCACGCGTACCAACCAAGCTACAGGAAAAAAGCTTGCCGAAATCCTTCAAAGGCGTAACCTTCCACTGCCATGGGAGTTTGTCAGCGCAGCACATGAAAACAATAACATGAGCGAAGAGGTAAGCAGCGAGAAAAGAACGGAGCAGATGATAAGAGAGGCCAGGGAAAACACACACCGATGTGCAGCCCATTTGTCACTGTCACCCCTGCATGTAGGCCAGGAGGTGCAAGTATGCTCTCATCCTCAGTCACACAACTGATTGGAGAGTCATATTACAAGGTGCAACTAAGCCAATGCAAAACCGCCACATACCACACAGATGCATTATGGGTTAGCTACCACCAGTAAAGTGATACCAACACCCTTAAGCAAGGCAGAAGACGTGGAAGAAAGAGCAAACACCTCACCAACTCAACAAACATTTTCGGTGAGCTGGAGAAATGTAAAAAACACTGAATCTGCCACGCCCTCAACTGGAATACCCGAGGTCAACACAGCTACAGGAACACCAGTAGGTGACAAATGTTTGAAAAGCATTATTCTGCAGAACAACAGTCGGCTACATTAAAATTCCGATGTCTAAAGTAAGGACATGGAAGGGCCCGGAAGATGGCGGGGACTGCCAGGAACAGCTCATTCCCAAAAGAGTCACGATGCAGGAATAAAATGTAAAAACATAAGTGTTTTACAAATCAGCAGCGACAACAGATGGGATGCCAGCATCCATCCAAGCAGACATGACGGAAGAGCACGCGAGGGATGCCTTTTCTACGACCCGGCGACGACCACACATCAGCGCTAGCAGCAGTAGCTGTGACGAGATGAAGTTTGAGGGGGGAATTTCCCCCTCCCCTTCCTTCACCAATCCCTCATTCAAAGTGAGTACTCCAAGCACGGCATGCCACGTGAACTGCCTACGGAGTTGCATCAGTATCCTCCGCACTTGTCACAGTACTATCGAGAGGTAAATAAAATCAAAAGTCAGCACAACAACATCCATTGGCCAACAGATACAGCTTGCATCCTCGCAATCATCTGTGACTGCCGGCAATATGTTGCTTAACGTTTGAATATGGAGCTTCGAAGAGCGAATGTCCTGGAGAGGGAGGTGGCGTTTGATGTGCGCCATCAACCCTTGGCCGTTCTCCCCATCTCAACATCAACCACACATCTGCTACCAGGGATGTCACCGTGAGAGATGCTGCATCTTTGTGTACTGATCCATGCATGCATACCAGTTGTATCGGGCTGTGGTAGTGGACGATTGTAAAATAGTGTAATTAAGTTGTTTGTTTATATCGTGTATAGCCTTGTGAAAGCATAAGGTAAGTGTTCAGAGTGCATTCAGTACAACGAGCAATATGCCCTGTGAAATTTCAGGGTTATAAATATATGTTGACATGTGTGTACAGATGTAAACAAAAGGTTTTTTTGAGGGATGAAGTGTCCCAAACACTAGCATGTGATTTATATTGGCAGTGTTATGTATATGATCTTTGTTTTTAATGATATAATAATTTGTTAAAGTAAATGTTTATATTACCTTGTTCCAAATGAGATACCCCAATGCATCACCGAGCATTTCATGCAGTAGAAACACGATAGGTCACTGCTAACCATAAAACTTATCGGGCAGCTTTTTTTAATATTATGCAGTTTATTATGTATAGTTTTAAGAGGGTATTCTGTGAATTGAGAGTGACATGTTTGATGTGTGCATAGCGCATCTGAATCTCCATTAAAAAAAACATTGAATTTTTCACTTGTAACAGTGGTGCAACACATGCAAAATTATCGCATAATTTTCCATCAGAGTAATTACAATGGCAAGCTGCTAATTATTTAATATATTTTTTATGTAAGAGAAGTTCAGTATTCAGCAGTACCATGCCAGTAGCATACCAGTATTGTGTTGTTAGGTTTGTTGCAAAGTACGTAACGCAAACATAAACATTGACCACTTGGTTTTCTAACCCAACTTTTGTCATAAAACTAAAGAGACTACAAATTCATAAACTCTCACTATGAATACTGGAAAGCCAATATAAAATTTGTTGAAGTGCCATACTATGTTAAAACCAGGACAATTTATTTTGCCCGTGATTAAGTGTACAAATGATGGATTTTAGATGCCATAAGCTCTGAGTGTTACAGTAAAGTGGCCGCATATTGGTGTAACAATAATTATTATTATTATCGTCAATATAAATTGCTGAACCTTGTGAAAGTGTCTGCGTACTGTGTTTCATTATTTGCAATCATCTTAGTGTATTATTCTTTTTAATATATGAAATAAAGTAATATTAAGTGTTTTTCATAAGTTGCACGGAATGAGCTGGCCCGTGATAAGCCAACCCGCCTAGAACCAGAGAGTAGTGTGGTCGCCTCGGTGCTGTTTGGACGTGCATTGCCATGTCCTCCCAGTACATTCATAAATTTGTTTAGTCATGTAATGTATCAGTAGGTAATATCTTTATTTCTGGAACCGCTAATTCATTGCTATCCGAGGAGCGTGCAACACAGCAGTCCAGTACTTGTTGTACATGTCTGGGATTTATTTTACCCTATAATCCTTTATAGGCTTTGCACCTTTTTTCACATTAAAATAATACTCCGATTTCTTAGGAGCTTCATATTTTAAGTGCCTCACCTGAGATTGATTTAAATAAATAGTGATTGTCTGGAACTCGGCCTCATATTTCATATTTATTCACTATGGTCGTGTCACTGCCACTAAACTTAAAAGTACTTAACCAGTGTGGGTGTGGGAAGGCCTAGACAATCCTTCGTCGTTTCTCAGCATAAGCATATAGAGGGAGTTTGACTATGCTCTACTAGCTTAGGCAACATTGATATAAGTTTCGCTGCATTTGAAAATCTACAGTGATGACAGTGTATCTGGGGGTCACGTTTAGGGTGAATGGCCCACTACCCAAAACATTATATTGTGCTCTTTGCTAAGAGGAGCATTGGCGCTCTTGCAAGAAACCTAGCCTATGAATATCACGTCACCTAACCAATTCCCGAATTGCACAACCCTGAGCATGTCACACTGTCGCACTGTCCTGTTGAAAGTTAATTGTATCCAGGTCAATGTCACATCTTCGTAAATCAGGGAACACAAATTCATTAAACATACTCACATTTCATTCAGACTTCGCAGTAACTGAATGGCTATCACCATCCTTAAAGTTTAGGGCTCTATAATTCCAAAGGCTGATATTCCACACCAAATCATTACTTTCTGGCTGTGAAGAGTTTAGGCGTGCAGTTGTTGTGTGTTGTCATATTTCAAGTGTCTAGTTGTGTAAATAAAAAAAACAATATGACAACTCGAAATTTGCTTCATTGGACATGATAAGGCGATAGATGAAATCAGGTTGCTTGTTTACTACGTCCAGCAATTGATTCACGGAACAGTTTGCATGCAATAAGTTCCTGTCTGACAATTTATGCTCCAACTGGATGTTTCATGTGTGGAAATTAAAATCAGAATGCAGAATCCACTATTACTATCTGTTTGAAAGATTCAGTGTGGTTGCATGCCTCTGTGCTGGACATGTGTGACTGCAAACCATTGCGATTCACACATGTTCAATATTCTCCAATGCTCACGTGGTTTTCATGCTCTCTATGCATTTCATGTCCATCGAAGATACAGTGGTCCGAAACTTGTCCACCCATGTCTATGTGGTATGCTGATCTGGGGGCTTATTCAAAGTTATTTGTTCATTTTTCGTTTTCGTTAAATGTAGAAAGTTCTCGAAACGAATAAAATCATCGAGAAATGCAATTTGGTATCCTAAGTCATAATTCGTTACAGTCCACCGAGCTCCGAGACTTCGGCAATGTTCGGGTTTTCATTAGCAAAGCAGGGTGGCAACACTATACACATGAACTTTAACTTCTGTACGATAATTTGTTTGGAAATTATGAATAATTAAGATTGAGAACATTAATAAACCAAAACAGTAAAGTACAAGAAATATTTTGTTTGCTTTTGGCGTGTTTTAAATATTAGTATTAAATACGTAATGTGTTATAGGAAAAAGGTATATTTCGTTCGTCAAGTGTGTCAATTTTGCTGACGATGTTGTACTATTTTGTAACTCGGCTGGACGTGTGATATATTACACATAAATATGCTCTAATTTTGTATGCACTGAGTTGCAATAGACTCACATGTACGCCGAAAAGAGAGAGCTGACAGAACTTTGCTTGTTACATGCCCGAAGATTTTTCTCTATTACCATTTTGCTGTTTGGCTGCAAGCTATTTATGCATAAACATTTTCCTCTGTTATTTATAATACCAAGATTATAAAATAAACGATGGACAAGAAACTAGACGCTGTCGTATTTCTTTTGGCTTGTATTAATATCCTTGCAATAACTTACACGAAAATATGTTTAAGAGACAGTATTTTGATCGTAAACCTCCAAGGTTTTTTTTTTTTTTTTACAATATAGAGCTACCTATTATATGTTTTAACAACTACATTGTTCAAAACAAATATATGAAATAAATATAATTTAAAATGATATTTCATTAATAACAGCTATAATTATCTAATAAATTCCGTCACAATAGCCAGCCTCCACTGCTGCATAGATAGTTAACAAATTAAAACAAAATTTCATCGGTGCGTTTAAAAAGTTTTTTTATAATAGTTTATGTTCCTGTATTGCATGAAGGAACATTACATCACAAATCGCTTGTTTCACAGTCATAAAAACAATATGTTAGTCACACCTGCCAATATTTTATAATAAAACTTCGTAACGAAATCCCAAATGGTTTCGTTTTCGTTTCGATTTTCATAAAATTACATAGTGACATCAAACGAACACTAGAATATGCTTAGAATAGCTCATTTCGTTAGTAAACGAAAATTCGACTAATAACGAATATTTTTGCCGAGAAGAAACGAAACGAATAAGTTAGAATAAGCTCCCAGGTACCCTACTATGTCTCCTGGCATTTAAAAGATGATGAAATGTGCATTGTGTCACTACCACAGTTTCACTGCCTTTAAAGAATTTCCCTACAGCGAATGCACAATGTGCAGCTGACAAGCCTTCCATGTTGACTCTCTCCAGTGCCATGTGTTCTACTATTTAGGAGTGTATTGCATCGCTGCGCCAGTTGATGCGGAGGGCTGCTAAGGGACGATGGAATTCGCCCTGCCTCTTACCCAAGGCAGGAGCGAGTTGAGGTACCTGGAACCATGCTCATTGGAGCAATGAAGTGGGTTGTAGGCCGTTTGCCAAAAGGGACCCCTGGAGTCTCTGTCATGGCTGACGATGCTGTGATGCTGTAGTGTAAATTTACTGACACTAATTCTACTGTGGACTTTTGTACTGCCATGCAAACGTAAGGGCGTAGGACCTATTACATGCTCTTGATACTTGCATAACTGCTACTATGCATAGGGTGCAAGGCTTGTAATCTAAATACACTCCAGAAACACTGACTCTACACTTCGACCTTAAGGGCAACGTACCTGAAATCACATTGATAGGCAAGTACGCAATAAAAGATGGAATTAATCTCACTCACTTTTATTTATGTGCAAGCTGTACAAACAGAGCACTGCACACTAAACGAAACGGACCCGGCACTGAGGCCTGCCAGTAGTTGATGCTGTAAAATTGTGTCATATATGAATGTATTTATGGTGCATTACATGTCTATAAAACTGTCGGTCAATCCCCCAGCACGATTGAAGAGAAGGTTCTGGTGATGTTACTTACTATTGATAAACTAGTGATTATCGTCTAAAGTTGATGATGATTTGGGGGGGGGGGGCACTTACAGCGCGAATCCCATGCAGCTGGCTGGGCCGATGGCGGAGGTCGGACTGCGAGAGTATCCTCGACCATCTAGGAAGATGGCTGAGGGTGCTCTCTGAAAGCTTTATGGACCTTTTCAAAGAAACTCAAAGAATGAAACAAGTATATGATTGATTAATTAAACCTACTACATAATTATGAACTGCAAAATGAAACATGTTGGCGACATTCCCGTGTCTCTACAGCTATAATTAAAGACAGCTCAAATTACATCACAGGAATGCTGCCGCAATTGCAGATTAATATAAAATGATTGTAAATGTCGGGTGAACACTTAATGATGTATGAAAAATAATGGCACTATAACAATTTTTACTTACGGGCTAACAAAAAACGTGTGTTGAAAAATTGTTCTTGGTTGAGTGTGGGAAAACTCTGCTGTGGAATTTGTCGAGTGTATTATGCTACAACAACGCATTATGCATGACATCACCATGCTATATGGTGCACCTCTGTGTGGAACATGGATCTAAGTGTGTCTTATATTTGCACAACAACAAAGGAATCTCTGCAATGCTTTAATCTCATATAAGTATGTACAGGTTTTTAATGCTAGCTGGATATTTATGTTCCCTATCTTTCGTTACATGACACTATGGGTTGCAGCACTTTGCTAAGGCCAGCAGGTCCGTCGAAGTGTTACAAACTGAAAGGACGTGAAACACTGCTGTGGAGGCAGCCCCCTTGTTCTCCCATTCGTACCTGCACCTGATGGTTATGGTTTCATAGGGACACATTACCAAACTGATTGCTAATTTTCCCCAAGACTTAGCTCTTCGGAGAAATTAGTTAATTCGGCTGTTTGTGAGTTATGTCATTTGGATCACTGAGAAAACTACTTGCGGCCTGCAACAGCGTACTCTGGGCTGTTCTCCTCGCCCTGGCATGCACTAAATGCGATAGTTGACTGCGGTGGTACATATGGTCAGGGAAATGCACATGAGCACAGTTTTTGCGTCACAGTTCCACAGGGTTTCAGTGCACATCACAACCCTAATGTAAAGTGATGTATTTTATTGTGTGTGCACGCGTGCCAGATGGTGCAAACAGGATAAAGCACAAGTTATTTCCATAATTCATGTAATGCTTACATTATTTGTTGTTACATAATTGCGGCATAAATATGGCTGATATATATTTACTGCCACTGTTGGTGAAGTAATGCTGGTTATTAAAATGGCATCCCAGTACATCTAACTTCACTGTTTTATATTTTACCACCATAAGCTGGCCAACTTGTACACATTTTAAAGTGGTAGGTCCTCATTGCACAGTCTGTGGTCGTGTCCGAAATGACAAATTCGATATTTTTGAATTTGCCATTTTGTACGTTTCAAATTCAGACATTGTCGTCTCTCATTTGTTATCAATCACAGGAACACAGTTTTACATTAACAGTGAAAATTTTTAAATCCAAATTTAATGCTTAAAATGGACGTTACATTTATGCTATTATCACTGGAATGCTGCTTATATGTTAATAAATAAGAAAATAAACAATTATACAATAGCAACTTCAAAATTAAATTTTATTAATGCAAAGTAAATAAACAAAGCACAACACTAACTTGCATCGTAAATCATGCCTAGACTATTTTATGAAGAGTTATTTGTTTTTAAAAAAATGTTTTAATTATGAATTCACATATATGTTTCGCAAAGCAAAACCAACTTGCTGCTGACTTTATATTGTATTTTTACTAACATCCACTAGATACAAAATACAAAATACAAATTATCAAATATGTCACCAATTTTTGTTTACCTAATCGGATCACATGATCATTTTGTCAGCAAAATCTGTCATTTTGTACATGGCCTGTGTATAAACTTAGATAAATGAGTATTGTTTAAATACTATTAATAATGATTGCTGTTCATAGCTTGATTTAGAGTACTCTGGCTGTGAGTTTGTTACAGTAAACTCATGATTTTAATGATAAAACTTGCTTCCAGTTACATACTATGGCAAAAGAGTTAAAAATTTAATGTAGGCCTACATGTTCTTTTCTAAGAAGCAACATACTTCTTGTACCAGTACTGTTTTAAGGGTTTAAAATGTAAGGTCTTCAATGAGGACAGTTATGTAAAAATAACATTCTGGAAAAATTAAATCATATTAAAACCATACTAAGCATTAAAACAATATTGGTGTTTTCTCTTGTTTGTTTTAAAATCTACAAAAACAAGGAATGCATTTTAAAAACAAATAAATTGCAATTTTTCTCTTCGAAAGATATTTTTCTTTTAGCATTGAATTACATAATTTTAACATGAACAATTGCCTTCTTCAGTTTCTGATATATTTAAGCAAAGTAGGGCCTACAGTAAGCAATTCAAAATACAATAGTTAAAACTTCTAAGATTTTTCATTTAGTTACCTTTTTGTTACACATGGTTTTTAGCCAACTTTAATATAATTCACTATGGAACAGGGCTATTTATGATAGTTTCTCTTTCTGTTTACAACAATAACACAGCATTGATTTAGATGGCTGGTGAAGAGGCACAATTGTGTTAGGTTATGGAACATAGGTGGTGAGGTTTGAGGTTAGGAGATTTTGTTGGAAATTTTACCCGGTAGGCGCCAGACTTCACTCAGGATGGCATCAATGATTATGATTATAATGTTTGGAGACTCTTGGTGACCTCGGGGAGCTGCGTGCCAAACACTCAGACACAAAACTCTCATTGTGATGGTTGAAGTTCACCTGTATTGCTGTTTACCTTGTTAACATTGTAGTTCGCTAAATGAGGGACTCTTCAGGTGACCTATATGACTCGTGAGTAGTAAAATATTTGTTACGTGATTTGAATCATCTGCCGATTGAATACTCCTTATGATGTGGATTATTAGGGTTATCCCCATGCCCATACAACTGACACTTAAACATTGCAGTATACATGAAATACGAAAATTTCCTTGAAAATCACCATAAGCACTTGCGGGAAAATTGGCAGGATTATAAGGGTCCTTACCCTGAAATGCCTTGTGGCTACCAAATCAGTTCCATGTAGAATTTTAATCGGCACTTATTCTAAATGTTTCTCCAGAAAACCACCTAACGCATCTTGCCCACTTTAACCTGCTGGCTAAGGTTACACTTAAAAATGCTTACAAGATTATATGCATGATGGTGTGTTGATTAAACCTCCCCAAGGAATGCTATTCCTTGAAGAGGTGAGGGACGGTGTCCCGGGTGGCTATTTAAAACTGGTTCAGTTAAACTAATAGTCTATTGTAGTGAAATGATAAGTTCAAACATTGCAGGCTGCCCAGGGGTGGGAAAATGCACAATGTGGTCACATGCAAACAAACTCTCTGGATGCTACTCACTAACTGACTTCCCACTCCAGCATGAGATCGGGCCAGCGCACGCTCTTGCACCAAAGAGGGACTACTTGCACACACACCAAACTGCAACTTGCCTTATACTCTAATTGCATGAAATTTAACACATAATAAATCACAAACCCTTAACAATTTACCAACTCACCTTGCATGGGATGATATAAAATGATGTGGACATGGACATATGGGGATGAAGCAAAATACAACATAACCAAATACTTCAAAACCATGCAAGCATAGTAAAGGATGCTTGGATATGCTGCCTTTATTACACCTGTGGCCCAGTTTATCTTTACGTGAGCTCAAACTTCCTGTCATTAATATTGGTACAATTTCACAAAAATGTATCACTCTGCACACTGAGTCTCTTGCCACTAGGCTGGGTAGAGGTGTGCGGAATGCCACACTACCTGCACCAGCAAGCTCTTGCTGGGTTCCACTCTACTTTGCACTCTGTATTCATCACACGCATACTCGCACTAGTGCACAAAATAGACTGCAGAGTCACTCTATTGAATGCAAATGATCGGTGCGAAAATATGATGTGCCCAGGGAGGCCGACACGATGTTTACTCCACATCAGTACCATATGAGCACTACTAAATATGGCTGTGTGGTAGGTCGGCTGCCAAGCACAGCATTCCTGTGTGACATGAAAAAAAAAATGTAAAATATGTAAACATGATGATTGTGAGAAATGATGGCATATGCATACTGAGGCTGTTACTGACGTCATACATAACCCTCACTTAATTTAATAAAATCAGACACAACAAGAAATACCTAATATTAACATAATGTGATATTCTATCCTTATACTTAAACCTTAATCTAACAAACCTGCATTTTTCAGTTGTAGCATGTGCTGCTAATGTTGTATAGTGTTTATTGCCTATTATATACAGGGCCTCAGGGTGCAGGTCACTTTTTATTAGAAAACACAATACACTCAACAAAAACACTTCTACAGAATAAATACGAAAATTGCCACGCTGCGAGCCCTTTACAAACTGAGTCTATGTTGACTTATTAGAGGTGTGTGGCCTCTTATACTGTGTGACTTTAGTCACAAATAGGAGCGATTATTTACATTGCCTTTGTAAATAAAATGAACTGTTATTTATGGCACATTTGTGGTGCATGATGTACATAAACATGTAACATAACTAAAGCACATAAAACAAATGACATCACAATAACTTTAATACAAAACATAACCCTTACTTAACTTCTACATAGTGCACACATGGCCGTGCATATTCCACTTATCTTAATATTTAAAAAAAACTTATTATTAAAACATATCACTTATTTCAGGAATCAATCTCGGCTTCACTAAATGTAAACAAACCCATGTGGTTTCACTTCCGCTGCACGGACACGTGACACACATAACACAAACACTGCGAAAAAATACACATTAAAAACGGTCATGAAAAAGAGAGAAATACAAAATATACACATTAAAACACAATACTTTACCACTTCACATGTAAGCCCAGCTATCTCGTGGCATATGTTTAATCCAATCACCGATGTGGTGACGCGATGAACGGGCTGAGGATGGGTTTAATGTGGTAGACGCCAATATATAATGCTTTGACATTATCTGCAAGTTCAAAAATGCAGTTTTAAAATATTATTTTCGCCTTTAACTGAAAAAATGTGATTTTTTTCATGATTACTGAGTCCCATCTAAATCAGCCAATGAAATATGACATTTTAAAAGCACTTATGAATACCGATGTTGTCATAAAACGTCGTGACAAATGAGCATACAAAAATCTTTCATAATCCTTTATTTCATGCAATTATTCTACAGTGTCAAGGATTTTTTTTTGGGAAATATAATGCAAATAAACATAACATTGATATTTTACTGGAATATTTAGTGTAATTTTTATCCACTTATACTATTTAAACAAATATGTTTTGTCGATTTGGCGCTGACTTTGGAAGCATCGAAAATGCAAATAAATATATCAAATATATTTGTAGTGTAATACTGATTTTAAGGAAAGCTGTTCTTCGCAGTTTTAAGTCATTATTATTCTCTGTGGATGTAGTTTCACAAAAGTGCCAATTGGTTCGCTGGTTAAAAAAATAATAACCAAATTTTTACTATTTTTGGTAAGCTCATTGCTGTTAGTTTGGCAACTAAATATTTTCGCCGCTAGGTAGCACTGGTAGTCGGTTTTTTCGTTTTCTATAGAAGTAAACGGGATGATTGCAATTTTCATGACATAACATAAATGTAGCTGTAAAAAATCTTCCGAGATGTATTGTGTTTGGCCCTATCTTAAGAATAAACTTTATTCTTCGTACTAAAATTACTAAAGAGGGAATATACCGAAATATATCTTGCCTTCTATTGAATTTAATAATAAATATGATTACACAATTTCTTACATTAAAATAAAAATATCACAACTGAATTGAGAAATGCTTTCCTTTACTGTTTCCTTAAGCGAAATGAGAAGATTACAGTCTTTTTTTACAGTTAAATTTGTCACGTCAAATTAAGCTTTCATTGCTATTTACAGTTTGATTTTACTGTTTGCTCTTGTAAACACCATTGGAGGACGTGAATAATAGCTACGGAAGTTAATATTTAACATTTAAACTGGGGTTAATATTACAATTCGAGCTAATCACGAACTTTTACATACAAGTAAATAGTATGTCTCCATTTAAGGTCAAATTAATAGTGACCTCCTTGGAACATCAGCACACCTTGCTGCCGAAATCCTCCTATCGACAAACTGTTCCATAAAAAATATTGTTTGGTTTTTTTACCAAAGTAAAATTAAACTTGACGGAATCGAAGGTGCCGTGTACTGGGATAGCAGCGCTATCAGCTGTCAGTATCCACAGCACTTAATACCAAATACTTCGGTAGCCTCTAATACGAACGATTCAGATTTATGGTCTGGGCGTCTTGCGTGAGACGTAATTTTTGCGTTGTCTCGTCTAAAATACTATCGAGTTTTCATTGCTTCGTTTTTGAGACTCTTGCTGAAATATTTTTCGTTTTAATTGTAGCTTATGGCCGTAGGAGTAATATCTGTTGGCCATTATAATTTATAAAAGTACACAGAGCAAGTAGAGTCCGTGTGTAACGTGTTTAAAAGGCTTTGATAATTGTTAGAATGCGTGTATTGCATCAAACAGATAGTGCACGGTTGAGTAGTACAGCTGGTATAATTTACAGAGTTGAATTTTATCGCGGATATCCCACACTAGTTTAGTTCATGTAGATTAATAAAACAATCTCTATACATGTTCTCGCCTTGCAGGAAAACACCAGCCGAATTTCGACTACTATAATATGTTTTATACAGTCTACTCGAGGAAATTTAAGTTTGGAAAATATTTGCAATATAATACCCAATCATGCAGCAGCATTTAGCTGCAAAAGATAAAATATTACTGTTTCAAATGACATCTGGGTGATTGGAAGTTATGTAACTCATTATGTATTAAATAATGAGTAATAACAGCAGGAAAACAAAAAACTTTTGTGGTGTATATTTAAGAACGTTTTCTAAAAGCCGAGTGACAAGAACGTCCCTGAAATCTGGAAGCGGTAAGTTATAGTTTCCTATGCCTAATTCATTTGAATGTCACTCGTTACGTCAGTTCGACCAAATGTATTGATTTTCACGATGCTTGTGCGTAGAGTTTTCAAGACTGCCCAGTCTGATTTGTACAAATGAATGCTTTCATTACGGTACGTTTAGCAAGTACGGTTATTAGTTTGGGATACAGAAAAGCAGTTTATGTTGAAATAACCAGAAATATTCTTGCCAAGGTTGAAGTGAAACTTATTTCCGCGCTAGGCTGAGGAAGGTTCATTAAAGATCTAGTAATGTCACAGGTCTCCGCAAGCATTCAGGAGTACAAGCATTGTTATCTATTTCCCAGCTACACAACACACTGCACAAGTCAAGCAAACATGAAGCGAAGTTCCGATTTTTTGCCGTATGCCTCGTGATTGGTCGGGGCGTCCACAGTGGCGCGTGGAGGGGAGTGGCAGCAGACAACGCCGAGGAAAAGTAAAAATACAACCACGTACCACGAGACGAGACGAGAAGATAGTCGAGTCGAGTCGGAGCGTGAACGTGGGGTGTGTTTCGAAGAGGCAGTGTTCCGCGGTAGTTATTTGCTTGCAATGAAGGCTGAATTCCACGATGGTGCTCTTCAATCGGAAGGAACGCGCCGATCGTAGGCAATTGATAGCCAGCATGGACCAGTTGGTGTCCGGGAAACCTGCCGAGAACAGTAAGTACGGCAGCAACTTAACTGCTGTAAAATGTGACAGGTTGACAGGAGCACTTGGTCCTTTTGAAAAAAAATTCCGAAATGTGACGTCGCCTCGAAATTCATGCAATTCAGAGGCTTATAATTATTTCCCCACGGTACATAGCAGTACGAAATAGTTATAATTATGATGTAGATGCTTTGATTATAATGATTATGTAACAGCTATATTGGAAGGTGTGTCCATAAAAAAAAATCCGAAATATATAAGTCGCCTCGAAATTCATACTTCTAAGTTATGAAATTGCTCATAATTAATCTCCTACAGGTTAAAGCACTCTACAATTTTATAATTATGTCATAGACACTTTAATTTTAATGCGTTTATAGCGTTTGTAGTAGCTGTATTGGTGTTTTAAATAACATTGACGATAGAAAATGAATCCTTTTTCGGGGTAACCTGTATTCACCTAGTCCGGGCAAGGTCGCACTTAGACAGTTGTTGTTCTGGCAATTGGAGGATGGCGGCCGGCGATGAGTCATGCGGGAGACGCGATAGAGCCGGAGGCTAGAACTGACTTCAGTCCAGTCGCCGTCACGTTATTTAAACATGTCACCAGCAGTTTTATTCTAATAAAATTTTTATTTTGAGACATTTGCAAAGCGGTAGGAATGTCATTTTGCTGTGTTAATAACTGTTGTATGTTGTGTGTGTGCATATATGTATGTGTGTACACACTACTATATAAGTATAAATAAATATATATTTATATTTATATATTTATTTATGTGTGTGTATGTGAGCGTATGTATATGAGTACTTATAGGTTGTTCATCTGTTAAGTGAGCACTTTTGAGGCCGTAGTTACTTTTTCAATTCAGCCATATTTAATCATTTAATCATATTTTCAAATACATATTGCCATTAAGTAATAAACACAATTTGTATATTCCACAGCACTGGGAAGTTAAGGTCCAAAGCTAAAATAAACTATATTTATTGACCATTATTCCAAATGATAGGGCTTTCAAAAGTGCTCTCTTAACTATGAATAACCTGTATATATAAATATATGTGTATGTGTGTATATGTATATATATACATATATGTGTGTATGAATGTGTATACATATATGTATATGTGTATACATATGTATGTGTATAATGTGTGTATATATATGTACTTTTATATGTATGTTTTTATATACGTACATGCATATTAATGTGTGTTTATATATGTTAATGTATATGTATGTATATATATTTACATATAAAGTGTATGCGTATATGTGCATATATATATATACGAATATGTGTGTGTATGTATGTATAAATCGGAAAACGAATCTTCTCTCACTAAAAGTCGGCGTCGACTTTTACCGCGAAATCATTTCCACCGCGGTTTGAGTCTATTACGATCACGATGATTTACTCAAGGTGTTCGTTCTCACGAACTCTTATGCTGTAATAGATGCCAATTTTTCTCGTTTTTTTTTTTACAGACAAAGAAATATGAATAAATTATTGAATTGTTAGATATTTATAATATTTAAAACCAGACTCGAACCAGCAACAAGCGGCGTAACATAGGGGAAGGCAGTTCGTTGGTTAAGGGGGAAGGGGACAACGTATACATTACTTAGTAAATTGCACCTGAAAGAGAGCAAATTGCCACACAAACTGTTTCTGTTCGCCAAGATGTATTGATATATAGTAGGTATCTAATGATTGGCTATAATGTATTTCTAATATGCATATTCGCTTTCCTCTAATTTTTCATGTAGTATGTATTTCAGGTTTTGAATGCAGCGAAATTAAATTTAAAAAAAAAAGAGGCAAAAATGTCTCGATGCTTGGCTTTACCCCTTTTGTAGAAATTCGTCGTTTTCGTGTCATAATTTTATTTTTGAGATATTATTAGAAATAGTGGATTATGTGTATATAATTAACAGTTTACTAGTTTTTTTATTCATTTGTATCTAATAAGTATTCACTGTATGTTATTACCTGCTTGCAAAAACACGAGATCTTATTGATACAATAGAAATATGTTCTCGACATTTTACTAGAAGATGATAACACACAATTAAAATTACGTGCAAAAGTATTAAATAAATCGTATTATGTAAATTTTCTATAATCGCACATTGTCAATCATTAATATGTATCCGACTTTATGACGCGAAAGGAAGTATGTCTTCAAAGGAGTTGAAGCCTCAAGTTAGACGCCTAAATGCTTGGATTTAACCCCCCCGGTCGAAAATGCATCATTTCTAGGTACTATCCACTCTAAAGCATTAACTTTTCTATAGGCTCGCCTGGAAATTCGTGCACATAACGAAATATGTTGTTATATTGTATTTACTTGTGCTGACACAAGGAGAGTGGAATAATAGCAGTTATAATATATTCGCGGTTTCTTCCCATTATTTAAATCAAACCTTTGAGAACAATTACCGCCTGCATGATGTGTTTGGTTGTTATGTCATGTTAACAAGCGTTTTATACTGGTGTTAATTAACTCTGGTACATTATTTTTAGTTAAATCGAACTTTTACGTATATAAATTATTATTAATTTATAATTCATGTGACTACAAATCGGGATAAAATATGTGTGCTGGCAATCCCTAGTAAGAAATAGATCTTATGCAAAATACTATTATATTGAGTGCCAACGAATGCGATGCGTCGGGTCCCTTTGGCGTAATTTTCAAGACTCGGTTAAGACTTGCTTGCATGAGGTGGAGGAATATCCTAGAAGTAGAACTTTTAGCAGAGGGCTTCAGAAAAGTTGGAAGTAACCGTGAATTGACTACAGTCCGTTCCCGACTGGAAGAGACGTATGAAAACAACCTTTGAAAAATCACTTTAGGCGTAACATGTCAACCTGTTTTATCAATAACCGATATTTCACAAATATATAACACTGTGGTTAACTTAGAGTACTGTAGTATTAAATAAATGAAACTTGAGCTTAATATCTTCTATAACTTGCAATATTTATTTCGTATTAAATATGAATTAACAACAGCGAGAGAAGCGACGTGTTGACAACGGCCGGTAAGAAATAGTTCACAGTTAATATATTATTTTAACCTAGAATTTTAGTACTATATTGTAAATTGAACGGTGCCTATTGAAATATTGAAATATTGATGTAGCACCAATGGCGACATATTTCATTTTTACAGTTTAAAATAACACCGCAAGATATTGTGCATAGGCCGTAGTGGCACGGTGTTTGCTTTATCGAGCAAAGAACCAACTGTTGGCTGGGCGAGCTTGTCGCGCTCTCTTTCTTTGTCTCTCTCACACTAGAAGTTTCGCTTCGATAGTAAGCTAAATTATACATGTTTTCTATTGTAGCATATGCCATACTTATCACAGCAAAATAATGATTTCGTTATATACAACTCAAAAGAGATATTAATATTTGAATACTTATTTTTAAATATTTAGATATGATGGCGCAACGGATACCATCGGAAGTTGGCAGACGTGACGAGCCATGACATGGCTTGTTGCTGTTTGCCAAACGAAGCGGAGATTATTCTCACTCGGAAAAATACTTCAAATTACCACATCACGTTTGGAGACGTGTTTTTTAAACCTACCTGTGCAAGTTACGATGTTGTGATAAATCTGTGTTTCCACGGCTGTAATAAATATAATGTTACGTGTGTTTCCTTAACCATTGCGTGTGAAATGGCGTGCCAGTGCTGCACTGTGGTCGATACGCAGGCCCTGTGTGTGTGCGTGATTTAAAATATTTGATGTGTACTATTTATACGTTTTAACTGTGAACTGTTCTTATGACGAAGTTAATTATTTTCATCCAAGTCTGTTTATCTATCAAAACGTTGTACCTTTTCCCTAGGTGTTTGAAACACAGTCGTGTAACGTAATTTGCCACATTCCAAGAAAAATTCTGAGCCCAGCCCGATAAATTCCAATAAACCTATTAACCAGGACGTAGCAATACATAGAAACATGAGCGGAATAAACGTTACCGTAGGCTTATTTGTGTGCGTGTTCACCGCTATCTTTTAAGTTTGTATGACAAAAAATAAGCAACGCGAGTTACGTGCTTGAATTTAATGTGCCTTTTTTGCTTGACCGGTTGTTCCTTCGTTTTAATATTTTTTCCAACTGAGGCTGTCCTTTAAAAAAAAATAACCCAACATATATCAATAACAAAAGGATTAATACTACTGGTTTTAACCTCGCAGTTATAACAGTGCTAAACACAGTCGCGGCAAAATATTAACGTGAGTTGCATGTAATGTGGTATGTCGTGGAAAAAAAAAGTTAATGCAAAATAACCGTAAGAACTATCGCCAATTGAGGCATTTTTAAAACGTCGTAAAGCTGACCTAAATAATGTTGGAGTTCTAATGTGTGAATATTCATACGGAATGGTTTTTGGAATATGACAGAATTCTTAAAATATCTGTTAACAGCAAACAACACATTTGACAGGTATAAAAGTAGAAGTCGCATTTTAATATTTATGTTTAGGTGTAGCGAAAGTATACGAACACATGTACAACACACAATGGAACGTAAACATTGATTTTGACAGATGCTACACGGCAGTCACATGGCAATGTTTGTTTACATTTGGCGGAAGGATACGAAACGGACTTGCAAGTAGATATTTAGCAGGGCTCCGAGAAAGTTTCTTCCAATGGGGAATGGACTATATACAACCCATCACTGTTACTTCAGACTTTTCTGAAGTCCTGCTAATTTTCTACTTCCAGGATATTCCTTTGCCTCGTGCGAACTAAGCTTAACTAAGTCCGAAAAATTACATCCATGCGCCCCCAGTGTAACAATATTTTGCTTAAGAACTATTTCTTACTAGGTGCTACCAAACACATGTTTTCTCACTGTTATTTATTCAATTTACTTATAAATGAAGCATTATAATTCATAGATAAAATATGAACAACATTTCAAATTAACACAAAAAAAAAGTAACTTTTATGAACACAAATATAAAACGCTTGTGATATATGGCATACCGGTATGTTGTAAATGACTAGAACGTCATACATAGAGAGATTTTTCAAAGGTTTGATTTAAACATTTGTAAGTAACTATGAATGGGCAATATCTTGCGAAGAGCGTAGCAATTTCGTTAACATCGTAACAAGCGGTGAATATCTTCTTGTATCTTAAGGAAGTGATTGTGTTCATGGCCATTGCACAACTCGAACAGGCCTTTTTATTTGGCCACGTAACTAGAGCTGTTGAAAATGATTAATCAATTTCAAACTGCTAGGACGTGTCTCAAGAACTCAGGCTTCCTTCCATTGGCTAGCCACTGTGTGTGTGAGTGAGTGTGGGAGGGTTATAATGGGGGGAGGGGGGGGCGAAAAAAAAAGTCCTCCTAAATGTGATATGTGAACAATAACCGTGTAAATACATCAAATTTTTATTTTAGAAACGAAATGCCGTGAATTAAGTAAACTGTCTCCTAGCCTGTTTCTCATTTGAGTCATTCATGTGAATGTAGCCAACATAATGATTTTTCACAAACCATCCCACCCCTGAGCGAAATTTTTATTTCCGAAAGAAGCATTGCATAAGCTGCCAGTCAGTCTTTAAAAAAAATTTCACGTTAAAGTGAAATATTTATTACAGCATTAGCTTGATGTAATGGCCTGAAAAACGAAAGTACCAGGAGATATATTCAATACTGTGAAACTGTTACTACTCCGGTTGGCTTAAATTATGATCCGGACCTGCAGTAATATAATTATAGGCTATTAGCGGTAAAGTGAGCACTTTTGAGGCCCTAGTTACTTTTTATTTCAGCAATTCTTTATCCTTCAACCACCTTTTTTAAATAAATACTGCCATGTAAGTAATAAACAGTATGTGTATATTCTAACGAACTCGGAATTTAATGCCTAAGGCTGTAATAAAATATATGTATTGATTATTATTCCAAATGAGAAGCAATAATTTGAAAAATAATAACTATTTTGGTTAAGCCCCAGGGCTTCAGCTTCAGTTGCCCTCCATTTAATCCGACCTTGCAAATATTATCGATAATTATGTCGATTTCCGGACACAAAAAAAGCTCCGAAATTTAAGGTTTCTGATTTTTTTTTTTTTTTTTCCAGTGCAGTAAATAGTTTTAGGTGTTGCATGCCCAACGAACTTCTAAATATTCACTGAAATCAGTGAACGCTTTAGAGGTATATGTATAGCTTATGACCCATATTAAAACCGGCAATTATCTAGAAGGTACGGGACTGTTCTTATTGGTAACTATGCACAACCGCCAATTACCTAAGAAAAATTAAATTCAAAATGTGACGGCACTTACTAAACTTTAATCGCACATGCAACAGTAGTGAGACCATTACAAATACACACGTGCCTTACCCGGGACTCGAACCCAGGAAACCTCGTACCATAAGCCAGCATGCAATGTACTGCATTACAAAGTTAGGATTCGGAACTTCAACTTCGGATGCAATCAGTCTAATTTTTTAAATTATAGGGTCTCAAACATGAAATATTTAAATGGCCGTCATTTTGGAAGTAAGTGTTTGAAACACTTAAAACACAAATTTACATGGCTCATCGTGAAGATCTTTATTTGAAGAACGTGGTGGAAATCGGTCTATTGGTTCTCAAGATATAACATAAAAATAAAAACATTATTTACTTATTTGGTGCTATTGTACAAAATTGCCTGCAAAATAGGCTCTGTATACGACACTTCTAATGGAAATGGTACAAAGTTTGGTTGAATTTGGTTAAATTGTTTAATAGACATGACGAACTTATCTAAATTATTTGTATGGCCCCAATTTGAAAATCAGTGCCTGGCCCCACTTAAATAATGTAAGTTTACATGGCATTTTGTAGTACTATTGGTGTGAAATGTCGCAGAAATTAATGAAATGGTTACGAAAATATGAGGAAAAGTTTATATTTGCCACAATTTTACAAAAAGGCTGGCAGAAGAGGATCTCTGTACGCATAATTGATCCTTCTATCGAATACTGTTTGCGTACAAAATGCAACACCAAGATTGATACATGTGATTGAAATTAACTTTATACCACAGATTAGAAACACGACAGTACACAATTGATTAGGATTACAGAACTGTACATGATCTCTGTCCTTGAGAATTCAGTATGATGTGAAGCCTTCATGTGCTGCAATCAGAGCCCCTATACGTCGTCGCATGGAATCAAAGAGGACCTGGATTTGTTCCTAGCGAATCTCCCTCCACATGGTTTGTATGCGAGTCTACAAATCATCAACAGTGGTTGCTGGAGGACCGTGACAAGTCGCCGACGAAAAATATCCCAGACATGTTTGATAAGCAACATATCTGGTGATCATACTGGCTAGAGAAACAGTGGTACCCCTCGTTCATTGAAGAAGGCTTGCACATTCCTCGGCGCATGTGGCCGGGTTATTGTCCTTGTGAAAAATGGCATGTGAAGTTGCCTGAAGGAGGGACAGTACCTCGGTCTCTAAAACCTTCCTGATGTAGCAGTTGCGGTTCAAACTGTCCTCAATACGTAGGAGTCGAGACCGCATGTTGTATCTAATGGCGCCCCACACTATCATACTTGGCGTTTGTCTAATATACCTCTCCACAATACAGGCTGCCAGATTGTGGTCACCATGGTAGCATCTACCACATATGCGGCCATCACTGTAGGACAGGTTGGCATGGGATTCGTCCGAAAACACTATATTTTGACACTCAGCATACCAACGATGGTGTTCACATGCCCATTGCAGTCTGGGGCATTTGTGGTTTCTGGACAATGGAAGCGGGCACAATGACATGCGTGCCACCAGTCCAGCCCACAGCATACGGCGTCGAACTGTCAACGCAGGCAGATACACACCCGTTGCAGTGCTCCAGTGTCGAGCCAACACTGTTGACGAGGCTGTATGGTCCTTACGACCATGCGAACATAATGGCTGTCATCTCGTGCTGTGTTTACATTGCGTTGTCCAGTATCAGCTCGTCACTGCGTACGACCCTCTTCTATCCATGAGTTTTACACACGCATCACTGTTGTAATAGCAAGCCCAGTACGAGCCGAAATGTCACAATATGACAAACCCATTTCCCAGACACAGATCATTCTTCCCCGTTCGAACTCACTCATGTGCTGATATGGCGCCCATTGACGTCGAAGAGGCATACTGGAATTTTCTTTCACTTCGTTTGGCGGCTCTTCACTGAGTGAGCTTGCAATAACACAGGCCTTTCCGGTCGCACATGAGAAGGTGCTGCTGGGCCTATGTGTACACCATCTCTCTACAATCGTAATGACTTATTGCTGGTACACTGTTCTACACATTCTGCGAGTTTGGATACATCTGAGCCATTATTTCTGGGTGTTTCAATTTTCACAAACAATAGTGTATTTAGTACAAGGCCTATGCCTGCGGAATATGCTGCTACATTGTAAGATAGTAGGTATTAAGCTAGATGTAATCGTAATATAAGTACAGATATTATTCTAATAAAGTGTAGTCCACGTTCAGTTCAGTATCCGAAGCGCAGGAACTAGGTGAAAATAAATCGTTGGCGACGTTGGCAGTTATTGTTGCTGGCGATGGTGACACTGAAATGTCTGTTAACACTGACGAAAGATAAAGCCCACACAGGTCAGTTTCAGCAACCTCTATACTTCAGTGTTTGAAACTGCTTGCATTATAGTAACCATAGCTTCTGCTCAGAATTGGGGAGGGAAAGAGGAAACTGTAGCTTCCACACTGTTAAAAAAAAAAAATAGTCCAGTGCTGGGTCGGTAGGTGTAGATCTTGACAGCATTAATTCTCTTAAAAGAGTGGTATGCTCGATTCTGCTTTTTAAAATATCCTCACATATCTGCGATCCCGCGAGTCGCCCCTTTATCAAATTTTCTTTTCTCTCACATTAAGTTGATATTCGCATCTTTTGTTGGAACATCAGTCTCATCTTCAATGTTGCTCTGAGTAGTGACACTTAGGTCAACTTCCTGATTACTGTTTTCCAGGGCACCGGAAGGACTGTGTTGAGATAATTGTTCAATTGCTTCGGGATGTATTTCAAGCTGTGTAACATCAGACATTTGGTTTTGTATGTTGTCTACAAGTATAGTGTTCTATCTCCAGCTTCTCCAAGTGGCTGAACACTGCTTTGGGCATTGAAAAAATATATACAACATAAATTTATAAAAGTATTTTCCAACTGACATAATAAAGCTGATGTATGGTGCACAAACTGTGTATACGTTTGCTCTTTCTAGGAAAGAATCGCCATTAAGGAGGCCAAGGTACTTTAATTTAGCATGTCAATTGTCTCCATTAGCTGCTGAGTCAATCCCTTTGCTTGCAGACTTTTTTTTCTTTGTAAAAAAATTCCGCATACTTTTCCCTCTTGTATGAAATTCTAGTTATGCAAAACAAGGGTCAACTTACCGTTACCAATTAAATTAGTATTTATTATTTAATTTTTAAATATATGTTTTGTATAAGGCTGTTTTATTTTCTTTATTTCTTATTTTAGGTACATGGTGACTGGTGAATTATTTAGCTATTTATAATTTCCAGTGCCGAATTAAACTTAGCTACGTAAGTGCCATGATTAGAAAAGTATTACGAAGCAACAAAACATGCCTGCTTGATATGTACATTTCCAAACCAAGAGAAGATATGGTCATTTTAAAAGCCAAGTACTTATATGATCTGTGGAATTTTCCTAGTTTTTCTTCAATATGTGCCTAAGCACAATAATTTAACAACTAGATGACCCCACAGGTTTATTAATCACTCATGTACAAGTGTGAATAAGCAAGACAAAATTTCTTCTTAGTGAATAAATTGCAATAAAATATGCACTGCGTCAAAAATAGCAAGAGCTAATCATTTATTGAATTTGCACAATCATTTACAATACCTGCAATTATAATTTACCACAAAACAAATCACAATATCAGATTTTTAAAAAACACCTTAGTAATTGCATAATCAAATCTCCTTGGATATACCATCAACTCGAATGCAGTATATAACTAGACAATGAACAGCTAAGAAGGAATAATAAACTGCGATCATTAAACATTTGTATTGGAATCTGCTCTGTAAAAGTTCATTAACATAAGTTTACAATCGTAAAAGGTTTCAAAACATGCAATACATAACAATTATATTTGAGAACAAAACCCAAATAGGTCTTATAATCAAATGACCCTAAATAATTATTACCCATTTTGACATTGCTTCACTATTTCGTGAAGACTGAAACACAGCCAAAAAACTTACTAATGCCAAGCCAGTAAATTCTGCCAATACCCTTCTTCACACAGTATTAGAATTTAAGGTTAAAATATTTCACCCCAAGGCTTACACATACCATTAATAACAACCCCACTACTAAATCGTGCATATCAATTTAAAACAATTATTCGGCCATATGCATTAAATATTTACCATTTCACTAAACTTTTTGCAATTGTAAATACATAAAGTTTCACTAGCAATATTATCTCTTACACTGCTTACACACAACAGCCTTAATACCAGGTTTAAAACATGTAATTATGAAATTATACTCAGGGAAAATGATATGGTACTATACGGCAATTTAGTACATTCGAGATAAGTATGGACGGGCGACACTAAGACCCGATCAAGGCAGCCGCACAATAACAAAAAACACTTAAAAATTTAAAATAAACCTGTGATAAAATTATTTACATGAATGGAGGCAGTAATACAAATATGCAGTAAAGCTCCAAACACTTAAAATAGACAACAACTGTTTAAAAATTACCATCCCGCTGCTCCAGGCAGGAAGACACGACAGTAAAGTTGGGATGATGTATGCAATCTGGCCAATTTACGGCTAAAGCGAACGGAAAATTCCAACTAATAAAACATAACAGCGATCGCTAGCTACATTATACCAAGAATGAAATTGGAATGGGCGATCCAAACAAATTTCGAAATACATGTGGTCGTTCTCTGTGGCCTATGACCTCAATAGACACCACACTTTAAAACCTTTATTACCATAACACTCATCGACTCCACTGACATGACATACCTTGTAAAAGGTTCTCATAACTTCCTCCAAATATTGAAAATGTGTGATTAACACCCAACACAACTCAGCTGAGCAGTAAATCCTGTCGCAACCCATATGTCGTTACAAGATTCCAGCCATCAGGAGACATCACACGAACATGTCGAGCTAGGTAGTGAAGACAAGTGGGTCTCAGGCGAGTAGTGAGACGAATGCACAATGCCAGCAATGCTGGCCGCACGCCAGGAGAGGGGAAGGAGGGTGGTTATAGAGGGGAATTAAGGAGGAGAGGAGGCTGAGGAGGCACAAGCTGATGGCCACCGCGACTGCATATGGCCAAAAAAGTGATTTAAACAATAATTATCTCAATCCCCACTGCAAAAACCGTCCCTGACCCTAGCAACCACCACTGCAATCTTCTTCACCCAAACACAAATCACTCGTAGAGGGCAGTTCACAGAAGTCACAGAAGAAAAGTTCAGTTAAAGAGAGAAAGTTTTAAATATTTGTTACAGTAACATAAGCACTCTTCTCAGAGATATAGATGATAAAAATAAATTCACAAGCATGATGCACACTCCGAAGTAATTAATGCAGCGAGATCCGCCCACAAACAGTGATGTCCACATAGGTAACAGAAAAGTCCCAGAGGACGGAGGGCATTCGAGCTGCAGCACAACGCTGGCAGGGGGTTCTCTTCACGGGGCACAGGTTGCGCCGCTCCAGCGCCTGGGGGGGGGGGGGGTTGCCAACAACTGCTCCAGTAGATCAACTTCCAGTAGCAACTCCAGCAGGGGGCACCAGCATCTCTCGGCTCAACTCGAGGGGAAGGTGGCAGCCATGGAAGGAGAGGGAATTACAAGAAAAGAAGCTCAAACAATAAGATTATACAAACAAAAAAAAAAGGTGGCTACATGTATACTTAAACAATTTACAACATCAAACACCCTAGCGTACTATATAGGCACATACACATTAAGATGTGATATGTGCACTTTGTGCACAAACTTCGTAGACCCTGTTGCAGCAAGGGAAACAGTATTTGAATCCAAAAATTAAGTAATATAGTATGGTGCGGCATACTTAGGTATCAATTTACTACTATTATTTTGTCCTAAGTCAGCCAAGAGATTATTTCGACATAAAACCATATCATCGAATTTAAACTGAACATTCTCATCCAATTTAGACACGACTTGCTGCTTTGCATGTACAAGATGGCGATGAACCTACTCGAGTAGGCGGTCCCGGTCAGCTTCACCCAGGTGGAAATGAATTGCTGGGGGGGGGGGGGGGTTATATATTGCAAATAAGGCCAAGAAAGGGAGAGATGGAGGGACTCCCATCGAATCATGGGTAACGCAATTAAATCCTTTAAGTTTTTTGTAGAATCATTCCACCTGATTTCCCTTCAGGAATAGGGACTAGACGTAAAATGCTTGACTATCCAACTGAAACACATATTTTAGAAAATCAAAGATGTAATATACCTGGAATTGTCTGTAACTATCTCCAAGGGTGTACTAAAGATTTTTCGGACTGATCTGTAAGAGCCTTAACATTCGAAGTCGCCTTCATGTTTCTTAAGGGTAACAGTACTACAAATTTGGTTAACGTGTCCAATAGAATTAGGATGTACACATTGTCCTTCTTTGAACTTGTAAGCAGCCTAAATATATCCAAATGGACAGTAGTCTGTGGAGTGGGAGATATCTGTGGCTTAGTCTGCCCAAAGTTGATACGGGGTGCCTGTTTACAACACTGACATAGGTCACACAACCCAACTTATTATGAAATTTTAGCTTTAAATGTCGGCCAGGCAAAGTGAGCTGCTATTTTGGGAAAAGTTTTACCCACTCCCAAATGGCCTCCAAACAGAGTCGTGGAAGTAGGAGAGGATTACAGATCTTAACGACTTGGAACCAATATTTTGCTTGCCCGGCCGTTTTTACCAGCGAAATATATAACACCTTGCTCCAGATCATATGGAACTGAATCTACAGCATTAAGATCGTTCAAAACTCGAATGCAGAAATTATCTGAAGCCTGAGCATGAAGAAAATTTACGAAAAGCTCAGAAAACCACTGAATCATATTGAGAGATTCATCAGATGTTACCAAATTCTCCATTAAAAACTCTGTATGAGAATACATACAGGACAATGCATCCACACATACAGGACAATGCATCCACAACTTGATTGTTTGAACCAAGCACATGATGGATCTTAAATCTGAAATGGGAAACACACAATATCCAGCATCCAAGCTATCACAGTTTTAGAGAATGGCCAACACCCAACCAAAGGTCTTATTGTCGGTGTATAGATCGCACTTGTCGTGCTCAATATATGAGGCGAACTTTTCTAATTCAAAAATAATTGCAATTGTCTAATCATTAACACCCAGCCTGTGCTCAGGTTCCATCAAACTGCGGCTGGGGAATGCTACAGGAATGAGACCCCGCTCTGTCCACTGGCTCAGCACAGCACCAAGAGCCAGGGAAGTGGCATCAACATGGATGACGAACCTGCAGCCGAAGTCCGGCAGGTGGAGTATCGTTGGAGAGGACAGGCTTTCTTTGAGTTTCCAAAAAGCAGTCTCCTGTTCGGGATCCCAATGAAATGCTATATCTTTTTTCTTAAGAATATTAAGTGGCACAGCAATTTCTGAAAATCTGCTAATAAACCTAGCGTAATAGCCAAGGATCCCAAAGAGGTAAGTGCAACACAGGAGCAACTCGATCAGGGTATATCATCAAGCAGACTTCAGACAACAGATATCCCAAAAACCTAACTGTGTTAGAACCTAAGGTCACTTTAGGGTTGATCATCAGTCCAACGTCTCTCATTTTGAAGAGTACTTGATGAAGATGATCTAAATGGGAATCATAATTCTCACTATAGATGATAATATCGTAGTTAAGAACAAATTTAAATTTGGATTCAGATAAAACCAATACCAACATTGGAGATGGGGTTTGGGTGCCAAAATTGAAGCCCATGGGTATGAGTTAATTCGTACTGACTCCAGGGAGTATTAAAGGCCGTGTACTTTCTGCATGCAAGATCAAGGACAATGGAAAACACTTGTGCCTTGCTTAAATGCTGTAAAGCACTGTCTATGGTGGGTAATGGAAAAGGGTCCTTATGGGTCTTACAATTAATCAGGGAATGGTTCACTACCAGACGATACTTGTCCCTATCTCTCTTCCTTACCAGGAATCCTGGTGAACAATAATCGGAAGTGGGTGGTGTGATAACACATGAGTCCAGCAATTTGTCGGTAATATCTCTAAATGCTTGTAGCTTAGGTGGACAGCATTTAAAATGATGATCCCTTCCTGGAATGCATCGGTACGGGAAAATTTTTTAGGAAGAATATCACACCTCCCTATACGAGAGGTGATAACATCCTGGAACTCCTCCTTCAGATATTTAACCATTGTTGGAAATCTACACCTCCTCTGACCTTGTTCACAAAGGACGAAAACAATTCAAGACTAGGATTTTCAAACAAGCCGACTCTAATGTTCGAAGCAAATCCAAATGACAAGTAACATCCGTCGAGCTTAACAGTGGCCCTCGCCTTTCCAAGAAAATCCAGACCCAATATGAAATCATGTGAAAGGAGCGGAAAAACTCAGAATTGAATAGTACTAGATAAATGCCTGACCTTGAAATGAAGATCGACCAATCTAGAACAAGTAACAAAGTCACGATTTGCAATGCACAAACATTTCCCCTCTACTTTGCTGATGCGCCCCTTAGAAATCAAGTTCCAAGAGATGTTCCAAAAAGGTGACCCTCAGAAACATGAGTAGCACCAGTGTCGACTAAAGCAGGATAATTTTGCTCTCCCAAGTATATTAAAATGAGCACTTCCTGCAACCCACATAGTTTTTTTGCTGCCAAGGGACTTAAGCAACCATGCCTCCCTCCAGTCACCCCACGTTTCCCGAGTGCTGATTATTTTCATGGAGGTGACCCACTTGTCCACACCTAAAACATTTACAGTCTTAAAATGGGTGCCTGCCAGCCTTACTGTCCTTCATGGCATCCCCAAAGACAGAAAAATTACAACAGCGCAATGAATTTTGAGGTTGCTGGACCTCCTCAACACTTTTGAGGTGACTGGGAAAAACAGCACCACGACCCCTAACAGTAGGCACCAGTGGGGGAAAAATGAGCCTGATAATCGGCTGAGGCGACAAGGCTACCGTGGACCCCGATTGAGAATTGGTGTAATTCTTGCAGTATATGAGGTGGGGCAACCAGAGTACACTGAGCACGAACACAGGGTGCCATGTTATCGATGATCATCCCTATCAGTTCCTCCTCTTCCATATGCAAACATAGCACTTCGTGGAAAGAAAAGATTGAATCAAGATAGTTCCAAAGACTTTCCCCTGGTTTCTGGTACATAAAAATGAAACCCCACTCACATTGGTGCTTAAAGTATGGTGGAAATAATGCCTTAATGGCCTTCCTTTTGAAACCTACAAAGTTCCCCCACTGGGAGTAACAATCTCCTCGTGGCGCAATAGCAAAATGTAACCCGACATTTCAACATGATTGCCTTCAACAAGGTCTCCACACGACTCAAGCTAAGCGATATTAGGTTATCAATGGCTATCAAAAACTGTAGTACCTGAACTGGCTCTAAAGCTGTTAAAAGATGGAACCTGTAATAACTTGGAGAACTAGGAGGACCGTGAGGCAACACTCACTGGATCCGCCCACCCAGAGGATGACGAATCACAGCTTACCTTACTGACTCCACCACAATCTATATCTGCCATCCTGCGAAGTTGGGAAGCAGTCATCCCCTCATCCTAGTCTTGATCCCAATCTTGTAAATAATTATGCAGCTCTTTCTTGGAAACTGACAGTACCCATTGCGAATGTGAAACAGACAAAGACAGACTTGTGACAGCAGAGTCGTGTAGTTTTGTTGTGCCTAAGCACAATAATTTAACAACTCGATGGCCCCACAGGTTTATTAAAGTCACTCAGGGGCAAGCATGAATAAGCAAGACAAAAGTCATCTTCAATGAATAAATTTGAATTTAAATAAAACACGCACTGCATAAAAATAGCAAAAACCAATCATTCATTGTATTTGCACAATCGTTAAAAATATCTACAATTATCATTTACCACAAAATAAATCACATCAGATCGATAAAACTCCTTAGCTATTGCATTAATAATAAATCTTGGATATACCATCAACTCCAATGCAGAATATGCCTAGACAATTAACAGTTAAGCAGGAATAATGAGCTACGTTCATTAAATATTTATATTAAAATAATCCCTGTGAAAGCACAACACATTTTTACAATTGTAAAAGGATTAAAGAAATGCAGTACAGAGCAATTATATTTGGAGACAACAAAATCCAAATAGGGTCCTATAATCAAATTACCTTAAATAATTATTACACAGTTTGACATTGCTTCACTATTTCGTGAAGACTGAAACACAGCCAAAAATAAGCCAATCCAGTAAATTCTGCCAATGGCCTTCTTCACACAATATTAGAATTTAAGGCTAAATTATTTCTCCTCAAGGCTTAAACATACCCTTAATTATAATTCCAATATTCAATTGTGCCTAACAATTGAAAATAATGAATCGGCCATAACATTTAAGATTTACTATTTCATTAAACTTATCTGCAATCGTAAACACAGCAAGCTTCACTGCCAATATTACCTCTTACACTGCTTAAACACAACAGCCTAAGCACCGGGTCAAACGTCCGATCAACAACCCATATAGAAAATGCAGTGCATGTAACCTAAAAAACATTTACAAGGCACCTAACAATATTTAAAACACATGATAATTAAATTATGCTCAGGGAAAATGATATGGCACTATACTGCAATCTGGTTAATCCAAAATAAGCATGGACAAGTGACACTAAGACCCGATTAATGCAGCCGCACATTAAAAACAAACACTTAAAAGTTTAAAATAAAATTATGATAAAATAATTTACGTGAGTAATTATTCACACAGTAAAGTTCCACAAACTTAAAATAGACAACACCATTTTAAATATTACCATCCGGCTGCACCAGGAGGGAAGACACTACAGAAAAGTTGGGCTGACACATGCAACCTGGTCAATTAAAGGTTAAAGCGAACAGAACATTCTAACTAGTAAAACACAACAGTGATCGCTAGCTATGAATTTAGAATGGGCGATCCAAATAAATTTCGAAATACACACGACTGCTGCCTGTAGCCTATGCCCTTCAGTAAATCACGACTCTTGAACCCTCATCCACTCCACCGCCGTGACTTACCGCTTGTAAATGTTCTCATAGCTTCCTCGAACCATTGAAAATGTGTGATTAACACCCAACACAATTCAGCTGAGGAGTAAACCTTGTCGCAACACATAAGTCGTTACAAGATTTCAGCAGGCAGGCTATATCGCACGAACATGTCGAGCTAGGTAGAGAAGATAAGTGGGTGTCAGGCGAGTAGCGAGAAGAATGCACAATGCCAGCAAGGCTGGCCGCATGCCTGTAGAAAGGAAGGAGGGGCGTATAGAGATGGCAAGGGGAGGGGTGGCCTGAGAAGGCACGAGCTGATGGCCACCGCGGCCGCATAAGGCCAGAAAAGCAATTTAAACAAAAATCGTCTCTAATAGATGGGAAGCATGTAAGAATTGTTTCTCCCCACCAGTTAGGCTTGACCTATTGTTACTATAAAAATTACCATAATATTGTACTTTTGGCAATGGCTGATTAAAGATACCGTTTCGTTGCCATCGGCATGGGACCTACGGTCGAGAAGATGATGCTGCTGTGTATGCTATGTTAAAATGGGGAAAACTATAGCTGCTGGGAAATTTAACATTGAACCACCTGACATCATGCCAGGTACGAACATTCTTCTGCATATATGATGTTATGAGATGAAGCTTTCTCACTCGCTGACACAATGATGAATAAATATCCGACGAGGATAGGAAACCATGATAATGCAGCAGCAGTAGGTGTTTACAACTATAAGCATTGCAGGGCAAGAACAGGGCAAGAAGAATGCCTGAAAATGTGTTTATAATAATGTGCTAATATTTCAGAGTATTTTTTTACACCAGCTGCTGTTTAGTCAGAGGCTGCCGATGACCTAATTTTAAGTGCATATATGACAAACATGCTGAGGAATGCAAATATTCTAGCTTAAGAAGTAAACGAAGCAGAATATCACGTGTCAATGCAGAACATGTTATGTTTGACAGCTTGTACAAAACAATGTGCCCCACATCAATCTATTGAAGTGCGAGATTCATTCAAAGAGTTCATTCTAAGTGAAGGAGTAGTGAAATGTGTGCCATGGTAGTTGCACCATGTGCAATGAGTAGAATGGTGCGTCAGCATGGGCGACGCCTGGTCTGATACAGAAAATGTCAAACTTATTTCACTAGCACTTTCAAAGAGTAGAACAAAGTGTACAGTTGCATAGTAATGTGTTCACTATATTTCATGTGAGGTGTGTAGCCTACATTTTATTTTAAACTTATTTATCAAACATCTGCTGCGAATATTATGAACTATAACCTCAAATGCAGGAAACATGTACAATGAGTGATCTGATGTATGTAGATTTGTACCTCATTTTTCTTATTTATTTCAACTCTTTTTACAAAAACGTTTGTGTATGCTCTCATTGTCACACTTACCACGTTTCTTCATAGACTCCGCAATTACTTTCCATGCATTGATTTTGCCCTCTGTATTCATACAGCTTTTGCTTTTAACTATATAAATAGCCAGATACTGTCGTACTAAATCAACGAATATCTCATCCACTTGACCTGTAAACTTTGTTATTGTTGTGAGCGAAATAGTAAACCACTAATCTCACAAACCCCGGAACACAGTAAATGTTTTTGTTTGCCGGTGTTGGTTATTTGTTTGTCCAGATGTGCGACTGCATTGATTTTTAGTACAGCAGACAGATGTGTATTATGTGTTCTCCTGAGCGCATGCATTGAGGTAGGCAGAGTCTTGGAGACTAGTGTCTGTTCGACGCATTTTCGTTGTACACCTGCCCATCTCGACGAATAGCTCTTGGAAACAGAGGCTTTAGTTTTAAGTAGTGTGAGCGGAAGTCTCTAGCGACCTAAAAAAGTGGCACAATCGCCATTTGAATTACTTGTAAGTGGGTGTCAGAGAGAGGGATCACAAGTTGGTGCTATACTCCGAAGGTTATTTTATACCACCCCCTCTCCCTACCGCACTCCTCTCCCCTTCTCACCAGAAAGGTGTGCTGTAATTGGCTTATGGGTTCTCCGCCACTTCTGAGATGTGCTGTGAATGGCTATTGGCTGCGGTGGGTACCCATTTAGCAAAACTATCACAAAGGGGATATTTGAGGACTTTATATCACCGGTGGCCTGAGGACCCTATTTGTCAGACTGTTGTTGGATGAAGTGTCGCCAGATTGGGAGCTCTAGTGACTGATGTGTGAAACCATCATGGGGCAGTACTTGGTTCGAGACACATCGAGAGTAATGATATATTTTTTAATTGAATAATGAGTAATTGCATAATTGAATAATGCGTAATTGCACTATTAGGCATAATTACATAGTAAGTACACATGTTGATCCTTCGGCTGCCGAACCTGAACTGACAAGGTTGGAAGGTTAGAGTTAAAGGATACGGTGGGCAAGGGGAAGTGTAGGGTTGAGAATTTAGTCCTTGGTTTGAAACTCATCTAGGGTAATTATATTTTTAAAATGTATAATGATTAATTACACACTAAGTATGCACAATGAATAAGTACAGAAAGTAATTACACAATGTCTAAGTACACACTTGCATAATTGGCAAATGTGCAATATCTAAGTACAAGCATTAAGTACATTTCTGCTACCTAGGATTCCTCACTCTCGACTGAGCTGCGATAACCAATATCTATAATTATATCCGCTCGGCATATTGGATTGTGGTCATGCATCACAGCCCGATAGACACACGCCGACCCACGGCCCAGCGAGCTACTAGTAGACACAGCCCGAGCCGCCTACTCCAGCTATTGTCAGGCGAGTGCGACACTGGCCTGCTACTGTCTCAGTCTGCTCCGTTGTGATGAGCTGTATATTTTGTCTCACTGTCGCCAGGAGGCACCACCAAACTGGGAACTCTTGCTCTCTCTTTCTCTCTCTTTCTCCCTTTCGGCTGGCGAAAGCTCACAAAGTGGAATCTTTTTTAGCCAAATGTGTTTTTGTTAAAAATGCCTGACATTGTTACATGACACCATATTCCCATATCTTTGTTTTAAAAAATTATAAGCAAACTAGGTGTCATGTTAACATTCTACAACTCAGGTTTTCGTCATTTTTCCCATCATTTTTTTCTCACACATTGTGTAAGTAAGTCTTAGTAAAAAACTATTTGTGTGCACAACATGGCTTACTGTAGGGAAGATCCGAGAGGCTAACCAACATATTGGTTTGCATTTATATATAAGGTGTAAATTTATTTTAAAAGTTCCTACTTTATCAAAAACTATCAGTGCATGAAACATCTGGCATATATCAGTGAAGTGAATGCAACCTACGTTAATAATTGTTATTATAAGGCAGAAATTTATGAAAAAAATTTCTAGTAATATTTTGGAAACAGTTTCAGTTCGTGTGATGCATCCTGAGTATATAAGTGATGTTAACACAAACTACAATCAGTCACATTAATATATAAGGTAGAAATCTGTTTAAAAAATTCTTAGTATAATTTTGGAACCAGTCAGGTTTGGTTCGGGGGAGCTGTGTAAGTCAGTGTGACTCAAATTACAATAATAAGAGCTAATACTGTATTCGCTTGTGTAGCACATTATTCCATGTTAATATAGTTCGAAAGTTGAACAGTGAATGGCGAGCCTGTGGGCTTCAGATCAATAGAAATTTCAATTCAAGGATGGGGATGTTGTGAATGGCTGACAAGTTCTTGTGCCCTTCTATAGAATGCAGTTATTAATTTATATATGTCTGAGCTACCCATTTGGTCGATAAAACATCTAAACAACATTTTGCAAGAATTTAAAATTTTTTTGTTGGCAATAGGGTAGGGGTGTGGTATTAGTAAGATTTAAGGCGACTGTATGCTTGCATCAGGAGTGATGAGGACTCGCTCAGTTATTGCTTCTAGTGCTATAGAGGATAATTAGATTTTAATCACATAACTAGTAATGCATAAGTACCATGAGTATTTGGGTAATGAATAACTACACACAAGTTGTAATTACATATTGGTTCAAGGCCCATCGAGGGTACTTATATTTTAATTGCATAGAAAGTAATGAATAAATCCAGAGAGTATTTACACATAATGAATTACTACACACAAGTTGCATTTACATAATGAGTAAGTCGCGAATGTAATTACACATGTTTACCCATTAGCCAGCAAAACACAACTGACAAGGTTGGATGGTTAGGGGTAAGGACTATAAGGTTGAGGACCTATTCCTTGGTTCGAGACCCATCGAGGATACTTTTTTTAAAATCCTGTAATAAGTAATGAATATGTATCGAGGGTATTTGCATAATGAATAACTCGCATGAGTAATTACACCGTAACTACACATCCCACCTGAGTCAATGCTTACTTCTGATTAACCGAAGATGTGATATTATGTGTAATTTATATGCCTACCATATTGTAATATCAAGCACTCTGCAGATTAGGTTGGACATCTACTCTCGACATGTAAGGAAGGGTGGCATGCGCTCCATCCTATATCCAGTTCACCGGTTATCACGGGGACTGCTTTACTGGCACTCCGCCTGACATAGCACCACCAAAACCACTCTCTCGATATTTGGAAATTGTATCGCTGCAGCTCAAGTTTTAATGTAACTATCGAAGGGTAAACAGCTGTCTGTGCCACCCCAGGGTGAGTATCAGGAAGAAATACACAGAGACATTTAGGGAAGAACTGCACAACCGAAAAATTCGGAACATGGGTGCAAACACATTTTAAGAAACACTAATAACTTTTGTTTAAACCACATTACGTCGTAGACCTTAAATAAAAGGGAAAGTATATGTTTAAAAGGAATGTACTCTTTATCATTGTAATTGAATATCATGTATTAACAAGCACGCTGATGTTGTACTGGAATAAGCAAGAATAAATTGCCGAGCGACAATGCGCGATTCAAGATTTCTTCCTTCCCAAAAGTCTAAGAGGGGATGCAGTGAGGCATGGAGAGTCAGACGATACGTCAGCATGAGGGCTGACCGCTTGGGAACACGGGCTTGGAAACACGAGAGGGTGTCCCTACGGCCCTTGCAAATAGCAAGTTTAATGCTTGCTAGAGTTTCGTTCGCATGGGAGGAATCACGAGTCGACAGTTCATAGTTAGATCTCCAGCGCACATCTCCATGTAAATGTGATCACAATCTTACACGTATGTGTGTCATTATATAAAAATAATTATTTTTCAAAAATACTCTTTTTTTTTCTAAGTTTCTTCATAATAAAATTAAAACTCTTACTCCAAATGAACTATTCGCCTCACACAATACATGGTTTTGCCGCCATGCTTGAATTACGAATACCAACATACTTTTCTCTACATATAACAAATAGGAACCAATTATTGTAAAGTTTTTTTTTTTTACACATGTAAACAGTTTGCATTGCGACATCACAAACCGTGAAAATTTTTGCGATATAAACTCTAAATTACCATTCCGTCTTTGTTTTCAATCCCCCAAAAATTCAGATCTTGTCCCGTGCTAACAACAACCTACTGCATTCTCATAAATTATTTTACTCACAAGAAATAATAGTGGGAAAAAACCCACATGGTGGGATTGTGATCGTATATACATTGGCAAAACCTTTATTTAACAACCCCAAACAGATTTATTACAACTGTAAAACAATATATAAGAATACCGGAATAAATAATAACCACAAATATATACAGAACTCGTGAAAAAAAAAACACTAAAGCGATAAAATTGTGTTTACTTTTTACCATTTGTTTAATTTTTAGATACTTTATTATAAATAAACGACCACGTAACATACACTGATGTACATCAGATTCAGGGATTCTTTAATCAATTACCCCTCATTTGATGGTACATATTACATAGAAAAGGAATTAACTTCAGACAAAATTGCCACTGTTTTCCACAGCAGCATCATCTTCGCACGCTAAATGTTTTTCAATTTACGTATGGTCAGTATAGACACACACACATTTTTCGCAAGAATATTTATTTCTAACAGGTTTTACCAGAGAAATAATTTTTTTGATATCTTCTAAATTTCCTATTGCATTATATACACTGATAAGAAGTTTGTATGATCTTTTCTAAAGTAGGTAACCATTTCGGTCTACCACGACTTGTTTGTAAGGAAGAAATTGCAAATAATCAACATGTTTCCTTAGTGCATTGTCATTCTCAAACAAACATTTCGAACAATAATGTAGATGGCAAATACGTTTTACACTGAGACAGTGTCGTTAATGAGAACATAATTTTCTCACATAGATATAGGCCCTACTCCTTCTCATAACACTTTTGATCCGAATGCGTTGTTTACTTTAAAGTTTCTCCAGAAGATCGCATATCCAACTTCCATCATACCAGACTAAGATGGTGTATCTACTACCTCAATCGCTATTGTTTCGTGTAGGAAACACAAGTAGGCTATAATCTCCATGTAAAAATCGTATCTAAAATTCGCTATTATAATTTGTTGCATGTAAACATCCAAACAAACAGAATAAGTAATTACCTATACACACCAACTTTGTTTAGTTTTCGTGAACTTAGTAATATACACGGACAAAATATCATATATGAAAATCATCCCCCAGGAAATTAAACTAATCTTAAGAGCTATCATATGCAAGCTATATATATATATATATATATGATTTTATATAATAAATAAATTTTAAAATATTTTCCATAACCAATTTACTCACAAGAAAATATCAATGTTTATATTATATTTGCCTATCATACGAAGGCGAATACTATATTTAAACCCGCATTGGTTCAAATTCCAACCAAAACATTCAGATTTGTTTATTTTCCCTTGTTAAATTCCCGAAATCACTTCAAGAAAATTCTAATTCAATGTTTCCTTAGCAGCACAAATAGCGTTAACCATTTCCCATTTCACAGTGGGATATGTTATAATGCTCATTACACCACATGTACCTATTTGTTTAAACAACCCGTTATCAAAATGCGAACTGAACTTATACTCTCTTTACAGATATTTTCCCCTGAATATTGGTAAAATGAGAACCTCGTATCCATGCGAAATAGTTAAGCATGAAACTTAATTAAGATAATATCAACCTAACTTTTCGCTCCAACATTCCCTTACTCTAGCATCATACAGGAAACATACTGTCTAACTTTTTGGTGGAGTAGCGATCAAACCACTCACCTGTTACCAAAAACACGCAAAATTTGTCAATACCACATTCAAATTCTTGTTTGTTTATCACTCGTATTAACACACATCTGAACAATACCGATGTGAGTGGATGAGAATATTCCCTCTTATTATACACAAATGCTCCTATATCACAGGGAATTTTCGTGAGAGTGCCATAATATAACAGACTCCCAGCCCCGAAATTCAAAGATTTCGCATCTCAAACAATTGCTGCAAGTGAATATAATTTAATATCTGTAACATACTTATTTGTTAAAGTACTATCCAGAGGAGATAGGCGAAATTTGTTGTTTCCGTTATGTATTCCAATTTATCTCTCCTACAGGCAGGCCCACCCAGAGGTTACTCAAGCCCCCGGGCAAACGACAGTGATTGGGCCTCCAACCCTCTCTCTTCCAAAGGCCAGAGATTTCAAAGATTTTCCAAAAAAAAAATATTGACAGAAATTAAAAACCTTTAATTGTTTTTACTGCGATATAGAACTGCCATACATGTTCGCAAATAACGCAATAGGCAAAATAAGAAAAATTTGTTGTTAAGATATGGCCCGTAAATATTGCCTATATCACACCACAGCACACTTCAGGCCCCACGGCCGGCGATTACTGTATCATTTGAATTATGCATCTATTTGTAAGTAACTTAAAATGTAGATGACTGGTTGTATAAATCGAAAATGATACATAATTCAAAATACCTTTAGACGAGAGAGGGGGATCTCGCACCAGCTCACTGCATAATACACTAAGCTGTTGTAAGCAGTTTGCAGAGACGTGGTACAGTGTATTGGACCTAAATGGTTAGTAACGGATTCGGGTCACCTGCCAATAAAACTCAGCAGAAGAAATTATCTACTGCTATCATCGTTATCACTCCTATGATTGCAAAAAGGGCTATTCATTAAGTTTTACCACTTAGAAATAGTTAAGAGTGACACTCACTTATAATGTAGTGGCTCAGTTAAGTTATACATAATTTATTTATAGTAAAATTAATGAAATAATTTATAATTTTATTACATGTTTTATGTTAGAGATATTTACAGTTGACAATAAATTAGGTAAATTGTATTCAGAAGTATACAATTTTTAAAATTATTGCTGATGAACTATTTAGTCCGTGGGCGCGTCTGATGAGTTTGACGGGCCGCATGTAGCTTGCTAAACGAACGTCCCTGCATGTACCGCGGCCAGAATTCCAAATTTTGTAAATACGAAACTTCAAGTAACACAGTACGAATTCAACAATACTCAAGTACATAATTTTTCGGTAATTCATCTTAAAAAAATAATACAATACTTATGCATTAAGAGAGGAGTTTTCTCATGATACATTTTTGACCGGTTTTTTTTTTTTTTAACAAGTCTCAGTTTATTGAATCTCTTTAGGGAGAGTACGAATTTTGTGTGTAATTAATGTCAAAATGAACAAAAACACTGTTTTACAAGGGTAAAGTTTCTATCATGGAGTACTGTTTTTCCAAAAGAATTTTGTGTAGGAAATTCATATTTGAAATCAGAAATGTTCTGTCAGGCACAGTTTTTTCAGATATGTTAATAAATAAATATATATCACTCAAATGAAACCATATACAATAATATATTTGATTAAACCTAATTTAAAACTATTGGTGAAACTGACTTCTGAATGTCACTGTTTCAGACTTAGAGGTTGGTTTACCTGTAAGTATGTTTCCATATGTTCACCTATTCTGCAAGTCGTTAACAGTCTAGTAAGATTTGATCTAAACCAGTGTGTAGTTTGTGTATCCGTGATATTTAGTTGGAAATATCTTGGTTATATGAGCGTTGAATCTTATGATTATGGAGGTAAATGTCATTAAACGTTTTTATTGCAAGCATATGTTTGTGAAAAATTTAACCTCTAAAATTCTTAAAATTTATTCAGATGGCATATATCAAAGTAGATAACATTTTGTAAACTTGTGATTGCATTAATTTAAACTTTCTTTTATTAAGTTGTAAAGAGGTGGAAAAACTATTTTTATTACAATGAATCACATTTTAGTGCATGAAAGAGGCGATATACTCAGTAGAAAAATTCATCATAGACATAAAGATAAAGAAAGGCTGCAGCCATAGCAAAGTTTTCAATATGAATTGTGTACAGTAGCTTTAAGCCGTGTCCCTACTCAAAAGTGTGCTCACTCTCACTCGCCACTTCCACTCTTGCTCACTTGAGCGAATTGAGACTTGTGCCTCTGTAGGCCTTCGGCATTATTTCTCTTACAGAAAAAGTAATAAATAGTGAAAAATAAAATATTGCTGGTCTTTCACTTTCCTCGAATAAATGTACAGTATTTTATGAAATAGTAACGTATTTTAAATTGTTACATTTTTGTACGATTAAATTCATTATTTTAATGTACAAATAACAGTATTTAATAAAATGCACACAATTAACCTAAATGAAAAATTAACATTATAACATCATAATTTGTTATGCTCCATACCAAACAGAATATTGCTGTTATTAAACTCTTCAAATTGGAATGAATAAGTTAAGTCAATAAAATATGTTTTAACAACAAAATATATCTGAATATTTAAGGTTAAACTTGCAAACAACCTCTCTCTTCTATGAAAACAACATGGCTGCCAAAGAGGGTGCTAGAGTGAGCACCGAGTCTACATCGTCGTTCACTCCCACTCTTGGGCTCTCTCCTCGGAATTGAGACAGCAGAGAGGACCCTCTGTGACGTCAAGAGTGAGCGGGAGAGTACTCTCTCAGAAAATTGCGACACGGCCTTAGTTACAGGTCACAAGCAAACCATTATGTAAGCCTTAAGGAAATTTGAATGTCACATTGAAGACTTAAATTTATTTTATATTTTAAGCGAATATATTTCTTTGTTTATTGTGTGTGTCGTTACATTGTTTTAATAAGCCCTCATTTCCTTTTTAAACAGAAAATGCTCCATCGTCGAACATGTCGATATACACTTGATAGTTTCTTCTACATCTGCGGAGAGTTCACATTTGCAAGACATAGGGAAAAAATTCACCAATCGTAAAAGAGGCCTACAAACATTACTGTGGAATGGAGCTAGGAGGCCAGGACAAGAACTGGGCACCACATATTTGTTGTGACACATGTTACGTTACGCTTATAAACTGGTGGAATAGTAAAGGTAACTCCATTTTGTTTGCAGCACCGATGTTTTGGAGGGAACCAAAAGTCCATGTAACAGATTGTTATTTTTGTATGACAAATGTTCAAGGATTTACAAACAGGAAATCAAAGAAACATATAGTTTACCCAAACTTGCCTTCTGCAATCAGACCAGTGCCACACTGTCAATCATCCAGTGCCTTCAAGACCAGCACATGAAGAAATTGAAACCGATAGAGAAGACAGTGTTGGTGAAGAATTTCCATCTTCTGAAGAAACTTATCCCACATATCAGGTCAAAGGTATTCAAATGTATTCAATACAAAGATCACAAATGGAAGGTATGCGGTGATTTGAAAATGATATCAATGATTTGGAGTATGCAACAAGGCTACACAAAGTATGGATGTTTCCTTTGTGCTTAGATAGCTGTGACAGAAATTCTCATTACATAAATAATAATGGCCTCAACGAAAATGGCAAGTAAGAGAGAAAAAGATTAAATGTGAGAAACTGGTAGCTGGTGAAGATGTGCTGCTTCCTCCACTCCACATTAAGTTGGGATTCATTAAGCAATTTGTAAAGGCAATGGACAAAGTTGGAAGAGGATTTCTGTATCTTTCAAACCAATTTCCTCGTCTTTCACCAGCAAAGATAAAGGAAGGCGTGTTTGTTGACACACAGATTAGGGAACTTCAGAAAGACCTAAATTTCGAAGTATTCCTCTCACCGAAAGAAAAGTAAGCTTGGATGTGTTTGACAAATGCCACAGAAAGCTTTCTGGGGAAACAAAGAGCTGCAAACTACTGAGAACTGGTGAATGAGATGGTTGTTGCATATAGGAACTTAGGGTGTAACATGTCCTTGAAGGTGCATTTACTGCACTCACACCTGAATTCCTTCCCTGGTAGGTAACTGTAGTGACGTGTCTGATTAACATAGTGAAAGATTCCATAAGGACATATTGACTAGAGAAGCGGTATGTAGGAAAATGGATGCCTAACATACTCGCTGATTACTGCTGTACTGCAAAGAAACTGAACACAAAAGAAGCAAATGAAATAGACATATTCACATTATTGTTATGCAGAACTTTTTATTTTCTCTAAGCTCTACATGAAGCAGGCAACATGTTTAGATGTTCCTTTCGTGACAAATGTAATAAATATGTTTATAAATATGTTGTGTACACTAGATAGTATAGCTGTAAATTATGTTACCATGACATTAAGTAAATTGAAAAAAGTATGTAAAATGTCCCTATCTTGAAAACTATGCCTGATATCAAAATTCCTAAAATACATTTGAAGTCAGCACACAAATGTCTACATGAATCACACAAGACAAATCCAGAAAAATATTTTATTTTGTGGAACAGTGAAATTAATCAAATCTGAGTGACTCTACAGTTATGACATTTGTCTTTATTTTCTTCTCGAATATGTCATTTGTTGTAATTATTTTGTAGTATTTATATTTTAAAACGCTAGTATTTGGCAGATACTCATTTATTTTAATTGCAAATCTCGACTGGCCACAAGATACGACATGTAAAATAATTTCATTCAACTCGAAGCAGTTTTGTGAATAATGTTATTTAATGTGTTCGATTTAGAGCTGATATAAGTAAGAATATAACGGTTAAAGAAATTATTATTTGTTTATCTCCTGGATTAGTTGTAAGTGTTCTGTATCTTAAAATGAAAATAATATTTAAGTAGTGCATCATTTTAATGTCGGTTAGTAAAGACTGTTCACGATAAAGTGAGCACTTTTGAAATGAACCTTAGAGAAAAGTCACTGCCCCTGAACGTATATATTTTAATGGGTGCACTGTGTGACATTTGCCCAGTAAAGTTAGTAACGATGGACGGAATATAGTTCCATATCTTAACGTCGAATAAAAAGTGTTAGGTAACCATTTGTGATAACTTAAAGTATTTCTTTCTTGTCCTGTTTTTTTTTTTACGTTGAAGTGAGAAAATGAGCAGATTTGTATAATACATACTTTCCTAAAAATTTCACAATTTTACTTGACCGACGCATGCATAAATTGATGAGGTGCACGTCATTGTTACCATTGTTAATGTTATATAAGGCGGAAGAATATATAACGTATACACAAGTAGATCTTAAGCAGGGCTTTCAAAAGTGTTCACTTTACCGTGAACAGCCTATAGATATCAAGGTATAAATTTATATAAATTTCTTAATCTGGTCTTAACGGAATACAAGAGACCCTCATATCCAGCGGAGAGTAGCGGGTCTGGAGTGCTTGTCTCGCTGTCTACGCGCGGCGTTGTAGACCGTCTATTGGTCAGAGCGAGCAGGTGACCCGGCAATCAGTCAGCGAGTTCTTCATTTCCGCCCAGCGCTGTTCCTAAATACACCACTAACTCTGCCACATGTTAATATACAAGTTATATTTTATGCGTCTCTTGTAGTTTTAAGTTTCAACTAGTTGACAAAGAAAGTGGGGCATTTAGTTAGTTTTCAATGTAATGTAACAAATATAACTGTCCTAGCCACCGTTTCAATAATTGTTAGCATAGTGAAGTAACTTTAATTATTCATTCGTGTGTAACCACCATCGCGTTTACAGCCCTTCTGCGTTAGTTCGTTCCTATTAAAATGTCCGATAGTCCAAGCTTTAACATACAGTAGCTTTGATTAAAATGTCTTTTGATCTCGTTTCTCTGTTCGAATGAATCAGATTAAATCCATTATAATGTTTAATCGCTTTAATCACAATTAATATGTTAGAAAATGGTGTAGTATGGTAAATAAATTCCATGTAAATCTCATTCTATTTGGATTGGAACCCCCACAAAAATTGAACGATCGTAAAAATGTATTGTAACTGATTATTTACAGGAATTTAAACACAAATATGCACAACATTTCCAGTCGTAATTTCTGAGGAGCTTTCCAATTATTAGTGAAAAGTTAAATAATGATATAGTTTTATTCGAAATGAAAATGCTTTATGGACAGTCACCGCCTGTAAATATAAACCAACATACTCACTACAGAATTGAATGTTTATACTATCGAGTACAATTATTTACATTATACTGCGGTAGAGATTCCATAGTTATCACAGCAACATTAATGAAAACAAACACCTATAAAATACAAAGTATAAAATTTGCTCTATACTCTATATTAACATAGTAATCAAAGATATATATTTTAATTGACATATATATATATATATACACTATACACATTTTTTCTTTCGGCTATTCAAAACTGTTGGGTGTATTGTTAAAAAAATATGTACATATGCTGGAAACAAGCACAGATGTACACTGTCTTAACTTATGTAATTCTTAACCTAGCAAAATTAATAAAATGACAGCCACGAAAACAAAACCATAAGTTAGTACAACATATGGCATTTACTCAGTAATCAGTTATGTACTTTTAATCACTATGTACCTATACTGTATATTTTCTGTTTCGAGTGTTTAGACATATTAGTCGTGATAATAACACAAATGTCGAAAAAATTCTACCCAAACATGACTTCATGAAAGTTATTTTTAGCCTGTTTTTATTCGTTTTTCTTGAGTTCTCTTATGTAGTTGGGTTCGCGAGCCTTCAGACCTCGTGGAATAAGGGGATCTGTTATTTCTGGAAGGAGGCAAGTAGTATGAGCGTGATTGTTTCACTCCACACGTTATTAATCGGATTATAGATTTGATATCAAATTGACCGGCCATATTAACGATTAATCCGATATTAATCCGATCAAAAATTTAATTGGCTAATCTTAATTCCATATAATTAATGGGTCAAAATTTGATTGATCCAATTGATTTAATTTAATTAATTAATCATTTTTTATTTTCGAATTTTGTGTGAATATATATATGTATATAGTCCATTCCCGATTGAAAGGAACTTATGAAAATCAACCTTTGAAAAAACACTCTAGGCATAACATGTCAACTTGTTTTTTCAATAACCTGTATTCCACAAATATATAACACTGTGGTTAGCTTTAGAGTACTGTGTATTATTGAATAAATGAAACTTCACCTTAATATCTTATGTAACTTGTAATTTTTTTTAATATGAATTAACAACAGCGAGGGCAGCGATGTGTTGGCAACATCCAGTAAGAAATAGTTCACAGTTAAAATATTATTTTAACCTAGTATTTTAATATACTCTTTGTAAATTAAACAGTGCCTATTGAAATATTTAAACATTTAGGTAGCCCCAATGGCAACATATCTCATTTTTGCAGTTCAAAATAACAGCGGAAAAAAATGTGAGTAGGCCGTAATGGTATGGTGTTGTTTTATCGAGTGAGAAAGCAAGTGTCCGTTGAGCGATGTTTGTCGCTCTCTCTCTCTCTTTTGTCTCTTTCACACTTGGGAAGTTTCACTTTGCTAGTAAATTGATATATTATACATGTTTTCAATTGTAGCACATTTCATACTTATTACAGCAAAATTATGTTTTTTTAATTTGTAAGTTCAACTGAAAAGAGATTTTAATGTTTGAATATTTATTTTAATATATTTAGATATGATAGCAGGGCAGAAACAAAGTGAAGTTGGCAGACGTGGCAAGCCATGACATTGCGTGTTGCATTGTTACCGAACAAAGCATAAATTATACTCCTAAAAATACTTCAAAATACCTCATGACATTTGTAGATATCGTGTTTTTTAAACCTACCTAAGCAAGTTACAATGTTATGATAAATCTGCATTTCCACAGCAAGATTACATTTACTGTTACGGTATTTTGTTTACCATTGCGTGTGAAATAGCATGGCATGGACTGTGTGGTGATCATTATAGTGGATGTGTGTGTGCGTGATTTTAAATATTTCATGTGAACTATTTATACATTTTAAATGTGAACTGTTTTTACGACAAAGTAATTTATTTACCTCCACGTGTGTTTATTTACCACAACATATATTTGCCCTGGGTGTTTGAAACAGCAGTGTAACATGATTTACCACCAATTCCAACAAAATAACCAAGGTCAGCCCCAATAAATTTCAATAAACCCAATACATAGTAAGTAGCAATACATATAAATATGAGCAGAATAAAATTTACGGTAGGCTTATTCGTGTGCATCTTCACTGCTATATTTTTTAAGTTTGTGTGACAAAAAGTTAGCAACATGAGTTGCGTGCTTGATTTTAATGTATTTTTTGTTGCACTGATTATTCCTTCGTTATTCGAACTGAGGCCATCCGTTTAAAGAAATAACCCAACACATCAATAACAAAAAGTTAAATACTATGGTTTATTATCCCACAGTTGTAACTGTGTTAAACACAGTCGCAGCAAAATACTAATGTGAATTACAGGTAATGGGCTATGCCGTAGAAAACAAATATATTAATGTAAATTAACCATAAGAACTGTCGCCAATCCAGGCATTTTTAAAATGCCATAAAGCTGAACTAAATAATGTAGGAGCCCTAAACTGTGAATATTCGTACAGAATGGTTTTTGGAATATAACAGAATTCTTTAAAAATCTGTAAACAGTAAACAACAAATTTGACAGGTATAAAAGTAGAAGTCACGTTTTAATGTTTATGTTTAGGTGTAGTGAAAGTATACAAACTAATTTACACATACAATGGCATGCAACCATTGATGTTGGCAGATGCTATATGGCACTCACATGGCAATGTTTGTTTACATTTGGCAGAAGGATGCGAAATGGGCCTGCAAGTAGACATTTAGCAGGGCTCCGAGAAAGTTGCTTCCAGTGGGGAATGGACTATAGTTTGGTGCAAAAGTCTGCTAAGGGTTTTTTTTTGGGTGCTGGAGAGCGGAATGGTATGTCCTCACCCTCGGAGCTCTGGCATTTTAATGAGGTGTTATGTGTTAAGGAAGGCCTGTATGTAGGTATTGTGAAATAATAATATTTAATAGTATTGAGGAGTTCCTTCCTGTTTACAACCTGGCAGGTGACTGAGGTAATGGTGGAGTTTGTAAAGGCATATTTAATGAAATTATTAGGAAATACATAGTGAAAGACTATATATTTTAGAGAAAAATAAATTAAATTAAAATACACCTGAATACGATTTACGTTCACAACATGATTTGACTAATTTGTCCTGTTGTTAGAAATATAATTTATGGCAAACAGAAGATATTAAGTGCCGGAAATGAAAATAACGAAAATGATTGATGCCCAAATACACGAGAGTTAAAAAAATCTAATTAAAATGAATGCAACTATGTGACTATCACAAATTGATAAAAGTAATATTCACGATGCATGTACTAGATGAAACAACGAACTTTAAAAAAATATGAACAACTATTTCCCTACAAATAAATTAAATGAATCAATAACTAAGGAATTGCAAATAGAAATTACAAACGAATTACAAGGCCAAGCTATCCTGGTGTTATAAAGAATGCAACTAGTTAATCAAAATTCTGTACCAATATACAATTACACAACTTGAATTAAACAGCACTAGTCCTAAAACACATAACAACGAATTTAAAACACAACTGTTAAACACATACTTTTCAACTTTAAATGTTTTAATACATGTCTGTTCCCTTGAGAGATTGCTGTAGGAATGAGTCCAGTGTAGCACTTGAGGTGAATTTCTGAAGCTGAGCAAGTTTTTGGGAGCTAGCGTCTGCTTCGGCTGATGTTTGGTTATAGAGTGATGTTATGGCGGAGACTCCTCGACATTAAAATAACTAAATGTTACATCACAAATCAATAAAAATTATTTACTCCTATTAAAAAAATTCACTGCTTTATATTTCCACTGGAAGCTAATCAAAATACTAGATACATATCGCTTATAATTTAATACAGGGCAATTTAGCACTCAAACACTTCCAGTTAATGCAGACAAATAAATTAAATAAATACTTCCAAACTGAAGAGAAACTCGCAAATCACACTATTCATACACATCCTGAATAATACCTACAACAAAGTCAAAAACATATCCTATTTCCCAACGAAACTAGATGTTAGAAATTAATGAGTTATGAAAAGCACAAACGTTCAAAATACACAAACTTACTAATGAAGTGCTATAAAATAATTAAATTTTAACCAAATACAATAGCACCTACATGCACCTCTTCCTCATCGGCTCTCAGATCTACAGTGGAATGTTTGAAACAAAATTTAAACAATGCAAAAAATCAATGGATCGTGCAGAAAAATGTACCCTAATGCCATGTTTTAAATTATAAATACACAAATTCACTTTCTTGGAAAAATATTTTTTATGAAATAAAGAACTCAATTGCATTATTTAACGGCGTATCTACAAAACTAGTTTACTGCTGAATATAAATTTCCCTATCAATAGAAGGTATATTAAAAATTATTCATTTTTAATAAGCAATAAAACTTCCATTGAAGCTTAGTGAGACTCACATTGCCTGGAAGGCGAAGACATCTCGGAATTATTATGACATATGTTAACTTAAAAATGGAAATCACACATAATTAGTGAGAAAATGACAAAGATAATCAGATCTAACCAAACAACTTGAATGAAAATTCGCATGCAGTTCTTTTAAAAACTATAAAATAATTTAAAATCAATAATAACTTACATTTCAAAAATAATAGACATGGGTAAGCGCAGTTTAACGGTCCGAATAATTTTAACACTAATTCAGTTTATGTCTCATGAGACTAGCTTCGGAAATTCACCCTTCATCTTAACACAATGCAGTTAAGATCCTACAAACTCTTGTAGATCAGCTTCAGAAACGTACTTGACACTCACTTTTACCGAGATGAGACAGTTATTAAAAATGTAATGATTATATTAACATATGTAAATAATATTGCGGTTCCTATTGCATTTAAATTCACGAAGGATAGGAGCGAGGTCTGAACCCCAGCCAGATAGTTTAAGAAAGCATCTAGCGAGCATTTTGGGTAACCACCACAGTTAGGCATACAGTGTGCGCAGGCGGGTCCGAACCCCATTGATCAATGACCTCACACCATGGTGTGGGATGCCGCCGGGTTACCGACCATGAGTGCTGTAGTGCTAGGTCCTAACAGCAGAGACTGGTGATTGTGAAGCAAGGGGGGTTGACGAATAACTAAGATGTCCTCTCTGGGATGCTGACCAGCAGGGACAGTTGGGAGATACCACTATGCACCCCTCCCTCCCCTTATCACCTAAAGCGCATCTTTGTGCACCACGAGCCCTGCCTACCTACCTCCCCTCTGTTCATGAACTTGGACACTAGTAGCGATGGCCACAATTCTTTGTCACATGGCTAAAGACCACCCTGCTAGACTGTCTTCAAGCGGCCAGCCTGTCTCGCTCTGAACCACATCCTACATGTAGAAAGATTGAAGGCTTCACACAAATGAACATCAAATATATTTGCTTTCTGAATAAATACTAAATTAACTTATTTACACATTAAATGCAGATATAGAGTAAATTATATTTCTAGGTGTTTTAAAAATCCTGTGAAAACTGTCTATGTTTGATAATACCCTTTATTTCCTTTTACATATGCCTTTAAAGCCAGTAGAATCAGTAGAATTATTTATTTCCCCTTGTTTTCTGTTAAGGCACAAAATCGTTTGCTCTTTTGCGATTCTCAAAAGTCTTTACTGCATTAAATATTTACGATTTTGCTGTTATAGGCAATTTCAAGAAAACAGATTTCACAGCGAAACAGTGTTGCTTGCTGATATGGATTGCAGTCAGACAAAATTATCGTTAGTTGTTGGGAACACACTCGTTAAACCGAGTGAAAGAAAAATTATGTTTTGTGTTCACACCCAAATATTTCTGCTCACTGAAAAAGTATCAATTAACCAAGTTTTTTTTGTTATGTTGATATGTGTTTTTCAAGACATATCAGTAATAAGGCTACTCCCATGAATTAATATGTGTTCTTCGCACAAACATTGTGTAAAGTTACGACCCTTGCTGTATAAAGTAATACATTATATTTTATATTTTGTGAAAGCATTGACGCACTCATTTCTTTAAGAAATAAGTTTTTATAAAATTCCAGATCTACAAACTATTTGGAGGTAAATAACAATAAATAAGATGCAATCAATCAGTTTGAAATACATTTTTAATACGTCCCATTTTTAATATATCCCATTTTACAGCAACCACAAAAGTTCTTCATTCATTAAATAGACATTTGTCAGATGGTTGGTTCACTCATGATGTGGCTGGAGGTATAATTGACTCGTATATGGTATTGTGCTATTTAACTAGCTCATTGGATGTTATTACAGATGGCAGGTATTGCATGGTATTCAGTGTAGTGTTGCAGAAAAAAATTTAGACCAGGAGTCTATAACGCCCCACAGGATAAAGTTGATATGCCATCTGACTGAATGAAGTGCTGCAATACAAGGGGTGCAAAGCTGGCGGAGGAAATTTAGCACACATACTGTCCTGGCATGAGTGCAGACAAATGGGTGCCATATGAAATAAAATAGAAATGAGATTAGAACAGACAACACATAAGAACACCTGCGATATATTTATAAGTACATAAGTAACACACTCACTAACAAGATAACTTCAAATGCACACTGTGGTTGTTAGGTTATGTTGGGCACTTACATTAGAATACATCAAGAAACTGATGCATTTACATTAACAATATATCAGCATCAGAAACAGATCACGAATCACAACCACTGCTATTGTTATCATCATCAACCTCAAAATCACTGCCTGTGTTGCTGCTGCTGCTGTTTACTGGTCCTCCACAAATAACATCTTCATGGAACACTCAGTTGGTGGAACATTCCAAATAGGCCATTAATTTGGCGAGATCATTAGCTTTAGCAGGCTTAATCCCTGGGGTGCATTGGTACTATGCAAGAATATACAAATAAGGTAAGACTGATTGCCAGGAACGCACAATGTGAGTTGCCCATGGCCCGCTATATGTATTTTTGATTCTAAGTGTGCTCTCTCCCTTTACCACATGTACCACTCATGCCTCCTTGAGCTGTAATGGAGGTTTAGGTGTTTTCAGGAAAAATGGATAAGTTGCTGCTTTCATGTCGTGTTGTATCCCATCATATCCCATTATACAGAGAAAGAATGGAGTTGGATATTTCCTCGCACTACAAATGACACCATCCCAATCCACTGGCAATTCTGCAGAAGTCGTGATTTTTTTCTTATGACCAATTAAAGAAAAATCTTTATCATTTGGCCTATATGTGTGACCTCTTACTGGGAAAATGTAAGTTACCTTGTCATATAGTTTCAATACATGGACTAGGCAGTATATAAAGTGCATCATTGTCCTATTCTTGTTCTGACCGGGTACCATCATCACCAAGGTTGTGTACTCAAAAGGTGTTGTACCACAGTTGACGACTATAAAATACAACATTACTTGTTATGTGAGGAAGGTCTAAGTTCTGCATGTAATCGAATGACAAGAAATGTATGCTTCCTTGTTTTGCTGTTGAAATGTATTTCTTTTTTGCAGTTAGGTATGCATCAGCTCTCTTTAGATGTAAAGTTTTCACTATTTCTAGTATATGACTTTCTTCCTGTGTGTCTGCTGCTTTCATTTTTTGTTCCATGGAATCACAAAGATTACATGTATAAGACCTAGGGAAACCAAAATGGATACTAAAGGTCTTAAAAACTAACCATTAGGCTTTATAAGGAACATTGATGTGATATTCTTGAACAAACAGTTCATGCATCTTGGCAACAGTCAAATGTTCAGGGATATATCTCCGATGTGGGTTATTGTGTAATTAATAATGTGATTTCCTAGCCTGAAATGAGTTTATGACATCCATTGAGGTGCATCATAGCATTTGGTATCTTGGTTGGCCTGTTGTCATGACGTCCACATTGCTCTTTTAGAGATTGGCAAGTCGTGATAAGGCTCTGCTGCAGTATATTTATGTTTGCTAACACCATGGATACTTATGAAAGCCTTGTGGCAAACAGGAACATCCTTACCGTCAAGACAAACCTTGTATGTATAAGATGCTAAATGATCTTTACTGTTTTCATGATTTGAAACCCATGTATGACTCCGAACAATCATGTGGAGAGAAATCAAACCACTGAGATGTGAATCTTGTTCATTCTTGCTTGCCATATCATTGAAGTTCTCCATTATTTGTCTCCTCTTAACCTCAGGTATTTTTTCGAAGAAATAAAATCTTGAACACCTGTAACATTACCATGTAAACAGGACTATTATATTATATAATTGCATGTTTTCATTAAAACTTTGATAAGTAGGTAAATACAATATTGCAAACATTTCAGAAAGAGGTTAGGTTATGTTAATGATAAAATCATTTTCAAGTTGTATAACTGTGTAAGTTATATATTTGACAAAATATTTTATAAAGCATACTTACAAACTCATGAGCATCTTATGAAAAACAGCCTTACTTGCAGTCATCCTCTATTCCCTTAACTTTTGCATTTCGAATTATGTCCTCTTTCTCTTCTGTTGCCTTTCTTTTTTGTGGCCACTGAGACTGTGAATCATTTGGACATGAGATTTCATAATCCACATTTTGCAGAAGTCCCATATTTTGAAACTTATTTTAGTCTGTTTTTTGTAGACACTAACTCAACCATCTGATACACATTTCAATGCAACACACATCACAATAAAAATATAAAACATGGGATTTGTGGACTAATACGGTTTTTGCTATCAACCCCTGAATTGTATTAAAACCATGCACCAAAAAAAATTATCTATGTATTGAAGCAATTGAAGATATTTCAGCAGCTCTTGTAACCCAGTTCTTGAGAGCCTATGAGGATGAAGCGAGGGGAGTAATGGAGCAGCCCTAGAATGCAAGCCTTCTTATCACCAGTAAACTTGAATTACTTAGTGTACTTGTCACCAGCGATGAATGCCCTGTATTGTGAGACATGGGCATAAATGTACACTATCAGTCGCAAACTTCAGCCTGAACCACACACACACAAAATTCTTGAAGCCTGTTAGTAAAGTAAGGCTTAATTGTCTCTTCATAAATTACGACATTGGACGAATGCAGGACAGATAGGGATTTTCTCTGAAAATAAAACCCTCTTGGTAGCATCTTCCACCAACACAGCAGCTTTCAAGTACTTGCATGCTATGGTTATGCTAATTATGATAGGCTGGGGTGATGCTATAGTTAAATTTATCACAGGGGTTTTACACCACAAGAAAAATCTTTCAAAGTCTGTGTCTGTATTAACCCTGTTATTAACTATCTGCACATCAGTTTGCCTGCCGGCGTACACCGTGGTCAATATATCATAGCTGAGGTTGGATGATTAACTCTTCACTGACAAAATTGATTTGGAATTCAAATTACTTTCCAACCTGAATAAACATATCGATGTTTTGGAGGATATGCAGTAGGTGGAATAGGAAATGCTAACTCCAGAACTGAATACAGATCTAACTGTGGTACTGTTTGTGGTATTGCCTTATGATGTAGAGCATGTGGAGCCTGTGGAGCAGATTGTGGAGCATGGGTAGCAACTGAGCATGTGGAGCAGATTGTGTAGCCTGTGGAGCATGTAGAGTAGATTGTGGATCAAGTGGATATTGAGGTGAAGAACCAGTGTTGCAAGTTTTACAATGTCTCCTTAAAGCATCACTACAAGAAAACTACTTTTGGCAGAAATCACTCTGAAACTGCTTTCATGGATTTTTCATTTCAGATGGTCGTTCTTTAATGTCATATGTTCCACAGAACTGTAAATTCTTTACTGCAGAAGTGACAACAAAGACATCATTGTTTCTGTACTATTCCAAATCAACAATGAAACTGCAAGGTGCACACCTTTTATAGGTAGTTAAAGGTAATTATGGAAGTTTAAAATGAGTGCAATAGGTTAATTGTGGAAATTGTGAATTTGATTAGATTATTCTTTTTTTAATCACAGTACACCTGAATCATATTACATACATTTACAGAGTTTTATGTATTAAATCACTTTCAAATTACTAATGTTTTATTTAATCATTATCCTGCACACAGACCTTTACTAACAAACACATTTTGTTTTGATTGTTAAATGCATGTAAACATAGTTTATGTAACATAAGGTTTTTGGAATAAATTATACGTGAATATTACAATTCATGAATTTGTTAAGACAGTAAAACACAAAATTATTTTCAAACCATTAATTTTGTTACTTTTGCTTACAGAATACATTTTATCATTTGGTGTTTACAAAAACACTTTATATGTAACTTATTTTCCATTCTCTCCTTGACAACACAAATATTTTAGTAATTTTATCTATTTGATTGTTAACATTTTCCGTGTATTTAGGTGCATATAAAATGAAACATTCTGGTAAATCAGGGAAAGTTTCATAAAAGTGTGAATACACTTCTTCGATGTTCGCTGGTAGACTTGTATTCGAACACATATGGTATACAAGACATTTTTTCAGATCTGGACAAGATATTAATTCATTTCATTTTTCACTCTCTAAGGGACATTGGATATCTTTGAAATGAAACAATCCATTGCAAATCTCTCCAAAGTGACACATTATTCCTTTAGACAAACAAGAGTAATTCACTTTTGAGATTACACAGGTGACAGTTATGTAAATAACAGTTTGGTGGAAGAGAGTCATGTTTACACTAGGAATGTCACAAAGATACTAAAAATATTTATTTCTTAACAACTTCTAAAAGGTTCACTCCAACGTGCAAATAGCTTGCTGATGCACAATTTACATTTTGATTTCTGTGTGAACAAGAATGTGATTTCATTGTCATCTTGATTCATCTTTACAAAATATGGGTTTACATAAAACCAAATACTTTTATATACTAAATTGTATTCGATAGTTCATAACCTTGAAACAGGTCCTGCTTATGTTATGATTCCAGCCTTAACACATAGAGAGAGACATATCCCTCTTCAATATTCAAGTTTCCTTCCAATGATTAGTGTTTACATTTTGAGGCCTTGTAATCTGATAGGCGATTAGTATATTGTAAGTTAACTCTTCTTGTGAAACACCTACTTTATTTATACTTTCTATCATCCCAGGTAGTGACAACTCTAGTCTGACATGTATATTATTAATCGGGGCTCCTCTTCCTCCTTCTTGCCCCAGTCAGTCATCAATTACCAAGTTTCCATTAATTTAGTGTTTTCCTCTGCAGAGAAGAATGAAGATTTATATACATATGCTTTACTTTGTTGTTTGAACAATGGTCAATTATATTCTTTTTGAATGTATGTTACTTTCCCACTCTACGCACTTTTTAAAGTGCATTTTTGCTCGACTCTACCTACATATTTTTCACAATTATTTAATTATTGTTTGCAAATATCTTCGACATTCTCATACTCCATACATCCACTTTGCCAAGTTAAAACATGGTAGTGTTTGGTAACCCATCTAATAGTTTTCTTGTATTTGGGAGTTACATATTTTCAGCCGAGCAACGATTTGATGCTGAATACAGATGGATATTCTTCTATATCAATAAAAGCTAATTCTTTAATGGTTAATTTATCTGAAGATTGAAATCCCTGCACATTGCAAAACATCTCATCGCAATTGTGGTTTGTTGTCTACTGACTCAAGTCATTATGTTGACCAGCTTATCGCTTATATTATAACTTGCTAATCTATAACGAATTATTAAAGTGAAAGCTTGTGTATTTTCTGGAATGGGTGGATTTGGAATTATTTCAATTTCTGAGAATCAGTTACATTGTTTCTAATTGTGTTGTGTTGTTTGCTTACATCAAATACAAGTAATGTTCCTCTAGTTTTAAATGTTTTGGGTTCTAGTATAGATGAACTGATTTTGTTATAATGTTTCCTGAATCTTTGAGGGCATATTGTAGCAAATAAGGTATTGCTCATTACTAAAGTTTATATTTAAATCTGAATGCACATAGGCTTGACTGTTTAGATACAGTTTAATCATTGTCATATCACAATTATCGAATAGTGATCTGTCTGATTTTAAATTTTTTTGATGGTTTGTTTGAAAACAAATGACAACATATCTCAGAAAAACTTTAATTCACAATCCACACTATTTTTTGTGTTGTTGGTAGTGTTGGAAAGGTCTCCAGACCCCACTATCTGAAAGCAATGTCTAAATTATTCCCATTTTCGATAAATTGTAAAACATTCACAAGTGTTAATTTTTAATATGTGGCAACAACCATTCGACACTGTTTAATTCAAATATTACATGTTATTTGTTAATAGATGTATCGTATATGGCTTTCAAATGTGTATTGCCAAATAGAATAACTAATTACTCTATAGCTTTTATTGTGACATGTTTATAGTCTTCAGCAATGCCAAGTACCATACTTAATTGTATAACAACTTAATATTTTCTGCATGAATTTATTTGCAATGTATAACCACTAGCATTGCTCCACCCAGCCATCAGCCCTGTTTAAAGATGTTTACAGTTTACAAATATATTTCTTAATCGTGGAAATAAATCCAAAATCTCATGCTTGATCGATTTCAACACCACTGAGCAAATATACAATCCTGTCGATTAAAAGAAGTATTCCATTTCTTTCTATTTTTGTAGTTACTGGATTCCTTGCATCAGTTGTCTTTGTAATTGTTCCTCTAAACTTTAAACTGTATCTCGATGGTAACATGCAAATATGATTTTTTTATAAAAATCCTTATTTCTGTTGGAAACATGTGCAGAACTGTTTGGAACAGTTCATACACATGTATTTCCATATTGGTGATTGCATCTTCATAACTGATTAGTTCTTCAACATTAAGTATGTCTTCTATTTCTATTAACTGTATATACTAATTCCTCTAAAACAATTCATTGCCGCATGTTAACTTCAGGGTTAACTTATTTGAAGTGAGTGTTTTATGCCTGCATTTGCATCTTTTTATAATAACATTCTTCGAAATATGTTCCTTAGTGACAACGAATGGTGATTTCTTCATTTCCAAAATTAATGAGTTAAATGTCTTGATTGACAATTGTAACAACTATTTCATCAACACAATTCTCTATTACTGGAAGATATATCAAAGTTTTTGGTTTTTCAATTATCTTTATCCTGGAGCCACTGTAAACATGAATTCATGTAATGTATTTGTCAGTTTTCCATTCAAATATGAATCACTAACAATATTATCATTTATATAGCATACATTTTCTAATAATATTGTAACCTGTTTTGATGATTCATGCAATTTATTAGCAGGATACACTCTCCATTCGTAACCTAACATATTTGCAATTGAATTGTCTTCCATGAAATCGATATTGAAGTTACTGTACATTGCATTTGTTTACAGTTTTGGACTATCACATAAGTGAAAATGTACATCTTTAGGTAATGCTACTTTAACAAACATTTCTAAATCATCCAACTCATAAGATCATACTGGTATCACATTCATGTAGGTTCTTTCACCAATGTTAATTGTAAATAATTGGTTGTGCATATCAATGTTTGGTACGCTGTTGTAAGTAATTAATTCGATTCGACTTATTTACCATTCCCCATCTTACTCCAAAGCTATAAAAAATACAATTTGTGACATATTTCTACATAATATCAGTGTAAATAACATATTACTAATGTGTTTATAATTTTATTTACTTATGTATCCTATTTATAGTCAAAAATATAGACATAAATGACCACAATTAATTGTATTTGGTATTTGTTCAGTTTTGTAATCGTACCTAAATTGCATGTTTTTAAAATAATTACGTATATCAATTGGAGGATGTAAATCACCAAAACTGTCATAATACAATAATTGATTTACATTTTTAATTAATGCAACCCAATGTGTTCCTTCATTTTGTTTCGAATGTATATTAACTATTATATATTCACAAAGGTTTGGTTTTTTGGAAAATCATGTCTCATATACACCTCGGAAATAAGGAAAAGTTTCCTTACAAATACAAGAATGTCTTTGTTTGTAAGTGCATGTTTTGGAAGACTATTTAGGACTTTCTGCATTTTTTTCTACATTTGGAGTTTTTTTCTTGCCCAACCTTATATGGTTTCGAATACATTCCTTTACCATTTGATTTAACTGCTATACTGATTGCCGAAACTCCTCCAAGGAGCGATCCAAGAGCATTTAATGCTGGAAAAAGGAAAGGAACTATCCCTCCTTTCTTGTTTTGCGTTTGATGCCCATGCTTGTTTTCACTTTTGCTCGCATCACTTTTCCACAACCCAAGCACTGATGTGGATGGATTCGTCATTATATTTTCTGCTTCATCGCCTAGAATTGTATATGCTATATAGCTTTGTTTCATACTATTTGTTCGATAGTAAATTATGTTGTGTTTATTACAAGCATTATCCAAAGAAGGTATTCCGGATTGTCCCATGCCAGATGTTTTACAAGCTTAGTTCCGGGTCCTCAATAATCATATTTTGGTAAATGAAAATAAAATGGTAATTTATTAATCAATGCATTTAATACACAACTTCCTTTTTTTATGCATTTAGTATGAGCCATTATTTTCAACTGAAAGTGAACCTATATATAGAACCTCATTTACAGTTTTATGTTAGTATATTATATTACATAATACTATATAAATGAAGGTTATAAAACAAACAGAATCATTGAATTCCTCTACCTCCAAATATACAGTGTATAATAAATAGTCCTTCACTTGTAAAATACGTGTTATTATGGTGCTGATGGAACATCCAAATGAACTAAGTTTGAAAACATAAATGTGTTTTCTAAAACAATACAACAAGAGACATATCAATGATTAGGGACCATTTTATTCTTAATTGAAAGAATGTGATATCTCCCTTTTACTAGTAAAAAATACATTTTGCCTCCGAATGAAGCATTACCCAATTCCACATTTATATTTGATGACATTTGGTGCGAACCACAGGTTGAATACAACAATATTTTAGTTTTGGTAGACATCCAAATGTTGATTGTTTTTAGATATCGAAATGTTACGCATGTATTCCAAAACATAATTTGTGCAATAATGCATATATGATAACTGTGTTTCAAATGGACAATATGAATATACAAAATAAATGATCATATTTTAGGTGATATTACATTTGCAAAGTTTAAAGATATTTGTTTTGACTGTTAAAAAAAGAAATATGTTGTTCTGGAGCTTACACCAATGCTTCCCCTTTATAAAGGGAGATATAGGTCTTGATTTGACAGTTTTTACTTCCCAAGCAAGAATAACGAGTATTTCAAAGTTTGGACATAGCGGTATAAAATGTAATCATCACAATAGTTGTTTAACAAATAATCGCAATGAGAATTGTGATGTGAATGCACATGGATGTGAAAGATACTGATGTGGTTAATAAACAATATGTGGTAGACTTAGATTCCATTTCACTAAGCATATTTAAATCACAACTGACCAATATGCAGGATAAGTTAATAAAGTTAGTTGATGGTAATGATAATGTCAATAAAAACATGAGTATAATTGTAAGCATTTTAACTAACATTCTGAATGAGTTGCAGACTAATGAACTGATAATAGAAGAACATTTCATTGGATTACCTATAGACTTCAATGGTGTTTTAAACACACTTTTTACAACATAAATGACAGAAATTCAAAATAATCTGAGGATTGTAATTAATAAATTGCTGAAATATATTAGAAAGCATTAGATATAGTTATTGGTAAAATCCATAAGATTGAAAAGTGCAACGTATTCGATCTAGTCAACCTACCGCATCAGTTATAAAACTATTTACTTAATTTATGTGTAAATATTTAGAAGTTAACATAACATAATTAAAACATGCCGGACTCTGTTTCAGAATTACATAACGTAACATCTGCTGCAAAAGAGAAATATTTACAAGTCAAACGAGCCTGTATAGAACAGGATATTTTAAACGAACAAATATTTAAACCTGTTATGAGTAGAATCGATACATTACATTCTGTGTTGAATACGCCTAATGAAACACTGTTGGAAATTAAATTGAAAGAATCTCTAAAGAAGAAAAAGCAAAACATCTTCCATTTAACATGATGTTATATAGCTTTATATCATTCTTCACCTATTTGTGATACGACATTTGGTGTATATCGACATTGAACATATGGTTCCTGGGAGATTCAGTAATTATGTTTTGGCTGAGAATATAGGTAAAATAGGTTATTATGTAACTGATGTGAATAAAGGATTATTTGAATTATTATTTCAAAACTTTCCAAATGGATATTCCAACACTGATTTCGAGAAATATAAAGAACTTGTTCTTCGCACGAATGCAAATAATCAATTAGGAGATGAATGTCATCCGAAAATACATTTATTTAGTAATCTTGCCAGAAAAGAAATATATAAAAATGAAATTAGCGATCGAAATTCTCTTGTATATTGAAACAATCCTAATTAATTGGTCGACATATTAAAACTTCTGATTACTTCGAGAGAGCCTGGGAATAATTCACATATGAACGAAATTGTTTGTATTATTGAAGAGCTGATGGAAGACAATTATATTACTAATGAAGTTCAGTAAGATTGCTAAAGAACTTCACACCCCTCCAAGGATAAGGTTTCCAGAAGAAGAGTTATAACTCATGGTTCTAATGATCTTTTCTAAGCAGATTTTTGTGAAAGATATTGCTTTCGAAATACAATAATGGATAGAAATATATTTTAACGATAATAGACCTGTATTCAAAATATGTTGAGTTATACCTGTCAAGAACAAGACTGGGAAACAGGTCAGTAATGCAATAAAGATCATTTTGCAAAAATAAATACCAAATTTGCTCCAAATTATAAAGGAATAAAGTTTTTTTCTGGACCATTCCAGAAACTAATGGGTTGTTATGGCATCAATCATTACATAATTTATTCTGACCTTAAAGCCAGTGTTGCATAATAATTCAACAACTCGATCAAACAGCTATTATACAAGCATTTCCTATCGAAAGGGACTTACAATTGGGGGGATGTTTTGCCTGAAATACTTAAATTTTATAATTCGAGATATCGAACTATCAAGATGGTGCCCGAAAAGATTACGGGCAATAGATTGATGAAAGGCATATATAATAATGTACAAGTATTCGATTAGAGAAAACAAAAATTCAAAGTTGGCCAGTATATTGGGATCTATGTAGAAAGGGGTCTTTGACACAAAATATATGGTGAATTGGTCTTACAATGTATTTCAAACTATTTCAGTTAGACATTTGTTTCCCAGAGTTTATTACCTTAAAACCTATGGTGGAGTACCTATAAAAGGTGGATTTTACAAACACGGAATGTAAAAAGTTAGTTCTCCAAATGAATATTTAGTTGATAAATCATTAAAAGGAAAAATAACTCCTTGGTTAGATGAAGAAGTTTCTCAAAAGCACACGATTCTTGGGGGAAGAGTAAAGATCTTAAAAGGTTGTAATACAATGTTTGTAAAATTGTGATACTATATTAAAAAAATTTAAAGATATTTGATGTGTTATTTAATTTAACGAACCTACCAATATCAATTAGGGTTTGGATGTGCAATTTTTTGTGCAGTGAATCGGCTTGTTGATTGGATTACTGTTTTATTGGATTGGTGTTAGAGCGGTAATACCTTTTTATTTGTTACATTATTTTCTTTTATTTGTGACATAATTCACATTTAGGTGGCAATCCACTACCTTTGATAAGTAATTTAATTTGTGTTTCGTGGTTTTTAATTGTGATGTAATTTGTTGTGTTGGATTCCTTTCAATTGTGATGTAATTCAATTAGTAAATGTCATAGATTCGTTTTTGGGTATTAAATAGTTGGATTGATTTGTTATTCAAATTGGTATTTGTATTTTGTGTTCTTCGAATTGCTTGTAATGTTACTTTTTTTTTTAATTTGAGCCTTAATTCCTTTTTAATGCTATTTAAAATGTATTTGAAATGTGATAATTTACATTTCTTGGAAATTGGATATTATTTCCTGGAATTTGTTTCTCGGTAGGAAGTTTATTTTTACAGATCTTGATATGACAATTCAAATTTTCCATTCGTGCGAACTTTTGAAATAGTTTTTGCTGTTAAGAATGTCCAGAGATGCGTTCTTAAAACATTCACTCTTCTCATGCCTATAAGTGTTGTAGGCTAAGGCTAGTCTGTTGAGGAATCCTTTTGGAACTGGGGTTGTCTTAATGATGTTTGAAATATGTTCTGGTTTAAACGTATGCATGTAATACTAATTTCGTTCATCCCAGTAAATTTTTGTTTGATAATTTATGTCGATTGCATACATTATATGAAATAATGTCATTTGTTTCTGGTGTCTCTTTATGATGTAAATTATTTATTGGTAGTTGCAAATTATTATCCTAAAAGATGGGATATACAATTCTAAAATGATCACCATTTTCCTTTAAATTTGCTTGAAATAGGGTATTTTCCCAAATATCGTTAAAATTTGCATATTCCAGCTCCAATAGAATACATTTGAGCCTAGATTCGTGGTATTTCATTAATATCATGTCGAAACCAAATATTTATAATTAAAATAAATTTATATTTCTTCAAGTATACACATTTCTGGTGGATGGTATAAACGACAATCTCGCATGGAAGCTTTATTTTCACATATATGAAACTTAAATTTGAGATAATTCTACATGCAAAATACATATTTTCTCTGTTATGCACAAATATGTAAAAGTTTGAATATGTACACATGTTTCTTCCATTGTATTAGAGTTGTTTGATAAATATACATCTTTAAGGTGTTATCTGTATGATAACAGTATGCAAAGCTGCACGCTCTAATGGTTGGACGACAGTTTTTGAATATTACTTAAAAAAAAAAATTAAGCATTTCAAATAGCTGACATATACTTGAAACATCATGTGCATGTCTAGGCAATAGGGTCTTGGGAGCCGATTAGTGTGAACAGCGGGTCTCATAATACTATATCAAAAGTATTTGTTAAGTTGGCGAAGTATTCCCCATAAATTTTTTGCAGCTTAGAGCCTTTTGGGATTTATTATATTTCTTTGCTTGTAATGTTAATTTTCCTGGAAAACGGGATATATTTTCGTAAAATTTTATGGATTATAAATATATGGGATGCAATATTCATGATTATGAGATAGTTTTCCAGCAGGACTTGTTCAATTTTATTCACTGCCAGCAAACATTTAGACACTTGAGATGCGAGATTGCGACAATTTTTCAAACATCCCTGAGCCCCCAAGTGTGGAGCAGGTCATCACCCTCCAAGCTTGGTGGCTCTGTGGGAAGAGGCGGGCAGGGGGGATACCTGTTCATTTCATGCACACATACAGTCAGACAGGCTAGCACATTTCTTCTCGACCAGTGTCATATTTAGTTTCTCGACAACCCTTGACTTGAACATAGGGCAGAGCTCTGGAGACTGAACATATTTGTACTTTCATGTCCTATCCTTCATAACTTCAAATGAGATAGGAACCACAATATTATTTACATGTGTTAATATAATAATTACGTTTTAATAACCGTCTTATCTCGGAAAGACTGAGTGTCAAGTACGTTTCTGAAGCTTATATACGAGAGTCCGTAGGATTTCAACTGCATTGCGGTAAGAACTGCCATGAATTTCAGAAGCTAGTCTCGTGAGATTTAAATGGAATTTGTGTTAAAATTATTCGGACCAATAAACTGTGTTTACCTGCTTCTATTATTTTATAAACATAAATTATTAGTGATTATCTTTTCATTTTCTCACTAATTGTGTCAGATTTCCATTTTTAAGTTAACCTACGTCATAATTATACTGAGATATCTTTGTCTTCCACGTGAAGTGAGTCTCGCTAAGCTTCATTGGAAGTTTTATTGCATGCTAAAAGTGAATTGTTTTTAATATGTATTATCATGATAGGGAAATTAATTCTCAGTGGTAAACTAATGTTGTGGATACATAATTAAATAATGCAAGTAAGTTATTTATTTTCAAAAATTCGACCCAGTTCTGGCAGTCAGAGAACTAGAAACACTGTGCTCAAAGGCGTGCTTTCCCGTGCAAGATTGGCGTATGTGAGCCATCTCGGAGCCGGGAACAATAATTGAAAATTCGCGATGCAATTTATCTATGTATGTAGTAAAGTTATAACTATGACACCACAGACGTTTTGAAAAGTCATTAATTAATGTAAAACACAGCATGCCCAACTTTTGTTTGTCATATAACCTGTACTACATTCGAGTTTTTAAATTTTATTTAATTTAAAAATAATCAAAAAAGTATGTTGCGTAAAATAAAGGCATTTTGCCCATGTACAAATATTTCCGTTGTAAAACTGAAGCGAATGTGTCCTTTACGAACATTGCACGTAGAAAACTGTGGGAGTTGCATGGAGTGAATTTCAACCTTTGATTCTATATCTCAGTCGCATGGCCGGGGACGGCCTTAACAGACAGCTCTTGTGTTATAGATGGTAGTGCGTAAGGTTGTGGTACAGAACCCTGTGGATCATGTCCCGGGTATATACGGGTTTACAATCGAATAGTTATGATTTTAATTAATAATCATTACTTATTAAGAAGAACGAAGTGTTTCTCGATGTGCTATTTCACAATATACTTTAATTGGCCGTAAGCATGGAAGGGGCTGGGAGTAACTACAGGCTGGCTGGACTGGCAAATGTCCAGGAGCCCACAACATGAAGCCACCAAGACCCAGTACCTTTTTCTTCAAGGAAACAGCGTTATTTATATCAAAGAGACCAGACCTCTGGGTATACATTTCTACGATAAATATATTATACTGTCCAATTTTTTGGATTATTTTTATATTTATATATGGCAATAATAAAATAATAGGTCTACGATATTTGTATTGCACAGTTACTGGAGAGAAATCTGTTAAAGAATCGTGATGCAATGCCACGATGTCACTGCTTATGCAGCATAATGTGAATGTTGTCAGGGTCAATGATCAGTTATTAATTCATGCTTGCAAATTACAAACATAATATAAAATATCTGGTCAATTCAGCTTTAATATTTACTACTCATCATAGAAAAAGTGGCCGCACTCTGACGAACTCTCTCAAGACGAATGATTAAGCAACTTCAAAAGTTTCTTTGTGATTTTTTTTTTCGCATGCTGGATGTTATAAAAGGTAAATATAATTTCGTTTCAATGAATTCAGTGAAGTTATATCAGACTCTAGTGTGCCAAAATATATGCATGCAAAATTAGAAAGCTAGTGTAGAACACCCACCTTCCAAACTCAAAATAATAAATATCTGAAACGCACCATGGGTAAAAAAAAAAAAACGACAGGATAAAAGCTTACTTCTATTGTTCTATTGAGCTGTACGTGGCTAGGAAGCTGAAATTCAGAGGAGTGACAGAAACTCTTCTTAAGTCCAAGTTGGAGGGAATTTTAAGATAAACATGTTCACATCTATAAAAAAAACTTAGAAATAAATGATAAATATCTGCAATTCAATTATATCTAGGTTTATGTATTTATAATTTGTAGAGTATTAAGCTAATAAATCGAATATAAGTTATATATCAGTTAAGTTAATCTAAATATGAGGGAAAGGGCCTCTTAATAAAGATTGTTGCGGTCCGGAAAGTTTATACTTGTTAAGGCACTGTGAGCGTTGTTTGGTTTCCTTCAATCGTTAAAAGGAACAGCTTTATTTTAAATAGGAAGTAAATGCATATTTTGTGGAAGTGACCATTTCGAGCATTGCAGTATGTGTTGTTGGTAGAAAGTGGTATTTATTTTTAAAAGCACACATTAAAATATGAAAGGGCAAATTTATGATAGCTACCGTTTGTGATTATATTTGCACTGTGTGTGACAAACAAGATAATACACTATAACAAACAATACAAAATTCAAGTTCAGTAATCTTTTATTACCAACTGTCCATAAAATGTTCAAATACGTGACAAAATGTAGCTGATGAAAACACTCGTTCTAAAACTGTATGTGACAAGTACTGAAACGAGTAAAAATACTAACAAAGCCTCTCAAAATGACTAGATTGATTATAAAACCACTCAAAAAGTTTTGAATATTACAAGAATTCTCAGAAATTCATAACTCATGCAAAATTCCAATAATACTCCGTGAAATACAACACTGATTAAAAAATTAGTGACATCCGTGACGTAAAAAATAACATTTAACTTGACACAAGTTAAAGCTTGACCCTTTGACTCCTTCAAGTACACGGTAACAGCCGTCAATTAAAACCACATCCAAGTAGTGCTAAACAAAACTGACAAAATTAAAACATGTTTGCTATCATAGAGTGTTCAGGCCATTTTAACGAGCCAGAAAAATGTCACGTCGGTTGGACAGTATCAAATACATTAACTCCAGTTACGGAACACATATCTGTATTACCATACTGTGTCAATAAGAAAGGTTATTCACATTTACTGGAACTCTCAATAAGTATTTACGTCTACCGAAATAGTGACACCTGAAGTTCCAACGCCGATTAAAAAATATTTTGTGCCTTAAAAATTACAATAAATATTCATACAAACCATATATTATATGCGCCTAAGCAAAACAATAAAGTTAAAAAACTGTTAGCAAGTCTGCGACCTGTTTGGTCCATCAAAGGGTGGTGCTTTAAAATACAAGTTAAAAAATTTAATTAAAATAATTATCAAAAGCTTACAAAAAGACCAGGTGGCACCCGAAGTACTATGCTGGCTATTCACAGCACCTGATTGTAAAAACTATTAGGACAAGCATAATTTAAAAACATATTCAACCATGAATTACGCGATGAACTGTGTGCAAGCTAATATAAACAAAACACCTCGGCAGGGCGGGACGAATGGGGTGCGATCACACAAGCTAAACTATGCATTGCTGGTATCAGACACGTACGGCAAACAAACAAAATTATAATTAAAATTACGTGTAAAAACTTACGTACCAAATAGCAACGGGTTCTCTACGAGATCGAGCACAAACTACAATTACCCAAAACCTACAGGAAAAACTAGCAAAGTTAAAGTCCAAAATTATTATGCCGTCCACAACTCACCGATTCTTCCCATCTTGACTAACTATGAACTGTTTGATTTAACGAAAAGTTCGTAAGTTTGAAAATTGAAAGAGAAGTCGTGCACCCTGCCGATATTACATTTAGCCAATTAAGTCTAATTCAATGGTGCCAGTCGCTTCTCTAGCAGACCTCGAAGTGTAGCCCTCAGTCGCCGCGGTAGAAGTGCCGGAGGGGTCACAGCTCACACGCCAGCTGACTACTGAACCCTCCACGATTAAAGTGTGACGCACCAGGAGGGGAAGTGGAGTGGGGAAGTGTAAGGAGACGGAAATTTGGAGACTGGGCGGCGAGAAGCGAAAAATTTCATGTGATGCGGGTGGTGAATTGTTACATTAATCGCGACGGTGCAGCAGCACTGTCGCATATTTGTAATTTTAGTTACCAATTAGAAGTACAGCTGCCTGAAAATGTTCTTGAATAAAGATATGGCTGAATCCTGGTTTTATTACGTGATGTCAGATGGTTAGTTGTCAACAAGATGTAGATGACAGGACACACTTATCGCGAGAGTTTGTTGGTTAAAACTCAAAATTATCGTGTGAACTCTGAATCGTAAATACAGATTATGTGGTTCTATGAAACATGTATTTTTATATAAATATATATTTATAAAATTAATCTATCTGCAACTTGTAGTGCTACCACGTTGGGTAAGCCGTGAACTATGTACCACAAAGGAGTAGGCTGCCTCAAAAACCACCACATCATATCTGCATAACATACAAGTAAACAGTGTATGATGCTGGCAATTTTTATGTAAAAATTAGCTAGTGAAACAAAAATATATTCCTACCCCAAGGGACTTGTCTGCTCGGCGGCTCTCAGCTCAAGAACCAGAAGTAGTAGGCGTAGAACACTCACCTTACAGCCCTACACATGTAGCATTTTTGGCCACACAGCTGTACTTAACATAACTAAGCGTATAGCATGACAAATGGTTTATTGTTCTGAATTGAAAAGTATTGAGGAGAGGTGCATGCTTAAAAATGATGTTAGACGTGTCAAATTTCTGCGAGAATTATTTATTGAAAATTATTTAAATGTTCAACTGCAAATATGTCTTATCTGTTTTATGCTGGAACATACTCTAAATAAATAATACTGAATGGCACCAGGCAAGGAAAAGAAAGAGTATTCAAATTATAGCTGCTGTTAGGAAGTGGTCATGTTTAACTGTCATTTTCATACCTTAGTGTGACACGTAGACACAAGTATTAGGGGCGTGATGGTCCTACCCCACTTTTGATTAATCGGTTTATCAAATTGATATCAAATTGATTGATCGGATTAAGGATAAGTCAAATCTTAATCCTGTCAAAAATTTTATCCGACTTTAATCTGATAAAATAATTTTGATTAATTGATCCGATTAATTTAATCGAATGAATTAATCATTTGTTTTAATTTTTGAATTTGTGTTAATTGATAAGTGTATAGTTTGATGTAAGAGTGTGCTTAGGTACTTTATTTTATTTATTTTTTTATTTTTGGACAGCGGCATGGTAAGTTCTCACTCTCGGAGGCCTGGTATTGTACTGAGGTTTGATGTGTTGGGGAAGGGGTATATATGTGCAGAGGGTCTTAATTTTTTGGATAATGGCATGGTACATCCTCACTCTCAGAGGTATGTCGTTGTACTGAGGTGTGGATGTGTTGGGGAAAGGATGTATATATGTAATATGTAGTGTTAATTTTCAATGGTATTGAGTTCCTTCTTGTCTGGCAGGCGACTGAGGGGTACTACAAGTCTGCTTCGGCCATCATCTGGAAGGCGATAGAGGTGATGTGGTATTTAATGAAATTATTAATATATGTGTGATTAATTAAATGAAAAGAGACGTGAATACGATTTTCTGTATGCTAGCAATATAACTTACACAAAGGACTCATCGAATCGAAAATTTCAAACGAATTACAGACCCCAGCTATGTTGGTGTAATGAATAAATCCAGTAACGAGTTATAGCTACAATTTCCCTATCAATATATAATATGAAAACACATACCTTACGATGCTAAATGCTTTAATGAACGTCTGTTCGTTCGGGAGGTTGCTGTAGGAATGACCTCAGTATAGGATTTGTGGCGACTTATAAGCTGTGTGTCGGGAGTAATGTTGATCGTAGGCCATCTGGCAGGCGACTGAGCTATATATACGTGAAAATGGTTAGGAAATAGCAATTTAAAAGAGAGGTGAATACGATTTACGTCCAAATACACACAACTACTTTACTATGACGAATGGATAAAAATTATGTTTATGATGCACGTACTAGATTAAATAAATATTTCCCTATAGTGATGTGAGCCTATTTCCACGTCAAAATGAAAACTCGCTTACCTCCCCCAGAAATCCTGATGTAATATCCTACCTTAATATCCAAGATGGAAGCAAACGATTTGAATTAAAGCACATGTTCAAAATACGCAAACTTACTAACAAAGTGATAAAAAGATATCCTATTTCCCTACCAAGCACCTCATCAGCTCTCAACACCAAAAAGCACAGGCAAGTAGACAGTTACAAATTTACTTATTGAAATACTTTACAAATCAAGTAAAAAATGTTCTGTTTATGAATTCACCTGTTTATATAAAGGCTAACAAAATATTTCACTAGAAATTTTAATCAACATACAAATAAATATTTCCCATGCAAACAGCTCCACTTACCATGAAATGTTTCAAATGAAAAAATTCAACCAAGGACAAAGATTTACCGCATTCCAAGTGTGAAATTATTAACTCATAAACGACGTATCTACAAACACAGTTTATTGGTTCGAATAAACTTAATAAAACTTCCGTCGAAAATCTATCGCAGTACGTAGATGATTAAACTTACTAACAAAGTGATACAAAGTAGTTAAATTTTAACCAAACACAATAGCGTACTCGACATACACGCACATCTCCCTCTCTGTTCTACACCTACCTTCCAACATTAAATGATTTTAAAACACGTTCGTTCTGTCTGGAGGATGTTGTAGGAATGAGTCCAGTATAGCACTTAGGTCGACTTATAAGCTGTGTGTTGGAAACAACCAGAGGCACCGTTTGATTATAGACTATTCTTTTGGGAAACTCCTCGACATTAAAATAACGAAAAATTATGTCACAAATCAATAAAAATGCCCTGTTTATGATTTCACCTGTTTATATTTCCAATAGCATATTAGACACACACACCTCTCCCTCAACGTAAAATGATTTAAATGAAATTTTGAAAATGGAAGCACGTAGTGAATCACAGGGAAAACACTTAACTGTTTTCCAAGAATAAAATAATTTTAATATAACTCTCATCGAAAACTTAACGCAATAAAATTTAGCGAGTTCTGTAGTTAGCACTTGTAGAGGAACTAGCATATTAATCGACGATAATTATAAAAAAAAAAGAAATTATTTTATTAAGAAGCATAAAAATATTTTACTCCTATCATATTTCATGTTATGAAGGATGTGTAAGTACAACTAGATTTCATCTCCAGAATCCTGTCCTCTGCCCGTATAGGACACCCAACACCCTGGGTGGTCAAGAAGAACTGGCTGGAAATACTGTTAGGGAACATGACCTGAGCAGCAAGGCAGTTTTCGTCCTATCTCACTCGTTATCCATCCCCCCTCTCTCTCTCTCTCTCTCTCTCTCTCTCTCTCTCTCTCTCTCTCTCTCTCTCTCTCTCTCTCTCTCTCTCTCTCTCTCTCTAAAAACCTCAAGCCAAAAGCTACCGAATGAGCAATAACCCCTGTCCTAACTTTGCAGCCTCGCTCGCAAAATATTGTTTCTGGCAAAAATATAACTTAAGAAATCAATCACCTTGGAAAAATATGGATGTTCCCCTTAAACAGGAATAATAACATTCTAAATGTTTTTTAACTAAAAGAATTTTCCAAGAATTATAATATCAAAATGAAATAAATGTAATGGATTACTGCTCAAATGCTTATCCAACGAAATGATAATCCAATCAAGTAGTGGATTGATTGCACAGCAAATTGCATATCCAAAACCCATCGATATCGATAGGTTTATCAAATGAAAAACACATCAAATACATTTCAATTAGTTTATTTACCATCATAATGTTACAAACATTGTATTACAATCTTTGAAGATCTTTATTCTTCACCTATGATAACTAATTTTTTGCAATTTGTGCTCGTAAAATCCACCTTTTAGAGCCTGTCCGTAATAGGATTCGAGGTAATACACTCTGGGATATTTATGCCTAACTAAAATATTTTTAAATATTTCATAAAACCAATTAACCATGTATTTTTTTCTCTAAGATGGCTTTCTGCTTTGAGATTTGTATAAATTCGCCAATTTTAAACTTTTTTTTTTCCTCTCTACAAATACTTATACGTTATTGTATACAGTTTTCATCAATGCATTGTCCGTAACTTTTTTGGGCGCCATCTTGATGGTTCAATGATATCTGGAATTATAAAATTTAAGTATTTCAGGCAAAACATCCACCAATTTATAAGTCCCCTTCGACATGAAATGCTTATATATTAGCTGCTTGATCGATTTGTCAAATTGTTCCTCCACACTGGCTTTAAGGGCTGAATACATTGTGTAGTGATTGATACCATAATCAGTCATTAGTTTACCGAATGGTTCAGAAAAAATTTGGATCCTTTATAGGTTTGGAGCGAATTTGGGGGTTCTTTCTTGAAAAACGATCTTCATTGCATCGCTGACCTGTTTCCCCTGGCAGGGGCATGAATTTCTTGAGCGATTTTTCTGAACTTCATTAGTAATGTATCCGTCTTCTGTCAGCTCTTGAATAATATAAACAATTTCGTTTATATATTAATTATTCCCAGACTCTCTCGAAGCGATGAGAAGTTTTAATCTATCGACCAATTATTTAGGATTGTTCCAATGTACAGAATAAACCGACCACCAACTTCATCTTTATATATTCCACTTCCAAAAATATAACATAATAAATGTATTTTCGGGTGGTTTTCATCTCCTGAACGAATATTCGCATTCGTACGACTAACAAGTTCTAAGTATTTCTGCAAATCGGTCTCGAAATATCCAATTGGAAAGTTTTTAAATAATAATTCAAACAATCCTTGACTCACATCAGTTATGTAATCACCTACTTAAATTATATTCTCAGTTAAAAATGCAATTACCAAATCTCCCAGAAACCATGTGTTTCTATTTCTATATGCACCAATGTTGTATCGTGCATATGTGAAGAATGTTTTAAAGTAAAATAACTTCATGTTAAATGGGAAAGGTTTTACTTTTTTTTTTGTTGTTAAATGTTCTTATTCCGATTTAATTTCTGAAGGTGTTTCTTGAGGTGTATTCAACACAGAATGTAATATATATAATATAATATATATATATATATATATATATATATAATATAAATATATAATTATATATTTTCTACTTGTAACAAGTTTTAATATTTCTCTGTTTAAAACATACTGTTCCATATGGGTTCGTTTGGATTGTAAATATTTCTCTTTTACATCAGATGTAAATTTATGTAATTCTGTAGCAGAGTCAGGCATATTTTGATTATATCACATTAACTTTCCACTATTTATGTATAAAGTAAGTCATTGCTTTTCTAACTACTGCAATAGGTCGACTAACTGCTACACTAGATCGAAAACTTTGTGACTTTTCAATCTTGTCGAATTTACTTAATATAGTGTCTAATTTAATTACAGTTTTTGCTTTCAAATCATTAATGAAATAATTTATTCGCATTTCCAAATCATTATTTAGTTTTCTCAGATCTGTTTGCATAACTAAACCAAATATTTTATTTATCAGTTCATCACTTATATATTGCATAATTTCTTCAATTTGTGTTTAAAGTTATTTTGTGTAATAGTAACTGTTACCACTTCATTAATTACAACTCTTAGATTATCTTCCAATTCTGCAAGTTGAGTTGTAAATATTATGTTTGCCATATCATTAACGTCTTTAATAAACCCAATTGTTCTGCTATTCTAATTCCATTACTTTGCAAATCATTCTTAATATTGGTTAAAATTTTTGCAATTACACTCGTGTTTTTATAAACATTATCATTCAAATCAACTAACATTATTGATTTCTCTAGCATTTTGGTCAATTGCGATTTAAAGACATTTAGCATGATATTTCGTTGGAAATATCTTGGTTTTATAAGCGTTGAATCTTCTGCTTAAGGTAGGTAAATGTCAATAAATATTTTATTGCAAGCACATATTTGTGAAAAATTGAACCTCTAAATTCTTCAAATTTATTCCGATGATATATATCAACGTAGATAACATTTTATAAGCTCGTGACTTATACCGCAGAGTGGATTGCATTAATTAGAATTTTTTTTATTAAGTTGTAAAAATGTGGAAAAACTGTTTTTTTTTTTAAACAATGACATCACAGATTAGTGCATGAAAGAGGAGCTATACTCTGTAAGGAAAATTCATCATAGAAATAAAGATAAAGAAAGGCTGCACCCATAGCAAATTTTTCAATATGAATTGTGTACAGTAGCTTTAAGCCGTGTCCCTACTCAAAAGTGTGCTCACTCTCACTCGCCACTTCCACACTTGCTCACTTGAGCGAATTGAGACTTGTGCCTCTGTAGGCCTTCGGCATTATTTCTCTTACAGAAAAAGTAATAAATAGTGAAAAATAAAATATTGCTGGTCTTTCACTTTCCTCGAATAAATGTAAAGTATTTTATTAAATATTTTGATTTATTATAATTTTGCATTATTGAAACCATAATTTTTATGTGCAAATGACAGTTTTTAATAAAATGCACTCTATTAACCTAAATTAAAAATGAACTTAAAAACATCATAATTTGTTATGCTCTATACCAAACAGAATATTGCTATTACACTTTTCAGAATCGCAATGAATAAGTTAGGTCAATAAAATATTTTTAACAGTGCTTTATAAACAACAAAATACATCTGGAAATTTGAGGTTATACTTGCAAACAACCTCTCTCTTATATGAAAACAACATGACTGCCAAAGAGGGTGCGAAAGTAAGCACCGCGTCTCCATCGTCGTTCACTATTACTCTCACGCTCTCTCCTCGGAGTTGGGACAGCAGAGAGTACTCTCTGTGATGTCAAGAGTGAGCGGGAGAGTACTATCTCTGAAAATTGTGACACGGCCTTAGTTACAGATCAGAAGCAAGCCATTTTGTAAGCCTTAAGGAAATCTGAATGTCACATTGAAGACTTATATGTATTTTTTATTTTAAGTGAATATATTTATTTGTTAATGTATGTGTCGTTATGTAGTTTTAATAAACCCTCCCCCTTTTTTTAAACAGAACATGCTCCGCCCCCGAACATGTCGGAATACACCTGATATTTTCTGCTACATCTGCGGAGAGTTCGCATTTGCAAGACATAGGAAAGAAACTTCACCAATCATAAAGAAGGCCTACAAACATTACTTTAGAATGGAACTAGGAGACCAGGACATGAACTGGGAACCATACATTTGTTGTGCCAAGTGTTACATTAAACTTATAAACTGGCGGAATGGTAAAAGCAACTCCATGTTATTTGCAGCACCAATGTTTTGGAGGGAACCAAAAGTCCATGTAACAGATTGTTATTTTTGTATGACAAATGTTCAAGGATTTACAAACAGGAAATCAAAGAAACATATAGTTGACCCAAATTTGCCTTCTGCAATCAGACCAGTGCCACACTGTCAACCATCCATTGCCTTCAAGACCAGCACGTGAAGAAATTGAAACCGATAGAGAAGACAGTGTTGGTGAAGAATTTCCATCTTCTGAAGAAACTTATCCCACATATCAGGTCAAAGGTACTTCATCTCCACATTTCTTAACTCGGGCGTATCTGAATGATTTATTTCGTGACTTAGGTCTAATTAAACAAAAGTCAGAACTACTAGGATCCAGGCTGCAACAATGTAATCTTCTTCACCCAGATACAAATGTTAAATTTTACAGGCATAGAGAAAGCACTTTTATTCCATATTATACGTTTGACAACTCACTGACATTTTGCAACTATGTATATGAGTTAATTCGGGTTCTGGACTATAAGTATGATCCACTGGACTAGAGACGTTTTATAGATGCCTCCAAAACTAGTTTGAAGGTAGTTCCACTCCACAATGGCAACATCCTGCATTCTGTACCTGTTGCCTATGATAGTATGGCCAAAGATACTATGAAATTTTGGAAAAATTGCTCAAATGTATTCAATACAAAGATCACAAATTGAAGGTATGCAGTGATTTGAAAATTATATCAATAATTTGGAGTATGCAACAAGGCTACACAAAGTATGGATGTTTCCTTTGTGCTTAGATAGCTGTGACAGAAATTCTCATTACATAAATAATAATGGCCTCAACGAAAATGGCAAGTAAGAGAGAAAAAGATTAAATGTGAGAAACTGGTAGCTGGTGAAGATGTGCTGCTTCCTCCACTCCACATTAAGTTGGGATTCATTAAGCAATTTGTAAAGGCAATGGACAAAGTTGGAAGAGGATTTCTGTATCTTTCAAACCAATTTCCTCGTCTTTCACCAGCAAAGATAAAGGAAGGCGTGTTTGTTGACACACAGATTAGGGAACTTCAGAAAGACCTAAATTTCGAAGTATTCCTCTCACCGAAAGAAAAGTAAGCTTGGATGTGTTTGACAAATGCCACAGAAAGCTTTCTGGGGAAACAAAGAGCTGCAAACTATTGAGAACTGGTGAATGAGATGGTTGTTGCATATAGGAACATAGGGTGTAACATGTCCTTGAAGGTGCATATACTGCACTCACACCTGAATTCCTTCCCTGGTAGGTAACTGTAGTGACGTGTCTGATTAACACAGTGAAAGATTCCATAAGGATATATTGACTAGAGAAGCGGTATGAAGGAAAATGGATGCCTAACATACTCACTGATTACTGCTGGACTCTTATTCGAGACTGCAAAGAAACTGAACACAAAATAAGCAAATGAAATAGACATATTCACATTATTGTTATGCAGAATTTTTTATTTTCTCTAAGCTCTACATGAAGTAGGCAACATCTTCAGATGTTCTTTTAGTGACAACTGTAATATATATATATATATATATACACACACACACACACATCTGTTGTGTACACTAAATAGTTTAGCTGTAAATTATTTCACCATGACATTAAGTAAATTGCAAAAAATATATATATGTAAAACGTCCATATCTTGAAAACCATGCCTGATATCAAAATTCCAAAAATATATTTGAAATCAGCACACAAATGTCTACAAGAATCAGACAAGATCAATCCAGAAAAATTATTTTTTTTAGAACAGTACACTTCTAGCTCGGGAAGTAAAAAACTGTTAAATCCAAACCTATATCTGACTTTGTATAGGGGAAGCTTGAAATTATCCCCAGAAAACCCTATTTTTTCCAACAGTAAAAACACATATCTTTAAGCTTCGCAAATGTCATTTCGCCCACAACATAATCGTTGTAAATATGTTGCATATTTATACTGGCCATTTTAAACACAACTATCATATTTTGCATTATCGTGCAAATTATGATTGGAAATTCGTACATAACTTTGTGATAGATAAAACAATCAACGTTTGAATGTCTACTAAAACTAAAATATTGCTGTATTTCACTCTGTGGCTCGCACCGAACATCGTCAGATATAAATACGGAATTGGGTAATGCTCCATTCGAAGGCACAATATCTTCTTTAAAAAAAAAAAAAAGGGAAATATCGCATTCCTTATATTATTTCTCTTGTATTGTTTTAGAAAACATATCTACATTTTCAAACTTAAGACCATTTGGATGTTCCAACAGAGACATAATAACACAAGTTTTTCCACATGGAGAAGGACCACTTATTATACAATATATATTTGGAGATAAAAGTATTCCACGTTTCTATTTGACTGCATTTTCTTTCGTATTTACAATTACTGGAAGATGTACATTTTGTTTATAACCTTCATTTATAAAGTTTTACGTAACATAGTGTACTAACGGAAAATTATAAATTCAGGGGCTATATATAGATTCGCATTCAGTTGAATGTAATGGCTCCTACTAAACTTATCAAAAAACGTTGCGGTGTATTGACTACATTGATTAATAAATTACCATTTGAATTGCATTTACCAAAATTCAATTATTGTGGACTTGGAACTAAGCTTGCAAAACGTCGGGCACAGAACGATCAAGGAATAAACTCTTTGAATAATGCTTGTAGAGAATGCAACATAGTTTACGATTGAACAAAGAATTTCAAACAAAGACATATAGCAGACACGATTTTAGCCGATAAAGCAGCAAATATAAGGAAGAATCCGTCTAAATCTACAGGTGAAAAGCTTGGAGCTTGGGTTGTGGATAAAGTGATGAGAGTAAAGGTGAAAAGAGTCATGGGCATAAAATGCAAGACAAATAAAAAACCAAGAAAGGAGGAATAAGTCAGGTTCCTTTTCCAGCATTAACAACTCTAGGCTCGCTCCTTGGGAGACTTTCGACAATTAGTAGAGCAGTTAAATCAAGTGGTAAAGAAATGTATTTGAAACCATATAAAGTTGTTCAAGGACGAAAAAACTCCAAACGTGGGGGGAAAATGCAGAAAGTCCTAAATAGTATCCCAAAATGTGCACTACCAACAAAGACATTCTTGTGTTAGTAAAGAAAGTTGATATTTCCTATTTGTGAGGCATGTATATGCGAGACGATTTATCAAAGAAACCAAACCGGTGCTAATTTAGAATCGAAGCAAAATGAAGGAATACATTCGGTAGATGTAATTAAAATTTTAAATCAATAATTGTATTATGGCAGTTTCGGTGATATACGTCCTCCAATTGAAATATTTAATTATTTTTAAAAAACATGTAATTAAGGTACAATAAAAATGGAACAATTACCATATACAATCAATTGTGGACATTTATGTCTACGTTCTTTGACTATAAATAAAACATATAAGTAAGTGTATTAGTAAACATATTAGTAATATGTCAATAATGTTGATGTTAAGTAGTAGTTCGTCGCAACTGCATGCTGTATATTTTCCAGCATTGAAGTTAGATGAGAATGGCAAATAAGTCTAATCGAATTCGTTTCTAACAACAGCATACCAAACATTAATATGCACAACCAATCATTTGCAGTTAACATTGGTGAAAATACCTACAATATTGTGATACCGATAGGATCTCATTAGTTGGATGACATAGAAATGTTCATTAAAGCGGCATTACCTAAATATTATTTCCAATTACATGGAAATCCAAATATGTTAACTAGTGCGATGTACAGTAATGTTGATATCGATTTAATGGAAGACAATTCAATTGCAAATATGTTAGGTTACGAATGGTGAGTGTATACCGCTAATGAATTACACAAATCATCAAAACACGTTAAATTATTGTCTGTAAATGTATGTCGTAAATATGTTAACATTGTGGGTGGTTCATATTTGAATGAATTCATGTGTGCGGTGGCCCCATGATAAAAAATTATTGAAAAACCATATACATTGATATAACTTCCAGTAATAGTAAATCATGTTGATGAAATAGTTGTTAAAATTGTCGATCAAGATGGTAAACATATTAATCTTAGCAACAAAGAACTTACCATTCGTTTACATTTTAAAAAAGCTATATAAATAGTTGCATTCCATGGACATTGCAATCATAATGATAATTATGTATAATAGTAAATACAGATGTAAAGTAGATGGTTCTTTACAGAATTATGTAACTAAGGAATGTATTTCGAAGAAAGGAACTCTAAAAAGGCGTAAATGCAAGCATAAATCACTCTCTTCAAATAAGTTACCCATGAAGTTAACATGAGCCAATAAATTGTTTTTAAAGGAATTAGGATATACGGTTAACAGAAATTTGAAGACATACTTAATGGTGATGAAGCAATAAACTGTGAAGATGCAATCACCAATGCAGAAATGCATGTATATGAACCATTCCGACCAGGTCCGCACAAATTTCCATTGGAAATAAGGATTTCAGTACAAAATCATAATAATTATACATTACCGTCAAAATCAAGTTAAAGGTTAAGAGGAACAATTAAAAATACAGCCGATGCAAGTAATCCTGTAACTACAAAAATAGCACGAAAAAGAATACTTCATTTAATGGACAGAATTGCATATCTGCTCAATGGAGTGGAAATTGATCTGACAAGAGATGTTGGAATTGCTTCACGATAAATAACTACCTATCGCAAACTGTAAACTATCTTTATACAGGCCTTATGGCTGGATGATAATTTACTACAAACAAACCCGGGTAGAAAATATGAAGATTTTATACTGTAAAGTATGGTACTTGGCTTTGCTGAAGACTATAAACATGTCATATAAAATGCTAAACAAGAATTAATTATTCTGTTTAGTAATACACATTTGAATGCTTTATACGACATAGCTAATAATGAGGAGGGTGTAACATTTGAACTAAACAGTGTTGAATTGTGGGATGCCATGTATTGAGATTAACCTTAGTGAACGTGTAAAGTTTCAAAATATATTGAAAAATGGTATTATCTTGATATTGCATTCAGATCTTGGGGTTTAGAGGTTTTTCCAACCCTACCAACAGCACAAAAATAGTATGGAGTGTGAAATCAAGTATTTCTTCTGAAAAACCGAGATATGCTGTAATTTGTTTTCAAACAAACCGACAAAACTATTTAAAAGTAGAGAGATCACTATTCGACAATTGTGATATGAAAATATAAACTGTATCTAGATAGTCAATCCTATTCCTATGTGGATTTAGCATAAACTTTGGTAATGGCGAATTCGTTATTTGCTACAATATGCTACAAATTTTCAGGAAACAAATTATAATTAAATGATTCACTGATACTAGAACCCCAAATGTTTAAAACTAGAGGAACAAAATTTGTATTTGATGTAAGCAAACAAAATGACACAATCAGCAATAATGCTGTAGATTAACGAATTAGTATAATTGCAAATACACCTATTCCATAAAGTATTGCAAGCTTTCACTTAAATAGTTCACGATAAATTGGCTAGCTTTAATGTAAGAGATAGCTGGTGGAGATAATGACTTGAGTCAGTGGCCGATGAACCACGATTGCGACAAGATGTTTTGCAAAGAGTAGGGATTTGAAATATCCAGATAAATTTATCATTAAAGAATTAGTTATTACTGATATGGGAAAAACACATAACTGTATTCAGCTTCAAATCACCATTCGACTGGAAATATCTAACTCCCAAATACAAGAAAATTAATTTGCAAGCATTTCTTAAGTAATTGTGAAATATATGTCTGTGGAGTCGAGCAAAAACGTATATTAGAAAGTGTGTGGAATGGGAAAGTAACAGATATTCAAAAACAATACAATTTTCCAACATTCAAACAATTATGTAAAACATATAGATATTAATCGACATTATTATCTGCAGAGTAAACTCTAAATTAATGCTAACTTGATCATCGATGTCTGACTGGGGTGAAGTAGATGATGATGATTCTCCTACTGAGTCCCCAGTGGATATTATACGAGTAATACGGCATTGTTTGGTATGAGAGCACATTGTAGACTAACAAGTGAAATTTAGTATAAAAAGTATTTGGTTTTATGTAAATCAATATTTTGTAAAGATGGATCAAGATTGCAATGAAATCATATGCTCATGCCTACAGAAATCAAAATGTAAATTGAATATCACGTAATTAGCACGTTGGAGTAAACCTAATCGAGTTTGTTTCGGAAAGAAGTAATTTTTTATATTTTGAAACATTTCGTAGTAAAAAATGTACTTACATTTGTGAAACAAGCTGGTTTTTGTTTATATTTTGAAATAAAATTGCCAGTAAATTTATGTTTTAAAATGAATTACTTTGGTATGTTTATTTATCCTCTCCTCTTAAAAAATTAGTTTATTTCTTTTCCTAAGAAAGGAATAATATTTATAAATAAAAAAACAGAGATGCTTTAAACAAAATGAACCACAAGGAATATTTCCAATGAAACATTTTTAGCTCAATAATTTATACTCGATTCGAATTGGTAAATTTAAAGTGTTTGAAAATGTCTCAAGACATAGAAAACGGTTATGTTTAGAGGTCTGCGACCTTAACAGTGTTACCACCCCTTGACCAGACTCATAAAATTTTCAGGTTTAAGTTCTCCATCTGTCCAGTGTTGCCAACCACATAACCGAGATCTCAGAGGGTGTATGCCTGAGTCCTACGACCCTCGCCGGAAACACTTTAGCTTCACAATACCCTGGAGAGTCTCTAGCATAGCTTTTCATGAAGCAGGCCGCCATGAGCCTTGGACCACCCTACTATTGGCTATGTCGTTGTATTAACTGTTGACCATAGTAAGTATGACACTTCTTCCTACCAGAGCACAAACTCTCTAGCAATGCATATTTTTTAAATTAATTAACTAGAATAAATTCCGACCCGTAAATTCAGTCTTACAATCCACAACATACTATAAAAAAATTAATGCATTACATTAGAAAACACAAAATTAAAACCACGAAATGTTGCACTTACACTATAACAAAGCATACACAAACTTATTTGGAAAATCTAGTATTGATTATTAAAAGGTTTTATTCCACTCGCACCATCTTTACAAATAATATAAAAATTCTACATATATATATCCCATATTTTTAGTTGTAACAATTGAGAAAAAGTAGATTAACGAAGTAGATAACCTGTTATAAATTACCAAAAAAATTATTAGACAAGTTTTATTTAATTACTCATACACGGCTAGAATTTTAACCATGGTGAAAACATGCTTGTATATATTAACAGAAGAAATTTTTAATTTTTTTAGTGCAAATATGACTTACAAATATGTGTTAAGATAATGCGAGCATATTTACTTAAATTACTTTGTAACATGTTTATCGAAGTCGATAACATTATAAGTGAAGATAAATTTATGTTAAGTAATGCGAAAATGTCTCAATACTACGAAATGTAACATTTTATGTTTTTAAATGGTAACTAAGTAATTGAGACCTTTTCAAAAGAATAAATAACAATGTTTCCTTAAAAAATTATTTTTATTTATTATTCTTAGAAATCTGTACAGGTGGATATCGCAAACCTTTAAATATTTTTTTTTACAAATTATACTTTTTTTTTCTATAAATCCACATTATGTGTATATATAATATATATATATATTATATATATATTATATAATATAATATAGCTTTATTGACTGTATTTATCTCTAACACATTTATTTTAATGATCTATAATTTATTCTAGTTGTATGTAAATAGTTTTCATTTCTTCCACAACGGAGGTAGTAGAGGATGGGATGAAGGGTTTAAGTTGTTGAAAGGCGTGGATATGGGGAGGGAAGGGGGGTTTTGTTTTCTGGCTTTCTGGTTGGTGGGGATGAGTGTCGCTTCCTGAGCATTTACCTGGGAATTTTAATTTTTTATAAATATGGGTTTAGCCTCTACACTCCCATCCATTTTTTCCACTAGTTTGTCTGAGCGGTTTGCATTGCAATGTCGCATTTATACGAAGTTTGTTTTCTTCGATTATCTATTCAAGCTAAGGAAAATAACATCATTATTTTTAACTGGGATACTTTTAATTACAACTTAGATGCTCCAGATCCTTTAATAACAAATTTATTGAAATCTTTGGAGGCGGAGAGGATTCCTACATTACAATCAACACAATTGTCAATGCCCTCTTTGTGGCTAACACTGCCTCTAGCTTCTACAACAGTTCCAACTTGGATGCTGCCACCAACTTCACTGCCTCCAGCTTCTACATCAGCTCCAACTTGGATGCAGCCTCCAACTTCACCGCTTACAGCTCCCACATCGGTTGCAACTTCGATACCACCTCCAACTTTGACGCCGCTTCCAACTTCAGCGCCTACAGCTCCCGTATGAGTTCCAGCATCGATGCCGCCTCCAACTTCGGTGCTGCTTCCAACTTCGACACCATCTTCAACTTCACCGCCGCCTTCAGCTTCACCACATCATACTTAAACACCATACTACTCACAACAGGCCGTAGATTTAACTCTCCCAAAATCAGGTGAGCAACGTCTACAAAAGTTAAAAGAAAGCTGTTGCAAACCCTTAAACCTCAAGATAGCCCCATTTAAATGATACATGTTTACAGGTTAATGAAAATGATGCATGTTTAGTGGTTAATGAAAATGATGCACATTTAGAGGATAGTGAAAATTTTTAATTTTATCTGTCGGAAGAATTTTAAAGTTCAATTTTTGTCCTTTACCTGCTCCAGATTTACCTACTCTCGATATGATATCGGCAGAATCATCACAACGAAATTTAATTTCCCTGCCACTTTCTTCCTTTACAGAATCACCTAATGAAATAAGTTACAGTCCTATCTTGTCACCAATATCACCAAAACCTGTTGCACCTCTAAAGAGGCATATATTGAGTTTAAGTCCTATCTCTAAGCATACATTGTAGTGATGATGGTGTTTTCTGTTGCAAATTTTATAAGGTCTTTTCAGATTAGTATGGTTTTATTGGTGGTTTCTGGTGTAACACAATGAAAAGGTTTTAAAGTTTAAATGATTTCTGATGAAAATGGTGAAATGATTTTAATGATTTTCAAATGTAAAATGATTTCAGGCATAATATGGTGAACAATTTGTAATGATTTTCATAACATGAGATGATGTTTATAGTTTTAGTGATTTCTGATGTAAAATCGTGAAAAGTTTTTAATGACTTTCAGACATTAAATGATTTCAGGCATGAAGTTGTCTAAAGTTTTCTCATGGTTTCTAATGTTTTAATGTAATATTTTGGAAAGTTTGTAATGATTTGATTGATTTCAGGCATAAATGGTGGAAAGTTTTAAATGATTTTAATTATTTATAATGTAAAATGTTGGAAAGTTTTTACAGATTTAATGATTTCAGACTTAAAAAGGTGGAAAGTTTTTAAAATTTGTAATTTTTAAATGATTTTAATGTAAAATGTTGAAAGTTTTTACAGTTTAAATGATTTAAATGATTTTCAGACATAAATTGGAGGAAAATTTTAGTGATTATTTATGATTTCTAACATAAAATGTTAGAAGTTTTTACAGTTTTAATTATTTCAGATGTAATATGGTGAAAAGTTTGTAAACTTTGTAATGATTTAATAATTTTCAGACATGACATGGTGAAAAGTTTTAATGATTTCTTACACAAAATGGTGAGAAATGTTAACAGCTTTAATGATTTCTGATGTAACATGATATGATGTAATGTTTTTTTAAGTTTAATCGTAACATGATTTGATGTACTGTTTACATACAGTATTTTCCTTTTGCGTGATTTTACAATTGTTTTGATAAAATAATTAATTTTTAAGAAATGTCTAGAAAACAAGTGGTTAATAAGATGTATTTTGTGTCTTTAAAAAAAGAGCTTGTTAACATTATTTTGTCTGTATGTTTTCATATTTTCTGTTTTAAAAATAAATAAATAATTTCAAAGTTAAAATTAATTATATATCTTTTTAACTAATAGTTTTGAATTCCTCAAATCATTTATGAGATAATATGTTAACAATATTAAACTTTTGTATGACTTTGAAAGATAAAATGTATGGAGTGATATTTTCAGTACAAATAATTTATATAATTTCTAAAACTTGTTTATAAAATTGTTTTTTAGACTAACATTTAATATTCCTGCAGAGAACTTCAAAATATGAAGGTAAGTGTGAAAGTTTTCTCAGTGGTAGTCCAACAGTGAAACGGATCATGTTTCAAAGGCATTATACTCAGGTAGCAGTTAGTGGGGTGTCAGCTGCCTTACACGATAAATAGAAGTTTCTTGCTTAGAGGTAGTATTCAGCCTGCTTCCTTGTTCTTGAGAAAGAAACCTATTTGTACATTCAACTCTGACACGATTCATTTATCATTTTATTTAAATGCATTACAGGAAAGTATAATTTTCAATTTGACTTTATATTTGTTTACAATAAATTGGAATATATTACTATTAATTAACATAAAATGATAAACTTCAACGTGATTGTAACCAAAAATCTTGTATGGAACTTCGCCCCCGTAAAGAAATTCTATGTGCAATTTTTTTTTCTCTGCTATGCATAAATATTTGAATATATACATTTTCCATACTTAAAACCTTCGACTTGTGTACCACGTCAATTTAAGTACATCGAATATGTGTTTTTAAAACATTATTTGAAAAAAACATAAAAAATTATTTAGTGAAAATATCTCTTGTACGTAGTTATAATTAGTTATAGTTTTCTGGATCACTTTGCTAGAATTAGATTGCTGTGGTATTTTAACAATTATTTGAAAAGAGTTGGAAAATGGGATAAAGTTTAAACTTGACATTTCTTCTAAGTTATTATATTAAACTTAAAGATTTCTTTTATGTGGCTTATATTTTCATTATATAGAGTGGACTATAGACATTTGGAATGCAATTCTTACTTTTTATTAAATAATCAGCAGATTTGTGAAATTTTATTTCGTTTGAAGCTAATATTCAAACAAGCTAGTGTTTGGGGTTTGAGAGGACAGCAACCCATTTTTCTGGACAGGTAATGCTCTGGCAGAGTTCGAAATTCCCTGCCAGAGGGGAGGGAGGTAGGCATGGTCCGAGATGGACAAACAAATGCTTCGTGGCTAGAGGAGGGAGGGTAGGTGCGCATAGAGGCACTTTCCAAGCACCTTTTCTGGAAAGGGCAGAGAGGCTATCTTAGTTATTCTTGAAACCTCTGCCTGCATACATGGTTACCTGCCTCTGCTCTAAGAACTTCCACTTTACCACTCGCATTCGGCAAGCTGTCCGTCTGTCGTCCGACGATGGAGGGTATCTGGACTTCGGTGTCGGCCAACCTAGACCTACTGTACACCTAACTGCTAATCGCGATTCTCGTCACGCCCTTTCTTCAGTTATATGGACAGGATTCAAACCTAGCTCCTAATACTCGTCAAATACAGTGGAAACTATTTATCCTTCGCTAATATTTTTTTATAATCGTCGATTAACATATGAATTCCTCTACAAGTGTTAACTGCAGGATTCGTTAACTTTTATTGTGATAAGTTTGCGATGAGAGTCGTGTTAAAATTATTTTATTCTTGGGAAACGGCAAGTGTTTACCCAATGATTCACTATTTGCTTCCGTTTTTTAAATTTTGTTTCAATCATTTAAATTGAGGGAGAGATGCGTGCGCCTAGTACGCTATTAGAAATATAAAGGGTGAATTCGTAAACAAGGTATTTTGATTGATTTTTGGTTAGTTTTTAGTTATTTTAATGTCGAGGAGTTCCCCAAAAGAATAGACTACAGTCAAATGGTGCCTCTGATTCTTTCCAACACACAGCTTATAAGTCGACGTAAGTGCTACGCTGGACTCATTCCTACAACATCCTCCAGACAGAACAGATGTGTTTTAAAATCATTTAATGTTGGAAGGTAGGTGTAGAACTGAGAAGGAGATATGCGTGTATGTCTAGTAAGCAATTGTGTTTGGTTAATATTTAACTACTTTGTACTGCGATAGATTTTCGATGGAAGTTTTGTTAAGTTTATTCGAACCGATAAACAACAGCTGTAGATACGTCGTTTATGAGTTAATAATTTCATACTCGGAATGCGGTAAATCTTTGTCCTTGATTAAATTTTTTTCATGTGAAACATTTCATGGTAAGTGGAGCTGTTTGCATGGGAAATCTTTATTTGCATGTTGTTTAAGATTTCTAGTGAAATATTTTGTTAGCCTTTATATAAACAGGTAAATTCATAAACAGGACATTTTAAAATTGATTTGTAAAGTATTTCAATAAGTAAATTTGTAACTGTCTACTTGCCTGTCCTTTTTGGTGTTGAGAGCTGATGATGTGCTTAAATTGGATGTCGTTAATTTATCACACCTATCTTGGTAAGAAAATAGGATATCTTTTTATCACTTTGTTAGTAAAATTGTGTATTTTGAATGTGTGCTTTAATTCAAATCGTTTGCTTCTATCTTGGACATTAATGTAGGATATTACATCAGGATTTCTGGGGGAGATAATCGAGTTTTCATTTTGATGTGGAAATAGGCTTACATGAATATAGGGAAATATTTAGTTTTGTGTATTTGGACGTAAATAGTATTCACTTCTCTTTTCAATAGCTATTTCCTAACTATTTTATTTCGCCTAAATATTTCCCACTTTTCGCATATATATATATATATATATATATATATATATATATATATATATATATTATATATATATATATATATATATATAGAGCTCAGTTGCCTGCCAGACGGCCTACGATCAACATTCCTCCCGACACATAGCTTATAAGGCTCAGCAAATCCTATACTGGAGTCATTCCTTCAGCAACTTCCCAATCGAATGGACATATATTAAAATAATTTAACGTCGTAAGGTATGTGTTTTCAATTCCGTTGTTAATGTGTTTAGGAATAGTGCCGTTTAATTCGTGTTGTGTAATTTATTCTGTCTTCAATTATATATTGATAAGGAAATTGTAACTATAACTCGTTACTTGATTTATTTATGACACCAGGATAGCTGGGGCATGTAATTCGTTTGAAATTTGCGATTCGATGAGTCCTTTGTGTAAATTATATTTGCTAGCATACAGAAAATCGTATTAACGTCTCTTTTCGTTTAATTAATTGCGTATTTACTAATAATTACATTAAATACCACACAACCTCTATCGCCTGCCAGACGGCGGTCGAACCAGATGTGTCTTACCCCTCAGTCGCCTGCGAGATGGGAAGGAACTTAATGCCATTTAAAATTAATATTACACAATACCTACATTCACCCCTTCCCCAACACAGCCACACCTCAGTACAATGCCAGACCTCGGAGAGTGAGAACCTACGATGCCGCTGTCCAAAAATAAATAAATAAAATTAAGTACCTAAGCACACTCTTACACCAAACTGTACACTTATCAATTCACACAAAATTCCAAAATTAACCATTTTTAGTAATTAATTATATTAAATTAATTGGATCAATCAATCAAAATTATTTTAGCGGATTAAATTTTTTGATTGAATTAAGTTTGATATAATTCTTAATCCGATATATCAATTTGATATAAATTTGATTATCCGATTAATCAAAAGTGGGTTAGGACCGTCCCGTATCTACTGCTGATACAGTCTGACTTATGCTTTAAAAAATATGTAGGCATCTTATAACAAAGTAACTTGAATTTAAATAAAAAAAATTTTATACCTCGGCTGTCTCAGTTACATAGTAAGATGTAACATATCTCTCAGGTTAATTATGGTTAAAATTGTACTGAAGCTATTAATGGCGCCTTTCCAACATGGCGTCGCATTGAACGTTCTACACCAAAGGCGTTACGTAGTAAAGTTTAAGTTGTTAAATTCAGATACGTGATGAAAGAAAATCTAGTTGAATAGGATGGTGTCTCTCAAAAATGAAACGGAGGTAGTGAGTAAATTCAGGGTGCGGTGCTGCTTAACGTGGCTCGCCGGCTCATGGACGTTACGTAGTCTTAGCTAGCTACCTGATCTCCAAACACCTTTTTAAAATGATGCGGAGGGGCTTACCAGCGTACAACTCGACGCAAAAACAAAAGTTAAAACCATTGCAAACTGCGAGAACTTAAAACACCCTAACCACTAAATATAAATCCTCCGCTATGTCCAACTTCTTGACGTGCGTCCTGACCTAACGTCTTAAGTTGTTGAAGGATGGCGGCAGAGAGAGCGAGCTTTCAAACGACTGGCCTGGCCTAATCCTATGTTAAGCTCTAGCCAATACGAGCACAGGGTTCGTACCTGTTAGCCAATCGCAAGGCTCAGTAACTGACAAACCGAAAGGACACACTCCAAAACGGCCTAAATCACGGTATCATAAAGTTAAGGGTCTCGTAGAAGATATCAAAATACAATAAAATTCCCTGAAATAATCACAAAAGTGAGCCAAAAAAGATAAATATTAGATATAAATTAAAATATGAACAAAAAAATCAAATGTAGCTATTTATCCTAATTAAATATAAATTATTGCCATTCTTATATCTACGTTTAAATATCCAAGAGCCATAAGGAAAATAAAAATAATACAATATATGAAAAAAAAAACATATGTGAAACATAGGCAAATTACAAGTACATATTATACATAAAAAGTGTTAAATATGTGAAACAAGCATTAATTATGAAAATAGGTGCAGATCGTGAGAAAATTATGTTACATCTGTGAGGGTAATGCATAATTCTTAAGTCACAAAATTTACGATGTTTTAAACTGAGGGTGGATATTACATGCGTGGTTTACATGATACACGAAATAAACATAATATTTTTAAGGCAGAAATTATGTAATCATGTTTTTATTCTCTGTTCAAGCTCGATACTCCGAAAGAGACAATACTGAAACAATATGGTCGAATGGAAGAGAGGGTGGAGGGGAGAATAATTTAGTTTGTCCGATACTCAAATCTAATTGTAACAGAAAAGCAAAATAAGTAACAAGGAAAATATATAAGAAAAATAAGAAAAAAACCTCGGCGTCCAAACCTCTGTGTGGTGGTGAGGTTTTAGAATACCACCACAGCTACTCCCCATGCTTGTCGTCAGAGGCGACTAATCGGGACGTGGTCGGGATCTGAAATTTGTTTGGGCTATCATCTTATGCTTATTTATTCATCTTATTAGCTTTTGTTATCCTTTTTCTTTCCACCTTACCAGGTGGAAACAGTTCTAGCATTGCCCTGTTGAGCACTGGTACTCATACACATTTCACCACCATACTGGCATTTCGTCCTGTATCGACCTTTCTTTGTGTAGCCTAATTTTGGTCACACACTTTGATTGGTAAATTTACCCAGATCTCTGTGGAAGTGATCATTATCCAATCATATTAGATCATGTGTCGTTTGCAGCCACACGTATACCACCTCGCTGGGTGCTTAAGAAAGCAGACTGGACACATTTCCAGCGTTATCTCTACTTCACTGCTGAGGTTCTTCTTGATGTGAATGGGAGAGTGGAACTCTTCCACTCTATTGTCGTGTTAGCTGGGATGCTGCTATCTCGCAATCTTCACCTTGTGGTCGTAGGCGTGTTCCTAGGTGGAGTGATGAATGCAGGGCGTCGAGAACGGACAGCATCCCGTTCTCAACGTCATGTACTCAGACGCTTTAGTGCCCACCCCACTCACGTTAACATGGAGCTCTTCCGCGTATGTTGGGCCCTTCGCTCGTCGTGTCATCAAGGACAGCCAGCAGAAATCCTGGAGGGACTTAATTTCGTCGCTAATGGTACATGCTACCAGTAAGCTTATCTGGGACAATGTTCGGAAGTTGTGTGGAAAATATCTCGCTTCACAGGTTTCTTTCCTTCGGGTCAGTAACAATATTGTTACCAAGGGGACAAACGTAGCTGATTTATTGGGTCAATATTCTGCAGATGTTTCGAGCAGTGCGCATTTCACTCCCTTATTTCAAGCCATCAAAGAGACATGGGAGACTGTGGGTGTCCACTTTGGTGGCTCGGGTGAGGAGGACTATAACCTGCCTTTTACTCTTCTTAAATTGGAGCAGTCTTCGTTACACTCGAAGCATACATCTGTTGGCCCCGGCAATATGCATTATGCTATGCTGCAATACCTCCCACCTAATGGGAAATTGTTTTTGTTCAGAATTTTGAAGGAAGTTTCCAGCTATACTCATATTTCCCTTATCAGCTGGGTCTGTAAGACCATGGAGCATATGGTTAATGCGTTCATGGTATAATGCTATGGTATAAGCTATTATCGCGTCCTCATTGTGGTTTCCACTGAAATTGTTCTGCGGTGGATCATTTGGTCAGCTTGGATGTTGTTATAAAGACTGTCTTTCTACGAGGGCAGCACCTCCTTGCTGTTTTCTTTGACTTGGAGAAAGCATATGACACAACATGGCAACATGATATCTTGAGACAGCTGTCCACTTGGGGATTTCCAGGACATCTCCCTGATTTCATACAGCAATTTAAGTAATTCCATGTCTTCAAGGTTCGCAATGGGGATGTCTATTCTCGGGGGTTCGTTTTAAGAAAACTGTGTGCCACAGGGTAGCATCTTGAGTATTTACTCTGTTTGCTATAGCGATCAATGGCATTGTGTCTGTCATTTGACTGCCTGTGGACTGTGTTACTATTTTCTGCCATGCTCGGACTCTGCGCATGACAGAACATCATATTCAGATGACAGTCCACCGCCTTAGCAACTGGGCAGACAGCTGTGGATTCCACTTTTCCACCACCAAGGCAAGGTGGACCATTTCTGTAGAAAATGTGGCATATTTTGTTCTCCCAGAGTATTTTGTACGGCTCTCTTTTGCCTGTTTCTAATACTGTCAAGTTTGTAGGCCTCTTGTTTGACAGTAAACTAACCTAGAGGAGTCATATTCAGTTTCTGAAGTCTCACTGTGTAAGAGACTTGAATCTTTTGAAAACTTTGAGTGGTCATGACTGAGGTGCTGACACAGTCACCCTTTCTCAGGTGTAACATTCCTTGACCCGTAGCAAACTAGACTATGGCAGTGTCGTTTATTCTTCTTCTAGGCCATCTGTGCTCAAACCATTAACGAGAGTTCACTGGTATTCGCATTGCGATGGGTCTTTTTGCTGTGGCTGATGAGCCTCCCCTGCATTACAGGCATGACCAAATGCTGCTTTTCTATGGGGTACTGGTGCGTTCGCCACACTGTTTTTCTCTGTCCGCCCCATGAACAGTTGTACTCCACTAGGCCATGTTCTCCTCAGCCGGCATCTGTCCGCTTTGCACATACCCTGAAACAGTATGATTTGCTTCTGTGTGTTTTGCCTTTGCCTCGCTGTGAACAGTTGTGGCTGACGAGGAAAGTTGAGGTGTGCCTCGACTGAGCGGAATTTCTTAAGACGATAACTCCTTTTATTTATAAGGGCCTTTTTGTTGATCTTTTGTCTTTGTTTTCCGTGGTTTTTTTGCTGTCTTACAGTTGGTTCCAAATTGGATCCCTCAACTGGGTGCACTTTTATGATTGGCGCTTCTCGGAACCTTTTTGGACTTCATTCTTCTTTGCAGTATCTTAACTATAGAGCTTTTTACTATTTTTAAGTCTCCGTGTTTTATCAGTAGGGGATTTTACCATAAATTCCTTGTGTGCTCCGATTCGATGAGTGCGTCGACAGCCATTCTATCTGGCTCCACAGTTCGTCCGCTTCTTTCAATTATCCACGATTAGCTGGCAGGGGCTGTATGGATTGGTGTTCACGTCGACTTCCGGTGGGTTCCAGGCCATGTGGGCATTCCGGACAATGAAGCAACAGATATGGCGGCTAAGGAGACATGCAGCCAGTGACCCTCATTTCCCTGTGTGCGATGTGCTGCATGCAGTCCATGGACTTGTCTGGAATGCTTGAAAGCGGGAATGGATTTCTCTTCCACTGTCCAAAAAGTTATGGGCCATATATGATTTGTCTCTTTGTGCTCGTCCTGTTGCTTCATGTACCCTCATGGAAGAAGTTGTGCTTTCATGTCTTCATATCGGGCACACTTGTCTGACACACAAATTCCTGCATTGTGGTCTACCCCCGTCTGGGTGTAATGCCTATGGCACTTACTTGACTGTGCGGCACAATTTTTTTGGAGTGTCGCAAATATAGCCAGGCTCATCGGACTTTTAAATTACCTGACGACCTACGGCGAATACTGTGTTATGGAGGTACGTCTGTGAGCGGTATACTCCCATTTTTATGTGCGACTGGTCTTTTTAATGTGTCGGGTTTTATTATTTTGTTCTTGTGTTGATGCTTGTCTGGGGTATTTTTTCCTGTTTAGTTTTTTGCTTTTGTGAATTTACTTTTGCCTCCTTGGAGGGTTTCACTTTTTTTTACTGTGTTTTGTTTTTGCCTCCAGAGGTTTTTAATGTGTTTTAATATTCAACTTCTTGTAGGTGCTAATGTCCTGCTGTCAAGAACTCCACAATCCCTCTCACTTCCTCGCACGGCGCCCAAATGAAACTCATTCAGAAATAAATTGAAAGAAGGAAAAGCCTCCACCACAGGCCTATTCTGTAAGGCCGTCCTGAAGCAATCAACATTAATACTCATATACTTTTGAAAAACCACACAAATATTAAAATAATTTGTACCTTTATCAAAAATACTGAGCTCAACATTAATAAGTAAATAAATAAAACAAGATTTCAAAGTCCTAAAAATTCTCAATGTGAAAAATTAGGGAAAAGATGCCAACAAATAAATAAACGAAAAAAAATAGGGGGGGGGGTTGGAGCACTCACTAGTCTCTGCAACAGGTTACAGGGGATGGGATTGCTTCATGGTTCCAGGTGCTGCAGAAGCAAGTAACATAATGTGTAGTCAACTACAACCTCTTAATCATGTACCAGTTGCCTCAGGTTATGTGCTTAACACCTTGGTGGTGAGACGAGAGAAAGATAACTGTATCATTAAATGAAAACAACTATATGAATTATGCTTCAGTCAAATATAATAAAAAATGAATAAAAGAAAGATCAGACGTATTGAAGAAAGTTTTTGTTCAGTTATATGAAAAATAATAACATACATCTGTACGAATGTAAGTTTTAACAAACAATCAAGACAAAAAATAATAATTAAATGTATTTAACAACAAATAATACACTCTGGTAGAAATAATCAACGATTATAAAAAGTTAATAAATAACAATTTCGAAAGTGAGGAAACAGTGGGATAGACAAAAACAAGATGTATTTAAAGAGCAATATATTTAAATGTGGTAGCGAGAATAGTAGTTCTCCAGCTAAATTCATATAAATATAATGTTAGTAATAATATATATTGTATATTTAGTTAAACTGTCTGTGGAATCAATTTAGTAAATCTTTGATTTAATCCTTATAAGGTTTTCATTTTCCAAAAAAGGAAGGAAAAAAAAAAATTATATAACAGTTGGACATATCAAAACACTTTAAAAGTTTATACAATTAATTTCAAATTTAATATCACCATCAGCAAAATGACAATTCAAACAAATTTTAGTAGTGGCTCAATTAAAAATAAATTATAATCTCATTAAATTAACTGATAAGTGTGTTTCGAAGTTTCAAAACTCAAATTAATAAAAACTGGGAAAATTATCTTGAAGCCCTTTTTATTTTGAAGGGATGTCTGCATCAGAGATTAAGTTAGTATAAGCACCAATATAAACCTCTACAAAAAATTTTAAAACTACTTATATATATGTATGAATATATACAAACTGCTCTTAGCGAATTATCCAGACTTACTTTACTCATCAAATTAGAGAATAAACTTTCATAGATCAATGATTGGCCAGAAATTATCTGAAAAGTGCAGTAATAAAAAAAGTTCGAAATTACTATATGCTAAAAGTTACGAGGCTCCAAACTCTAAATAAAACAATCGGCAATCGCTAGAGGACGGCTATCATAACAAGTTGACGTCAGAGCTAAGTACCAACGTTCACGATATAAACCTCAAATAAAATGAACTCTAAATTTAAACAACAAATCAATAAAACTTAGTTTACACTTACTTCCAGGTAGCTTTCAACTTTCACGACTAAAATAAACTACCAGTAATGTATACATGACTCCAACTTAATAACAGATGTTCATAAAACTTATCATCTCACCTTAGAATTTACGGCTTAGATGGCTAGTGTCTTTCTCGGCGTTTCACCCCAAGACTACTCTTAAGAATATCCTATCACTTCCACCCTCCCCCCCCCCCCCATCACCGAAAAAAGGCTATTTATAAAATTCATCGGGGCTATTATTCCTGAAATCAGGATAGAATGTCCAGATGAATCAAAACAAACCAAATTGCTTATACTTACTCATATTGGGAAGATTCTCGGCGTCCTCTTCCCAGCCGCGACTCTGTTACACGTCCTCCTAGCTTACCATCTTCACGACAACAGCCATGCTGTTCCTGGCATAGTTTTACCTCATTCGTCACGCCACCAACATCCACCAATCACAGCTCGTCATTCTACCCTAACAACAGCTATCGGCAAAAAGTCCTTTGTGACACTCCCTTTCCACCTCAGCAGTCTACACGATCTCTGTTGCTTTCAGCACGACGCCTTCCCCTCACCCCTGGCAGTACCACCCTACTCGCGGCTGTCATGGCACATACAACACTCTGTCGGTGAAAGCTCAGGAACTTACGAAGTAAACATTTCTGTACAAAATCCAGTAAAAAATGCTGTGAAATTCCCGAAAATGCAGTGACATAAGGAAAAACTGCATTTTTACTTCAAACATAGTTAATTCGCAGATAAAGTGAAATCCTAAAGCTTGGCAGTTCTGAAAGGACAAAGAAATATGTGCAAGTGATAAAACTTAACTTAGCTTCTCTAGAACTTTCTACTGCTAGTATCAGTAAAAATGGGAAAATCTCGATGACAACCATACAAAAAATCCTAACTACTCTTGAAATAATAAAGAAAACTAAAATGAATCCAATTCTAACAAAAAACAATAACGCTCCCAAACAAAAAAGCTCCTCACAAAAAAATTAAAGTATCAGAACCAAAAAAAAAAGTAATATAACAAAATTTTATGCAATATTTTACTTTGTCATATCTGTTATCGTGTAGTGATTTATGGACCATCACAAAATAATTTCAAATAGACAAATGAAAACCGTATCTAACTGTTAACACTAAATTCACAGGTCGTAGAGGGGTAGGTTTGATGTTCTTTGTTACAAAAAAAGGGCAACAATTAAACAATTGAGTGTTGACATTATTTCTGTTTCTTTTCTAGATCCTCCAAATCCTGATGGTCCTCCCTAACATATCGGCCAATCAAGCATGTATCTACTCTTCTGCAAAGATCCCTTCATTATAACAAACATTTTTAAACTTTTTTCTTTACTTTTTTGTAGTATTATTATTAAATTGGATGTATTCTCTTGCCTTCTGTCATACAATTAAAATTTACACCCAATCCATCATTAACAGGTCATCACAATCTAAACTAACAAATTACCATAATAGTTGTACTCTTCTCTTCTTACTGGTTTAGGATGGCACAAAAGGTTATACCCTACTAATGGTGTGTATAAAAATTGACAAAAACAAAGTCCTTTGTATCTAGAGTGGTTTTGACGAACTTGATTCAGCTCACATTTTGACTGGCTGGATGAGGCTGCAGAGAGGGAGTCCTTCCTTCCATGACAGTCAAAGTTTTGGCAGTAGGCTTACAGGATCAGGGATTACCTCGACTTCATACATCATAGCCAGCTGCCGCACGGCGAATTGCGTGCCTTGGTCTCTTGTAGCGACTGATACATCAGTGCCCCAGCATCAGGCACAAAAAAAACCGAAAGGCAGTATCCATATCACCTTCAGGTCTAACGACAAAGTAGCACGAACCTGGATTCATTGGAATGTCTCAACAGGTTAAGTTAACATAGCAAACACTCTTTTGTTTTTCATATAATCGTAAGGAGGAGCCAGGTGCCAGCTGTCCTTTTACGAAAATAAATAACACAACAGTCCTGAGCAGCAAACAAAATTAGGGCAAAAACCCACCCAACACTTCAAAACCTATCGTTGCTAAAACTAGTACTAAATTCTCCAAACTGTAGAAGGGCAAACCTAATCAGCAGTTCAGGTAATGCACATGCTCTTACACAACTTTCTTTTAGACGGGTCGATCCACTAGCCGGCATTGGGATAGTCCCAACCATTGGAAGTCTTTTCACACACAACCAACACTGTTGAATAGTAATGAGTCCTTCTGCTTCATGAAGTCAGCATCAATGGCGCGCCTCTCCAGGTTCAGTCATGCCAGGCAAAGGGCCGGAACTAGCCAAGTACACCAGGACTGGGATTCACAATCACCACCGGACAACTGCCCGACCAGAACCGACTTCTGCAGATAAGGAACCTGGGTCATAGGATCGAGACAAAGAGGGGTCGTCTTGTTGTCGCCTCTTCGGTGATGTGAAAACTTCGGCCAGTAGAGTGCTTCAAAACCAAGGACAGCAAATAGACCACTTCCCATCGGTGCTAGTCAATACAGCAGCCTCTCGAAAACTGGCGACATCAAGAGAGGCAGCAGGTAGGCGCTTCAACTCCCTAGTAGAGCGACCATCTCTCCAGACACCCTCAAAAACTTGTTGACGGGCGAACTTCCAATTAGAATTGGCAAAGTTCAGTTCATCTTCTAAAAAAAAGAAAGCTTCACCCCTTTTTTCCCTCACCTATCACTGCTCTCATCTTGAATTCTTATAGGTCCTTACTACATTCACAGTTTTTGTAGAATCATACATACAAACCAATTGGGGTTCACTAAGTAAACATGTCCATTACATCATGTGAGTTGCAGGTTGAAGTTGGAGGGAAAACCCATTGCTTGATCTTCCCACCCCTTAAGCGAGTATAGGAAAGTTAATCCCAACAAAATAAAATTTAATTTAACCATCAGTAAAAGTATTCAAAACATCTAGACCTATAGGTATACCTAATGTTTTTATACCTATCATCGCAGCCAGTGTCACAGCAACTTATCCCCTCGACTATGTTGACAAGAGACTGGGGTTAAATTTCAGTTACAGAAAACAAAATTTTAAGTTTTCGGTCAGATTCGTCTGTCAAAAAAGGCAAACAAGATTTTATATCTCCTTGATTATCAACTAGAATAAAAGGTCTCCGACTTTTGTTTTCTTTCACCTGAAAAAAAAATTAAACTTTTTTTTTTTCACTGCCATGTGTGCATAACACACATTCAACCCTTTTTTAAATTCTCAATAGCTATATTTGTTGTCGTAGCATGGTTTGGTTAATCAACAGCTACCAAACTCATTACTTCTCAAATTCACCTCCTGTATTTATGCATATCAATGACTAGTTTATCAATAGTTTACCACATGACGTTGACACCAAATCAATTCAGTGCCTGGACGACTCTGAATAACCTTAACATCTAAGCCCCATAGGGGATTCACTATGTTCTTTAGGTGTCGTACTTTAGGTTTAGGTGTCTCCTCTGTCTCCTTAAACTTCAAAATCTCCACAACAAGCACAGTACAAATATCATAGTTAGCAAAACATTTATGACAGTCGAACCTATCTCTAACCCAATGATAGTGTCGAAATTTACTGCATGGGCTCTGGGCAGCATGCATATCGCTACTAAATAGGAGTTTCTAAAGATTATAATTAACAGTACAACAATGACTAAACCCAATGAAATACTTTGTGAGTTTCGAATCCAAAAAGTTTCATAGCCAATATGAGGTGTGCTAGTAATGCTGGTGTCGAAAGTAATATTCAAATGAGGTAATGCAGATGACCAGTTTTCTTCCTGACAATGATTAAATTATGGAAAAACTGTCTGAGTCGATGTACCATGAGCAGAAAAAAGTAGTTTCTTAAATTAAGACAATGCTATTGGAATTACATTAATAATTTCGAACTCGGTTTTTGAGTTGTAATCGCAAGGATACATTTTACTAATGCGAACCTCCTTATTCAAAGATAAACTACAGTCACATGGTACTGCTACATCAATAGCACATGGGTGCTCCAACTTCCTAGTTTAATTCTTACTTATAGTACACTTTAATTCTAGTTTGTCTCCGGCATTTGTCAAGAAATACTTCTCAGGACCTTCGTGAGTAATAATCCACTGGAATCCAAACTGGCCATTAAAATAACACACTTTTCCCAAACATTCTGAAGTGTCTCCATAAAAAATAGCTTTTGGGTACAAGGCCACTGTTACTGCCGTCACCTGAATATCTGGGCACAAAACATAAATGGTCTTGGAAGGGCCTGCAATCCTGTAAGGCTCTGCCTCTAATGGTTGTGACCTCATCTCCATTGGCAGCAAGAAAAGGGGTTTCATGATGCAAAACACAAACTAAATTTTTCCACTAAAAAGGTACGACAACAAAATCATACAACCTCCAGTCTGCATCTTTCTTAATTATAGGCACTTTCATTTTCACAGACTGTCTTAAAAAATTTGACAAGAGCTTATTTTTAAATGATACTAAACTTGTACTTTATTAGTTGGAATAGCTCAACAATACACATATTTATCAATTACTTGTGTTAAAAATTATAATTTCTCCTTTAAATCCTCTGGCGAAACCAAACCTGCGAGTAATTGAATGAACTGCATGAATCCAAAATGTCCACTCTGAACACTGTATTGACTTGTTTTGCCATAATGGCTGCAAGTAAATGCTAAGTCTGAAGAACATTTGAGATAACAAGTATTATTCCTGCCCGACTGTCTTCTAAGGCTTCTCTAAATGAATTTAAGTATTTAGTAAGATTGTTAAATTTGTTCTGCACCTTTCCAAAGAGTTCTGAGATGACAATTGATTCTTGATTCGAAATGTTGGCTAAAGCTACATTGTTTGTTAAAACTTCTTAATTCATGGCTTCAAGGTGATCCACTAGTTCTTGTTCATTACTAAACAAACTATCTACCTGGTTTTCTGTGGCAATGTCACAACACTAATTAATGACCTCACCTAAAAATGTCAGACCTTATTTTGTCTTACTGAATTCATTAACATATACTAGGTCTGTGCCTGCAGCTAAGTTCAACTTACTAATAAAGTGTCAGAGAGCAACAACAAACTTTTCTGTTCTTTGTGAAGGCAATAAAAGTCGGGGAAACCTTGATTAACACACTAATCTGTCTGGCCATCTTACATATGTTTCCATATATTTTTGAGGCCATGTGGTCTGGAAAATGAGAAGAATTGAAGAAGTGTAGACCATTACCTTGATCATTGGCTGGAAGTGGGCTCCTGCCACCACTCCCATGACTAAGGGTTCTGTAGCATCAAAAAGGGCCCATCTTTGGGTCGTCACCACCTACCACAGGATGGTTACGACTGCCATCGTCCGTATGGTGTACCAGACCACTTGCTCTTAACTCTGTTGAATAGGGACGAGGTTACAACAAAATTTGAAGGTGTCTCTCGTAGAACCAAAATTTTACACAGAGTCAAATCACACATAAGAGAACAAAATAAACTTTGGACAACCTGAGAAATAAAACCAACAGACACAAGTTATTATCTCTGATTAATAGCAAAAGGAAAAGAAAATCCTAACACAAATCATCACTGCATAAAAATAAACACTTTTCGACTAATAAACGAACAACAAAGTGTCACTGGCCACCGGCACAGAGGTTGTCTCACTGCTCTACCACACCCTGTATGTCTGAAGGCAGGGTATTTGACTGCTACTTCCAGATTCACAGTCACCGCCCACCTACGCAATCTCCATTGAGAACTGGGATTTCCGGCATCTGAAATATCACTTCACACAAAACAAAATAACACACCCCAACTTCATATAAAAATAGAAACACGTGAGTGATCGACTGCTCCCATCTGAAGTGATTCGCTCCCTGCTTCAATGTGTATAGTAGGTCACATGTCAGTTTCCTTATATTTCTTTTTTCACAGCTGCATAACAGGCGTTCATTGAACATATCAAAAACTCCCTACCATGATTCAAATTACGATGACAACCTCAGTTCTAAATGCTTAGTACTTCTCACCAATGATAAAGGGAGAGAACGCACAAAAAAAAAGAAAACCAAGTAATGCGACTACTACAAAAACCCCGCCATGTCACTTCCCCAACAGCACCCACAAAAAGAAACCACTATAACCGCTGATATTGAGAGTGAAGGTCAGTCAACCACGACCCACCCTCACTCCAAACAATACCCAGCGCCTCCAACAATTGTAACAAGGTGGTTGATTTTGTTAGGGGGGGGGGGGTGTAATTTATGTTGCCAGATACTCAGAACTAATTGTAACAGAAATGCAAAATAAATAACACTAAAAAGAGTAGTTTATACATATCTAATAAGAATAAAATATCACTTGTACCTCTCTCCAAAAGACTGAGCTCAACATTAGTAAGTAAATAAATAAAACAAGATTTCAAAATCTTAAAAATTCTGAATAAGAAAAATAAGGGAAAAGAAAGGAAAGGAAGTAAAAAAAAAAGGTTTTAAGAGGAAAAAAGGTGGAGGGGGGGATGGTAACACTCACTGGACTCTGCAACAGGTTACAGGGGATGGGATCGCTTCATGGTTCTAGGAGATGAATTATACTTGAGTCAAATATAATAAAATGTGAACGAAAGAAAAATCTGATATTTTCAAGAAAAGAACAAATGATGAATATATATTCAGTTATTTGAAAAATTAAAACAAACATCTATAGTACATGAGTCAGGTCCTAAAATATGACTGTTTGGTAACAAACGGAGGTACCAAAAACTCTTTACACCAGTCGTTCCCTATTACTTAGGGAAAAAGAAATCCAATCTGGACACCTCAACTAGTAGCTTTTAAAAATGGCGGCCATGTCAATATGGCAGCTGGAGAGAGTATGGAATCTACTGTATCTCTGCTCCCGTTAGTCCGATTTTGATGATTTTGTTTTTAAATTAAAGATTTCTGGTTGTTCTACATTATTTGTATTGAGGTCCATGTCTGTGACTTTGAACTGTTGAAAGTTAATGCAAAAAATAGGTTTTTAAAGTGTTTTGGAATATTTTTCATCTCTAAAATCAGGCAGAATGTTCTGTAATATACCATGATACATATTTTCATACAATATGCAATACACTAGCGATTGTTAGAAAATGGTTTGGGGGTGCAGAACTGCACAGCGTTGCTGTAGAGTTAGAAAATGTGGCAGAAGGACCTGTGAAAAGTGTTCTTGAAGGACGACATTATAATTGTGTCATAAAGTAACACAAGCTAGTTTATGAGGCTTTCCAGCACATTTTGTGGGGTAAGGTTTTGATATGGGTAGACAAGTACAATCGAGATAAAACTTTTGTGATAGAAAACACAATGAGAAAAGTGGAAGACTTATCTCACAATCAAAGTGAGGAAAATCAATCCAGTGTGCTGCAACTTCTTAAGATTGAAGAAACTACAATCTTATATGAGAAATCTCAGGAAGAAATAAGAGAGAATGCTAAGACAACTGCATCTCTGTAGATGTCGTACCGTGCTATCATTGAGATTATTCTTGACTTGATTCAAGCCTCCTGTGAAGAAACTGGAATCCGAACATTAGTGGTATTAGGAGAATGATTCCATGATGTTTTTCATATGATTAGCAGAATTATTCAAAGTATCTGGCAATATACCATACACGAAGGACTCGGCTTAAAACAAATTACCTATTTGTTTACAAACAGTTATTTTCTATAGGCTTTTCAGTGCAGCTTAGTGAACACAATTATTTTTTTAAAAATTCCACTTTATCAGACAATAAAAGTAACTTTCAACCCATCAAACTTCTGGTCTAACATCAAGCACAGTATCAAAATACTGTTTGACAGCTTAATATCGTAGTGTGTGTATCAAGTAATTACAGCAACTAAATGGCACTACACGTAGGCAAAGCTACTATCATGACTTCGGAAGTGTTCATAAAACAAAATATGAATCATGTGTGAAAGCTGTTGTTGAGTTGCTTGACAATGTTGGATAAACCCATGTGAAAATAATACAAAAGATATAAGTTTATCATTGGGGATTGTTGCATCACAAGAAGTCACAAAGATCTACTTGATAGAAAAGAATTAGGACTAGCAGCTTACAGCGAATTTGTGGAAAACATGTTGAAGAAAGACAATAGCTTTGATGAACCTTTCAACTGAAGACTTTCAGTTGACAGAAGAAGACCACACAAAGTTATGTGGAATCTGTTCTTATGGCTGACCACCACTTATTTGCAAGAATGCTTCTTCTTGCTAGTTCTAGGAAACTTGATATGAAAGAAGTTCTGAAGCATCCACTTGGGCCCCTTCCACGGGCTCTAGCAAACTGTGATGGATCCGTGAAAAAGACTAGCAAATATGCTCTTGGACTACATATAGAGGAGAAAATACTACCTCAAGTTGATGGTGTTAACAAATACCCTTCAACTATAATTTATGGTATGGCAATGATACAGAAAATCAATGGATAAAATCACACATTTTAGGACATCTCAGAAATACTTCTAAAAACTGCTTTGCAACATGGTATATAAAGTAACCATGTAGATGTGGTTTTTGATGTATACCAAGAAAACTCCATCAAACTGTTTGAGAGAGTGAGGAGAACATATTATCCTGAAATCTTTATTGCGAAAGTAATACCTGGTCATAAAGTTAAAATTTGAGGTGATTGCTGTCATACACCTCTAGCAAAAATTTGCTTCCACAATATTTTGTTGATGACTGGAAGACAAACAAGCAATGAGTATTGGGCCAAAAAGGTGTTTGTAACACAATGAATAAATGTTTCTTTGTAACTGAAGGTCAGGCGGAAGAAGTGCAATCCCTTCAGTGCAACCAAGAAGAGGCAGATACCCAAATATTCCTCCATGCTCAACAGCTGCTCGTTCACAATATTCACCAGTGATTATTGTATCAGAAGACACTGATCTTTTCATCCTTTCTCTGGCTTTCTATTGCAGAGTTGGATATGACATATACACGTGTTTAGGAACAAAGAATCGTACAAAATTAATATTGATTAACAGAGTAACTAGTGATTTGGGTTCATCAATGACTTTGGGGTTACCTGGAATACACACCTTTACAGGAAGTGACACTGTCAGTTCATTTTCAGGTCAAAGTATGATTAAAGTTATTCAAATGGTGACTGAGTCTGAAAAGTTCAAGAAATCTTTTGCTCGTTTAGGTGATGAGTGGCAATTGTCAGTAGAGCTTTTCGAAGTCCTGTTGACATTTACATGTAGACTGTATGCTTGCCGTGCAGAGAGAGTAAATGTAAACGATTTGCATCACGATCTGTGCAAAGCAAAAAGAGGATTAGCTCCTTCATATTTTCTTCCTCTTTGCAAAGACATGTTATACCAATGTGCCTTATGAGCCAACTAACAGTGTGCCATTCGGAAAAAGAAGCCTCGAGTGTGAGCCGATTACTCCGCCACAAAATCTAGGGTGGACTCTTAAAAATGACTTGATTGCTTGAAGGTTAGTGGATGACAGGAGTGCATGCCCCCCAAACAATTTTATTTTGGATTTAATAGCATGCAAATGCAGGAAGGCATGTACATCGCATTGTGAGTGTGTTAGTAATAGTATTAATTGTACAGGCGATTGTGAGTGCAACTATTCATGGTGTAGTGATACAGATAGTAATTAGTATGGAATAGACGAGGAAGAAACAGTTGAATATTATGATGGCAGTGATATAGAGACTCAGAACTAATGAATTTCACATATTCAAAACTTGTATTATGTTGATATTAATTTCAGTTACACTTATAGATGTCTAAATGCTTTGCTAGGGATTGTGATCTGGGTAGACACATTCAAGCTGTTAAAACTATGTTTGCATTAGTATTTATTGCTAACTTTTCTCTATGCGATTTTCAATTTATAAATGTGTTGTTTATATGTTTAATATGGTACACTTCAACAATATATGCAGTTGGGAGTTATTTGAATTCTGGGACAGTTAAGTCTGGCTGTGTAAATAACAAAACATTGTGCATTCATTGATAAATAATATTCAAATGAAAATATATATTTCAAACTAATGAAAATCTTCTAACATTTTAGTAATAGCTGTACACTCATTAACATGCTTCAGTGTAATTATCCATAAAATGCTACATTGTTTAATTCAGGATCGTGGTCGTGCCTCTTATATAGTAATATATTACATGCACAGCTTACAGAATTATCTTTCTTGCTATATTACAGAACATTCTTCCCTTATGAAGTGAAATACGTCCAAAACACTTAAAAACCAAATGTTTGCATTTAACTTTCAAAATGTTAAAGTTACAAACACGAACATGGACCTCATGACAAACAATGTAGTGAAACTCAAGATCGTTAATGTAAAAGAAAAAATTGTCAAAATCGGATTAATGGGAGCAGAGATACAGTAGATTCCATAACCCTGCCAGCCACCATTTTCAAATAACCGCCATTTTCGAAAGCTACTCGTTGGGCTGTCCAGATTGCCTTTTCGGGATCCCTAGATTATAGAGAATAACTGATGTAAAGGATTCTTGGTAGATCCATTTGGTACCAAAAAACTGTCTTGCCCATGGACTACTATATGAACATAAAATTTAACAACCAATCAATGCAATGAGTAATAATTAGATGTATTTAACTACAAATAATAAACTGTGGCGAGAGAAACAATGGGAAAAACAAAAACAAGATGTATTTAAAGGCAATATAGTTTCGAAGTGGTTTTTACGAGTTCATAATTTTTGTTAGGATGCCATCAATTTTTCTGGGAAACTCTCTATTTTTTTTTTGTTATAATGTATTTGGTTAATTTGATATTTTTCGTTGGGTTTTAGGGTTTTGAATAATGTTGTTTTGGTTAGGACTATTTTCTATTATTTTATTTCCTAGGCATGGTTTCGTTGGTTATCATCATTATGGGGTGATGTTTGTCCCTCTTTTTTTATTTGTTCGGATGCGAGTTCTTCTTTTTTGGTGTTTTGGTAATAATTTAATAATTTAATTTTAATTTTTTTATTATTATAACTTTGGAAAGTCGTTTTGCCTCTGTTTTGATTTTAGGCCCTTTAACCCTTAACATAGTACTCATGGTCTCTTTGGATTTTAATCTGTAACAACTTCATAAATTCGTTTTATTAATTTTCTATACAGATGCCTTTACAGTTTGTATGGGAAGGCATTTATAATTCTTTTTATTCTTTTTACTTTTCGTTAATGGTTCAGGTCTTATAATTTTATTTTGTTCAGGATGGGTTTAAATTATATGTTATTTTTTAAAAAGAATTTGGGATATAAGATTGTTAGGTCGTTCACTTTGTCTCCCCGGGAATACTCATTAAGTTGTATGTGGATAGTTCTAGAGTCGGCATTGGACATGTTTGTCCTCTTTCAGAGCTGAGTTCAGTTTCAGCACTCTTGGTACCAGCAGCAGCTGTGCAGGTTTGCCTTCAGAGCTGCGCGAGTAAAGTCGCCATCATCGATATCCCTAATTGTTTTGTGTCGTCCTGTGTTGATTGTGGACGTTCCCGGAACTATTACTGATGATGTTCCGCTTCAAGAGGGACGTTTTCGTGCTGCGGGCAGCGAACGGAGTGAAGACAGCTCAGAAGACAAGGGAAGTTGTCTGGTGCCGATAATGTGTTTGCGAGCCGTCGCAGGTGTGCACAGGTGGTTCCTATTGGCTGAAGGCCGAGTGACGCGAGTGATGACGCCAGGCATGACTTGTTGATGGAAGCAGGCTGTGGAGGGGTGACGTTTTAAAAAGTAGTAGAGATGGCGCAAGGGAGAGTCTACGTGTGAGGAGTGCAGGAGTCAGTATGGTGCAAGGAGTCTAAGAAGGTCAGCATCGGTTGAAGAGGGACGCTGAAGGCAGACAAGCTGGAGGAGCCTGAGGTGGCCATTTACCATGTAGGCCTTTGAAAAGATAAGTGCTCTTTGTTTCGTAGTTGTAGGTTTTATTTTAGGGGCTCAAGTAGGCAGCATCAAGTTAGGGTTTTTATGCTTGCTTGTTTTTAGAAGTTAAATGTGTAGAAGTCTCCTGGCAATTCGTAGCTTCGATCGGCGAGGAGGAACTTTTAGGAAGTTGTTTATTTGAGTATATGACCCCTTTAATACACGCCGACGAATGAGTAGCTCTATCGAGTTGGTAGGTCAGGGTTTTAATTGTCCATAATGTTAGTATAACTGTTGAGCCTTTTTTTGTTGTAAAGAGGCGTCTTCCTCCTGTCGATAAATTTGTGCTCCAGTGTCATAAATGTATATGACAAAGCAAGTAAAATGAGTTGAAGTTCATAATTGATATTGTGTTGTGAGTTTACTGAGCAGAAGTGGAAAGAGTTGATTTTTTCTTACATGATTGGCGTAAAAGACCAAGGTGATGTAAAAACCAGACGTTTTTAATTGCCGACTGTTTTAAATCTGTATGATTTGTGGAAAAGTAATTATAAAAGAAGCTATATTTAACTTTGATTTTTGATTGTACTGGACTAGTAATTGAAAAGATAACTGCTTACTTGAGGGTCCAAGATTTTTTTATGTTATCAGGTTTTGTAGAAGACATCAACATTTTGTGCTACATAACCTTTTGGTACCAAAATTTTAGGCCAAAGGTCTGGAAAAACGTATTTGTGTATTTTAATTATTATGGCCACTTTAGAAATTATATTTATTCTACCTGTTTATACTGAATGTATATAAATTCTAATATTGTTGGTTATTTGTTTTTTTAATAGTATTTATTTGGATATATTAAATTTAAATTTTTTGTGAACATCTCCTCTTTTACTTTTAAACAATAGATACACCCCGCTCTCCTTTAATGAATCTAGTGGATTTTTTAATCATAAATTCTTGAGAAATCGTACCTATGCAACTGGAACAATTTTTTTATTGGTGAAGTATTCTTGCTTCAGAGTGATTTTTATTAATGAAATAATTTATTTTAATTATTTGATTTTTATTTTATCTTCTCAGTGATCTGCTTAAAGATCGTGTTCCACCTCTTGCATAGAATGCCGAATGTTACGACTCTACTGGTATGCTGTTTTAGTTTGAAAGTAAAGAGCTTCAAGGTTGCCTGTGTTCAGGTAATATTATAAATATAAGTTTGGCACTAATTAACAAGGTATTATTCAATCTTAACACAGAACAACTTGGAGCAAATCTTATAACAATGACAATAAAGACGTACCTAGTTTGTTTATAAAATAAAAGAACTCATGTCAACAATACAATCGATAAAGAGATATAGTATTTATCCAATTATGATCTGACCTGGGTAAAATTCCTTCAGAAATGAATGAAGTGGTATTCAACTTAACAAATGTGGTTTTTTAACACATCCAAAATCCGACAAAATCCGACCATGGGAAATTACCTAAAAATCAAATTCAAAATGGCTGCCCATTGTCAAATTTATCGTATTTGTTGGTATAAGATGAAATGTTTTATAATGTGTAATTTTAATAGACAAAATATTAAAATAACATTTTATTTTTTCAGGTGAAGTGTACGAAAAATGGATGCGACTAGACAACATTGTTGTATTTGCAAAGAAAATGTCGAAGACGGCCAGGAGGCAGTGACTATAATTCAGAAGGGCGCTGATGGCATACACGCAGCCAGTAAACTCCGTGGAAGCGATGTCATTGTAAGTGCTGGAAACAGAGTTCATGTGTCATGCAGAAGGACGCACACTGATAAGAAAAGCATTGATATATGGAAGAAACAACAATCAACAAGCATTGGAAAGAGGAGTGTCCATTTAGCTGAAGGAGCCTTTTCCGCTCGAACTGACTGCTTGTTTTGCGGAACTACTGTGGATTTTTCCGCAATGTACAAACCGAACTCAGAACAAGTGAAGGTACGGACATCCTAATATCCTGAGACCATCAAAAAATTATGTGAGCAATGCTGCGATGAATGGTCTTTTGTGGTAGAAGGACTGCATGCTGCCGATTATGTGTACCACCACACATGTAGTGTAAACTTTAGTAGTGGGGAAAAATATTCCTCAAGAATATGCATGTATCCAACAGTCCTCAAAGAGACAGAAACAAGGCTGTCCAATCAATCAAGAGCAACAAGACGCTTTCCTGCAGACATGTACTTATCTTTAATCTAATTATGAGGAACAATTACTTGTTGTGGATCTTGTCTCTAAAATGGAAGTATATCTTAAAGAAAGTGATTTCAAAGCATACGATCGAAGTCATGTGAAAAGTAAGCTTGAAGAACATTATGGTGAAAGTGTTATAATATCTGGTGAAAGTGGAAAGGCTGACATTATAACATTAAAAGAGACTACTGACCAAATTCTTAGATCTCGTCATGCGAAGGCAAAAGTCTGTGATCCTGAATTACAAAAAAATACACATAATAGAGGCAGCTGCAAGATTAATCAAGAGTAATGTGGAAGCTTATGAACGGGCAAAGAAAGAAATATATCCATCAACAGATGATCTCGCTACTCCTGGCAGCTTAAGGTTGCTCTGTGCAAAAATGTTTGTTGGGAAAGATGTCTCAACTAACGTTGGTGCAATAGGCTAGAGTATTATACAAGCTATATGCCCAAGAGCTTTAAAATGCCCATTGCAGAGAGGTGTAACTATTCCAATGCATCACAACTTCAGGTCACGTTATATAATCGATGTTCCCCACCATTTGGGTTTCTCTTCTTCCTACACATAAGTATGTTACTGTTTGCAGCAGACAGTGTGTATCATAATATTCGAACGTTAGTTGGGAATAATACCTTTCATGACAGAAAGTAAATTACAGTCCATTGTTCCGAGGTATAATGTTACAAACAGTGCTGTAAAGAACATTGCCCATGTTATGATCTGAGAGTACAGATCCTCCAGAAACCTTTTGAAGGATATCACTTTCCATAACCTAGAAGCAATTGGTGCCAACATCAGAACAATTGATATCCTTTTGCAATTATCCTGGTCATTTCTGGGAAAAGATCATTCCAATTGGTCTGGAATGATGCAGACAGTGTACGACAACTCAAATCCCCAACACTCTGGAATGGCATCTATTAGGTTCCTGCCAATCGTTAATATAGCAGCAAGTGACATGACTTGCATATTGTCAACACTGCTATATTTGAATAAAATTGCACATGATAAAAATGTTCCATGCATAGTAACTTTTGACCAACCTTTGTATTGGAAAGCATCACAAATCATTCATGAATATAGAGACCTTGAGAACACAGTATTAATGCTTGGCTCCTTCCATACTCTCATGAACCTTGTGGATACGATTGGGACATTAATGAAGGGTTCAGGTTTCAATTAAGTGGTACAAGAGATATATGGCTCCAATGCTGTGCTTCATATGATGTCTGGCAAAGCCATCTAAAGGGCTATTCGTGGCCATATGCTTGTTGATGCAGCTCTCTCTACCTTATTAGTGTTTGACGTGTTTCCCTGTAATGAAGATGGGAGTTGCCACAAACTTATCAAAGATGCTTCGACTTTGTATGACAGTATCATGTCAGGCAAGGAATGAGGGGCGATTGTGGAGACTTCGGATACAATGTGTGAGATAGCTAATGATTTAAAGAAGAAGAAACTGCAGCTACAATCATCAGAGACTAGTAAGCTGTGGTTGGAATATCAGGAAATATGCAAACTGTATGCAAGTTGATTGACGATGATAGAACTAGTTCATGGAAACTACATTTAGAAGCAATCCAAGAATGCTTGGTCATTGTTGCAGCAGCTGGTCACCACAATCGTCTTAAATCTGTATACAAGTACCTGCAGGATATGTTGAAGTTGCCATGTGATATCTATTTATGAACTGTTTCGGAAAGGACAGTTTGTGGTTCGAAGAAGTGATCGATTCTGGGCAGGGTTAGGAGTGACCTCGTGATAGAACAAGTGCTGATGCGTTCTATTAAAAGCAGGGGTGGGTTAACAAGTGAAAGTGCACTTACAGAAAGTCAGCAAGCAATTTGGCTTAACTCAATGCCTGTGTGTTGTCTTTACAACCTCACAATGTAAGATCACTCCAGGGTTTCGTTTGAAACTAGCGAACAGCACAAAGAAGAGCAGGCCATACAGAGATATCAGTGACTTCCAAAAAGTTATGTAATGCGTGAAACCTATTTCCTCATTTGATTGTGACATATCTTTAATAAATATTATTACAGGAGTTACTGCTGATCCAAGTATAAATGTACATGAACTTTATTCCGTTTGCACAGAAATTATAAACAAAATGGTTGGAAAACTGGTATACACATATTATGCTAAAAGAAGCAACAGAGTGAAGACACTGGGGTCAGCATTTGTTGTTACAAATGCAGAAAAACATTGACATAGATCCAGCATTGTTGTTCCAAAGACTGATGACAGTTGCTACAGTTGGTGACACGAATCTTGCAGATGTCTTAAATTATGAGCTCTGTGCTATCCGCCAGCATTATTTGAATCATGAACTCTATTAAGAAAAGCTAACAACCTTCAGTTAGCCCATGCAATGCTGAAAAAAAGTGTAACTTGTGCACAGCAGATGTTCTAGAAACTCAAGCTAATGTCCAGTATGTTTTAGATGGAGGATCCCTACTTCATCGTGTGCCTTGTAAGCCTGGTGATACATATCAGAAAATTGCAAATTCCTACGCAAACTTTACATTTCATAATTATGGCAGAGCTATTGTTGTCTTCGATGGCTATGATAGTACTCCTTCCATTAAGGACATGGCTCACAGAAAGCGCATCACTTTCAATATTAGCAAGACTGTGACTTTCATTTCTGCTATGAACTTTGTTGGACAGAAAAAAAATTTCTTGGCAAATGATACAAATAAACAACATATTATTACGCTCATATCAGAAGCCTTGACGAAGCTAGGTTGCACAGTTCAACATGTTAATGGAGATGCAAATTTCGATATTGTACATTCTGCAGTATCATCATTCCAAATTGCGAGCATACTGACATGTTGATTCTTTTGTTACACCATGCTAAAAACAATGGTTTTAAATTGTAATTCTGGAGTGACATTAGACGAGGATTATCTACCAATCCCATGTACGATATTCTTGGCATTAAAACCTTGCTGGGTAGTAGTATTTGTATCAACATTTTATTTTTACATGCTTTCACTGGTTCTGATACAACGTCCAGAATCTTTGGGATTGGCAAAGCCACAACACTAGAAAAACTAATGAAGGATAAACAGCTACAGGCTGCTGCAAACATATTTTCCTCAGATGGAAGCCAACAAATTGACATTAAATCTGCAGGACAGAAGGTTATGTCATCGAATGTTAGTGAAAAAAGTTGCAGCAGCTAAATCATTTGTCACCCCTGCACGTTGGCCACCTACAGAGTCAGCAACTAAGTACCATAGTTTTCGTACATACTACAAGATCAGTGTTTATAAATCAAAAGAAACACTTTTAACTCCAACAGAATGCGGTCGGTTTGGTAAGGAAAACTCATAGTACCCTACAGTGTCTGATATGCCACCAGTGCAAGAGTGGTTACTCAAAATGATCGATTGTTCTTGTAAGACGAAATGCGTAACAATGTGTTCTGGATGCAAACAGAATGGGCTGCCTTGTTCAGCCTCTTGTGGGGTGTGCCAGATCAGTGGATGTGACAATATCGTTGTAATTGACAACAATGACTGTGATTCAGATGCCTAGTTTTGCCAACATCGCTTATTTAATTCCTTACAGAGTGTGCTCATACTTGTCTACTAATTATGAACGTACAGAAAAACTCATTTACACTTATCACCTAACTTAAAATTATTTATATGTTGTTTAAATACAGTAATATGTAATCTGACATTTAAATGCTGTGCTTCCATTGCCCTAAATATTACAAAATATCATCAAACTACGTAATCATCAGTTCGAAACAGGGCCGCCATCGTGAATTTGATTTTTAAGTACTTTTCCATTGTCGGATTTTGTCGGATTTTGGATATGTTAAAAGCAACATTTGTTGAGTCGAATACCACTTCAATCGCTTCTGAAGCAATTTTGGCCAGGTTTATGGGCCACTTTTCTTAGTTTGGCTAAATTAATATAGATATTTTTATAATAATTGATGTACTTCACCACCTTCCTTCATCGATTAATTGAGAAAACTTTTAAACTAAGAAAGACCCAAATCTTGATACAGCTTTTTCCGTTTTGGACTTAGTAAGAGCATGGTGAAACTATCCGCCAATGGATTCTGGGTATCAACTCTTCCGATCTTAATTTCTCCCTCTTAGACCTTTTCCCTAACAAATAAATTACGAATTGAAATGTGTTTCGTGCGTTTATGCCGCACAGGATTTCCTGCTGATTTTATAGCAGCATTTTTATCGACAAATTATGTATCTTCCTTATAATCAGTCATTTCTCGAAGAAGTGTTTTCAGCCATATCATCTCTCGTTCCCCCTCACTGGCATCAACAATTTCTGCCTCTGTAGTATAAATAGCAACAGAACATGGCCTTGTACCATGACATGAGAACCATCTGCAGTAACTAAAGCATGGTTGTCTTTAAATTGTTCATAATTACTAAACCGTTCCCTCTTATTGCATATATGATGTGTCGCACCATTGTCCATAAACCAAACCTTATTATGAGTCACTGATGCAAAGATTTCTGAGATAACTGTTAAAAGAGTTGCACATCCACTTGAATAATTTTTAACAAATATAGCCACTAAGGCTAAATTTGTTTCTGAGGTTTTTACAATAAGTTACATTAAAAAGTACAAAGTTTCTGTGTTGTATTTTCTATGCTCTTATTTTATCATCTATCAACCTCCAAGCAGCCGCGAAAGATTTGCATTTATCTGGTAATGACTTCAAAATTTACAAATCAACAGGACACCTTTGTTTACTTCAGGCTGTTTGTTAATCTCAAACTGTAATTGGTTCCAACAATTGGATAACTTTGCAATAAAACTCACTACATCGTTCTCTGGTAACCATCTAGCTTCAAAAAATGTATTATATAAATCAAAAATCCTATCTTCAGAAAAAGTATCAAAGAGTTTTGGCATAGTCCTGGCACCAACATACTACGAGCACATTCATATCTTCTAACTTCACCAAACATTTCTTCAGTCATATTACTTGACATAGTTAATAAACCCTGATTTACAACAATATCAAATATATTTAACTGTTTTGAATACTCTTTAGAAGCTTGCTCATCCTTTTCATTAGCTGGGGCATCTGAACATATGTAAGTACTTACCATGTATTATGTCGATGGCTTTAGGTATAATCTTTAATGCCATTCTCACTTTGACTTTCCAATTCTCCCGGTTGGATAGAACTTGGATGATTTCATTTTAATTAATTAGTATTTTGAAGGAAAAAAAACACACATTGGATGGACGACTGCAATGTTAATACCAATATTTTCTTAAATTAATTTTCTTCCTGGCGTGCAGGACCCATAACTTGTTCGGGTAATGTAATAAATTAGAAGATTGACACTTATAACAAGATCATATTTATTCATAACACAGAACAACTTGGAGCACTCTTATAACATTAAGCATTAAAACATACCAAGTTTTTTTAGAAATTAACAAAACTCATGTCAACATTACAATCGACAAAGATATATAGATATTTTTATAATAATTGATGTATTTCAACAGCCCGAACAAATGCCTGGTGATGAGTCGCCCCCATATTTTTGAGAAGATAGGTCGGAGGTTCTAGGATGGAGACGTTTTGACTTGTGCAGTTTGTTTTATAGGAGTTTATTTTCCGCTAAATATGAGCTGTTGTTTACTTTTGTTGATACGGAGTTAGAAGAAAGAGAAAGAGAGAGAGAGTATCTTAAAACTGAAGATGTTTGCCCCTTGATAGTGTCCCACGTAGAAAGTCACAGTCGGCCGACTGTGGTTTTACTTCTGGCAATGCTGGATGACTGCTGGCATTGAATACTTATGGATTTACACTAACGGCCCTGCTATGGCTGACTGTTGGCAACATGACACTTGGCATGCAATTTATGGCCCACTGATGGAACATTGATGGATATGGAATGGATGGTTGAGAGTAGTTGAACTACTAATAGTCCATAAATTGCTTGTTAACTGTATTCCAGCGCTGGCAGTTCTTAAATTTTCCAATTTTGGGCCATTGATTGCACTACACGACAGTTTTTCGCGCAGTTAAGAAACAGTCGGCCGACTGTGGTTTTACTCGCGGCTGCCATGACACATACAAAACATTGTCGGTGACAGCTCAGGAACTTACGAAGTAAACATTTCTGTACAAAATCCCGTAAAAAATGTCTCGAAATTCCCTAAAATGCAGTGACATAAGGAAAAACTGAATTTTTACTTCAAACATTGTTAATTCGCAGATAAAGTGAAATCCTAAAGCTTGGCAGTTCTCAAAGGACAAAAAAAAATGTGCAAGTGATAACACTTAACTTAGATTCTCTAGAACTTTCTACTGCAAGTATAAGTGAAAATGGGAAAATCTCGAAGACAGCCTTCCGAAAGATCCTAACTTCTCTTGAATTAATAAAGAAAATTAAAATGTACCCAATCCTAACAAATAACAGTAACTCTTCCTAACAAAAATACCTTCCAAAAAAGAAAAGTATCAGAACAAAAAATATGTATAAACACGAGTCATGCGTTGGATCAATGGATAAAATTATGTCATAAAACACAATATAATTTATCACTATGTACTATATTTTTGTCAACTGAATTAAACAGGCTACATGAAAAACTATTAATTTACAATGTCAAATGTCGGGCGAAAAAATGTTAGGCACCATTAGTAAATACAAATTATTTATTATGATATTCAGTCCCAAATAAAAAAAATGCCTAAAAATTAGGAGCTATGGTGCTCTTCATGTGACGAAGTATCGGCATATTTTTAATATGTAAATGAGTACACTGTAGGTACTAATATCCGTTTGTAGAAGGGAAAAAAACAAAATAGAGCACAAATTCGCCAAAATAAACATTTTTTAGAAAATAAAAAAAATGAATTTAATAAAGAATTTAGTAGTAACTATTACCACAAAAGTATGTGACTGGTTATCAGCAATAAGTAATATTCAGGCTAGTTATCTGAATTCATTAGAAAATAATAAATGACCATTATCTGCAAGAATATTAATAGCATATATTTGGAACATGCCACATGGGGAACTACAAACACGGAATTAGTGTGTTGTAGTTTAAGGACATTTATTCCCAACATTTCAAGATGTGATAACTTAATTCAATAGCGTTACACAGTAATATGGATTGCAGAGAAAGCATAAAAAATATCACACACATTAACGTTTCGCAGCTGATGTCATCTCAGGCTTTGCGATTAAATATGAAGTGTGATCAGAAATCACAATCCATACTACGATACCATTTTGTTCCGATTTCAAGTCGTGTTAAACTGAGTACCTGAAACGCAATTCCGCACTAGTATCTGTCAGAATATCAGTATAACTTGTCGATGAGGATTTGTTTATAATCTTATGGCCCCTCTGTAAGGGACTACACACCGCATAACAGAGACTGCCCACAAGAATTTGCTTGCCTTTGGCTATGTCCAGGATTCCACGGGATGGTGAAGTCAGTCAGTGAACACTGATGCTCATGATGTTTTAAACTAATTATAAATAAACCTCCCTCTCATATATATGTATGTTAAAATATATAAATAATATAATATATATTATTTTCAGTTAAACAATTTCCCTCTCCTGCAGGTAAACATTTTGTCTCGTTTACCTATACACAGCCAAGATATTCTATTTACTATAGAACGTTTGCTATATGAGTAGTAGGAGTACGGGCGTCCTAGACCACTTTTAATTAATCGGATTATCAATTTGATACCAAATTGATTAATCTGATAAATCCATCCGATCTTAATTCGACCAAAAATTTAATCAGCTATTCTTAATCCTAATAGATTAATGGCATGAAATTTGATTGATTAATTAAGTAAACTTAATTTAATTAATTAATATTCTTTAATTTTTTAATTTTGTGTTAATTGATGTGTATAGTTTGGTGTAACAGTGTGCCAAGGACTGAATTTTTTTATTTGCCGGGGGGTGGAGGAGAGGTCTTCACTCTCTGAGGTCTGGCATTTTACTGAGGTATGATGTATGATGTGTTGAGGAAGAGATATATATAGGTACTGTGTAATATTAGTTTTTTGTTATTGAGTTACTTCCCATCTGCCAGGCGACTGAACGCTAAGACACATCTGCTTTGACCACTGCCTGGCAGGCGACAGAGGTTATGGCATATTTACTGAAATTATTAGTAAATATGTAATGAATTAAATGAAAAGAGACGTGAATACTATTTACGTCCAAATACACACAACCACGTGACTATGAAAAATTGATTAAAATTATGTTTACGACGCACGTACCAGATGAAACAAATTTCCCCTACAGTTTTCTGAGCCTGTTTCCACGTCAAAATGAAAACTCCCATACCTCCCCCGGCAATCTTGAACTTAATGTTCAAGATGGAAGCAAATGACTTAAATTAAAGCACATGTTCAAAATATGCAAACTTACTAACGAATTGATAAATATTAATTAACAAAGCCAAAAAGGTATCCTATTTCCCTACCAAACTAGATGTTATAAATTAACGATGTCCAATTTACGCACCTCATCAGCTCTCAACACCTGAAACACACAGGCAAGTAGACATAAGAATTTACTTATTGAAATACTTTACAAATCAATAAAAATGTCCCTTTTACAAATTCGCTAGTTTATATAAAGCCTAACTAAATATTTCACTAGAAATTTAAAAGGACGTACAAATAAAGATATCCCATACAAACAATACTGAAAAAACTTCCCTATTTCCAAGAATTAAAAAAATTGAATATATATATATATACACACATACATACATATATGTATGTACGTAACGCACTACATAAGTCCGAACAAGTTTTAACACACACTTTTCGTTTTAGACACGCAAGATCAGTTTTGGAAATTCACATTTAAAAATCCTAGCCGAATGAAAAATCGCAGGGATTATTAAATAATAATAATAATAATAGATGCACGCAAACATCCAAATGAAGGAAACTATTTGTACACTATTCATACACATTGTGAATTATACCTAAAATAGAATGTTTCACATGGAATATAATCGTGTAAATGTCTTAACAGAATCAAAGTTTATTGGTCGGAATAATTTTTACACAACCCGCGTCAAAAACTTATGGAAATTAAAGTTTAGCGAATCCCTTAGTTAACACTCATAGAGGAATTCACACGTAATTTTATTTTCCGAAAATATCGAAGATTAAATAGTTTCCACTGTATTTTACGAATAATGAGAGCAAGTTTTGAATCCCTGTCAGATATTTGGAGAAAGTGCTTAACGATAATCGCGACTAGCAGTCAGGCGTATGGTAGGTCTAGGTTTGCCGGACACCGAAGTCTGGATACCCTCCATCGTTGGGCGAGAGACCGGCAGCTTGGGCGAGAGACCAGCAGCTTGGGCGAGAGACCAGAAGCTTGCGAACACGAGCTGTGAAGTAGTAGTTCTTAGAGCAGATGAAGGTAACCATGTATGCAAGCTGAATTTTGAAGAATAACTAAGATGGCCTCTCTGCCCTGCCCAGTGAAGGCGCTGGGAAGGTACCCCTATGTGCCCCCTCCCTCCCTTCCCTAGGCATGAAGTATTTTTTGTCTAGCTCGAGGGCTGCTTATCTGCCTCCCTCCCCTCCAGCCAAGAATTTTGGACCCTTCCAGGGCATTGACCTGTCCATAAAAATGGTTCGCCATACTCTCCAACCCCAGACACTAACTTGTTTGAATATTTTCTTCCAGCGAAATAAAATTTAATAAGTCTCACTGTATAAAATTATTTTTATCAACAGTAAGAAATACATTCCAAATTTCTTTAATCCAATAAATTCAATGAAGTGATAAGTGGTTTCTAAGATATTTTAAATTTAAATCTGATAACTTAGAAGAAATTTTATGTTTAAATTTTATCCAATTTTCCAGCAAATTTCAAATAAATTTTAAAATCCCACAGCAATCTAAATCTAGGAAAGTAATCCAGGAAACTACAACTAAGTATAATTTCGTACAAGAGATATTTTCACTAAATAACTGTTAGGTTTGTTCAAAAATGTCACTTTCAAAACATATCATTCGATTAACTAGAATTTACGTGTTAGGCCAACACAGGTCAAAGGTTTTACGTATGAAAAATGTACATATTCAATATTTATGCAGAGAAAAAAATGTATTTTGCACATAGAGTTCTCTCATATTTTTACTTATAACTGAGGTTTAATGTGCGTGTAAAAAAAGTTTCCTTTACAAGATTTTCAGTTATTATCTTGTTGAAGTTTATACCTTTATGTTAAATAATAATATATTCCAATTAATTGTAAACAAATATAATGTCATATAGAAAATTATATTTTTCTGTTATGCATTTAATTAATAGTGTCAGAGTTGAATGTATAAACATGTTTCTTTCTCACGAACAAGGAAGCGGGCTAAGCGCTACCTCTAAGCAAGAAACTTCTATTTCTTGTGCGATCCAGCCGACACCCTGTTAACTGCTACCTGAGGATAATGCCTTTGAAAGACAAGCCTTTCACTGTTGGACAACAATACCACTGAGAAAACTTTCATACTTATCATTTTTCGAAGTTCTCTTTGGGAATATCAAATGTTAGTCTTAAAAATAATTCCATAAAAAATTTTTAAACATAATATGAAAGTTTTGAATTGAAACTATCACATCTTCATTCCAAGTACTTCATTTTTTACCGTCATAAAAATTTTAATATTGTAAACATATTATATATTAAAGTAACATGAGGAATTTAAAACTATTAAATAAAAAGATATATAATTAATTTTAAAATTAATATTTTTTTTCATTTTCAAAACAGAAAATAAGAAAATATCGATAACAAACATTTTTTTAAAAGACACATAAAATACATCTTAATAACCACTTGTTCTCTAGACATTTCTTTAAAAAAATTATTATATCAAAAAACTATAAAATCACCCTAAAGGAAAATACTCTATGCAAACAGCACATCAATCAAGTTATCTTAAAACTTTAAAAAACATCACATCATCTTACAAACATATCATGTTATGTTAGAAATCATTAAAACTTTCCACCATGGCATGTATGAAAATATTAAAACTATTACAAATCATTACAAACTTTCCATCATTTTACGGCTTGGGTCATTACAAACTTTCCAACATTTTCCATCTGAAAATCACTACAATAATTAAATCATTAAAATCATTACAAAGTTTACAAACTTTCCCAACATTTTATACCTGAAATCATTAAAACTGTAAAAACTTTCCAACATTTTACATTAGAAATGATTAAAATCATTAAAACTATTAAGACTTTCCACCATTTTAGCCTGAAATCATTAAAACTGTAAACACTTTCCAACATTTTACATCAGAAATCTTTAAAATCGTGAAAAAATTTCCACCATTTACACTTGAAATATTGAAAATAATTACAAACTTTCCAACATGTTATGTTAAAACTTGAAAATTATGAGACAACCCTAGACAACTATATGCCTGGCATTATTCAAATCATTAAAATCATTAAAACTTTCCACCATTTTACACCTGAAATCATGAAAATCATTACAAACTCTCCAACATGTTACGTTAAAACCTTAGAAATCATGACACAACTTTATGCCTGAAATCATCCAAACCATTAAAACTTTCCACAATTTTACATCAGAAATCATTAAACTTAAAAACCTAATCTTACATCATGAAAATCATTACAAATTGTTCACCTTGTTACGCCTGAAAATCATTGAAAACTTTAAAATATTTTGCATCAGAAACATTAAAACTTTAAAAATGAAAATCGTTACAAATTGTTCACCATGAACCACGAACGCCTGAAAATCGTAAAATTCTTTTCGCCATTTTACATCAGAAATCATTAAATCATTAAAAACATCATCTTACATCATGGAAATCATTACAAATTTTTCACCATGTTATGCATGAAAATTATTAAAAACTTTTCACCATTTAACTCAGAAATTATTAAAACTATAATAAAATAACATCAAATCATCTTACGCCATGAAAATGATTAAAAATTGTTTATGTTAACCTGAAGTAATTCGACGTCAGATAATAATTTAAAACTTTTCACCGTTTTATGTCAGAAAACATTAAAACTTTAAAAACATCATATTATGTCATGAAAATCATTACAAACTGTTCACCATGTTATGTCTGAAAATAATTAAAAACTTTTCACCATTTTACATCAGAGATCATTAAAACTTTAAAAACATTACTTTATTTTAGGTAATGAAAATCATTAAAAATTGTTTACCATATTATGCCTGAAATAATTTTACATCTGAAAATCATTAAAAACTTCACATCATCTTATGACATGAAAATTATTAAAAATCGTTTACCATGTTATGCCTGAAATGATGTTATATCTGAAGATCATTACAACTTTCAAAACTTTTCACCATTTTACATCAAAAATCATTAAAAACTTTTTCATTAGTTGTGTCAGAAATCATTAAAACCGTAAATCAAACCATACTACATCTGAAAAACACACCATCACTATAATTTCCACTTAGAGTTAAGACAAACTCAATTTACGCCTATTTAGAGGAGCAACAGGTGGTGGTGATGCAGGTGATATCGGTGACAAGGTAGGACTATATCTGGAGCAGGTGAAGGACAAAAATTGAAATTTAAACATTCTTCTAACAAAAGAAAATAATAATTTTCGTTAACCTCTAAACGCACATCATTTTTATTAACCTCTAAACACATATCATTTAAGAGGGCAATCACGAGGTTTGCGACAGCATTATTTTCGCTTTTGTAGATGTTGCTCGCCTAATTTTGGGAGAGTTAAATCTACGACATGTGAGAAGGATGACGTTGAAATGGGAAGCGGTAAAACTTTGAGGCGGCTGTGATGTATGAGATGCTGTCGAAGTTGGAGGCAGCGTCGAAACTGACATTTCCGCAGTATATCTGTAAACCTTCAATTTAACATAAATTTATCTTTACTTATAATGTTATCGACTTCAATAATCGTTTTAAGAAATAATTTAAGTAAATATGTTCCAGTAATATTAATTAATAATTTTGTCTACCATATTTGTGATAAACATTTACAAATATCTTTAATTAATGTATAGGATCATGTTTTCACTGCGCTTAAAATTCTAGCCGTGTTTGAGTACTCAAACAAAACTCGTCTAATCATTTTTTTGGTAATCTATAACAGGTTTGAACTCTTTCTCAATTGTCACTACTAAAAAGATGGGATATATTTATATAAAATTATAGAAACATTTATAATATTTGTAAAGGTTGGTGTGTAAGTGGAATAAACCCTCGTTAATAAACAATTCTAGATTTTTCAAGTAAGTTTGCTTATGTTTCAATATAGTGTATGTGCAACATTTCGTTGATAAAATTTTATGTGTTTTCTAACATAATGCATTAAAATTTTATACTGTGTTGAGGATTGTTAAGATTGCATTTCTGGTTGGAAACAGACTCTATTTAATTAATTTAAAATAAATGCATTGCTAGAGAGTTTGAGCTCAGGTAGGAAGACATTTTCGTCTTACTATGTTCAACAGTTAAGTCAGTGACCTTGCCACTAGCAGGATGTTCTAAGGCTTCTGGCGGCCTGCTTCATGAAAAGCTATCCTAGAGACGTCTCCAGGGTATTGTGGAGCTAAAGTGTTTCCGGGGAGTGTCGTTGAAAACAGGCATGCACCCTCTGAGATCTCGGTTTTGTGGTTTGTAACATTGGAAAGACTTTGACGTTAAACTGGAATGTTTTGTGGGTCTGGTCACAGGGTGGTAACTCTGTGAAGGTGGTAAACCTCTAAATGAAATGATTTTACGCGCGTTGAGACATTTGCAAACGCTATAAGTTTACCAATTCGAATCGACTAAAAATTATTCAGCTAACAATGTTTCGTGTGAAATATTCCTAGTGATTCATTTAGGTTAAAGCATCTATGTTTTTTTATTTATCAATATTATTGCTTTGTTAGGGAAACAAATACCCCTTTTATAAAGCGGAGAGGTTAAATAAATGTACCAAAGAAATTCATTTTAAAACATATTTTTATTGACAAATTCTTTCAAAATATATACAAATACAAGTATGTTTCAAAAATTTAAGTAATTTTTTTTTACTACAGAATATTTCAAAATATTAAAAATTTCTTATTTCTGAAACAAACTCGGAATAGTTTACTTCAGTGTGCTGATAACTTGCTGATATTCAATTTACACTTTGATTTTTGTATGCACGAGCATGTGATTTCATTGTCATCTTGATCCATCTTTCCAAAATATTGGTTTACATAAACCAAATACTTTTTATACTAAATTTCACTCGTTAGTCCACAATGTTCTCACATCCCAAATAATGCCATATTACTCGTATAATATCCACTGGGGACTCAGTAGGAGAATCATCATCATCTACTTCAACCCAGTCAGACATTAATGACCAAGTTAGCATTAATTTAGAGTCTCCTTCTGCAGAGAAGCATGTCGATTTATATGCATATGTTTTACATAATTGTTTGAACGGTGGACAATTGTATTGTTTTGGAATATCTGTTTATCTGGAAATTGAAATACCTGCACGTTGCAAAACATCTCGTCACAGTCGTGGTTCGTCAGCTACTGACTCAAGTCATTATCTTCACCAGCTCATTTCTTACATTAGAGCTAGCCAATCTATCGTTAATTATCGAAGTGAAAGTGTGCGTATTTTCTGGAATGGTTGTATTTGCAATCATTCCAATTCGCGAATCTACAGCATTACGGCTGATGGTGTAATTTTGTTTGCTTACATCAAATACAAATAATTCTCCTCTAATTTTAAATGTTTGGGGTTCTAGTATCAGTGAACTCATTTGGTTAGAATATGTATCCTGATAATGTGTGTACACATAGTACAAATAAGGAATTCGCCATTACCAAAGTTTATGTTTAAATCCACACAGGGATAGGCTTGACTATTTAGTTACAGTTTAATATTTTTCATATCACAATTATCGAATATTGATCTGTCTTCTTTTAAATTGTTTTATCGGTTTGTTTGAAAACAAATGACATATATTAGTTTTTCGGAAGAAAAAAAATTGATTTAACAATCCGCACAATTTTTGTGCTGTTGATAGAGTTGGAAAAACCTCTAAACCCCAAGATCTGAACGCAATATCTAGAGTCTTCCCTTTTTCAATATATTTTCAAAGTGTACATGTTCACGAGTGTTAATTTCAATATGTAGCATCAACTATTCGACACTGTTTATTTAAAATGTTATACCTTCCTCGTTATTAGCAGTGTTGTGTATAGCACGAAGATGTGTACTGCCTAATGGAGTAATTAATTCTTGTTTAGCATTTAATATGAAGTGTTTATAGTCTTCAGCAAAGTCAAGTACCATACTTAACGGTATAATGTCTTTGTATTTTCCACCTGGGTGGAGTAATTAATTCTTGTTTAGTATTTAATATGAAGTGTTTATAGTCTTCAGCAAAGTCAAGTACCATACTTAACGGTATAATGTCTTTGTATTTTCCACCTGGGTTATTTGTAGTAAATAATCCCTAGCATTGCTCCATCCAGCCATAAACCCTGTATTAAGATCGTGTACAGTTTACGATAGATAGTTCTTTTTAGTGGAAGTAATTCCAACATCGCTTCTCAGATCGATTTCCACTCCATTGACAGAAATGCAATTCTGTCGATTAAATGTAGTATTCTATTTCTTACTATTTTTGTAGTTACAGGATTACTTCATCGGCTGTCATTTTAATTGTTCCTCTAAACATTAAACTTGATTTCGATGATAATGTGTAAATATTGTGATTTTGTAATGAAATTCTTATTTCTGATGGAAATGTGTACGGACCTGCTCAGAATGGTTAATACATGTATTTCCGTACTGGTGATTGCATCTTCAACATTAAGTATATCTTCCATTCTTATTAACCGTATATCGTAAAAAAAAAAAACAGTTTGTTGCCTCGTGTTAACTTCACGTTAACTTATGCTTGCATTTATATCTTTTTATATTTCCTTTCTTCGTAAAACTTTCCTTAGTGACATAGTTCTAAAAAGGATGCCTACTTTACGTCGATATTGACTATTATACACAATACCTATTATGATTACAATGCATACGAAATGCAACTGTTTATATAGTGTTTTAAAATGTAAATGAATGGTAATTTTTTAGTTTCTAAAATTAGTTTACCATCTTGATCGACAATTAATTTTAACAACTAATTTCATCAACACAATTCACTATTAATGGAAGATATATCAATTCATTAAGTTTTTCAATTATTTTATATCCTGGAACCATTACTCACATGAATTCATGTAGTGTATTTGTCGGCTTCCCATTCAAATACGAACCGCTTACAATATTAACATTTATACGACAGTATATTAACCTGTTTTAATGATCCATGCAATTAATTAGCTGGATATACTCTCCGTTCATAATTTAACATATTTGCAATTGAATTGTCTTACGAGAAATCGATATCGATATTACCGCGCATTGCACTAGTTAACGTATTTGGATTTCCACCTAATTGGAAATCCAAATCTTTAGGTAATGCTGCTTTAATGAACGTTTCTAAAGCACCCAACTCATAAGATCCTATCGTTATCACAATCTTGTAGGATTTTTTCAGCAATGTTAACCGTAAATGATTGGTTGTGCATATTAATGTTTGGCATGCTGTTTTAAGAAACAAATTCTATTAGACTTATTTGCCATTCTCTATCTAATTCCAACGCTGGGAAAAATACCACACGCAATTGCGACGAATTACCACTAAATATAAAAACTATTGACATATTACTAATATGTTTTACTATTGCACTTACTTATATATCCTATTTACAGTCATGAACGTAGACATAAATGTCCACAATTGATTGTATTTGGTAATTGTTCAATTTTGTAATTCTACCTTTATTGGGTGTTTTTTTTTAATAATTACGTATTTCATTTGCAGGATGTAAATCACCGAAACTGTCCTAATACAATGATTCATTTACATTTTTTATTAATGCCCTCCAATGTGTTCCTTCATTTTGTTTCGAATCTAAATTAACAATCATACATTCGTAAAGGTTTGGTTTCTTTGGTAAATCGTCTCTCAAATAAATACCTCGGAAATAGGGAATATCTACTTTCTTTACAAATACGAGAATGTCTTTGTTGGTAAGTGCACGTTTTGGAAGACTACGTAGGACTTTCTGCATTTTTTCCCACGTTGGAGTTTTTTCATCCTTGGCCGATTTAATTTGGCTTCAAATACATTCCTACTACTTGATTAACTATTCTACAAATTGCCAAAACTCCTCCAAGGAGCGATTCTAGAGCTGTTGAAGTTGGAAAATAAAGAGAATTATTCTTCCTTTCTTGGTTTTTCATTTTGTCTTGCGTTTCACGCCCATGCCTCTTTTCACCTTTGCTTTCATCACTTTATCCGCAACCCAAGCTCCAAGTTTTTCACCTGTAGATGTAGAGGGATTCTTCCTTATATTTGCTGTTTTATTGGCTAAAATCGTATCTGCTACATGTCTTTGTTTCAAAATGTTTGTTCGATCGTAAACTATGTTGTGTTCTTTACAAGCGTTATCCATAGAGTTTATTCATTGATCGTTCTGTGCCAGACGTTTTGCAAGCTAAGTAAAGGGTCCACAATAATTGTATGTTGGTAAATGCAATTCAAATGGTAATTCATTACTCAATGGATACAATACACCGTGCCCTTATTTGATACGTTTAATAAGAGCCATTATTTTCAACTGAAAACGAACCTACATATAGTCCTGCATTATAGTTTTACGTTAGTATGTTACGTAATACTATGTAAAGGAAAATTATATATCAAAATGTATATCTTCTGGTAATTGTAAATATAAAATAAAATGTAATTGAACAGACACATGGAATTCTTTTACCTCCAAATATATGTTGTATAATAAGCGGTCGTTCTTCATGTGGAAAAACGTGTGTTATTATGTCGCTGTTGGAACATCCAAAGGCCTTAAGTTTGAAAACATATGTTTTTCTTAAAACATTACAACAAGAGAATTATCAACGGTTAGTGTACATTTTGTTGTTAATTGAAGGAATGTGTTATTTCCCTGTTACTAATAAAGAAGATATCCTGCCTCCGAATGAAGCATTACCCAATTCCGTATGTATATTTGACGATGTTTGGTGTGAACCGCAGGGTGAAATAGAGCAATATTTTAGTTTTGGAAGACAATCAAACAGTGATTGTTTTTATCTATCACAAAGTTACACATGTATTCCAAAACATAATTTGCATGATAATGTAAATATGTTAATTATGTTTAAAATGGACAATATGAATCTGCAACATATTTACAATGATCATGTTTTGGGAGTCAATGACATTTACAAAGTTTAAAGATATGTGTTTTTACTGTTGGAGAAACAAGTACTCTTTTCTGGTGATTATACCAATGCTTCCCCTATATAAAGGCAGAAATAGGTTTGGATTTGAAAGTTTTTTATTTTCCGAGCAAGAATAATGAGTATTTCAAAGTTTGGATATATCCCTATAAAAAGTAATCATTACAATATCTGTTTAACCAAAAATCGCGATGGGAATTGTGATTTTAACGGACATATATTACTTAATGGGGGTATGGTTGTGAAAAATACTAATGCTGTAAATAAAAGTTACGTGGAAGACTTTAATACAATTATGCTAAACGTATTTAAATCACAATCGACCGATATGCAAGAGCTATTAATAGAGTTAGTTGATTTGAATGATAATGTTTATAAATATCACGAGTGTAAATGCAAACATTTTAACCAATATTCAGAATAATTTGCGGAGTAATGAATTTAGAATAGAAGGGCGTTTAAATGGGTTTAATAAAGACTTCAATGATATGGCAAATATAATATTTACAACACAACTTGCAGAATTGGAAGATAATCTAAGAGTTGTAATTAATGAAGTGGTAACAGTTACTATTCCACAAAATAACTTGAAAGACAAATGGAAGAAATTACGCAACATATAAGTGATGAACTGATTAATAAAAAATTTATTTCGTTATGCAAACAGATCTGAGAAAACAAATTAATAATTTGGAAACACGAATAAATTATTTCATTAATGATTTGAAAGCTAATACTGTAACTAAATTAGACGCTGTTTTAAGTAAAGTCGACAAGATTGAAAAGGTGCAAAGTATTCGATCTAGTGAAGCAGTTAGTCGACCTACTGCAGCAGTTAGAAAAGCAATGACTTAATTTTTACATAAATAGTAGAAAGTTAATGCAATATAATATAAACATGTCTGAATCTGCTACGGAATTACAGTACGTTAAATCTGCTGAAAAAGAGACATATTTTAAAGCCAAACGAGCCCATATGGAACAGGGTGTTCCAATCGAAGAAATATTTAAACCTGTTATGAGTAGAATAGATAAATTACATTCTCTGTTGAATACGCCTTATGAAACATATTTGCAGTTTAAATCGGAAGAAGAACATTTAACAAAGAAGAAGAAGCAAAACCCTTCCCATTTAACACAGCGTTATTTAGATTTAAAACATTATTCACCTATATGTTATACGACACTTGGAGTATATCTAAATGGAAACGCATGGTTTCTTGGAGATTCGGTAATTACGTTTTTACCCGAGAATAGAATTAAAATAGGAGATTACGTCACTGACTTGAGTCAAGGATTGTTTGAATTATTGTTTAAAAATTTTCCAATTGGATATTCCAACACCGATTTGCACAAATACAAAGAAGTTGTTCGTCGTACGAATGGAATATTCCTTCAGGAAATGAAAACCACCCGAACACACATATATTAGGTGATATTGTCGGAAGTGGAATACATAAAGATGAAGTTGGCAAATGGTTTTCTCCTGTATATTGGAACAATCCTAATGTTTGTCCTTGCTCAAAATTGCCGTCAGTCGTTACGGGCCCCAACCGCACCTAACACACGTGCGACGCTAACTTAAGCCATCCTAGTTGTTACCAATCTAACGAAACCACATTTATATCAGTAGTATTATTGTTATAGGGCGGAATGGATATCTCTGCAATAGTTAGGCTCGTCCTTTACGTCCTGATCGCCATGTGTCGGTCTGATTTTAAAGACGTCTTCATGCCACAGATTTTTGGACTTAGTTTAGTCCCTTGTTTGTACCCGCAGTACTGTCTGTGTTGTGTGCTCGCAACTGAAAGGTATGAAAGCATCTGACTTGAATAGATTCCATTTAACTGCTAAACAGTTGAGGTTCAAACAGAATGCCTATGGACAGTTTTGTTCCTAACAATCCAAAAAAACGACGAGGTAAAAAAAAACAGCAGTGCACTCCTCCCACCCTTTATTTCCGTGCACATCAGTCATTATACTTTCCACATTTTCCATATTTCCGCCTAGCAGTTTACTACATTACATCTGTCAAAACCTTGTTGTTTTAACTAAGGTGAGTTCGATGTTTACATAATAAATATGTCATTTAAGAGTTATTCGTCTTGACCCTTCGTTGTTTCGCGGCTACGCTGTTTCGTCAAATAAACATGTTAATGATATCAGTCTTTGCTAGAAAAGATGAATACCAATAAGTCCGCTTCATTTTGTTTTTGTCATGATATTGGTAAGAAATCACCTTTTTAGAGCTGGTCTGCGCAGATTCCATAGGAGTTATGATAAAAGTAAAAGCCGTAGTTACATCTGCGGGATTTCGTTGCATCTATAACGTTCTACTGTAATTATTCTCACCTGCACAGGAAAGTGTGTACTGCTTGAAGTGCGCATTGAAACAAGATAGTCAAAATCAAACGCAACTACTTTCATCGAGCATTAAATATGCACTGTAAATAAACGCACATTTTAATTAAGACATGAAATTAAATCACATTTTTCTTAATACTCCATCCTATAATTACCAGCATAGTAACACAACGACATTATCCTGATTTGAAAATTATTTTTAATTAAAAAAGATACCAGGTCCGTCTGAGTTCGCTGCCAATAGTCACAGTTATTAAGCAAATAAGTATTTCTACGCATGTGTCACAAGGGCTACACTATACCTTGGTTTGAAACTTTAGTATGGCAATGAACATTTTATTTAGCAGGTCTGTAGTAGTGATTCTCAGAACATCAATAATTATTTCCAAATAAGAAAGCACGAACTTGGGTGATGATTTCAAAATACATTTTTCTTTAAAGTGGGGAAGAAGTAGGGAAATGTATGATGACGCGCAAGGGCATCGGGCATAGGCTGGGAGGATTGGGGAGCCTCCATATTGTTGCGTCACCCGACCGCCATCATTGAAGTCATTGAGCTTTTACTCCTGACCTGTGTGACCGTTGACATTTACATTGACCTTTACCCCGAGTACCTTTGACCTAATAAAATCACAAAAATTATCTTCAAATATTCCAAAAAAATTTTTTATTAAAAATTATCTAAATAAAAAAATATTAAGATTATCCTCAGAAATTATCCATTTTTTTTTTTCAGAAATAATGGCAGGGATCAGCTACCCAGGTGACAGAGATCAGTGACCCAGGGTCAGAAAGGTGACCGGGATTAGGACCATTGACCTTTGACCTTGAAAATGCAAAAACTCAAAAAAATTACAAAAATTATAAGTCATTGAAAAATCTGTAAAAAATTTTTATTAAAAAATGTTATTTAAATATTGTTTTAAAAATAAAAAAAATAGTTAACAAATTTACTTTTATAAAATTTTATTTTAAAATTTTATTAATTAAAATGTATTTAACCCACTCTGCTATTTTTCCCTTTTTTCCCTCGGAATTTATTTTTCTCCCTAAAAATTTTCCTTTAAAATATTTAATTACAAAACTTACATTCCTTGAGATTTCCCTCCACACCACCAATTACTCGCCTCTGTTCGAATCCAGCAGACGACTGACTCCCTCGCACCCACTCCCCTCACCTATACTCATTCCGCCATCTTGTTTTTTTCGTTCGCTATTTGTTAACATGCTACTAGAGGCAGACATATTTGTTTACATGCTACTAGAGGTGGCCATATTGGTTTTTTCGTTCGTCATTTACTTATTCATTACTGGAGGCCACCATCTTGGTAGGTGACTCCCATTTTAGTAGGTGACAACTATTACAATTTTCAATCCTATGTATAAAAAATATTTTTTCGAATAAATAGTATAGCTACATGCATGATGCATGGCTGACTACATGCTTAATTTATTAAATATTTTCAATACATATTGTTTTTATTAAAAACTTAAACGCCGACAGGATACGACACACGAAAATTAAGAAAAACAAATAATTTTATAGTAATAATTTATTATTATTTTGTAAATACATTTTCAGAAGAAAGCACTTCATCAGATCATCTGATATACCCTCTATCATTAAGTACTCTTATGATCGAAACCTCCTCTTTCATAGTCGTGTAGTCCCCACGTTGTTACCTATCAAGCAAATATTTCTGTATGTCTTCAAGTTTGTTGGGATCTTCGGTAAAAATATCGTCAGTTTACTCGATGTCGTCTGCCTTCTTCAAATCACTTGTCGAAGGAAATTCGTTGGGGAAATGTGTGGGACCGTCAAGGGAATAATCATCATCTTCAACACTATCACTGTCGTCATGGTCATCATCATTGCTGTCTTTATGATCTGCTTCGCTTTCTGCTACATCCTCAATATTTAGTTTACTTTTCTGTGTAGCAGGAGTTGTATGTTCATTAGTATTTAGAGCTGATGACCGTTTATTTGGAAGTTTTTCGAATTCACACGAACATCTTACAAGTGTACCTTCCACACAAACCGACTGGACTACACTCATTCCGATTTTAGCATTAACTGTGGCGTCATTATCTTCTGCAGAAACGATACCATAGTTGTAGCAGGAGGTAATAATGACATAACTTGCTGGTTCCCAGTAGACGAACCCTCTCGACATACAGCGATGAACTGATCAAACCCACGCCTGTACCTTCTCCTATGTAGCAGACAGTACTTAACGATCGTCAAAAATCCATATTTCTCTTTCCAGCACAAGGCACACATATCTTTAAAATCTGATATAGGCATGTCCGTATTACCATGATCATCGAAAACATGACGTAAATTCGTATCGTCCATGCGAAACAGCACCATTATGTATACATTGTCGCGAAGCAGTTGTTTGGGTATGCGCGAATAAGTCTAGCCAAGGTACACAAAGTCAAAATTCGCGTATCGACCCATGCTAACGTATTCTTGAATGTAAGTTTGTTTCTCGCAGGCAATGTCGTCGAAGACAAATATCGAGTTTCACAGTGCTTCGGTCGGAGGCACGATGGCTTCGTTATCGCTGCATGGGAAATAACCCACGCCATCCACAGCTTGCAGTACTCGTGCCAGTTGCTGGTATTTCGGTTGCTGAAGAGATTTGGAGTACAGGTACACATTCTCGAACCGAAGACCGTTCTCTTCTTACAGCAGGCTCAGTAGGATGCATGTATTGCCACAACCCAATGGTCCCGCTATGATGCAATGCACAGTATTCGGAAATGGGCTTCCATGTCCCGATTCGTGGGAGATAGCTTCATATTCAGCATGAATGCGTACGGGTAGAGTATCATCTTGGTTGGCGATCTGAATGTTACCACTACGGTCTTCTGGAACAGGTGGTGCCGATTGTACTTTCAAGAGCCAGTGCTACAAGTTTCAGATCTTTTTTTTTTTTTTTACGCATCACTCCGATAAAAATGTATCAGACAGAATTGGCATTCAAAAGTCACACTCGAATTTTTCATTCCATAGGTCGTTACTTCATGCCGTCGTAAATTCCGCAAAGCTGTGAATTCTTTATCACAGAATTGGCACAGCATTTGCATCATTGACATATTAAGTCTGTACTGTTCCAAGCCTAAAATGATACTGAAACAAAAACGTATAAAAGGATCTAATTTATATATTCTAACCAGCCTCGGCCATGCGCCATTTATCTTCGCGGTATGGGAGCACTCTGAGAAAACCCAAATACTCGATCGCCCCAGAAGAAAACACGCAGGTCCTATTGTATATATGATAGGACTATACATAATTATGTTAGGTTGTGTGAAGGTAAATAAGTATGTTAATATAGAATTATTTTTAATTTAATTTATATGTATAGGTATATGTATAAAAATACGTTAATATTAAATCTTACCGGGCTCATTGTACTGGTCGTACGGAAAATGATTTAGTGGCTTTTAGAGAAGGTTTATTGGCCTTTGACCAAATAAACTGTTTGTAACGATCGCATTGCGGCAGAGAAGAGGAGAAAACTGCGCCTGTATAAATTGCCCCCCCCCCCCTTTTTCTGTTTTAAGGTCACCCGCAACAAAAGTTAAGGGGTAATTGCGGATATAGTCAGCATCCGAGGTTCAGTCTTACCAAGTAGACTACTATGAGCCCTATAATATACACCAATATTCCAATCAAAAGAATGGGCAGCATGCATTCAGGGGAAGGAAGTATTATTCCAGGCGAAATGCAAGAGGGAATAGACGCTATCGAGACCGCCGAGAAGACAATAACAGTTCAGAGGAGGGAAGGCAACGAGAGGAACGTAACACAGAGTGTCCTAGGGCATGCGAACCACCGCAATCGGCGAGGGCACGCCAAACCTGGCTCGGGATACTGCCAAGCCTATAGACACGAGTACTTGCCAGCAATGTAAACAAGGAGGAGCGACGCAAAGGAGGGATGTAAACACTCTACAGTTGGTATACTCGCCACCTAACACACAAACAGTGAACTTTGCAAGCAGGCTATAGGGAGCAGCCAAGAATAGGCTACTCTGATAATCAGAGACCACTCTACCTGCACGTATCAGTGTTCACGCCCGCTTCACTGACTCATAGCAGGCAACAGCCTAATGCAGCTGGTCAAGACCCAGCTAATTAACATGCGTTAAACTAAGTAGGGCCAGGGAAGAACCCCGATCACTGGTTCGAATTGTTAGTAACCCTGCCAAGCGGTCAAACTGTGTGATTACCATCCCAATTTAAACGAATGCCGAGCATCTTAAAATAACAGACGTGCTAGGAAATCATGGTTGTTTTGGGATAAACGAACAGGGAATTTCTTTTGCACGACCAAGCAGATAATACTTCATATATTCAAAACACTTTATGCACTGAACTACAATTGATCATTTGTGGATTACTAGTACCGTGTTTGCTCGACAATGGTGCGGAGGTTTCAAGTGTTTCAAAAACATTCATGGATGCCATTTTAGCCACAGGTTTCAAGGCTATGTATAATTGGAGCGACGGCGAAATTAAGTCTCATAGTCAGTAAACGAGTGTTGTTAACTATAGGGGGATTAGGCAACACTAAAGAGATTTTGGCATTAGTGATAAAAGGCTTAACTAAGCAAGTAATTCTCGGAATATAATTCTTAATCCGCCACAAAATTTGGTTAGATTTTGGGGGCTGGATTTTACGAACCTACTGTAAGGATTTAAGCAGTGTAACCACACCAGACTGCTGGACGTGATCGGACAAAGTAGTATGCCAGCTACAACTTGAAAAATGTCCGATAGTTGAGTCCCCAGCCGTAAATAAGTTCGCTACGTCGGGTGAAATTTTTAAGGCACTGCAAGAAAGAGGTAACAGCTGTTACCTATAATCAGAAGTGCGTAATAGAGCAGCTATTGTTTTCGAACCAGCGAGTTATCTCGGAAAAACCAAACCGCAACGAGTTGTTTAAGGCTGAAGTTAAAGTAGAGCCAAGAAGTACGTTTCTAAATAATATGTTACTATGGGAAATTATCCAGAGATCGTTAAGTCCAATCTGAAACCCAATGGTTTGCATCAAAAAGAAAGATGGCTCTGTCAGATTATGCTTGGACGCACGCAAGCTGAATAGCATAACAACAAAGTCGCGTTAAAGTAATAGGCCTACCGGGGAGTTATTACGTTTGTACAGTAGCGTAAAATACCTGAATACAATAGTTCTCACACATGGCTACAGGCAGGTACCTCTCACAGAAGAATCCCATCAATATACCGAATCTTTGTTCCGTAATCAACATTTTGGTTTAGAGTCCTGCCTTTTGTGTTATGTAATGCAGTCGCCCAATTAAATAGCTGTATGAGCATTACACTAGGAGAATAGTGTGCGCAGTTCGCGCGATGCTACGTGGACGACATACTTATTGCATCAAACATTTTCGAGAAGCACATAGAGCATTTAAATTTAGTCGTTCACAAGTTAGCAGAGACAGGAATGACGGTCAAGCTTAAGAAGATGCTTTTCTGTAGGGAAGAAGTACCATTCCTGGAACATATCCTTATGCCAGAAGGAAAAAGAACTGCTTCGGATAAGCTGACTGCAATTACAAATTTTCCCACACCCAGAAATGCCAAGCAACTCAGAGCTTTTCTTGATGTCGTGGGATGTTAGCACAAGGCTTTCGAAGATGTAAAAGCGCTGTTTCTGTCAGATTATGAGATTTATCATCTGGTTCAGAATGCCACTTTTGACATCTACACAGACGCTTCTAGTTGTGCCCTTGGCGCAAAACTGGCAAAGCTGGGTGAGGACATAATGGAGAAAACCGTAATTATGACCAGTAGGACATTAAACAAGGCCGAATAGAATTATACCACAATCATAAAAGAGATTTTGAGTGTTGTGTAGGCACTACAGCACTTTCGGAATTTATTGCTTGGGGAAAGAACAGTGTTGCAAATGGGCCACCAAGCATTACTCAGCCTTAGAACTGGCGAAATATCTAGTAGTAGCCTGACCCGATTGTTGTTATTAATCCAGGAATTCGTCCTTAGATTTTAGCATTCTATGGTCTTGGATAACAAATTTGTGGATTATCTCAGCCACATCACAGACAAGGAAACAGAATTTAAAAACAAACGGCCAAATGAATTTCCCCTAGCTCTGGCCGGGAGGCACTGGAGTCATCAGCTGTTGTGCAAAGAATTTTTTCAAATATTTTTGAGAAGCAGAGGAAAATCAATTTTTGCAGCACAGTGGTAGCGAAATTGCAGAGCGCACCGAGCACACACCCGCTACATAATTCGTTTTGTTGTAATGCATAAGGGGTCCTTTTCCAACACAGCTTACAGAAGAAAGAATTTGAGGACGAATGGAAGCCGGTTGTTCCTTCAAGTCTACAGTCAAGATTGATTATCAACACCCATGAACTCATTGGTCACATCGGAATTAGCAAAACATATTAGGCCCTTAGGAGGCAATTTTTTTATAATCAAATGCTGAAATCCGTATCCTCCAACGTAAGAAATTGTGACTTTTGTAAGAAATGCAAACATCCAAAACAATATTTAATGGGAGAAATACAGCCAATTTTGCCAAATAATCCTTTAGATTTGGTTTATGTGGAGATGTACAGTCCCTCCCATGCTCCAAGGTCGACATACTTTACATATCTGTTATGATGGACGTGCTCTCAAAGTTTACAAAACTTTATACCATAGTTCAAGCGAGCGCAAGTACCGTCTTGAGCAAATTGGGTTTATTGGTTAAGGAAGTGGGTAAACCGAGATGTGTGCTATCGTATAAAGGTTTGCACTCGCAGGACGTAATTGGAAAGAAGGATTAAGAGCCCATGCAATTTTACCCACTACAACTACACCAAGGCATCCACAAGGGATGCCCGTCGAGAGGATAATGTGCAGCCTAGGTAATATATTGCTTACATATCGCCACACCACACAACAGGGATTGCGAGACAAAGTGCCGCTACGAGTCTGACTCATTAGGAGGTGATTACTGGGAAACGATCGGCGGTTTTTGACCCGGAATTATTACCAGATATACCGAGAATTTCGGCTGAAACACCCTTAAATGCACAAGAGATACGCGAGGGATTGACAACATTTGTACGCCCGAGACTGCACATCGCAGCTGATAGAACAGTCAGAAACACTAAGAGACACTAAGTTTATAAGTTTATACCAAATCTGCTATTACTGGTGCGAACTTATCCCTTAAGTAGACACTGTGATCTGATCGCAGCTAAGCTTCTTCCTTTATACGAAGGACCGTACGAAATAAAGCCACAAGTTTATGCTAATTGTTACGAACTGGTCGTGCCAGGCGTTGATAGTATTGTAGGAAGATATAACCTATCTGCATTACGTGTTCACCATCCCAGCGAAACTACGCGACACATGATATGAACGTCTATTAAGACAGCTAGAAGAGCATCTACATGATGGTGATTTTATGCTATGTAACTATGTGAAGCAAAGTAGAGAATGTTTTTTTTTCTACTTGAAGTGGTCAGAATGTGCAGTTCCTACGCCTCTAGACATGCCATGTTTGTAATGTTTAAAAACCTCCCAAATTAATTTTATTTATTTATTTTATGCCTGATGCCGAGTACTGTGAAAGAATGCTACGCGTACGGAATGCTACTGTTGAAGGGTGAATAAGTTATCGAGCATAGCCAGGAAGCGGTTAAATAAATTGCACGTCAAGAGCGCCGATGAAAGTCGCCTACTGCCCTACATTGCCTACCAGGGGAACATAACCTATTGTAAACTTACCCCAGCCTCCAGCGATGCGCCATATCTGAGGGCCTGTAACACAGAGCAGACGGGCATGCCCGAATAACACATATAATCACTGTATAACACTGTGATTGAAGTTTTACGTACCACAATTCCAGGTATTACAGTGTGTATTCTGTTGAGGGATAGTGTCTTCTTTGAAATAATTCATTAGAGCGGCATTGTCAATTCCATCATTGTTTACATTTGGTTGTTTACTTTGGCATCTTTGATGCCAGTCTCCTCAAAAGTCTGTTGTGTTCTACACAGTTAGATAAGGTTTGCTCTCATCAGTGGTTATGTAGTGTTGTATTTGTTTATTGTTGTTTATTTTTTATTCAACGGGAAGTTTTGATATTGTTTATCTGAGATGCCTAAGTTTCAGGTGTAGAATTCTCAGTTTTATTAATTGTGTAACATGTAAATAATAATGTTGTTAGTTGGTCTAACAATAGTATTGTTGTTCAGTCAATGCTATATGGAGGTAAAGTAGTCACATCATGTGCCTAGCTAACCCTAACATAAAAATGATTGTGTTTTAAGTGACTGTGTTAATTTAGGTATGCAGAAGAATGTGTGCTTTTTGTTGACTCAATTATTCGTATGAGATATGGATTCGCTTAGTTTGGGCGAGCGACACGTCGGCGAATGCGCACTTCACAGACATATAGAATGAATAATCGCGCACACGAAAGGCTGGAAGTGAAGCGCACCTCAACAGCTTGTATACAATTGAGGTAAATGTTCCAGTGCATTGACTGTTTTATCCAAGTAACAGTGCCCAGAAGAATGTGCGTTAGTGGGAAGTCCATGCACTGATACACCGACGCCGCATACTTAAAGTGCCGAAGGAACTGAGACATATTGTGTGTCGACCGCCCGTTCTCGTCTGACTGCAGAGCGGTACTCTCGTGTGCTGTCTTGCCACGCACGAGATACGAACTTCTACGAACATTGGACACGAAAGTTGCCGAAGCCAGGAGCAGCTAGACTCTTATTAGCTGAAATACTGCACCATCGCGGCCCACCGGGAGGTGTCAGGTGACAGTCCGCCATCGCAAACAGAATAAGTAAAAAAAAAAAGTTTGTTGCCGAGCTGTTGCAAATATAAAAACTGTGACCACTACAGGTGTTTCACTATTTAAATATGTTTTGTTGTAAATAAAGTTTTCTTGTTCCTTATAAGAGTGATTAAATATCTGGTCGCAAGTATAATAAAAATAGCGACGTGTTAAATATGGACAAATAATAATTGGAAGTGTGTAGAACAACATTTCATTGTTACTGAATGCTTTGTCTTGTAACAATGCCTATTTTCCCGTTTGTCACGTGTTTAAAGTTTCAATTCAATTTTCTTTGTAATAAACCGTCTTTTAAAATTAGGGTACAATTATGTAGCACCCATAAAAATAGGTTTTTATTCATAAAATTAACCTATATTATTGTCTTATTTTTATCACTACAAATATTGTCATGTAAGATGTTATGTGTTATTTTTCACACGTCACTTATATGATTTCAACTGTGTGTGCAAATTTTATTTATTGTTACGAATTATTTTTTTCCTTTACACGTAGGATTTTTAAAACTTAGCTGTATAGTGGCAATATTTTCTGTTTAACTTGGATAGACTAGTTCATTTTTCATTGTGTATTAATTTTTTTATAATTAATATTTATTTTAATGTGATCTCATATTGTAAGTGTTTCAATTTACTATTGTATTGTATCTCAGTTCTGAGATCACATATTCTTTCGTTTCTCAGCGTTTAGGCCGTTATAAGTTATTAATATTGGTGGTTTAAATAGTTTTTATCCCCACTGGCCCACAGGTTTAAACCCTAACGCCAGCCGGCAGAGAATAATGCTTTCTTCCAGCATCTAAGTCAGACATAGAGCAGGACCTCCCGTCTGAAGCGGACAGAGAGGTAGGATTTTTAATTAGTTTTGTATACGTTTCCCTGAACATACTTTTAAATCATTTTTGCAACCATCAATGAATTTTGAGTTAATAGTCGCCCATTTGCGAGGTTTAGTGGTCAGGAGATAGCTAGCTTGAATGCGCTGTCTACGTACGTGTAGAGATGAGCTCCACGTATAATCACCTTATCCTGCTACACATTTTCCTGCAAGAGCATCCTACCTTCAATCCAGAAGGTGAATTAAAAGATAAGTCCTACGCTGCGATCTGACATTTTCATCTGGATATGATTGATTTGATTCACAGTTTTGATCAGCTAATTTTCCGTTAGCGTTAGTAAGCAAGCGACGCCATTTTGATGTTTATAAGTATAGAAGTTTCCAGCACGTTTATACCAACCCAAAACTTGAGATAAGAATGACATATTACCAGAGCTAGACTGTTTAGTGAACACACAAATCATGAAGTAACATAAGCTACCGAAAACATTTTAATCTATCATTAAAAAAAAAAAAAAAATTTCAGTCACTGGCAAGCTATGTTACACAACCGTCAAAGGGTTCTAGTAGGCTAGGCATGACCACTTTTAACGTTGTTAGCATAGTGTGTCTTTTTCTAGCTTTGCTCATATTGCAATCAGCATTGAAAATCATTTCTTATATTAAACAATTGCAAACACAAGAAAAATTTTAAATTGTCAATAAATAAATAATATCCATGGGACATGTATGTCGTGTCGATTTCTCTGCTGTTGTGTTAAGATAACTTTTTTTTACCAAGTTCATAACATACGTTTTTATTAGTGTTTTCAATTGCCTGCCTTGCTGTCATGTACGTACACAAATGGTGTGTGCCAAATGTTTATTTTCTAGAGGGAGCTAACAGTAATAAGTTTGTTCACCTACCTGCCTAGAACTGCACCGGGAAATTATACAGAGGCAGCCTAGGTAAGATTACACTTTTCCACTGAGTTACTGCAAGTCAGCTGTTCAGCCTGGTCACTCTAAGTTTTGTATGTGTTGTTATATTGTTGTGTATGCAAACCACAGTGTTAATGAGAGTGAAGAATATAAAAAAAAATGCATAACTCTCGCACTAACCTATACGTAAAATTGCTCGTGAGTGCCATATGCAATTGGTCCGGGCTGATGTTGCTTGAAACCGACAGAATTAATCAATGTTTAAAATTACTAAATATTCAGTAAGCAGTGATCTCAGCAAACAATTAATTCCAAGCTGAACATTTCAAATTTTCTACATATGTGGGTTTTTAACCCAGCAAACTAATCTGCGTATGGTAACCGGCATACACCTCTCAACAAATAATCATACCAGATTCGTGAAAATTATCTCCTTTATTTCATATTAGTAATACAACGTAGTGGCGGTGGATATTTGCGTTCCTACAATTTTACACAGCATTTCAAATATGTATTTTTTTCAAACTGTTCATTTTCCCTTCCATATATCATTCGTTTGGTGTCAGCTCTGTTTTACATTGTACTTTCAACTGTTGAATCACAACTGGTTTATGGTTTCATGTTGCAGATTGTACCAAAATGCGATGCTATGAGTATTTTTCATCTTTTTTCTCTCCATTCACATCTATCGATTTGCATGACTGTTACCCTTTCAACTCTTTGACTTTCCGTTTCACTTATTTATAATGAACCGAGGAATTTTTTGTGTTCTCTGTTGAATGTCTCTGGATCCATATCTTGCTTTTCACCATTGACGCCATAATATTTATTGGGAAGTGTCTGTGTAAATAAAGACTTACGACATTCTTTTGCCTTTGTCCTCCTTTTAGCCTTGCTGGCTTCAATTTTTATTTTACGCCTGTATTCCATGCTTCTGCAAAATTTTCCTGGGCTCTTGTTGCACATAGTTTTATGTAATTTAACACTGGCGTGCCTGTGTTGTGTCTTACTGCCTCTCCAAACCTCCCAGTATAGGATCTTTTAGTGGAAAAGTTAATTCTTTTGCCACCGACAAATTTGGTAACAGCTGAATTTTTGTGTTCTACAGGGCTGTTGGTCACATTGTGTATCTGACTTCTGCTATGATTACTCATTTGTTTTACTACATCAGAGACCTTATCGTGCACATAACGTTCAATATTTTCTGGTATATAATTGTGATCGCCACTGTCCGAGTTTCAGAAGTAGTCTCTCTCCGCGCAAACTTAATTGTCTCCAAATATGTGGTTTGTGGTAATTAAATCACTTTCCTTGAATCTTCAATTTTTTCGTGGAGTGGTCGTTCTTTTTTCTGCCTGTATTGTACAGCTTTAAAAACAGCTGTCCTTTATCTAAGAACACTATCACCCAGCTTTTTTCTAATCACAATCTCGTTCTTCAGTTTGTTACTTGTAGTTGAAATCTCCTTCAATTTATTACAGAAATTACGAAGAAGATGATTTGTACATTCTTTTTTTTCTACTGTGACATTTCTGTATGGATGTGTGTCCAAAAAATATTATATACATTTCTTTCCCCATCAGCAATGAGTTTAGTATATGTTATTCCCTACATTTCTTCACTCCGGCAAAATCCTTCGACAATCAAAGCTGCTCTCATAATTGAACTTTGATTTTCACCCCATTTTTACACACATGTGATGATAGAGTTTTGCCTTTTGTTGCAGCACGAGCACAAGTTGTGCAGTACTTGTTCTTTAGGGGCCAAGGTGACTGAGCGATTAGCACGCTCGCCTCCCACCAAGGCGAACCGGGTTAAATCCCTGGCCGGATCATCGGATTTTCGCAATTGGGAATCGTGCCGGACGATACTGTTAGTCGACGGGTTTTCTCAGAGGTCTCCCCTTTTACCCGCGCCTTTATTTCGGCGCCGCTTCATACTCACTTCAATCACCCTCATCAGCTCTCAAGACGTCGCTGTTAAGAGCCGCCCAAATTGCTTCGTTCACACTCTCACTTGTTCTTTACTCCGAAGAACAGGACCTTTTTAGTTCTAAAACCCACTATTGCAGCCTGTAATGGTAATTTCAGTAACTGTTACTTGTAACTTAAAAGTGATACCGGAATTTATTGAACTACTAAAAATTTATTATTAACCGAAGCAAATGAAAACGCTTTTAAATAAAAAAGTAATAAATTGAAATTTATATAATTAATGTATAACAGGTTTTTAAAATTGACAACAAAATGTTACTGACATAAGAATACTGAAATACAGTGATAGTAGTGGGATATAGTTCCTTCGAGAGGATCAGGAAGTGGCTCGGTGGCTCTGACCTTGGATGACGTCACGCGACCGCCATGTTGGATTTCGGACTTCGTTCTGTAATTCCGGTCACGCGAACGCCATATTGGATTCCGCCATGTTGCTAGCCAGTACGCCGCCATGTTTTAAGCCAGTATGCCAGTTTTCCATGCTCTTGCATTCCGAGGGTTTCCTCCGAGTGCTCCCACTTTTTCTCTTTCGCAATTTTTTTCTTTCCTCTCTTCCTCTCTCTTCCTCTCCGAGGATTTTCTCCGAACGCTCCCACGTGTTACTCTTTTACATTCTTTCTTTCCTTTCTTACCTTCGCTTCCTTTCCTTCTATCGTCTTTCTTTTCTTTCTCTCTCCCTCTCTCTTTCTGTCCTTTCACTCCCATTCGTTCATCATTTGTTTATATCGGCTGTTACTGGAGGCGGCCATCTTTATTACTGGAGGCCGCCATCTTTGTTTACATCTGTCACTCCACCATCCGAGTTTTTAATTTGTCATTTGTTTCCCATATTAATTCTGGCATTGGCCACTAGGAGTGTTGGTATCGATCTCGTTAATTTAGTCGATCTCGCATGTCGCATGCGCTCCACTGCCATATTGGTTCTGGGATTGACCGCTAGGGGCGCTGCTATTTCTAGAACTCAAAGTACCATCTGGAATAGTATGGGATCGAACTGCCGGACCTTGGGTCACCAGACTTACACCTTAGACTACTCGGCTATCGCGACATGCACTGGGACAAGAGTTTATAAGTAGTATATAGCTTGGAGACAAATAAATAATATCTTGTCTCTCATTAAAGAGGTTACAATTTTTATTTCTTTTATAATTTTTAAGTATTTTATTTGCAAATCAATATTTTTTTGTTTTTTTATTATCATTTTAATTGTTTCATTTACATATCCATAATATTTCAAGCTTTTTATTTTTTACTATATAATTTTTGTTTATACAATTGTTCATTGTTTTTTTAACATATTAAAAATTGTTTGAGGTTATATACAAATCAATAATTTTTTAAGAATTTTTAAAATGTTAATTTTTAGTATGTTATTTTTAATTATATTTTTATTATTTTGGTTTAACTTATATATATCATTTAAGTTTTAACTTATATTTTTTAAAGTATTTAATTTTTATTTTAATAATTTTTTATTATTTTTTATTAAACTTTAAAGTGTCTCGAGTGACGAGTCTACAGATTCGTATTTTTCAGGCAGATAATATGTCGTCAGATTATATTATAAAGTGACTGTGACAAGTGCCATTTTGGATTTTTATAAACATATATAAAAACAGTCTTAGTAAATATATGACAAGTGTTATATATTATGAACACTGGTTACTCACACTTTTTTTAATTTTTATTTATATATATAATACATTTTTTAAATATTTCAGACTTAAGTATTTATATGTAGGGACTTCTATGTTGAACTTAGAAAAATATTTCCTACTCCTATATAATATAAAGCTAGTAAATTCTTTTCAAACACATCACCTAAAATAAGATTACCTTACCTTACTTCACCTAACCTAAGATAATCCTACCTTACTTCACCTAACCTAAGATAACCTTATCTTACTTCACCTGACCTTACTTCGCCTAACCTAATGACATCTAACCTAACTTCACCAAACCTAAGGTAACCTAACATCACCTAACCTAACTTCACCTAGCATAAGATAACATAACCTAAGTTCATGTAAGTTAACATCTACTAACCTAACTTCACCTAACCTAAAATAAGTTTACCTAAATTTACCTAACCTAAAATCACCTATCCTAACTTCACCCTACCTAACTTCACCTAACCTAAGATAACCTAACTTCACCTAACCTAAGATAACCTAACTTCACCTAACCTAAGGTAACCTAACTTCACCTAACCTAACGTCACCTAATCTATTATAACCTAACCCAATCATCTTGTAAGAACACTGAATATATATTTTTTTAATTCTCTCGACATTCGCTTAACCTGACCGTCATACTCAAGTCATCGCCAGACCCCTCTTCACCTAGCCTTCTTACAGTTTTACTTAACAGCCTAATCGAATTGTACTGTGAGTACCAAAATAGACATAGTACCTTTCACCATGACATTAGCTTGCCTTATGCATGCTAATAACAATACAGGCCATATCCGCCACCATGCCTCAGACTTACTGATCAATAATAAAAGTCAACTATATGGACTACCATTTCAGCCCATCTAACTTTGCCAGTTACACATATAAACAAGCCATACCAGTTGCCGAACCAATACGACACCAATATCACCTTAATTCTCAAAAATACCATCCCTCTCTTACTAACCAACCATACCTGCTAAGCACTCTACCCTTCCCATTTAACTAACTAAACATCCCATCAAAATATTCTGCTCTTACAATAAACGAATCACAAAATCAAACCATTATCCTCACGCCATTGAAGCTACACTTTTATTCATACTGCTAAAATAACCGAACATGTGATCAGATAATACCAATCAAAATAATAGCTATACCAACCATACAAGCATCTAACTGTACAACCAAGTCATACTTGTGTGCGTTCCACCCTATTTCAGGACTCTGGATATATTTTATTTCTCTCGCCAATCATTTAACCTAACCACAAGTCCACATAAAATGTAAATTTAATCACTTCAACTTTTTGTTGTTGCACTAGTGTAGAACTGAGAAATTATTTTTATATTGTGTAGGACACTGAATATTTTTTATTCAGTCGAGCTCATTATACCCCATGTCAGGACTTTTGAAAGACATGTTAACCTAACCGAACTTCACCTAACCTAAACACCACACTCTAGTCATGTAAGTAAGAGATTGGAATAATTTTTTTCATTTTGAAAATAAGTATATTTTGTAAAATATATCATGGAAATGTGTACCTATGGAGCTATGAAGTGAATCATTAAGGAATCATTTAGGAGTCATTTAAGAGTCATTTAGGAGTCATATGGAGGCATCTGGAGTAATTTAGGAGTCATCTAGGAGTCATAGATTCAAGGGTCAAGGGGAAAATAATCAGTCTTTTTACTGGCAGGTCTGACAGTAGTCAGCTTTAGGTGTGACCATGAGCTCAATCTGAGCGAAGATAACACTAGGATGAAATATATTTTCACATTAAAAATACCTTATTCACGAGTAGGGCAATGATGATTAGTTAGCAGCTATCATTGGCCATTTAGAACGAGTACCATAGACCGCCTACGACATGCACTCGCAATAAAATTTGATTTAAACTATGTTAATAAGTGTCCCAGAGAAGCAGATGCATACATTACAATGAATATATAAATTTTATTTTTGGTTTTATTCACATACATGTTATGCTATTCAATAGATGGATCACATTTTTGGCAGAATATTTGCTCTACTAACCGTCACCAGACTAAATCTTGTCATACATCTTACTAGAATTCAAGCATACCTCAGCCCACAGTTCAGACATCTTGAGCAAACCATTGCTAGGTTTAAATTCACCATGCTCCCTTCATTTTATCTGAGGGCCAGCTGACCTTGTAAATGTCAAGAGCAAGTCTGTACCTACACGGTAACTGGAGTCTGTATGTGCTTCCTGGCTGTTTTTGCACCTGGACGGTGTCAGAATGCCTTAGTTACACATGGCATTTCTGCTCCCCCTTGGTGTCTGGTAACTGGAGTCTGTACGTACCTGCAAGTCGTTTTCACACCTGGATGGTGTCGGATGACCATGTACGTGGGAATAGCAGTCCTAGAAGGTCTGTACCTGCATGGTGTCAGGTAAATAAAGAGAATGAGTGAAGAGGTTTCGCGAGCAAGTACAAGACTGCAACTGAATTGAACTTTGGGTCAGCATGAAAGAAGTTTTCTACATATCGTAACCATCAAGTAGGACTTTGCGTTTATTAAAACCAGAAACCCGACCAATGCAAGTTATTAATAACATTTATCTTTTCACATAAATTGTTTGTGTGTTAATATGTATTGTCTCCCTCGTGTACAAAGGACTGTTGCATCTGATACCCTTTTAAAAAAATTTTATGACAGGATTTTTAATTAATAAAATATTCTTTATTAAAGTACTTATTTATTTTCCATTTCAGTAACATATAATTTTTCTTGTTAAAAAAAATTAAAATTTTAGTTTTGCCATCCGCCTTTTAAGTTGGAACTGCTCATCCTTCCTTCGGGTTGGAATTGGTATACTTTTCGGCATCGCCATCTCACTTTACCACCCGATTGGCTGCTAAAGAAACCATGCGCGTGGTTCTCCGACTGGGGACGGAGCAATATAGTATTCTTTTACAGTAGTACAGATATATATATATATAATCTGCATGGTGCTGCAAGAATGACCTGTATATGCGGGTTATGACACCGAAAAATAAACCAACCCATACAAAAAATGCCTTGAACAGAAGAGACAACAAGAATGAAAATAACAGCGAAAAGTAAATAGAATAAAAGTATGATAGACAGAGAAGAAGATAAGAAGTACATTGATAGGGTGTGAAATAACAGTACCGCCTCTAGTGGTTAAAATGGGCCAAATTGTCACAACTAAAAATATTTCACCCCCACAAGCCCGGCAAGAATTTGGTTTGGAACCCCAGGAATTTCCTTTAAACACTGGTTGAAGATCCAAACAAAAATCGTATTCCCAAATCCCCATGCACAATTGCACAAGCGAAATTGCAGAAGTGAAAAACTAGTTGCAATAATTTATAGTCAAATGTGTTGGTGGTGGCACAAACTCTCTCATGATTGCGTCTGTAGCTTTGTGTCAGGACCTTAAACGTGCGTGCATGCTGTCAGTCGTAACTACAACAATTTACAACAGGTTGAAGGACACGGCCATCAGTGAAGAAGAATATACTCATGCACTTAATGTCTCGGAAAAATTCGCGTGTCAGAAAATTGAATATTGTTCAAACATTTATTTGAAGACTGATACTGTGTTGTTGTAAGATGCGTTTCAAAACTTTACGAAACTGTGCCTGAAAAACATATGGCCTGGACTGTGTCGGTTACGTGAGCGTGCCGAGCTTCTCTTTCGACGCAATGTTGAAACACACCAAGGTCGAGCTGGAACTATTGATCGATTACGACAAACATTTATCTATTTAAGAAGGCATGAGAGGTGGAGTGGCAGAGTGTATGAAGCGGCATGCAAAAGCTAATAATAAGTACATTCCATCCACATATGATGCTAGCAAGCCGCCTGTCTACCTCCAATACCGAGAAGTCAACAACTTGTATGGGTGGGCAATGTCTCTGCCCCTCCCTGTGCGTGACTTCCAGTGGGTGAGCACCACCATCGACAGCACAGCAGTGCCAGATGATGGACTATTCGGGTACGTGCTGGAGGCAGATGTACAATATCGTAAAGAACTCCACGACTTGCAGAAAGACATACCATTCTTGCCCATCAACGAGTGTCCTCCAGGTGGCAAGACGAAAAAATTATTGACGACGTTGCAAGTTAAGAAGAACTAAATTGTACATTATGTCAACTTGAAGCAAGCATTATCCCATGGCTTCCAGGTGATGAAGATTCATTGTGTGCTGCAATTTGAACAAGAGGCATGGCTCAAGCCCTACATCGACATTAACACTGAAGAAAGGTAGGCAACCAGCAATGAATATGAAAAAGACTTTTTATGCTTATGAACAATGCAACATTTGGTAAAAGAATGGAAAATGGAAGAAAAAGAAGTTATGGATTTGGTGTGTAACGAGAGAAGACTGAAGAAACTAATAGCTAAACCATCGTTTAAGTGCCACACAGTAAACACAGAAAATTTATCCCTGATGAAAATGGAAAAGGAAACCATATTATTTAACAAACCTATTTACGACGGCTTTTCATTTCTCAACATCTCCAAAACTTTAATGTACACGTTCCATCACGACATCATGAAACAAAAGTATGAAGCTCGCATTAATTTAATAAATACAGATACCGACTCGTTAATTTACGAAATTGATACACAAGACAACTATGCAGACCTAGCTGCAGATCCCGCCATCATGGAAGAGGTGGATACCAGCACCTACCCACCCTCTCATTGTGCTACTCCCCTGTCAACAGGAAATTGGTGGGGAAATTTAAAGACGAGTGTGGTGGGGAACTGATGAGCGAGTTTGTAGGGCTGCTTTCGAAAATGTACAGCTATATATTTGGAGATAAGATTGCACAGAAAGCCAAGGATGTACAGAAGACAATCCTGAAGAAAAAAAATCCTTTCAAGATTACAGGAGATTCGTGCATGTAATCATGAATAATATAAGGTCATACCACCACGAAGTTTATACTAAGTGCATGAACAAAGTCGCGCTCACATGGCAGGACGACAAGAGACAGATATTGGATGGCGGTATACTGACAAAGTCACCTATGTAGTTTATGAGTAGTGAGGGGAGGGGAAGGATCCTGAGTGAGAATGCTAGGCTGGGAGGGAGGGGAAGAGCTGCGCTGGGAGGGAGGGTAAGTCAATCAGTGAAAGTGGTTGGTCAATAATTATTTCCTTATATGGTACATAGTTGCTGAGAAAATGCGTAGGTGAAAGCTGGGAGGTAGGGTAAGTCAACAAATGAAAATGGTTGGTCAATAATCATTACCTTATATGGCACATAATTGCTGCAAAAATACGAAGGTGAAAGCTGGGAGGGAGTGGATGTTGACCAATGAAAAATGCTATGGTAACTAGAGGTACTATTTTCCTTGATTACTCCGCGTCTCCCACCATTTGTCTAGGCTATATAAAGGCCGAAACATCGCTAAATCTCTCACTCTGATATCAGCACTTGCCATCTGCATATCCGAGTACCCTTGTACTTAGTCGCCATTTTGCATCTAGTGAGTAAATGTGAGATTTCACGGTCGCCTTCCAGTTTAGCTTCGAGTATTTACTCGCTAAAGTATGTTATGTTTTTCAGTAAACTTGTTATAACTGGCGTAATTAATCTTGTTAAAGAATGAGCTCTTAATTTTTAAAAGTAAGTGAATGATGGTTTGCCAGAAAGGTCTTAATTTTTTCACATAAAAAGTTTTTATGCGATCGATTTTTAAAATGAGCTCTTAAATTTTAAAAGTAAGTGAATTATTGTTTGCCAGAGAGCTCTTAAATTATTTTTTAGTTTTCTATGCAACCAATTTTTTAAATAAAATTTATTTGCGTACATGTCACAATGCAAAGTTATTAATGACGTTTTTTTTATTTTGTGCTGTGCTTGTCAGTCAGTATGTCAGCCCCTAGCCAAAGGTTCGTGCTTGGTTTGCCAGCCGACAACGGAGCAAGTCAGCACCGACTGTCAGTTGTTGCGTGTCGTAAATTCTTTTGAAAGTAAGTACTAGTACCTATTTTTAAAGTTATGTACATATTTTTGTTTTATTTGTTTTAACGCGCATTGATCCTTCGTAGCTCATCGCAGTCAGCAGTCACAAGTCCCGCCAATTCTTGGAGTTGCTGATTTGTCGACTTGCGGTCAAGCCTGTATGTCCGTGAGGAAACCGCAGCCTATTCACGCTAATACAAGCAGTGAGTATTTACCACTATGAGACGAATATTTTCGTGATCAAGTTTTTTATGTAATGTTTTTACATTATGTAATGAACTTTTGTCCAGGTGAAGTGACTGCCATGATCGGGTGTCAGAGAGCCCCTTTCAATCAAATCTCCAGTTTCACGAGATTGCCTAGCAACGCAGCCTATCGTTATTAGGGAGAACAACTGCGGCCTCCCGTTTCTTCTTCTGGTGAGTAAATGTGCTGCCTACATGCTAAACTGTTTGTGAGGATTTTAACTATACTTGTCAAAAAAAATTTAGTGTTGCTTTAAAAAGGGTCAGTGTAAAAACTGTATTATTCTGTTTTAAAGCTTATATCCTATTGATGAAAAATAATTTAAATGGGTTTTTGCTGCGCAGTGTATAAATATACTTGGAAGCAGAGTAGTTGCACTCTAAAAAAAAATTTCCTTTACAGTTTTACAAAGGATTTTCTTGTATTACAACTAACATCATTGAGAAGAATACATACAATTTGTCTAATAACAAGGCCAACTATTTCAAAATATAACTTACGAAAAAGAATAAAAACACCTTGTCAGCAAGGGGATTAGAACCTACAAGCCTTTTATTTCTAGCCCTCAAAGATATGACCAACTTGACTTACGACTTATTTTTATAGTAACTATAGATGCAAGTACCTACAAAAATATTAATTATTGTGAAGGTTATTATATTTTTAAGAGTTCGGCGTAGCTAGTTTACAGCCACCTGTTTTTTTTTTTTTTATTATTTAAGTTGTATGAAGTGATCTGAAACTTGCAGTACATTTCTTTTGCACGCAACCATGCTTTACATTGCCCCTAGTTATTTTACACAAAACAACTGTATACCGTTTTACGTTGTTGAGTGTCCACCATTTCGCTCAGTGTCATGGATATAGGTCAGTATAGTATAATCATTTCTGAAAGTATAGTACAAGACCCTTGTAGTATTTACAAACGAGTAGTTTTACAAGCGAAATCTTTGTACTGTTACAAGTATTTGTAAAATTGCAATTTCCCAATAAAAATTACAGTGTGAACAAGCTTTCTTGTCAGATATATTTGTGTGTTAATCAAAACATGTTTTCCCTCCAATTTGCATTAATGCTATTTCCAGATTATTGATATAGGCTGTTCACGGCAAAGTGAGCACTTTTAAGGAACTTCCAACGGGCGTTAACCATAAATAAATATATCTCATTCCAGCATTATGCATTAAATTTAGAGGGTGATAAAAGATGCATACTGTGTTTGTTGGTAGCATTTCAATTTTTATATCAAAAAGCTTCAGGAAGAGGCAAATTGGATTAAAGGAAAAATTTTTAAGGGCCTTGAAAAGTGCTCAGTTTACTGTGAACAGTCTATATTATTCATGTTCATATGTTGCAGGTTTTTTTATTAAAAAAGTAACTACAAATGTCGATAAAAAAATTTTTTTTCAAAGTGGTGTGCTTAGAATTTTTTTTTATAAAACTATTATTTTCAATCATAAATAACTTACCTATAGTACGATTAATTGAGGAACAAAAATTATATAAGAAGTTTTTGCTACGCAGTTCAGTATTAAATTGTACTTGGTTAGCTGCACATGTTTTGCTACGCAGTGTATAAATTTTTTAATTGATTATACATTTCTTTCCAGCTTGAATTGATGCCATGTCCACATTATTAATATTATTCATGACCATATGTTGCAGGTTTTTGGCTGAAGTCTTTAGCATGGAGGGCGGCCGTGTCGACGTGGAAACTTCGGGGGGCTTCCGACATCCTTCGCCTTCAAGTGCCACACAATTTACACAGAAAATTTATCCCTTATGAAAATGGAAAGAAAACTATATTATTTGACACACCTATTTACGACGGCTTTTCAGTTCTCGACGTCTCCAAAACTTTAATGTACAGGTTCCATCACGACATCATGAAACAAAAGTATGAAGCTCGCATTAATTTAATAAATACTGATACCGACTCGTTAATTTACGAAATTGATACACAAGACAACTATGCAGACCTAGCTGCAGATCCCGCCATCATGGAAGAGATGGATACCAGCACCTACCCACCCTCTCATTGTGCTACTCCCCTGTCAACAGGAAAATGGTGGGGAAATTTAAAGACGAGTGTGGTGGGGAACTGATGAGCGAGTTTGTAGGGCTGCTTTCGAAAATGTACAGCTATATATTTGGAGATAAGATTACACAGAAAGCCAAGGATGTACAGAAGACAATCCTGAAGAAAAAAAATCCTTTCAAGATTACAGGAGAGTTTTGGAACAGCAGTAAGTCGTGCGTGTAACCATGAATAATATAAGGTCATACCACCACGAAGTGTACACTCAGGGTATGATCACAGTTGCGCTCACATGGCAGGACGACAAGAGACAGATATTGGACGGCGGTTTACTGACAGAGCCATTATATGAATTAATAAACAAAAATCCATACATTATCATATGGTCATATTGGGTTGAAATGAGGAAGAGAACAAGAAAAGAAGAGAAGGTGAGAATCATAATATTGCAATCCAATATAAGCTGATGGTGTTGTATAGTCCATTCACGCTTTCTTCGGCCTTTTGGAATCGAACCTTTGAAAAATAAACCTAGGCGTAACATGTCAACATGTTGTGTTGAATCACGCGTATTCCACAATTATATAACCTTGTGATTAACGTTAAAGTACAGTGTTCTTGAATATAATAATAATCTTCTTAGTATCTTCTATAACTTGTAATATTCATTTCGTATTAAATACGAATTAACAACTACGAGAGCAGCGAAATGTTGGCAACGGCCGGTAAGAAATAGTTCACTGTTACAATATTTTTATAATAGTTTTATGTGCACTATTTGTAAATTAAATGTTGTCAGTTGATATATTTTTATTGTTAGATAACACTGATGGAAACGCATTTCATTGCTGCAGTTAAAAATATCAGCGCAAATTACAGTGCCTAGGCTGTAGTGTCAGGGTGTTTTTTTCCCCTTCCGGAATAAAGCTTCAATAAGCGAAACGGAGCGTGTCGTTCTCTCTCGTTCTCTCTAGTTCTCTCTCTCTCTCTCTCTCTCTCTCTCTCTCTCTCTCTCTCTCTCTCTCTCTCCCTCTCTCTCTCTCTATCTATCTCTCTCTCTCTCGGGAAGTTCGTACCACCTGTGTAGCAAAAAAGGTATACATTTTGTTATTATTAATTTCAGTATATTTCATACTAATTACAGCAACAATAATGATGTTTGAAATTGTAATTTACAACTGAAACGAGATTTTATTGTTTAAATACCTATTATATGTTATTTAGATGCGATGGCGCGACGCTTATTAATCCAGCAGTCTGGCAGAAGTGGCGTGGAAAGGAGAATCTAGAACTTGAACAGCTTTCCCTGTGGAAAGGAGAATCTAGAATTTGATCAGCTTCCAAGTGCTTGACCCAATATGACAGGCGAATGTACACAGTTTTTATAGTGCTACGACTGGCAGTGATGTGGCGACATGTCAGTGACACAGCGTGTTTCTGAACGAAGCGTTAAGTTCGTACTCGGGTTTTTTTTAAACATCCTAGGCAAATTACAATGTTGTGATAAAAATGTGTTTCTACATCAACCCCTCAAAATGTGTTGTGATCGCTGTGTTTGAAAGGGCGTGGTGGCTGCATTGTATTCGTTATGCAGGCCAATGTTGTACCTTTGTGCTAGGTGTTTGAAACACAGTTTTGTAACGAGCTTATGTTTATGTGATTTGAATGTCTGCGACAATCCCATCAAAATACTAAGCCCAACCAGATAAATTTAAACAAATAATAAAATAAACCTACAAAACAGTAAGAACCAATGCTTGTAAATATTAGCAGAATAAATTTTACGGTAGGCATATATGTTTGCATGTTCATCACTATCTTTTATGTTCGTCGATGGCACGTACAATAAATAAGTGACACAAGTTGCGTGCTTTAATTTACTGTGTAATTTCGTTGGACTCGTCCCTTCGTTTTAATTTTTATTCCAAACACTTACAAATAACAACAGGTTAAATACTACTGTTTTTTCCGCCATAGTTGTAACAGACACCTTCGTGGAAAAATATTAATGTGTATTACGTGTAAGGTGATATATCGTGTGTAACAAGTAGTTATAAAGCCGACCTAAATATTGTTATAAGACTAAATTGTGAAAATTCGTAGGAAGTGGTTTCTCCAATATGATATAATTCCTTGAACATCTGTAAACAGCAATCAACACATTTGACAGTTATAAAAGTAGAAGTCACATGGCAGAGTATATGTTTACATGTAGCGGAAGGATACGTAATCAATAACCAAAAGTATAAATTTAGTAAAGCTTCAGAAAAGACCGAAGTTATCGTGAATTAACTATATGTATGTATGTATGTATGTAATATTTTGTAGCTACTACTGACCGCATGCATGCACGTTTAAGATCCTGACACACAGGTACAGACGCCATCATGAGAGAGATTTTGCCACCACCAACAAATTTGACTTTAAATTGTTGCAACTAGTTTCTCACTTCTGAAATTTTGCTTGTGCACTTCTGCACGGGGATTTGGGACTACGGTTTTTGTTTGGATCTCCGACCAGGGTTTAAGAGTCGGTGGGAGTCATTTTGCCTCTATTTACCACCAATGTTAATATTTACTAGCAAATTGCAAGAGAACTATAGACTCTTTTGAAACGCAGTTTTCTGGACACACAAAAGGAATTTAAAACATTAAAAATAGTAATTTAAAAAGTCTAAATTGTCATTTTAAATATTAATTTTTGCCACTTAAAATATGCAGTTATTCCTGCGCAGACATGTTATACGAGAAAAAGTGTCTTTCCCAACAAAAACAAGTCAAGGTCTTTTTCTAGATGGGTAAATAATTTTATTTGTGATTCAATACTGCATTCACCATTAGCTTAATGTTAATACTTTTATATTAAATTAACAAAATCTGTTTTAATATGTAATACTGCAAAGTACGTTTTGAACATAGGCATTTTTTGAACTATAGTCGATTCACGATATCTTCGGCGTTTTCTGAAGCCCTGCTAAAGTTCTACTTCCATGATATTCCTCCGTCTCGTGCAAACTAAGCTTAACTAAGTCTGGCGGATTACACCAGAGGGACAACGCACCGGATTCGTGCGCACTCTGTTGTAACAGTATTTTGTATAAGAACTATTTCTTACTAGACGCTACCAACACACACATATTTTCTCACTATTTTTATTCAAATTATTTGCAAATGAAGGAATATAATTTATAGATAAAATATGAATAACATTTCAATTTAACAGAAAAAAAAGTAACTTTTATGAACACAAGTATAAAATGCTTGTGATACATGGCGTATGTTGGAAACAACCAAGCACATCGTACATGGGGAGATTTTTCAAAGTTTTGATTCAAAAAGGCCGAAGAAACCGTGACTGGACTACACAGTATTTCACGTTGTCTCAAACTTCTCAGGTCGCGTGACAGCTTGACATAGGTAAGTGGGCTTACCTATGTTACTCGAGCGTTCGTATACGAGTTGTGGCTCCCGTCAGACTTTATTTTCGCGGTGACTAGCCGATCAGACAAGTGGGTTATATTGATTGGAAATAGGCGGTAATTTTTTTGTTGTACACAACATGGCAGTGCAGAGTTTAGGTTTCAGATATTAAAATGGTTGAGTAAATCTTCCAACTACGGTACAGATAACCAACTCGAAAGGTAGGTCCCTACGCCGAAGCCGAAAACGCAACTAATATAATTACGAGTTTATTATCTTTGAAGGGATATTTTAGTGCTATTTGAATAAATCGACAACACTTAAAAATTAATTTTTGTTTAACCTACCTCAAAACTAAGAGGAGAGTCGGAGGTCAGGGTAGGGATAGGACCTATGTGCGTCTCAGGGCTGAGCCCCTTACGCCTAGACATGCACGGAAGTTTCTAACTACAAGAGCACATGCTCGCGGCTTTACTGGGATTGGGAAAACTTGACATGATTGGGGCCAAGTTTACCTCCCATGCTAACATAATCTACACTACGAGGGAGGGGGAAAAACCGGTATAGGCACTATAAAAACCCCTCAAGAGAAAATATTTGCAAGATTGCATGCAATTTATGAAGTAGAAAAAGTTTTCTACTAGAACAGAGGTTGGGAAATGATATTCTTTATGGAAAAGGTGTTTGAAACACTAGAAGAAAAATTTTGGGAAGGGGGGGAGGGCTGTCTTTTGTTTTGCTTGTCACGCTGGATTTAGTTTTTAACCAGGGAGGTGGGAGGTACCACCCCCCTTCCCACCCTGGTGGAGGGGAATATGCACTATTGGGCATTACCCGTCCCGTGCCGCCAGTCGACACCTGAAACAAAAAGAGGAAGAGAAAAGGGAGAGGTTGTGGAAACTCCCATGGTGGACAGCCTGTCTCAGGCGAAGGTGCTTAGCGGTGCACTAAGGCGCTAAGGCACTGCATCGGACCATCCATAGAGAACCACGCCCCCCCCCCCTCCTAAATCGAAGCGTGACTGCTATGTGTAGCGCGGGAACTTGAGACTTGGTCACCTTGAAGTGTCTTCTTCAGCTTCTAGGTGGTGTATCACTTGAAGACTTGAGGGAAAGTCGCAGTGTCTTGAGGTACTGTGCAATGTGACACCATAGCCGCCCAACACCGAGCCATTTGGTTATTCCGGCGTACGTTTTGGCTTGTGACTTTGGGCACATAATGATTCGCAGGGTGTTGTATTATAAGTACTAAATCGTAGTGGTGCCTGCCACGTGTGTGTTAATGCGCGCAGGCGTCACAGGTGTTCGCTGTGGAGTGTGTGGCGTTAAATTACTGTGGCGGCTTGTACCTCTGGGATTGGCCGGGGTCATAGTTCCCTAGGGCGCTAATGATGGGGTTGTTTGAATCAAGGGCTGTGGCATAGAACTTCCTTGCCATATCCTGAATTACTTCAAACTGCATTGGCTGTTGAAGTCCAGCATGTATTTCGTGGGTGGGAATATATCTGGGTACATGGTCAGCTATTTTGAGGCATTTTTTTCACACTCACTGTAGCTGTTTCATGTATGTCTTAACACAGTATTCCCAAGCTGGCGCTGCCTATAATAGTATAGGGTGGATAAGGGATTTGTGTATTACAATCCCATTATGCAGTGTGAGGCCACCATAGTGTTAAACACTGGCTAGAGGGTCGGGAGGCTGGCTAAGGCTTGCTGGCGCTTGACAGTGGCATGGGAACGCCATGTCAACGCCCTGTCCATGGTCACACCAAGGTATTTTACCTTGGTTTTATAAGGAATATTTTCCTGGAACAGTGTTATGGGTGGGAGAGCCTGAGGTAGGCGCTTGCGTGTAAAAATATCGGTTTCACATTTGCCGACATTGATCTTAATTCGCCATTTGCGAAAAATTTGGCTCGAGTGTATTTAAGTGGTCTTGGGCATAGCACACGGCCATGTTCAAGTCACTGGAGCAAGTGTAGAGAACCGAGTCATCTGCATTGAAGTCAAGTTAGGCAGTCCATTGAGTAGGGTGCGAGATATCGTGTGTGTATAAATTGAACAACACTGGCCCCAGTATGCTTTCCTGGGGAATACCAGCTCTAATTATTTTATGCTCGGATGTGGTTCCTTCCACAGTGACGGCAAACTTGCGTCTATCAAGGTACGAGTGCAGTAACTTGACATAGCAGTCGGGGAAATTAGTAGAATAATGTTTGTGTACCAGGCCTGCATGAAAAACCCCGTGAAAAGCCTTTTCGACATCTAGGAATACTGCAGCTCTGTAATGTCTTCAATACATATATAATGGTGGTTCTGGGAATGGGGGTCGGGGGTCGGGACGAGGGGCGATCACCATCTTGGATTCCGCCATCTTTCATTTCCCTTTTTCCCCTCAAAATTTCCGTTTCTTCCCTTTTCCCCCTTAAAATGTCCTGTTTTCCCCTAAAAATTTTCCTGTTTTTTAATAAAAATTTTCCATTTTCCTTTAAAAATTTCCCGATTTCCCAGAAATTTGTGAATAAGTGCTTTCTCTTCATTGTGGCTGATGTAACTCTTCAATGCGGCTGAGTTTCGGGATATCTCAGCCGCATTGAGGAGTTGACAAAATAAAATTAATTTTATAATTATTTTACAAAATTAAATATATTTTTTTAAAGTTTAAAGACGTAAGTAGTAAGTGTTATGTATCATCAGACTCACCTTTTCACGGCGCATTTGATCACGATGTCATATCATTATTTTGTCTCAATTTTTCATGCTCTATCATTCCATTTTGGATCTCTCTCTCTCTCTCTCTATCTATCTTGTCTCTCTCATTCAATATTTCTCTCTTACTCTCTCTTTCTCTTTTTCATTCTCTCATGTTTCTCTATCATTCAATAGGTTTTCATGGAGTCCTCCCATTTTTTCTCTCTTTCATTCCGTCTTGTCTTTCTCTTTTACATTCGTTTGATAAGTCACATTTGCACCACTGATTACTCGCACTTGTTCGTCACTACCGTCTACATAGTTCCCTCATCGCCTGATAGAGTATGCGAAACGCCAGTGTGTATATTTATTTAGAAATTTAAAGATGTAATTTTCAATACAAGAGAAGGCTTATATAAATTATATAAAAGTACATTCGCGGCAGAAATTTGGAAAAACTATTCGGTTATCAATAATTTATTTTTTTAATCAATTATTTTTTCATTATATTTATCTAATTAATTTTTACTTCTGTATGAAAATTAAGTTGCCTAGACTTGCAACCACGCACCATGCACGCATGCATGTGACTACAGATACGTGAGCCAGACATACCAGCTGTGACAGGCCAAGAATGCAGTGAAGTAGTCAAGCACCATGGGAGAAGGAGGATCCGAGTCTAAATGACCGCGATGCACTCAGCTGACCGGCCGTGAAAGTTAAGCATCTAGGAATCGATACATTTATAAATATATACAATTATTTAAATTGATTTTATTTGTCATCTGAAATATGCCGAAAAAAAATCTTAGAAAATTATAATTAAATCTATTTTAAATGCATTTCTAATACAAACTTAGTTTAAAGAAATTAAATTATGTAACTTTCACACTTTCCAATGACAGCTGGTAACATTTAAAAAGATCCTTTTGTAGATGTAAATATTTATAGTCATAAGTGAGTATATATGCAAACTCTTAGGAGACAGTCTCGCAAAATTTTAGTTTGCAAGTAAATTTATATCTCCAGGGATGTATGTTTAGACCCTATGTAACCATAATAGTTATTAACTTAAAATAATATTTTGCTTTTTTAACGAGATCTTTTTATAACATACTGGTTACCCTACGATACAGAATTAAAATAAGAAATCAAATATTCAAGTATTTTCGTTTTTTTCAAATTTTATTAAAATATATTACTACTAAAAACACTTTAACAAATATTCATGTTCATCTACATCCTTTTACAAATCTCAGCCCTTCGTTAAACACGAAACAAACTATTCTGGCACTTATAAACTTTGTGTCGTCGTGCAATAAGCTTGAAGGCAAAGTCCTTACAGCAAAAGCGACACCGATTCGCCAGTGTAAGTTATGTTAATGATACACTAGTAGGTCCTGATGGTTCAGCGGTCGTCATGTCGGGAGAAACAGGAACCAAGAACGAAGTTGTCGATCACATTTTTGATGAAAGTTGCAGCAACACAGATATAAACTTCTCAGCACTTCAGGATTCTTGGTGACACAGCCATCATCATTCCATTGGCTTCTCAATTATCTAGGCTCCTTGCATATATAAACAATGTGATATAATAAACTGTGAATATTTTCATGTGTTCATAATTCATACCAAAGACAAAGATATCAATATATAGCCAGTGTGTTGAGTGGACTGAATCCACTCGTTCTCAGCTGTAGATGATCAACCGAATAGAGTGTCCAGCTAGAGCCCTTCAGTGCCATTTCTTCTTCCTCACGACACACCTTCTTTATACAGTTTTCAACACTCTCTTCAATGAAATTTACATTGTAAATAGGCACATTATATATCTTGATTGATTTTTTTACATGCTCATTATTGTATGGCTCTGATTTACTATAGCCACATTCCAGCCATATACTATATTTCACAACACGAAATTTTATACCTCCTCTGTAAGTTGGATTAGTAAAACTTAGTTTCATATATGACAGAAATGAACAAATAACTTTCGTCGAAGCTGTCAGATTCGGAGTAACAAAATCTTTTAGAAGACCTCTGAATGCAGATTACTTCAGAAAAAATCAATTTACATTCGGCTTCTTCTCACAGGTATTTTTCGTAGGTTATGATGAATTGATAAGTCTAGCATCTGATTCACCAGTCGAAGCTGTACTAGGTCCAGTTTTCGCTGAAAACTGTTCAGCGGAAGGATTATCTGCTTGTTCATCATTGGTAGATGATACACCGCTTTTGCATTGTTTAAAACGTCTATTTAAATTATCAATGCGTGCAAACTGTTTAGAGCTACTCTCGCATCAATATCCCACGCGAACATACTCCTTACACATGCAATCTTTTTATGCCTTCGTGCTTCTTTGACGTTTGTGAAAGTCTTGTCACAGTAGCTGCATGGAAGTCTTGATGAAAGCAACGAACTGCCGATAGCATTCTCAGCCGACGTTTTCTGCTTCGATGATTTTCCCGTGCTTGTCGTGTCATTTACCACCTCAGTACAGCTGCGATGCAATATTGAGAGATAATGCTTAGCAGGAAGTGACGGTAGACAGGTACAGGTTTCGAGATGTCTTTTCAGGTTTTCACTTCGCCAACAAACTGCAATATACACTTTTCACATTTAAAAGTAGCACACTCCACATTCTGAATAGAGTTGACGCCATGTCTCCGAACATTGTGGCTGTAGGCAAATATCTGGTCACAGTAGCAACATCGAAGTCTTGACACTGTCAACTTGGGTTGCGATGCTGATGGCCGAACTGCTGTAGGTGGTCGACCCGAAGAAGGCGCTCGTGCTGTCGGCGTCATGCCTCAAGAATTTGATGGTGCAGTCAATGAGGCCGAAGAAGTCTATGGCGATGCTGCTACCACAAATGTACCATCCGAAGGAGTCGGCAGCACTACACTAACAGCAGGTATTGATGAACCAGCAACCTTCGTCTCTATACTATATTACAGTTGCTTACACGAGCTGAGACGAAGTGTCTTTCACGACTGCCACTGTTAAACTTAGCTTCCTAACTGGAAACCGGCAGCTTATATATTCTCGCAAGAACACGCCATACCATTCACCATAACTCAAGTTTACAGAAACTATAGAGTTCAGACCAGCCGATAAACACACGTCCCAGCAAATCTGTCTACCAACCTTCATTAGAAGAAATATACTCATAATTCATACCTCTTACTGTAACTAGAGCATACCTCAACCATTCATCCACGCAGATTATACGAAGCAAACATACAGTCCATACAAGTGACATACTCATAGTATTCTCATACCATCGACCATGCCGACTAAAACAAGTCAAAATACAATAACTAATCATACCAAACACTTCTAACTCAAGCATACCTTAGCATTACAGGACTCACCAACACACACATACTGTCCACACCATTCGACATACACCTACAATAGCAAGACAAATATTCTGGAAAACATATCACCCAATGTACAATCCATGATAACCCAAGCACACCAAGCAAAATTTTATAGTCCAGAACTACCCATTGACCCTTGTCCCTTGTCCCCTTAACCTGGTGCTCACCCCCTAAAACCTCAGCCGTTTAGCCAACACAAGCCTTACCAAAAATCCCTAACATCAAACTTTACAAGCAAAACTAAAAACTTGAAAAATATATATCAACATATCATACAACACAAATGAACACATCTCCACCATGTGTCTTCCAATACACATTATCACACAAATTTAGTTTAAAGTAAAATAATATACAAAAATTAAAGTCCTTTTTAAAACTCCATTTTCCAATCCACTATATAATAGAAATAAAAACAAAATTAAGTTCCAAATAAATCACTTGTCTCACTCAAGTTGTGTTATCCCATACTACATATAGCAATCAAAATATGTTTATTTCATAAAATTCCCTTAATCGAAGAAAGTTTGTTAAGATGAACTCTTTTTGACTTTTACTGTAATCCTTATAGATTACTTAGATCTTATCTGCATAACAAGTATTTACATAACTAAACATTTTTCACCACACAAGATGTTTAAATGTTGTTTAAAAGTAAATTAATATCTCCTTCGAAAAGCGTACAAATTCAAGCATACAAACTGAATTAATTTAATACTTCAACCTAAATGGAGGCATGTTCAGTTTTAATAACAAATTCTTTGTTTCAAGCCCCAATAACGTAAATACACGTATGAAAATTGCTATATACGATATTTGTTTAAACTCGCTCATCTTACATATTAAATATTTAATAACCCTTTTAAATTAAAGTTTTTTTATAAATCTTTAAGTAAACGACATGCTGAATTTATATAGTGTAATAACACAAATGCTAAGTAGTCAATACGCAACAAACATCAACTTTACATAATGCAAGACAGTGCATTACCTAACATAACCTATCATTACCAAATTTATTTTTAATCTTCCTAATTATTTCAGGAAGACTGTTTCGTGAATAGTTGACAATTCTCGCAAACTTCCGAAGAATACCAGGTTTAATTGTTACACATACAGCTAAGATTTTGAGAAACTTTAAAAAATTATATTGATCATGATAGGTTACGCTTAAATCGGGAGAGTTGAGCATACACATTATCAATTATCAAGAATAAAATATGTATATTCGCATAACAAAAATTTATATTTAGCGAGAATGTTTATGTAATAAGTAGTGCGATTTAAGAAGCAAACAGGGCAAGTAAAATCACGTATCAAACAAATTAACCAAAGTATTGGCATAATGAATATCCAAATGCAACGACTATGTATGTATTGATCTGAAACCAATTACCCATCGACTGATGAAAAACAAAAACACAAGTATGGAAAAAAAATACAGGTTTGAGAACATACTCATTCCTTCATTACAAGACAAAACACCTATAAATAGTACTATTTAAGTATTGGATACCTAGCATGATTAATTTCACTCTAAGTATGCATCTTACCATAACCAAAACTTACATCCGACTAACATATGTATTTAATTAAGCATAACGTATATACATGGAATCATGCAACACACTACACAACAAACACTTAAACAATATATATTCCCATTAAATACCTCACTCTATATTCAACTCTCATACAGAATTCATCATCTCTCTACACCAATCTATCACAGCTCATCGACAACAAAGAAATAAGTATACACACCCACACACAGAATATCACCTACTCATACACAAATAACCTAAAATATTCTAACTGGCAAACCTGCTCCTCCCAAGACTTGCGCCTAATAAACCAAATTGATCCAAACTAACCAATATGATCCAAAATAAACCAAATCATTCCGAAATTAACCCAAAAAACCCACCAAAATCAACTCCATAACACACAAACACACACACCAATTTAATATTCTTTCCATCAATCTTTGCCAATCTTTAACATTTTTTACCAATCTTTACCAATCATTCCACGAATACATAACAATTTTTAACAATCTTTCCAACAAACTTTCCTAATCTTCAACAATCTTTACCAATATTTACAAATCTTTACATAAATCCTTACGAATATTTCCATCAAAACCTTAACAATTTTTAACAATCTTTACATCAATCTTTGCCAATCGTTAACAATCTTTCAAGCAATCTTCAGCATTAGTTACCAATCCAAGGGTTTGTAGACTCTCTCTATCCATACATTTTAGAAAAATATTTCACCTAATGTCTTCAAAAATTTATACATATCGGTGGAATGAATGTTTATATAGGCATTCAACTATCCATTAATTTTTATATTAAAGTATTTATTGCCATTCTCTTAACTTTTGTAAGCATTTGCTCACATCAACACTTATAAGTTGGAAGGGACAAAATCAATAATAACAATAGTCTATCATACACTTTATCTTTATTTCACACATTTATAAAAAAAAATTACATAGTAATATTTACATACACTTAATCATATTCTCATTTCAACAAAAGTATTTATACTTTACTCTTTACTCCTAATTTATAGAACATTTCCTGCAGTGTTATCTCAAGGTATCTCTACTCGAAAATGCAGCATTTCATTTAACACATGTATAGATCTTATAACTATTGGCTAATGGACAGTTACTATCTTCATGTTGGCTAGTGCCAAACCTAATCGCAAATGTCTTGCTGCAATACTTGTATTCGCTTCCCGATGATCGACAGACAAAACCTTTACACTTCTTCTTAGATCTATATAGGATATCACTACGAGTAAACACAGTATCACACTTCATCACAGTGGAATGTCTGGTAAGCTGAACTGAACAAACAACGAATACATTCATGTCAAAGTACATGACAACATATAGTAAAGGTATTTTCCTCAATAACAATATTGTTTCTATATTGCTTCTGGAGACTCATCAGAAACCCTTGCTGAAGGTGTTATAGATGGTAAGTCCTCAACCATTGTTAACATCTTCATACTACAAAAGCATACACTATCACTATATGATTCCGCACGAAACAATCTGACTTCCATCACAACCGTCGAAGAAGTGAAAACATTCACACAAAACAGACGATTATATACTATTTTCACAACAAAACAATTCGTTTTTGTGTCACTTAAACTCAGTTAGAGAAAGAGACACTATACACAATATCTAAATATATGTCTATAAAATTAATTTATCACATGTGGAACTCAAATCCAAGCTCCCATACAGGAAAGCAGGGCTTAAATATAACACCTTAAACCGCTCAACCTAACAGAAATTTGCAGAAAAGGTTTTATTTGTTTCCTTGGTTGCAGTACTAGGATGATGACATAGGAAGTTAAGCTAGTGTTCAAAATCTACGGTATGAAACAAAAAGAAATAATTTTTTTTTAGCAAATATGTAATTTTACAAAAAATATATATATAACCGTCGCGATTGGGAACACCCTTAGAAAACTCAAGTACTAACCACTTTATTATATTTCTCTTAACTTTTATAACTCCCTGTCCCAGAACACTCATTATATATCTACTGTCTCCAGTTGAGAGCTTAAGTTATATACTCAGTTTATCTCACAACCTGGTGTGTTGTGGAGTGCTTTTATTCTAAACCAAACTGTTCATTTAGAATTAAATGTTCACCCGCAATGTGTTTTTCAAGTCTGTTGAGTGTAACCCTTTAAATTTTATTTGTGAGTACACTCAGCTGACTGATGGGGCGATAGTTCTGAGGCTGTGTTTTATCTTTCCCGGGCTTTGGGAATACGATAGCATTAGCCAGTTTCCACGGAGTAGGGAAGTGCGCGAGTTTGAAGCTTCTGTTGAGCAGTTCAGCCAGGGTCTCTAGTGTACTGTCTTGTATTTGACGAAATGTTAGGGCTTGTATTTCATCAAAGCTAGGGGCCTTGCGGGGCTTCATGCGGCGAAATATACGTTTTATTTCATCCGCATGTGTATATTCCGGTTCCGCTGCTGTAGGTTGTTGCAGGCGGAAGGATAGTTAGCGATAAATATGTGTTGTTGCTGGGGATCATTTGGAACAGCATTGGAATGGAAGACATGTTCTAAATATGAAGCAAGGGCTTCGGATTTCTTCTGCGGGATGTGGACGACGCCATTTTGTGTTTGTAAAGGAGGAACAATATTTCGTTTATTAATGAAAGCCTTTGTAGTTTTCCAAAGGCTATTGTCTGCAATTTTAAGTTGGGATACTTGTTTGTCCCAGTGTCCTGCTAGCCAAATGTGTATTTCAGTGTCTATTTGCTTTCGTATTTCATTAACGAGAGTTTTGGTGTGCGGATGTTGGGTGCACGAGTAACGCCTGCGATTTTTTTTTTTTTTTTTTTTAGGAATAAAATCTCTTATATAAACTGGAAGTGTGTTTTCATTCCGCTTAATTGGTTTTGTGGGGACAAAGTTGACAATACTGCGCTGTATACACTCGGTAGTTGTGTTTACAGCAGTGTTAATTTTTTCGGATGTGACTAGAGGGAAGGGCAATGTCAGCTTTCCTCCAAATACCCCTGGAAACCACGCCAATTCGCGTGTTTAACGTGTCTATAAGTACCATTCTGGGCCGTGTCAATATTTAGTGGCACGAACTCAGCATGGACAGGGTAATGATCGGATGATAGTTTATGCAGAACAGTTAACTCAAAGGGCGTGCACAGGCCTTTTGTTAACACAATATCCAGAATATCTGGTTGGTGTCTCTGATTAGGGGGGTCGAAGGTCGGCTCCAGTAGGGCGTGCACAATATAATTGTGACGGTCCTGGTGCCTAACAAGCACATTAACATTTGCTATGTGTGACCTACAGTTTAGGACAGCATGTTTCGCATTTAAATTGCCTGCAGCAATGCATGTGGGCTCGATGTTGGTAAGTTCGTCCAGGTCGGTAGCTGTTAATGTACGACCTGGCGGATAGTATATAGCATATAAGGTTATGTGGTGTGTGCCTAGCTTTAATTCAGCCCCTGCTGCTTCAACAGTAGCAAGCTGGGGTCGCTTGGCAGCGTAGTACTTGATAGAATTGTGTACTAAAACAAGTACTCCACCTCCTTGCCTGTCTTCCCGATCTGCGCGGAAAACAGTATATCCTGGGACTGAAAACCTAACTCGGGGGTTTAAATGGGTCTCATTAATAGCTGCGAAGGGTATTTGGTGCCTGCCTTAATAATCAATTAGTTCGTGTTGTTTGTCGTGAATTCCTGGAGCATTCCAGTATAAAATTTTATTTATTTTAGAGTACCGTTCGTGTGTATATGACGCCGCTTTAGGCGTCATTTTTAGTGACAGAGTTAGCCACTGTCAGGGTAAAACCCATAGTAGCAATGGCTTTAGTGTGCAAATTGGTGGTTTGGTCTACCCAGATCACAATGAGCTGAAGCAGAGGTTCAAATAAAGTTTGAAAGAGGGGGTTTTCCTTGAGTGCATCGCTACTGTTAAGTATCGATGCAATTTGATCGAGCGAAGTTGCCTTTATTTCGGAAGACGCTCTCTGCATGTTCACGAGTATGTTGTGTGACTACTGCTTGCTCAATTTCCATGGAAAAGCCTTGTTCCACAGGAGTTGGAAGAGACGTGTTCTGATTGGCCGGCACTGCTGGCCTATCCGAGGAGACGGGCGGCAACAATGGTGCGTTCGGCTGTACGATGGTGGGTGGAGCAGTTACTCTACTCGTTCGCACGGAGTTTTGGTACTGTTTGGAAGTTTTTTTTCTGTGTAGTAGGGTTAATTTTTCCTTTAGCAGATGGTCAAGACTGTTAATTTTGGTTGCTCCTCGACTTGGAAGGGTTAAGACATCTCGTACTCTTGTTGGTACTGCTGTGTGTTACAAAACTTTTATGTCTGAACTGGACTGTGTTGTGCGTATTCCGGCACAAATGTATTTCGTGGGGGCCTGTTGCTTCTCCCCACAGTCATCCAAGCATTCACAGAGGTGGCTTGGGCAGGGATTAACTGCTGCTGTGTTTGCCCTTGGTTTTCCCTTGAGGCATTGTAGTATTCGTTCGCATGCTGGGAGGCTGCAGACTGTTGCTATCTTTTCCTGCGTTCGAAAGCTGGACAGCCGCGGTAGTTCGCCGCATGTTTGCCCTGGCATAGGACACAGAATTTTTTGTCCTGGTATTGTTCTGAACACTGAGTCGTCAAGTGTGCCCCGCCACAAAAAGACATCTCGGGGCGCATTTGCAACCAGCACTGTTGTGGTTGAAACTTTGGCTCTTTGTGCACTGTGGAAGGCCTTCAGGGCGGTGGTATTTCTCTACTCGGACTACAAGTCTGCACAGTCTATCAAACTGCAATATTTGGGGAGGAGGTCAATTCTGGCCAATCCTAATAGCATTCTGTTTCTCTAGTACATCGGGTGTACATTCGTAAGATAGAACCCTCTAGTAATCAGTTATTCGTGAACCATTTGCAGGTCCATGTTCTTGGGCACAGACTTAATTAACTCCTTCAGTGATATTTCATTTCTGGGCAACAGCACACTTTAGCCCAATCCTGAGGCGCGTATCACCTGTAACGCCAGGTGATAATCTTCAATTGTCGCCTGGTAGGCGACACCATCGGGGACGACGCGATTTCACATATCTCCCTTGATTACCTGGTGCAGCTCTGCAGCCAGTGCATGGTAGGGTACCTCGGGGGTGTGAATCACTGTGTTTGACCGGATATCCAGCCGCTTGGGGCGCTGCTCTGCAATAGCTTGTGCTGCGGAGCCAGCCGAGGCTTGGTGTACATTGGCGATTTTCCGATTTTCCCCTGCATCTACTTGACCAGGGGGGAAAGTGGGAAGGGGCTTGCACACTTGTGCTTGCCATGGTCGCTGTATCCCCTCTAGGGAGCACTATGGTGAAAGGACACTCAATTGTTCTCTCTTTCTAGCACTATTTCCCTAGAAACGCGCACTCCCTCGCCAAACCAGCTTCACTGACCACCCTCCTCTACCGGAGTCGGGCTAGGCAAGGCTTGCCACGTAGGAGAATTAATTAATACCACCTGGTTCGCTTCGGGGTAACCGCCCACTCACTGCTTCTTTCTTGTAGACTGCTCCAGTCTTCCAGAAGAGCTGTTCCTTGCGTCCACTTGCCTTGACGCCTCGGTGCGAAGTCCCTCTCTCATTGAGAAAGCCCAACGTGTTATTTGAAAATGTGGCACATTGTATTCTTTTATTGTAATTAACGTTAAAGGAAAAGATTGTAACTAAGTATTATGTATGAGAGGATTGTAGGACAGAGTCAAACGTAAAGAGTTCCTAGAGAGAGAGAGAGAGAGAGAGAGAGAGAGAGAGAGAATGTTCAAGGGGGCACAGTTGCACCCGGCACTGCGATAATGCGCACGGCTCTCTACTGGAAAGCGAAGTGCTTACAGAGGAGCAGTATAAATAAGGCTCCGTGAGTATGGTCAGCAGACTTCCTGGCTATTCCGGAAGCTCGCATTGTCCTAGGGGAATCGCTGTAAGTATCCCAATGCTCGTAGCCTCAGGGGAATCGCTGCAATGCATCCCATGGCTATTTAGTCTATTGGGGAATCACAGTAAAGCATCACAACACTAATAAAGTGAATAAGTGTTTGTAAGTGTTACTGTGTATCAAGTTGTGTCTCATTGTAAAAGTGCACCATGTCTGGCTATCAATAAATTTGATGTCAACTATAGATTCTTGCTCGCGTTTTGTTATTGCACTTAATTGCCACAACGAATCCTTTGTAACAAGTCAAGTGGTTCCAGCTGCTCGGAACACTACATATGACTAGATATTTCGGTGTCAGATGTGGGGTGTGGCAAATGAGCGATGAGAACTGTAGACACCAGATGATTAGCAGTGTGGCAAATGAGAGAGCATCGGATGATTAGTAGCTGCGGTACCAGTTGTTGCAAAAGGAGGTGTAACAAACGTAGAATTAAGGTCACAGCCAGACCACAGTAATAAACCAGCCCATGGTAAAGATACCGAAGCGTGGCGAGGAAACAGCGACGAAGGCACCGAGAGCAAATAGCGGCATAGCAGACAGAGTTACTGTTGACACAGCGCCTGACAGCGGGCAGCAGAGATAGGAGAGTCACAAACAGGTGATAAGACAGTGGCAGTGGATGGAAGGCGGTGGCAGCAGATGGAAGACGGACGACCAGGACTTCGAGATAACGACAGCAGCACCAATGGACGAACTTCAATGGGTCTTCGAGATAGCAGCAGCGTGATGCAGGGCAGGCAACCATGGGAGAAACAAGATGATTATTCCATGGCGACCAGCGAAGATAGAAGTCACGCAAGAAAAGAAGATGTCTTAGCGCAACAGAAATCAAGCCTTCAGAATGTTAATGCTAGTTGTGTGCCAGGCACATATCTGATCAGAGTGTGACTCCATGTCCAGTTATCACAAGGTGTAAAAGAGTATTTCCATGTTGTGTATGGGACTTCGTAGAAATGATTAGTTTTATCCGAGTCTCGTAAGTAATTGGACGATGGCTGACAGTCAGGAGGGATGTGGGGTCGGAGATCAGTTTATCTCAGTCACTTTGGTAGTAAAACTCATTGCATTGCACAACCGTCCGATGGAAGTAAGGGTAAACTATGGGAGTTTCTAGATAATGTATACACTGCTTTTGACTTAGTGCATCCAGATAAACATTCAGTACTTTTGAAATTCATAAAGTCAAAAATAGTCGGGGATGCCAAATATAAACTACTCGGTAGAGAATGTACAGGAACATGGGAGGATGGGAAAGAGATTTTAGAGGAAAATTATGAAACTCGCCGAACGACGATTATTATGCATGCAGGTTATTCAATACTAGGCAAGCAGCCACCGGGAGAGTAGCGAACTGGGGTAGTCGTGTAGACACTACGGTCGCCGATTTAAAGGAAGCAGCATAATGGGTTTGTACACAACCACAGTCAGAGGTCGCTCTGGCATTAGTTCGACACTTGGCACGAGCATGTTTCGTACAAGGACTAGCTAACGAACATATTCAAACAATTATCCGAAGCAAGGGCACACAGAGAGGCACACTGGGGCTAACTATTGAAATCGCATTAGAGGAAGAAGCGAACATACTATCAGGGAAGGATCACCATAAGCCAACCTACAGTCGATAAACAGCTGCACAAGATAATAGGAGCACTTGCGCTAACTGCGGGAAAAGGGGACACTGGTATAGTAATTGTCCATTACGAAAAGTGACGAGCGAAAGGTGGCCGAAAGAAAAACAAATAAATATAGGACAAGCAATAGGCAGTACGCTTCCACAAGGTTACCAGAATCAGTATTGTAAGGAAAATAAAGACCTCGAAGAAGACAACCGGAGCACGTGTTTTAGATGTGGTAGAAGGGGCCATTATGCAAGAGCTTGTGGGGCTCAGTTGAGAGAAACCATGGGTGACAGAAACCATCAAGTTTACACACGCCTTCAGAGTTATGGTAGATCAGAAATCAAGCAAGGGAGGTACGGCGAAAACCCATTGAATTATAACAGGAGGAACAAGGGGCAGGGAAACGCGAAAGGGACCGAGTAAAGCACCAATACAAGGAACCCCGAGAACAAACAGTAACAAGCTGCCACACATATCAGAGTTATCAAGCAGTAGGGAAATCAGGGACACAAGAAGGCGTAGTTTTCCTGTATATTAAGGAAATAGGAAGGAAGGTAGAATGCCTACTAGATACCGGGTCAGATGTAACCATTATTAGGGAAAACATAGAGAGTAATGAAGTAAGAGCTAGAAGAAATAGAGACAGGTCAACTAAACGGAGTGGACTGGCCACAGAATTAATGACAACAAAGGGAGCAATAGAAGTAAACATTAGGGTTAATCACAAGGGCATCAATGTGGAAGGTCACTTGATTGAGTCTTACCCACATGAGTGTATTTAGGGAATGATTTCTTGTAAATAACTAGAACGGTAGTTGACTATTGTAAAAACGGAGCTTGGATAATGGGAGAGTTTATTCCATTCTACGAAGCTTTAGACAGGAAACCAACAGCAGTTTCAGTACCCACGAGATGCGAGAAAATAATTCAGGTAAACACAGTAAATGATGGACTGGGTATTATCCCGAAACAAGAAATAACAAAAGGTATTACTATTGGAGAGTGCCTTACAAAAGGGGAAAATGATAAAAGTATATGCGTGGTAATTAATACCACTGAAAAAGAGGTTCAGTTAGAAATTCCTCCTCGGTGTTAGATGCATTTCCCGTAGAAACACGGGTGCTAGAGATGAGGAAAAGCTGCCCAAACCAATACCAGGTTTTAAAAGAAATGTTAAGACTTGATCACCTACACAAAGACGAAAAGGTAGGACTATTAGAACTATGCGAGGAATACAATAATGTATTTCAGTTACCAGGATATACACTGTCATACACAAACACGATCGAATATAGGATTCCTACAGCGCCAGACTGCGCTCCAATCGCAACCAAACCGTATTGTATTACAGAAATATATAAAGAGGAAGTAAACAAACAGGTAGAGCAGATGCTCAAAGACGACATCATAGTTCTAAGTAGAAGTCCTTGGAATGCACCGATGTTAGCTGTACAAAAGAAATTAGACGCCTAGGGTAAACAAAAATGGCGAATTGTACTAGATCTTAGGAATCTCAACCAAGTGCCGATAGATGACGCACATCCGATTCCGAATATAAGTGAAATATTTGACCAGCTAGGTCAAGTGAAGTATTTTTCCACGCTCGATTTATACAGGAGATACTTACAGGTAAAGTTGGCAGATGGGGACTGCCGTAAAACAGCATTTAGCACGTCTAATGGACATTTTGAAATTACGTGGATGATGTTCGGGCTAAAGGGAACACCAGCAACTTTCGCTAGGCTAATGAATACAGTGTTAGCAGGGCTAATAGGCATTAAGTTTCTAGTGTTCCTAGACAATGTTTTAGTTTACTGTAAATCAGTACAGGTTCGTAACCACAGACTCCAGAAAGTATTTGAGCCATCGAGGGAACATAACCTCAAGTTACAACCACAGATGTGCGAATTTTTGAGAAGATAAGTAGCCTTTTTTTAGTTCACATCGTCAGTGATACAGGCATAAGGCTGGATCCAGTGAAGGTAGAGAAGGTTCGGGAGTATCCTAGGCAGACTTCGGAGAAACAGATCAAGATGTTTTGTGGTTTAACAGCTTATTGCAGAAGGTTAACTGCAAATTTTAGTAAAATAGCGAAACCTTTATATAATTTATTAAAAAAAACAGATGTACCTTTGAAGTGGGGGAATGAGCAAGAACAGACTTTCATTGCTTTAAAGAGTGCATTGACATCGTAGCCGGTACTACAGTATCCCGACTTCGACAAACCATTCGTCTAAACCACCGACGCGAGTCATGCGGCAGTGGGGGCGAACCTATCGCAAGGAGAAATAGGAAAAGACAAGCCTATAGCATTCGCGAGCAGAACGCTCAACAAGGCGGAAACGAATTACTCCACCACATAGCGCGAAATGTTAGCCATAGTGTGGGCGGTGAAATATTTTAGGCCCTACTTGTTAGGTAGACAATTCAAGATTGTGACCGATCACAAACCTTTACAATGTGTATATAATGTCAAAGATCTTAGTTCAAGACTTTTAAAGTGGAGACTGAAACTCGCCGAATATTCCTTTGAAATAACATACAGAGCCGGAAAGACGATAAAGGAAATAGCTGCATTAAGTCGCATGTATCATGTTGAAGTTAAGGCAGAAGCTGAACACAGTTAGTCAGAGAAAAATAAAAGGGGGTTCACAGCCAAAGAAAGAGAACAAATTATTAGGGAGCAGCACGATTCACCGGCAGGCGGCCATCAAGGCATGGTCAGAACTTATAATAGGGTGAAACAATACACGACATGGCGCGGGATGAAAGACGATATGAAAACACTCATACGCCAATGCGACTCATGTCAAAGGAACAAAATCTCGAGACCACATGTGAGGATGCCTATAGAGATCACAGACACACCACAGATTGTTTGGGAAAAGTGTAGCCTGGACATTGTGGGTCCACTACCAGAAACGGAACGGGGAAACAGATACGGGTTAACCTTCCCAGACTTATTGTTGAAGTACACGATAGTGGTACCATTGGTTAATCAAACAATAGAGGCAGTAGCTACAGCTTTTGTGAACGAGATAACATTTAAATTATGGCTATCACAGGCAGTATTGATGGATCAAGGTAGCAATTTTTGTAGTGAAATGTTGAGACAAGTATGTAAACTATTGAGAATCACGAAAATTATAACTAGTGTTTATCGTCCTCAGAGCAACGGAGTGATAGAAAGATGGCATAGGGTATTAGCAGAATTTCCATGCCATTTTATTGTGGACAACCAGTGCGACTGGGATAGGTGGGTAAATAATGCAACATTCGTGCATAACACCATACCACATGAAACTACGGGGTTCACACAGCATGAATTGATGTTTGGGCGAGCACCAAACTTACCAGATATTTTACAGAAGGAACCATTGGAAATCCGGTATTTTTATGATGATTAGCTTAAGAACTTAAAGGCCGGGTTACAAGAGACCTTTCAGATTGCTAGAAAACACTTAACACCATTTATGGAGAACAACAAAAGAAATTACAATAAAAGGGTTCACGAACACATCTTCGAGGCAGGAGGCAAAGTACTATTATTGATGAGACTCTAAAAAGGGTTAGGTCAAAGAAATTGTGTAGTCAGTATGTAGACCCATATACAGTCATGGAAGTAAACAGTGTCAATGTAACAGTGCAGACAAAGAGAAAGAAAGCAGTGAAATTTCATGCGAACAGGCTCAAGCTGCACTTTCAATGTTACATCAGTGCGAGTAATGCACCAAATAAGGGACAATTATTTAATACCGGTTAGTAACCTTCATCAAGATCAGTCAGTTAAACTCGAACTTTGTGAAGCTAAGTCAGTATGCGAGTGTGACAAGTTAATTGTGTAATGTGTAGCATAAGTAGAATTAAATATAAGGTAAACTCACTAGGTAGAACAAGGCATATCATTAAGGAGTTGACAGGAAAAATTCGACAAAAGAAGCACAGCATATTTCCATTTAATTTAATAGGACAAATAGGTTGTGTAATCTTTGGCACGCTAAATGAGGAAAACAGGATCTCAGGTTACTAATACCAGAAGGAAACCCTGAAAGTATAATGTTAAAATTGATACATTTGGAGGTATTCAGTATAAATGATTAATTTTGTTATGTAATTAGATTGCCGATTGCAGAACATTTAATTTTCAACATATATAAAGTGTTAGCACTAGCAACATTAAATAGGTCGAATGATCAGTATATCTTTATCAATCCCGATAAAAAGTATATCCTGATGGAACAGGCAAAGCAATACTATGCTAAACTAAGCAAAAGTTAATGAAGTCAGTGTAAAGAAATTACTTCGAATATTAGAATTTAACAAACTTTCCCACTTTTAAACATGTACTCACCTAAGGAATGTGAAAACAAGTTAATGCTTCCTATCAGTTCAATACTAGAGGATTGTGTGACACACATTGCTAAATTAGTAGACATCTTATATGTACAATTAGATAATGAGTGGCTATATGTAGCGCCAAATGGGGAGACACTAACTTTAGTATGTAACATGAATGAACCCTTTGATACGGTACTTAAGGGGACAGGGAAATTAAAATTTTTTGAAAACTGTAAGGGTTGTGGGTCTAATGTACTCGTGTCTCAAACTCAAAAGAATCGAAATGTTAGTTCTAAGGATTTTATCCCTACTGTATAACTAGAAATCGATTGTTGTGAGACCGCAGAGTCAAATCACGTCGATGAATTAAAACCTAATGTACCCCTAAGGACTGTTACGAATCAATTAAGTGACTTGAAGTTGGCAAGTCATAAACTAAGTGAAGTTGAAAAACATGTCAAGAGGAGGAGTGGAAAGTTAAGCACATTAGTCAGATGTTCAATGTAACTATAAGCTCTTATGTAACCTTTGTATTATTTGTAATTATATTAGGTACATATGTTTGTATCAAACGTGATTGCTTTAAATGTATGAATATATATATATCCAAGAAGGGAGACGAGTATAGTTGTTGTAAATCACTTTGTTTTAAGCCTACTATTGTAAATAATTACAGTGTAAATAATGCAGATCACTACTCTCCTGGTACACGCTCAATCGCTAGTTCCCAGAGCGAACTACTAGTGGAACAAATAGAGTTACACGAAAATATGTCCACTAAGACAAACTATCGCTAAGGTTGTACAGAAAACAAATTATTTTTTGTTAATTTGTTTCTTTTTCATAAGAGGGGACATGTGATGTAATTATAGCGTTGTACTATTTTATTGTAATTAACGTTAAAGGAAAAGATTGTAACTAAGTATTATGTATGAGAGGATTGTAAGACAGAGTCAAACGTAAAGAGTCCCTAGAGAGAGAGAATGTTTAAGGGGGCACAGTTGCACCCGGCACTACAATAGTGCGCACGGCCCTTTACTGGAAAGCGAAGTACGTACCGAGGAGCAGTATAAATAAGGCTCCGTGAATATGGTCAGCAGACTTCCCGGCTTTTCCGGAAGCTCGCAGAGCCGTAGGAGAATCGCGGTAACGTATCCCAATGCTCATAGTCTCAGGGGAATAGATGTAATACATCCCATGGCTAATTAGTCTATTGGGGAATCGCCGTAAAGCATCCCAAGACTAATAAAGTGTATAAGTGCTTGTCAGTGTTACTGCGAATCAAGTTGTGTCTCATTGTAAAAGTGCACTATGTCTGGCTATCAATAAATTTGATGTCAACTAGATTCTCGGTCGCATTGTGCAATTGCATTTAATTGCCACAACGAATCCCGTGCAACACGTCAAGTGGTTCCAGCAGCTCGGAACACTACAGCATCACTTTAATCTGTAGTTAGTCTGATGTTACCAGCATGGTGTCGCGGCAGCGGTGTAAGCTCCCTTCGTCGACAGCGTCCACTAATAAAAATCCAACTAACTCAGCTAGACTTTGGCCTCTTCTTCATTTGCCAAGTTAGCCCTCAGAATATACTAACTTCAGGGTTCCAAAACACTGTCCTAAATTATGACGATGCCGGGAATTTCGCCCAAGAAATCCCGGCTCTTATAAACCACGTCTTTGGATCTTCAAATCCATACCCAGAAGCCCTTGACTTCCGGCAACTTCGTTATCAAGTCCTATCATTGGAGCTCAGCTACTTCAGGTTCATTAAGTCAAAAAAATGGCTTAACACAAAATACAATTAAAACTGTAAACAAAAGAAAATAAACAGTGTTAAAAATAATAATAATAAATTCCGAGACTCGTAAAACTCTGAAAAGTTGTTAAGTCACATACTTAATTTAAGCAGTCGAAATGCTCAGAATAATTGTTGCTTACCATAGAGTAACATAAATTAATATACAAGAACTGAAATAATGGTGGGCCCTGACTCGTATTGTACATTTAAAAATCATAAAATTAAATATATAAGATTGCAGAAGTGTTCCAATAAAAATAAATAATCGTTTAAACATATGCAAAATATGTAGGTGTCATATGGTACAAAACAATAATATGTTAATCTGCATACTAGTTTCGGGGCATGTAAATGAGAATACATGGATCTGTTACAGAATGTCCCTTCTGTTAATTTCCGTATTCATTTTCAGTTGAAAACTGCAAACAGATTGCGTGTAATTGGCATACATAAAAGAAACATGATACATTTAACACTCATTTACGAGACTCTTTCAAACAAAAACGAAAATAACTCTGCAATAAAAACATTGCATCACTTACAGTCTGCTCAGCAATCCAAAAAATAAAATTCTTCTCTTCCTGAAAGAAAAATATGCATACATTTCTGCTTTTCACACAACAATCAACATTAAACCCCTTGAAATAAAACTCACTTTAAAAATTGTTCATTAACATCCATCTAAAAAGAAAATAAATATTGTAAGTTTTTTATTCAGCAAAAATATAAAAGAATAAACTTTGAAATATAACTCTGGAACATTTTTTACTGCCTCCTCTTTGCTCGCGTTCCGTGGCTTTCCAGTGTGTAATCATAGAAAACGTCAGACCATAGGGTGCAGCTGTTGTCACGTGATACGCCAGAGTCAATCACCTCTTTCTTTTCACTCCTCATTGTCGTGCACCGCCATGCTACTTCTATTGAAAATGGCAGACTCCGCTGTTCGGTTGAGCGTGTTGTGGAGTCTATTAAACTCGTTCCAAATAAGTGTTTAACGTCGTCGAAAGGCACTTTCATTATGTAAGTTACGTCGCACACGTAATGGAGCTACACAATACGTGGGATTCACTACGTTCGCTGCTGCACTGGTACGTGAAAATTCCGTCTGAAAACTGTTGTTTTCCAACGTATCTGCTAATAATAATAATAATAATAATAATAATAATAATAACAATAATAATAATAATAATAATACTTCTTTATTTTTTCGTGGTGAAGTTACACACACTTCTCTTACACTTAACCACTTTCCACAATAAAACATAACACTTATTTTTTTAAAAGAAAAATAAATAAAACTATGACACAAAACTTAATGTCTACTATACACTTAGAAAGAGACTTAAATGAAATATATAAAAGCAGCTTACATAAAATAAAATAAACCTTAATTGTGAACTTACACGATTAACACATATATGCATACATAAAACCATATACACGCCAGACATATATCCATATACATATAATTGTACTATTTATAAAATTAAACTACAAGATAACATTGACTAGCAAAAGTTCTAAAACTGAAATTTATTTTAAGGATTACTGAAGGACAGAAAATCTTAATTTAAACACGGCAAAAAGACAAAAAAATTAATTAATGTACGACATTATAAAGTATAATATAAAGCATCTAAAATTACCAGCTACCTAGAAATATGCATAAAATAAGAAATTAGTACGTCTACTCGCACACGCCCATTCACACATCTACATATATTAACTATACATTTAATTATTTAAATAGTAACATAAGCATCAGAAACATCACTACAGTCGCAGGAAGCAGAAAGCAAATAAGTTACAGGTATTATAAAAGAGGAACCTCCACAGTAAATATATTTTTTTGTTTGCTTATATCAAACCCACATTTCAAGTTCATTTAAATATTTATAGCCTGAGCAAGATGTTATCACATAAATTTTAGAATTTAGTGATTGAAATTGTATCTCTCGCTTCCTGAGGTAAGCAATTCCAAAGTTTGTTTGCAGTGACGATGAAAGATGAAGCGAAAAATTAGTTGTGTTTTGGTACTTGAAGCTTTTGTTGATCGAAAGAACGAATGTTTAATGCATTGGACAGTAAGAAACGAGACAAAAAGTATCGAGGACATCCTGTTAAAAATAATTTCTTTAACAAGCAGATCTTTGTGCACTGATCGTCGATCTTTTAAATCAAGCCACGAGATAGTGTGTCTGTATTTGGTGATATGGTCTTTATTTTTAAGATTAAAAATAAGTCGTACACGGTTATTTTGTATTCGCTGAAGTCTCTGAGCTAGATCTTCATGCAGGTCACTGAAGACTATATCAGCATAATCAAGGCGTGAAATTATTAATAATTCTGTTAAGGTTTTCATTAATTTCGCAGGTAACAATTTTTTAAGCCTTCTTAATGAATTTAAAGTGACATTTGTTTGTCTACAGATGTAAGTGACATGCTCTCTCCATGTTAAAGTTTCACTTAATATTACACCTAGGTTTTTTACGGACTTTGATTGAGGAATCGGCTAGCCATCAAGTATGATATTAGGGGCGCTAGTGACTTTTGGTGATGTTAATAGTTTCTTCGATCCAATTATAATGCTCTGGGATTTCTTAGGGTTTAATAGTAGCCCGTGCTTTATTGACCATTCTAAGATGTTTGGCAATGCATGGTTAATTGTGTCAATTGATGACGTAATATTACCAGGATGAGCTGGCAGGTAGATTTGAAAGTCGTATGCATAAAGATGGTATTTACAATGTTTTAATATCTGAGGGATGTCATTAATGAAAATAGAAAATAGAAGGGGTCCCAGAACAGAGCCCTGGGGAACTCCAATTTTAACTGTGCGCCAAGCAGATTGTTGTTCTCCGCAGACAACTCTCTGATAACGGCCACACAAGTAACTTTTAATCCATTCTAACGATATTTCGGAGAAATTAAAATATGATTTTACCTTGACAAATAATAGCTCATGGTCAACGGAATCGAATGCTGTGCTAAAATCTAATAATATCAAAATCGTTAGCAAACGATTATCCGTGTTATGTTTTATGTCATCAGTGACCTGAAGTAGAGCCGTACATGTGCTAAAGCCCTTTCTGAAACCAGACTGATTGTCGGCCATCAAGTTATTTACAATAATGTACCTTGTTATCTGTTGGTGTGGAATATATTCAAGGGCTTTGGAAAGTGTGGGAAGAATGCTTATGGGTATATAGTCACTAGTACATTGAGGTTTATTTGTCTTCAGGATCAGTATTACTAAAGCAGATTTCCACTGAGTTGGAAAGCTGCCTGTGATCAGCGAATAGTTAAATATTTTAGTTAATGCTTCTAAGATAAACGGCAAGGCTAGGTTTTGCATGACAATTGAAATTCTGTCATTACCCTCGGCCTTGGTTTTAATTCGTATGATAGCTTTCAGAACGTCAACAGGCGTGACGACCTTAAAGTAAAAACGTTCTTCTACACAGCAAGTGTGTGCTTTAATAAGAGATAGTGTTTCATTTCTTATTTCAGGAGTAATACGGGTACATGGAGTTATGAGATGAGTATTAATTTCGTCAGCACTTGGATTAATTTTTTGGTAATAGTTTTTAGTGTCTTTAAACTTTACACCCATATTTTTAACACTGCTACATAAATGCCGCGGGGATGAATTTGGCTGTATCAAGCGGCGAGCGTACGCAATTTTAGCCGTTCTAATGGTTTGGATACACCGGTTTCTGAGTAAATGGTATTCCTCAAAACTCACAGATGTGAGGATATAATTTTTTTTCTCTTAAAAGATTTATATTTACGAAAAGAATTATCCCGATCAGCCATTAAAGCTTTAATTTCCTGGGTCATCCGCTGTGCTGGTGGACGTGAAACCCACTTAGTTTGTTTCGGAATGTGCTTATCAGTAAGTTTGTATAATAAGGTGTTTATATGATTAAGTTTGTCATCAACTGTATGTAAATAATCTATGTCACTCCACTGTATTTCAGAAGCATCGTTAATAAAATGTGGCATGTCGATCCTTTTCAGATCCCTGTAGGTAATAATTTTCGGTAAAAATTTTGGAGTACGAAGTGAATAGGTTACATGTATGAGGTCGTGGTGAGATAAACCCAGCACACTGATTTGTCCGCACTTTGTCAGCTTTTGATGTGAATATAAGGTCAAGCAGAGTGTCCGTGTTATTAGTATGGTGGGTGGCTTCAAGTGGACAGTAAACTAGATTACACGAGGAGAAGAGATTAGTAAGGAGCAATGTTTGACGCGATTCTGTTAAGAGGTCGGTGTTAAAATCACCCATAATCAATACATTGTCATAACTAGGAAGTATAGCAAATATGTTATTTTCTAAGTAATCCATGGACCACATCTTAGGGTGTTCGTAAACAACGGCAATCCGTAATTTTTGTGTAGAAATGTTTGATTCAAGAAATAAATACTCAGGTTTTGCGCAGTAATTACTAGGAGAGCTGCAGATAGTTTTAACTGTAATGACATTGTGCACATAAACTGCCACGCCCCTGCCTTGTTTACCTTAAGCCATGTTTCCGACACTAATATTACATGGAAATGTAGAGGACTAAATATTGCTCTAAACGCGTCAATGTGGCCGAGTAGTGACTGGCTGTTGACATGTGCCACGTGGAAAGCTCTCTGGAAGAGTATAGCGCTGGTGGTTTCTGGGCCAGAACAGGCAACAAGCTGACCATTACTAATGCGACTAATAGTGGGTGGTCCGGAAGGAGTAACCTTAGCTGCGGCAAGTGTGACAGGCGAGTCGCACTTAGTGGCTGTGGGGGATGGTGGAGACGAGCAGCTGAAAGGGCGGGTCGCGGGTAGAGAGCACAATTCTGTAAAAAACTTTGTAGTGGGGCTCAGTGTTACCAAGTTGCTTTTACTATTGTTGATCATGGATTCGGAAAATTTACTAAATTATTATAACTAAGTGAGGAAGACTTACCTTTGTATTCCATATAACAAAGATGCAGGGCAACTGTAGTGATGTACATACAAAGACTTGAGATCACACACACAGGCACACACATACACATAAGATTACGCACAGGGCTAGCACCGGTAGATGGATTTACTGAATGTTAATAAGTTCCCGCATAGATAATAAGTAAAACAGCGGTTCGTGTGCAGAACAACAATTCTGCCATCGTGTGTCCAACAGCTGCGTAAACAAATTTTTTTTTTTTGCGGATTTCAAGACGCGCTGTCTATCCGCCGTTAGTGATTCGGTAATGACGAAGGGCGTGTTCTTCAGGGCTCTTTTAGCATGGAATACCATGGAATGAACCTGGTAACTCACAAATTTCACTATGATCGGTCTTCTGCCTTCTTTGACGGCCTGGGCAGCAGATCTGATTGGCTTGCCTATTCTGTGTGCGCGGTCGATGGCACTTTGTTCGATGTTGATGTTCAGAGTTTCTTTCATTATTTTGAGAACCACATCGGTCACATTTTCATCATATTTTCATGTACTGAAGACGGTTTGTTTAAAGCGTTCGTCAACCACTGTTGGCTTCCTGGACTAAAAAGTGTTTACGTGAAAGTGTTCAAACTTTGTGCAGTGCGACTTCTGATGTTTTAAATTACTGTTTTATAAACTGTATAACTTTCTTAAGCAGTATTCAAATAAACTGATTTTAGCGACTTTTCAAGAGTGTTAGGAACGAAAATATGAATGTTTACACAAAATCGTGACTCCGTCACGTAACACATACATAGATTCACTTTAAGTCGTTCTCATTTAAAAAAAACTGCAAACGAAAATTAACACTTAACAATTTAAAAATGTACACATATAAATATTTACAAATATGCACAGAAATATTAAGTAATGGTGGTAATCAAATCTCAACCTGAATATTCATCTTTACTTTCTCTCAACAATCAAATTAATAAGACAAACTAACGTATCGTGAATGCCATTAGTAAAAATACACATTTAAATTCAAACTATATACTTGATTAGTTGTTCCAGCCTCCTGGCTTAACCAAAATCTTCGTTATTCTTTCTTAGGCTAAACAACGGCCTATAGGAGTGGGTTTGAGAATTTTTTGGTAATTCTCGATTTTCCTACCAATCAGTCAAAAAAAAAAAAAAGAAGACACAACAAAGACCTATCTTGAAGAAAATTTCAACTGATCAATGGAACAACGTCTCATTGTACAGCATCGGTACAACTTTATCACTAAGGAAATTCAAATATTCATACATATTTACACATAACAAACTAGATACACACATCAATAAAAAAATGTAGTGAAAGTGAAGTGAAAAATGATACTGAAAAATAAAATTAAAGTCAGGTGTGCATAAGTGCTTCGTATCTCTTGAAGAAAAATTGCCCCAAATAATAAAATATAGTTTCTCTTTGCGAAATAAAAGATAATCTGTCCCGTCATAAATTTCTCGACGAAATAAAAATAAATCATTATATATCGATATACCCATACGAGGTAAGTGTTAAGCAGGTGAGAGGCAAAACTCTAATGTAAACACTGCTGACATTGTGCTAGGATGTGCATATAAAATCCCTCTGCTAGGATGTGCATGTAATATCCCAATTCCTTCTTGTTCCTCTTAAAGGTGACTCGTAAATTCTCTCTCACTAAAATAAAAATTCAGACTAAAAATTCACTATGCGTGAAACGTGGACAATAGTACTTTGAATTTCTAACTCGTGCTTAATCAGGGCACATAAGACAGTATGTTAGGAAGAGTACGCGTCGTTTTTGCTAAAATCGTTTGTCCGAAACAATAAACTAGACTGATAGACGTCGTTTGTCCTAAAGTAGTTTGTCCTAAAAAGTAGGACAGACGACCTTAGGACAAATGACTTCAGGACAAACGACTTCAGAAAAACTCAGTTTAGGACAAATGACTTTAGGACAAATGACTTTATGATAAACAACAATTTTCAAGTTTATACCAATGTTTAGGACAAACAACTTTTGAGAAAACAGAGTTTAGGACAAACGACTTTAGGACAAACGACTTAAGGACAAACGACTTTAGGACAAATGACTTTAGGACAAACGATTTTAGGACAAGCGAATGTTTGACATAGTCAAATTTATAAATCGATTTTAGGTCAAAAGGTTCGAGAGTAAACGACTTGGAGACAAACTAGTTTTAGGAGAAATGTCTTTAGGATGAACGGCTTAAGGACTGGTAATAATTAGTATCACAAAATAAAATGTTACTTATATTTCATGTTGCAAATCGCAGTATCACAAATTTATAAGTATTGCCATCAATATATATGGTAGCCCGCGTAGTGTAATTACAAGGAAACGAAAAATACTCTGTTTAGTTAATATTTCAGAAATATTGTTAAATTGTATTATGTTACTGATCAAAGTGTAATGAAAATATAGTAATACATTTACATAATGAAACTAAACCGAATTTGAAAACTTAAGAGTTTATATACATATTTTGAAGCAATTATTATTTTTTTCAGTATAAATCGCATATGAAATCTTTGTGACTGATAATATGCTATAACATCAACAATTTTATTTTGTTAACAATGATTTATAAGTATGCTTATGATTATTGATATGTTTTTTAATGTTTATATTTCTGTACGCACTTTCAGAGAAAGTCAGTCCCATGATATCTGAATGGAAAATGAATATATTATTTACATAAAGAAATATGGAGATTTATATTAAATCCGTAACATCAATCGTGAAAAATATCTCAGATCGGAACCAAAGTTCTTAAAACCCCTCCTAAGATAGATGAGGGAATATCGTCTAGCAATTGTGATGAATTTTCTACGCCTGCCTTTTTTTTAAGTACACTCCACAATTTAGTTAAAGATGTGTAGCTCTGTGAACGCGCGTGAGCGGGTGTGCGTGTATGCTAGTCCATGCATGTTTTGGTGAATGTCAATAAGGGTGTCGGAAAATTTATGGGACGAAAACAGTGCAAGGGAATAACTTGCTTAAGACGAGTTTGTGGGGGAGGTGGTAGGTGGTGGTGATTGTGTACAATCCATTAGAGTAAAATCCAAGTTTGGTAGATGTTACCGCATATATCTCAGTCTGCGTCGCCTGTTCATCCTAATTGGGCTCTATAAAGACTAGGTATAATCGTCTGTCCTCTTTGGTCCCGCTCGTGGAAGGTAGGCTTTAAAAGCATCCGAGATTACGAGTCACATGAATAATCAGGCATTATTAATTGCATACTAAGCTTGGTTTTTTAATATTGGTGTTTTTTTCTACACCAAAATGTGCAAAAAGGTTGCGTGTTTTTGGATGTTTTAATTTATTATTTACAAGGAAATATACGCCTATGCATTTTTTTTTAGTCTACAGAGGCAGATCGTTGATTAGAAGCGCGCTTTCAAGCCTACAGTATGCGGGTCCGAATCTTGACTCTTCCAAATATTTTTCAATGAATGCAATTCTACTATTATTCAAGTTTGTTACAGATTTTTTGTATATAACGTTATAAAATACACGTTTTAAATAATTAATTGTCCGCCTATTTTGTTCTGATATGCACTCACTTCACTACACAACTAGCAGAGCATCTTAGTGTTTCTTCAATTTTCATCTGCTGATCTCTAATCAACAACAAACTAACGTAGTTAGTTGAATTAGGCTTTTATAAAATAATTTTATTATTCTGGTAACTAACATTTTGAGTCAGTATTCTGTCATATTCATTCATAAAAGTAATAGAAGTCTTCGATGAAAATCTGAATCTTTTGGAGGTTCTTTGCAAATAATACCGGGAACGATATCGATAAGAGAGACTAATTCTGTAAAACTACCACCCGGCATCTGCTAACAGCGCATACCTTACAGCCTTTCCCTTAAGGAAATCCCTAGTAATTTTTAATGTCTCAAGACGGCCACGTCTGTCCATAAGTAAGTTTTGCGATGGGCCCTCCCAAGACTGCTATATGCATTCCCGAGAAGCTGAATTTCTCGCAAAATAGATATGTGACAGTATGATAATATTACGCATGCTGTAAGCCAATGGATTATATTACAGATGCCACCTTGTAATTCTCCTTTCTTTAAAATAAAATCTACAGGATAGCCGTAAAAATTATATTTTGAACCATTTTTACCATTTAACTTCTCTTTGATTATATTTAAGGATAAAAATAAAAATAATTTGCTGTAGATAATTGTTTTCAACATTTGCTGTTAAAACTTCGTATTCCCAGAACATGTATTAGCTGAGATACGCGTATACGCGCAAATACTGATTCCACAGACAATGTTTTGCAAGGGAGTCCCCTTAAATATCCTTGAAGGAGATGGCATTGTTAAATGCTCTTTTTGAACTGTGGCATATAGCATGCTCAAGGTAAAATGAGCACTTTTGAAACTATAGTTACTTTTTCTTTCAGATAATTTGTATCCTTCCGCCCCTTTTTAATGTAAACACTGCCATGTGAGCAATAAACACAGTGTATACATCTCACTTCGCCCAAAGGTATGAAATGTATTTATTGGTTGTTATGTCTGATGAAACGGCATTAAAAAGTTCTCACTCTACCGTGCACAGCATATAGGAAATATACGTTTGTGCCCGAACATCTGCTGGCGAAGATCCTAAACCCCATCAATGCTACACGGACTACCGCGGCAATTCTAGTAGCATGAAATCTAAAGTTATATGTGAAAGGTTCACACAAAGCGAGGAGGAACATAACATCGAACATGCTAGAATGATTGCAGATAATGGCAGCAGTGTTTCCTACAAAAAAACTTGATTCAAGACCATACAAAAACATTACTGTCGATAAATTTTAATGATGGAACCACCTTTCCAGAAACTACAGAAATAAAATGGTTTCTGCTACTGAAAATTCTAAACTTGTAATTGCAAATATGAATAATATTGTCGCAGGAAAGTCGAATAATGAAAGTCCCTGTTGGCAGTGACAGTCGGGAAGGAAAATGTGGCCTAGTTACGTGCCACGCTATTGTTACAAACTAAAGATGTGGTTATTTAGGCCCTATGCATTACTTTTTTTATAAAACTATTTTATAATTTTCTAAAACTTCAAACACTTTTATCTTTGAAACTGCAAGATCGGTTTGGTCCATTTTCAGCACCAACCAAGATACGCTCTCAAAGTATTTTTGTACAAATTTCAATTTTGCTATAGAAAAAATATTGTTACTTTTCAATTTCTTTTAATTTTTTTAAATTTGAACCTAAATTGATAATTTTTAAACTTGATCCAGCCATAGACTCGAAGAGTTTTTGAGCGAAATGTGACTCAATTGGATAATAAATAATGGCAATGGGTTATTCTGATGGTTGCATATAATGCAGTATCGCCTCTACATGCAACACAATTAACTGGCATGTAATGTTTTAGTTTAAGAGGTTTTCCTATGGGGTGTTAAGCGAGGACCCTATAATTTTATTTGTGGAACGTTTTTAGCAAGGTCCAATACAGGTTTATATGATCAAAGTTTTATGCTCCCGGTTAATAAATTTTCAAATATAGCAGCCTGAAAAGGCCATATTTAGCCATTCTGAGGGGCGCGAAATGGTATTTCCAACAAGCGTGATATATTTTGAGATTTATAGAAATAATGTAAGAAAGATGATTTATTTTCGTAGATAAACAGGTTGACCACACATTTAATAGTGTTGTCAAAAAATGCCTTAATAAAACATGCTGAAACGCATATCAAGCGAAGGTAGGATGGTCCCTTAATGTAACATGCTAATGTAATAGTATCTTATTGTAAAATGTAATTAATTATGTATAGCTTATAAGTGTTTCTGATGGTACTATTGCACTTTCTATTGTGCACACAGTGTAACATTAAATGCAACCTGAAGAAAATAATATATCATTGCTATTTATGGAATGTTTCATCATCACATCTTTAGTACCACTGTTTTTGCTTTGTGTATATATACTATCTCAGGGAAGGAGAACAAACAGATGTTTACTTTTAAAATGTTATCTCTATGGCGAGAACGAAATTGATGCTGTTCTCCTAAGAAAAATTGTTTCCCTTTCGATGTTCCTTGCATCTATAAGCCATTATAAAAAAAAATCATATACCATTCATAGAATTTTTTTCATAGATAATTACTACTTATTTAGGTACACACTTCTATTTGAATCATATTATTAATTTATTGAGATGCAATACTTAGCTAGCATTTTTTCTCGAAATAATGCTTTGAAGTTTACTATTTTACCTTGTGTGTGCGTTTAGATTTTGTGGTTACTTTGTTAATACACGCACATTTGGCGAAGAGACTAAACGGAACATGGTTCGTGCTAAGCCTCCGTCATTACTCGTGAGATAGTCGATACTATTTGGATGTGAAAGTCAGTGTAATAATTTTTTTTAACTTATTTGAGAGTAGCCAAATAAACTACTTTTTAACCTGAATAAACTGACAAAGTAAATACAAGATCGCTATACTTCTCCGGAATGAATAACGTAGAGTAACACTATGTAGAAACACACAGCAACTATACAATGTGCCGCGATTATTGGAAGGCACAAAGCTCGTATTGGAAGGCGCAAAGCTGCAAGGTGAGACCGTTCGACAAGTGCATAAGCAGATATTGCCGGTTGGACGACATGCTTCACACTAGAAAATTTTTGGCGAATTGGAGGGTGGGGGGAGGGGAAGTTGGCTTCACCCACTTTCCCTCTTCACAGGGCCATCGTCTCCCTTCTGCCAGTTCCGCATCGCACCTCGAGCCACGGCAGCACCGTCATGTACCTGTGCTCCGCCGAGGAACGTTTTTCGCGCCGAATTATCATGCTACTACATACAACTCTTAAGTGGTTGACGGTAGGAATTTAACGACCGCGAGTGATCTGCAAACAAGTACCTCGTACATATTCTTACGAGCTGAATGTCCACGCGCCTGGTATTGTGCCCCTCACCTAGGGCTGGGCGTTACCGCTGTCAAGGAAATCCTCCGTCCCAGGGCGAGGAATGATGTATCAACCAAATACAAACATAAGCGACCCTATCTTTAATTAGGCCATTTACATTTCTTTGGCTTAAATTTTATTTTTTCAACTTATACGATGTTTACCTATACTTTCTTAGGTCCTGCAAGTCCGACAGTTCTTAATATCCCCGTTATTACTTACGATACAGTATCTGTACTGACCTTCTCCTCTATTATACTGTCAAAAAGATGGGAATAAAGCTAGGAATATACAGAAAGGAAAGCTTCACGTGTTCTGTTGGCTTATTTGATGATTGCAATATATACTTTCTGCGTACAAAATTTCATCGAAAATGATTAAACCGTATGGTAGATATTGCGTTTTCACCTAGTATATTAATATGACCGCCATTTTGGAATTAAGTGTTTTATAGATGTCGGTTTAAAACGCCTACTATAGTACTGCTTGTGTCCAAAATTTGGTTGGAGGTGTTTAATAATTTCCAGAGAGGTGACATAAAAGCTTAAAATTTTTTAATTTGGCCCTAACTTAGAAAATCGCACACCGAAGAGGCTATATATTAGCACAGTTTATGCATCCCAGGTTTGGTAAAAATAGTTAAAAAGGTCAATTAAATGTAGAAAATAACACTCAGATACTAACATGTCCATCATTTTAAAAGTAAATGTCTGACCCAATTTTTTTCCTAACTTACCCTAATTCTAAGTGAAGAGCTAGGTGGGGGGGACTCAAATTATGCCAGTTTATGTGGTCACTCTACTAAAGGCCGCTTGTGTGCCCAATTTGGTGTATTTAATGTATCACTGTCTTGGAAAACGGCCGACAAAAGAGGCTATGTATTTGTGTATTTTAGGCTTGCAGAAACTTTTAGCCCACCAAGCTCCTATTTTGGAAAGAAGTGTCTGATCCTTTTCAATTGTTTACGTTAACATGCCCCTATAGCACAACTTATGTTCCAAATTTGGTTGAAATTAATTGAATAATTTAATACGTTTCGAGGTATGGTGAAAAATATTTTTTTCTTGTGGTGATATCTTTTAAAGTGGTTCAAAATAAATACTTACACTATGAACTGTCAGAATACCAAGTTTGATTAAAATCGGTAGCATGGTTCCTGAGATATGACATAGCACCCACAATTTTAGAATGACCGTCATTTTGAAAGTAAGCAGGCGAAATGGTTGAAAACTATAAAAGTCAACTGTAATACTAAGTAGGCCTACTTCAGGTGTCCCAAGTTTGGTGAAAATCTGTTTATGGGTTCAAAGGTTTTTAAGGGGACACGCACGCACACATACGCTCGCGCACACAAGCCGACTCACAGACGCGCGCAGACAATCAAACTCCAAAGTGATCTCACAAGCCTTTCTTTCAAACGGAAAGTGTCAAAGGGACGTTTTAGGTGTCATGTGAAGTATGTTATGGCAGTAAAATTATCTATGTGCTACATCCCAAAATATTTATCAGAAAAGTAACATAACTAAACTATAAGAATTTCAATATTTTACTTATAAATTACTTAGCATGCTATTGTATAAAAAATATACTATTGAAATATACTACATCATGAACGTCTCACAGACAGCGAGGTTGTTAGTGACGAAAAAAATGTAATCGAATGATATTTACCATAGTTGCAGACAACCTGCAATCTACTTCTTGGTTAACTAATGATTTTTTAAAATTTACTTAATCATGGGTTTAGAGACTTTTTAACACGAATATTTACACGGGAGAATATTGTATTTTACATCAGCCTATATAAAAGCCGAAAATGTTACACAGTGAAATTTTTTTCAGGGAGCAGGGAGAAGGGAAAATTATTCTTCCATCGAATTGACTATATGCTACTTTGGTTATTTGCTTATTAGAAGGGCTACCTCAGGAAGATGATAAATTATGCTATTCGGATGGTAAGTATTTTAGTAAGTTTATTAACATACGAAAAACTAAAAACTAAAATATCGACTAAATCATCGTTATTGTTTACTTTTTCTGTTCGCCTGATCTATCAGTAGCCCCTAAGCAAAGCTACCTATTCGAACAAGACCTAAATCTGCAGCTGATGTATGAGTCGAGTAGAAGAGATTTGGGCGGCATTTAACAGCGAGGACTTGAGAGCCGATAAGGGTGAAACGAAGTGAAAGGACAACACAACATCATTGCCCGAGCCGGCGCGCATGTAATAAGACACCAGCCGTAATATGTTATGGAGAAAAATGTTGAAATATGTCAGAGTTTTGAATGTTATAATTATAACGTTTTTCCAACTACAATATGCAAGGTCTGGTTGTATACTAAACAGTCGAACGTAGTGATGTTCGAAGTATAAAATCATGCAGTACTGAAAAGAAAAAAAAAAACGTATTTTGCGCTATCTGGTTACTGTCAATACACACGGGTTGAGAATAGGTCCACTAAATGACAACATAACTAGCGTGTAGTTAAAAGTAAATTATATTACAAAAATATAAAATCCGAAGTGACATGTATTAATATTGTTCTTTTATTGCATAATTAGGTTGAATAAAGGCAGATAGGTTACTTTACAACACACTTTAAATCATGACTTGTTTCCAATATGTAGGACTCAAACCCATGATCTTGCCAGACAGCACCGAAAATATTTAGTTAGACATTAAATATATAAGTTAATATGTTACAAAAGAAATATAACACCTACTGTTCTCTGGTATCTTCATAAACGACTCTTAGGGCAGACGTTTCTTTTGCTACCCTGGCCCTGAACTGCTGTTTGAATTCCAGAATCGTGATAGCTTGGAGATCCGGTGGGTGAGAATGAGACTTAGTAGTAGGGGCGAAGGGGATCATAGATCACTTTCGATTAATCGGATATCCAATTTGATATCAAATTGATTTATCGAATTAATTCTTAATCCGAGCTTAATCCGATAAAATGTTTTTATCCTATGTTAATCCGATAAAATAATTTTGATTAATTGATCCAATTAATTGAATTGAATTAATAATCAATTTTATTTCATTTTTGGATTTTGTGTGAATCAAAAAGTGCGTAGTTTGGTGTAAGAGTGTGCTAAAGAACTTCACTTTAATTCTTTTAATTTTATTTTTGGAGAGTGGCATGGTAGGTCTTCACTTTCTGAGGTCTGGCGTATTAAGGTGCGATGTGTTGGGGAAGGGGTATATATGTGTAGAGTGTCTAAATTTTTTGGAGAGCGCCATATTACGTCCTCACTCTCGGACGTCTGACGTTGTACTGAGACGTGATGTGTTGTGTAAGGGGTGTATATACGTATTGTGTAATAATAATGTTTTTATGTTATTGAGTTCCTTCCCATCTTTCAGGCGACTAAGGGTTAAGACACGTTTGCTTCGACCATCGTCTGGCAAATGACAGAGGTTACGGCGTATTAGTAAATACGAAATGAATGAAATTAAAAGAGAGTGAATACGATTTCCTGTATGCTAATAATATAATTTACATGAAGGACTCATTGAATTGGAAATTTCAATTGAATTAGAGACTCCAGCTATCCTGGTGTCATAAATAAATCAAGTAACGAGTTATAGGTACAATTTCCCTATAAAATATATATATAATTTAAGACATAATAAATTACACGACTTGAATTAAACGACGGTCTTCCTGAACACATTAACAAGAGATTTGAAAACACATACCTTACGATGTTAAATGATTTTAATATATGTCCATTCGATCGGCTGTTGCTGTAGGAATGGCGTCAGTATATAATTTGTGGAGACTTCCAAGCTGTGTGTCGGGAGCGATGTTGATCGTAGGCGACTGAGTTCTAGATACACGAAAAGTGAGAATCATTTCGGCAAAATAGATATTTAAAAGAGAGGTGAATATGATTTACGTCTAAATACACAAACCTGTGCGACAAAAGGATAAAAATTATATTTACTACCCACGTACTAGATGAAACAAATATTTTCCCTACAGTCATCTGAGATTACCTCCTCCAGCAATCCAGTTGTAATATCCTAACTTAATGTCCAAGATGGAAGCACATTTATGCAAACTTACGAACGAAGTGAATAACAAAGCCAAAAAGGTATCCTATTTTCCTACCAAGCTAGGTATTATAAATTTAAGCACCTCATCAGCTCTCAACACAAAAAATTTACAAATCAATACAAAATGTCTTGTTTACGAATTTACCAGTTTATATAAGGCCTAACGAAATATTTCACTTGGAAGTTTAAACAACGAACAAATATGTTTAGGTTTTTTGAGTTTTTGTATAGTATTTGTGTGTTATAGCAGCATTCCTCTTCGTGTTGATCACCAGCAGTAGCAATTTTTTTGTATGTTAAAGGTTTGTAAGTAAAAAAATTATATAGAGTTATGGTTAAAAAGCTAAAGTCGATGCACGCCGCCACTCTATGCTGCAGGATGAATTACAGCCTATAGCAGCAGTATTCTGCAGCCATGCGGACAGGACCTCGTATACCTGGAAGGATAATGGGATGTTTTGTAGCCCACTTTCCCTTTACCTGCCAAGCTTACCCTGTCTCACCATTGTGTTCCAAGTTGAGCTGTGTCGATGGGGTTTTCTCGAAATTCTACAAGTTCCTCGTTCCTTTTCATATTCGTTCATATTGATTTTCTCGGCTACTTTTATATTTATCCTGTCCTTCAATTTTCAAAGTTGTTCAGTGGCATCGGAAGTATGGGTCAGCAGGAGGGCACAAGGACCCCACCCCCCCAAAAAAAAATTCAAGTAGGGGAAGCTAAGCCCATGCCACTATCAAATCAAACTATACATCTTCATCCGAAATGAAAACAACATACTTCAGGAAGCTAATACGATGCAACTCTAAAGTATCTGAACACACTCCTCGTCCTTCATATTTTCTAGTTTCTTCTTCAACGGGGCAGTAACTGATGACCAAACTTGAAGCCTTCTTAATCGGTACTGTACAGCACGGCATGGCAACAGTGGTTTTCTTCCTGAAGTATGCATCAGTGTCTGGCAAATGGCTGTACCTGTCTCCACAGTGTGGTTGAAACTTGACCCGCTAACTAATAATAGACCAAGCAAGCAGTAAAAAAAAGTTTGTGTTCTGTTATCGACTGTGATAGGTGATACACATTCGAAGAACGTAGTGGTGGGAGGCATGGAACTAACATATTTATTATTTGTGTGCTCTATGTGATTGACATTGGTATGAAATCGATCAGCAAGCGAGGAAAAGGTGTATCGGCAACACTTCTGGTCGTAACTAGTAAAAAGTTAGGAAAATTATGTTTCTTTGAAAAGGCAAATCATTTAAATGAACAACAGCCGAGGTCTGAGAAGCAGGGTAAGACAATGCCACATTTTTTTTTTTATGTTTCTGTAATAATATTTAGATTTCGGTATTTTTTGGCCTAATAGGGTGGGCTCTATATTATGCTGTATCGTTACGGTTCATTACAATTTACAGAAGAGAGCTGTGATGTTCAACAATGCTCATCTGGATTCAGCAACAACTACACAGGCTGTGTCGTCTATCAGCTACAGACATTCAAATGACACAACAAAAATAGATTCAGGTGAGTACATAAACTTACAGCACATTTGACAAAGGATAAAAACATTACATTTCACTAAAATAAAATTAAAACATTAAAAAATTTATGATTTTAAAAATAAAATGGTCTATCTGCTCTTTCTGACAATTCCTGGTCAGTGTGCTTAACTGTTTCAAAATGTGAGTGATGTGTAAAATCTAAATCTGTTATTGCAAAATATGGCAAACAAACATAAATTGAGAAGAAATTCATTGCAGTTGTTCCCATTTATACTTTCACAAATATTGCCTGTATTGGGATATAAAAGTCTTCACTGTTCCATATACAGACATTAGTCCAGTCACTTTAGGTTTTTTAGCGGAAAAATCCATAACCAGCTGAATTTGGTAGGTATCTTTATTAAATCTTCTTTTAATTGTTTCCAACATACTGAAAGTCCTGACCAACTTGATTGGAGCTTCACACTTCGACCATCATACTGGAAAAATGACGACAAAAACAGTTTCTAGGTTTTTCGCATGGTTCATTTTTTCGCAAAATATGTTTGGATAAAGAATTATCAACATATATTTCCTTTTAAATGGTTATGAATATGTCCATTTTTTCCATATGACACATAGTACATAGCCATGTAAATGTGATTTTTTCCTTCTTTTCTTATTAAAGTATATAATCAAGGAATGTTAGGAAATTGGGCATCTGTCCACAACCTATATCTCACTAAGTATCCCTCACATGGCAAAAATGACTATGGCCATTTTAGTAGGAAATAGAGTACATGTGATTTTTTGCCTTAATATATTTCGAGAAAACAATTAAACCATAAGCGATTAGCTTATTATGAATTTCTTCCACTATAACACGAAAATTGGTGTTAAGTGATTGGATTGCATACAGTTAATACACAATTTTTTACATATTGAATCTTGATCCCAACCAATATTTTAAATTATATTTGTTTACAGATGACGACACCTATCCCTGTATCGAAGTCAAAAAGCAGACAGGGATGCTAACTTCTGACCACCACCCACTCTTTCATTATATCGACCAGCATGTTCCTCCACAACCATTTTAAGTTTCCCAAGAATAATTAAGGGCATTGTTGTCAGCATGACTGGTTCACCAGGTTCCGATGTCTTCAGTACATTCAAGATAAAGATCACGTTCTCTGCTTCACATGTCTGCAGGCACGAAGCTTGGGGAATGCAGCTGCAAACCAAGGTAACGAGAGCGTATTCATTGAATCAGGATTTTGCACTTGGAAAAAGGCTATTGAGAAGTTCACCACACATGAAAGCAGTCACTATCATCATGAATCAGTGGAATATGTTTGCCAGATTATGAAATTGCAATCCGTAGCAGTTCTCCTGAATAACAATCTAAGAAACGAGCAAAAGGCTGCACGACTTGCTTTTCAGAATTTTATTAGTTCTATTCGTTACCTTGCTCGATCTGGCCAGGCAATGCATGGTTCGGAAAATAGTGGTGGTAATCTTCAGCAGCTTTTTCAGGAATGAGCTGAAGACTGTGTAAAACTGGCTGAAGCGAAGAGGGAATTGGGTCAATGGCGATATTCAAAACGAAATAATTGATATAATGACCCAAAAAGTGCAGCATAGCCGTGTACAAAGCATTCAGGGTAGTCCATATTTCGCTGTTATGGGTGACACCACAATGGACGCCGCAGGCGATGAACAATTCTCGATTTGTTTTCACTTTGTAAACAAGAAGACACTTGCAATACAAGAATTGTTCATGTAATTGTACAATATGCCGGATGGTACAGCAGAAACTTTCCACAATACTTTAACAGATGTTACAATTCGTCTTAAAGTAAGCAAAGAAGCTCAAAGGGAACACAGTTACAATTGCATGCATGTAATGTCTGACCATTGAATGGCATGCAGAAACTCATCACAGATGAGCAACCAAATTCTTTATTAGTGTAGTGCTCTCACCAACCAATAGACCTTGTGCTTCAAGAAGTTGCAAAGAGATGCAACATAATTTCAGATGCTTTGACACTTGTTAAAGAAGTTTCAAACACAATTCTTGAATCTTCTAAGAGGAAGAACACTTATGTGGGTGTGGTTGTCCGGCCTTACTCGCAAAGTGAATGCTTTCCAGTCCCAGCCAAATGCTTCCTCTCTCTATGTCTGATACACTGGTGTGTGCATGCTAAAGCTCTCCGTAGAGTTTCCGAAAATGATACATGTGTGATGGAAACTATGATTTCGATTTTAGCGTACAAAGCTTGCAAAATCTCAGACAAACGAAAATCAACTCTGACGGGCTACCTGAGAAAAATGAGATAATTCCACACTCTGTTGGCGATCAATATAGCTCTATCTGTGTGCGAACCTGCTGAGCAATTTGCCAAATCCCTGCAGAGTGAAGGATATACATCAAGTGGCACTAAGCAAGCGGCACAAGCTCTTTGGGACCTGAATAATTGAATGGGCGAGGCTGATTTTGAACGCATTTGGAAAGAAACTGAGAAAATAGGACATGAGGAGAACCTTGAGCTAGAAATGCCTCGAATCCCACGATTCAGAACCCCTGCCAGATTCAGGCATTTGGAAGAAATAGAAGACCAAGCACCAGATGTTTAAATCGACGAGAAAACTCGTCTTCGCCAGAAGTTAATTTCATTCTAGACTGTCTAAAGAATGAGCTCCAGCGCCGCTTCAACCAGCCAGGTATGGAACAACTTGTCAAACTAGAAGCCATTCTGCTGAGACAACCAGGGGATGATTTGTTTACAGATCAACTGGAAAACTCTCTAGGAGTACATATGGATGACTTTGACGTAGAAATGTTAGCTGCACAGCTAAAGATTCTTTCAAGTGTCATCTGTACAACTGTGAAAAACGTGAAGGAGCTCGCAGATTCATTACACATTCAGCCTAAAATATGCCGCAAAATGCTGGATGAAGTAGAGCATCTCGTAATTATCCTCTTGACAGTGCCAGCCACATCTGCGTCTTGTGAAAGGTCATTCAGTGCTCTTAAGCACATCAAGTCTTACCTCAGGTCAATGATGTCACAGAAGAGACTTGTACAGCATCCTCTTCTTCATGTACATGCAGAAGAGACATGGAAGATATAAATTAAGGAAGTCTAAGACGAATTTGTTTCAAGAACACAAGAAAGAAGGACAATTTTTGGCTGTCAGAACAGTTCCTAATTATTTTTTTAAACCCTAAAATGTTTTAAAAACTTTCATATATGAACTGAATATATATATATTTTTTACTTTATAATTTATCTTTAACCAAAAAATGAGAAAGACAAATATATTAAAACCTTAAGACTTTTCTATTAAATTTTTTTTAGAAATTGCTACTCTCTCTCTCTCTCTCTCTCTCTCTCTCTCTCTCTCTCTCTCTCTCTCTCTCTCTCTCTCTCCCTCTCTCTCCCTCTCTCTCTCTTTCTATCTCTTTCTTTTCAATATTCGTTATGACAGTTTTGATGTTGCTTTTGTAGTGTGGTGCTCCTGCCATACAATGATATTGACCATAAAAAGGAAATTGTGGTAACACATGTTTTATTTTCAACACTTTGTCAAACCCCCTTGTCGAAACACTTCCGATTACCTTGAAGTTGTTACATAATATAAACATTTTGTATTGAAACTATCACTTCATAATTTACAAACACACTTATCATTTCATCTTTCACAGTCATGTAAACTATAATATTATGAACTTATCCAATAAAAATGACGTCTCCATTCTTCCACAAATACTACATCTTCAGACACACTCAATCGCCATTCATACACAAAATATTAAATATTGATGTGAGAAATTAAAAAGAACTATTAAATAACAAGCCACATTTCTTATTTTAACAACTTTCAATTTTTTTTTTTAATCATCCATAAAACTATATATTTACATCATTCATACAAGTTTACAACACTTCAAAATACTTATAATTATACTTACAAACATTCACACATTTGTTTATATAATTAAAATAATTTAATAATAATTTAGAAAAAACATGTACAACAAACACAATAACAAACATATACAAAGAAATATTTACCTAAGAAATGAATCCTTAAAAAAAAAAACAATTTTCCTGAAAAACGAGCTCATAATACAACAACACTCTTCTTTACATACTATATACAAAAATAAGAACAAAAATATATGCAAAAACAGACAAATGATTAAAAAATTAAGAATAAACAATCTTGAGCGATGTGGATGTCATCTCTTTGTGAATTAATTATATAAAAAAAATTTTACAAAATTTACAAAAAATATCGCACACTTAAGACATTCTTTATTAAATAATTTCACAATTGGGTATTGATTTGCCAGACACCTACACATGCCTATGAGAGCCTAAAACACAAACATGTAGCACTTTGTATTCGTAGATTTGAAATGATTATATGTAATCACATGTTGTGAATGTTATTTACTTCCTTGAATAGTGACAAGGGGAGTTGTATCGAAGACACGTTCGATGAAGTTATGAAGATAGATGTTCACAGGAGCTCTAGTTAGCCAATAATTTTCTCTCGAGTGGAGAGAGGGATGTTTATGCAAGAAATGCTGCAAACAGCTGTAGATGGTGCAGGAAGTTGATGTTGTAGAGATTGCAGACAGCTGTAGAGTCTGTGTTGCTATGTGTGGTGCTGGCAGATGGACATAATTGGTGGTGTGGTGCTGGCAGTTGCGGTGTAGATGGCTGGGCTGTATTTATTGTGGTGCTGAAAATAATGTTATGGGAAAAAATGAAAAAAAATAGTTAGGGATTTTGTAGTGCGTAAGGTCGATACTCCATCTGCTTGAATGTAGCACTTATCATCCAAACCTGACAACATTACCTCGGTCACACATTCGGTATAGACTTGGTGACCATGAGAACGAAAGATATATTGGGTCCCCAAAACCCTGGTGCAATTTTCGAGGCAATCTCGATCATCTTCGTATCGGAGCTTCTGTAGGACATTAGATTTTATGCCCTTTGCCTTACATATGCATTTCTTATTCGCAACAATGTATGGGTAAAGCTTGGGACATAGACATATGAAATGTGTTACTATATGGCCAACACATTCATCTTTCATAATTCCGGTGTGGCCTTTGTTCTCTTGGGAGAATCCTTGCGAGTTATCGAGTGCATATTTAGATGTATCAAATCATGCTCTTAAATCTGGGGCAATTACTTTATGCACATTATTGCAAGGAACAGAATATACCAATTAATCGGTATCGCAGTAAAAGAGGTGCAAGGTTGGCGGAGGAAATTTGGTACGCATGTACTGATAGTGCAATTCATACAGGGTTAATTTTGAAAGGTCAAGAATGGCAACACCAGTGTACAAAGGTTTGTTAAACATAACAGAACTCTTTGATATCTCGATAAGGACTAGAGTTTCATCGATTATCTGCCTTTCCTGGAATGCAGAATGACCTATAAACCCTGCAGCACCATAGACGTGTCATGCCTGGAAACGACTCTTATGTCCCTTTCCCGATGGATATTCTGCAAAGTTTTTCTATATACGGAATTATCATCTTGGAAAACGATTTCTCGAATTTGTTTGCAGGCTGAGCAGGCTTCTCAATGTTAAATTCAATATACTGCTCCATCCATGCCTTCTACTCAAAGTGCACACTGCGATGAACAGAATCAAGTTTGGCCCTGTACATCAAATAGTGCTTCAGTGTTTCCCCATGTATAACATATTTCTTGCATGGCACAAGTGTCAAAATAAGTTTTTTATGAGAGCCGTTCACTGGTATGGCAGATACTGGGGCCAAAGGCAGATCTGATTAGAGCATTATGTCTTTCGTCTGGAAAAGACAAATCGACTTCTGCGGAAAAAAACATGTGTCACCATCATTCACAGTGTTTCCGAAATCCCATAATGAAAAGACGCCAGCTTCAACCCACTCAAAATTACCAATCAGAAGATTGGATTGCATCGTGTGACTGTACAGTCCGTTCATGTCGAAATAACATATATATTTTGATGCCACATTGGGGTCGTAATCTGCACCCATATAAATATTATTGGCTTCCACACACCTTCTGGAAACCTGGGTAATGCAGCCCCTAATTCCATATTCTAAACAAAGATACATGTCTGGGTCAGTCAACAACTCTAGCCGTGCATGTGTAATTGACAATAAAGTGTCCCATGAAAGAGATGAAGCTGTGATGTACATGGTGGGGTCAAGACCATAATGAACCAAACATACAGTTCTGAAATTCTCAAAAATATCTGCCAGCAATCTAGTGTCCACATGTAAATAGTGAATGCCATACTGCAATGAGTTTACACAGTTGAACGCATCTCACGCAGCTTGAGTATGAGCATAATTCTCATCGCTAATGCTTTTGCCTTTCATCACATTATGAAATGCATCCTTTGGTGGGAGTGATGTACACATCAGACTGTCTGGCGACTTAAAGTCATTAGGAAAAACTCTCTTCTGCGTGGCCAATTCAATTTGGGTGTTGTCTGGAAACATCGAGCAGGTGATACTCAATTGTACAGGTTGTAAATTACCTGCTGTTTCCAGAGAGGCACTCATAAACTGCAATGAATCAATAAAACATAATTTGAAATATTGTGCATTTCCATTGAAATCATTCCCATTAGGAATTTGTTTCGTGATGGAATTATGTTTCTCTAGGGTCATTCCAATCACCTGGATTTTACCTGGGTATTCGTTTACCAGGGTGCTATCAGGTTGTGTTACATAACATTCAGCCAAAGGCTCTATGAGAAGGTGAGCATAATAATTTTGCAGGTTATGAAAGACAGCTGCAAACTGTCTTTTGGGCAGTCTGAAGTACAAGTTTCACTTATTATGAGCACAACCTCTGATTTCGCCCATCAGATGGTCATAATCGACCACTAAATCATCTGTACCAAGCATTTCCTTACAAATGTGACAACATTTCTGAGCTGCTAACCTGGCTTCATCAGCAGGGTTTTTTGACTTCATCGAAACAATCATGCTGCAAATTCCTGCAATACACTTTGTAAGTTCTAATAATTTATCAACTAATTGGTACATACAATCAACACCCACAAACTCAAAATAGATAATAAATAAAAAATAAATTTGGATTGTATGAACAAACCAACAAAATGATACAAGCTTATGGAGCATGTTGGTTGATGGTAGTTGTATAACTTGTTTCATCATTATGCAAGCAAGTGGAAAGGGTTTCAGGCAACAGTCGACATTGCAGTAGGAGAAGAAACCCAATCTCTGCTGTTTGTTGTAATCCTTAAATTCTAAGTACTTGGCCTCAGTAGGAAAAGTACTGCGAACAGATTTTTGTTGCTGGCAAAGAATAGTTTGACTTGTGAGTTTTTCCTCACTAACAAAATACGGGAGGTAACAATTGCAAGCACGTTTTCTATACTTCTTCTTACTCAGCTGACTACCAACCAGCTTTGACAAATCTCTAATGCCTAGAAAATGCAAATATGCCGTATTACCATTAGCACGAATGGCCAAAATATTTACATGGCGAACATAATGCACAGGAGAAATATGCATTGTAACCATAACCCCATCCATTTCACATGTTTCGTCAATTATATTGCTATCTTTGTTCACCGTATAGTAGACATTGATAGAAATAGAATTGTTCTCCTCGAACTTTAGAATATCCTGTATGACTATATGTATCGACAGACCTTCAGCATTCAAAACCTGTTGAAGTTTTGGATATGAAGCAGTTCTGCAAATATTTGGCATGGCAGGAAACAAAGATCTTACAATGGCATAGTGGAAACACATCCCCTCTGGGCAGTGTACATCGACACTAGCCTTCCTATCAGCAATAAACTTTGGTAGTTAAGTGTGGGCAGCACCTTCACTGAACGTTCTGTTTTGTGAGACATAGACATCCATGTTCTATATCAGTTGCAAACTCGAGCATAAACAATGAGTACTAAACTCCTAATGCATGTTAGTTAAGTAAGGCTTAATTGTCTCATCATAGAGTATGCCTACATCGGATGAATGCAGAACAGGGAGGGATTTGCTCTGAAAATAGAAAACTTTCATAGCACCTTCCTTTGCTATGAGGGATTTAACATACTTACACACTACAGTAAAGCAAAGTCTAATAGGCTGGGGTGATGCCAATACTAAATTTATCTAAGTGTCCTTACACCTCGAGAAAATATGTTCAAAGTCCACATCAGTACTAACCCTATCGTTAACTATCCATGTATCACTCAATCTACCTGCGAACATCAAGTCTGGCAAAGACTCCACTGAAGCTGGGGAATCGTAAAAAGAATCATTTTCCATTTCCCTAGACGAAGTCTCTCTGCCTGACTCGAAAATTGGCTGTGAGATGGACGGAGCACTTTCCGAATTACACAAATTTTCCATGTCGGATAGGAAGAGATCGTCTAACAAGGATAGGACTTTTGTTGTTGTTTGGGGGAAGCGGAAATGATTCGACATTTTGTTGTTGACAGTCTTTCTGTGAGTAAATTTGTGCTCGAATCACTCAAGTAGAGATCGTCCAGCAAGAGATCAAATTGTTTACGCTTAGGCAAAGAGACAACGTCTTGACAAATTGTACTAAACTGTTTTTCCATCTGTGTTTCAGATTCTGAATCACTTACGAAAAGTTCTTCCAACAAACCGTCAATTCATTGTCGCTCATGTTTACTCATTTTGTCTCATTCGAAAAAAAATTAGTTTCCCGTTAAAACTAGAATCAACGCCACAACAAATGTAATCTGTCTTGTCATTCTGAAAAAAATAAATAAAATAACTCATTGGTGACTGACCACAGCATATCGATGAAGCTTACATAAATGTTCTGTTAGTAACATCCTAGCCAGAAGGAAAAAAAAAGTATTTTTTTTTGTATTACAATGAATTTGATTTAAAATTGGATTAAAAATATATCTATTTTTATGAGGGGCTAAATTGTGTGTGTTTAAAAAGCAGCATGCTGATGTAGTTTTCAATAGCACATGATATTCAAGAGCCTTGGTATTTGATTACAAAAGATACTGGGATGTGGGTAGAGCTAGGTAATGAGGCAATAGGGGAAGTGGATAACAGGCAAGACCTTTGGTTGTGTATGGCGGAGCGAGACGAGCGACTGGAACATGTTTTAGAAAATCGCCATAGCAGGTGCTAGCATACAGACACGTCCCCCTTCCCCCATCTGCTCCCCTTCCCTGCAGATATCCATTGCACATGTGCTGCAGTCGCCTGCACAGTATAGCCAACATGGAAGCCTGTCACTTCCCCTCCACCTTCCCCCTGCCGACTCCAGCCCACAGTGGACTGAGTCGCTAGTCAATACTCCAGAATACAATACACCACACTGTGACACACTCTACCTGGACACTCTGTATTTCCCAGCTACATATTTCGTCCTAGATGAGCATACTGCATTTACAACACAACACATCATTGTATTCAAGTTAAGCCAGTTTTGAAAACAATTTTTTAAGAGAAATATGTACATGTTAATTACAGTTTTTCCACTTTAAAAAGAAAATATTTCATAAATTGAGGTAAATTTACTTTCAAGATTTAAAATGTTTTAATAAACACATTTATTAACAATTTTTGTCTAGAAAGTTTTAGCAAAGGGAAGTACTGTTTTGCACTCTTACACAGTAATTAATTATTTATAACACTCTACTAGTACTACTAAAAAAATATTTAAATAAAAAATGTTTAGAAAATGAAAACATTTTATATTTTTATAACCAAATAAGCAAAGAACATATAAATTACTTAAAACTACATAAAACTAACAGAAATAAAAAACTTCCCACCCAACCTACTTTCAATCATTCCACAATTGTTAGAAATACTCAGGTCCATTTATTCATCAAACTGACATCCTTCTCCAAACAACATCTTTCTGAACAGACTCAGGATCCATGGCTATGCACCCTCTGCTTACAACTAGCATAAGCAGCTTAGTTCTCTGTTTGTTTTAGTCATTCCATTATTCACTCCCAAACACACATCAACCCACCCAACCAGATTGTCTTAAAACTACTTAAAACTAACAAAATTAAAAAGAAAGATTTTAAATTCTAAATATTTAAACAAATTCATATAAAAGTTTAGTGAATTTCATTCAGGTTGTAAAAAGTTTAATGATTTGCGAAGAAAGTTTAATGAATTTCATTCAACTTGTAAAAGATTTTAGAAAATACTGGTAAATCTAAACGTTTTAAGCAAATACTGGTAATTTGTAAAAGTTTTAACAAAATGTGAAAAAGTTTAATGATTTGCAAAGAAAGCTTAATGAATTTAATTCAAATTGTAAAAAATTTAATTATTTGTGAAGATAGTTCAATGAATTTCTTTCAAATTGTAAACAATTTTACGATTTGCAAAAAGAAATCCAATGAATTTCATTCAAATTGTAAAAAATTTAATGATTTGTGAAGAAAGTTTAATGAATTTCATTCAAATCATAAAAAGTTTAACGATTTGCGAAGAAAGTTTAATAAATTTCATTCATATTGCACTTAGGAAAACTCGCGATACAAATTTTTAATCAATTAACAAATGAATTAAGAAGACCCTAAATGTTAATCAGAATTACTTACACAAAATCTACTACTAAAGGTGGTAGTCGTCGAACGAGACCTGGACCCAGTTCAGGTAGGCGAAGGAAGAAATTGGATCCTGCTCAGGCAGCTGAGAGTCCGGCCGGGGACCCGGAATCCCAGGCGAGTGCCAGGGTGGCAGGGGAGCTGAAGGTCGTATCCACAGGTTCCTTGATCCCACAACACCATGCGAGATGCCATCAAAACCAAACCAAGCGACAGGTTCCCCGAACATGAGCGATTCACGCCTCTATACCATCGCAACACTCGACAACAGGTCCGATGGACAGAGGTGGGGTCAGACCGGTTCACAGAGAGGATGCACACAGGAGAGGAGATCCTTACTTCATGCTGGCTTATTAGCAAATGAGGATGTGTGGGCAGGACACCCTATTTATAGACCTAACTCCCTCCCTTGTCGCAAAATTTGAATGTTGCTATCCACCTTAAATCTATATCACTCGAAGAATTAACATAATATCAAACCACTTTAGGAAAAATTTAGGAAAAATTTAACCTAATTTACAAAATTAAAAGGATTTTTTCATGATCGAATGTGTTTTTTAGCTTTTAGAGTGTACACTTTAAAATCTAATGTGGAATATATGTATTTATTCAGTTTTAAATGATTATATGTAATTTTAATTACATTATTATTTAACTATTTAATCCACCAACGAATTTCTTTTTCAACACAAGCTTTTTAACCCTGAATTTAAAGCATTTTTACATATGAATTTCTGTTTCGATTATCATTTAAATATGTGTTTCGCTCATTATTCCTTGACAGAATTTTATGTAACTTGTAATATGTTGAACAATTACTGACTCACAAACATGTCTTAGCCAGGATTCGAACCCAGAAGCTGCAAACTAGATTACAATTAGCCATGCCTTACTCGAGACTTGAACCCAGAGCCTCCATTCTATAGCATAATCTAATTACTCTATGGAGGCCAGCGAAAGAATAAACTATTTTTTTTAGTAAATATGGTGTGTTGTAAAATAATAGTATGTTTTTCAACAGAGATCTTTGCCAGGAGACTGTTTCAAATATTTTTAGTTGTTTTTAACAAGTATTTCTGCAAACAAATAGGTAAGTTTGTAACTAAATATTTCCTATGGCTTTTTTTCATTACAACATTCGTTCATGTTAGTGAACATAATTTAAGAGAAACCAAAAAATATCTTTAACTCATTGCAACATTTTTATTCCTTTTAAGAGTTTTAAAGAGGCAAGGTAAAATAAACATACCAAAGGAATTCATTTAAAAACATAAATTTATTGACAAATTCTTTCAAATTTATACAAATGCAGTTTGTTTCACAAATCAACAAATCATTTTGACACATGTCATTACAAGTTGCTCCAAAACGTAGCCCATGTTAGACATTTGTTTCAAATACATGCACACACCATCAAACAAATAAATAGAGGTTGATACAAAAATGTATATAGGCTACAACATTTCTTTAAACTGTACACTAGCAAGTACAGAATGTTCCAAAACATAGCACATATTAGACAATTGTTTTAAATATATACACACACCATCAAATAAGTAAGTGAAGGATGTTACAAAAATATACACACCATTTTTAATTTATCCACACATAACTTCTAAATCATAGCACCAGTGAGTATAGGTTGTTACATGAATTTAAGTACATTTATTTATTTTGCTATAGGATGTTACAAAATATATACAACTTTTTTAAACATAGATACGCAAGGTATTTTAAAAAAATCACAAACATTTTAAAGAAAAGTTATAAGGTATTAGCAACTTCTGTAAACAATGTTTACAAACACTTTCTTAATATTGGATCTAAGTCATCTTCTTCAACTCTTCTTTCAAGGAGGGAACATTTCATATACCCTGGTTTTATCCTGTCTGTTTGAACATTAACATCTTTACATTCAGGGGAATGTAAAATGACACTTTCAACTAAATCTTGGTACGCTTCGAAATAATGCGAGTGAACATCTTCAATACTAGATGGAAGAGGTGTTGTTGCAGTCAATAAAAACACAGGACATTTGGTCGTATCACTGCAGTGAATCAATTTATGGCTTTTTTGTTTCCTAGTAGAAAATAGATTACTTCAAAAGAAATGACACTGTCGCAATTTTCCATAAACTCACAGAGAAGACTGTTATACTATAGTGCATAAGTTATATTAAACTTTCCTGGTTTAACACTAACATAATGGTTTCCAGGATGAAAATACATGTTACTCATCTGCAACCCAATACTCAACTGAGAACAATTTGTAAGGAACAATGTACGTATATGGAAAAAATTATTATCTAATGATTAAAGTTAAATAGTGATTGTGGTTCAAACTTTATTTCTGCTAATTTTATAGCTCGATGCACATAACATTTTGAAGAAACACACCCAGTATACAATATGTAACCAATCATTTACGATGATATAAAATCTGAATAACATGATCACATTCTTCTATATACTGATATAAGGCAAAACATTATCTCCTGTATAGATAATATGGTTCAAACATTGCTCTTCCTCACAAAATGTTGTCACAACGTTTTCACCCTTAAGCTTAAGATTTCGATCTACTCTGTATGGTGTACAGTGATTTACAAGACATTTCGAACTGTTGCAGTTAGTTAAACTTGAATAAAATGTACATGGCTTATTATATGCTGACAAAGATTTAGACCCAGATGTACACTTAAAATTAATGTCTCCCTCACACATGTCCTTAACAACAACATGTAAATATGTTTGACTATAAGTTACAGAATACAAAACCATTTTCAATAAATGCATACTTGCAAATCTGCGAGAATATTATTCTGAATTAGCCACTTCACGACACATATATGTTGCACATTGCCGGGAATACTAAACCTCTTGGTCTAAAATAATGTAGTTGATATCTCCATCGCAGATCTCCTTCCAATGGATGGTGATTCCCTGATGAGGTTTGGTGAGTTGATAGGCGATTACTCAATTTTCCTGTGCCTTTCAAGCTCCTCGGTAAGGCTGGCTATCATCAATTCTTCTAACATAGATGAAAGTTCACTGTCGGGTTGGAGATACCTCACAGCACAATCATTGCATGATATGCCTTCACCAAAGAAAGGGCGGAGGATTTTATCGAATGTAAAGCACAAATTTCTATATTGTTGCATACTTGAACTCGTAAAATACCATCATACATCTTAAAGAAAACTCTTCTGTTTCCTATCTGCAGAACCTCATATACGTCTGTAGACTTGAAGATGCTAGCCATGACGGACAATTGAATACTAAACTATCGCCTTTATATAGCTGTTGCGACATCATTGAAGAGTTCTTACTTAGCCACACTTTACAATTCCACATGCCACAGGGAGTAGTTAATTCTTGGATTCCTATGTATATAAAATGTTTCTTGTTGTTACATTGTTCGCTCCATACTGTAGGAATAGAACAACAACATTCCTTCTGCATGATATATTTGATTTTCTTGAATGACATATGCTTGTGATGTGTGCAGCTTGAGCTTCAAATGCTTGTTGGTTATCACTGCAAGGTAACGTACTGTCAGGATGCAAATAATACAAAGGACCAAATCTTCGCCCAAAACAAACATCGAAAACTTATAAAGTATAATCAGGACTGATTCATGAGAAATGCCAATGTTCTTCTCCGTTACACATCTAAATCTGTAGTGAAGTATCTTCTTCTTCTTCAATTCGAAACCACACTCTCCTGTACCCTGGAGTAACACTAGCATAATGAAGTGACGGGTAATACCTCTTCATCATAACTGAAGCTCCGGTGTCCTGTTATTTCTTTTTATAGTTAGATTTTCATCCAGTTTGGGATATTACTTTATTAACAACATCTTGGTTAAATCGAATTTACAGACACAAACATTGCTCTGTCAAACTCCACAGTCCCACATTCCACATTGCGACATTTTAATTCGGTTACTACCTTTCATTTGCTTGATGCGTTGTTTGTTATTACATGTTTCCATCCACAAGTTAGGGCTGTTGTAGAACTCTCTACTTAATATATATTTTATATGTTTGAATCCTGGCTCCTTGTTATTTCTTCACATACAATTTTAAAACATAGATCCTCAGAATATCAAGGCAGGTTGCTGTCGGGTAGCATGCTAAAAACACAGCAGCCATCTTGCTCATAACACAATACACATTCTTTATATGTACTTCCTGCGAATCTTTGTGTAAAGTTCCATTGTTTATCTTTGTTGCACATCTGGAATTGGAAGTAGATGTTTAGAGACTTGAACCACACTTTCTTGTAGCCTGGAGTAACACTCTTGTACATCTACTCTGGGTTGAATTTCTCCATTTTGAAAGTCTTATGCAGGTAAAAAACCTGTAACAAATTTTTTTTCGAAATTATCTTTTCATGTAGGTAGGATGTTGATATAAATACTCTCTTAAAGCTTTGCTTTTGCATTGTGAACAAAAATTTTTTTTTCTCACAATGATTAGCATTATAGTGTTTTACTATCGAATTAATACTCTAACAGTTATGGTATCTTCTGATGTTTACGACGTCTGCATTGGTTAAACTTTTTAAAATTTAATTCTGTGTTTTGCCAAGTACGAATATGGGATAATTTTCGAGGATTGCTTCGTGTATATGCTGGAAACCATCTTTGTAAGCAATATCACCAGAGTTCCATTTTTAATAGTGTATTTTGTAAGTTTGATGGCAAAACATCATTTTGATTTCTGGATTTAAAACAAACCAAGGCATGGGAGATTTAAAACTTAGTACTTTTGTGTAATTAAAATCAGTCACATATGAAATTGCAAGTTCTTTAATTGCACAAGATTTGTCTTGATAATTTTAGAAACCTTGCGCATAGCACATCATTATTACGTTATTTCTTACTTACACTCTCAAGTTTTACAGTATGTACAGAAACTAGCCAAACTTTTACAAGATCTCAGTGGTCGCCTCGGAATCCACTTCGTCGACCCCTAATCGTCCATTACAACATCGGGGATAATCCTAGATTCTATTAGCTGTTCCAACGTTCGCGACTTATAATCCCTCTGCATATGTTGTTGATTCTCATCGTTAACGAAAGTGGGCATTCCATATGGGCAGTGTTCACACGGAAGATAAAAGACGATATCCTCGTCTGCTCTTAAATGTTTAGGAAAAGATGGATAGACAAAAATTATTTCGTAAACCGCAAAAGTGATGACAAATTCTTTAGGCAGCACCCCCAATCGACAACAGTCTAAACTCAATAATGTTTTCGTCTTTCCATAAGTTAGAATCGCATTGAATATTTCTACGCACTCCTCATCACAGTTATTGCAGAAATGCCTTTCGTGCATTATACATCTTGCGAGATGCCACAGATAGAAGTAATCCCCATAGATGATTGACATAACTCTCGATGCTGTTGTGGACCCTGGCACCATTCTTGTTGGAGTGGATGATTGGCATAGCTCTTGGTGGTGTGGACGCCTGGCATGTTTCTGGATGCTGTGGACATCTGGCGTTTTTGTAGATGCTGTGGACGCTTGGTATTGTTCTATATATTGTGGATGACTGCTGTGGTTCTCAGATGTAATTCAGATGCCTAACTCTCGGTACTGTGGACTGCTAATGCAGTGGACATGCACACACACACACACGATGTGGCCTTGGCAGCTGACAACGTAACACTGAAAAAAATAATTCCTCCTTATATAGTATAGGGATTCGAAATGTCCTCTCTTCTCCTTAAAACTTGCTTAAATTTGGGACTTTAAGAAAATTTTTTGAAATATCATTGAATTTTACATATTCCAGCTCCGATAGAAATCATTTCAGGCTCGATTCGTGGTATTTCATTAATATTATGTCGAAAAGTAGTATTTTTTAATAAAAATTAGTTTATATTTGTCCAAATATACATATTTGGTAGCCGGGAATAACCAAAAAATCTTGTATGGGAACTTTGCTCTTGTATAGAAATTCTACATGCAAAATACGTAATTTCTCTAATATGCATAAATATGTGAATATGTACGTTTTCCATACTTAAAACCTTTGACCTGTGCATCGCGTAAATTTTAATAAATTGAATATATGTTTTGAAAACTACATTCTTTCCAAAAAAACAAAAAAATTTATTTAGTGAAAATATTTCTTGAACGAAACTATTCTTAGTTGTAGTTTCCTGGATTATTTTCCTAAAATAGAATGCTGTGGGATTTTAAAATTTATTTGAAGTTTTTTGGAAAATGGGATAAAGTTTAAACTTTAAAATTCTTCTAAGTTATTGGGTTATACTTTTAATAAATTTTTTTTCTTAAATGGCTTATATTTAAATTGAATTTAGTGGATGAAAGACATTTGTAATGTAATTCTTACTGTTGATGAAATTCTTTTTTTCAGTGGGACTTGTGAAATTTTATTTAGCTGGAAGCAAATATTCAAACAAGCTATTGTCTGGGGTTGAATATTGCAAACTGTTTTCTGGCCAGGTCATTGCTCTGGGAGAGTTCAAAATTCCTGGCCTGAGGGGAGGGAGGTAGGCAGGGGTCCGAGCTGGACAAATAAACGCTTCGTGTTAAGGGAAGTGAGGGAGTAGGGTGGCGCATAGTGGTGTAACAGGATATTTCGAACCACAGAGCTGCTTCCAACTACTGTCCAGAATCGCCATTTTAATTTCTCGTCAAACCTCGGGCTGTATGCATGGTTATCTGACTCTGCTCTATGAACTAACACTACAACGTATGCGTTCGGCAAGGTGCCGGCCTCTCGTCCGATGATAGGGGGGTATCCGGACTTCGCCATCAGCCAAACTACCATACGCCTGACTGCTAGTCACGATTCTCCTTTTGCCGTTTCTTCAATTATTTGGCCGGGATTCAAATCTCGTTCCAAATATTCGTAAAATACAGTGGAAAATATTTTACCTTTTCTGATCATTTCTTGTTAACAATACTAATCGATTAGTAATGTGACTACCTCTACGAGTGTTAACTATGGGATTCGTTAAACTTTTATTACGATACGTTTTCAATGAGAGTTGTGTTAAAATTATTCGTACCGATAAACTTTTTTTCCTTTAAGACATTTTACATGATTACTTTTCATGTAAAACGTTTCGTTGTAGATAAAATTCACAACGCGTATGAATAGTGTGCAAATTGTTTCCTACGCCTGGAAGTTTGCGTGTATCTATTATTGTTTTAAGAATCCATGCAATTTTTTATTTTGTTGGGATTTTTTAAATGTGAATTTCCGAAACTTATCTCGCGAGACTTACACGAAATTGTTCGGACCGATGTAAGATGTTTATGTACATTTATATACTTTTTTTTTAAAGTAACTTAGTATTGATTTCATCTGTTTCTTCGATCAAGTGTCTGGAGCTACAACGAAAGATCTATTGCTTGTTAAAAGTGAATTATTTATTTTTTTAAATCTTGGAAATGGGGAAAGTTTTTTCAGTACTTGTTTACTGTTTTTAAATTTCTAGTAAAATATTTCGTTAGGCTTTATATAAACTGGTAAATCCGTAAACAAAACATTTTTTATTGATTTATAAATTTTGGTGTTGAGAGCTGATGAGGCGCTTAAATTTATAACACCTAGCTTGGTAGGAAAATAGGATACCTTTTTGGCTTTGTTATTCACTTCGTTCGTAAGTTTGCATAAATGTGCTTCCATCTTGAAAAATTAAGTTAGGATATTACAACAGGATTGCTGGAGGAGGTAATCTCAGATGACTGTAGGGAAAATATTTGTTTCATCTAGTACGTGGGTAGTAAATATAATTTTTATCCTTTTGTCGCACAGGTTTGTGTATTTAGACGTAAATCATATTCACCTCTCTTTTAAATATCTATTTTGCCGAAATGATTCTCACTTTTCGCGTATCTAGAACTCAGTCGCCTACGATCAACATCACTCCCGACACACAGCTTGGAAGTCTCCACAAATTATATACTGACGCCATTCCTACAGCAACAGCCGATCGAATGGACATATATTAAAATCATTTAACATCGTAAGGTATGTGTTTTCAAATCTCTTGTTAATGTGTTCAGGAAGACCGTCGTTTAATTCAAGTCGTGTAATTTATTATGTCTTAAATTATATATATATTTTATAGGGAAATTGTACCTATAACTCGTTACTTCATTTATTTGTGACACTAGGATAGCTGGGGTCTCTAATTCGTTTGAAATTTCCGATTCGCCTCTCTTTTCGTTTCATTCATTATGTATTTACTAATACCCCATAACCCCTGTCACCTGCCAGACGACGGTCGATGCAAACGTGTCTTAGCCCTCAGTTGCCTGACAGATGGGAAGGAACTCAATAACATAAAACAATTAATATTACACAATATCTATATATACCCCTTACACAAAGCATCACACTTCAGTACGATAGACATCCGAGAGTGAGGACGTAACATGTTGATCTCCAAAAATTAAGACCTTCTACACATGTATACCCCTTCTCCAACACATCACACCTCAGTTCAAAGCCAGACCTCAGAGAGTGAGGACCCACCATGCCACTCTCCAAAAATAAAAAAATAATAAATTAAAATGAATTTCTTTAGCACACTCTTGCACGAAACTATACACTTATCAATTCATACAACATCCACAATTTAAAAAGAAGATTAATTCATTCAATTAAATTCATTGGATCAATCAATGAAAATTATTTTATCGGATTAAAATCGGATTAATTTTTTTTATCGTATTAATATTTAATTCGATCAATTAATTTGATATCGAATCTATAATCCGATTAATCAAAAGAGATCTAAGGTCCCCTCGGCCCTACTACTAGACCTCGCTGTTTTCAGCGTTACTTCGTTGTTTTTTGGAAAAACAAACCGCTCTAGTTCTGCACTGACGCTCTCTGCATTACGCATAAACTGTATTTTCTTTAGTACGAGAAGTTATGAAACAATAATTAATATAAATGTACACAAGTTTATCACGTTTTCAGCTTTCTAGTACACGAACCTCCTCCATACCAAACCAAGCTACTAATGTGGTCTGTGCGAGAACTGGAATGCGTACAAACTTATGCTCTGTTGTAATCATGTGTCAAAGTGTAGGTCATTAGCAGCTGTTACCGTATCTAGAAGAGTCCGACACCCTACCCTGGCAGCTGAAAGGGCTCAGGTGCAGCCCGGGATACTTGTTACACTGAAAACCAGCACACCCTTCTCGAGTATCCGATTTACACAGATGCGTGCAGCTGTGGCTACAATATAAGTTTTATGTAACGGCGTTGCGAAACGTTGAAAGGCTCGCAAGTCTTTATCTAAAATTGTTTACGCCTGCTAATCAAAATTAAGAAGTCATTGGCAGGCAAATGAAAATAGTGTTAGTAGCCATTTAAAAATAACCCATTTTGGGCTATAAAATACACTCAATACATGTTATTAAATTTTTGGTTGTGTGAAGACAAATTAAATGACTCATTAATATTTTTTAAATAAATGGAAACTGCGTCTATTAATAAGTTAAACATACGTAATTAGAGGCGTTCATTTATAGGTTAGTTTCTGATAACTACACTGGCCAACAAATTTAAACATTTTTTCACTAACATAAATGTGAAATGATATTTTTTACTATTTTCGGTGTACTGAATTATAATATGACTGCTAAAATTCTGCAGCACGTACAGTTTCTTTTGTTATGGGTCTTAACAAAATATTCATACTAACAAATAACAGTTCATTTGTTATATTGATGCAACACTTGTTTACAATGAAATTGCAGTTATTACGTGTTTTTTCTCAACAGAATGATTTGAACAACTGTGAGCGCTGGCAGTCGATACATGTTACATGTTCTATGAATTCATGTAATAATGCTCGTCTTCATAGGTCATATTAATCTGCTAGAAATATTGAACTAACACGGCAAACTTGCATTTTGAAGGATATGAGTTCGATTCTTGGCCCGACCCCCCCCCCCCCCCCCCACTTGTAAAGCAACTAGGTGATATCTGGGACTGTTCGTTTATTTTAATGATTTTTTGAGAAATGCGCAGAAATTTATACCTAGATAAAAATAATCATCGTCTAGTTTTGACTGTTTGCAGATAATTTCAAACTAAGGAATATTTCAGACATGTCAAATAAGCCAGTTAGTACGTGCAGATTATTAAGGCAGTTAAATAAACTTCAACGGAAAAACAGTGTATTTTTTACAAGTATGAATACATAATGATTGCTATTCGCTGACTTCCAGGAAGGATTTTCTCAGAGTATTCGTTTTACCATCCATTCTTCGAGCTGACCTTAAAGATAGGTCAGTCCGGGCGCTCGGCCCACTTTTATCCCTGAAACACCGTGACGACAGCAGCAATGCTTAAAAAAAAAAACGAGGTTACAAACAAAACTCAATCTTAAGACATTTCTATGCCATAAGTGCGCTACGAGCATCGTTAAATTTGTTCTTACTGTTCTGGTTCCTCATCCAGATAGAGTCTCAGTTAACTATGCAAATACCTGAGGTGCGAGCTGGTAGATTTACAAATGATATTCTGTTAATATAAAACTCACGTTTATTCTCCGCTTGTTTACAATTATACATAGAATACAATCATGTAAAAATAACCACAAGTATGACTTGTAGCAACGTGCTTGATTGAATATTTCAAGAGAGATTCTGCAAGCAAAAGACAAATATTGGAGCTGAGATATTAAATTACTTTCATAGATCAATGGTCGTAATACACCGCGCGTAGCTTTCCCTAACTGACGACCTGCACTGGGAACGGGATTCACCTACCACTGACTGATACCTCGACCACGCACGAAGCTTCTCCGTCGTGGGATGATCCAGGTGTCCTCGCAGCTGACTGGCTGACGTCCTCCGTCGCCCGGTGTCTCCTGCTCACCGACTTGCAGACTCCCTGCCCTGGAGTCCATCACTCCTGAGTATCGTACAGAATGGGCTGCTGACCCGAAACTGTATGACCATTTATAGTAGCTCTTATGACGTCATTGTCACTCTGCAAAACACCCTGCCTTCCGCCTTCGGAGCCGGAGCCATGACCTAAACATCATGGCCGACGTAAGTCACACTTTCCGGGGTGCCGCGGGTTCGTGACCCGGGGGTCACAATAGTACGTCCAGTGCTTTAAGTTCGGGACCAACCTACACTACAAGAATATTTTGCACTAAGGTTGCAAAGAAAGACATAATATGTACTAGCAATATAAGTACGAATTACTAATTTGGAATAAAATTATTGTCTCTCAGAACTACTCTTTTAGTTTTGTTCCAAAATAAAAAAAAAATAGGAATTATTATCATTGTTCTCTCACGCATGCATTGTAAGTATAGGCTGTTCACGGTAAAATGAGCACTTTTTAAGGGTCTGCTAATTTTTTCTTTTGAGCCGATTTTTATCTTTCCTCCACTTTTTAATACAAATATAATAATTTGGCTAATAAACAAAGTGTATACATTTCACCAAACTCAAAAGTAAACGTCCAAGGCTACAATAAAACATATTTATTAGTGATTAATGTATGTAGGGAGGACCTTAAAAAGTGCTCACTGTAGCGTGAACAATCTATACCACTGTGTCATCCTGGTTACAGATGCAGAGCAGCAAAGGCACCCCTCCTTAAATACTAATCTGTGTGAATCGCTTATCGAAAGAGTTTTTATTTTTGCATATTGACACCTATATGTTAATTCCTGGAATGGGACAAATTCCCGCTACACCGATATCATGAGATCTCGTGACTTCTAAACTGCACAAATGTTCTCTGAAGCTCAAACAGAGTTAGATTGAATGCGAAAGATACGTTTTACATGTTTAGTAATATATTTTGCACCACTTATATTGGGAATTTCATGTCAAAATAATAATATGATTATTGACGGGATTGCTATAGTAGGGATTTGATGACTACCATACGTAGAATAATGGGAAATAAAACTACACATTACGTGGCAGCTGGAAGATGTTACACTAGTGCTATTTACCATAAGCAAACAGAAAATGATATATTTATGAGTAAATAGGAAGTAAACGACTTTTATCTTAAAATAGATCATCATAAACGGGAAAAGAGCTTCATTACCTTAAGAATTACTTACACCATAATAGTACAAAAGATTTTAGAATGGTTTATGACAAAAACTTTAGGACAAACGACATGATGATAAATTAACTTAATTTCTTCCCAAAGTTGGCTATGTCGAAAGTCATTTAGTCTCGAATCGTTTGTCCTATAATCGATTTCTTCATATTAACTATGTCAAATATTTTTTGGATCTCAAGTCGTTTGTCGTAAAGTCATTCGTCCGAAAGTCATTTGTCCTAAAGTCGTTTGTCCTAAACTCTGTTTGCACAAAAGTCGTTTGTCCTTAAGTCATTTGTCCTAAAGTCGTTCGTCCTACTTTTTAGGATAAACGATTTTAGGACAAACGACATCTGTATCATTATTTTGCTGTTTAGGACAAACGATTTTAGAACAAACGCCACACGCCCGTTAGGAGTATCTCAGGAAAATTCTCGCATAATAATACTGTACTGTGCGACACAACGTAACGATGTGTAGGAGCATACACTTTTCCCACGCTAAATAAATAACATCTCTGGAAAATACCTCAGAGGAAACCATATCTCTCAATAATAATATTACGTCGCCTTAACATTTCGCAGTAAACGTAGCATCTAGGCTGCGGTACACTAAACCTTCATCTCCTATTACGCCGTCGCATTAACCTTTATAAAGCATACAGCTTATTCGGTCTCCAAAGAACATAAATTTGTATCTCACACATAAAAATCCAAATAAGATTCTGCATAATGTTACTTCTTCTCTAGGGGATTCTTAAACGGCTTTACTTGCGTAATATTAAATCTCCCTATAATTTTCCATCTAATGTAGATAAACTGTAACGGTTCTCCTTAATTACTTCTGTCACACGGAACGGTCCCTCAAACAGAAGAAATAACGTCTTCGTCACATTCTCAGCAGCATAACTTAAATAACTTGTCATCTTTAGCACTAAATCATAAATCAGAAACTTGTTTACACTAGACAGCTTCTGTTATCTTCACCGGAACTCTGCTGAACAATATAATTTCCTCTTCACGATATCCAAAAGAACTTCTTGTGTAACGGTCGTGCTGCTTTCTCCGAAAGACGTTTCCGCTTGCAACAGCTTCGGTGACAACTTGCTAACTACAGTCCAGACTCTTACCTTACATATATACACCAAATTCTTACATCTGTATAGCGAACTTCTGTTTTGCTGCGTCGTGTGGGAACATTCAGCCACACTTTAGTATCTGTCCCTCCAGGATTAAATACAGTTTCCACGAGAAAATGCCGCCTCACAGCTCGATGGAGTTCCATGTCAAAATTTGAAAATTTTTGAGTTTTGTGTTGCGTCCCTCCAGGCGCTTCTTCCTCCTTCTGTCTCTTCTTTTACTTCGAAATTATGTCCTTCCCCTTCTAAATTTGATCTGTTTCAATTTCAGTCGTGGAAGTCTTGACGCATGTGACCTCGGAGAATGTGCTGTCGAAAATCGTTTTCTCCTAGCCTTCAAGTCGGTCGCGTTTCTGTGTTTGCAACGTGATTTGCGGTTGGAAAATTTGACAATTTTTCGGATGTGACTGCATGCCTGTTTATTGGTTTTGAATGTGTCAGTGTACAGCTCTGACGTGATGAACGTGGTACTCAGCAGATGATTTGCTCTGTAGCTTACGCCATAGTTCCATACAGGTACGGTTCCATTCACTTATTCCAGTAGACATCTGTTTGCGTTTTCAACCAAATTTGCAAGTTTTTTTTCCTGTAGTAATTTCCGTTACCGCTTCATTCTCTTCTTCCGGTGTACTGCACGGCTGTATCAATGTCTCGCCAGTTTGTGGGGAGTACAGAATTTGCGTGTGATTTTCTACTAGCTGATTGCTCTTATTACTGAGCTGCGTGCTCTCAGGTGAGGTATTGAACGAATGACTTTCAGTGTCCATTCCATTACAATCACTTGCCGATACGTTTTCATTTACCGTATCACTTGCCGATACGTTTTCATTTACCGTCTCAGGTAGCAGACCGTATGTGGGTTCAATTGAGCTTGTTTGTGTGTGCTTTTCTGCTGGCTGATTGTTTTCAATCTCTTCACCTGAAACAACTGAAGGCACAGGCGCAGGTGTTTGGACAAGTTTCACTGTAGATGTGTTACTTTTCTCCTCAGAAACAGTAGCAGGTACAGGTGTGGGTTTTTCTACTGGCTTTCTGTTTTCATTACTAACCGGTACGTACATCGCGCGTATGTCAGACCGTAAATCTGCCTTCATTTGTTGTGTGTCCGCGCGCATTGTTGCTTTCATTCGTTGCATCATTTGCATTAAGTCGCGCATTGAAATGCCGGAAACTATTGGTGCTTATGGTGTGGTACGTGTGGCGGGTGTGGTGGGGGCAACATTTTCAGCTGTGGAGGATGGTAAAAGTGTGCCATCGTCTACGCTTACATTATGTACCATGTTATCTCCCACTTGCTCGTGATCAAACCCGTTACTAACTAAATTTATCAGCGTCTCCTCCAACAGTTCAGACTCATTCCCCTCCTGTTCATTGACCGGGTTTTCCATGTCCATGTTTGTGCTCCTCAGAAAGTATGGGTTGCCAGCACTAGGGTCCATGACAGCTTATTAACTCCCTCGATAGCCCTCACGTTGTTGCGCCACTGTGAAGAATTGAGAACTATCCTTGCTATGCTGTGCAAATTAGGGTTACTATACCACTACGCATGGGCGCCACCGTGAAGAATTGGTGGACTTGGGTATGAATATTATAGTCTTGAGAATAATGTGAAGAAATAATTAATAATTGTGAATGTATAGAAGAGTGATATGTGTGTGTACGGTAATGCGTGTTTGACCCTTTTTACCTTTAGAACTTACTCTTCAACAGCGTACTGGTCGTCTCAGGAACTCTGCAAGGGCATTGCACTGATATTCACAATACATAAAACTCTCAAACTTATTAAGAAGCACTTCATTTATATTATTACCTCTCTAAAAAAAATTTGACTGGTATGGTTCAGCATTACCAATAAAAGAAATCAAAGATATTAATAATTATCTTTAATTTAAAGCAGGGAAATAGAAATAAAAAATTTAAATAAAACTGTTTAACTGTGTATGAAAATCCAAATCAATCAAGTAAAAATTCTGTTCTGCAATTAATTTAAACTTATTAAAATATTACCACCATTCAAACACAAGGATTACTTAAATTGAAAAATAAAATAAAATAAAACATATTTAAGATGCTTTCAAAATAAATAAATAAATAAACTTTAGATTAATTAAACTGTTTTCAAATTAAAGGTGCCTGTAGTCTTCGTGCCTCTTAACCACGTTTTACGTAGTGAGCTCCATTAATTCATAGCATTACACATTCTAACCACTTTCCCACATATCTTTCTTAAGTTCGTAATCTCTTAAAAATAGCAAAGTCTCAATGTTCTCCGACAAAGTTAAGTTCGAATCAAAAATAGAAAAATAGTTTCTTCACTCCCAATTTAAAATCAAATCAATGTAAAGTTCAAATAGTTTTGCTCCGGTCACTAGCTCAAGTCGGGCAGCGTAGGACTACTTGGGCTGAATTAATAAGTGACATCTGTACTGCAACTAAATCTTCCAAAAATCATATTATCTGTCACCAACATTTCGGGAGCAATGACAAATTTGCAAAAGACAGTACCAGACACAAGTCTCTATGCCCAAAAATTAGGTGGCGTCACCTTAATCTGTAGTTATGCTGCCGTTACCAGCATGGTGTAGTGGCGTCGGTCTAGGTTCCCTTCGTCGACAGCGTCCACTAATAAAAATCCAACTAACTCAGCTAGACTTTGGCCTCTTCTTCATTTGCCAAGTTAGCCCTCAGAATATGCTAACTTCAGGGTACCAAAACACTGTCCTAAACTATATCGATGCCGGGGATTTCGCCGAGAAATTCCGGCTCTTAAAAACCACGTCTTTGGATCTTCAGATCCGTACCCAGAAGCCCTTGACTTCCAGCAATTTCGTTATCAAGTCATGCCAATGGAGTTCAACTATTTCCGGTTCATTTAGTCACAAAAATATCTTAACACAAAAGACAATTAAAACTGTAAACAAAAGAAAATAAACAGTGTTAAAAATAATAATAAATTCTGAGACTCATAAAACTCTGAACAATCGTTAAGTCACATACTTAATTTAAGCAGCCAAAATGCTCAAAATAATGTTCTTGCTTACCATGGAGTAACATAAATTAACATACAAGAACTGAATAGAATGGTGGGTCCTGACTCATATTGTACATTTAAAAATTATAAAATCAAATATCTAAAATTGCAGTAGTATTCCGATTAAAATAAATAAGTGTTTAATTCTATGCAAAATATGTATTTGTCATATGGTACAAAACAATACACGTGTTAATCTGCATACTTGTTTTGGGACAAGTACAAATGAGAGTACATGGATCTCTTACGTTACTTTTAGTGCTATCTTGTTATTTCCAGAATAACTATTACTGATGTATACGAATGACACGTTGTGTTTGCGATACGAATCTGTATGTAGAATTACAATACAATCGTATATGTAGTGTTCCAAGTTCCATAAATATATTCTCTTAACAGGAATGATTGAATTAGCAGCCCCATACGAATTGAAAACATTAATTACTGGAGTTCGCTCGCTCTCAACCACACGGACAAAGTTCGTATACAAATCTCGTATACGAAGACCAAGTTGGTGTTCAAGCATACCAAAACTTCAATCCACTCAGTGCAGCGAGCAGTTAGGCCGGTGTGAGACGAGCCACTTGGGTGGCACCACCCCGCGCCACTTCATTTCGTTGCCACTTCATACACCGACCCGGGTGGCTGCCCAGTTCAAATATGGACACCGAAGAGATGGCAGCAGTTGAGCATCTGTATTTGGCTAGCAAGAAAAAGAGAAAAAGGCGATTTTGGCTACATACTATTATAATGGAGAAAAGGCTGTCAAGCTTATTTTACACTCTACCCACATATCAAGAAAGATGATGCCACATTTTTCAATTTTGCGCGTATGTCTCGGGCATCATTCGATAAACTGCTTGATATTGTAAGATGTAATTTGATCCGTCATGACACCACCATGAGATCAGCAGTAACACCAGAAGAAAAATTTATCTGCACTCTTAGGTAAGTAGATGTGTATAAAATTGAGTCATTAAGTAATTACTATATTATGAGTGTTGGGCATTTCCCAGACACGACCGAATACCATGTTTTGGAACAGTACATTATTCACATACACATAATGAACAAACACATTATATTGAATTACATATGCGACCACTTTGAAAAAGTACCAAATTATTCACTCTAAAATGAACAATACAATGCAATGCAATCCAAAATGCAATGCTTTGGAGCAGTACACTAATATTCATACAAAATAATGAACTAATAATACGAATGAGAACTAGTTCTCTTCAAAAAGGTCAATGTCAGAAAAATGTGTATCAAGTCGTTCGTCTGCTCTTGGGGGTCGATGGTCCGAAGGATAACTAACTTGTGTATGAGTAGCAATGTTATGTGAATGATAATTTACGGAAACATTTTGTAGCTGAATATGTTGAGGACTTTCAACATGTGCACTCGGGTTGTTTTGATATTAGAATTACGGGGAAATGATCTGTGAAGCAGTAGTAGGAACATACATTTGAATTGCAGTATCAATAATGTCCATTAGCTTCCTTTTAACCTCAAATCGTGTATGTTCGGAAATTTGTTTCAAAGGTTGAAGCATTGACAAAAGAAACATCATATCGCAATCATTCTCTAGTTCAGTTTCTCGTTCTACTTTACACTTAACACTCCTCTCCACAGCACTTACCAGTCTCTCCCCTATTGGGTTGTGTTCAGTTTTGTGTTTTTTTTTTTTTTTTTTTTTTTTAACTGGAGAAAGCCGCGGTGAAGACATATCGGGATCTTCGTCCATGAGAGAGCTTGTGGTGTCCTTTGAGCTTGTGACGGTTTCCAAAAATGCCAATTGTTTGAAGAATATGTAAATTGAACGTTTTCGTGGCGCTGACCCAGATTTGTGCTGTTTCTGAAGTTTTAGATCTCTTGAGTAGCTATCACGCAGGCTTTTCCATCGTCTTAGCAATTATTTACCTATGACAGGATACAATACATGAAAATACTGTCCAAAAATATAATAGAATGAAACATTTCCTATTATTACTGTTTTTTTAAATAATTAGTTTTCGACGGTGGTCGAATGGCTAGAGTATTCGCCTCCCACCAAGGTGATTCGGGCTCGAGTCCCGGCTGGGTCATCCGGAATTTTGCATGTGAGAGTCGTGCCTGGACTATATCGTTGGTCGGCGGGCATTCCCGGGGTACTCCCATCCCTCCCCCCTCATTCCAAGCGCTGCTCCATCCGCACCTCATGTAACCCCTCACCGGCCCTATAGACCTCGCTGTTGAGAGCAGTCAAAATCTATTCACCACTTGTGTAATAGTTCGTCTCACCCTTGTGCCTGACAAGTGTAATTAATTCTCATTAGCCTATATAATTACAACTCACTGTTGAAATAGTGAATACAATCTACTGACATAACCAGAAGCATTCCCGTGATTCTATGCGGAGAGAGATGTACGTCATATTGTATATTTTGGCATAACATCTATTTCACACACATTTTTTAAAAATGTAACTATGAAACAGCTGACTATGTTATTGGATTCATTTTGGCGAACTGTCCTTATTTGTCTGCTGAAACAGTTGGTGTCATATATCAAATGAATTAATTTCATCAATAATACCTGCAGTCAATTACCCACATGATACAATAAGCATTAACAGAGATATAGTTTCAATATTAACGATGAAATACAATTTAATGGCAGAATTGTAGTCCCCTAGTAACACATTTGCCATTTCCCTCTTCATATATACGTATATGGTTCCGTTACATTGACAGATCTGAAGCAGTGTTGACGTTCTCGTGTTTAGTGCGTGAAACGCACTGATTTTTACAAAGGTGTTGTGCGATGTTTGTTTCAGATATTTTGCAACTGGTTGCAGCATGACGGATTTGCATTACTCCTTCGCTTTGGACAGATCTACTGTTGGGGGAATTGTGAAAGAAGTGTGTCAAGAAATATGGTCTAGCATGAAGGAGTTGTGTATACCACAACCGACCTTATGTGGCTCCTAATTACTTAGGGGCCACTGACAAAAACATATATTAATACAAACGAAACAGCGTAGCTCACTTTAATTTAATTATAATAAATTATTTTCCATTGTTATTCTCGCGGTTTGTGACGCTGATTACACTTTTACCTACATTGACATAGTGGCGCCATTTTGCTGGAGCGTGGAACTTTAATTCGCGGTATAGCGGCGGCTATTTCATCTCTGTAATAGTAAGTACTCTATGGTCCACAGTGGGCGGAATCGCGCGTGTCATCATTGTGCGAAAAATCCAAAAACATAAGTTTTTCTTGTCGAGCTCCAATTTATCAAAAGTTCTTCTGCAGGAAGTAATTCAAACGCTTTCAAAATAGTTTTAATTTCTTAAGTCATGTAAGGGCATAAGGTATGATAAAACTTAACGATTTTGAGGAACTCCAATGAAGCACTCATTCTGTGCTGAACATTCTACAATTGACCGAAATATTTCGCAGTCCTGGTTACCCCAAAATAAAGTCTAGTAGTTTTTCTTTAGACTACATTAAAATATCTGCTAAATACTGGAAAAAATTACTTTTTATCTGCATTATCAAATCACTTAGTATTTGAAATATTGTTTGATTTTCACCAATTATTTGACGTATATGCGTAATTTTAAATTCATTGCCCCGGATCACCACGAACTTATGTCCTACACATTAAAGAGGATGTATAAGCGTACCCTTGTTCACAGGGTTTATCTGCCTCAAACTGCCCCTTTACATGACAAAAATCTTTAAAGATGGGAAACCATGTAATTCGCAAGTCTGGTATTAAAACGGACCTGGCAGCAGAAGCACACAGAAACACTTCAGGACGCAATGATAATAAATAACTTTTTACAGTTGGCAATGATAGATGAGGAAGTCATAGGCACACTGACTGAAACTAGTACTCTTCAGTGTAGAAGATTCATCAGCTCACTAGCCTAGGTAATACAAAACCCAGCTGATCATTCTTTTTGAAGTTTAAGCTTTCTGTCCTTCAAACATACATTATATTCTTCAAATTTGTTCTGGATATTTTCTATATATTTTGTATACTTTACGTATTATTATTGTTTGCACGTAATGCACGTAACAACTGGATTTTTATTGCTAGTTCTGGGTTTTGTAGGGGTTAACTTATCTGTCCGCCAACTCAAAGGTCACGGGTTCCAGTATCGCCTCGGGAATGGACGCATACCTTGGATGTAATTTTAGTTTGTTATCCGTCTCCCAAAAGCATCCAACTTAAAAGCAGGGATGCGTTTGAAAGCCCTATATATATTTATATGTGTATGTATAAATACCCATATATACATATATATGGGTATTTATTTATTTGTGATGTTTAATTCTTTAGAGTAAGGAAAAAAACAAAAAACAACGGAACAGGAAGGATCCCAATGTATCGCAGCAAAAATCGTAATGCAAAGGATAAAAACTGAGCATATACTCTTAACAGTTTAATGCAAAACTTTGGCTCAAGTGAATGTGGGAACTCAGCAAGGCAGCGTTTTTATGATATAAAAAGATCAGTAACAGGAACTTGATTAGAGAGAATATTTTAACAAAATATTTTCATTCACTTTTTTTTTAAGTGGACATTCTGTCAGTGTTGATAGTTTTGACTCATTCTGAGAAAACAATTTGGGAAACTATAATAAATTGTATGTATGTTACGACCTCACAACCACAGTTCACAAAATTTTACAGCTTAGTGAACTAATTATCTACAACGGAAAGTTACCCTTGGAACATCTGTCGGAGAAGGCCTGGAGGCTAGAAATAAGGATATTAGATGTTATAGTCAGTATTTCAGCAATGAAACAGTAGATCGTTAAATATAAAATATTTGTTCCGCCGCCTTCTGCTGCCATAATACACTCTAATATCAGCTCAAAGTTTGCTTAAGAAGTCAATGCAGAAGCTTATTTAAGATCTAATAGCAGACATTAAAAGTGCAAAGTGGAAGATCTCGATAAAGTATACACATATATAGGCAGTTCACGGTAAAATGAGCACTCTTGAAAGCCCTGCGTAAGATATAGTTGTAGGTATACACGTTGTGTGTTATTCTGCCTCATGTAAAATTATCATTGTCATGGGCCTCATCACTTTATTCATCTGTCGATCAAGTGAAACTGTGAAATTATTAGAAAAGTAATAACTGTACAAATCTGCTCATTTCTACACTTCGATGCATTAAGAAATAGAGATAGCGAGATAAATAATTTAAGTTATTACAAATTGTTACCTAACACTTTTTGTTTGACGTTTATATATGGAACTACTATCTCCTCCATCGTTACCAATTTTACTGGATACATGTCACTCATCGCACCCGTTAAAATATACACTCTTAATCTGAATCAGTGATAATCTCACTGTTTCAATCAGTCAAACGTATCTGACTGATACAACAGTCACTTCAGTGATTTTAACTGATGAACCAGTGAAAAATGCCATATTTCCTTCACGGATTGATTCAGTGGCATTTCCCACTGATTCGTCAGTCATTTTTTCAACTGTTTTCTCAGTGGTTTATTTTTTGACTGATGGACCAGTGAAACATATGAGCAACTTGCTCTGTCTCGAATTATTTTAAACTGATGTATCAGCGAAACTGCGTGTAAAAATCGCCATCGAACATCGTTTAAAAATTGCCTTTTAACGACGTGTCACAAGTTAAGTGTCACAACAAAGAATAAATGAATAAAACAAATTAAAAATACTTTCTAAAATGCATTTCGTCTTTCAAAACGCCATTTTACGAAGTAATATAAACACACAGATTTTCATTCCTTTTTTATGTCTTTCATTTCGTCTTTACGTCTTTCATTTCGTTTGCATGTAATAGTTACAGCACTCTGTTTGAAGGTTTAGACTTCATCTAATGCGGCAAAGCGAGTGCACTCATATGTACTATTCGTTTCAACAATCCTAACGGTACCAATCAAACCAAAAACGAAAAGTATGAGCAAAGAAATTCAAACTATACGATTTTGCAGCGAAACTATGACATATATTTTCCTCTCATAATTTTACTTGGCGTGGTAGTTCAGGTGGCAAGGCAACATCCTAGAGATGAAGGTTGCGCGAATTTAATCCCGCCCACCCGCAAGTTTTTTTTATTTTATTTTTAAAAGTACGGTAAATTGCACAATATAAATAATAAACTATCGCAAATATATTTATTTAATGTAATTATTTGCCTACATTCAATAAAATCAATATTTAATTCGCCACATCAGTCAACCGTCATTTATTCAATCATTGAAATTGTTTCACGTCACTTATTCAATCAGTGAACATTTTCACTAAAACAATAAGTAATTTTCCACTGATTCTAAGTGGAGCCTTTTTCACTGATTCTAATTTAGAGTGTATGCAGGTAGGGGCAGTGAAATTTTCTAAGGTTGATTTCAAAAGTGCTTGCTTTATCGTGAACAGTCTTTACTTCGGACGACCCAAAATTTTAGGTCATAGAATATAAATAAATGTGTCTGTGTTTATGAAAACGTCTATAATATTTAATATTTATATAATCAGAAAAAAACATTATATAACACTTACATGGAATCTAACTGAATTTTAAACCATTGAATCGTCAAATTTAATTACGAGTAATTACATATGGTTGATTTATTTATGTGACTTCCCTTAATCCATTCTGTCGCCATGCTCCCGATAGCCTACACGTGGCGCTTGAATATAACTTATGACCAATACTGTACACAAGAAAGGCGCCAGTGCCCAGTACGTTCAGAGTCTTCCTTTAGGTTGATGTGTTTTGTGGAATTTTCTACGACACTTTGACGTGAACGGGTAATGCCGATATCAATGATAGAACACGCAGCACGTTTTTCATTGGTTGCAAGAAACATGGTGAACACAAGTATAGGTTATTCACATTAAAATGAGCATTTTCGAAAGCTTTGCTTAAGATCTACTTGTATGCACGTTGTGTATTCATCCGTCTTATGTAAGATTAACATTTTCATAGGCCTCATCACTTTATTCATGCGTCGGCCAAGTGAAACTGTAAAAATATTGGAAGGGTAATTTTTACATTTCAATTCATATGAATAAAACATAAAACGAAAGAAATGATTTGAGTTATCAGAAATGGTTACCTAACACTTTTTATTCGATGTTAATATGGAATTACTTCCCATCCACCGTTACCAACTTTACAGGGCGCATGTCACTCAGGATGCCTGTTAAAATATATGCAGGTGGGGCAGTGTCTTTTTTCTAAGGTTGATTTCAAAAGTGTTGACTTTATCGTGAACAGCCTTTAGATAAATTGCGTACGAAAGTTTTATTTGAACTGGGATATCAATGTGGGTCAGGACAATTTAAAAATACCATTCCCATAATTCGATAGAATCCATCAGTCAATTAACCGCTATGGATCTTTGTATCAGTGTTAGGTAAAAGTGGACTGAGGATTTGACGCTTTCCTCCCTCTCCCTCTTCATATTCGTGCAATTTGTCCCAATCTGTGGAATGTTGTTCAGTAATTTAAGTACTCCCATAAGCTAACTCTCTTATTTTTATCCATTATTCATTGTAATTGTTAACAATTTTCTAAACATGCAGAAATGTGCAAGTGTTACATTACACTTGCACATGTACACGTAACCTCGCCCCCCCCCCCCCCCCTTCGGTCAATGCAGAATGAATCCTTCCATTGTAAATGTATACCTTCGCATATGGATGTATGTTTATACTCCTTATGGGTAATTTGGTGCATTAGCAGGACGATCTTTTGCACCACATTACTCGATCCGGCCCACTCCGCGTCGTAGAGATGTGGAAGCGACTCTAAAATTGTAGCGACAAACGTATGGCCCGATATGTTCTTTGAAAAGAAAAAACTACACCGAGCAATGGAAGTCTGTATTAAATCTCGGTGTTTTAATAACACAGCATACAGAAATTATGGAATTTAAACACGCATTTTTTAAATTTACAGTCACCATACCTGGAAATAACGCAAAATTGCCATAGGAACAGTAAATCATATTAATTAATGGAAAAATAATCTCTGTGAAATTTGGAACTTGCGCATGTTAGAAATATGGCAAAGATAATATTTGTGATACAATGAAAAACAGCACTCTTCACCGAATTGGTGCAAAGGCGAGTAGAAATATTTGAAATAGAAAAATTTTATTGCTCTTCTCAGACGAGCAGTTATTTGGCCATCCCTCCTTCAAATTGCACGAGAATTTGTTCTGTCTTCACTTAATCAGAATCTTCAACACATTGTGTTTTCTGATAATAACTTAAAAATTCAGCATGTTCCAATTGGTTAGGATTTTTATATTATTTATTTTTTAAGTTTATTTTTTGTAAATTTTTACTTAACTTTTTGACGTTCACCTGGGAAAGAAAGTTATCTAAATTCCCGTTGTTAGCAATACAAAGAGTCGTAATTCCTCAACCCTCTTCTTTTGCAGTTAACAATATACCTAGTATTACACAAGGAAGGTTATGTTCAGCGGTGTTAAAAACCAATTTTCTAGAATTTGTACCAAAGTAGAATCGAGAGGTAAAACGCCAGCTAACAACACTTGAGGCAAAAAATTGGAACCACGACTCAATAAGTATAGAAGCATCTATCATTGTAGAAGGATTCCTGTTAAGTGAAGCTATGTTTGGGTGAAGTATCCGAAGCTATTCGCAGATGACGACAGAACTGTAAATAAGAAAACCCTTGATGCTAGGTCTTACAATAACATAGCCGTATAGAAAATATAGTGTGTCTAAACCCATTTTCTGAGAAATTTTTGCAACAAATTCAAAGATGTGGTTAAAACCAGAAGTGGTCGACAATACCCAGCGGTACTTAGGAAAATCGTGTCTGACAATCTAACTATACCAAAAACAGCAGTTACGAAGACGGTAGTGTACAGAATGACTGAATGGTTACAGTGGAACTAGAAAAAGTAATACAGACGAGTAAAACTATTTTTAATGGACCACGTCACATCTTTGGCGATCACGAAATGCGTTAAGAATGAGAGTACTTCTGCTCAGAAGAAAGTAAACCACACAAAATTAATTAACTTACTGAAATCATTCAAACAGATGAGCTTGAAAAATTTAAAATGCCGTCAAATACCTTAGTCTAAACAGCCACAGTCTCTTACAACATGTTGAGAGTACCTACACTGAGAGAAAAGGTTTTGTTGGATTAAACAAATTTAGTCAGGTGCAATAAAACTAATTGTTTATAAAGGGAAGATGAAATAATTCGTTGTTGAAACCAAGTTATGTTGTTCATAATTGGTAGCTCTAAAAAATATTTCGTTTGTGCAACTAAAATATTTGTTCAGTTCTACGTACATAAAAAGTTTGGGTTGATACAAAAATAAACTTGAAGCCCGACCGAGATCCTAACCTAGCATAGCTGTGCCTAAGCGCTACGCCTGAGCAAACTCATTGACCACTTACGAATTCGGACTGTTTATAAACACATAGGCCTGCAGTTCAAGTACTGTACAGTATGCGCAAATAAATATTTCAAGATTTACAGCAATACTTTAGTTTTCTGTTGAACTTGTTTTGTTAAGATGTTTATGTCATTAGTAAAATTATCAATAGATGCAGTTACAAACACTGTTACTATCCCGATTTTCACAAAAAAATGCAAACACTCCAGCTTTATTTTAGAACGAAGGCATTCAAATGAGTGGCCAAACAAATATATGCATTTGATTCAACAAAATATTTTATTGACAGTCTAATCTCCATTCACCCAACACAGAGGTTTTGTAAATTCAAGCGTGTATTGTTTTATATGAACAAAATTAAATTTATTGCTTTTCAAGTTTTGGTTACTCAACAAAGTAATTTGTTAGGGCGACTAAAATAATTTTGTGTCTGTATACACAAACATTTTTTGGCTTTTTTATCAATGTAATGCTGCAGAGAAATACATTAGCATTGTCGCATAGTTTACTGAAGGGAAACGGATAAACATTTTTCTTTCCAAAAGTTACAAGCTCAGATGTACTGTAGCCGTTGTGCACCATGATATCGGTGCCACATATTACTTACTACACAAATACACGAACATAGAAGCCTCGGAATATTCTGCAAGCGAGTGAAACTGAAAAGGATGATCAAGGTAGCAAATAAAAGGCATATAGTAAGTCTCAAAGGGTCTTGATCCATATTTGCTATAAAAAATGGCACATCAGGATTAAGGATCAAATGCTCAATGGCTAGATATGTCTGCTAACGACTACGAGAAAAAGATGGTAGAGTTTTTGGAGAAACGAATAACGCAAGTTATTCAAGCAGCTTGTACTATGCAGCGGTTCAGTGAAGAATTAACTGAAGGACAAAGGAAACTGCTAACATCATCTCTTTTTGGAACAGTTTGCAAAAGGTAATACTACCGGAAGCGAATATCAACTGCGAAGTATTAGTTACAATAATAATGTACATTTACCATCACTTCACTACAGTAAAATGCATGAGAAAGGTGCTATTCCGTAATTAGAAAGAGGCCAGAATGTAAATGTTTTACATGTGATTTGACAATAGATATTACATTCTTGAGTACTACACCAAATGGGAAGTGATATCCTCGTAGAATTAAAGTGTCAGTCATGTACTGCTGATATGTCACCTGAAATTTTTAGACAATGAAGACACTGCAGTGACTAACAAAATCTGATAATGGTGCAGGAAATAACAGGAGAAGCAAATACTATCAGATACAAGGTTACATGAACATTACTGAAAGGATTCATTGCCATTTTACCATACGAACGAGGAAAGGAATCCTGGTGGTACTTACCGAAAAAGACGACGATTTCTGATACACGGAAATGGAACCAAAACTACGGAAATTTTGTTTGAACTGTCTACTCCCGGAATTAATTGATACGAGTCACACCAGATCAATGACAACCAGAAATCCGGAATATGTATATATCGAAGTTTCGGGGTGCCCAGAAAAGGGCGAAAAATAAACAGCCTTGAACTTACCATAATTGCTTGGTTCCTGTTGTAAATGTACAGTTGCTGGTGTAAAAAAAAAGAAGAGAGATTGTACGGTTTTGAAAAGTTTTCTTATATCAAAATTTTTTTCGTTGCAATAAATGAAAATTTTATTTATTTATTTTTAAACAGTACATAAAGCATAGAATACTTCCTGGTCGATTTTAAGAATAAAGTATATAGCAATTTAATATTAATGCCAAGGATAAAAGAAGCGTTATACCGGCTGTCGCAGACCTACTGTACCAGACCTTTTTCTCGAAAACGGTGCATCCGAGCTTTTTCGGGTAAAATGGTTTGTAGGCAAACCCTTAAAAACGAATTTAATAATAAACACTTCAGTGTATAGAATATGCGGTAAACTATAGGAAAGGAAGGTAATTTCAGAATATCAAATGGGTAGGTGGTACAAAAGTAGTATCGTTGAATAAAGCTCGCGAATCTGAACATCTTTTGTCTGGAAAGTTTGATATGTTTTGCTGTATTGAAAATATTAAAATATTCTCAGTCTGGCACATTCTATATCGCACCATACCACGCCATAACAGCCCAAACGAGGCGTACGAGAACTGTTGACGCTAGATAGCAATACTTGCATTTTTCACTCTGTTTGAGCCATTCGTCATGTCAAATAAAACTTTTCAGATTCGATGATATCAAAAATCATCCTGGAACTGACGAGATGTACGTAACAATACCTTTTATTTTTAATGTTGTAGGCCTAGTAAGGAAACAAACTTTTGCTTGCACTTATAGCTGGAAATAAACACAATTAGTACAATTTGACAGTACAAAAATTCATTACAAATAATGTTTTATTTCGAAACTATAACCAAAAATTATTTCCTTTTTTGCTGTTCACTGTAACAGGTGTTCGGAATGTTTTCCGCCCTGTTATAAGTACAGCCGTGTCCGTATTCGTGTACTTTGTGAACCCAGAAATATCTCTGTTGCTGGCAGTGAACGGCATGTTACTCTAATTAGCTCTTTCATTTCATCTCTCGGTGTAGGGCACTGTTGATAAACAGTGTCTTTGATGCGTCCCCCCAAAAAATAATCAAGGATGTTACGTCTGGCGACCGTGGTGGCCAAGTCACTGGTCCTCCCTCTCCCAATCCATCGACAAGGAAATCTCTGATTTAAAATACGCCTGGCCATCAAGGAAAAATGGGCCAGGCATACGTCTTGTTGCAGCCACATTAACAACCGTGTTGCTAGTGGAACATCTTCCAGCATCTCAGGTAGAGCATGATGTAGAAATTCAGAGTACTGCTCACCATTTAATTGTTCATCAAAAAAATAAAGTCCGATAACTTGATCAAGGATGAGTTCACACAAGGTATTTAGGCTCTAAATGTGCTGTTTGTCATGTTGACGTGACTAATGAGGGTTTTATGCTGACCAATAGTGAGCATTCTGTATATCTACGTCCCCATTAGATTTGAAAGTGGCCTCATCTGTCCACAGTACGATAGTCGGGAAGTACAGATTTTGATTTCACAACCAGTCGTAGAAGGATATTCTTGCCTGGAAATCATCTTCGCTTAATGCCTGACGGAAATTAATGTGGTACCGTCGTGTAGGATTCTCCAAATGGTACTTCTGCTCACCCCAGAATCCCATGCTATTCTTCGAGTAGAAATATGTCGGTCTAGATTTATTGCAGGAAGAATATCTGCACTTCTGTTGTCTGTAACACGTCTTCTGACTTAATTGTTACTATTGCTGGTCGTTTGCACATGGCTGCTATTGCGAATCCGTACCTCCAATCGCTGAAAAACATGTCGTGACTGGCGTGGGCGATCTTGATACTTCCCTGCATAAACGCGCTCTGCATGTATGTAATTCTGGCGACATTCTCCGAGCACCTTGCCTCTTCGTTTGAATACGACAATACTACACGAATAACAGAAACAAAGTAAAACCCGCGCTAGAAACCTTTCATAGTGCACGCACCGCCAAAAAGCCTCTTATTCGACATTATGAATAGCACAAACAAAGGAGAAATGCAAGTACTGCTATCTAGCGTCAACAGTTCCCGCTCGCATCGTTTGGGCTGTTATAGCGTGGCATGATGCGATTTAGGATGTGCCAGACAGAAAATATTTCGATACTTTCAAAACGGTGAAACATATCACAAAACTTTCCAGACAAAAGATTCTCAGTTTCGCGAGCTCTGTTCAACGATACTACGTTTATAACACCTTCTCATTTGAAATTCTGAAGTAAACATCGTTTGCTATAGTTTACAGCAGATTCTAGACACTGTAGTCTTCACCATTCAATTCGTCCTTAAGGGTTTGCCTAAAAAGAATTTCACCCGACAAAGCTCGGATGCGCCGTTTTCGAGAAAAACGTCTGGTACGGTAGGTCTGGCAGATCCGCTATATTCTATGAGATGTGCATGATATGAATTTGCATTTATGTTTAGCTTTGTATTCGCAAATAGTTTTGTTTTAGTTTCTTTAATATATAAACCTTTTTATAAAATGGGAAGTGAATTTCGGACTGTTCATTTTCCATACATTGACATTACATTAGGTTTCCTGAAAGGCAAACGTAATATAGGGAAATAGTTAAGCTTATTTCTGAAACAAAATCTTGTTGCATTTTGCATACACGAAAGTTATATGATTAGCAATTTATGTGTAGGAGCGAAAATGTTTTTTGTGAAGTGCATTTAAAATCTTTTATACATTTGTACAGAATGCTATGCGAGCGCTAGACTTTTTGGCATTTTGCATTTTACATATTTTTTTTTTGTTGTGTATTAAGTAGAAACTAAAAATAATTGTAAACTTATACATGAACATACATTTTGAGTGTGCATCTTTGGTACTGAGAGGTCTAGACAGCCATTAATTTCTAAATCATCTTTTTAAAAAAAAATTCTGTACTTAATTGCATGTACATTTTAACGGAAACACTTACTGGTATGCTCTAGGTAAATTCCGAAGCAAAGTTGAATAAATTGTCACATTAATTTTCATTATGTGAACAGTGGCATGTTTGAAACCCTACTAGATTACCAACACTTCCTCCAGTCAATATTTTAAGCTGCACTAAATTTCGTACACTCAGTTGATTCTACTAAGCGAAATATTTCTGATATACGCCATTGCTTTGCTATGTCATCACAGAAAACCAAATTATGAGACACAAAACAAACACGGAAAAACGAGCCGAAAGTAGGTGTGGACAAAAGATAATTATAAACGTATAAAAATCCCATAAGTTGTTTTGTCAGATTAATAACAAACTACAAAACAAAAAAATAAAACAAAGAAAATTTCGGAACGAATAATGTAACGAAAACAAACCGAAAAAAAAAACAAGGGGCTCAACTAAACACAGGCGAGAACTGAGACTGAGATAAAATTTTGCAAAAGACTGGATGACAAAACTATAAAGTAACAGCCGCAAGGCTAGATGACACAATGATGACACAGAATAATGATGGTTTTGTTCGAAAAGAAACTCACTAACAAATTCCTCATTCGTTGAGAGTATCATGAATATGATCGTTCTGGTACAATATATTTAAATGAGGTGGGTGTGCGGATTGTGGAGCTGTAGGGTCTGTGCCTAGACTAGGACGAACTCGACAGTTTTCGGCTCGACTCAAGAGGTGCTCGGAAGTTACGACCACTAACCCTTCAAGCATATAGACATGTTTCTGGTTATCGTACTGGTTTTACAGGCATAGGGAAATGTTAAATTGAAAATCTTTTTATAATGTCTAATAAAAATTTTTTATTACAGAAATTATTGATTTTTTTTAATTTGTTCCGAATGCTACTCAGATTTATTTAATTGTGTATATGTGACCAATCGAACACATCATACGGGTAGTGGCCTCCTGCCCAAGTCATGTTATAATCACGTTATGGATGAGCATTTACCAACACTTTTATAGGCATACTTTCTATAATTTAAATGTCAATAGTGCTTGGCCTTTGAGACTTAGAATGTATGAGGGCAGCTAAGGTGATAAACAGTCTTGTCTTTCATGATCCTATTCATTATCAATCCATTAATTGTCCAACATATCGATCAATCAAACAACATTCTAATTTTTATATCAACTGTTCAATCACTTTTCCAATCATTCCATCGATACTTCGCAATATTTACATTAAACTTCTAATCTCTCCATCAATCTTTCACAATATTTCTATTCATGTCGCAATTTTTAAATCTATCTTTCGAGCAATTTTGCAGCCTTTCCACCAATCTTCCAATCAATATTTCGCAATCTTTCCATCAATATTTCACAACCTTTACATCAATTTTCCAGTCTTACATCCAAAGTTTCGGCCAATTATTCAATCAATCTCTTACTGATCGCAACAATCTTTCGACCAATTTCGCAATTTTTCCATCAATCTTTCATCCAATCATTTGGCCAATATCGCAATTTTTTCAACGATTTCCCATTCCCTTTCCATTCCCTTTCCCCAAATTTGTACATTCCAACTGCATTAAAGTTTTGTATGTAGTCCACTATACATTTTATACTTAAGGTCTTCATTAATATTCTGTAGATGGATATTTACTTTAATAGTAGAGTGCTCATAACACCACTGAAAAGTTTTGAAGGAAAAATGGATACAACAAAAAAATATAAATAAACAATTATTTTAATTTTAAAAGGGTATGCTTATTTTACACATACAATTTAAGAAGAAAGCAGTTCATGACACCATGAAATATAATCTCTGACCATGAGTTCACTAATGACTGAAGATATCTTATTGTGTGAGTAATCTCCACATTGTTGCAAAGCGATCAAATGTCTGTCAGTTTATCCACAAGTTTCATCCGGATCTTCGGGAAATATGTAGCCAATGTTCGCCTCATCTTCTGTGCCTGTAAGAACTCAATTAGTCACCTCGTTTAGGAACTCTGTTACATGCATAGTGAATGTTTGACTGTATCTCCAGTGTGTATGAGGACTGTTGCAACTGATGCCATTTAAGAAAAAATTATGACAGTTGTTTATGAAATCAAAGATTAATTCAATAAAAAAATATTTTGTACAAAAATTAAGATCATGTATTTTTCATACATTTACTGAGATTCCTTCTTGATTTTGTAAGCAGGCCACCATCTTGGATTCTCTCTTTCATTCCTTCTCGATTTATTAGTCACCTGCTGGTTACTCGACCCCCTCGAACAGCCATCTTGTTTCGTCTGCTGACAACTTAATTTAAAAACTGGCTGCAGGCTGCCATCTTGGATTCTCTCTCATTCCTTCACGAATTAGTAAATAGGCAAACTGTCGGTGCAGCCATCTTGTTTCGTCTGCTGGCGACTTTATTTGTTTATTTGTGTATTGTAGTCCACCATCTAATATTTCATTTTTATTAGCCACCAGATTAAGTCGCTGTAGGCCGCCAACTTTATCTATAACATATAAATTTCTCACTTAATTATTACATACATATTTTTTATTCATGTTAGTATATTCACCTTGTACATAGTACTTAACCACTCATATTGTACTTAAACACATCTATTAAAATTTTAATTTATTCGCATACTCCTTTAGTCTTTTCGGCATACTCTAATGAATTTGACTTAACATAGTTCAGAAAAAATTAAATCTACCACATTCTATAAAAATCAAAGCTAACCCACCACAGTCCAAAAATAAATAATACCAATACTAATAAAAACCTATACGCATGCTTCATAATTTACTGACCAACATACAATCCACTGTAACCTAAGAAAAACTGTCATACAAACCAGCTACGCCATTCTCTACAATCCACAGGAAAAAACTCGGTCATTCTAATACACCTTAACATCTATGCAAGCAGTTATACATTCCGGGTTGACCCAAAACACTCAACATTCCTACCATCTGTCAAACTAATATAACCTAACATACCATAGTCCAGAATAATCAAACCTAACCTAATAGAACTTAACCTAGCATACAGCAAATAGAATTCATTTTTAACTCTTTTTCACATGCCTCCTATCGTTATTTTAGCCCCTTCGACTATATTAATGCCCAGACCTCGGAAGCATAGGTCAGTCATCCTACAGCCAATCAGCACTTCGGGTAAAATTCACCTTGCACTTATAAAGGAACGGTTGAAGCAAACAGAATTAAATTTAAAATCCAATATAACCCAATAGAAAGTCAAATAAAATAACATTTACACATTGACCATGCATTCAAGGCCAGCCCATGTCACAACCATTCCTTCCATCACTCAACCAAACACAACAAACTGATATCAGATCACCCAAAATACCAACCAACCATAACATCTTCTATAACTCACGAAAAACGTTAGTCTTTTATGACAAACCGTATCACCAATTAAACATTTATAATCCACCATAATTCAAGTGTACCAAGCAACCATGCAGGTCAGACCAACTCACGAAACTATTATACCTACTGTCCATACCTTCTGCTCTACCCACTGAGACCAGCTAAATATTGTAGTTACCATATCACCCAATAATACTCAAAAACACTCCAGCCTTACCAAGCAAACAGGCAGACCACATCATACAAAGCCATTCCAAACACTTCAACACAATCAAATTCTTCCATACCATCCACTATGCTGACTGACACCAGCCAAATACACTGACATCCCATACCACCCACTTTAATTTAAGCATGCTTTAGCATTATAGGATTCACCGGCACACATATACTGTCCATGCCATTTGATATACACTTACAATCACCAGACAGATGTACTGTAAACCATACCACCCAACATAGCAACCATATCTTCCATCATAAACCAAGTGTACCAAGCAACTTTACAGTCCAGGCCAACCCATAACATAAATATTCCTTCCCTCTGTCAAATTATCATTACCAACTGATACCTGGCCAACCAACATACCATCCCGTACAACCCAATAAAATCTCGGTCATACTAATGAACCATACCACCCAACATACCATTCATACCATCCATCATAGCTAGAGTGTACCAAGCAACTATACAGTTTCTGACCATTCTATGTCTTAAGATAAGGGCGTGGCAAGGTTGGATTTGCATAAAAACACAGCAAAACTAACAGAGAACCAAATGGCAAAAGCCATGCAAAAGAACCATTTATCTGTACAGTGTAAGGGTGAGTTGACTAAAGAAAACGACTTATAACAGAAACAAGGAAGTGTGGTAATTGTCTTTTTATTTTTACTATCTTACTTCTTTTCATCTGTTTTCAATATTACATAAGTAAAAGCTAACATGAACTACCCTGCCCCTTAAAATTACAAATTAATTAAAATATACATAAACACCAAGTTACGATTTAAAAAAGAGTGAAATGCACATATTTCTCAAGTTCAAAAATGTGGTTGTTACCCAACTAGTACTTTTTTTCACACTAAAATATGGGTAGTGTTTATGCAAATAACTGGCCATTTAATAATACAGAAGGCCATCACAAGATACACTGGGCTAAGTTACCCCAAAATTACAATCATCACAAAATGGTGGACTAAATTCTGTCATATTTACATTTTCTTCTGAACTTTACAGAATATATTTGTTCCTACACAAGGCAAACTAATATGGTAAGACATATTACTTTACTTATTATGAATCAATATTACATGAATATTGTAACCTCAAAATTTTACACAGTATTTTTCCCATATAAATCATCTACTCGCGATCCCAAGTAGATAGGAGCAACTGCTGAACAATTCGTAACCTTAACTCCTGTGATCAAATAATATTTTCAAGGAGTTTCAAAAACTTCATAAAGATTTTCATTAATTAATAAATATTAAGTACTACAAATGTCACTAGCGTACACTACAATAGCCGCACCAGGTGTGACTTGGTTACACAGAAGTTAACAACACAACCTCAATTAGTCATGACTTGGTTGCAAAAGTTTAAAACCAACTTTCACCATCATGGCCTGGGTTACAAATGTTTACGACCAAAATTCCTGCATTAATGACTTGGTAACAGGCTTTTATAAGGGTTCGCAAACTGGTTACAGAAGGTAACATTACCCATTATAAAATCTCAGATGAGAAACCAACATTTCGCGATCATTTAAAATGTCTTAAAAAGTAGGCCATCATGGCCCTCGCCTAAAGTAAAAATGAGGTAAATGTCCTACAGCTGGAACAGCCTACATTTATGTTTCAAATCCAGAATACTGCTTATCTTGTATAAGTATGCTTCCTCGAAATCGCAGACCTACCCCGAACGAAGCATGTACAGGGATTAAATACACAGTTCCGCCACATGGCTCCACCAATCACAACAATGATATGTTATTTTCGTCAGAAAATAACGCAATTCCAAGAATTAAGTAGTATTTACAATACTTCTTAGAGGGGTCGTGAGATTCACGACCAAAGGTGGTTGAAGTTACCAAATAAGGTGAACTGATGCAGCGGTCACCTATTTCCCTTAGAGGGGTCTTCATAATTGAAAAATAAACCACAAATTATATTGAAATGCGTAATAACACTTCCGGCATGTTAACCAAGAGGTCGGAACTTGCATTACCAAACGTCACTATTTTGTACTGCGCACGCACAGGTGGCGAGCAATCAGCAACGCTGGCCGCCGAAGGTACTGCCACCAGGTGGCAAACCACCGAAGCGCCCTGCCGCTTCACAGTTGTCTGCCATGGCTACGAGCTGCTGCACGTTGAAAATTAGTACGTATGTTGACACGCGCTTTCCATTACCCCAGGTATTTCGGTGTCTTTTTAAGGTAACGTTAATATGCCGAGAATATTGCAGGTAAGTAATTCAATATAATTGAGCCATTTTTGAAGTTTTTAACACCAAAACCAGCATGTTAAAATGTGTGTGCCTGTCGGGCATTGCGCCGTAAAGATGTCAGGTAACCAAAACACAGTCATTATTCGAATGGACAATTATGGCGACATGATCCAGCCCATTAATTAAATAGTTTATTATTAGAGTTCATTAATAATAATCCGAGGGCGATTGGCGATGTGGCCCAGCTCGTCCCAAGTTAAGACCAGCCCATAACCTAACACCCCTTCGATATTCACTACCGATCAACACCACATATATTCGCCACCCATACCACCCACTATAACTCGGGATACCTCGACCATCAGTCCAAACAATCCTTACCAGAAAACATACCTAATACCCATACCATCTGTGCTACCGACCAGCACCGAAAAAATTTATTGCAACTACTAACCAACATACATCGGACCACACCAACTAAAATATACAAAAAATCATAACTCTAACTTGTCTGCCACAACATCACTATCAGCAGACACCTGGCAAATATTCAAGACACAATACAACAAAAATAACAACCAACACACCAGACAAACAAACCAGCTGATTATATCAACATTTATTCAACAAATACATGTTAATAATACACCACATAAACATAATAAAACTACTCATTTCATACTGTTTACACCACTGACAAACAATACCAACAACTCAAGACCATGCCAAAATTTCAACACCAACAGACCAGCCAATCATAACATTACTAAATCGACCAAAACACTGACTGACCATCTCTCCAGTATACCATACAACAATATCAACCACCATTAAAAAAAAAATATTAATACCAGCCATTCATTCCAATAACTGCACCAAAAAACATGCCGGGACCATACATCCAACATACAAAATATTTATATCTATAACCTCAGTGCACTGATACATACAGATCATAACTTTCACCGATAACACATGGCTTACAAACATCCTCTCAATATATCTTCCAACCATAGCGATCCACTATACCAGATAACCATATTAACCATTTTAATATGAAGCCAATCATATAAACTGAATACAAAAATCAATTACATCTAAACCAATGTATCATGTGCTTAGTCCAAGCATAGATCAGTCATATATCAAACACTGCCCTCAGAAATACTAATAAATCATAACCGTAAAATATATTACTACCGTATCGACTGCCATTTTTCATTTTAACCTCACCTTATCTATAAACAAATCATACCATCTATCCAACCAACCGAATATTTTAATCATAAATTCCAACCAAGCTATTATAAAATCCATACATCAATTTAACCATACTATGGCACCCATACAGACTTAGTTCTCAGATACCATACCAACTTATCATACCATCCAATCATACTAACCAACAATACCACAAGCACTCTGGTCTTCGCACTAACTAACATTATATGAAACAATTCCACCATACAAACAAATCATGCCCATTAATCCATTCTGCCACACCATCGAAGATAAAACCAACCAACATGCGATCAGGTCATACCATATCGAATACAGTTATACCTACCATAAATCATACTAGCTGTATATCCACCAGTCAGTCAGGATGTACTAAAAACATTATGGATAACCCTATCATACAACCAACCGTACTAACATTTAATACTGAGATTATCATCGCATACAATAAAGAATTCGCCTAGCTTCATTTGAAGGCACGAATTTGTCACTATCTCTGTATGGAAAAATAATGTGCCCCATACAGGCCTGTCAGAATTCGAGCCAGTCTCTGGCTGTTCTGGGATTTCGAGTAAAAGTATACATTCTCGTAATATAGATCATTCAGTTCCTCCAAAATCTTAGAATCGCATAATTTCAGCAATTCGATGGACTGCAATAATGTAGGGTGTTTGTAACAGGCTGCCAATGTCCTGATTCGCGGGCAATACTGGTTTCTTCCTCTGGAATCGCATGGCAGACTAATGTCTTGCTTCACAATCCGAATACAATGTTTCTCTACTTGTTTTATATCATACATCAGTGATGGCGAGAGGAGGAGTAGTGGGAGAATGAATAAACATAGTTGGAGTTGCGTTTGCATAGAATCAGTGCTACAAGTTTTAGAATGTCTCTTCAAAAATATCACTCAAGTAAAACTGACAGTTTCTAAGTTATGCAATGCTCACCTTATACAAATTTTCAGTACTGTTATAACTTTACCCAAAGAATCAAAAACATTGTCAATTAAAAATTATTTATCAATTTTGTGCAGCCTAATATAATATTTTATTTTGCTAAGAAACAGGTGTTTCGTTATATCAACATAACATTAAATATGCTGACCAGCATTCCTTCGAACCATAATTAATAATCAATATCATCCAACCATATAGCCAGATCCTACCACCCACCCAACGAAAATGTTTAACTATCATGTAATATTAGATACCATAACATAACCTCAGTCAAGAACCAAACCATTGCTATTACTACAAAATATTTTGACCAAAATTTACCAAAACCTATAACATAATGCCATGCAGGATACTTCGAGAGATCATAACATCAGTCACTACCTATAGTCCACACCAGACCGTATAGCTATATGAAACAAAACATTTTGTCAAATACTTCATCATACCAGCTCTAAAAAAAATCTAGACATTCCTATAAATATTCCAAGATTTACTCGATAGACCATTCCATCATGTCATACTATCACATAGATATATCTTACCATTTCTCCATACAGAATATCCTCACCAACAATCAACCATACCAAAATGTCGTATAAGATATCCATCAGACCAGCAAATCAAATGTTCCAGCCAAAAAAATTCCAACCATCAATACCACAGACCATAGCACCCCACACAACCCATTTGGACAGACCATACCATCCATTCCCAAATAACTTACCATCAGAAAAAATCAGTAACACCATACAACTATCCATACAGACAACCCCTACCAACACTCGAACAAAATATCTCAACCAATAATTCCGGCCAACCAAAACTGGCAGACTATATGAGCAGGTAATTCCATGTGGTCAATACCCACTAGCCATTACTACGAAAATATTCATAAAAAATATTTATCAATCCTACCATCATTTCATACTACTGCATAGACAAATCATACAAAAAAGACATAACATATCGTGGACATTTCTACCGATAATACTGAAAACTTACCAACCACCATATCTACCAAAATCTTCCAATCATACCATCGAGATGATATAGCACTACCTTTACCGTTATTTGTAGAGCAATTTAAATTATTGCTTCTAGTAAATTACATACCATGCCCATCATATCGTAGAAGTTTGGAGGTCAGTCCTTTTGAACATTTCCTCTTTCCACACTATGAGTTATTAAAAGCTTTGTCATAAAAGCAATAATGGTTTTTTTTTTCTAATGATAGGATATTCGATGAAGCTATGTGTATAGACACATTTTCCTCACTCTGTTCCACGCACCAGTGGTTTGCTTCATTTTCAAGCAGACACGAACTCATACACCCAGACTACTACCAATGTGATTCTTGCCAAGACTGAATAATATTTGAGCTTTTACTGAGGGCTTGGAGCTACCTGTATATACATATTATGTAGCCAAAGTTAATCACTTTAATCAACCTTAGGTGTCCAAGACCGAAAAAAAAAACTTAAAAATATTTATTTTAATTTGTGCCCCAATAGCTCGCAATAATCAGTCGAGCTTATATTAAATTCAGTAAAATTTGTCAATAGTCTTTCCTCCTTTCATTCACATATTGCTCATTAATCGAAAATTAATTATTTCATCTAAGTTCTCGTATTTTATTTTGTAAATAATGTTCAAGTTTCATAGAAATACAGGTCATCACGTATACTGAGTGTATATGTGTATGTAGTTAAATTGTTATAACCTCGTAGCGTACTTCATCTCCAACGAATATTTGTACAAAACCATACTCCGTGTTCGTTCATCAAAAATATTTGCAGCGTACAGAATATTTATAGATACATAACAAGCGGGACGCCATTCAACATAGCAAGAGGTTCATTCTTAGGCGACAGTAATATAAAAAAAACATAAAAAGGTTTCATAAGATTTTATTTATAACTTTTATTAACAAAATAACATTTTAATCTGATATATCTGCGATTGTCTGTTAATGATGTCATTGACTACTTAAATTTTCTAGATTCTTAATTGACTGATTATTACGATTGAATAATTATCATTGGCGATTTCAATTTACTTGATATTGAGTGGAATGTTTTTCATACTCAGAATATTGTTCGTTGTTATAATAAACAAAAAGGCAAGTTATTTTATAAAAAAATTAGTTCGCCTAATCTGGAATAGTTCAATTTCACAAAGCCAATATCCGAATTTCTTGAATAGGTGTTTTCTAATTTTTATATAAATGTTGCAAAATCCGTGGACCCTATTGTCGAGAAGATGTATATCATACTACATTACTTGGTCACTGTAAAGTTGATTTTGCAGATTATTAATAAGTAATATTACTTACTTCTTATAATAGGAATTATGAAAAAGATGATTTTCATAATTTTTTTGCCTTTAATGATTTTGATTGGCGTCCCATTTATTATATGCAAGATGTAGACCAAATGGTAGATTACCGTACCTGAAACTCTCAATTATTAATAAATCAGTTTATTCCAAAGGTAAAAAGTGCTAAAAGTAAATATCTTGTATGGTTTTCAAAATATCCAATTAAACTTTAACAAATGAGAGAAGAGTTATTTCGATTATTCAAAGAAGTAAATCTGAATATAATCATTCTCGCTCCTCTGAGTACAGGAGAGCTGTGAAATAAAAAATTAAAATAGATAAGAAAAAATGGCAATCCAACATGAATGACAATTTGAAAAATAATCTACTAAATTGTGGAAATATGTTAAAATTATGAAAAAAGGTTATAGCGAAAACATAATCTTATCGTCTGATAGTAAAATTATTTAAAATCTTGACGAGTTTGCCAATACTTTTGCTAAGAATGTTGCAGATGTGTATGTGCAGACGACACATAATAACAGTTCTCAACGTAAATTTTATGGAAACAATTTACATCTATCAACCACTACAATTACACAAGGTTTGGTTCTTTTGGGCAATAAAAGGCTTAAAAGCAGTAAGGCTACTGGCATTGATGATATTCATAATTTCATAATAAAAGATTGTGCCAATTCCTTTCTTCCACTATTAATCTATATTTTTAATTTTAGACTTTCTTGTGGTGCATATCCATGTTTATGGTAAGTTGTTCCAATTTTTAGGAAAGGGAATAAATATTATGTAAATAATTATAGACCTATATCTATTTTATGTAGTTTTTCATAGATATTTAAGAAATTGATTCATATACATTTAAATTTTCATACAAAAAATCTAATATCAGTATACCAACTGGTTTTAAAATAGGTAGAACTACAACTAATAAAGTTTTCAATTCCATTTTAATGATTATATGGAGATGTAACATCTAGAAACCAAACTGATGTTATATATTTTGATCTACAAAAATCTTTTGATACTTGTCAACACTCGGTTATATTGGAAGAATTACAAGCTATAGGTTCAGATGATACATTTGATAATTGGTTTTCCAATTATTCATCTGACATAAAGCTTGTTGTGATGTAGAAACTTCACTTTCTTCTCATTATAATGTATCTTCTGGTGTTCCACAGGCGGAACACTATCACCATTGCTCTTTAATATTGTCATAAATTATATTGTAAATGTTATAGATAATTCGCGAGCTCTTACTTATGCTGATGACTTGAAGACTTACAATAGCATTAAAGATTCAAAGATTGTAAAATTTTACAAGAAGACAATTTTGCTATCATTAATTGGTGTGCCGATGTTGCAGTGTTATTAAATCCAAACAAAACCATATGTGTTTCTATTACTAGAAAAACAAATCTTTTTATATATAAATATTCTGTTGATAATCTTGTACTCAAAAGAGTAGATTATATTCTTGATCTTGGTGTGATTCTATACTCAAACGTATATTTTATTAATTACCTGTCTTATTAGTAATATTAGTCTACTTTAGGTTTAATTACATTTATTACTACTCTGCTTCAACAGCAAAATCTTTATTGGTCTTTATTATTCTTTAGTTACATATAGATTATATTACTGTTCAGTTATTTGGAACTATGTTAGCACCACAGATTCAAATGGACTAGAAAATGTTAAGAAAATATTTCTAAACATATTTTTAATAATCCTGAAATTGTAAAGATTTCAATTATAACAGTGTACTCATTACGATTCAATACTCAGACTCTGAAAGTCTGACGAGATGTTAATGATGCTTTATTTTTAGTTAATGACTTTGTTTCCTTATATTCATGTTCTATTATTATTAAACTGGCTTGTTAAAGATTTCTAACTATAAACATAGAACTTTGAATAATTTTCTGTACTTTAAATCCTAGAAATGATCTAGTCAGAAGATGTGTTTTTAATTTCAATGAACTCTTTATTAATTTTGATCCCTTTAAAAGTAAGAAAACAACTCATCTTGATATTTCAAGCATCACAATTGTACTGGATCTCAGTACATTTACATACAAAACATTCAAATCCTTCAAAAATACGAATTTTATTGATTGGACACTCTTAAAATACCCAAGTTATTAAAGTTTGATTGTTTTCCTTACAGTAAGAAAATAATAATTTTTGCATATCTCTCAAATGAAGCTGGACAAGGCAGTAGTACACTTACAAGCTATTCTATTAATACTGGCCGGTTACAAGGTGAGTCATGACAACACTCTTATTAAACGCAATAATCATAAGGCTAGCGCTTCTACAAAACACTCCACATTTACACAATGGCAAACAGTGCACATAGAAATTTTAATTGGCAGAAAAAAATACAATTTTACATTTCTTATAACATCTGGTATCCACGATGTATAGGTATTTACTCGCAGGCACAATTATATACACCATTTGAAAAAAAAACAACTTTGCCTAAGGCAGATATTTTAAAAATACTCCACTAATTCATTAAAAGTTATCTGTCAATGAATATTCCGACCACATGAATTGAAAATTACATTAATAAGTTGCCACGTGATACTTAAATAGGCTACCTTTCTACACGTGAACAAGCACGATTTTGCGTGCCAAGAGGTCGCATTTAACTGTTCGTTAAGCGCTGTTAACAAGCAGCATGTTTGCTTTTTCTGAATAAAGTCATGTGAAATCTTTTCGCCAGAGTGCACTATATTAAAAAAAAACTCTTTAAACAACCTTATCAACAAGCCACAATAACGTTCAATTAAATTGACTAGAGGGTAAGCACAACTTTCAATAAAGTTTCCGCTCTTATGGTTTTCACAAAATCCCTTGCAAAATTTCTACTAGCTTTGATAACAAACTGCCTCTAATGCCCACAATATACTTCAGCTTGCAATGGAGACACACTTATCGCAAAACATTGAATTGCTAGCATATTAAATTTAAGTTTCAACAAAGGGTAAACGCCTCAGTCAATTGACCCATCAAAGGACATTCCTTGAAATAATACGTATTAAAATTTATACATTAAAAACTACCAAGAAATTTTAACTTGACACGACGGCACCCGTATAAAGTTGCCGGGCCGTTAATGCGCCGTGCACCTGACAATTAAATATTATTAAAAAAGGAAGAGATCTAAAAGATTTCTGCTTAACAGTCTAAACGTGGACAGTTCACCAACACAAAAGCAATGATGAGCCGGGCCAAGCAAGCGGGGCAGCGGCTACCAAACAGTACTACGCCTCTGTCATAAAATCGTGATAACGCAAAATTCAACAATTTATTAACAGTTGGATATTGGAATGTGCAACCGAAAGTATAAAATTCCAAACTCCACGATTTTAAGACCGCTTACCACCAAAATTAAGCACAAGCTCTACAACTACTAAAAACTAGCAAATCTAGAAAAATAAACCTGAGGGAGCTCAAGGCTCCTACCCTCCAGTAGTCACATGATCTCATCGAATCAAACTTAGTCATGTGCCTGGAGCGAAAGGGGAGTGGGGTAAGAGAAAGGAGAAGGGAGGGTGATCCAGCTGGCAATGGAGATCGTCCTCGCGCGCTGCGGCTGCCGAAGGCGCGAACTGAACATGAGAGCGCAGCATCGCTGTACAATAGTTAGAGGGTAATTAATTATTGTAATATTTTAACATTTAATCTTGTTAATAACTATTATATTCTTAATGTATTTTAGTACTTTTATTATATAATTCTGCACATTGGGTTTCAATTTATGTGTGTTTTTGTGCTTTTGTGTTTCTTGTACCTTTTGGTTGTTTTGTATATATGTAGGAGTCAAAGAGTATGTTTTTTGTAATTTTGTCTTTTTTTTCTAATGTTTGTATCTGGTGTTTTCCCTTCCGCTACTTGTGATATTTATTTATATTTTTTATGTAACGAATGTCTATTTTGGTGTGTGACAAATAATTACTGAATAGTTTGTTTAGGCACCACTTACCTCAATGTAAGATACTTGCACTGGTGTACTTACACACTGGTAGGTAAGAATAGGAAAAAAAAAACAAATGCACTCTTATGCTGGGAAATATCACTGGAAAACCTTGTACCAATACCTTAGTACAGTTACAATCTTGTTGTGTACCAGTAGTTGCTGGATCTCTGGAATTTACATACACAACACTGGCACTCGTAGGACACTGTAGTATTACTTAAAGAATGAAAGACTTCATAAATTACACCATTTAATGAAAGTAAAATCGTATAATTGACCCTTAAAATAAAAGAGAACCAATGTTGCCAAAAATCGTTAGTTAAAACAAAAAAAAAATCCATTAGATAAAATTTTTTGTTATTCTAGTTGAATTAAATGAAATTATATCTACATTGGTTGGAAGAAATGAAAGCTACCACCATTCGAACAGAACATGATTTACACAAACCAATATAAATAGCAATAAAATTAAAAATAAGATTATCTAAATGCTGCTGACTTCTTTTTAAATAAAATGGAAGTGCAAGTAAACTGTTATAAAATAAATGCACTTCTGTTAAGTGCCTCTTATTTATCTTGTATGAACGAGGTCCAGAAGAAAGTATTGCTAAAACTTAGATTACTTCCCCACATATTAAGTACTTCTGTAATTCTTTAGAAAATAATATTTTTCCAGTAAAAAAATTAAAATATTTACATCAATAAATAGTTATTTACCCTTGAGTAAAATTAATCAGTCAATGATGCTCCTGTCAGTAGCTCAGTAGGGCTATCCTAGAGATTTAACAATTTAAAATGCAAATAAGTCTTTATCCGGAGCGACATCCCTGATACGAATACTCTGAATCATCTTAATATGTAGAAAAAATAACTGGCTTAAGTCCATTGGCCATAATACAGACGCGTCACCTTTTTATTATTCGCTGCACTTGCCTCCATGACGGCGTCCTGCTGTCATGATGCGTCTTCTGCGACAGCGACCACTAATAGTCCTTCCCAGAAGCCTCCTACTTCTGGCTTCTTCCTTAACTCATCTCAAAATGAGCTCAACTATTTCTGGTCAAAATGACAACTAAAGCCAAAATGATTTAATGAAGTTGAAGCTTGCAAAAGAAAGAAAATAATTAGTTTAAAAAAAATAATAAATTCTGAGGCAAGTGTTATATATATATTATATATATAATATATTATATATATATATATTATATAATTAACTTAATCAGTTTAAAGTTACAATTACTCAGAATAACATATATCTACCATAGAGAAAATTAATAAGATAGAAATAATGGTGGTTCCTAAATTGCTATGTGCGAAGTAATATCGAAATAAATATAAAGCACAGGAGGGTTGAAACTGTTAAGGATTCACAAACCATATGCAAATACGGTGTCATAGTGTCCAAAGTGAGTGTGTGCTTATTTATATACAAGTCTCTGCAAACATACAAATAATACCTACACAAACTATATAAATAGTTAAAGTGTCCCCCATTTGCAACTAGATACTGTGTCAGCTGATGGTTTTATTATATGATGCTTCGTATTTATTATGTTGGCCATAAATCAGATGATTGTAGAAGAAAACAGTACTCGGCATAAAAGTTGTACTGTAAAAATGTAATGATAATAACAACATTACGGTTAAAATTATATCAGTAGACCGATGTACATTTTTTCCGTGTTATGAGCAACGGCTTAAAAAAATTTTCTAAATATTACTAGCTGATCCCAGGAACGTTGTTCCGCCTGCTGCGTGCTTCTCGATTTTGTGTTCATGCCTTTCAGTTTGTGCATCGGTGTTCACGTTCTATTTTGCCTTCTCAATGCGTTCTCTCTATTACGTCGGGTACGTCCCAACGATGTTTGACCGTGGATTGCTGGCATTTTTCCCTTTTAGACAACAAACATTTACTGCAAGTATAAGCAAAATTGGCCCATAAATATAGAAGTTAGACCCTAGCGCCACCTATAGGAATGAAACATAACTAAAAACCTTACTCGCCACCTAAGAACATATGGTGTGGATATGGTCTTAAATTGGTCCAGTGATTTGTCAGTGATGATGCAGTTTAGTCACGCACAATGGATTTTATATATAAAGATGGTAAAGCATGCGAACATTACAGTTATGAATAAAGGTATCCCCCAATCTCCCTTGTCTATGGTCTCCACCCACCCGGTGAAATACTATTGCCATGGAGATTCTTCCCTAATAATGTATCTATATGCGATAATTCCTTGCTGGTGGTATCGGAATATTATATATGCTGTTAACTATTTTTGTATTTGCGTATTTCATTGAATCTATTTCACCGTAGGTGCCTTTAAAGGACAGTCTTCCCAGTGAAATGGATTATTGGGACACGATATCTGCTGCTTTTTAAAAGGTATTTTTGTTTTTGTTAGTCCGCCATTTTTTTTTAACATAGCGAAGCACGATCGAAAAGTATTTATGTTGTGAAGTCTAAATTCGTTGGATTCGAAGAAACAACTTAAGCGTTTTTTGAATGAATGCTAGAATTAAATTATTTCGTATCAGTGGCCGATAAAAGCGATCTTTAGTGAAGAAATCATTCCAAGGCTAACCACTTTTTTTGGGAATTAAGAAGTGAACAGTAAGTTTGTATTTTACGTAATAATGTTTTCTTAATTTGTTTTAGAATATTTCTAAATTATTAGGCCTTTTAAAAATTCTTGGTTTTAGCCAATTTATTTTATTAAAACACCTAACGATTTTTATTTGGGAAAATAAATTTGCTGAAAATGTTTATATGTGCACTTCGCAAATCGTATTAACAGTGATGTATTTATTGCGTTTTTTTTCTTGAAAAAGTATTCAAAGTGCTTGGCATAAAAGCCCTCTCAGTATGGTTCATTGTATAAAACAATTTTTTTATTGAATATTTCTCGCATCGGTACGAACAGGGGCAATTTACAGCATTTAGTTCTTTCGTAAAGTTAAAACTGAGCAAGTCTATAGTAAACTGAATGTTATTTCCGTGGAACAAAATTTCCACTGCATCATCAAAACAATGTAAGTACCAAGTACCACCTCTCATAAGAAGAACTGCAAAACAATAAATCTCCCAAAATACATTAAACTAGAGTTCCCCACCCCACCAATAGAATAAACAACCCTGACTACTATTTGTGGTCATAACAAAAATAAAACAGTTGGAATTGAAAAAAGCTATAGTAGCCTAAGTACTGAAGTTTCAGTTTTCAATGCTGCCATTGGAAAGATCACTTTGCTTCTCCGACATAACATATTGGCAGAATTGTACATCGCGGTCACACTTATTTTCAATAAATGTCAAAATTTACTGGAGTTACATAAAATGGAGAACATCCAGCTATTTTCAGTTGAATTAGAACTTGTAGTATATCAACCAAGTCATTGGGGTTGACAGAAAATAGGTAGGCAGTGTTCTCAATTTCTCGGTTTTCTTCATAATGTCTCTGCCCCCATTCTTCACAACTCCTCTGCTCTTCAATATAGGTCCATGGGTTACATCTGCACGAATGGTCATTTATTTTCAATCATCACACCAGTCTCGGGATTGGTGAATTTTTTGCTGTAGTTGGTATGATCAGGGTCATTACCCTGGAAGTCCGTTTCTCATAGCTCCAGTAATTCCTTATATTCTTGCTAACTCTAAGTTTCGGCAGTTTCCGTTGAAAAACTATTTATTAATATAACCACATGCTACCATGTGTAATGTAATCACCTACTCATATAATTTCACCAGGAAGTACTTAATTTCCCTGGACCAAAGAACCATTTCCATCTGCTCTACATGCAAAATTTTCAGTCCAACAAACATGGCTACCCATAGTAGACAAATTCATGATAATGGGGTGGAGCAAAGCGACTAAGATGGGCTAAGGCAACTGAGGTGAAAAGGATGACAGAGAATGATTATAAGATGACTAAATGGCATGACAGAGCATTGTGTCAAGATAGCAGGGTGGATCGAAATCGACCAATGTGAGAAGGAATGAAAGATCATTATAGAATAAAATCCAAGGTGGCAGGTTTGAGCAGAGGCGACTCTAAAGAGAAAAGGAATGATAGGGCATGATAAAATTAAATCCAATGATGGCGGGTGGAGAGAAATCGACTAAGGTGAATAGGAATGTAGAGCATGAGGAAATGGAATCAAAGATGCGGGTGGAGTGAAGTGACTAAGGTGTGAAGGAATGGAAAGCATATTGAAATAAAATGCAAGATGGTGGACATCAAGTGGATTGATAGAGCATGATAAAATAAAATCCAAGATGTTGGACATCAAGGTTGAATAATAGAGCATTGAGTGGAACGAAAGTGGCAAAGAAAAATGAAATCCAAGATGTCAGACATTAAGGTGGAATGATAAAGCATGATAAAATAAAATCCAAAGCCGAAACAATATGATGGCTGAAACAAGATGATGGCCTGAAACATGATGATGGCCTGAAACAATATAACGTGGAAACAATATGGACAGAAGGAAACAAGATGGCGGTCGGTCAGCACCACCACCTAATCCCGAATCCTGTCTTCGTATGCCTTATTTTCCTCTACTCTCTATACATGGAAGAATATTTTTAAAAATACCCTTGGTACAATGTGAAAACATATTGCAATATTCTGATTGATGGGATATAACAGTAAAATTGATCCCATTTCAAAGAACACTATAATTGAACATTATACATTAAGTTACCTGCCAATATCACATATTGCATATATCTTGACCTAATATAGGGGCATCACAGTCAGTCAACATTAGTAAAGAATGTAAAACGAAAAATTAAATTTTTGATGTTACAGAGAGAAAAAAATGTTTGCATACATTTTTAAATTGCAGTGTTCTGCACAGAAATCGTCTTTTCAATTAGCATTAAACAATATTGGTCACATTTTGTATACTTAGAGGAATATATACTGTTGGCAATTGGCAAGTATATTAGTCTTTGGTTAACAATGTGTAAACAAAGTAATCTTTCCAATATATTTAAACCCTTCGCAATACAGAGTTTTCGAAGATGAAATGTGTTTTTCAGAGTGTAACCTGGAGGGCATAGCTATAAAAACTTGTAAGCATTAGTAGTGTATATACCTAAGTGGTATATACTCTTATAAGCACAATTAGGGTTGATCAGGATGTGAAATTAAAGGGAATGAAATAATCTCCAATTAACAAATATAAATAACATTTATTGAAGTTAAAGTACCAGTATAAACAATTGTGATGTGGTTAAAAGGGGTTTGGCTTAAGGGGGGTTGTGGATATTTGTAAGAGGGATAAGGTTAGCGGTTCGGACTACTCTCTCACCCTAGCTGGTCGAGACTCATCCCCGATCGCCGTTTGGTAACCGCTGACCTCGGTGACGCCGTCGACTGGACACTCTGACTCACTGCTGTCCTGAACCACCACACTTCTCGTCCAAACCCACCTTCACTAAAATCCTCAACTCCCATTGCTTCTCCCTAGCAACTAGCTGATACAGTGAGGTTGCTGCAACCTCACTGTGTCAGCTAGTTGCCAGTTCTGCCGTTGCGCCACTGTCCCTGTCCATTGGCCGCATTCCAGCCTTACCTGGCCTCGCTTGATATGCCGCAAACATAACAGTAGTTTTGTTAAGCATACTGTTATTTGAAGGACGAACATAGTATAACCAAAGTTGGATGGATATAATTTCTGAAATGGGGGAAATATTTTATTGAATATCCCTTAGAATTCTATTTTTTGAACACAAATATTCTTTTTATATACTGAGAAATGGACTTCGTAACCAGTTGGAAATACCTGATGCCGTCGTAAGCTGCAAATGGCTGCTGCATGTAGTGCCAAAAAGTGTTGGCAAAATTACATTCAGTGCTGTTAGGAAAGCCTTCTTTTAGAAAGGTTGCTATGTAACAGGTAAAACGCGATGTACGAGAAACTTTGGTACCAATTGAGACGGCCTGCACGGAGTTTTGCCATCTCCTTACATATAAACCACTTTGACGACTGCGTCTAACCACTCAAGTACGACGCAACATAATTTCCTGAAGTGAACGAATTTTCCCGTTTTCGGTTTAAAATATCTTCTGCCTGAACTTATAAACTTTACTACCTTTTTACCAACCTTGTTTGTGGAACACATGAAGAGCTGCGTAGAACTTTGTTACGACAAACTTTGGTTACCAAAACGGAAGTTCACTAGGACATCGGACATAGCTTCGCTGCTTGTAGCCTGTTTCGTTACTGAACTTCTTTGATGTGGGGCCGGATTTTCCCGCCGTCTAGATGGTTCTGCGATCTGCGGCCACTGCACATGACCTCGCAATCCTATGACATCACCAGGTAGGCGGTGCAGAAGTACAATATTGATGTTCATTTGTTTGCTAAATTGGTAGCTGATGGCGCTACTTCTGTCTTGTAATTGTGACGTGTTTGTTGGCGATTGGCCGTTCACCCATCGCCCCTTATACATTTCCTTTTTAGGTAACAAAAGCAACCACCGGCTGACCAATAATTAAGACCCCTCTAAGGAGAATTCAGGAATTTCTACTATATATTCTAGAAGCGGAGTTGTCTCGAGGTCAGACAGCACCCTCGAGAGAACTTCGGAATGCCAAGTTAAATATGCTACCAGTTGTCATGCATGCCCTTCTGGCGGGACATACTTTGAAGTCTTAATAGGTAGAATGTAGGGGGCCATGATGCCCTAAAACAACCTAATCAAACCTCAAAAATGCTTTGTTTTTATCCTCGGTAAATCTGAATGGAAATCTTTAATCTTTGTAATAGATTTTTTTATGATATGCCGAATTTTTAATTAATATGAATAACAAACAGCAATGTGATGGACAATGTGGGCAAAATGTACATAAGTTTTGTTCATGCAATAAAACAGGAAAGTAGTTTAGATTTTTACCTGAGCTTCTGGGAAATAATCCTTAAAATGAATGCTAGGGTTCAGGACAGAATCTTTGAATTTTTCAAGCTCCCCAGTTAAAGTTGATAGGTATCTTTTTTGGAATTTTCCCGACGAAATTAATTAATTTTGGGAAAATAAAATGCAATTTTCTAAATGTGGATTAGCCCACAAAAACCTGTTTTGAAACGAAACTTAATGAAATTTCTCATTTTTAAACAATTCAAACAGTATTTTTTTTTATTTCATTGCCTTTGGTAAATAGCATATGGCCTGAATATAAATTGTAATTTTCAAAATAAAAGAAAGAAATATCAACTGTTTTGACTATAAAGCCAGAATTTTAAATGTTAATTACTTTTAATGTGTCCTGTTTGGGAAATTGCAAATTGTAAAATTCATACTTGTGAAAGATATTGGCTTCAAGCATTTCCTTGTATATTAAAATATTTAGAAAGAAAGAAAATAAATAAAATCAAATACACAGTATCAGAATTCACGTGTATTGCATTTCAGCTCATATTATTTAGGTTTTTCCGCATCTCTTGTTCTTCCATGTTTTATTCACTTTGGCTTAACGAGGGTTGTTTTCACTGAGGTGATTGTATTTTTGTTGATGGTGTTTACAAATCAACTTTACCGCGTCTAGACTCTAAGGCTTAGCACCATTTAAAAAAAAAAAGTTGAAAAGGGATTTTGGATAAAGGAGGAAGGAGGTGTCTAAATATTTATGTTCTGTGAAATGTTTCAATTAATTTTCCAAATTTCAACATACTTGAACTTTTGGTTTTTTTTTTAATTGCATAGATTTCTGGTTTTCTTTTAGAAACCACAAGATAGATTATGAAATCAAATATTTATAAATATGCTTTGTTCTATTTCCATATTTACGTAAATGAGATTGCTGTCAAAGACACAGAGGGCTAAGATAATTAATTTATTCAATTTGTTCAATTCAACGTGCCTAATGATTTAGAACAATTGCGTTGTCTAATTGGCTAAGCAAAGAAAAATAAAGCGAGTACAGAAGTGCTAGAGAGATATTTGGGTGGCTGTTAACAGTTATATTCTACAGCGCCAACGAGGGTGAAGTGAAGTGAAGATGGAGCAGCGACACCTAAATTAGTACACGACGTTGTAATGTATCATTTATTATCTATTCCTTCAACAGTTAAACAAAACTCATATTATTCCTGCTCATTTGTTAGATTGCTAGCTGAATCAGAATACTAAGTACAACAGATTAGCAGGACGAAGTCATTGGTTTCTGAATATTACTGCAATACTTTTTACGCCCAGTAAAATTATTCGGTAACCACAATATTGCACAAAAATAAAATCTGTCAAAATATGGAAAACATAACTGACATATCAAGGTTTATAGTGTAGATGTAAATGTATGCAAAATCTAATTTTTGAGCAAAAATCATTGTCAAATTAAAAGATTCAAGTCTTTTGGTTACTTCCCGTACACTCACAAAAATTCAGCAAATAGAAATATGCTATCACTATTTCGTTACGTACGTCCACGTTGAGCGAATGCTGAAAATTTAAAAAAAAAAAGTAATCGAAACTTTATTGTAAATGTTGTAAAATGTATTTGCTACATACTAAGATCAACAACATACTTCTATGTTGAAGCACGCTTGAGTGAGCTATACAGAACAAATGGTCGACAGTAGTACTTCGTTTGTCAGTATAGAGATCATATGTTCTTTTTGACGTCAACTTTTGTATTCCCTTCTGTTCAAACCCAATACTTAAAAAAAAAGAAAAATAATGCACTTATATCAAATGTAAGTGTTAAAATTAGTTACAAAAATACAGTTATCATTGTGTGAGTTAAAAAAAAGTATAGAAAAATACTATGTACTACACCAAAGTAATTACGTTAGTATACTTTGTATGAGGTAACACTTTATGTTATAATTGTGTGTCTGATGTATATAACACTACTTGTTAACAACATCAAATTTAGGATCTTTTACCCTTTGAATAAAAACAATTTTCCTTCAAAAATCTCAGTCTTCGAATAAGAATAATTGTGACTTCAGCTATAAATTAATAATAGTGAGTTACATTTTCTCTTCGTTAATAGTATACATTAAAAAGTGAAACTAATGATTTCTAATGTATTATCTGAGTGTGTGTGTCCTCAAGTAATTTCTACAGAAGGCTTTGCGCTGTGCTGGTATAATATTGAAATATTATTGGCCCCCGTGACTACTGATATCAGTGCAGACGTATGTGAGGCCAATCAGATTTCAGAATATCACCAACACAGAACAGCACTCTACTGTACTGTGTCAATGTGTCAAGGCCTAAAAATTCCCCAACCTTTCTGCAATAAAATTACTATAAAAATATGTATTCTATGTCTAAATAAATTTATATTTATGTTTGCAAATAAAAACTTTTTAATTGTTAATTCACAAAGCTTACACTTTTTCATATCATATATGACCAATTCCGATATTATCTCAATCATAGACAGTGAGTTGGGATAAGGTACTTTTTAGCCTACTCTCTGAAGGAAAGAAAGTCTTATGAGATCACATTCCTGCCTGTGTGCCTGTGTGTACAGGTGTGTGTATGTGTGTGTAAGGATTGGTCTCTGAGCGTGTGTGTGTGTGTGTTCCCTTGAAATTTTTGAAATCGTGAATTGAATTATATGAAACTTGGTTCACATATAGTACTAGATGAGGACACCTGACGTTTATAGTTTTCGACCAAGCCGGGCATTTACTTTTAAAATAGCTGCAAATTTTAAAATTTTGGGTTTTTGTCATTTCGAAAACCATTCCACCGATTTAAACCAAATTTTGTAGACTTACAAGACAAAGTGTAGGCATTGAATTCAGAGGTCAATATTGTTGATGGTCCGCCATTTTTAAAAATAGCACCACATGAAAGAATAAAGGTTTTGAGTTATATCTTGAAAACTACCCAACCAATTTTCGCCAAATTTTTCACAAAAGTAATACTATGGTAGGCCAGATAAATATAAGTTATTGATCTTATTTTCAAAATGGCGCCCAAACAAATTTTTTTATGTTAATTTGGTGCAAACACCATACCATTTGACGAATTTCAACCAAATTTTATATGCTGACAATATCTATTACAAGCATTATATAAGTTAAATAACAATACATTTTGCAGCCAATTTTTTAAGATAGCGTTACAAGAATTAATAAATTGTAAAAACTTCGGAAACAATTGACAAATTCTTACCAAATTTGCACACAAGTTGATGTGGCAGTTGATGTGCACAAATATGTTTCAAGTAGGCCTATGTCAGAAAAATATTTTCAGAATGGGGGCCATCTACCTATTGTAGCATTGTATGCTACCACTTCGAAATAATATTTTAATCATTTCCAACTTAACTTTTTATGCTATAAGTAAAAATAACAAACATCAAATGTGTCTACATAGAGCCTATTTTCTCCTCCATTTCGTAAAAAAATACCACACGAATAAATAAAGTTTTGTCATATCTCGGCAAACAATTGACTTATTCCTACCAAACATTGCAAACAATTAGTACTGTGGTAGGTTATGTTAACTTATGTTGCAACTGTGGCTGTTGCCCCGTGCGCTTAATTAACTTTATTGACATTAACGTATTTGGTGCGCCATCTGCTATGTACGAACCATGAACTCTTTTTTATTTGAGCTACACTAGCACCGCACAGCTTCGCCTTATTCCGCATTGACGCCAGCGCCCGAGCGAACCTCCATGTAACGTTCTCGATTCCCCTCCCTTCTTTCTTCCTTTACCTCTAACAGTTCTCCTCCTGTTTGTGTCACAGTATTAAAAGTGTATATTGTTTGATGTAATTTTTCGGCTGGCACTCGCCACATCTCCGCCGAACCAGAAGGGCATGGCTCATCTTTCAACACGATACTTCATTAGAGCCGACGAGGAATAGCTTCACGATAACCGGATTAGATGGGGACACCCTTGAGTCTACTTCGGCAGCAGCATGCCACGAAAATGTAGTATCTGGTCTTTTGGATATAATTGTGAAAGCTGGTTATGCCGGCGAGAAAGGCGTAGAGATATTTTTCGGTTGTGAGTTGAAGGCGTACATGTTAGTTTGAGCCTTTTAAAAATATTAAATATTGTGTAGCCTGTAGTGTGGTTGATCGAGCGATTTGAATTGTGCCCTTTAATTGTAGTCTAGTCGTTGACATCCTTTTGGAGTGGCGCTATTTTCTAATATTGCTAAATATTTTTCCTCGGGTTTTCGTTGTATTTTCTACCAGGTTGGCTCTTGGTGCGGTGTGCCCAATTTGTCTTCCCAGTTAACCATCTTTTTGAAAGTCCATGGCGTCATCAGCTCACTTGGCGGAAATTTTATTAATTTAACATTTGTGGTTTCTTTTTTCTATTCAGGGACTTCAATGGCCTGAAATCATTTACTATGCAGGTGCTCCTGAATAGTTTGTTTGCTGTTAACTTTTAAATCTAAATTTCTAACGTGTAAACCTTAGTTGCTTTGATTGGACTGCAGGCCGCGGCCTTGCGGTTTTGTGTGTTCAAGTTTTAATAGTATAGTCATTTTAATACGTGTGTTAAGAATCAGGCGAGAAATTTATATTTTACTAGTCAGTTATTTTTTTAAATCTTTTTTTACGTGTGTTCATGATTCTAGGCGCTTCACTCTTTTTCGTGACAGTTAAGTCACTTAGTTTTTAACTTTAATATTGCTTTTCATATTGACTTGCCTCTGTTCTACTGTGCTTTTAAATTAAATTTCGCGGTGATTTAAATCCCGATCTTGTGCGAGCTTTTCCCGAGGTTTTGGGGTCGTAGGAAAGCCAGTGGCTTGCCCCGTCGCGTCGGAGCGAAAGTATAACGAGGCGTAGTGTATTGCTGCCTTTACAATGACACCGCGCCCCGATGTGTCGAATTGTTAGTCCAATTTATAAAGTAATGCTTTTGTGAGACACCCACAATTTGGTTTTGCGCTTATGTTTGAACCTGCCCTTAAGTGTTTTTAATGGAATCATAGGGAGATTTGAGCTTTTTATGGAACACGGAGTGTACTGTAAAAGTGATATAATGCATGAATCCTATAATGTCAAAGTACCTGAATGTAAACTATGTCTTTTATATAATTTATTAACGTGGTGTTGTATTTGAGCCACGATCTTGGTACTTGAGCAAATGCACCCGGTTCATTAAAAAATATTTTATGTTTAAAGCATTACTTTTGCTAACTGTAAAGCCATGCTATTTTAGATATGAAAAAAGGTTTATACAATAAATTTTGCGAAAGCATTTCTCTTTAATTCAATATCTATTTCTTTGCTGTTAAGTACCTGTTACCGGTGTATTTATTGATTTTTTGTTTACTACAGATTTGCGCCAGTTTTGGGTGCAATGTGTTTTTGTTATGTGAGACACTCATTTTCAAAATTACGGCTATTGTATAGCTATTTTAGTTTTGTATGTTATATCGTTGAGACCATGTAATTAATTCCATTTAAACTTCGTACGCTGACTGCATGTATTACAACAATCTAATATTTCCACAAAAATCTCTTTTGTCCACCATTTTGTAAAATAGTATCATGTGACAAATTAAAATTACGCGATATGTCTCAATATACAACCTATTTCTACAAAATTTGGCAAACAAATAGCACTATGGCATGCCATGTAATCTGATAAATTTTTTGAGGGTCAGACACACATGTTTTCAAAATTTCGGTCATATATACATTTCAGCTAAGAAATTTTTATTGAAGAAACTTCAAAACAGGTTTAAACTTAACTCTGTATCCTGACAGTATGATTTATAAATTGTCTATGCAAAGCCTCATTTCTCCGGCATTTTGTAAGCACCACAATAATTAATATGGTTTTTATGTCGTATCTTAGGAATAAATCAACCGATTTCTTTCAAATTTATCGAAGAAGTTGTACTGTGGTAGGCCATATTAATTTATATGTTTAAGGTGTTAAATATTTTATTTTCCGAATGGCGCCTTTACAAACATTTTAGGTTAGTTTGCTTTATCTACGGAACTATTGAACATATTTAAATTTAACTTTGTATATTGTATCTGTGACAATCCATGAATGTGCTAATACATAAACTTTTTGTCCTCCATTTATGGAGATCTTCATATGAACAATGGAGGTTTAATGCCATTTCTCGAGGACCAAACAACCGATTCATACGAACATTTCACACAAGTATTGCTACAGTATGGTATGTAATTAACATATGTTATGTACGGTAGGCCTCTTTTAAGTGGGATTTATTTAAATAAATTGTTTTAATTTATTAAATCTATGAATAGTTTCAACAAAATCCATCCAAATTTTGTAATCGAACAGTATCAAAAATAAGTAATATTTGTATATACAGACATCTTCTTTTGCCGGAATTTTTTTGCAGAGTATTGTCAGGTGAGTAAATTGATCATTTTGCCACATTCCTGAAATAATTATACTAATTTCCACTAAATTTTGCACACATGCAGAAGGTCATGTATTACATAAAATAGCCAATGATTTTCAAAATGACAGCCATATAAAATTTTTTTAATATTTGGCATATCTGTTAAACAATTTAACAATTTCAATCAATTTTTAAGCTGATGGTATTTATTAGAAACATCGTGTACCGAGTTAATTTTTAAGCAATTTTGTAAGATAGCCCCGTTTACGTAAATAAGGTTTTTATACCATATCTCGGAGACCAATAAACCAGATTTCCACCAAATTTTTCACAGCAGTAATGTTATGGTAAGCCATATATACTTATATAATTTTAGTGGCTCAAACACTATTTTCCAAATGATGCCCATGTAAATATTCCAGGATAGTGAACCCTATCATTCAAAACATTAGACTGATCACATCTGAAGTTGATGCTGCGAATCCTACACCTGTGATGCAGTTGTTTGCAAGATAGCTAAATTTGGGGAGTTGTTCTGAATTCGAATCCTGGGTAAGTTACTCGTGTATTTTAATTGTCTTGGTACTGTTTCACATGTTTCTGTTTTCATCTCTAATGATAGTGCAGTCAATGAGACGTCAACACCTACCTACCATCTAAGCTCTTAAAAACTGTACAAAAATTTATTTGCATCCATGTAGAGGAAAGTAGGCTCATTAGTTATCAGTAAATTCTTGTTTTTTTTTCTTCTATGAACCTTGAAAATTTGGAGAAAGAAGTAATGCCTAATTGCATAGAATAGCAACTTTACTCTGATAATGCAGCATATTGTCACTGAAAATGTAAAAGGTTGTATGTCAAAAAAACATGTTTTTCAGGAGAGCGAAACAACTTTTTATTTCTTTAAGATTTGATTATATCATTATAATATTTATGTTTTGTTCCTTATTAAGCATACATTAATGAATTCCACACAAACCTTCTTAAATATTTACTATTAAGAGAGTTATCGCAACATACGTCATTTTGCAATCAAAGTTAGAGTAAAATGCCAACATACGACATTTTGCATATAGACATATGTATAACTTTCTGCACTAAAATTTTTGGCATATAAAACATTTTTACAGGCTATTTTAAATTTTATCAGACTTCTGTTTTACCTCTAGTCCTACAAATTATTATTTACTAGTTCTTATAAGACAAAGTTAAGTCCATTTTTAACAACATGAAAATTAAAAAACCTTTAACTCAATAACTCTGCTGTTTCCATGAGTAATTAAAATGCCAAATATGGCTCATCTTCATTCTTGATGTTATCACACTGGCCTTCACAATTTCCCTGACTCAGTCCATTGTAAAATGAATGATAATCTGCTTCCAAGCATGCTTTCAGCTCCTGAAGATCCACACACTTTATCTCCTGGATTGCCAGAGGATTACTGTAAAGTGGTTTCATTTGTGCATAAACATCTTTAAAGGGTTTTTGCCTTCTAGGCAGTTCCTTTCAGTCTTCTGAGAAGCTCAACTTGTAGCTAATGTGTCCATCTGTATGAAACTTGAGATATCTCAGGTCGGTAACACATGAATCTTCTTTTCTTGATTCAAGTTGGATACTTTTGTAGTATTCGCCAGAATAACAAAAAAAAAGCTTAAGGTCTAGGATGTTTCCTAGCTTCATTGACTGCTCTTACTTATTCTGTAGGTACATAATATCGTACTTCCAAAATTTTTTCTCGATGACACTGTGCATGCTGTCAACCTCCATTTGCGTGTGTCCAACTTCCAGGTATTTTTGCTACACAGTAACTCCTTTACTTACAGCAAAGTATAGGAGTTACTTACAGTAACTCCTTTACATTTTCGCATCTATTGTGGTTGATGCATCCGTCGCTCCAAATAATGATTTTAGCAATATAAGGTTTGTTTTCATTTTCTTTGCTTAAGAATATCACTAACATTAAGGGAAATATATTACTTTCTAAACCTCCACTGCCTTCATGCCAGGTATAGCAGGTTCCATCCGATGTACCTAGATTGAAAACAGACAAATTATGGACATTAAGTTTAGTTTTGTAACATGTCATGGATGCTTTTATGTCTGGACATGTGAGTACTTTTTGGACATCAACTGCATACACTGTCACTTAATTATATTCTTGCGATGTCTTCTTGTCTCTTTCTTTTTCCTCTCTCGTTTAGTTTTTTCTCTTTTGATGATTTTGATAATCTTCAGATGAGTCAGTACCAAGATTGTATTTTATGCATATCTCAACATTGGTCTTTCTTGGGAAGAAAGTATCCAATGTTTATGGCTTTGAATACTGTATGAAAAAGTGTCATTGAGGCAGGTTGAACATTTTTCCCTTGGCAGTTACGTTCATATTTAGTAAATAGTTGTGATTTGCTTGCCCACATTAACTCTAATTACTTCTTGGCAGTGTTGGCACGGCAATAATGCGATTCCATTTTTGGAAGGGATTCCAAAAATTGCAGGATCTCGTTCCTTTTATCCGTGTTTTATTTTGACAGTACTGGACGACTTGAAGCATTTTCATTCATAGGCTGTGGATTATCTATGTCATTTTCATTGATTTCTTCAATCACAAGTCTACTTAGAGGCGAGTTCATGTCCCAAGATCGATCTCATTTTTCACCTAGACAGAATGTGTTAAATTTTTTTACACATCCTTTGTCTCTCATTATCAGACTTCAGATAATACTTGAAGGAGATATTCTTGTGGGAATTCTCACCATCAGTAGTTCCACGCCGAAAACTAGGTACAGATTTATCCACTAATGATAAAATTGTAGCTTATTTGCCTCCCTACTTTTTATGCCTTTCCAGAAGTTTTTGAAAATGTTTTGTCTTTCAATTTTGGTAACTTTATCATAATTAAAGTGCCTTATACACTTGCAGTTACATCTAGCTTTTAACTTTCTCTCCTTGCTTTCATTGACATGTTTATATTTACCGTCGTATTGTTTCTTCAACCCTAAATACTTTTCACCTTTTCTCCTTTTGGCCGAAATGGCATTCCTTGCTTAATTACGTGGATTTACCTCATCTCCTTTCCTTCGTTTCTTGGAATTACTAGCTTCCAAGTCATCCACATTACACGGTTCTTCCTCAAGATCTTGATCATCCTCCGTATCGCATAGACCTTCCACCTCAGCTGTATCTTCCCCAACACCTGTTTGTGCTTCCTCAACACCATCTGAACCATTTACCTGACCAAAACATTGTTCCATACTGTGTCTTAAACGTTTTCTTTTTCGTGTCATTTTTCTCTGCCGTTTAGGAGGAACAATATCTTCTTCATCATAAGAGCTTGTATCTAGCCGATATTCATCAGAATCCGAAGAAATCAAAGCCTCGTTCATGGCATCACCAGGAATACATAACATATGCTTCATTGCTTCTTGTCCTTGTTCCTTCATCACTCGATTATATCTGTTCTTATGCCTATAGTTTAGGCAATCTCCTTCAAAACAAGAAAGTGTATGGGGTAAAGGAGTAATTTTCTCTACAACAGTAGGATGATTCATTTCCTCTACAGTAACACCAGGATAATTAATTTTCTCCACAACAACAGCAGGCTAATACACTTTCTCCACAACAACAGCAGGTAGATTCATCTCCATTACAACACCAGCAGCAGGAGAATTCATTTCGTCCAAAACCACAGCAGGATAATCCACTTCCTGCACAACAACATGATGTGGATTCATTTCCTCTACACCTTCAACAGCAGGTGAACTAGTTGTTGAAGAAATTCATGTAGAATAATAGTGTTTGAGGATGCTATTTGTTTCAAGGCTGTTTAATTTTTCATTACTTGTGGATGGAGATTTCTGTGTGGCAAGCTGGACTAACAGTCTCCCTCGTGACAACATTTTCTTTCCTGAAACAAGTAATTGGCAATGTTCTATATCATTGCTGTTATTATCTTTAAAAATTTTGTATTTAAGGCCTGTGCTCACTCAGACAGCAGATACTGTGTGGGCAGACATTGTAAACATTGATTTTGAGGTGGCAGAGCTTCGAAAAGCTCAGCTATCCTTTCTGGCAGTCCATGGCTTAAGAATGCCCGAAGGTGATTTTAAAGTAAACAAAGGCCAGCCAACATTCCTTTGGTAAATAGATAATAAATTTTTCCGTTGTACCTTTACTAGTAATGATGTGAATTAAAATTCTTCATTAAACCGAATAATTATCAAAAAATCTTATGTTTTAAAAACTTTACATACGGAATTTTGCATTAAAAACAGTGTTATAAATTCTTTAAAAAAAAACCAAACTCACTACATAGAATGCAATTAAATTTATCTATGATGTTTATTTTATAGAAGAAGCTATCAGAATGCTTTTAAGAAATGAAATTTCATGCATTAACTTATAAGTTATAACTAAAAACATAATAACCTAAAAAGTATCTTCAAATTTTGGTTACAACAACTATTAAAACGAACAATATAACGTCTGCAAACACTTATAGGATTAGTTTTCAACAAAATAGGCCAAATATACAAAGCAATAGCTCAAAAATCAGTAAGAGTTGCACCGTAACACACAGTGACTACAGACCCACCAAAACATAAGACTATTTGCTATTATGAAAATCAGCTACAAAAACATACATTTTGACATTTCATTGTATCTCTTATTAGAGAATCTGATGACATACGTCAATTTGCCACCAGGTGGAGATCATAAAACGCCACATTTTGTACTAATTAAAAACTTTTAGTGACGATATATCTTTGGGGGTATTTTATTGTGACAAACACCTAAGGATATCTCAAAGGAAATAATAGACCTCCTACCGAATGTAATGAAAATCAGGTTTGCTGTCAGCATGCCTTGTCTCCCTCAACTTATTTTCAGTAATAGGTATAGTTAAATGTAGTCAGGAAAAACATTACACGTACAATAAGCTTATCAAACAGATAACAACTTCTGTACGCAACAGTTTTTATAGGTGTAGAAACAATGGTTTAGTTTCACAAAGAATTGTTTTTCCATAGCGACTAGTGTAATTGTAAGAGTAAATAAAGCAAATAATTAAAGATTCTTTGTTTATTTAAGTCTACTTATCTAGAAAACACCAATTTTTAAAGTTCTTAGAGAATTAAATTCAATGTTGCTAGATTTTCCAGGCAAGATAATTTCTGGGGATTTTTCGGTTGTGTGTGTTGTAAAAGGAAATAGCCATAATTTATGAGTAACCAGGGGACCGGCCTGCAGAATTCGCGGGCTGAGCCACCATAGGTGAAGCAGGTAACCGTACGAATTAGTATTTACGCTGCAATGTCATCTGGGAACTTCGGAAAGTGTTCGCTCGCACCTATCGGCGCTCGCTCTGTGCCGCTCTCGTGGCACCACCTCTGTTTGGTTGGATACGTTTTATTGTTAGTGTTCCCCGCTAGTAATAATCTTGTCTGACTTTCGGCAAAACCCCGTTTGGTTCCAGCATTTAATGAATTTTGGCTAATTTTGTTGGATAATTATAAATATATATATAATTCTGTCAGTTACTGTTACCGTGTTAATTTCCATTTTATGTATGTGCTTGTTTGTGTAAAACAGTAATTTCAGCCTTTCGTTTTCTTTTGGAAATGCTGCATGTTCTGTCAAGTTAAATTATTGTGTGTTTTTATTTTTATATATTTTGAATCTTTGTTCGCAGCAAACAAGTTTTAGGTATCACGTGGTTCAACAGTAAGATAAACTAATTATGATTTTTATTTGTATAACCTTTTAACTTATTTTGTTAAATTGTTGTCCTTCATTATTTACTTTTTTTTTGGTTAATGTTCAACCAACCACATTGAAGTGTTCGAATGGTTTCATTCGGGCCAATTGTTCGTTAACACATGTGTCAAACTTTTAAGATATTATTTGAAGTTTAGTCCCACATTCAAAATTATATGACGTATTCGTATAAAATTTTGTTAAATACTAAGCATCAGTAAGTTTGTTTTCTAATTTCGTTTACCCAGATTTTTCTCTAATGTATTCTTAGAGTATTTTGACTGTAATCGTCAAACTTTATGCATCTATTGTAACACTCGAACGCCGATACATGCTTTGCTACGATTTAGCGAAAAGGACTTACGTGCACACTTTCTTTGGCAAGAACAGGGCGTGATATTTCTTAAGTTTCTCTTGTGCTGTTTTCCTGTATCTTCATGTAAGCTTTTGTGTCTCACCGCTGCGGGTAAGTCACTATGTTTGCTTAATATCCCCTTCGTGTTTTTATATTTGTGTTTAGACCTGCAGTTGTCTTTGTTTATTTTTAGCTGTTCGCCGATCTACCAGCTTTAGCATGGATTCCTGACCCTGTGATGGCGAGCTTGACTACTTTGGTACTGGCGTGGGTTTAACTGTCGGCTTCCCCGCTTGATTTGTGGATCACAATAGTATTTTGTTTTCTTTTATCAAGTATAACATCAAATAGATAAATATAAAAATATAAAAAATAAAATTTAAGAGAAAGATTTACTCAACTTTTAATGATATTAATGATATACGCTCTGGTTTCTATTGTTTTGTCTACGTCATATTGCCTGTTGTTATTGATATTGTCATTGTTTAAACAATTGTATTTAAAGGAAAAACCTCGAGAGAAATTTAAATAAAAGACACGTTTCCGAATCTGATTAGTTTTAACTTTACCCCCTGTGATAATTTTTTATTTTATTTTGAGTATACTTATTGCTCCATAGGAGGTTATGAAAACTTAAAATTTATTTTAACTGATTGTTATGCACCTATACGACAACTGTTTTTTGAGCCAATTAATTTGGATGCTGGATACCATGTCAATGTTCGGCCTTCTGCTTTCATTATTGTTTGTGTGGTAAGTACGCGCTCTTGTCGCAACCTGATCCGCGTTTGTTATTTTTATGTCCTTTATTGGGAGTTTTGAACTGGTGATCCTTTTGGTTTTACACGCTTCCTCTCCCCGATAAAGAGCCGTAAGAGCTCGCACATTCCGACATGCAGTTGCAATTATGGTCAAGGTTTAAGACTCAATACTTAAGACCTAACACTTACGACTTAAGACTTAGGCTTTAGGATTACGAAGGGCCTAACTGCCAGAGGGGAGGGTGGGGTACGTAAAGGCACCCCTCCCCTAAATTTGAAGGAAATTGATCGAAAAATATGCCTTCCAGACCGATTTGAAGGCGAAAAACACACCTCCAATCCCACAAAATGGAAAACATACCCCCCTGTTGCTCTAACTTCTCCCAGGGGGAAGGGTTGGTACTTGGGGGGGGGGATGTTTTCGAAGAGGAAAGATGAAGGATGGAGGATCAGTGAGGAGGGGTTGGCTTCCCCCCCCTAATTACCGTTTGCCCACAGCGGCCCTCCAAAAACAGCGTTTAAAAACTTCCGTTCTTGATTAATTACTATGAACCTAACACGCACACAGTAGTTAGGTTCGCATGATTTTTCGACGATAATACGCATAAATATTGGCAAAATCATAATGAAAACATTTATTTAGATGACAGTTACGTTGAACTTGCTCATACCAGCTGTTCAGCCATACTTTGTTATCATGGTGACAGAGTTATGAAACCTCGTATCGATTAAACATGAAGTCAAACATTCCGCACGTAATATATTGGGTGTCTTTGTTATTAATATAAGTAAGAAAATATGTTAAAAGTAGTTTCCGCATGAAATATGTAGCACCTCTCATTGGTGTGTGAGTAAATTATAGATTGTGTGGTCTGAATTAATTAAAATGTGATATGAGTATGGCAATATCATTAGCATATGTAGGAAAAAACGGAACCACTGATGAATTTCCTTTTAATTGTCGATGGAGTGTAACTTTGGCATATAATAGACAACCTGTTAAACAGAACACTTACTACCATGCGACATACGGTAAATCGGGGTCACAGCAGGGAGACTGCACTGCTTCATTATCCTCTCACCCTTAAACTTACCTTATGAGAGAGCTTGATGGCATGGTAGTAGCTGTAAGGCATAATGCGACGGTGCTGCTGCGCCGTCGCGATTAGTGTTAACAATTCACCACCCGCAGCGCATGTCAAATTTCGCTTCTCGCCACTCAGTCTCCGAATTCCCGCCTCCTTGAATTTCCCCACTCCACTTCCCCTCCTGGTGCGTCACACTTTAATTGTGGAGGGGTCAGTAGTCAGCTGGTGTGTGAGGTGGGACCGCTCCAGCACTTCTACTTAGGACTACACATCGAGGTCTTCGAGAGGAGCAACTAGCAGCATGGAAATTGTCTCATTTAGTTAATGTAATACCGGCACAGTGCACGACACATCTCTTTCAATTTTAAATTTGAGATCGTTTTATTAAATGTTACCGTTATTTCACAGTCAGTGAAGTTGGGAAGAAACGGTGAGTTGTGGACGGCATAATAAATGTGGACTTAGCATTGCTAGTTTTCATGTAGGTTTTCACGTAATTGTAGTGGATGCACGATGTAGAGAACCATTTGCTAGTTACTTTATGAATTTGTACACGTATTTTAATCATATTTTTATTATTGTTTGTCGTACATGCTTGTTAGCAGCAAATGCGTATTTGGTGTGTGTGATCGTTGCCCCATTCGGCTCGCTCGGCCGATATATTCTGCTCAGGCAAGCTAGTCTACAGTTCGTCGCATACTACACAGTAGATGTTTTTTTAATTTGTGCTCCTGTAAATAAATTTTACGATCAGGTGTTTTGAATGGCCCTCACAATATATCGGGTGCCAACTGGTTAGGTTGATTTGTATGACTTTATAATAATTATTTTAATTCAGTATTTTAACGTGTATTTTCAAAGCACCAACCTTTTGACGGGCCAAAACAGGTCGCGGTCGTGCTTACTGATTTTATCTTTATTGTTTTCCAAAGGCGCACGCAACGTAGGGTCTGTTTGAATATTCTACTGTAATTGTTAAGGCGCCTAGCACTTTGAAATCGATGTTGGAGTTTCATGCGTCACAATTGTTTGTAAACGTAATAATTGATTGAGTGTTCTGGTAAATGGTGAAACGCTTTTTTTACAATTAAGGAAGTAAAACGGAAATGTGCCCCATAATTGGAGTTGTTGCATATGGTACTGCCCTAACTGACATGACAGTTTTTCTGACTCGTTGAAAACGGCCTTAACACTCTACGCAAGTGATCATGTATTAATCTTACAGCGTGTTTAACGCCTACCTATTTTGGCACTGGATATGATTTTAATGAACGGCTTTGCCATGTTCTATTGATAGATTTAAGAGTCAAATGTGTTGCACGTAATTGCACATGAATAAGTCTTAGCTTGTGTCAAGCTTACTATTTTCTCTACGTCACGTCGTGGGCGTTCGTAATTTTGGTGCTAAATACATTGAGGATGTACAACGTGTTATCAAGCCTCGATGGAATTTAAATATAAAATCAGATTATTGGTTTTTTTAATTAATGTTGTACTTCAAGTAGAACGATTGGTATTTTACACGTGTTACTGTTTTGAGAGCCTCTATAAATAAAAAAGTCATTTTGAGAGGCTTTATAAATATTCTAGTCATTTTGAAAGCCTTTAAAAATATTCAAGTTTTGGAGAAGCTGTATTAATATTCTAGCCATTTCAGTATTTAGCTCTAATAGTGGCACGAAAGTTTAATACGATATTTTTCTACCAGTAATTTTTCATCACGTATTTGTATCTTTTGTGGGCAGTTTGTAATAAAAGATTACTGAATCTGACTGTTGTACTGTATGTTACTGTGTACTATCTTGTTGTTTACACAATTGTACTGAGGATTTCAGTGCAATAACATAACCAAATATTCCTCTGAGCTAGTGAATAAATCTATGACTTGACTACTGGAAATGACACACTCGTTGAAAGTCGTACCAGTCTGCGTTGTATTGGAATGATAAAATATTCTAGTCAAAAGGCTTAAATACTTTGTGATGACATTATAACCTTAATGTTTTAAAAGATTTGTAATCCTGGAATATTTAGAGAGTGTCGAATATGTGTGCATCAAAATGGCCGTAACATATGTAACCTAGCCCAGTGATGGATACAAATTATATTAGATGTCATATACATAGAATTCATTATTTATCATATTTATAACGTTCACATCAATGGCGATTGGGAGCACAAAAAACGTATTTTCGGGGTTTTCGTGGGCTTAATTACACGATTACCTAATAACTATACGCTTTTCCAAGATGGCATGGTTGGCTGGCTTATAAGCAACGTTAAATCTCCGGTCATCGTACTAAGTTATTCCAACTGGGACGATTAAGTTCGTGTAACTAACGCCAATACTTAATATTTGCTTGATCTTGAAGTTCTGTGTTGCTGGGAATCTCTGCTTCGTTCTTGACGCCTTCCTTATTAAGACCTGGGTACGCACTTAAAGTCTCTCATCTGCCACTCAGAAACTCGCGGCTGGATAAATAAGAATTATACTAATTATCGCGTAGGAAGTGCGAGCAGACTTCATTCTTCATTTCTTGCAGTACCGCCTTCACCTTCCGGTGGTCTACTATCACTAAGGCGGAACTCGAACCAATGTCCGTACAAAGAATACAAACATCTATCGGGCCCTGCGACACACGTCGTGACCTGCCTGTTAATAGAGGAAGACAAGATGGCCAAAATTCTTTAGTAAAACTTAAACTGATGCTTACCTTAGCGACCAATCACGGAGTGGCTATTCCAGTGAGGCTGACGTCACATTGTTGTCCCTGACAACAATTAACAAATGGTTTCCAAAGTACGGCCATGTGACGTAAACAAAAATAGATCACACAAGCGAGAAACACATTAAAATTACAAATTGTAGAAATTATTATAGATGACAACATAACTGGTAAAACACATGTTTTGATATATTAGTGTGAGAAAATCTTTAAAAGATGCCACATGCCATATGCAAATAATTAACATTTTACCTTATAACTATGAATTACATATTAAAATAAAGCTTCTTGATGCGCATAGGTAATGTAAGAATCACGGATATTACATAAGCATCACCAAAATTTTGCAAAGTGTTAGCAATGGCTCTAAATGTATCCGAACGTAACGGCTGTCAACTGCTAGTGTTCACCACTGTAATAATATTTTACCTTTTATAATTCACTGTTTTGCAACATCAGTTATCCTACAAAACACTATCTCAACACAAAGTAGTAATAAGATCATAGTGGTATTGAAATTTTTAAAACTACTATCAACATTAGTCTGTTAATTAAATAATAATGATACTCTCGGCAGAAGGCAATATACACTCATCACAGCGTATATCTTAATATTAACATGAAATATATATATTATTTATCTCAATATTGGCTTCCTATTTCATTAATCACCAATGAAAACTAGTTCCTATATTCCTTTTTTTTTTTACATACAGCTGATCACTCATGGGACATTGATCCGCTCGACCTCCTTCGGTGGCTCCCGAAGTTCGATGCTTGGACAGTTGTCTTCACGTAGTGTTTCCATATCGGCCAGTTCTCGAGTTACCCTTCTGCTGGGCAGTGCGTAGCAATCAGGTGATACAGCTAGTTTTCACAACAAATTCATTTGACAAAAGATGGCTAGCTTTGTATTATAACAATCCGCAACTCAATTACTTGCTACCAGGATTATGACATGTTTACACTAGATCCTCTGCTAACAAAGTTTGTTAGATGAAGATGGCGTTCGGCTGTTGAAAATTTGTAAGTTTCTAGTATTGCCATATTGCGTGTGCAACTGTGCAGTGTTCTCTTTCAGTGATTTTAAATTGCGAGTGTGGCAGTTCATGCATGTGTATCGTAAGTGTACCGGTTTCGTGTGTGTGTGTGTTGTGTTTACAGTAATCTTGACGTTCTCATTTCAAGTCTTTACAGGACAAACACCCGTGACTTATGGTGACATTAATAGGAAATACAACACTTAAAAAAATTTACAAAATCGTTTACAACAGAAAATTGTTCGTTTTCAACAATGACACTTTGCGGTATAACAGAATTCCGGCTCACCAATTGCCTATTTTGATACAACTAGAAAACTGTTTCCACAAATACAACAATTGCTGTTTTAAAGAAGACGTTTCGCCCTTGCGTAAATGTCTACACCGATTTTTCACCTGTCTCAGGTGGTACCAATAGAGATACTGAGAAGTTAACCAAGCTAGCTTCTAGCCCAACAATACAACGACGTAGGAAAGTAGTGAAGAAAAAACCATCATTACACACCAATTGAATATAACACATCTATATATAACACATTATATCTCATCTGTAATACAAGGGAAATTAAACACATTTTGCACTTAGCTCCACCAAAAATGTTTACTCGTGAAGACCAAAACAAATGCTGCAGCGGCGATTTCCATCAAAAAAAATACCAAACATGAAATATAGCTCCCTTACTAAAATATGTTATACTGTCCCTGTATTCCATGTTCGTGAAGACCTGGATACTTTAAGTAGCAACCTTTCAAATGCAATTCCTTTGCATAAATCAAACACCCTTACACTGTAGTCAGTGGTTTCTCGCATGCTTGTAGCACAGCGAGATTAAATCTACCAATAGTCTCTCGGTGGTCGGATGATTTAAGTCATAGCAATTTCCTTGTGTGACTCATGAAACAATGTAAGGCCCCTCAAAAATAGGTAGTAGCTTCTTAGTGATGTATTACCAATGCTTACTAACGTTCATTGCTCTTGTTAGTACAGGCTGTCCAGGTGGGAAATTTAAGTTTTCGAGATCTATTTATGTTTTCGTCACCTTTCAGTGGCCATAAACAAACGATTTTTCACGACCATGATAACTTCTTTTCGTAACTCTTCCGCAGATGTGTCGCTTCAATCAATGTTCACTGGTGGAATGGGTAGCTTTGTTAGGTCGAACACTTATGATTGCCGTCCTGTTACCTCTTCCCATGGTGTTAACATGGTAGACTCGCGAAGTGTATTATTCATGATGAACTCAGCCAATTTTAACTGATCTCGCCAATTTTGCTGTGAGGCATGGCAGTGTGTCCATAACATACTTCTTAGTGTACGCATTCGTCTTTCAATGGGAATGACAAACTGCTGTGGTAGCGGGAAATATTTTCAAGCCATGTGTACCCTCTTGCCAGACACACCCAGTAAACTGTGTTCCTTGATCAGATAATATGCAAGTAGGTAAAACTACTTCATCAACAAATAACACCAGTTTACTCAATACAGTGTGTGCATTTGCCCGTACAATGGCATACAATTTCTTGTAATGGAAAACACATCCATGAATACAAAAACGTAACATACTCTGGATTTCGACCTCCGTATTGGTCCGAACAAATCGATAGAAACCAACTATAAAGACTCGCTAGGTATGGTAGCTTATAACTCACCCATTAAACGTGTCTGTGGATGCTTACAGCGTTGACGCAAGTCGCATGACCGGACTGGACTAGTGACAAGTTGCATTTTTTTCCAATAAAATTCCCGCTTAGGAGCCTCGTATACCTTCTTGCTGCCAATGTGACCCGACATTCTGTGTGTGTCAATCACTAACTGTAGCTGTTTTGCTATCATTATTTTACATTCCTTCTCTAGAGTAGATTTATGTTTTACCTGTTTGAATAAAATTCCTTCTTCTATTTTACAAAAAATGTTCCTCAGTGGATGCTCCGGTATAAATTCTTATAGCATTTTACTGCGATCTGGATCACTATCTTGATCTCTCTTCAGGTTACTCAAAGTATTTTGCAGGTTACTCAAAGTATTTTTTCAATCCGTAGTAGGCAAATGTTGTTTTTAAAGACATACTACGATAAAATCGTGCGGTCGTTTCTCTTTACCATCTGGCGAGCCATCGGGGTTTCGACTTAAATATACCGCTGCTCGTCATATGTCCCTTAATGTGACGGAACTCTACATCAAATTCTTGAACAAGTGACGCCTAAGAAGTTAAGTGGATGGTAAATACCTTTACAGTTTTTAGGCTTAGAAGAACCTGTTGATCTGTTCGTAAAATAATATTTTTCTCCTAGTAGAAGTTCACAGAAGTACTCTAATAACCATACCATGCTTAGCATTTCCTTTTTCAGTAATGCAGTAATTCTATTCTTCCTTGTTGAGCATGTGGCTGGCCATTGCCACAGTATGTTCAACACGATATTCTCAAACTTGAGCAATCTTAGTTCCCATTGCATAATTAGAAGTGTCCATGTACAGGTAATAATTAGCTCCTACATAGAATGATGTATAACGTGTTCTTTCAGAAATAAATCTTTCACTGATTCGATAATGTTCTGTCTTTGCTCCATCCATTTCCATGGGAAATCTTTGCGTAGCAAATAAAAAAGTGGTAAGCAAATTTTAGCAACTCGGTTAGAATAGTTGCGGTAGAATCCGACTTCTCCCAGGAATGCACGAAGCTGTTTTACATTCTGAGGTATAGGAAAGTGCGTAATTGCTACCAATTTGTCAGATGCAGTTCGTATACTGGTGGGTGTTAGTACATGTCCCAGGAAAGGTACTTCGTCTCGGTAGAATAACTACATTTTCAGCTATACTGTCATGTCTGCGTTCGCTAACTTCATAAAAATTATTCGAAAATGCTCTAGGTGTTCTTCGAATATGCTAGACGCAATGATAATTCCATCCACCTGTGACCTTGCCAAATCAGAGCACTCATCTCCAAGCGTGATACTCATACAATACTTAAATTGAGCTACCGCACTGCATAACCCAAATAGAGTTATGTTAAACACAAACTGTTGATTTCTGAAGGTAAATCCAGTAGGTGCTGGGAAGGGTCTGGTAGAGTTCCAGTACAGTCGGGCAGGAGTTGTCATAAATTCTAGTCTACCGGTCAAGTGTTGCCAACTCTTGTTTCTCAACTGAATGCTGTTATTCACATCCCAAACAATGCGTTTTGACTTGTCTTCAATTTTACAAATTCTGATTACATCATCTACAGGTGCCTAAAAATTGTGTTGCCTAAATTGTATTACAACATTAAAAATGAATTCCATGGTACATTTAAGTAACATTTAGTGTTAATGGTAATGCGAAATGCAATAATAATGATAAAATAATGAAATAAGATGTTTTAACTACAGCAAGCTACACTGAACAAGGTTGAAACAAATTCTGAGTGGTGTTTGAATCTAAATGACGACACCTGTGCTGCTTATTTTAACTCCTAATGTGCTGTGTTTCAGGATAGAAGATGATGAAAATATCAGAAAAAAGAGGTGACGTTCACATTATTTGCAACGATGCTTCGGGTTCCAGAGTAACCAAAATCAACATTCACTTGTTATGCGTTATTAAGACATACACCAGATCTTGTACTGATTTGAGTCTATGCACGTGTGTGAATGAGAGGGTGAAGGATGGCCCATACTCAGAAAACATTCCTCTTAAATACCATTGCTCTTGCTATGCAAGTTTGACTAACAAAGTTAATGTGGAGAGGGCACAGGAAATATATAATCAAGAACTGAAAAATGTAATCGAAGCAAGGCATTGTGGAAGACCGCCCATGTCTGCTAGTATTCAAACATCCACCATAGCAATGAAAAGAAGAAGGAAATGTGAAGAGAGTTTGTGCATCTTCTGCCAAATTGACATCCCAAATTCTAAACTTTATAGTGCCACGTCTGCATATATGGGTAGTATGTTTATACTGATTAAGAAACACACTCAATCAGAAGCAGTGCGTGCTCGCTTAGCATATCTTAAAGATAATGTAGATTCATTTCCACAGAACATGAAGTATAATCTCAATTGCTTATGCAATGAAACAACAAATCTGGAATACCTTCAACGTCCACAGATACAAAATCAACTAATCATTCTACATGCTGTTTGCGATATTGAAATAGCTGTCATTGTCAAGGAACGAGTTGCACCCAGTGATGGTTTTCCATAGGGCAAAGTTTGGGCATGAAATAAATTGGAAATGTGTAAAAGTCACTGCTCATAGAAAAGAATGCAGAGTTTGATTCCAGAAGTAACTTGCAGAAACATATCAAGAGAGTGCTAATGGACAAAATCTCGCATGTTGTGGATATCAGCTGATCTTTTGGTCCTAGACCGGCCATATTGATGAGCAAGGCTACAACAAGTATAGTTATGTCAGAATATCATGAAAAAGCTTATGCCCCAGAAGAAATGGAATGCCTTCTAAAACCATCTAATATCATACGACAATAAATACTTGCGCACCTGGAATGGAGCTTCAAAGGGTCGTTTACAGATTTTGAAGCACCACCTAAACTTCAACAACTGGTCCAGTGGATTCTTGTTGGAGTACGAGACACTATCGATTTGTGCAGGCATACTGAAACAAAAACTGTATGTCAAAATATATCTCAGCATATTCACTCTGCCATCCTAACGAACAGGCATACGCAGTACAAGACTAAAAAAATCTGGGTTTAAAAAGAGCAAGCTTACACCTGTAAATGTGGGATCAGCTTTAATGTGCTACAAAACATATCGCTCTAGAGGCGAGGTTGATGGACTTCATGACCTAGGCGTAAGCATAACATATGGCGAAGTTTGGCGGTTTACTACTGGAATAGCCATTTCAATATCTAAGGAAGCAGAATCAAGTAAACTAGGCTTATTCTTATCCTATTTCATAAAGAAGGGTGTGCATCTTATATTTGCACCAGATAACATTGACATTGGCAGTGATGCTGGCTCTTTTCATGGGGCTGACCTCATGATCGTACAATACAAAAGCGATGCACCACTTCTGATGAAGCAAGAGAACTTAGTGAGTTGTAGACAAAGCAAAGATTACTTCCTAAAGTGTTTGGTATCACTTACCTTGACTGCAACGAACAAGCAAAGGTGCCAAAAATGTCTTTCTCTGTGGTAAGCATGTGCGACAGTAACAAATATTGCCGTGAATTGAAGAGCTCATAAATATGTGGTTGCTTCTGTGTAGCACTAGCCTTCAGAAATTACGTCCAGCAGCAAAGATGCCAGATGATAACATTGAAACCATTTTGCTTTAGAGAAAATTGTGACTGTGCTCGATAGTGATGACGATGAACAGATGTATATAGTGGGTTTTGGGATGCTTCTTCATTAGTTGTGTTTGTGCAGGAAGCTGATGGCGGTAGTGCTGAATAACAGATTGTAAACAATGTCTTAATAAAGGACAAAATTCCTAACATGGATTCTACCACAGTCGATGTTCCAACTAATCCAAGTAATAACCAGCCTTTATCTTGGTCAGCCTTCAATTAGCTCATTTTGAGTCGGGGTTTGTTTGCGATACTGGAATAGTTGCTCCTTTGTGTACAAGATGTCCGACAGAATGGCCAGTCATCTTAACAATATTCACTCATGCCAAACAAGTCAATCACCTAATTGTTGGTGAAAGAAAGATGACAATGAATGATGGCGATCTTTATGATAGAGCGATAAAATTACCAAACTACAAGTGAGAGTACTGTATTCGGATAGGCTCTCTGCACAAAGCTACTGCTGCTCTGAAATACCTGGGGAAGTATCTAGAAGGTAGCGGCATCGAACTCGCTTGGAAAAAGCATTTGGGATTTATGGGTCAGCTACTGTTCGGCAAATTCTGGAAGGTCGACATATATACAGAGGGTTTGAGGCACATGCTATTAACTCTAATCAATTTGTTTGAAATGTATTTTGAGAGCCTTACCAGACGATAAAAGAAACAATGTCTTCAAAACGATGTCAAAGCTTGCCGAAACATTTACACACACTAACAACCTCAACAAAAAGGCAATAACCACAGAAGTGCATTTAGCTCTGGCTGCAAATGATATTTCGAAAATAATTACTGAAAGTACGGGTGAAATTGGTGGCGTGCGAAAATTCCTTTTCAGTTACATGAAGCAGGTACACAATCCACTCAACTTCATAGCAGCAACTAGGTCAAGATATTGGAACTTACACTTGGCAACTACTGAAGAAATGTGTGTATATTTCCATGCCCATGATCAGTTAAATGATGGACGTGGGCACCTTTGTATCTCGCCGATATGCTTGAATTGCAAGAAAAGGATACAGAGACATGGAAATATTTTGCTGAAGGAAACTTAACTTTGGCAAAACATGGAACTCCCTTTACAGCTATAGATCCAGATCATGGAATTGAGCAGGAACACAAAAAATGAAGACAAAGGGAGGAATTGTTGGTATCACAGGAAATTATAGAGCATTTGACAAGTATTTCATTATAGCACCAATGTAGTCAATAGAGATTATTTAGGCGTTCGTGCATTTGAGAAATTTAAAACAGATAAAATTATAAAAGACCCAGAAATTCCTTTCTGGGACTCTCAGAAGTGTTATAACCATAGATTTTTCTGATACTGGGGTGAAAATGAAAACAAAAGTGAAGGGTAAGTTAGTTACACTGAAGCAAGAACGAAATTTTTTTACTCGCCTGTTTGTTTTGCTAAAACTATACCCGAGTTCTGTCCACAAACAACAATTGGTGAATATGAGTTTAACATAGCTCCTCCATCTAATTTCAAACCATATGGTAAGATGATAATGCTAAAGGGTAAACATAAACTGGTAAAGTTAATGGAAAATTTGCCCTTGCCTGACACCGCACGCCATAGTTTCGGAAACAGGAAACATCTAACACTGAAAGAACTGTAATGCTTAAAGATGCTGTGATCCTCATTAACTCAATAAGGAAAGATCCTGAAACGACTACAGCGAATTATTTCGCACAAAAATTTCTGTTTCCCCTTCAAGATCTAGCTAATAGTTACGAAGAGTTCCGTCTACTCTTTGGTCAATATAAGGAAAGTTCACTTAAAGAAGCTACACACAGTAAAAAGGCTAAGGGACGTACACCCGTTCATTTCCATGTCAACGATGGAACTCCGATCAAAAGTATCCATGACTTTTTCGCCCATAATAGCACTAAGTCTGAACTCACCAAATATCAAGGCAATAAAATTATCATTCATTTTGAAGGTCGTCTGCAGAAAGTTTTAGTAGCATATCATAACATCATGTTGTCCAACTGAACATTATCAGACATGGTTGCCATGCAAGAAATGCTCCATGGCAATCACTAACTAGAAGAGGCAGGCCAACTCATACTCTTACATGCTGTGGATGTGGCCCTTAAGTATGTCAACTGTGACCTAGCGGTTTTCACAAATGATAAGGACATTTTGATTTTACTTATTGGATTTTTCGGTTTTTATTCCTGAATCTACAGTAGTTATGAGGATGCGTAGTGGCAAGTTGAGTGTGCAGGACCTTTATCTCCGCCTTGGAAAGAAACGCTCAGAATCTATTATTGGTTGGTATGCCTTTAAGGAGACAAACAACACGGGCTCCTTCGCCACTAAAGGAGTAAAGCAACAGTTTTCTGCCTTCATAGCTGCATACAACGAAATCCTAGATGCATTCGCTACCTATGGAACCCAGGAAGTTCTCCAAGACAACCTGATAAGACAGATGGAATGCTACATGTGTATATTATATAGGATAGATGGCAGCATCTCTGATTCCATTAATGATTTACGATGGACTATCTTCGCCCACACTGGAAAGGAAGGACGCAAGTTACGGCCAACGAAGGGCACGTTGATCCCTCACACCCACTGTGCCTACTTCATGGCCCTCACATGGAAAACGTCTTTAAAGTCATGTCCTTGGTTACCATTACTTACTAACTATTACAGGACGAGGACCAACGAGGGACTGATACTAATAATGTACATGCATTAACACCCCCCCCCCCCAGCCTCGCAAGCTCTGATAGAGCTGCAAAGGTGTGGCTGTACAGCTACGGACAGTCGTTGTGGGTCAAGCAGATGCAAATTTTTGTAAGTGATGTGCATTGTACCGATCTGTGTGGATGTCAAGATTTATGTCAAACCTATAATCTGTCAACCTTGTATAATACAGAAAAGCAGGACATTAAACCAAAGCTTTTGTAAGTTATGATGTACTAAATAATATTGGTAAATAGTGGTATTACAATATACCTTATTTAAGACATGTATCTTCTTATCGTGCATAATACTTTTTATGACTCGTACTATCTCAACTCATACTATCGCAACATTCTTACAGTGTTATAAAAATCTAGTTTACTATTTGGTTAATTTTCCTTTAGTTTATTTTATTCTGTATCAATAAGATATGTGTCTATGTGGTAACTGTTTTTGCTGGCATCCTGTATGTATTAAATTTGATTTGTAAACTTGAAAACAAATAGAATCCAACTCCTAGGGGTGTCAATAAATACATTTAAGAGAGAATATAGAGTTGGCATATTATGCCTGCTTTTTTACACTTCCTACCTGACTAGTACCCGTGTGTCAAATCGATCGTGGTCATAAACTTCACGCCTTGGTTTATCCTTAGCAGCTATTTAGTAAGAAGTGGAACCATGGGATTGCAATATGGACGTTAAGCGTGATTGACAATGTTCCAATACAACATCAATCTAAATATTCCACTGCCATGCTCACATATTTGGCGGCAGGTATTGGGTAACATTTTGAACGAAACGGCTCTCCTGGAGTAACTTGAATGTCATCTTTAAAGAATTTATTGCGGCTCCTGGTTTCTCAGAGAAAATCAATTGATTCGCAAATGATAGTGGTTCCAAACTGACTTTCTGACATCTTGTTCAGTGATTCTACTATATATATATATATATATATATATATATATATATATATATATATATATATATATATATATATATATAGAGAGAGAGAGAGAGAGAGAGAGAGCTATTATATATACATATATATATTCTGTTGTTACTATCAAATTTGCAGCAACAGGTCTGCTTACTTGAATTAAGTCCTTTCTAAACAAGCTTTATTCTAGATTTCATATCTATGAGAATTTTCCTTTAAGTTGTGCTAATTTTCTGTCAATCATGTGTTTTTTCATCCCAAAATCTATGCTGATTTATTATTTTTTTCAAAGATTTTCATTTACACAAATATAAAAACAGTCTAAATTTTCTGACATTCGCTGTTAAATAAGGAAAAAAAATCTAGTTTTAAGATCTTGCTCTAACGCAACTAATTCGCATGTTGCGATCATGCTTGTCGTTTGCAGTATCAGGAAAACTTTTGAATAAAATTCACATAATCTTTAACACCTTTAGTTGTACTGCAAAGAATAAAAGTTTGATAGTACTGAATACAAACTACCACCATTCTCCACGTTCTAAGGCAGTGCAACTTAATCCGAAACACTGCGAATATTTACTTAAAAAAAGGTCCCATGCTCCATCATTTTCTCTTCCCTTGCAAAGACGCAAGCTGGCACTGGCGGGTTTGCAGGTCACAAGATTTGTATTATGTTGATCATGAACGACTGAATCTAAAACACTTACTAGTCACTATGTTTAAATTTTTTACAGAATTATTTATTTTAACCTAACACACAAATATAAATAAAGCACATTATATATTTATCTATTTTGTCTATGCCATGCCGCCCCCTAAAAACTGCTGCTCTAGGCACAGACCTAGTCGGCCTGATGGGAAATCTGGCCTTTCGTACAGGTCGTAACTGTTTTTGGTATTGCATGGGTGTACGCTACAATTTTTATCAAAAGCACTAAGGTTTTTGTGATAAATTTTATTATTGAATATATACACTGCCATACAATAAAAATAGTGCACACAGGCGGATCTAGGTACTGAAACGTTACATATAGGTAGTAATATATAACAGCAGGACAGTTACATAAGGATCTGTTCAATATTGCATCCCAGACCCTCACACTGTCATACACGCTGCAACATGAGTAATGAATAAATGGGAATAAATTTTATATGAGGCGAGTGTGCAGCTGGAGCATCTTCGTCTCAACACGGAATTTCCTCAAGAATGTCGGACAAAATCGAAAGTACTTAGTAGTTATGACCACTAACTATATATCCAATGTGTATCTGTAACATGCTGACCAATTTTGATAGGTTATTCCTTAGGTTGAAATTGAAAGATTTAGAAAGGGAACCCATGGCACAGGTCAAATAGTGAGAGCGGTAGATGTTTCCGAAGTTTGAGAAAAACTCATCATGTATTGTCATATTAAGGAAACTGCTTGTCGGACAGAAATAAATTAACAGTTTCTAATTATTTAAACTATAATAATGAATAAATTGAATGTCATTTACATGTAACCGACCCCCATTATGTTGAAAGGGGGTGTTGCCACTTTATTTCTGCAGAAAAAATCATATTACCAGAAAAATTCCCTATTTTTGACTAGAGATTATGAAACGCCTGCAAATTAGCCAAATAAATGTTCTTTTTTTTTTAATTGTCCAACTCTCACCCTTTTCGAGTAAAATTTACATGTTTGATTTCACAGAGAAATGTTACTGTTGCCAGGTAGGCAACCAGTTATGACTGTCTGCAATCCATGTCATACTGGAATGCGTTTCCTACAACTGTGGGTGTGTTTTTACATTACTGAGTTGAACAAATAACAATTCGGTGGGATTTACTCACTGTTAGGAGTAAAGAAAGCATAAAATAAATTGGTGTTCTTGAACAACTAGCTTAATGTCGTACCATCATATGCAACTTTACAAGTGTTCAAAATAGCGGCCGTCGACCTCATAGCAACAATTCATTCGGCGTATGAAAGACTGGCGTGCCCTTTAAAAAACACCCGGTACATCTTGAACCTTGTCACAGGCAGCCATAACCCTGGCTAACATATCTTCCTCTCATTCAAAAGGTGTGTCGTACACTAGAGCCTACAGAGTAAGGGAGGGGCAGAGTTCTGGCTCACTGCTAGGGATGGGGGATAGGTGCAGTCGTGTGTAGTGCACAAGAGGGGTTCCAGAAGTGAGGCTTGCTGGCTCTCCAATCCCTTTTCCCATGATTATCTACTCCACATGCTTATTCCACCACCACACTAGCCCCCTCCCCTCATCATCTCCTTCCCCATAGATATGCTGTGATTTATTCTACACTTTACTAGTAGGCAGCTCTAGTGTCGCTTGATGTCTCAATTTCTGCTAGGAGCATTGGGATTGGCTGCAAGCTAAGGCAATGTTATTTATACATGCTATTTGCAGAAGTCCTATGGTTTAATTCAGTATAAAAGTCTGCGAAGGTATACAATTTCAATGCAACCACCCTTGATTGGAAAACACACACTCTAGTCGACCGAGCCACCAAGACATGAGAGTTGAAATGAACCTTTTAATTATGTATAAAAGAAGGGGATAACCTATGGACACTTACATTCAGTGAGTGAGTGTGTGAAGAGATTTGGGCGGCTCTTAACAGCAAAGTCTTGAGGAACAATGAGGGTGATTGAAATGAATATGGAGCGGTGCCGGAATGATAGAGCAGGGGAAATGGGAGATCCCCGAGAAAACCCGCCGATCAACAGCATCGATCCACACACGATACCAGCACGATTCACACTTTCGAAAATCCTGTGACCTGACTGGGGACTGAATTCAGTTCGTGTTGCTAGGAGATGAGCATGCTAATCGCTCAGCCACTGCGGCCCCCACTTACATTTAAAACGAATTTGTAGTATATGATGATTGAACCATCGATTAGTTAAACCACTATTTTATAAAATTTATGTATTTTTTTTATTACTTTATAATTTTCAAACATAAATGGCAACCGACATGTCTACGACTCATACATTCAAGATGAAATCGATTATAGGATCGAAACAGCCAATTATTCAAAGCATAAATTTACAAAATAAAAGTTATGTGTTTAAATTAGAAATGGAATAATTTAACTTTTAGAAAAACGTATCTCGAGTTATGAGTCAAACTATCTATGTTTTTTTAGACAGACATGAATATGTCATCAGAAAATATGATTGTGTAACTATGACTGTTGTCATATTGAATTTAGTAATAATAGGAGCAATCTTTTTATTTTTAAATTAATAATGTAATTCGTCCGAGCATCAAATACAATGCAATGGATACTTTACCACAGGTAATTTTTAAAGTATAGTATATATGTATGAAACCTCCACAAACTTATGAGCATAGTTAATCATAATTTCCGAACTGTTGAAGCTATAGTGATCAGATTCATAATGTAGGTATCGTACCCGATTTTTTATCTCGGTGGTAAGGTCATTTAGGCCTTAAGCCCTTTCTGGTAAGGTCAATTATATGTTAAGCTCTTTTATAAACATAGTCATAGTTACCAAACCATTGAATTTATGTCATCAATTCATAACAAAGGCATCGTACCCGATATCCATCACCATGGTAAGAACATTAAGGCCTTAAGACCTTTCTGGTAAGGCAAATGATGAATTAAGTTTTTTTATAAACATATTCATAATTTCCGAACCATTGAAGCTATACTCATAAAATTCTTAACATAGATATCGTACCTGATATCCACCATGGTGGTAAGGTCAATTATGCTTTAAGCCTTTTCTGACAGGTTCAATTATGCATTAACCCATTTATAAACAGTCATAATTTCAGAACAGTTAAACATATAGTCATCAAATACATAACATAGTCATCGTACCCAATATCCATCACCATGGTGATGTCATTTACGCCTTAAGTTCTTTCTGATAAGTTCAATTATTCATTAAGCCCTTTTATAAATATATTCATAATTTACGAACCATATTAGCTATACTCATCAAATTCATTACATATACACTGTACCCAATATCCACTATAATGATAAGGTCATTTAGGCCTTAAGCTCTTTCTGGTAAGGTCGATTATGCATTACGCCATTTTATAAACATAGTTATAATTTCTAAACCATTTATGATATAGTCATCATATTCATAAATTAAGCATCGTACCTGATATACATCGTGGAGGTAAGGTCGTTTATGCCTTAAGCCCTTTTCTGGTAAGATAAATTATGCTTTAGCCTTTTTATAAACATAGTCATACTTTCCGAACCATTGAAGTTACACTCATCAAATTCATAACATAGACGTACCCGATACCCACCAAAATGGTAAGGTTATTTAGGCCTTAAGTCTTTTCTGACAAGGTCAATGATGCATTAAGCTCTTTTATAAACAGTAATAATTTCCGAAAATTTAAAACTATTGTCATCTAATTCATAGCAACCACATCACCCCTGATGTAGAAAATAGCAATAGGGTCAAATGTGTATTAAGCCTTTTTATTTTTAAACTAATTATGTATCCACTCCGAGTATCAACTACAATGCAACAGTTACCTTAACACAGGGCATCTTTAAAGTGTAGTATGTCTGCATCAAACGCATACAAACTTATAAGCGTAGCCTTCGAGCATTTAATCCATTAAGGAATTAACCCTTTGAGCACTTAACTCTTTAACCACTAAACCTTTAGGCACATAACCCTTGAGGTGCTTAACCTTTTGGCCACTTAACCCTTTGAACACTTAACCCTTGTAACACTCAATATTATTTTATTTTATTGAATTTAACAAATAATTATTTTTTGGGTTGGATTCCTGCTTAAAGCAATCATGTAATGTCATTTTTTGTTTTCTGGGTTCGATTCGCATGGAAAACACTTAAAATTTTATGCATTGAATGATACAACTGAAAAAGGGAAGAGGGGAATTTCATTTACCTACGCAATTTCGCATATGGTTTCGTCGCAGAGAAAGTGAGTTGTCGCACAGCCATAAATGTTGACGTCCCGATAGCTGCACAGCAACTATTGTCTTGACCCATGAGCCAGTGCTTCACAACCTAGTAGCAATGGAGAGTTTAATGTGCCTGCACACACACACACACACACACACACATTCACCTATACCCCATGACCCCAACAGCCTGCAGGCTTACCGGAGTTCTGAGGAGTTGTGTTGCCGATTATCGAGGCTCCGAGAGCCAGCAGGACAGGAGCTATGATGACCACTGAGTGGAATGCAACAGAGATCGATTCCTGGACAGAGTTTTTGAAATGTTGCTTATTTGTCTTTCGTAACCTTCGAATGCTAACATTGTCTAACCTGTAACATAATCTACTCTATTATTTTCTAGAGTTTAACCACTCAATCACTTTAATATTTTCTTTATTCTCGCGAATCTTAACATTTTCTTAGAGTTTAATGGTTTCTTGGATTTTATCCATTTTGAAAAGTTGATTGTTGACATATTTTAAGTTGAAGTTGCTGTAATTCAATATGGTAGACTGTTTATCACACCCAAGCACACATGCATACACACATACATGCACACACGCACTCACACACACACACAATCACACAACTCATTTGAACATACCATCCCAGCCAATTGCTAAACCATAGTGGCGAACTTTACAACGAAAACGAAATACTTGACAACTATATCAACATATCATTACAACTGAAATCTGAGAATGCATACATCAATGTTTTTACCCCAAATATATATAATGTATTCAAGTCAGATACTCACCAAAATTACATCTCGCATGTCAATGCATCTCCTAACAGTCCCTAACATGTCCAAAGATATTATAATTTATATAATTATTCTAGGAAGACTGTGTTGTGAATGGATTACAAGTTCTCGCAAGCTTCCAAATAATGCCATGTTTAATTGCTCTCTGCATAGGTTAATTTTTTGGTGGATAAAATAACTAAACAACATTTTCAGAGACTTTTATGAAACAATTTTTTATCTAAGATGTCAGGCTATGACTTACACTATAGATGCACATTAAGAGACTTAAACACTCATCCATCAAGAGTAAAGTAACAAATATCGAATATTTAGCAAGTACTATATGCATGGTGATTGAAGAACCATATAGGATAAGTAGATATTTCTTTTAATCATGTATCAAGTAAAATAACTAAAGTATTGGTGTAATTAATATCCAAAAGCAAGTATGATGTGAAACCAAGTACACATTGACAGATGAAACACAACCAACAAAAATTAAATACAACTATATGTTTGAGAACTTGCGCCTTGCTTCATATTGAATCAAGAACATTATAAGAACTATTTGTGTTTTGATTAACTAATGTGATTAATTCTACTCTATGTACACATCTTACTATAACCAAAATTAACTTCCAACTAAAATAGGTTTTATATTATGCATAACTTGCATGTATATCATCCTGTATTCACTACACAACAAACACTTAACTACATACCATTCTACTACATACATCATCTCTCTCTACCAAGCTATCACAGGTCATGGAACTACAAAGTATTACCTACCACCCATCACGCCATCAGTCTATCATCATCTCCGGAAGAGAGAACGACTGATTTGCGGAAAATATGCAGATGAGTGCCTTAACTAAGAAAGATACATATTCACAAACTGCATAACAGATATATGTAATAAGGCATACTAATATAAAAATAAAAATAAATCATACACTTAATGCAATGACACATTCAGCAGAAGCCTGTATGGAAATACTTTTCTAAAAACATAGAAAAACGTATCTAACAAAACATAGTTTATACCTAAAAAAAAAAAATACATTATGATTCAAAAACTTATATTATACCTTAAAACATACCATACACCTCAAAAATCTTACCTTATGTTTCAAGAACCAAAAAATCTACATTGTTGTTTCATGTTAAAAGAAAATAATCTTTAATGTTATTCTATTACACCAGACATTTACCATACAGACAAGAATTTCAGAAATTCACATCGAAGCTAAATAAGTTATGAAACCTTACTTCAACTCCCATCGACATCAAAGTAATTGTATCAGATTAGTTCGTGTCGATAAAGTTATAAATGAAATTCACCAAGATATATCTAAGTCAACCCTATCATTGGTATTTACTTTCTATGCTTCAGACCTCGACAAAGGTGAATGTGCATATACCAGTTTCACTACTTACATAGTAAATTCAATTTAATATTGTATAAATAACGCCCAGGTCATCATATAGCATAGTTTAAAAAAAGAAAGAGAAGGACCTCGCACACATCTCTAGCAAATCTCTATTGAGAGACTATACCTCTCTAATGGTAGTCACGACTACGACGAGCCAACTTGAAAAGGAGATGGGAGCTAATCTAGTTCCAACATTGTCACTAGGGTAGTGGATATCAGCGACACAGCATTTGTTGCCTACCATTCGAATAGAACACAATCATATCTTTTGCCAGCCAGTGAGGGTATCCACATAACCCTTGCAAATAGCAACTTAAACGTTCGCTACAGAACATATCTCGCAAACTATCGCATAACATAAAACATACTTAGATTTCGTCCAACACACACACACAACCCTACACAAACTTCTCAACAGCCAAAAGACTGTCATTGGTTGTTTTGTAATGATTCATGCAAACCAACATTTCTAGGGTAAAAAGTAAATGTCCATTCTTACTATACTTTCCACAACCACACAAACAAACATAAACAGAATAAAGTAACTACCTAACCTACATCGCTTGATACCAATCCAGTTTACCTAAACACACCAACCATTTACATATTTCGTGAAAATAGTAATATACAAGGGAAGAAAACATCACATTCAAAAACAATTCCAGGGTAATTAAACAGATCATAATATATTTAATGCATTACTTTAAAAAAATATTTATGCAAAACTATTTCAAAAGTATTATTTTCCACCTTCAATAAATAAACCATGTTTATGTCTTACTCGGTTAACATGCAAAGGCAAATACTTGTATTCGAAGGGCAGAGGTTAGAATATTCTTCCAGTCCTTGCCTATACACGCCCAAGATTATCTATTTAATAGATAACATTTGCTATAGTAAATAGTTATTTATTAGAGTCTTTTTATCTCCTACACACCAGTTGCTTATAAACTTCATTTTAAAACACATGTTATATTGTAATTATGTGATGCATTGCTTCATTTGCAAAAACACATAGCTCGCCATATTATTAATTAAATATATGGAACAGGTTTTCCCATCGCCCAAGCATAATTTAATGAGATATCAGCTATCAATATACACCAAACCTAAATCTACACATCGAAAAATGTTTTAAATAACTCATAATAATTTTGCATCATATCACACTTGCTGCTAAAAAAACAAAACAGACGAAACATCCACTTATAAGTATTCTATCCCAATTAAATTAACAAACCATATGAAAATTCATTACCTGCATCATATCAGTTATACCAAACACTTCCCTTCATAACATATAGGACAACAAAGCAATCATATAAACATTCCTCTGAAATAGTCCATCGAATTACTGTGAAGAAACATTTCATTATGTATTAGTAAAACAAGCATTCAAATATTACCAACAAACATACGGTCTATCATAACATAGTCAATGATCCAACCTTAACTAAATTGCATTCCAATAGACCATATCACCAAACCAGCATTTTAAACATTCCAGCAGAAAAACATTATAAACATCATTAATTGCAATTCATATCGCAACACACAGCTCATTTGCACAAACCATACCATCAATTAGCCATTCCCTTGACATCAAGCATTTCCAGCTAACATAACATACCACACAGACAAGATAAATTAACCCTCGATACATTCATTACGACTACCACCCATCGAAAACATGTTTAACTCATAATATTTCAGTTCATATCATACTCATTGCTAAAAAACATTCAAACATCCATTACTACATATTCTGCCAGACAATCATTGTAACTTGCATTACCTCAAATACCTGAACAGAACATAACAACTCAATATCTGCAATCCATTTCATAAGTCCATATCAATTATACCAAGCACTTCCTTCATACCATCCATGACAACAAAGCAACCATATAAGCATTCCTATGAAATATTCCAGCGAATAACTCAGCTAAATCATATAATCTCATATAATTGTATCATTATATAATTATCACATAATCATATCGCCATATCATCACATCATATCACCATATCACCAGCATATCAACATCATATCATTGTATCTTCATCACATCATCATAAAATCATCACATTATCATCACATCATTATCAAATCATTAGCAGATCATCATCATTAAACTGTATCATCACACTATCATATCATCATATCGTATCACATATCATATTATGATGGCATCATCACATCACCATCATAACATCATCACCATCATAACTTCATCACCATCATAACATCATCACCATATCATCACATCGTCACATTATCACATTATCGTCACCAACATCGTCATTATACACATTTATACTTCATCTTCAATCGTTTTCAATCTCAAACAACCTATATAGTGTCAAAGCAATTTGCTACTGAATGTGGATAAAATATCCTATCTGATATTAGTTAGTAGAGGTTTTCCTTACTTTATTCACAGATGAGTATTTATTGGAAAAATTGTTTTATCATAAAGTCTCGTATGTCTCTTCTAATTACCATTTAAATTGCCCGTGACGTTCATCTCAATAGCTACACCAAACACATATATATTTTTTTAATGTTGTTATATCCTCGGAGCTTACACTCTTGTTTAGTATATTTCAAGACATTGCATACAACAGGAAGGGGGGAAAAGGATATATTTGGTGATAAAATGAATAAAAACAATTGTCTTTCACATACTTTACTTTTTTTAACACACTCATATAAAAATTCATAATATTACTTACATACACTCATACATATTCTCCATTCAAAAAAAGTGTTTATGCATTACTCGAATTTTCTAGTACAAATAGTATTGTGAGTATCAAGGTACCCCAATTCGCATAAACAGCATTGCAGTTAGCACAAGTGTAGGTCTTGTAACAGATAAAAAATGCATAGTTACTTTCTTCGTGTTGTCTGGCACTAGACCTAGTCGTGAAAATAGGCAATACTTGCACTCGACTCCCAATGAACGACAGACATTACCTTTACACGTCTTGGTATTTCTATACAGGTTATCGCTATGGGTAATCACATAATCGCAATTATCATAGTGGAATACCTTATATGCTGGAATGAACAAGCAATGATTAATTACACTACGTTCATGACGAAGTGCATCAACTTTGACTGAAAGTATTTACACAATATCAACACTGATGCTGTAAAGATTCTAGATACTCTTCGGAGGGCCATGATAACGCTGACGGTGTTACAAAATTTAAGTAATTGGTCATCTTCATATTTTAGCAGAGTATGCTATCTTAGTAGTAACATTGATAGTATATTGCTTGTACCGATTCTTCAAGACATTCTTGCTGCTGGTGTTATAGATGGTAAGTCTCCTAACATTGATGTCACCTTTAGCAGAGTACACATTTGTAGAAGATGATTCCACTCGTAACGATCCACCTTCCACCACGGTCGGTGGCGAAATGACATCAGTTTTTACATGATGCATGCTTATATACGCTTTTCTCAACAGAAAAATTGGTTTATGTGTCACTCGAACTTAGTCAGAGAAAGAGAGCTGATACTCGAATGACAGATGAACTGCGAATGACACTATCTTGACTATCTCAATTTATGTATGAATATTATTTGTCAGGTGCGAGATTCGAACCAACGCTACCCTTACAAGGAAGCGACCAAACTAACAAGTTCAGAAAGAGTTTTTATAATGTAAAGTGATAACCTAGGATATTAACCTAATGGACAAAATCTACTGCAATAAACATAATTTTGAGCAAGATTTTTAATTTTGCAGAAAAATCAAAATATCTTCGCGATTGGCCACACTCTGAGAAAACCCAAAGACTCGTTCGCCCCAGAAGAAAATATAAAAGTAAATACGTATGGGTTTATATATATATATAAAGATAATTATGTGATGGTTTATAAATGTGTATATATATAGATAGATAATTATGTGATGGTTTATAAATGTATATATATATAGATAGATAGATAATTATGTGATGGTTTATAAATGTATGTGTGTATATATATATATAAATAGAGAGAGAGAGAGAGAGTGAGTGTGAGAGAGAGAGAGAGAGAGAGAGAGAGAGAGAGAGAGAGAGAGAGAGAGAGAGAGAGAGAGAAAGAGGATGATTCGCAGTTAGACCGACAAACTTCGGGAGGTGGTTCTTCATGAAAAAGGAAAAGGAAAACATATGTGACACTAGTTGTATATATATGCCGATTGACGGCGAAGGGCGTGGGGTGTAGCAGCGCAGGAGATGGCTGCCGCCATCTTGTCATGTCACCTGTCTGCCATCTTTTTTCCTTTTTTCCATCAAAATTTCCCTTTTTTTCCGGAGTGGGCAAGAGGGATTAGTGATTCTGGCGATGGGGATTAGTGGCTCCGACGAAAATTTTGATTAAAAATCGTTAAAAAAATTGAAAAATTGTTAAAAAAATAAAAATTCGATTAAAAAAATTATAAAAAATTTACTATTAAAAATATAATTTAAAAAATTAAAAAATCGTTTAAAAATGTGTTTTTAAATATTTTATTTAAAATAAATCATTCATTAAAGCTTTTAACCCCGGGAGCTATTTTCTCCTTTTCCCTCTCAAAATTTATTTTTCCTTTCCCTAAAACATTTACTTAAAAAATTTCATTAAAAAGCGTTTGATAAATTTTTATTTACAAACTTACATTTCCGGAGGTCTCCCCCCACACCAACAATTACTCGCCTCTGTTTGAATCCAGCAGATGACTGACTCCTTCGCCTCCACTGCCCTCACATATACACATTCCACCATCTTGATTTTTCATTTGTAATTTTTACTTGCTACTGGAGGCCGCCATCTTTGTTTATGTTTTACTGGAGGGGCGCCATCTTGGTGCATATGTTACTGGAGGTGGACATATTGTTTTTTTCGTTTATCATTTGTTTATGTATGTTACTGGAGGAGGCCATTTTTTTTCGTACATCATTTGATTTTATTTGTTACTGGTGGCTGCCATGTTGGGAGGCAGCCATCTTGCTAGGTGCACTCCTCCATGTTTTTTACTGTTATTTGTTTTATTGTTTGTGTTTCACCTTTGTGTGACAACCCGATCATGCCACCCGAAATAGGCTTGTACCAAATGGTGACATTGACCATTCCTGCAAAGTACTTAATTTTATTAATTTTCTATTCTCATATATAAAGCGGGAAAGGTTTTTTGAAATAAAACACAGCATATATATTTTTTACATAAAATTGATTGAACACATGATAAAATATACAGGTTTATTAATCTTCTTCGACATTCACTGCTCGATGTCCTCCTCGGCAACCCAGAAATTGTAGCAGGCAGAGAAACCCGACTACTTGATGTAGGTCCTTCCATTACACCATTTCTGCACCTTTTCCACCAAATACATGTCTGGAAACTTCGTCGGCCGGATCTCCTCGGTGTAGAAAACGCCATGGATGTGTATAATGTTCAGATCTTCGAGATAGTAGGTCCTCGGAGCATAGTTACATATACGTCGCACACGAAACAGTATGGGGCTCCAATTCGCTGTGAACCTTTTCTCGAAGACACCTTTCTTTTTGGATATGCGAACCAGGTCATCGATATTGGCTTTAGGCTCGTGTAGGTCCTTCCTCATCGGAATACCATACATAGTCCGAACCAGGGAGTCGTCCTTGACATAGTCGTGCTTCATGCGAGTGGTCGAGTGCAATGTAGAACCATACTCGCATACAAGTTTCGGCAGTAGCTCAAGGCACTTGTAGCTACAATTTTCTGCGAAATGCTTCCATATCTTGCTCTTCAGAGTCCTGCTGAACCTCTCGACAATTGAAGCTTTAAGAATACTGTGTGTGAAATAATGATTTATGTAATGTTTCTTCATCGGGGCCTTGAACTTTGTATTGTAGAATACCTTGACCTGGTCGGTTTGCAAATTGGCCGGGATGTGTCGTTCACTCAACACATATGTGATGGTCTCGGTGACATCACACGCATTCTTCGACTTGGCCAGCCTGGCCCAGGTGAATTTCCTATAGGCATCGATGACTGTAAACATGTATTTGCAGCCTTTGTTGACTTGAGCATACCGTATCATCTCGACGAGGTCGGCTTGAAACAGATCATTCATACCCCAAACCATGACCTTGCGACAGCAGTAGTTGCGCCTGGCAGCCGCATGCAGTTCATTGGATCTACCTAATCGATTTATTGTATGTAGCCTGCCTCCTTAAGTTCTTCTATGATTGAAACTATCTCGTTGGTGTGGCAGTAATTTCCAACCCTTTGCAAAGCAAGCAGTATCGACCAGTTCGTTCAGATCGTCCAAAAACAGGTAATCAATGTCCTTGCCATCGTCTATTTTCTTCAGGCCTTCGCCACTTTTCAGTGCTAGGCCGCTGAAGATGTCTGTGAGAACGTCGATTTTTTCATGATCTTATATACATTGGTCTCGGAATCATTGTCTTGGTAAAGTGCATGCGTGAGTTCGAGCAAAGTCTTGTATTTCAGGACGTCGGATTCTGTATAGTCGCTTGGCTCCTTACAAAATAAAAGTTCGTATAGTCCGTTAGTTCCACGTACCATATAATTGCCAACTCGGATGCTCCCACCTGGTAGAAATTCTATTTTATCACCACCGAGAAACCATTTATCATTATGCCTATATACACCATCTGTCGTGTCATTATTATGAGATATGAATGATCGTCGGTACCGTCAAGCCAAAGCATTAGATTTCGGGGTCACTTCCGTACCTTCTTCTTGTGTTGCAAATATGCCCGATCCATCGTCCTGATCTGACTGTACTTCACCATACTTACGTTTCTGCAATGGCTTAGCGGTATTGTCGGTTTCGAACTTTACAGATACTGGTGCTCCATAGCTCTCCATGAGTACATCGAGACAATGAGTAATGGGTTTAAAAATTTCTTTATTTATATGGTCGCGTGAGAATTTGGCCCTCTTGGCGAGCAAATATTTTGAACAGACAGACTGAAACACTCGATGTAATTCGCTGGCAGTGACAGCTATCATATTGAATAAAAATCCTCATTGTCGCTCTCTTTAATAGGTTTAGTCGTGCATCTCCTCCAACGTACTTTCGATCTTACTCAGGCGTTTGCTGTAATTTTGAATATCTGTTTTCGTGGCGAGGTGGGAAATCGAGGTATCAAATGTATATGTCATATATCCTACCAGGTTTTTCAGATTTTCTTCATTTTGTGTAGATGCTACATTCAACCTGTCGATAATTTGCCTTTGAACGCTCGTCACTTGCTCGTCCATGACCACCATATCGAGGATGTGTTCAGTCTTCACATGCTCCATCTTGACTTTGAGCTCGGGACAGGTAGTTTTGAAAGAATGCGTTTTGTTCGGCCAACATTCTGCGCAGTTCCGGAATGTCATTACCTGTTTCGAGGACGAAATGTTTAGAGCAGCATCCACAGATCATTCAGGTTCACCAGTGTTTCGAATTATTATTTTACCAGCACCACGAGTTCCATCATCTGGTACGAGACAACCACCATCGTTTTCTTTATGGTGGCGTATCTTCAGGCTACTCTGCCCGAACTTCTATATGCTGAAACTTATTCTCGATGGCTGATGAAAAACTCATCGAACCCATGCATGTACCTCCCATTATATAAGGAGCAGTCCTTTATGATTGTCAAAAATCCGTATTTGTCTTTAAAGCACAAAGCACATGTATGTTTGAAATCTGATAGCGTCATGTCTGTATTTATATAAGCGTCATAAACATGTCGCAAATTCGTGTCGTCCATGCGAAACAGCACCAACACATTAGCATTATCACGAAACATATTTTTGGTTATGCACGAATAAGTCTGGTTGAGGTACGCAGAATCCACGCATGCATGACGTCTCATGCTAAAGTACACTTGAATACAAGTTTCTTTCTCGCAGGCAATGTCATCGAAGACAAATATCAAGTTTCGCAATGCTTCGTACGGAGGCACGACAGCTTCATTACCACTGCATGGGAAATAACCTATGCCTTCCATGGCCTGCAGTACTCGTGCCAAACGTCGGTATTTCGATTGCTGGAGCTATTTTGAGTTAAGGTGTACGTTCTCGAACCAGAGACCATTCTCTGCTTCCAGCAGGCTCAGAAGGACACATGTTTTCCCGCAATTTGATGGTCCCACGATGATGCACTTCACTGTATTTGAAAATAGGCTTCCATGCCACGATTTGTGGGAGATATCATATTCTTCAGCGTGAATGTGTATGGGTAGAGTAACATCTTGCTTGATAATACGTATATTACCACTGCAATATTCTGGTGGAAGTGGCGGTGGTGGCGGTGGGGGTGGTTGTGGTGGTGGTGGTGTGGTGGTGGAGAACCAATGCTGCAAATCTGAGAATCTCTCTTTAAAGTGTCACTCCGAGAAAACAGTTACTGACAGAATTCGCACCGAAATGTCATATTGGAATATGTGATACTTTGGTATTGTTCCAAGTCTAGACTGATACTGAAACAGAAATTTATACAATAAGCAAGCGTATTTATACTTTTATCGCTCAGTTCACCACGATGTCTCGAAGAGGTAAAACCATAGCTGGAAGTGGGGTTGTCCCAACGCTGATCAAAAATCTACCATTCCAGCCGCACATTCTCGGATACAGGTTCTGTGGGTCAGGAACCAAGCTAGCTATAAGCCATTCATGGTAAAGTGAGCACTTTTGAAGGCCTTGCTGAATTTTCTTTTCGTCAGATTTCTGTCTACCCGTCATGTTTTATTATAAACATTGCCACCAGACTAATAAACACAGTGTATACATTTCACCACTTACAAAAGTTAATGTCTGGAGGTGCAATAAAATCGATTTATTAGTCGCTAATGCCTGTCGAAAGGGCCTTAAATGGGCCCACTTTATCGTGAACAGCCTATAAAAGGTTGTCGCGCATTGAGACAGGCATAAAGGCCCTGGACGAGGCTTGCAAGCAGCATGACATCGCCTATTTCAGTACAAGGATATGCAATCCAAACACTAGGCAGACAAGGTACTTGCACAGAAGACGGACGAAATATTAAACTCATCAGAGGCCGAGCTCGGCGAAAAAAATAGCAGCGTGGGGTGTTTCCAACTTGATGAATGCCAAAGTGAAGATGGGCATACGTGATAATAGCAAAAGAAAGGTGCAAGTGAAAATAAAAGCAATTACAAAGAGAAGAAAAGTTGCCAAGTCTACGAAAATATCTACCGACGGATTTCTTCCATTGCTTTTGCCTGCACTCGCAGCCCTTGGAGGCTTAATCGGAGCCACGACTTGTATCGCCCGAGCTGTCAACACAGTATCGAACGAATGGAAGCAGTTGACCAAGGTACAACCATTCAGTGCAAGTATGGAAGATATCACCATGGGTAAAAAACGGGCAAGGCATCTACCTAAGACCATACCCAGTAGGAGGTGGAAGTGTGCAAAATCGATGCAGCAGCAAGAAACAATAATGAAATTTGTACCGAAATGAGCACTTACGAATGTGGATTTGAAATAGTTTGCACACAAATTTAAAATACCTAATTTTCGCAGAGTGTTTATGAGATATGGTTTGCCTGCTAAACCCAAGAGAAACGAATGCGCTGTAATTAATCAGAATACGACAGCAGGGTGCGGCAGGCACTGGGTAGCCTACGTAAAAATTGTAAATACACAGACCATTACGATAGTTTTGGGATTTTGCGTTCTCTGCCCAAATTACGCAAGAACCTGAAAAATTGTAATCTAACTTACAATGAAGCAGGTACGAAATGAAGCAGGTGCCTAACACGTGGAACTGCGGAAATTTGTGCCTTCACTTCCTGGTTCGGTCGAACAAGTAATTGTATTAAAAGGCTATACACTGCAAGGAAAACACCAGTCATGTCTATAACACTTACCTTGACGGGTTGTAGCTCCGAGCTGCGTGAGGTACATTTTCCGCCACTGGACCTGGAGGGGGAATGGAGCATAGGCCTTGTCGATTTTCAAACTTACAATGCGATACCGAACATTGATGATAAAAACTGCAAGGTGTACCTCATAAAAATAGATAATGTTTCCCATGAAGTTTCACTGCCCGTTGGCTCTTATGAAATAGACGATATTAAAGGTGCATTGAAGATTCGCTACCCCCGACACTGAATTCGAACTACGTGGGTGTCCCAATACTCTGAAGTGTGTTATCAGATGCAACGAAGATATCGACTTTACGAAACCAGGTACCATTGGACCGATGCTGGGGTTCGAACTATGCATCTATGAAGCTGGTAAAACACACATGTCGTCACTGCCTGTAAATATTTTGTCAGTCAATGTGATACGAATTACCTGCAATATAGCGAACGGCATATAACTCAATGGCAGGCCGAGCAATACACTGCACGAATTTTCGCCTATGGTCTGTCCAGGTTATAAACTCGTCGTGGCACCACAAAGCATCATTTATGTTCTGGTCGTCGTGAAGAGAGCACACGAGTTGGTCGTGACAGTAGTCGACCAGCACGGAGAGTTGGTGAACTATCGAAACGAAGAAATCACCCTCCGCCTGCATTTGAGAAGATGGGTATAAGATTTGTGGCGACCAAAAGCTATAAAAGAAGGTGTTGTGCAAAACCTACCATCAGTACGTTACAAGTCTCCAAGGAGTTAACACGTGCTGGCGAGATTATCATCTGCAGTCTCAGCTACGAGGTCGACCGCCATGAAAAATTTCCTAAAATACAAAGAGCCAACCATTTTAGAAGACAGCAAAACGAAGGTGGAACTACATGCATACTAGCCAATCATGATTGGGCAGTACACATTACCATTGGAAGTTCGGATAGCAGTCCAACACCAAGATATATGAACTCTTCCTTGCCAGTCTTTCCTGCGAATCAGAGGGACTCTGACGAAAGAAGATCGAACCCATCCAGCATCGACAAAAATAATTAGCAATGGAATTCATCACCTGATCGATCGCAGCGCCTACTTTCTCAATGGTGCCGAGGTGGACCAGTCACGAGATGTGGGCATAACCTCAATGATAAACAATTACCTTTTGCTTACACCGTATGGGCTCCCTGTAGCCAAGATGACAGGCTGTGGAATCGAAGATGGCTACAGTGTTCCCATTTATGCCAAAGGAAGGTTCGAAGTATGTGTTCCGCTCTCCATGCTATTGGAATTCGCCAAAGACTACAAACGAATTATCGTCAATTCGAAGCAGAAGCTGGTGATAATGCTCACCAATACACATTTGGATACCATAGTGGGTACCGGAGAAAACCTGGAGGCAGTCGACCTGAACATACAGTCTATTGAATGGATGCTGCCTCACGTGCAGTTGAGCACTGCAGAATGCCTACACATGTTGCATAATGTGGAAGATGGTAAAAACATTGTTGTGGCTTTCAGGTCGTGGAGCTTGGAGACATACCCCGGATTGCCAGCAAGTTAGTGTATTAACTGGATGGTGAAGACCAGCTTTGCTTCTGAGAAATCGAGGTACATCATTGTTGGGTTACATACCAGAAGACAGCACAATGTAAGAGTGAGCCGTTCGCTGTTCGACACACGCCATATAGAAAATGTCAAAATATTTTTGAATATCGAAAGCTACCCGTATGTAGACAGGAACACGAACTTTGTAAATGGCCAGTACCTGCTAGCATATCAGATGCGAGTTCAATTCCAAACAGCATATTATGGATGCACCCAATCCCCGATATTGAGCACTGATATGTTAATGAGTTTGGCCCCGATCATGGTATTCGATTTGAGTGAACAGGACGAGTGTATTACCTCCAATGTGATCGATTGCAGGATCGAATTCACTACACATGGAAATATTCCTGCCAACACGTACGAATTTTGCCTGATACTTCATGACCGGCTTGTAACTTACAATTGCCGAGACAGAACCATCAAAATACTGTCATGAGTGCAGCTGACTGTTCGCACACCGTAACAGTTTACTCGTCTTCGAGCAATCGCCAGCTTCGAGTTGTGTGCTTTCCCTGCCCGCTACAATTCCTGGGTCGCCAAGGCGGACGTCGAGCTGTGAACGTCGAAAAATATTAATAAACCTGTATATCTTACTATGTGTACAACACATTTTATGTAAGAAAATATATGCTGTGTTTTATTTCACAAGACATTTCCTCCTTTATATATATATATATATGAGTAAAAAAAATGTAAGTAATTTGCAGGAATGGTCAATGTTACCATTCAGTACAGGCCTATATCAGGTGGCATAATCGGGTTGTCGCACAAAGGTGAGACACAAACTATAAAACAAATGACAGTAAAAACCATGGAGGACTGCACCTAGCAAGATGGCTGTCTCCCAATATGGCAGCCTCCAGTAACATATATAAACAAATGATGTACGAAAAAAACAAATATGGCTACCTCCAGTAATGTATACACAAAGATGGCAGCATTGAGTAACATATAAACAAAGATGGCGGCATCCAGTAGCTTGTAAACCAATGACAAATGAAAAAATCAAGATGGCGGAATGTTTATATGTGAAGGGAGTGGAGGCATGGGAGTCAGTCGTCTGCTGGATTCGAACAGAGGTGAGTAATTATTGGTTAAACCTCTGGAAATGTAAATTTTTTAATGAACATTTTTTAAACTATTATTTTAGATAAATTTTTAGGGGAATTTTTTAGGTAAAAAGAAAAATAAATTTCTAGTGAAAAAGGGAGAAATGGCCACCGGTGTTAAATGCTTCTTATTTAAGATATTTTAAAAATAAAATGTTATAAAAATATTTTTTTTTATGATTTCATTTTAATTTCTTATAAAATTTTTAATTAAATTGATTAATAACGAATTTTTTTATGAATTTTTAATCGATATTTTAATTTTTTTAAATCTGTTGAATTAAATTTTTGGTTATAAATTTCTTTAATTCTTTTCCTTATTTTTTTGGGTTAAAGGTCATAGGTCCTGCTCTCCTGACCCCTGGGTCTCTGATCGCAGTCTCCTGTCTGGCTCGGAGCTGCTGATCCCCCTCGCCGGAGTCACTGATCCCTCTTGCCTGCTCTGGGAAAAGGGGAAATTTTTAGGGACAAAAGGGAAATGTTATGGGGAAAAGGGAAATGTTTAGGGTATTTTGGTTGATTTTGGGGGAAGAGAGGGAAATTTTGAGGGAGAAAGGTAAAAAAATGGCGGATGGTTGGAATAGCAAGATGGCGGTGGCCTGCTCCTGCGTTCCTGTGCCCCACGCCCTTGGCCATCTATCGGCATATTCCTACTACTGACACTTTATACCTAAACCGAATATTAAGGGATGTATGAGCCATTAAAAAATGTGGTTTTAAACCGTATTTGTGCATAATATCGGTAACGAAGTAAAATACGATGACAACTCTGGGAACATTATTGTATCTGATCGGGACCTTCAATGTAAGAACCTATATTTTACACAAATATGTCTTAAAACCCTTTTTTTAAAGGCTCTTGCCTCCCTTAATTTTTGGCTTAGGTATAAAGTAGCACATATTATGTTTTCCTTTTACTTTTTCATGACGAATCACCTCCCGAAGTTTGTCGGTCTAATTGAGAATCATTCTGTATATATGTATTTAAATATGGAAATATAAAATACTGTTCATACCTAATTATGTATATAAAATATGTAGAAATATATTTCTTTTTTACATAATTATGTAACTATGCATAGTTATATAAATATGCAAGAGAGGAATATACCTAATTATGTAAAGAATAAGAAATTTCTACATTCATGTTTTCTTCTGTGGCGATCGAAACTTTGGGTTTTCTCAGAGTGTGCCCAATCGCGAAGGTTCTTTTGATTATTTCTGCAAAATTAAACTTTTGCTAAAAATTATGTATTATAGAGTAGATTTTGTCAATAAGGTTAAAATCCTAGGATAATGTTACCACTTTACATTCTAAAAACTCTTTCTGAACTCGCCAGTTTGGTCGCTTCCTCGTAAGCAGTAGCGGCTGGTGAGGGAGGGCTGTGGAGCGCAGCCCTCCTAATAAAATTGCAGAACACAGATCTCAGCTAATCTGCTACTCAGCAAATAATACTGTGTACGAATATGAATGTTATTTACCAGCCAATGTTTCTGAGATGGACGAGACTCTCATCACGAGAGAAATGTTTTTGGAAATGTCGAGTGGTGGGGCTGCAGATTTTTCGTCCCCGAAGTGGGTGGAGCGAGTGTGTGTGTGTGTGTATATATATATATATATATATATATATATATATATATATATATATATATATATATATGCCCATAACAATATACTATGGTTGCTGCGGAATGGAGGGAAGACTTCAGGGCTCCTCACTTTTCACCCAATTACATACTGTAACTCAGAGAGAGTTGGGCGCACCCCTGCTCTCACATTAAAATGGTTTCCTGGAACTTGACAATGCTACCATAACTGGAACTTCGTATTCTACTATTCTACAGTTTAACAGAATATGTTCTACAGTTACATACTACATGTGTTGTGGGTACACTTTCGCACTCCGGTATTTTGCTGTTGTTAACCACATTTCTTAACAATACTCGTATTTATTTCGAATAGTTTTTATTTATAGTTAAAGTTCAAACTGGCGTGAGCTTCAAATACAGTGTGTAATATTCTGAATACGTTTGTTGTTAATGTTGTGACTCTAGGAACTCTGGGAACAAGATGAGCAATGAGCATCGGTCAAAAGCAATGTTGCATTGTGGTTAATGTCGTGTTATGTTAATTAGAAAATAGTGTATAATTCGGAGAGTAACACTTTAAAACTTTTACGACAAACAGTTTGAATTACGAGAAAAAACTAGAGAATAAAAATTTGGGTCCACCAAGGTCAAAGTTAAATATAACTCAACAACAAATCCAAGATGGTAAACGCAGTAGCTCATATACGCGAAAATTCAACTTAGGTGCATACGATTTCGCGGACTGGCTGTGCGGGTGTGAAGTTATAAATGCGTTGATTTGTTTCATTTGTTTGCTAGTGAAATCTAATGATCTTGCATGGACTGTCAATGGGTTAAAGGATTTGAAACATTTGGGAGATTAAGTTAAATGACATAAATAAAGTTCACAGCCAATAAACAATGCCATAGAATTTTCAATGATTGGTAAGGTGAATATTCATTGTCTGTTAGATAGTGCCTACAGGTTGAAAATTAATCAGAACAACGAACCAGTAGCAAAAAATTCCTACATTCTCAGTAAGCTAATTGACTACATAAAATTGTGTGGTGTATTTCAATTGGCATTGAGGAGACATGACTAGTCAAAAACTTCGGAAAATCCAGGCACTTTACGTGGCTTAGTAAATTTCATAGCTGAACTTAATAGAACGTTGAAGAATTTCGTAGAAAGGGTTGATGGCAAGATGTTTTCAGGGCATTCTAAAACAAGCCAGAATTAATTGATAGATTATTATTTATGCGTTGTGTCTTCAATTAATTCGCAACCAAGATTTCTGAAACTGCGTCTGTATCATTTCAGGCAACAGATTGCGCAACTTTATCACAGTTAGCATTTGTAATACAGTACAAATAAATGGAAACATACGTGAAATGTTTGTCTCTTATATCATCCCGACTAACGTAAATGCCAAATTTTAACGAGTTAGATCGACCAATTTTCTGAGCATAAGTAATGAAGAATGGATTTTGTTTACAAACGTATTAATTAAGGTATGCCACCAACATCCTCTAATTTAAGTTTGACATGCATTTTATATGTGCACTATGTAGATCAGTTTTGGGTTTTAAAAGTATTCGTTTTTTGTGTGTTTTAATTTATCATCATAATTAGTATAGTAGAATTAGTATTATTATCTTATTTGTCGTATAATATACCACATTACGTAGGTATAGGATGTCCACTGTAAATTGAGCACTATTAAAAGCCCTCTCATTTGGAATAATAGCAAATAAATACTTTGTTTCAGTCATTGATGTTTACTTCCAAATACGGTGGAACATACACACTGTGTTTATTACTTACGTGGTAATATTAATTCTTAAAAGTGGTTAAAGGATAAAATGGCTGAAATAAAAAGTAACTAGGGTCTCAAAAGTGTTTACTTTACCTTGAACAGCCTATATCGGTTGGAAGGCATATAGCATGCACAAACTTAAATCAAACCAATACTTGTGTTAGTGATTAGATATGAACCAGTGGCCATGGTGTGTTTACCGTTACAAGTCGAGCGATGTCATTTTTCTTTCAACGATTGCACTAACATTTTTTGTATTTAACTACATAAACCGCACTTACAGAAGTCTGTCTTACACAATTTATTTATCACTGTACCTATTTAGAAAAACCCCTATTTGTAATAATCTAAGTTAGGATCGCCACAGCCCTCCCAGTTTTAAAAGTCGCCAGCCGCCACTGCTTGTAAGGGTAGCGTTGGTTCGAATCTCGCACCTACCAAATAATTTTCAGACATGTATTGAGATAGCCGAGATGGTGTCATTCGCAGTTCATCTGTCGTTCGAGTAAAAGCCCTCTTTCTCTGACTGAGTTCAAGTGACACATAAACCAATTGTTCTGTTGTTAAAAGCGTATATAAGACTTACCATCTGTAACACTGGCAGCAAGGATGTCTGAAGAGTCGGTACAAGCGATACGATATCGATGTTACTACTGTTATAGCGTACTCTGCTATAATATGAAGATGACCAAAGACTTACCACATGTAACACCGCAAGCGACATCAAGGACCTCCGAAGAGTCGCTACAATCATTAGGGCATCAGTGTTGTAATTGTGTAAATACTTTCAGTCAATGCTGTAATGCACGTCGTCATGAACGTAGTCATTGATTGTTCAGTCAAGCATATAAGGCATTCCACTATGATAATTGCGATGATGTGATTACCCGTAGCGATAATCTGTACAGAAATACCAAGATGTGTAAAGGTAATGTCTGTCGTTCATTGTCCCTCTAGTGCTGCAACAAGACATTCACGGCTATATCTCGCGCCAGACAACACGAAGAAAGTAACTGTCCATTTGCAATCAGCTACAAGACCTACACATATTTTAACTGCAATGGTGTACATGCGAATTAGCATACCTTGACTGCTCACAATATGATTTGTACTATTAAACTTCAGTAAAGCAAAAATACTTTTCTTGAATGGGGAATATGTTTGAGTGTAAGTAATACTATGTGTTTTTTTATATAAGTGTGTGAAATAAAGTTAAAGTATATGAAAGACTATTGTTTTTATTCATTTTATCACCAGATATACAACTTTTGCCTTCCTGTTGTATGCAATGTCTTGACATATAGAAATCAAGTGTAAGCTTCGAGGATATAAGAACTTTTTTGTGTGCGTGTGTGTGCGCGCGTGTGTGTGTTTCGTGTAGCTATTGACATGGACTTCACAGGCAATTAAAGTTGTTATTAGAACAGACATACATGACTTTATGGCATGATGTTATGATGATGTGATGGTATGATGTTATGATGATGATGTGATAATGATGATGCTATGACGATGATGTGATGGTATGCTATGATGATATGACGATGTGATGTTGATATATGTTGAATATATGATGATATAATTATGATGTGATGATGTTATGATGAGGTGATAATGATATGATGATATGATGGTGCTATGATGATTATATGGTGATATGATGGTGATGTGATGATAATATGGTGTTATTATGTGATAATATGGTTATATGATAAGATGATATAATGTGATATGCTTCATCTGAATTATTCACCGGAATATTTCATAGGAATGCTTATATGGTTGTTTTGTTGTCATGGATGGTATGAAGGGAAGTGCTTGGTATAACTGATATGGACTAATGAAATGGATTGCAGATATTGAATTTTTGTTATATTCTGTTCAGGTATTTGAGGAATTGCAAGTTAGAATGATTGTCTGGCAGAATATGTTAAAATAGATATTTGAATGTTTTTTAGCAATGTGTATGATATATGTTTTAAACATGTTTTCTATGGGCGGTCGCCGAAATGAATGTATCGAGGGATTATATATAATGTCTGTGTGGTATGTTAGTTTCGCTGGAAATGCTTGATGTTAAGGGAATTACGAATTGATTGTATGTTTTGTGCAAATGGGTTGTGTGTTGCGATATGGATTGAAAATATTGATATTTATAATGGTTTTCTGCTGGAACTTTTGAAATGCTGGTTTTGTGATATGGTCTATTGGCAATTTGGCATGCGATTTCGTTAAGGTTGGATCATTTACTGTTGTATGGTAGACTATGGTTGTTGGTAATATTTGAATGTTTGTTTTGCTAATACATGATTAAATGTTTTATCAGAATAATTCGTTTGGACTATTTCACAGGAATGTTTATATGATTGCTTTGTTGTCCTGTATGGTATGAAGGTAGGTGTTTGGTGTAACCGATATGATGTAGGTAGTGATTGTTTATATGGTTTGTTTATGTTATTGGGATATTAAAAGATAGAATACATATAAATGATGTTTCGTGTTTTTTTTAGTAGCGATTCTGATATGATATAAAGTTATCATGAGTTATTTTTATCATTTTTAGATGTGCAGCTGTAGGTTTGGGCTATATAAATAGTTGATATGTCATTAAATTATGATTGAACGATAGAGAAATATGTTTGATATATTTAATTAATAATATGGCCTTATGGTGAGCTCTCTGTTTCTGTAACTGAAGCAATGATATATTGTGATGTGTGACAAAAAAAGAAATTATTATAAACAAGTCTGACAAATAAATTACTGCATCAAACATTTACAATATAATGCGCGTCTTAAATTGAAGTGTATTAGCGATTGGTGTGTAGGGATGATATGACTCTAACATAACTATTTCCTATAGCGACTGTTCTCTATTAAATAAATTATCTTGGTTATGCATAGGTAAGATGTATATGGAAAAATATCACTGTATGAAAGAGTTTTACATAAATGTTTTTTAAAAAGTGATGCATTAAAACTCTTATGATCTGTTTAATTACCCTGGGATGGTTTTTAAATCTGATGCTTTCTTCCCTCGTATGTTACTATTTTCACGAATTGTGTAAATTATTGTTGTATTTAGGTAAACCAGATTGGTATCAAACGATGTAGGTTTAGGTATTTTCTTTATTCTGTTTGAGTTTGTGTGTTTGTGTATGTGTGTGTTTGTGGAAAATATAGTAAGAATGGATATTTACTTTTTACCCTAGAAATGTTGGTTCACATGAATCGTTACAAAATGATCAGTGACAGTCTTTTGGCTGTTGAGACGTTTTTATAGGGTTGTGTGTGTGTTGGACAAGAACTATTTATGTTATATGTTAAGCCGTAGTTTGGTAGATATCTTCTGTAGCGAACGGTAAAGTTACTATTTGAAATGGTTGTATGAATACCCTCGTTGACTGGCATATTAGGTGATTGTGTTCTATTCGGGCGGTAGGCAACAAATAACAAATGTCGTGACGCCGATATAGCCCCCTCCCCCTTTTAACGACAATGTAATATTGGAACTAGTTTTGCTCCCATCTCCTTTGCAAGTTGGCTGGCCGTAGTTGCTACTACCGTTCAAGAGATCTAATCTCTGGAAAGATTTTCTAGGGATGAGTGTGTGGTCTCTCTTTTTTTTTCTCTTTTTTTTTTTTTAACTATTCTATATGATGACCTGGATGTTATTTACACAATATTAAATTGATATTAATATGCAAGTTGTAAAAATGGTATATGCATATTCACCTTCGTCGGGATTTGAAGCATAGAATGTAAATACCAATGATAGGGTTGACTTAGAAATATCTTAGTGCATCACTTTTTTAACTCTATCGACCTGGACTAATCTAATACAAAAACTTGGTGTCTGTAGGAGTTGAAGCAAAGGTATAATATCTTAGTTAGCTTTGATGTAAATTTATGAAATTCTTGTCTGTATGGTAAATGTCTTGTGTAATAGGTTAATATTAATAATTATTTTCTTTTAACATAAATCAATAATGTCGGTTGTATGGTTTTTAATGCATATATATAGGTATAATGTATGTTTTGAGCTATAAGGTATATTTTTGAAGTATAATGTATGTTTTTTGAGGTATGAAATATGTTTTGTGAGGCATGTATTTTTATGTTTTTACAGTAGTTATTCCATACAGGCTTGTGTTGAATGTGCTGTTGCATAAAGTGAATCAATATTTGAAAACAAAATTATATCAGTATGCGTTAATTACATATATCTGTGTATCCTTCCTAGCTAAGGCACTCACCTGCATATTTTCTGTAAGTCCAGTGGTCTCTCTTCCAGAGATGATGATATACTGATGGAGTGATGGGTGGTAGGTATTTCTTTGTTGTTCGATGACCTGTTTTAGTTTGGTAGAGAGAGACTATGTAGACAGAGTGCAATAGGTAATTTAATGGTATATTGTTTAAGTGTTTGTTGTGTAATGCATTACAATATTATATGCATGTAAGTTATGTATAGTATCAAACCTATTTTCGTTGGAAGTTATCTTTGGTTATGGTAAGATGTGTAATTAGAGTGTAACTATTCACATTAGTTAATCAAAACATAAATAGTACTTATAAGTGTTCTTCATGGAATATGAATCCAGACGCAAGTTCTCAAACCTATAGTTGTATTCCATTGTCGTTGGTTGTGTTTCATCGGACGATGTGTAGTTGGTTTCACTCCATTACATACATAGTACTTGCATTTGGATATTTATTACACCAATACTGTATTAATTTTCTAGATACTGTGCCATCTTGGTGGCCCATGCTACCTTTATTTGTCTTTTTTCTTGTTTTTGTGTGAGTCTGTGACTCATATTCCTCTTTCAGGTATCGTTAAAACCCCGAAATTCAGAGTCAGTTATTTATCCCTTTTCTTTTGTCAAAGTATTATTTGAGTATAAAGTACTTGTTAAGTACTAGTTACTGTGGTATCTTAATTATTTAATGACTATTGATATAGTTGTATTTTTTTTTTCTGTTTTGTCTCATGTGTTTGCTTTAGTTTTGCTCAGAGAAGCAATTATTTTGAAACTTATTTTGAATTACATACAAAACAACCTTTATAATATTGATGTCATCAACTAAATCATTGGACCAATAAGTGAATGTTGTACTAACTATCACTAATTATCTTAATTTTCCAAGATTTTAATATTTTATTTGCCAATTTAATGTTTATTTGAGGTTAAAAGTCCAGTTTTTCTTAGTAAAACTCATTGTCGGTCAATGCCACCCGATATTCAATATTATTAGCAGGTATCAGTAAGAATGAGTACTTTCTCTTTGAAATTTTGTATTTCATATAAGGTGGCATATTTGAAAACTAATTCCTAATTCTGGTGTTTTTACAATTTTGTTTTACTTTAAATGTAATTTTTGTAAACTAAATTTTCGAAGTTGCTAGATATGACCTATCGATTATGGTACTGGTCTTCTCGAATATATCCTACCCTCTGATGATTTGCGGTACATCACTTCCTTCTTCTTCGCCATGTAACCTATGTGACATGTTTCATTTTATTGTGCACATTGTAATCCAGCAATCATGACGTAATTTACCTTTTCTGACCGCAACAGGTATGTGTTTAGGGTAACTAATTTTCTTTGCCACATTTTGTGCATTGTGTTTGTCGCGACTTATTTCTTGCTTGTGCCTTAATTTATAATTTAACGGTTCCACCCGACCGACCGTAAGGTAACTACCTGAAATAATAACGTGGCTTCGGAGTTGAGGCGTGGTCGTTTGCTCTGGAGGATTTTCCTCGCCGCCCTTCTTGATGTCATAGTTACCTGGCATCAGGAACATCCCTATTGGAGATGTGTTCCTGATCTGTATCTCTCGTGCATCACCAGGCCAATTAATTCATATTTCTATAGCATGAGCATGCTGTTCTACTAACCTTCAGATATAAAATTCTGGAATCACTAAAATTTTTGTTTGTCAGGCACTTCGTTCATCTCAGAAATTATTAAACTTCCTTTTGTACTACTTAAAATTTCAGAAGACCATCGTACCAATGTAAAGAAAATAAATATAAAAAATGTTATATTTTGTGTCTCTTGGATGGATTGGCCAAAATGGCCACTAATGATAAATGAAAGGGTTATTTACAAATATATATCGAGATCCATAAGTAGGCAAACATAAAATAACAGAAATTGAATGTATACATGTTTGTATTAAATAATATTTAAAAAATATTTGAAAGGAAATACTCAATATGTAGATTAAATTTTGTTGCAACCTTTGTTATTTGTATTTGAAAAGATTTATTGATACATGTTTGCAAATGCGAATATAATATTTTGAGTAAAAATAAAATAAATGTCACCGGAATTTAAAATGTGTTTCTTCACATACAAAACAGATATACCAAGCACCACATATACATAACATTTTAATAGAAAGTTTCTGCTTTTGAGTGCCATGTGTTTTATGATGTTCTGTTAGTGGTATATTTGTTTTGAACTCAATCTTGGGTTAGACCTCCAGACATTACTTATTAACATTTTTACTATGCACACTTGTATCGCAACCTGGTCCTTTGATGCTTTCTTTCTTGTGGTCTGTTGAGGGGAGAATGCTCATTGTAGGCTATTTCCCTATCATGTGTCTTATCCTTCAACTACTGCCACAATAAGTAATTAACAGCAATAACTACTTAACCTGTATGTTCTTGAATCACCATGTTTTTACTACTTGTGCGCAAATAGTCTCGCTAAATATTCATTATTTGTTACATATATTTTACTCTTGATGGGTAAATGTTCAAGTCTCCCGACGTGCGTCCATAGCGTAAGCCATTGTCTGACATCCTAGATAAAATAAATGTTTTTAAATGTCTCTGAAAATGTAGTTTAGGTGTTTATCCATCAAAAGGTTAACCTATGCAGATAGCAATTAACCATGGCATTATTCGGAAACTTGCGGGAACTTGTCAGCCGTTCACAACACAGTCTTCCTAGAAAAAATTATAAAGATTTTAATGTCTTTGGACATTATAGGGTATGTTCGTAGATGCATCGACTTGCAAGACGAAAATTTGTTGCGTATCTGACTGGACTCCATTATATCTCTTTTGGGTAAACAGCATTGATGTATGCATTCTCAGATTATTTGCGAGCTAGTTGTCTTGGTGAGAGGGCATGTACTGAGTTGGTTAATGTATAATGTGTAATTATGCAATTGTGTATGATGATGAAATTGCACAATGAATATTTAGCATAGCCTATATTACATTACATTAAATTAACATGTCTTTAGCATAATGATAGATAAAAAGAACTATTAATTATAAACAATTATGTCATATTTAATGTTTAATGTGAGTGGGTTTAAAGAAACACTGCAAATAGTAATAAATACATGTGTGTTTACCTCGATGAGATTTTAATCAAAGAATATGTTATTATAGCTCTAATTAGCTTTGTTTGATTTGAAGTAGTGAATAAGTCCATATGTATGTTTAAATTTTGATGGGGTTTCGAAATAGTTAATTATGGTTACATTTAAACAACACTTAAGATGAAACAAGGTATAATTTGGCAAATACTGTTTATGTGGTTAAGATCTAAGTATCCCAGAAAGGTCGAACCAACAGTTGAAAAGAGCATACCTTAACGAACATTCTTTGATAATAGATTTTTTTTACTTAAACAATTTCTGTTTGCTAAATGCAGTATGTCTCACTGATGATATGAAATCGAGTACTGAGCTTATTTGATTATCCTAGCATTAGATGGAAAAAATCGGTGTTTTTATTACAAATCTTGTAGTAATATATGATGGTGAGTATAGAACGAATGTTTGGAACTAGTAGTACTACCTTCTAATCTTCTATGATTTGATGGAGATGTTATGTGTTTTACTGGAAGTAATAATTTTTAAATATGAAATAACATATATTTAAAGGTATTGTTGACTTGTTTGGATTGATTGGTTGTAAGGTTTTGGAAGGTAACTCAGGTATTATGTTGTTAGTATAATAGTTTGAAATGGTCTCAAAATATGATTATGTCTGTTGTATGATTTGTTCATTTGAGTTGTATGATATGTTGAAATAGTTGTCAAGTATTTGGTTTTCCTTGTAAAGTTTGATGCTACTTGTTTTGAAACATGCTGATATGGTATGTGCAAATGAGTTGTGCGATTATGTAAGTGTGTTCATGTGTATGTGTGTATGCAAGTTTTCTTGGGTGTGTTAAAAAGTCTATCATATTGAGTTATAGCAGCCTCATGTCAAAATGTGTCAACAATCAAATTATTTATATGCTAGATAAAACTAACTTTTCTAAATGGATAAACTCCAAGAAACCATTCAACACTAAGAAAATGTTAAGTTTCGCGAGAATATAGAAAATATTTAAGTGAATGAGTGGTTAAACTGTAGAAAGGAATAGTGTAGAAGATGTTAAAGGTTAGAAAGTGTGAGCAATCGAAGGTTAGGAAAGACAAATAAGTCACATTTTAAATACTCTCTCCAGGAATCGATCTCTGTAGCATTCCACTCACTGGTTATCAGAGGTCCTGTCCTGCTGGCTCTGCGAGCCTCGATGCCCGGCAACACAACTCCTAATACCTCCGGTAAGCCTGCAGGATGTAGGGGTCGTGTGGTATAGGTGAAAGTGTGTGTGTGGGCCACCCCATTATACCCACCATGCCTAATGAGCTCTGAAGTGCTGGCTGATGTGTCAAGACCATAGTAGCTGTGCAGCTATTTGGACGTCAATACCTATGGCTGTGCGACATCTCACTTTCTTTCCGACGAGACGATATGCGAGATTGCATAAGTAAATGCAATTCCCCTCTTCTCTGTCTCATTAATTGAGATAAGGAATGAATGCATTGTGTCATTTAATGCATAAAATATTAAGTGTTTTGCCTGATAATTGAAACCAGTAAACCAAAAAACACATTACATTAATTGCTCTAAGCAGAAATCCAACCCAAAAATAAATTTTTTGAATTCAAAAAATTAAAAAGTATTAATTATTTTAAAGGGCTGTGTGTTCAAAGTGTTATGTGCACAATGGGTTAAGTGCACAAAGGGTTAAATGTACGATAGGTTAAGTTTTTAAAGGGTCAATTACCCAAATGGTTAAGTACCTAAAGTGTTAAGTACCAAAAGTGTTAAGTGCTCGAAGGCTATGCTTATAAGTTTGTGTGGGTCTGGTGCAGACAATCTATACTTTAAACATGCCCTGTGGTAAGGTAATTGTTCCGTTGAATTTTATGGTCGGAGTGGCTACATAAAATTTAAAAATACAAGAGCTTAATGTGTATTTAACCCTATTGCTCGTATCTATATCAGGGGTGATATGTATGTTATGAATTTGACGACTATGACTTTAACAGTTCGAAAATTATAACTGTGTTTATAAAAGGGCTTAATGCATCATTGATATTATTAAAAATGACTTAAGGCCTATATAACATTACCATTGTGGCGTATATCGTTTACGATGTCTATGTTATGAATTTGATGAGTATTGCTTCAATGGTTCGTAAATTATGACTTTATTTATAAATGGCTTAATTCATAATTGACCTTACTAGACAGTGATTAATTCCTAAATGACCTTATTATCGTAGTGGGTATCGGGTACGATGTCTATGTTATGAATTTGATGAGTATAGCTTCAATGGTTCGGAAAATATTAATATGTATATAAAAGGGTTTAATGCATAATTGACCTAACAAAAAAGGGGTTAAGGCATAAATAACCTTACCACTGTGATGGATATCTGGCATGATGCTTATGTTGTGATTGTTATGAGTATGGCTACAATTGTTCGGAAATAATGACTAAGTTTATATAAGTTCTTAACACATAATTGACCTTACCAGAAAGGGCTTAATGCCTAAATGACCTTACCACCATGATGGATATCGGGTATGATGCACATATTATGAATTTAATGACTATAGCTACAATGGTTAGGATATTATGAGAAACTATGCTTTTAAGCTTGTGGAGATTTGATACATATATACTATACTTAAAGCATGATCTGTGGTAAGGTATCCGTTGTATTGTTTTTGATGCTTGGACTGGTTACAGTATTAATTAAAAATATAAGAGATCGTTCCTAATATTAATAAATTCAATATGGCGGTGGTCATAGTTACATAATCATATGTTCTGTCTAAAAAATATGAATTCATACACGACTCGATACACTTGTTTGCATAAGTTAAATAAATATATTTTCAATAAAAAATCATAATTTTTATTTTATAGAATTATGCTTTGAATATTTTGCTGTTGTGGTCACATATTCAAATTCTTCTTGAAAATATGAGTTTGTAGAAATGTTGTTTGATACATTTATGTTTGAATATTTTTAAGGTTTAAATAAAAATATATTAAATAAAAACAGAACATTTTAAAAATATAATTACAGTTTAACTAGCCGATGGTTCAATTTGCATATACTTCAAATCCGTTTTAAATGTACGAGTTCATAAGTGATTCCTTTTTCTTTTACGTCATTAAAAGTTTAATTTCTACTCATGAGTTGGCTCAGTCGACTAGAGCACATATTTTTCAATCGAAGGTTAGTTGGATCGAAACCACATGCCTCCACAGCTTTTTATACTGAATTAAATCATAAGACTTCTTCATATTTAATGTATATATAACATTGCCTTAACTTGCAACTGACACCAGTGCTCCTAGCAGCAGATGATGACATCAAGCGACACTAACATTGCCTAACAATCAAGTCTATAACTAATCGCACCATACCTCTGTGGGAAAGATGGTGAGTGTAAGGGGGAGGAGGGGGGATGACCATAGCAGAAAGGAGCGGAGAGCCTGCAAGCCTCACTTCTGAATCCCTCTTGCATTCTATAAACGACTGCACCCATCCGCCCATCCCTATGTAATTCTAGCAGTGAGCAGGTACTATGCTCCTCCCTAGGAGCCCCCACAGGAAAATATCTACTGAATTAATGTCAATGGAGCATACTGGTCATGCAACAGGCCCACCTCTTTCAATCCACCTTGCTGGAAACTCCATGTCTAGTTTATTACATACAGCTCTTGCTTGAGGAATGTAGAGGGCTACTATCGTGTTGAAGTCACATACATTGCCGGACCTCTAGGGGCACATCCTCGAGGAAAGCTGGAAATGTCAATTGTAGGAATTTGCAGTACTGGTGTCCGGTCAATAGTTGCGGCATCAGGTGCACCCCAATGAGATGATCACCCACAATGACCGCCCAGATGTTCACAGAAAATCTCTGCTGGTTGACGTTGATGGTGGTTGCATAAGGTTAGGTGTAGTCTTACATGTGACTATCCATGCTGTTAAAATAACTGTTTGTTGTGAATGTTGCTTCACCAGTATACAATACAATGGTAGTAAAACGAGGAACTACTATGTAATGCTGCAGAAACCACTGCGAAAAATCATATCGAGGAGCGAAATCTGCTAGTCCCAATGACCTCACCTTTCGCACATGGTGGGCATGCAGCAGTTGCTTGTGCAAAACACACCATACAGTGGAATGGGACACACCTATTCTGTGTGCAATGGTGCGGGTGCTTGTTGAAGGGTTTTCCTCCAAAGCATTACGTATTTCCACTTTTGGTGTACGGACATTTCCCTGGTGACCAAACCCACCTCGTGCCTTAAACATGCCTGTTTCATGCATACTCTGAGTGACAGTTGTGAAGGTCTTATTATGAAGTTGCCGATGCACTGTAAACATTTCATGGTTTCCTCGTACAGCAGCTAATGCATTAACTTCAACTTCACTGTAAAGCAGAACCATGTCTTTTATTTCTGAGTTTGTTCACTGGCAGAAATGGAAAATGAACACTCGGATATAATTGTCCCACATGAATGAAGGTTGTATAGAATCAGTGTACATGATGTATACTATATATGATAATGATCACAGGATCGTGCATCTATGGACAGAAGCTACAATGTGTCTTAAACAAAATGTCAGTAACTTGTGTAACCTCTTTTAGTGACAATGCAATCCTGCAGTCGTTTACAGAGACGATAATATAGGTGTCGGATGTCGTCTTGGGGAATAGTGTTCCATTCTTATTTCACCTGTTGTTGCAATTGAAGGATGTATGTTGCCAGTATTACAGACTGCACCAAACGCCATCCCATCCTGTCACATACATGTTCAATAGGGGACAGGTCAGGCGATCGTGCTGGCTAGGGGAGTTGACGAACACATTCGAGAGCGCATTGGTAACGCAAGGCTTGTGTGCACGGGTGTTGTCCTGCTGGAAGAGGATATCTCCTTGGTATTTTAGTAATGACAACAAAATGGGCTGGATGATTTTCTGGATATAGTGTTCATTGTTCAGTGTTACCTCAATGTTTGTTGAGGGAACAGAGGCGTATGGTCATTGTAGACCATTGCCCCCTAGACCGTGATGCCAGGAGTTGATCCTGTATGTCACTGCCATATACAGTCTGATTGTTGCTGCTCTCCTTGTCAATGCTGCACTCGCAAGCAACTGTTACTGGTGCAAAGATAGAATATGATCTCATCATTAAACACAACTCAGTGCAATTAATCCACCTAGTTGCATCGTTCGCGAAACAATCCGATGTGGTCTGCACAGTGATAAGGTGTGAGAGGAAGCCTCGTGAGCCTCACACTTGATCATAGCCTAGGATTGGATACAGAAAACCGTTTGGTGATGGTCCTAGCTGACACTCTGGTTGCAGCAGTGTGGATGTAACCATGCGACCAGCGATGGCTGTCGGTCTGATGCGGTGGTCCAAGCGGCCATCCGTAATACTCTGCCATCCGGAACAAGGTTGACGACCATATGCACCATCGTTGGACCACCTGCACCACCACTGATGCACAGTTGACATTTCGCATCCTACGCATTGGGTAATTCGTCGGAAGGACCATCCAGCCTCCCTCAGACCGACAATATGACATTGTTCAAAGTCCATTAATTACTTGAAGTATGGTCGTCTATGCCGTCGTGACATGTCTACAATGCTTACTACACACAGGCCGATGCTTGAAACAATGTACTACCCTTTCTCGGAGTCACCTACATTTGTACTGAACTGAGCGTGTTTATGTCTAGTACGCAATCCCTACTCTGTTCACAGCAGTACACTGTTAATAACTGCATGTACTGCCCTCTCTCAGTGCCCCATGCACATATGGTGTTTCTATGTTACCGCTTTAGTGGTGTTCATTTCTTATTTTTCATCAGTGTATATGTCGCCATGTCAACTTGTAGTAGAATGTGTGCACAGTGCAGTGAAGCAGGGGTTTTTATTCTACAGTCCTATACTCTGGTAGGGTAACTACAGGACTGATAATGAGAGTGTGGGGGAAACCATGATGCACACCAATATTCCACACCTCTTAGAAACTCCAATAAGGTGAAACAAGTTTCAATTCAGATTCTCCAAAAGCCAGCTGTATGTAATGTCCACACACCACTATGGTGTGATGCTCAGACAGCCATTACTAGTTATCTACCTGACAGCAATGTTGGGTAAGTTACTTTTTAGAAATAACTTCAATTGAGTAAAGTTACTTTCGAATAATTGTAACTGGGTGTTAATTTTAAAGTAACTTATTTAAATTCCAGTACTCAATATGTGAATTTTATAATGGTATTGTTAAGTGTAAGAAAAGGTTTGTCACCTTAATGTTGCCATAAAAAGATGATAATAAATAAATAATTTAGTTTAGAACACTGTTCATTATGAAAAGTAAAATGTGAAATATTTGTTACAGAATGCTGTAAACGACATTATTATAAGTATAAAACTAATAGGCATGCCTTCAGGAAACAGAGTTCTTTCAGCCAGAAAACTCCTAAATTGACATGTATACTATATAATTTATTTCTTTATTTATTGCAAAGCTTAACGTGCCACCCAACAGTGCAAGACCAATGACAGGGAGGCACATGGACATACAGCACATGACACATAAGATAAATAAAAGTAATATACATACACATAAGTGATTAAAAGAAACAAAGCTATACACGGCACACAATATGAAAATCACTAACTACTACAAAAACAAAATTGAATTGACCAAGTATGAAAAGAAAATTTTGAACTTTTGCAACGATATAATTAATATTTAATATTATAAACTACTGTAATGTTTGAACAAATCACTAAGTAAAGTCATTTTCCTTGTAAAATGTTCAAAGTCAGAAAAATATTTATTGTAATTATTAATACATCTATTGACTACATTTCTCTCACATTTTAATGATGAAAAATTATGAAGTGTTCTATGCGTGTAAGAAGGGACTTTTAAAACTACTTAAAAAAAAAAAAAAACTATAATACAAGATGTAAAATTAAGAAATGAATTTATTAAAAATAAAGCATCTAAAATTTCGAGTCTAGTTTTTAAGGACAAAGTTTTGAATCTAACTAGTTCTATATTATAATCACAATCTACACTTAAAGAGAATCTATTAAATATTAATTTAAATACATTCTTTTGTATGTTTTCTAATCCAATCGAATCCGTCCCTGTTACATAATTCCACATCATACTACAACATTCTAATCTTGGTCTAATTAAAGTATTATAAAGACATAATAGAAAATCAGGAGATGTGGCTGAAAATGTGATGAATTTTATAAGGCCTATAGTACGACTAATTTTAGTTATTAAGTTATATATATATATATATATATATATATATATATATATATATATATATATATATATATATATATATATATACACCTAGGTCTCTTACATAGGCAGTTCTTTTGATTAACTCCTTATCCATGCTGTATTTGTAGCATATAGAATTAGTTTTCCTTGAAAACGAAATACAAAGAGTCTTATTGATATTAAGCTGCATAGCATTGTCTTTACACCACACATGCGTAGCTAAGATATATTTTTGTAGCATTAGGCAGTCATCGCTATCCTTAATACATTTATAAACCTTTAAGTCGTCGGCGTAAAGAAGTGCACTAGAGTGACTTATTATGCCGACCATTTTGTTTATAAATATATTAAAGAGTAGTGGTGCCAGCGTACTTCCTTGCGGGACGTCAGAGGATACTGTATGAAAACTCGATAGAGATGCTTCAATTTTTACTATAAAGGATTGACCAAGAAAATAATGTGTATGCCAATTTAAATAATTTGTTTAGACCAAACTGTTGTAATTTCTGAACAATAATTTGATGTTGACAGGTGTCAGAAGCTTTTTTAAGATCGAAATACACTACATCCATTTTTCTTGTTGTGATTTCAGTATAGAGTTCGTCGACAAAATTAAACAAATTAGTAACCGTCGTTTTATCCATCAGAAAACTTTGTTGAAAATCTGAAAATGAGTTTTTTTGTTACAAACGACAAGTGCTTAAATATTATATTTTCAAAGATGGGTCTATAGTCCTAGTTATTTATATCGAACTTATTCCCATTTTTTAAATATAGGGACCACTCCCCCATGTTTTCAGACACTGAGATACTTGCCACTTATCAGACTGTAGTTGAAAATATGGGAAAGTATTGGAGTAAGGGCGTTGGCACAGCCCTTAATTATAAAATTGGGTATATCATCTAGTCCAGTTGCCTTGCTACATTTTAGACTTTTGATAGCCCAGGGAACTAGTCCTTGAGAGATTGTAGGTGTATCAATATTTAGATGGTTTGTACATTTATTATGTACCGAGAAATTAATAGTGGTTTGTTCATAGTTTTTAGCTAAGCGAAGATGTTGGCTAGTAGAGAGGAATCTTGATTCATATTATCATCAACAGTAAGAGTAAGGGGTTCTTTGTAGTCATTTTTCATCACTTTAACATAGTTCCAGAATCTATTTGGGTCGTTTTTAAATTATTATTTATTTTTTTGCCAGAATTGTTTTGGATAGTTTTATTTACCATTTAACAATTTTTCATAACTCAGAAAAAAGTGCATAGTTCATTTCAGATTTTTTTTTGTGAAGTCGTGACAATGTTCTTTCTTTTTCATTAAATTAATTAAGTCTCTTGTAAACCAAAATGGGTATTTCGGTTTTCTTGCTTTTGCTGTAGGCATAAAAGTATTAATTACTGATTAAAGATTGGTAGTTAAAAATCCACCATAGAATTAACATCTTGCATCTGGTAAATCGGAGCCCAGTTAAAACTATTAATAGCAACATGCAATGACATGTAATCACCTTTCTGATAGTTTCTATAGTGTTCTTGATTCATAAATTTACATTTTTCAGAAATAAATAAAATCTGACAGAGTTTGGACGGGTGATATTTAGCTTCATCCACCAGTGCACCAGTAGATTTCTCAAATTTAGTATAAAAATTTGCTAATGTTAAATCTAATAATTCGGCAGATGGTTTCAGTTTACTAAATTGTTCAAGATTAAAAGAGTTAACAGATTGTAATAATGACTACCCCTTAAGTTTGATATAATAACGCATAATATTTTGGGTGTTTAAAGTATTCCAATCAAAGCCGGGAGTATTAAAATCTCCTACAATTATTATTTGATGTGGATAGTTTAATAAGTTTGATTCTAAAAACGTACAATGTTTTTTAAAATCCTCCATTGATATCTGTAGAGGAAGAAACATATTTCCAATTAGTAGTTTATTGATATTATTACAGGTGATTTCGACCCAAATAGATTCGATATTTTTATAAACAGGATCTAATTTTTGTTCAAAATATGGAAAACATGTTTGGTTAATATCAATCAATACAACACATCCTGTATCCAGGTTCGTTAAAATAGCATCCCTATCATGACGAAAAATGGTAGATTGTTTGGGAAAATTATGGGAATTTATATGCTTTGATCGTTAAACCACATTTCCATTAGGCAAATTATAGAATAATTAGTGCTGATCATGTTTTCCGAAAACGTAACGGATTTCGTCCTAAGCCCTCTTACATTGTGATAATAAAATTCAAGTTCCCTAGTTAACATCTACTTTGTGTTTTGACACCTCCGAATGCCTATAACATTATTTATGGGGTTTTCTCAACTCCTCCAGCCACTTATTTAGACTGTAAAGTTCCATCTTGTGTGTTACTATCAGGAGCGAATAACTGTTCGTCATGCAATTTCCCATAGAACACACTTATTATACTGCCGGCGGTCCAGAAGACTGCATTAAAAATGTGTTCGAATTCAGGTTTAGCCACTGCCACATAAGATGATGAGTACAAATTGTACCTTTTTTTTTAACTTTACCACCTTTAATTTTGAAATTTTTATTTCCTGATTAATGTATGTTATTATATCATTATCTTGTACTTCTGGTGCAAACCTGGAAATGAACATTGCTTTAATATAAGGACAGGCCGTCTTCGGGGTTGTTTTGATATTAGCGTTGTTACGAATGTCTAACTGTACTTGCTTTCTTGAAGTGGAGGGCTTCGTAGCAGAAGAGCCGCTTGTCGTGGATGTTTTTGTTCCTCTTCTGCTTACCAGCGTCAAACCTTCTTCGTCAGCAACATGCTGTGTCTGTGGTTCAGGTCGATCTGTTTATTTATCCATCGCTCGTGCTGCCAACTGAAATTTGCTATGCAGGAACTTGCTATTATACCCTGGCGCCACAGGATCCATCGTCTTTTCCATAACTTCACTGAAAAGTTTTTTCTGTGAATTATCTTGAATGGATTTAAAAGCCTATGTTTTTTTCGGTGGAAACACCATATGATGGGCACATATTCCTGTTGTTTGTAGTTTGCAAACTTTCAAACATAGCTCTAAGTATCCCATTGTCCTCCTTAAGGTCTTTGACCTATTTTACAAGGTCATCTATTTTTTTACTTGAGTCCATTGTCTCAACAATCTTACTTGAAATTTCTTGTTCTCACGAAGAAGTTGATTCGTTATCGCCTAGCAACACATTAAAAGATAATGCTTTCGAGTTTGTTTTAAAAGGTTTTTTTCGCACTGTTTATTTTATTTTTAGGCAATAAGCCAAACATATCTAAATCGTCATTTACATTCACACATTTCACGTACGTGTAATCTTCATCAGGGCGTGTGCCTGTACACTGACAGTGAAATCTTGTTCCACACGATCCTGCGCACTTAATAAACTTTGGTTTGCCGAAGAATTGTTTATTACAAATTGTCCATAGATCGGAGCTAGGGGGCATATAGAAACACCTAAAATCTAAATGTATGGGAGTTTCCGACACTTTTCCCGCAGATATTACCACAAAAACATGATATTCACAGGAGCTGCTTCATAACACGTCCATCATGTGTGAGTGCTTGGATAATAATAATAACATTCCTTCTTAAAAATTCGTAGTCAGTGACATAGTATGGTATCAGTTTTCTCTGATAGGGAAATTACTTTTCAGTACTTTGATATTTTAACTATAACATTCTATCATAACTTATTTCTTATTATCATACAAAACTCTTATACACAAAACTCTTGCAGCACAGTATATACTAAGTGTTAATGTATTATTTTGAACAGTGTGTTGACAGTACAGTCATTGAGCAGTAACTGTGCCAGAAATTTAAAAAATGTAGTACAGATGATAATACAGAAGATTTATCTCTATAGTAATACACTTTAAATATAAAAATAAAATTAGAAGAGTTATTTTCTCAGTGGATAAATTATTTGTAGTATGTATACTGAACCTAAAAGGAAAACATTTAAAACCAAAGAAATCCAAATGGCCTTGCTAACAAAGGCTTTTTAGATATGGTTGCTATATAACAGTTGATAGAGTTACAAAGAAAAGGGTATATTCCAAAACTGAAATTACTTTACAAATTTTTTTATAGCAATCTTATTTTTTGCATTTCTTCTGAAGCTTCGCAGCATAAAATTATATATAACGAGTATAATATAAAATTACAGTGTTTTTGAGTAAATGAAACTTACACACATTGTTGTGCTGCTGCTTAAACCAGTTGCGGCACCATTGTAATACATATATTTGTTATCAATATATATTAAAATTATTACGTAGTCATGGGAATTCTGGTGAAGATTTAATACCCAAGACATCATACTAAGAAAATTTATTCTGATCACTTAGCACTTAGCATACAAGATAAAAATTTGATGATTTTGAAATAATTGGTGTTTCTTCGGAAAATTCAGATTCCAGCGTGAGTTTAAGAGAATTGTTAGAGGAGTCAGCAATTCGAGTTTTCCCTAACTTCGATGATGGGCCTTCCAGTTTGCCATGTCCTCTGGCTTACCCAATTGCTGCAGCTAGCCCTTGTGAATAGGTATCTGAGAGAGTATTAGAAAGAGATTTGCAAGGAGCAGTGACTCTGATTTTGAGGACTGGTTTCTCAGCTACATGTCTACCAGCATTCTGACACTCTTAGCCAGTCTCGGCCTGGGTCTCACCCCGGTGCCCTCGCTACATCATTCGTAGGTTCTTGCTATCAACCTCGTGATTTTCCATGAAAAGGTCACGAGGCGGTCGTGTGCATCAATTTACTTAAATGATCTCACTGCAGTACGTACTCTTTATCCACAGATCCGGCCACACAACAGACGGCTCTGTTGTGTGGCCTTGTTAATGATCCCGAAGGCTGCTTGCAAAAGTCTCGGAATCGGCGGCACCGGAACGCCCGCTTGCATCCATCTTCGGGTGACAGCTTTCTGGCAGTAGGCCAGCGACAGGCCCTGCTTCAGTGCTCCACACGCTAAATACACAGTGGCGGGTTGTTAAGAATTTCTGTTTTAATAATATCTTGCTGCTTGGTTCCTCATCCTGAATACTCTCATGGTTAAGGTGGTTTCCAGCCAAGCCCAAGAAACAGCTTGATACATCAGAACATAACCCCCTCGCTCGAAATAACAGCTGGTCCCCAGCTCTGGGACAGAGGTGTGGCAATGAGTTATGATAGTCCTGCCCCTTAGTGTCCTTGTCTGTTTCTTGGCAGTGGGAATAAAATTGGTTGAAGAGTCTTTGCTATGATGGGAAATTAAAGTGTAGAAGGACAGATCGCAACAAGGAAATTTTCGATTAAGAAACTGCCTTGCCTTTTTACTAGCAGTTTGCGTGTTGTCTGTTTATTGTAAGTTATTCAAATAATGCAGATATTATAGTGTGTCTCCCGATAGTACAGCCTACTGCATGATTTTAACTTTTGTGTGTATTCTTAATACTGGGAAACATCCCTTGCATTCTATGTTCCTGGTCATGACCCTGAACATGAACTGGACTGGGCGTGCTTCATCGTGGATGCACGGCTGATGCAAGTGAGTTTGCAGGCATGAACACGGCAGCCTGCTTGACGTACTAATTTACCTAACGTACTTGATACTCTTTAAAGTCTTGTGAAAGTTTAAAATGTTTGACAGTGCAACAAGATTTACTACTTTAAAATTTGAAAACAGTATAGTCTCCCCCCCCCCCCAAACTAAAACTTGTTAAGGTGAATGAATACATTATATAATTACTGTATTTATGTTTTGAGAATTTATACATAGGAATTACTTATGTGTTGCTGGAAAAGAAACATGATTAGGCACTTCATGTAATTAACATAAACAATTAAACATGATTAGAATCTCTCAACTGTTCAAAAATATTTCATTTACACAAAGAACATAATTAATTTATATTCAAGTATTTTACTTTGCATATTTAAACACTTATCTAATTTGTATTTCTTATGGGATATATCGCTAAGTATGGGATGGCATAGATTTTGTAATGAAACTTAGATTTTATTATTCCCTAATTAATGTGTAAAAATGTGTGTCAATATCTCGGTTCTCCTTTTCTACATTTATTACTGTGGAACTAGGTGTCACACGGATTACTTATTCTAACGTTGACTTATTTGTTAACACTAACATATAAGAACATGCATTTCTGTATTATTTGTTATCATTTAATCCTGAATTAACATTCACTACTTTTACCATCATGCTCATTTGTCATTTACTGAATTTTGATTGAAGATAATCATAATTAATATACATAAAAATATAATTCTTTAATTCATTTTTGTACTTACTTGACTTACCATTTTACAAACAATGTGGTTATAACATTTAATATGCTATGTATAAATTACTTTTGCTTTTTTTGTGAATAATTACAGCTACACTGCTGTCAACTTATGTGTAGGACTTATTAAAATTTTAACTTATTCTTAGTATTCACATGAAGGAAATGCTTATCATTTACCCTCTCTGCTGGAAAATGTGTTTGTTTTTAAACAAATCTGAGTGGCAATTTGTTTGTTCATGTTCTTATTCGTGATCATGATCATGGTCGTCTCAGCTGAGGCATGTTTCTGTAATTATGTGGGTTAAGTAATTGGTTCTCTATTACCTTGTAACCTAATTGCGCTCTGCTCACTTCGGAGAATCACTGGTTACCTGCGTGTGACATCACTATGGCGTGCCTTTGGCTTGCCTCCTCCGGAGCTCATAATCCATATGCCTTGGCATAGTGCTGTAATGGCGTTGTATTCTTGATCTTCTATCATCTAGTTCCTGGACCTGTATCACTTTCGGTATGGATTAGCACTCAGACATAATACATTATGATAGTTTATGTACGCTTAAGGAAATTTAATTATTACATTTTATATTTAATTAATTTATATTACTTAATTTAAACATATTCTAAATAGACTTCATGCTCAGATATCAAGCTAACTTTAAATAAAGTTGGTGTATATGTACGAATTAATGTAATAGTTTCAGTAGTTGCCCTATCTTTCATTATTTTTGGCCTTTAATTTATATTAAATTTTCATAGACATAAATAGAGTCCTAACATTTGAATCCATTATTCCTAATTGGTTTGGTGGTAAATCTAAAACACCTTCAAATGTGTTAACTTTCCTAAGGTCTATTTTCATTTAACATATAACATTAGTTTATTTTATTTATTCTCTAAGCACAATATATTATATTTCTTGTTAAAACCTCGTATAAAATACCGATGTATTGAATACACTCAAATCCTGCTGCGTTGCTTATTGTTATTAACTCTTGTAACTTCTCGATGTTTTCATATTTTGAAGACAATTATCATTGTGTGCAATGGGATCACACATTCGGGCGCATGTTTAGAAAACAAGACAGCACTGCTAATAAAACATACCGTTTGTTGACACTAATCATCCGTCGGATGCCTGTCGTGACATGGACATTCAAAATGGCAGGAGGGGGGAGAAATATGCAGTGTCGACACGGAAAGGAGGTCGCTCCGCCTGGCGCATTCTTGGATGTCTCATGTCGGCCCCTCTCGTCGCAATTTGCTGCTTGGAATTTTTACTGTGTGTACACTGTACAAAAATGACTTCATTTTCACATAGTTATACATAACATTTTATGTTAATAGTAGCACTTATCTACATGTTCTTATTTAATTGCAACATAAGCTTTGTTTTAAATTACATTTAATGAGTTTATGCATCAAATTTAAATTATATTATCTCTATGGCCTGTTGTGCTATGCTGATAGTTTGTGTCTTGCCTAAAACTTTTCCTCTAGTTTGCGAACTTGTTATTCTCTAGGCTGCTTCCTAATTTAATTAGGATATTTACTCAACACTTTATATTTTATATTATTTTCTGTTAGAACAATCTAATTTATGCATTTTATTGCAAAATATTCTTACTGAACGAACTGAAAATGTTATGTTATTAGTTTTGTATACATTTAAATGGCTAACTTAGATACTTCATCAAAAGGAAATTGCAGCATTTCACATTTACACACATATAAATATTATTATTTGCACTTTAAAAGTAATAAATTTTATGCAGACTTGTATGCACAATCACATTTCAATTTCGTGTGAGTCTTAATCATAGTTTTTTCAATTTTATACTAGTCCAGTACCTATGCATATTACTAACAGTTACATTATTCAACTAACTTAATAGTGCTATTTTATATGACATTGCCTTCAATTTTCTTAAATATGTAATTATCCCTTATGTGCTAACAATTCTTAGTATTATACCACATGATCTATATCATGTAATCCATTTTTGGTGGTTTTTTAATCTTTGGAGACCCTGTCGCGAGGTATTACCCATTGGGACATTATCATGGCATATACTAGACACCACAAGCCATGCCTGCACTGCTCGTACGACATACTGTGGGTTTCTTTTCCCCGTTTTTCCTTTTTCTCTGCTGTTGAATCCTTCCTTTATTATGCCCTGAAACAGCTTGGCGGTTGCCAATTTATCAGTGATGCAAATTTTTTGTTTGTTTTTAAATAGTTCTGCAACATAACTTTGAAAGTTTCCATGCTCAGGCGGGAAACTAACAACTTCGGATAATGCCAGATTAATCACTGAGATGAATAGCGACAATGACTTTTGCTTAGAGGACTGTGTGGCAGCTTACGCTCGTGTGTACTCCTCGCACTCGAAACTGCTTGCTTAGCAAGGACATTGCTGCGTTGCAGCTCACGTAACTCCGTCGTCACCTACCCGTTCGTGAAGTTCGCCTAATGTGTTTTAACTACGTGGCTGTAGTAGTCAGTCTTATTTGCTAATGAAACCTTGTTTCATTACCTACATGCATTAAATATTCTCGTGTGGGAGGGAGGGGTACCAAATCTAGTTGGAAGGAGGTGGCTTCCACTTAACCTTTGCAATAGTTTTTAACTTTAACATACTTAAAATTTATTACATTTCAATGTAACAATGGAAATATTTAAAAGCTACTAATGCTTTTGGTGGAGCTTGGCTTGCAAAGAGGATGGGAAAATCCTTGCCCTCACCATTTGCTGTGGCACCTCTTTTAAGAAGGGAGACCAGTTATGCGTAGAAAGAAGGTAAAGCACTCTCACAAGGTGTAGCTTTAAATAAAAAGCAATGATGTGTCTAATGTCTTTGTATATAATACAGTCTAAATACAATTGACACAACTCGTACAATATTTACTTAAATTAATATGGGGGAGTTGATTGATATAATTAACTCAATTATTATCAGCCCCATGATATCAATGTCTAATAAAGTCTCTGCAGTAACTCACTGGTACGATATCACCTTGTTAATGATGCCGAAGGCTTCTTGCAGAAGTCTCGGAGTCGGCGGCACCGGAAAGCTCTCTTGCATCCCTCTTCGGGTGGCAGCTATCTGGTGGTAGCTCAACGACAGGCCATGCTTCAGTCCTCCGTGTGCGCTAAATACGCGGTGCCGTGTTGTTACGAATGTCTGTTTTAATAATATCTCGCTGCTTGTGTCCTTGTCCTCAATATTGTCGTGTTTGGGGTGGTTTCCAGCCAAGCACAAGAAACAGCTTGGTAGATCACATCACTATGCAGACCAGAACATAAATAGTCCAGAAAATACTTGTTTTCATACAATATTGTTTATTATCCATTCTTCTTTCTGTATTAATTTATTTACCTCCTCCACATTACGACTTGCCATCCTAAGGTCGTCTACATTGTGTTCAATATCAGTGAAGTGCAAATGTAATTTTATTGCATCCAAGATGTTTCTCTGTAAATTTCACAGCACTCATAATCTGTTGTTAGTGGCGGCATTACATTGTGGTTTCTGAAATTCTTTATGGTAGTCCCTTGACTGTAAAGTAACACCTGATCTGCGAAGCATTTGTAATGCCCCTTAAGTAGGAGATGGCCCGTGCCTAAATCTGCAGTCCCTGGATCTTACTCGTGACATACAACATTACGTTTTTCTTTTGTGGGGGGCACATACAGCCACTTGTTATCACTAATTTGTTCCTATAATTTGTGTTTTATTTCAATTATTTCCCATGAGCAATTAAATATTGATTGGTATTTCCTAATAACCTAACCTCGCTCACATCATGACTGTGGGTGTTAAAGATCCACAGTCTTTGTTTGTAAATTTTCCATAAGGGTTTGACTACTTTACATTCCCTGTATTCTAACTCTGGCATCGTTGGTCAATAAAACATTGATTCGCCCATAATTATGTGATCTTTTCTAGGGTGGATGAAAATATGCTTGTTTTGTTTATTTCTAACAGACATTGGCAATGGTCACATTTTATAACATGTAAACGTAAAGTGTTCCATCGTTGGCACCATATACCCCAAATAATTTCGTTAGTTTTAGGTGTTTAGATCTTATCGGTGTCCGAGGTAACACTCAATGGGTTAGGAAAGGTAAACTTTGACAAGGGTTCGGAGTAGAGACTGACAAGTTGTTGGATTAATTGTGAGCGAGAAATGATGTATAGTTGTAATATCCCAAGTTGACTGCTCACAATTGCATTGATTAGCAAACTATATTGTTTCGACAATAACTTAATTATCCTGTTCAATTTATCTATATGTTAATTTTTAGCTATTGGTATTTTTACCTTATGAAACTCTTTTGAGATCGTTACATTATTTTATTTTATTTATTTTGCATGGTTTATAGTCCTTCTGAAAGTACCATTTAGTTTTCCCCTTTACTATATATTGTTTGCTTCACCATTTGCAAGGTGGATCTAACAACTGTCATCTGTTCCTTGACAAGTTTTAGAAAATGCAGATAATCCATTTCTAATTAAGATATATGTCGACTGTATTATGCGGCACAATCTTCATCTAAAGTACCGATTATTTTGCCCAGAGTTCCTATCACGTTCACAAGGCCCTGCGTTTACTTGCCATACTTATCATTTTATATTTACATTTATGCAGCCTACATATAGTGGGGCATCAGCACCCACTACGTCTTGGGCCTAAAACAGACATTAAGAAATGTTTTCAGTCGGTTGGCATGCACTGTCATGAGTTCGTTGCCACTCTTTCTTAGTGCGCAGTTCACTCCGTCTACTTTGACTACAGTGTATGGTCCTATCCATTGGATAGACAATCTCTTTGACCGTCCTCGCTACTCCGTTTCATCATACAGTAGTTCCAGATCGCCAATCAAAAATTTGTGTTCTTTAGCTGTGCTATCATAATACTGCTTACCTTTGATTTTATTTTCTGGCAATCAGTTTTTTGCTATTTGGTAACTCATTTTTTACCGCGATTGAAGTCGTTTGACGTAATCGTCATACTAGTGGTACACAGAAGTGGGGGCCCACTGTAGAGTTTCCAGTAGGTTTGGCTCTCGCCCATACAACAATTTGTGCGGGGTGAATCCGATGCTAGATTCTGGTGTTGTGTTATACATGAATAACCCATAATGCACCCACTTATTACAGCTGTCCTGCTTGTATATAACATAATGTCGCAATATCTCTGCAAATGTCTATGTCGCCATTCAACGAAGTTTTACTGGAGATGATATTAGGTGGTGTTCGCCTTTTTTACATTGGGTCATTATCTCATACTTTCAATCATGTCAGACGTGAAGTTGGAACCCTAGTCTGTGAGGACAATTTCTGGGTATTCCATATCACAGTATTACTTCTTCCACGAATGCCTTTGTGACCGTTAATGCTTCCTGTATCGGTATTGGTGTAGCGACAGTAAATTTCGAAAGTTCATCTTGTAATGTCGACATGGATTGATTCCAGTTTTCTGATTCTAGTGATGGGCCGACTCTATCAATAGCACACTTCTCGAACACCACACTAGGAGTGTCAGTAATAACTAAAGGTATTTTTATTTTGTGTTGGGTGAGCTTGTTTTTTTTTTTCTTTTCATAATTCGCAAGTCTTAGTACACAGTTCTATGTCCGCCCACATGTGGGTCCACTGACAGTACTGCTTCAGTCGTGCAAAAGTGTGCTTGGCTCCTTAGTGTCCCCTTATAGGTCAATTATGGTATTATTTCATAATTTCCTCCCTTAGTCTTCCACTTGGGGTATCAGTCCTAATTGTTCTTTCGTCCCGGGGTGCTTCGTCCGTTTTCACTTTTGCCTTGTTGGTTTCTCCCATTCGACTCAATGCATCTACATGAGGAATGCTCTTTCCTGACCTGTACTCGATTTTATATTCATTCTGCTTGAGTTGTAAGTTGCTTTTGAGTAGACACAAGCTAGGGTATTTTACACTAAATATCCATGTCAGAGGCTTGTGGTCGCTAATGTCCCTGAAATGTCTGCCTAAGAGGTAATATCGAAAGTACTTAAAGCCCAAACTAATGCTAGTAGCTCATGCTCTGTCGCTGAATAGTTTTTCTTGGCTTGGTTTAGAGTCCAACTAGCATAGGCTATTGGTTGGTCGTTTCCCAGCTCTCCTTGTGACAGTATTGTCCCTAGAGCTTCCTGGGTGGCATCGATGGTTAACAAGAAGGGAGTTTCAAAGTCAGAGTATTCCAGTATCGGGACCATCGTCAGTGTGGTTTTTAGGCTCTGAAATGCCATTTCTTGTGACGTTCCCCAGCTGTAAAGGGTGTATCCCTTCAAAAGCGGATACAGGGGTTGAGCTAATTTCCCGTAATTCTCAATAAATATCCTATATTACCCCGGTATTCCTAGGAAGGATTTTAGTTTACATTTATTTTTGGGTTTTGGGAATTCCTGGATCTTGACTACCTTCCCTGGACCGGGTTTCACACCTTTTCTCATTACTATGTGACCTAGATATGCAATTTCCCTGAAAAAATTCGTGCTTATGAGACTGGAGTTTGAGTCGGTGTTCCCTGAACTTCTCGAGCACCTTTCATAATTTGGAACTATGCTCCTGTAGGGAGCATCTGTGTATCATAATGTTGCCAAGATACACTAGGCATTTTATTCCCTGGAGTCCAGCTAGCACAGTGATCATGAGACATTGGAATTTGGCAGGCGCCCCCTCTATTCCTGTTCCTCCATGGAAACCTGCACGTATCCACTGGTCAGGTCGAGTGTGGTGAGGTACTTCACCTGTCCTAATTGGTCCAACATTTTGTTTATGTTGGGAATTGGGAAGGTGTCTCATATGGTACAATCCTTCAGGTCCCTGTAATCTACTTTTATGTGCCATTTTGTCCTTCCTGATGCATCCTTTTTCTTGGGAACAACTAGGAGGAGGTGTTCCAGGGACTCTTACTTGGTGTAATAATGCCATCTTTCAACATCTCCTCTACTTGTCAGTAAACTTCATCTTTATATATGTGTGGTAGTCTATATGGCCGCTTATTTACAGCCGAATGACAACTAAGGTGGGGATCATATGTTCTTCAGTGGGGTAAACTTCAGTAGGTCTCCATTTAATTGAAAAACATAAGGAGATTCTTCACAAATATTTCTAATCATTTGAAGTTTCTCTTTATTCAGATATGTTACCTTTAGCATTTCTTGCAACACCCTGCATCGTGTTGGGGAGGGCGAGGTGGCAACATAAAAAGTTTCCACTGGTTTTCCTGTGTTGGATGCAAGGTTTACTGATTCTTCACCCTCCCACTCTTCCATTTGTACTTGGAGAATAGTTAACTGAATCGCCGTTTAGAAATGTTTTTGTCATATCAGTTAAACAGTTTTTAACAAAATTCAATCAAACTTTGTGTGCTTACAGTATCTGTCAGAATCATCGTATACATACACTATTTTTAAGCGATCATGCATTATTGTGCCAAATAATACAACCCAGATTTTATGCCATATCTCAGGAACCAATCCACTAATATCCCATCAAATTTTTCACTCAAGTAGCACTACAGTAGGCCATGTAAACTAAGATTTTAAAGTAACTCAGACACACATTTAAAAAGTGATAGTTGTTATAAAATATGAGATTAGTAAACCCAATCAATAAAAATATTAGAATTTATTATATACTAAGCAGATGCAACAATCGCTGTCTTCGAAATGCAGATGATTGCACACTAGTTGATGTTATGAGGTTTCCTGGGTTCCATTTCCTGGTATGCCATTTGGAGGTGGCCTTGGCTGCTGGTGAATCAATATTTTCCTATAGCTGGTTGTGGAATCATGAAATATTTCACGCGAGCAAAGACAGCCGACATGCACTTCGTATATGTAGCAGCCAACACAACTGCAAGATAAGCAATGGAGCTGTACCAGCTGTGCTACCCAGCATGACATCAACCCTCCCATACGAGGATATACTGCGAAATTAATGGTCCATCTTTGAAAAATTGAGATGTAAATGCTGGCAATGAAAATTTTAAAACTGTTATTTATATTGGGGTGCATGTGCTTCCTGAAAGGAACAGGTTGATTAAATAAAACTGAGGTATTACAAAGTTACAAAAATAACAACTACTTTAACAACATTGGATCCTTTACTTAAGTTCCTTTGAAATTTAGTTGCTTAGGCAACACACAATAACGTCTGATAATGCCTCACTATAGTTCCGTGAGGGACCTTTTAGTCATCTAAAGTCACATTCACTTATTGCTAAAATAAAACGTTTATCTCATTAAGTGCACACAAGTTAAATTAACATATAACCAACTACATGCAAAAATTGAGAACAGCAACACACAAGACAAAAACCAAACTGACAGGATCACTATTTCACTCAGATATTACAACACCAAAAAAAAGTTATTAGAAAAACCCTCTTCCTAATGTAACAATCAAGGTAAAAACCCAAAAGGACAAAGTATCACAGGAGGGTATAGGAAAATCAGGAACAATTTGCTGTCGCAGGAATGTTTGCAAAACTTTTGCCTGGACCTGTCCATTCACTGCAATGGGTTTCTGCTTTCTCTCACATCACTGTTGACAGTTACAATATGGAAACTCATGATCGTTCACTTCATCGGGAGTATGGGAACCACATATACACTCAGGAGCCCCAAAGTCTGCACAGAATTCCCCTCCATGAGTGGCAAACAACCATCCATCCATCCATCCTCAGGGTTGATCTTCTAAGGCAATTATGTGTTAGCATGGTCTGCATAGGAGACAGCCCCAGAAAGGTAGGAGCACTACTGCTACCACTCCACACTACACCAAGAATCATCAAACTCCCACTCAATTGGACTGACCCTCAGCGACAGGACATCCAGAAGATGAAAGGAGGCTTGTATATCTGCAATAGGCAGACAGAATTTCCATAGTGGAAAGTCCTGGTCTTCTGCCAATCCACATCAGCAGAATCGTAGTCCACCTGATCCGCCCCAACAAAGAAGACAGAAATCACGCAAGTTAAGTAAAATGATTTCAGACCACCAGAACACTGTCTTCAAGGATCACAAATGTCACCAATTAAATTTGAAAAGGGGTATTACTGATTTCCGAAAGTTTCACTGTAAACAAAGTCATTTATTCATTTTAAAGGCTTTACACTGCAATGGCTCATCGAGCTCTTCTCAGTCGCTAACCAAGATATGATAGGAAGGACAGTAAATTGTTACCCTCGTCCTCTAGGCTCCTCTATTTATCTCGACAAATAAATAGTGCAACCGATTTAACCCAAAGCTTCCCCTTTGAAGAAAGATGTGAGTAAATAAGACTACTAAACGGTTCCCCTCACCAGTCATGAAGAATAATTTTCTGCTGATTTCTTATCAGTCCTTTATTTCCATTGAACGAAAAACAAATGTAATCAATGATAACAATACACTATCAAACCTTATAATCTAACAAATCCTAACATAACATGGGATTTCTCCCAGTTCATATTTTCTTTACTTTCCATTTCCAGTCTCAGGTATACCTATCTATGTGCCTACAGCATGGCATTATCCCTAACATTTCGTAAGCAAAAGCACAATCAGATTCTTAACATAAAGGTAACACATTCTAAAACACCATACCCCTACATATTTTTTTATATACAACACACACTTTTAGATTCTCCATTTCCCTCGAGCTGCACTTCCCTTAACATTAGAAGTTTCCTCCATCTCAATTTACAAAAACAGATAACTATCATGTTTCTGTTCATCCCCATCTTTAAAAGTGACTCTAACACAATCCGCTCTCTCTCCAAGATTATATAGAAAGGCTTGACTGAAGGGTCCAGGGTCAACTACGAGGAAGGCTCTAATGCCTTAGTCTGCATCTCCCATTTCCGATGTTTAGCTTGCTGCCCACAACTCCAGACTATAAACACTACAAGAACACACACAACACACAATAACACTAGCAAAACCCTCAACTCCAGGGCCAGCAGTATCATCACTTACAGTAGCAACCAAGGGTATCTATCATACGAGTCCCGAAGAGTTACGGGATTCTAGCTAACACAAACACAAACATGGCTGATACAAAAGCTAACAACAAAGTTGTACCATGCCTTAACCAAAAATTAGAGGATATCACAGGATTTTTTAATTTGGCCAATCAGCCTCCAAGCAATCGTCTAATTAGGAAAAACAGTATGTGTAGAAACAGCATGAGTAAAAAAATGTAATTTATTAATGCTAGACCAGGCTGCTAGTATCATTTTTATTGCATCGAACTATATATTAGCATGTAAGCCACAAGGATGTGTTTCATCAATAACCAATTCTTTGTTTAACAACAACTGGTAATCACAAGGTACCGCAATGTCTAAGGCACCAAGGGGATCCTTCTCACCTACTCTCAGGGTTTCATTAGGGCTACGCACATACCTCAAAGTCAAAATGTATATGGCATTGGCCCTCTTGCGCCAGGAACATGAACTGCCCACTTCAGACCAGCAGTGGGGCCTGGAGGATGGCTGTTCGCTTACGCTCCCCTCCGCAGTGGTGGTCGGCCAGGTGTGACAAGCGGGCAAGAATGTCCTATTTATATATCTCCCCTGTTGTAATCGTGGACATAGGAATCTTACCAACAACACAAATGTACTTTTAATACCCAAACATAATTTTTTACTAAGTTATAAAGTGTGAAGGAATACAGGCAATTAATGGGAAAAAGAATCTGATAGACACAATATTTTAACACACAAAATAATAATAATAAATATTAAAATAATTATCAGAAACTTATGCGGAACTGAACAATAGGACAATTTTAAGTGAGTGTTAATAGTAAATGTAAATTCGTAAATTAATTTTTTTTTAATAATTTCAAAATGGAAAGTCTTTTGTAAATCAAAGGACATAGGTTGCATTACATGAGTGAGAATAAGGTTTGCTGAGAGTATAGTAAATTATACATGAGAAATATACATGAACCATGTAATAAAATTAATAGTTTGTTTTGTGTGTAGTGCTGTGGCGAGTGTGCCTGTGCTGTCGTCTGAGGCAGGGCCGGTGTGAGAGTGATGTGGGTGAATGAGCATGGTGCCCAGCAATATCCATGCACAACGTATCAGTTCAGCGGGGTAGAGTAGAGAGCTGTGATTTTGCATTGTGTCTGGAGTATGCTTACACATTATACATTGCTACACCACAACTAGTATAATATAAATTAGTTAACACCTAATATTTAAATGATAACATAATGGTACATAACAGACAGTCTTTCATATTAAAATATTTGTTTTAATAAGTATGTCATCAGGTGAGGTAGAATGAAATTTAGGTTATGGTAAATAATACTTACTTAAACAGCGACAATGAACTTAATAATTACAGATTTGTATAGTAAGACCATGTCTCAGTGGATCAACAGGTGCCGCTTTCGGCTACAGTATTTTACCAGCGGTTGGAGAATGAACCAGCGGACAGTTTATTAGTCGACACGTCCTGCATAGCTTTCAATGCTAGTGGTTGTGTGTTTCCAACCATATTTTTTTATTAATAATATATATTACTAATAATATAATTTTTTAATTTCTAACTTCAAACGAGTTGTAAAATGTGTGTGAACAGTCGCAACAGGAGATTTAGTGTCCTTTAAATAGTAGCAGGAATGCACTTCGCAAGCTCTGAGTTGAATTTTCCCCATTTCAGCCAGATCGCAAAATCTTCCGAAATTAAGTCAAAGTAGAACTTGGGCATTACAAGAAAGTAACATATCAAACAGTCTTTAATATAATAAGACAAGATGGGAAATTACCTGAACTGAAATTATGGGAAACATGATTTAACATATGAAACAGTCCTTATACACGATGAATCCTTTGAAAGAGTCACCGTGGGACATGTGTGTAACGGAGCGAGGGAATGAAGAAATACAGACCAGTATGACAATATATAGAGTAAGGTGCTGGAAGTGTCTGCCAGATAATGACATACAGTCTACATAACATAAATCGTCTTGGCATTTGTCGCTACAGTTGCAGGTGTCCCTGTCAACCACTATGCGGATCCTGAAGCAGGACCTGCACCTGCACATGTACAAATTTAGTATGGTGCATCAGTTGCTGGATGTGGACAAGGCAGCTCGAGTGCAGTTCTGTGAGTGGTTTCTGTCCAATATCGCTCCGAGTTGTTGCAGGACGGATACAATTTTTTCTTTTTCGATGAAGCATGGTTCCATCTGTCATGGTATATAAACTCCCAGAACATGCGCCATTAGTCAGGTGACAATCCACACGTGTTGACGGAAGCTCCACTGCATCCTCAGAAACTCGGTGTCTGGTGTGCCGTGTCATCACGCCATATCATCCCCGTGTTCTTCCATGAGACTGTGAACTCGGCTCGTTACATCGAACACATTTTCAATGTTTTTGCAAATCAACTGACGAAGAATGAACGTAACAATGCTTACTTTCAGCAGGGCGGAGCCATGGTGCATACTACACGTGCAACGATCGCGCACATTGAATCGGTTTTCCAGCCTAATTGTGTCATCACCCGCAGAACAAACCAGCCTATGCCACCCCATTCTTCAGATTTATCCATCTGTGATTCCTTCTTGTGGGGTGCTCTAAAGGGAGAGGTCTACAGCAACAACCCGCACACAATCGAAGAACTCCAGGCCGACATTATCATAGCTATCGATGCCATCCTGCAGCATGTCCTCGCCCGTGACTTTCACAATTTTTGGTGACATCTTCACAGCTGCTTCAAGGTCAAGGGCTGCCACTTCCAGCACCTACTCTAGGTATTTTGTTGCCACACTGGACTGTATTGCCTCATTCTCTCGCTCTGTTTCACACATGTCTCACAGGGTCTCTTTTTAAGGACTCGCCCTGTAGTAATACGGCATAAAAATGAAGACTTTTAATTCAGACAGTTACACTAGGTGTGAAATATTATAAGAAGAGAAGTAAATTTAACTTGCACATAGTAATACTTAAGTGAAAGTTGCGGGAAACACACACGAACATATGAAACAGTCTTTATTCAAATATTACACCATAAAATTAACTGTAGGGCTAACATGATACTTAACTGAAATTGTCGGGAAACACTATTAAATCTATGAAACAGTCTTTATTCACAAAATAATGCTTTACTTACGTAGTAAAAGTACACAATTGTATCTAAGAACGTCAGGTGTATTAGCAGAGGTCGTGTTGGAACCCTTGCCGGGCGGAGAGCCAACCAAGAGTGTCCGTGAATTCAGACGAGCGAAATAGAGTCGGTGTAGGGGGATAGCTGTGGTGGTGCACGGACTGTTGGCCACTTGGAGTTTACAGTAAAAATTTATACACAAACTGAGTTCAGTCTACAGTCGGGAGTGCCAGGGTGCGGATGTGCTACTACGGTCTCTACAACTACTTGGTGAGTAGTTACTCTTAATACTTGTGGAATTGTTTAATTAATGTCTCAGTACTTACTGTTATTATTCAATGTGCAATTTCAAATTATTCATAATGAGTACTTATTAATAGCTCATTGCATGGTACTACAATTGCAACAGACATTTGCAACTGTCATTTGCTAGATTTGTAACATTCAAAATTAAGTTCGTTATTTTTTCAAACACTATATTTGTAACTATCATTGCACATCCAACATTAGTCACTCGGCGACCTTCGAGCAGGCTTGCAGCTATGCTTATTCGACCCCCAGAGCTCAGTTGTGTGGAAGAGACTGAACATGCAATAACTAAGTTGCTCCCGACCCCCAGAGCTCAGTCTCGCGGCAGACACTGTACAGGTTATACAATAAGCGAGTTCAGACTGCAGTCGAGAGTGATACAGAGAGGATGTGCAACTGTGGTCCAGGTACTTGGGCAAATTGTAATTATTATTCTCTCGGTACTTATTGATTTCAATAGTTTAATTAATAAATTATTGTCTATGTGCTAACTGTTTTTATTAAATTCGCAAATGCTCAATACTCAGTAATTACACATTGCTTTATTTTATAAGGGTTAAAATTAAATTCATTATTTTTCAAACAGTAGATCTGTAACTATTTTTTAATTCATTAAATGATAAATTTGTAATGGTCGTTTTCCAGTTATTCTATTGCCGGATTTGTAACGGTCAAAATTCAATTCAGTGCTATTCCTGGATCTGTAACAGTTATTTATTTAATTCGTTAAATTGCAGATTTTTAATCGTCGGTTATCAGTTATTCAATTGTCTGATTTATAACAGTGTGTGAATAGTCGCAGCAGTAAATATAGTCCAGTCGGAGTGCATGCACATCCATTAACATTCAGAATACAAATTAAGGATGATATACCAACTCTACATAACCCGATATTTACATGTTACCACAAGTACCTGTTAACTTTGTATACATATAAATTTGATAACCAACATTGAATTTCATTTTATTTCGTGAATACCTAACTGGATTACCAATTGCACTTATAACAACTGTGTCTACTACTTGCAGCACCTTCATTAACTGGAAATGTCTTCCAATAAATAATGTCACGACTGTCAATTTCACTTATGTCTTTTGGCTTTGGGTCCTTAGAATTATTTGCACTTCTGAAGAATTAGAACTCTATTAATTCAGAACCAACTTTTGCAGTAACACTTTAGAATCCAAACCTTAATAAGAATTATAACAATATATAACTTCCTTCGCTATCCACAACTCGTACAGTCCATTGTGTTTCTGCTTCGTCAGCCTCATTATCAATGTAATGAATATTACGGAAAACCTTCTTGGGTGAATAATAACTTCCACCTCTATGATACTTGTTACAGTACAACTTGAATAATGTTATCTCCAAACCTAACTTAACCACTTCGGGCTCGGGATGGGTGTATCTCAAAACAAAATTAAACTAAATTAGAACCACAACACACCGTACCCTTACGGTGTGTTGTGGTTCTATTGTATTGTCTCAAAATTCCACTTTCAGGAGAAATATGTTCACTGTCAACTGTCACTATTTTTACCTGAATCAATATTTTCCCTTGTGTCACACGGCTACGCTGTGTGGCTAGTATTCTTGGTTTGCCGCAGAGTAGCGCTCGGTCTGGCTTGCTTCGCTCGCTATACCCTCACCAGCTGGTAAGTATTGAAGCCGGTAAACAGATAAAGCCTCAGAATATATATGTAATTTTGTACAGTTGGAACCCCCTATTGAATTACACAATATAATCTGATATCTTCCACGACTGATATAACATTGGCCAGTGGATGTGAGGCATGTTTTTTTAAATGATTTAGGTAGTATTATCCTGAATATTTTACAAGTTAACACTAGTTTTTCAATGTTAAGAGAGATACTAGTTTTTCATCATTAACAGTTGTCTGTAACTTTAACGAAATTAAAATAATTTTAAACATTTCATGGATAAATAACATGTGTTACAAATCCCTATTGTTAATCGTATAATCACCTGGATTTTAATGTCGTAGTGCTGCAGGCTATCGTTTTCTTTTGCCGTATGAAAATTCTGGAACATTACCATTTAATGTTAAAATTTTTCTTTCACTGATATCAAAGTAAGTACGTTTTTATCTCCTTAAATGATCAACATCACCATCAACAGACAAATATTAAAAATTGTTTCTTCTGTATTCCTTATTACGAAACATTAAAATGGCATGCAACAGCTGTGGCCCGAATCCATTACCCATTAAAAATGTTAATAAAACAGGTCTTTCGTAATATGTGATTTTACCACTGCAAATCATGACTCGAATAAAGTAAGGAATTTTTTGAAATCCATCAATATCGGATATAAATTCACTCCAGGGATTGCTGATATTCCTGAAACATATAACAACTATTAATCACCTAAGCAACAAATGACATTATAAATACTCCATCAATTGAAAATGAATTTGAATTAGCTGATCTTGCTACCAAAAATATTTTTTCACCTTCCTCCATTCTTACATATTTTTTAACATATAACACTGCTTGAGGGATAATGTGAATTATAGCATGCCCATCAGAAGCAGTAACATTAACTGTGAAGCATTTGTGCCCAAGTACATGCTCAGGATTACATTTAACAGTAGCTTTATCATATGAATAATCCACATATATAGTTTGCCTAACTATGTAAACTTCTATCATTGTGGAACCAACCAACGTTTCTCTCGTAGACAAGCCGAAATTGAATTTTAATGAAGACAAAGTCAAACACTCATCAACTTCCAGAATCTGGGTTCCATAAAATTCATATTTGTTCATGGTTGAAGAGGGGTATATTTTTTTATTGCAAGACTTCTATGTCTCGTTTTGTATCTATATTTTCTTACTGCCCACCTTTTAGGCATTGTTTCGAGAATCTGAAATAACAGTATGACTAATATCAGTACAATTCATTAAAGAGTTAATGCCTATGGAATAAATGTAATCTCATTGAATCCTTTAAGAGTCAAGGGTATCAGTTTGTTAGTACTAGCAACTACGTATAACGTTTCTCCCTCTTCCATATGTACTGCCCTTTTTTTTTTACAAATAGTACTGCACAAGGCTTATTATCAATGACAGGGTGTTCATCACTAACAGCTAGACCAACATTAAAACATTTGTGAGCTAATATGTCGTCTGGATTAACTTCAAGAGGGCTTTTTATAGCCGAATAATCTACACATCTGTGCTATCTGATTATTAAAACTTCCAGCAAAGTACTACCAGCTAGAACTGTGTCTTGTTCCAAACTGACACAGAATTTTAAATATGCAAGAGTAGCTCACTCGTCAAGTTCATATATTTTATTTTTATACCTATTCGCCACTCTGCTGCAAACCAAGGTATAGTGAGTGCCAGTATAGCCATGTGACGCAAGGGAAAATACTGATTTAGGTAAGAATAGTGACAATTGACAGTCAACATATTTCTCCCGAAAGGGGAATTTAGGGACAATACACCAGTGCGGTGTGTTGTGGTTTTAATTTAGTTTCATTTGGTTTTCAGATTCATCCATCCCGATCCTGAAAGGATGAAGTTAAGTTAGGAGATAAAATATTCAAGATGAATTTTTTACAAGTATCGTAGAGGTGGACGTTATTATTCATCCAAGAAGGTTTTTCGCAAGATTCATTCATTTGAGAAGGAGGTTGACAAAGCAGAAACTGAATGTACTTTACGAGTTGTAGATATTGAAGAATGTTATATATTGTTGTCATTATTATTATTTAGATTTGGATTGCAAGGTGTTACTACAAAAGTTGGTTCTGGATTGTTAGAGTTTTGTTTCTTCAGATGTGCTGATAATTCTAAAGACCTAAAGCCAAAATACATAAGTGAAATTGACAATCGTGACATTATTTGTTGGAAGACATTTCCAGTTAATGAAGGTGTTGCAAGCAGTACATCTGTTATAAGTGCATTTGGTAATTCATTTATGTATGCATGAAAGAAAATAAAATTCAATGTAGGAGATCAAATTTATATGTATAGAAGGTAAACAGGTACATGTGGTAATATGAACATATTAGGTTACATAGAATTGGTATATAATCATTAACTATTTGAAAAAAAAGCAGTACGCATGGAAGAGGGAGAAAAGTTATTCGTAGTTGCTAGAACCAACAAACTGGTGCCCTTGACTCTTAATGGAATCAATGAGATGACGTTTATTGCATAGACATTATCTCTTTAATGAATTATCTTACTGTTATTTCAGATTCTCGAAATAATCCCGAAAATGTGGGCTGTAAGAAAATATAGTTACACTATCTACCAAAAAGTAATTGGGCACCTGTGAAGATAGGTAATTCAGTACATCAGTTGACTTGTGTTTCATTGCCTTCGTAGGACCACTGGTGTTTGTCCGTGGTAGCATGAACACAGAGGCCTATTGTAACATTCTGGATAATGAAATGCTCCCAACGTTGTGGTGATTTTACGGAATGGGCCCATTTTACTTACAGGATGACAATGCCAGGTGCCATGTTTCAAGGGCTACTATGCAGTGGTACGACGACAGCAATGTTCGCCGATTGGACTGGCCCGCCCAGAGCCCCGACCTCAACCCTATAAGACATCTTTGGGACGAATTGGATCGCCGAGTGAGGGCTTATCAGGCGCGGCCAAAATCCATTGTTCAACTCATAGAATGGTGACAAGAGGAATGGTGACGAATCCCTGTGGATGTCTTGCAAACACTCGTAGAGAGCATGCCAGACAGGGTGGCTGTTCTTATAGCCGCAAGAGGTGTCCCCACGAGATTCTAACGGGGTGACAACCACCAAGCAAACATTGTGAACAGGTACCCAATTACTTTTTGTAGATAGTGTACAATAGGAGATATAGAAGAGTGTTTGACTTTGTCTTCATTAAAATTCAGTTTCGGCTTGTCTATGAGAGAAACGTTGGTTGGTTCCACAATGATAGAAGTTTACATAGTTAGGCAAACTATATATGTGGATTATTCATATGATAAAGCTACTGTTAAATGTAATCCTGAGCATGTACTTGGGCACAAATGCTTCACAGTTAATGTTACTGCTTCTGATGGGCATGCTATAATTCACATTATCCCTCAAGCAGTGTTATTTGTTAAAAAATATGTAAGAATGGAGGAAGGTGAAAAAATATTTTTGGTAGCAAGATCAGCTAATTCAAATTCATTTTCAATTGATGGAGTATTTATAATGTCATTTGTTGCTTAGGTGATTAATAGTTGTTATATGTTTCAGGAATATCAGCAATCCCTGGAGTGAATTTATATCCGATATTGATGGATTTCAAAAAATTCCTTACTTTATTCGAGTCATGATTTGCAGTGGTAAAATCACATATTACGAAAGACCTGTTTTAGTAACATTTTTATGGGTAATGGTTTCGAGCCACAGCTGTTGTATGCTATTTCAATGTTTTGTAATAAGCATTACAAGAGAAATAATTTTTAATGGGTGGAAATATAAAATTTGTATAAATATTTGTCTGTTGATGGCGATGTTGGTCATTTAAGGAGATAAAAACGTACTTACTTGATATCAGTGAAAGAAAAATTTTAACGTTAAATGGTAATGTTCCAGAATTTTCATATGGCAAAAGAGAACGATAGCCTGCAGCACTGTGAACCTATTATCAAGGTGGTTATACAATTTATAATATGGATTTGTAAGACATGTCGTTTTTTCATGAAATGTTAAAAATTATTTTCATTTTGTCAAACTTACAGATAACTGTTAACATTGAAAAACTATTATCTCTGTTAACATTGAAAAAACCTAGTATCTGTTAACTTGTAAATGCTTCAGGATTATACTACGTAAATCATTTAACAAACATGCCTCACATCCACTGGCCAATGTTATATCAGTCTTGGAAGATATCAGATTATATTGTGTAATTCAATGGGCGGTTCCAACTCTATAAAATTACATATATATTCTGAGGCTTTATCTGTTTACCGGCTTCAATACTTACCAGCTGGTGAGGGTATGAGCGAAGCAAGCCAGACCGAGCGCTACTCTGCGGCAAACCAAGAATACTGGCCACACAGCATAGCCGTGTGACACAAGGGAAAATATTGATTCAGGTAAAAATAGTGACAGTTGACAGTGAACATATTTTTCCTGAAAGTGGAATTTAGAGACAATACACCCTTACGGTGTGTTGTGGTTCTAATTTAGTTTAATTTTGTATCGAGAGTCACCTATCTTGAGCCCGAAGTGGTTAAGTTAGGTTTGGAGATAGCATATTCAAGTTATACTGTAACAAGTATCGTAAACGTGGAAGTTATTATTCACCCAAGAAGGTTTTCCGTAATATTCATTCAATCGAGAATGAGGTTGACAAAGCAGAAACAAAATGGACCGTACGAGTTGTGGATAGTGAAGAAAGTTATATATTGTTGTAATTTTTATTTCGGTTTCGATTGCAATGTGTTACTGTAAAAATTGGTTCTGAATTGTTAGATTTCCGAATATTCAGACATGCAAATAATTCTAAGGACCCAAAGCCAAAAGACATAAGTGAAATTGACAGTCGTGACATTATTTATTGGAAGACATTTCCAGTTAATGAAGTTGTTGCAAGTATTATAGCTGTTGTAAGTTAACAGGTATGTGTGTTAATATGAAAATATTGGGTTATGTAGAATTGTTATATAATCCTTATTTTATAATCACTAATTTATTTCATGTCTATGTGATCATATAAGGTTTAATGTACTGTAAATGGTATTACCATATACAGGGAATATCAATGTAAATACCACCTTGAAACGGCAGGCATCGAGCTGGGTAGCAGATGCCATGCTGGTACCCTTGGCAGGCAGGGAGCAAGGCAAGGTAGGCATAACTTGGTAGGAATGTCATGCCTCACTTTCAGTGTTAGTAGTTGTTGGAATGCACTTATCAAACCTTGAGGTTAAGTTCTCTATTTCAGCCAGATACAAACCTTCCTCAGATAAACTCAATGGGGAAAACAGGGATGACATGAAGGGAAATGTGAAACACTTCATTTAAATAAATTCTTCAACTAATAAGATGAAAAGGAAGTCTCTTATAATTCAGATGGTCCGAAGTTTCTGTCAGTTACAATATATGTAAAATGTTCTTTTAATTATATAATGTGAGATGCAAAATTACCTTACACTAACTAATACTTTCCATAGATAGTGCGATTCCATGAAGGAACATATCAGACAATCATTATATATTATGACGAGATGTAAAATTAACTTCCATAAAATAATACTTTACTGAACTTGTGAGAATAAAGTGTAGGATTCCATAATATTTACATAACGATGCCAGGCATGGTAGCAGATGCTGCACTGGGACCTTTGGTGGGCTGGGAAGCAGGCTAGCGAAGTCACGGCTGCAGTAGGGCATCGCGAGTTGTTACAGGATGCGCGAGATAGCTGAGCAGACTTATATTGGGATGTGGTGGAGCGCATTGCTGGCAGGATTTATAAATAATGACAAATACAATCTTAGTTCAATTCGCAGTCAGGAGTGATGGCGAACGGATGTGCAATTAGGGTATTGGTACATATGCAATTGGTAATTAGTATCAGTACATATACTTACTGTGTAACTAGTATTGGTACTTGTGCAATCGCTAATAATTCATTATGAGTTCTTAGTAATTACTTATTACGCAATTATTCATTGGGCGAAAAAAAAATCGAATTACCTCTGAAAGGCTTCGACTCCTCAACCTTCCTAGTCCAACCCCACCCCCCTTACCATGCACCATCACCTTATCCTACACACACCCTCCAACCTCCTCAGTCACTAGCCAGTCGCCGAGAAAGCAACACCTCTGCATATTCCAACACCTTCCCCCTCCCCATCCTCTACATTCCATCTTCAGAGCTCTCTATCGCTCGCCATACACCAAATAGGCAACATCTGTTCTCTCCAAATGTCCCATGTGCCGATCTAGCGCCAACAACAAACTGGCTAATCGCAGCACATCTCCAGGGGAAGGAGGTGAAATGAGGGGTAAGCTATCTGCAGGAAAGGGTAGAACCAACAGTCAATCACGGAACACTTCGTAGAGGAAGGATTGGAAAGGTGTGGAAGTGGGAGGGGAGAGAAAATTTTTGGCCAATCACAGCACAGCAGAGGAGAGTGGGGAGGGTGGTGGTGCCTGAAATAACCGTGGAGGGGATATCTTTATTTAGTTTGGTCACCCTCCCATTTCCTTCCCGGGTTAATCTTATTGACACTTGTGCCATTCTTGAACTTTGTATTCAGAACCCCATCGCTCCTACAACTAATGTGCATTAAGTTCGTCGGTACTTCGATTTTTTGGTTATAGTTTTTTGTATTTTTTAAGTTATGACTCATATCTTGAACACTGTTCCATAATTGCCGTGCGGGTGAGTTTAGTTGTATCAAGAGCCGAGTGTACACAATCTTAGCCGGTCTAATAAATTGGGTGTACTCGTTTCTGAGTAAACAGTATCTCTCGAATCTCATATTTACGAGTATATACTCTTTTTCTGTAAGAAGAGTTATATTTGCGAAAAACATTATCCCGATCAGCCAATACAGTTTTAATTTCCTGGGTCATCCACGGTGCTGGTGGAATAGAAAACTGCATTGTATGTTTTGGAATGTGCTAAGAGTGTATAATGAGTTTACATAATTAAGTTTGTCATCAACTGTATGTAAATAATCTATGTCCCACCACTGTAATTCCGAAGCATCGTAAATAAACAGCGGCATGTCGATCCTTTTCATATCTCTGTAGGTGATAATTTTCGGTAAAAATTTTGTCGTACGAAGTGAGTAGGTAACATGTATGATGTCGTGGTGAGATAAACTCGGCGCACTGATTTTTCGTGTAGGCGTTTGTCACTTTTTGACATAAATATAAGACCAAGCAAATTGCCTGCGTTATGAGTATGGTGGAAGGCTTCGAGAGGACAGTATCCTTGATTACATGAAGAGAAGAGGTTAGTACAGGCAATGCTAGACGTAATTTGTTAAGAGTTCGGTATTGAAATCGTCCATAATCAATACATTATCATAGCTAGGAAACACCGCAAATAGGTCGTTTCCTAAGTCATCCCTAGACCATATTAGGGGGTTTGTAAAAAATGGCAATCGATAATTTTTGTGTAGGAATGTTGAATTCATAAAATATACTCAGATTTTGTTTACTGAGGAGTAGGAAAGCTGCACATAGTTTTAACTGTAATATCATTATGCACATAAACTCCCATGCTTCCGCCCTGTGTACCTAGTCGTTCAATTCCTCTATTTTGTGTCAAAGAGCTGCTTGGAATAAATTTTTATTTTGCGTATTTCGAGACTCATTGTCTATCCGCCATGGGGTATTAGCCCACTGAGGTGGATAATCCAATAATGAAAAGGAAGGAGGAGCACGGGCTGACCTCACTTTCCCCACAATGGTTTCCTCAGCAGAGCGAAGGGGGAGGGAGGAGGGCTGTGTCCTTGGACAGCCCTTTACTTTCGGCACCGTGAGGTCAGATTAAGGTATGGACTCGTGCTGGTATTGGTTTAAATACTCGCTATGATGGGTAGATGCACTAGTTCACAAGAGCCAAACATGGGTGGGTAGAGCACATTCCTGAACAGGTGAAGCTGGAATTTGGAGTCTGAGGGCTGGAAATCATACGAAGTTAAAAAAGGGGAATTTGAAGGGTGAAGGTTAATTGGTTCAAGGACGCCAGTGCTAATAGAACTGTAAATTGGACCCAACAACTGGAGAATGTGTAAACAATGGAAAGGCCTTATGGCTAATAGAAGGGTCACAGGTGGAACGATAGGGTAATTACGATGGGCGAGCTCTTCAGTGGAATAAATTGCCCACATCTCTGTATGTGCTCGTACATTTGTGAGTTTCACAAATAACAGTTGCGTGGGATTTTGTCACTGTTAGGAGTATGGAAAATAAAAAAGAAATTGAAGTTCTTGAACTACTACTTAAATGTCCTACCACCACAAACAACTTTAAAACAAGTGATTACAATAGTGGTCGCCAACATAATTACAACAATAAATTAGGTATATGAAAGACTGGCGTACACTTTCGAAAACATCCTGTGTATATTGAACATTGTCACAGGCAGCGATAACAGTGGCTAACAGATCTTCCTCCTACTCAATGGGTGTCTCTTACATCAGAGCCTACAGCAACCCCTGCAGGAAAATTTTTAGCAGATTAGGCCAAGAGAGCATACTGGCCATGCAATAGGCCCATCGTTTCCAATCCACCGTGCTTTAAATCCCATGTAGATGTCATCACGTTCGAACTCTTGAGGAATGTGGAGGGGGACCTTCATATTGAATTCACATACGTTTCTGGACTACGTGCGGTACATCTTCGAGGAAATCTGGCAATGTAAACGGTAGGAATTTGCAGTAATTGTGCCCAGTCAATCGTTGCGGCATCAAGTACGGCCCAATGAGATGATCACACACAATGTCCACCCAGATGTGCACAGAAAACCTGTCCTGGATGGCTGTGGTGGCAGTTACATGAGAATTGGTGTCTCTTTTGAATGTCGCTTCATCAGTAAAGGATACAATAGAATTAAAATGAGGAGCTAGTCTGCACTGCTGCAGAAAGCAGTGAGAAAAATCACGCCGAAGAGCGAAAAGCGTTGTTCCCAATGCCTGCACCTTTAGCACCAGGTAGGTGCGCAGCAGCTTGTGGCGAACTATCTACGCAAGATTAATGACAAACTAATTTCGGTGTTACTTTTTATATCTTTATGGAATTCTGATATCACATTATCTTTTCTATTCAGGAACATTTCAATTTGAAAAAACTGAACATATTAAATGGAACTCTGTGCGTCCTGCAGGACATCGAAAGACGAAGCTCCGATAAAAATCAATTTCAAATAAACAGTTATAGTTTCTCCAATACATTATTTTATTATAAAATCAGCCATATTAATTTAAATATGAAGATAGATTATGAAATTAACCACTGAACTGTGTTGAACCTTTAGAAAAAAATATTAAAACATCTGCATGGGTCGGGGCATCCCAAAAACTTAACCAAAGCCCAAACCGTGCTAAAATTTGAGACTCCCCACATAGCTAAAAGAGCATTAGAAATTAAACTGGAATTTAATACTGACAGTTACAAAAAGGCACCATGACCAAACTAAAATTGTGGCTAACACACAAGATGGGTAAAAGGCAATCAAACTATACAAAGAACGCGGACATATGTGGGCCCTTTCAAATTACCATCACATTTCCAGGCTGTCGCGTTTACTAACTTTTAAATAGGGCTACAACCAAAATAAACTTTCGACACAAGTAGGACTCCTCAGCTACGAGTTACTCAAAACATAATATACACTAAAACTCACAAATATCAAGCAGAATTTTGAATCCACACGAAGAAATTTCTACTAGCACTAAGTTTGAATCACTTCTATTTAAATTTGCCATGTCAACCCACCTTGCACCACCGGTGCTGCTTAACTTCTCGATCAGTTAATATGCTGAAGAATTTGACCGAGTCTCATACAGAATTCGAGCAGACCCGCACCTGAAGGGTGCTTACATATATAAGTGCAGACACGAAGTGGGCGTGCCCAGCGCCGATGCTAGGGTCGTCCACCCCAGAAGTAGATCACAACCAATGCAAATTAAGTAAAAGCACAAATGCGCAGAAGGTGCGAGTTACACAGAGTTTGAAGGGAAAAATGAGGGGATGTGTTGTTGCCACATCACTTAAGGTGGGAGAGTCATAACTCGTCATTAAATATTAGAGCGCACTCTATACAGTCACTGCCTCGCAGATACAAGCTGCAAAATCTCCCCCCCCCCCCCCTTGCCAATGGCTTCCCCACGCCTGGCTAAATCAATCTTCACCCCAGCAGAATTTTTTCAGAAAGGCTACATTCTTTAAAAAAAACTCGAAGAATCAAGTATAGCAGTCAGTCCTTGGTCGAAAATCTCCACACCAGTGCGTTCTTTCCATAGGCGCACCTAGGCCAGAGATCAATTGTCTTCTTCTCCCGGGAGAAAAGCGTCCATGTCCAGCTGGTAGCGCTTCAAAACTATTGCACGACGCAACCAGCACAACATGCAGTCCAGGGGTGTTGCGGGCTAACAGGCACCACAGCAGCAAGCAGCAGGGAACAGGGAACAGCGTCCTTCAACCAGTAGTGCCTCAGCATCGACATCATCTGGAAGCAGATTCTCTTCATCTCTCCGCCGAGCGCCGGGGAATATAAACAAATCCAAGTGGGACGATGAGAGGGGGAAATTTTCAAAACCAAAAAACCTAGGATATGGAGAAAGGAAATGGTACACAAGCATATTACAATCAAATAAAAATTCTAAATTAAAACCATGAACTTAATTAAACAGAAGCCCTAGAGCTTTGCAAAACTGATGTGAAGACCCCTCAAGACACATCACAGTGTTATTGTTAAGAAATTTAGAAGTCCGAAAAGGATAGCTGAACTTAGGAATAAATTTGGACCTGGTGTTCTTACTACTATCCAGCAATACACAATTTTTACATAATACTGAGTGCCCAACAACAAAGAGAGGCGAAATTCTGCCCACATCTAAAACCATAGTCACATCTTTCTTTGCATCTAGGAGGCACTGTGTGACCCCGTCGAGGAGACGGCTTAAGGCAGAAGAGTCCAGAGTGGCGGGGGAGGGGAAGATTCCATAGGTTTAACAATGGATGTGGTAACGGACGATCAAGAAAGGAAAGATATGGAGGCGAGCCTGTCGAATCATGAAGGGTTAGAATTAAAACCAATATTTATAAAGTCCAGGTCACGATCCCACTGAGTATGATTTTGATTATAGAATTTGGAAAGACACTCTTTCAAGTTTTTATTCGGGCATTCCACCTGGTTCCCCCTGCGAAAATATGGACTTGAGGTGTAATATTTCATAACCCACTTGAAACACATGTCCTTAAAACATGTGGACTGAAAGTGCCAGGTATTATCAGTAACCAGCTCCGCAGAGACGCCAAATATTTCCCATAACTGTTGCTCCAGGGCCTTAACAATAGTGGGAGCCTTCATATTTGTTAATGGTAACTTAGTAAATGTGTCCAGTACTATCAATACACATACATTTCCTTTTTTATATCTAACCAATATACCAAAAATATCTTAATGAACCACATGCCATAGACAGTAGGGAACTTGAATTTTTGTTTTTCCTAAATTATATTGGGGCACTTACTTGCAGCGCTGACAGCTATCACAGCTCCTAAAATATTACGTAACATTGTGTATTAGGAAGGGCCAAACGAAGTGAGCAGAAATTTTCTCTATTGTTTTACCAATACCTAAATGTCCGCCTTACAATGAATCATGAAAGTAGTGTAGCAACATAGGCCTTAAGGGCTCCGGAACCACCAGTTTCGTGCAAGGATTTCCATATAAAATTTTTTTTCAAGAGATTGCGAATTACAAACAGTAAGTTAGCATGTTTTGTAAATAATGTATTTCGAAACAGGTACTTCGTTTGAAATGCACGTGCTATGAAAATGCAACACTTGCAACTCTTTTGTCTTGTAAAAGTAATATTTTTGCATATTACGCATGTGTTGTACAGCCAACGAGTGTAATGTTAACATCGGTAAAAGTGTGTTTAGTGCTGGATCATTGTGCAATACGAAATACAAGCTCGTAAGAACTGCAAAACAATGCTGTCTCACGAAAGACGTTAATCTAATCCCCCCTTCCCAACCCCTTAAGCGTCAAAATAAAGAGCCCCAGCAACAAAAGTAGACTGTCCAACCAACATAACCTCTTTCAGTATTCGTTCGGCAAACACATTCGATCATAATCTCACGGTTTTGGGTACGTTCTGTTTGTGTTTCTGTAATAGAAATGATACAGTGGTCCAGTTTTGTGTATTAAAATTTATGTTGTGGTTTTTTAACTACCCTTTTGTTAGCATCAAAGGTAAAATGTTAACAAAATATTCGTTAGGTATAAAAACTGGCTCGCTTCAATGTAATGAATATTTCACCATAATAATTATTAATGTCGGTTTTCGTGATGAGTAATAATTTGCAACTGCCTTTATTTGAAATTGAAAGGCTGTTTTCTTGCTGAATCTGAATGTGCAACATTTTTATCTAGAAATGTTAGGTTGCTTTCTTGTTATATACCGGACCCCTTAAAGATTATATTGAAAATAAGAAACATTCAAAATGATTTGATAATCATACTTATGCATGCGCCGTAAGGAACTTCGTATAAAAATTGTTAAAAATCGCCCTAGTAACCAAAACCCATTGTACACAAAGGTTAAGAAAATAGGTTGTGTTATCACATCAAAGTGTAAGATTTTAATATTGGCATTTTCCCCGTGTAATTATCCAAAGTACATGCCTGTTTCCATCAAATATTTTAAGCAAACATAATTTGTAATAGAAATATTTTGTGAATAACATAGTCCTATTATGAATATTCAGTGCTTAAGTTCACAACGAAGCAGACTTGATGAAGTACTACTTATATGTGTAAATAAGTAAAACTTATTTTGTTACTGTGAATTCATTATAAGCAGTACTTCATGAAGCATTACTTAAAGCCATCAAAATAAGCAATACGCGTGACAGCTGTCGTGGGTTTAATTGTAGGTGGTGAACAATTTGGAAGGAGATTGGTTTGGAAATGATTACCCAATAGGCGCCAGACGTCGCCGTGGCGGCATCAGTGATGATGATGTGGTAGAGATGAGATCTCCTTGGTGCTCTCGAGGTGCTGCGAGCCGATCACCCGCCCAAACATTCCCGCGATGATCTTGCTGTTGTTCACTTGGCACGGACGCCTTGTTGTTTACCAAACGAGGGACTCTTCGGACTGCCCAATCCCCGCATGGTATTGCATATTATTAAAAATACTTAATCGGCGCAATCAGACTCCCTACGCGTGGATTGTTAGGGCCAAACCATACGCCCATAAATCCTAAATAAATAATTACCCTTGAAAATTCACATAACACTTGCATCGAAAATTTGAACCCGGGGGGGGGGGGGGGGGGGGTTAAGAGGTCCGTGCCCTGAAATGCCTCTCGGCTACCGAAATCAAAAGCACTGGTCAGTTCATGCTATTTTATTCGATGATTTTACAGTCCCCTCCAGGAGGACAACTGACAAGGTTGCTGCTTTTAGCCTGCGGCGAAGGCTACACTGATAAAGAGCTTTTACGCTACGGTAATTATGTGTGCTGACGAAATTACAAACTCCCCAGGCGATACTATTCCTGGGGAGGCGAGGGGGAGTGTCCCGGACGGCAGAAAACAAGAAGGTTCCAGAAAATTAAGCTATTGCAAAGAAGTTACCGGTGATGAAGAAGTTAAGACCGTCCAGGCGGGAAAAGCGCGAGCGCTGTCTCACACGATCCTCCCCCTCTAGGTGCGGCTTGCTGACTGACTTCCCGCTGTTGCGCGAGGGCTGGCGAACGTGGGCCCACGCGCCGCGGAGGGATCAAATTGCACACGCGGGAGAAACTCTGCTCTTACATAACGGAAAACAATACTTAAAATCTTGCAGGATAACATAAAATAAAAACAACTGTAGACCTATAACTCTAACAAGGTGAAATGAAGTGGGCAAAACACTGGTGGCGGTGAAAAATATACATCACAAAAACACAACATTACAAAAACAAAACAACTGATCGTATGAGGGTTTTCATGTATTGCATTTATAATTTCTGCACAAGTGTCCTTTTCCCGTGTCCAGAAATACTATTTAAAATGTTACAAAAACCCTCGTGTGCATACTGCACGTGGTTGTATCATTCCGCCCTTGCCCCGGGCTGCTTAGCGCACATGGTACTGCACCACTCACACTTTCCTGCACCTGCACTATCGTTCACCGGCTCCTGCACCACACGTCACTGAACACACAATCGCCGCTGATCAGACGTCGAGTGCTGGTGAAGCGGCTGGCATGACAAATGTCCTAAGGTGGGGACACGACTCTTGCATCTGGCACTATGAATTGAAAATCATACTTAAGCATGAGTAGCCTATAAGTAATTCTTGTTTCAAGTATTGTTTATTTGCTCACTATGAATTCCACCCTTAGAGAATTTTTGCGATAGACACTTGTGTTTTTTTAATTTTGCCGGCATTTCAAAATCTCTAGTCAAAAATAGGGATTACTTCCTAAATTATACTTTTTTTTTTTTTTACAGAAATTAGGGAGGCAACATTATGAGGTTAGGTTACATGTGCACGACAATCACTTTATTAATGATTATTGTTTAAATCCCTTGTGACCTTTACTTTGTTTCTCTCCCGTAAGCAGTTTCCTTAATATGACAATAAGTAATGATTTTCTTCTCAAACTATGTAAGAGTCTACCACTTTTGCCATTTGACTTGGACAGTGGGTTGCCTATCTCCATCTTTCTATTTAGACCTCAGGAATATCTTATCTAAATTTGTCAGTATGTTTTCGGTTACACGTTGTATGAATGTGCATATATACAGACTGATTCTCAATTAGATCGACAAACTTCGGAAGGTGATTCTCCATGAAAAAGTAAAAGGAAAACATATGTGAAACTTTATACCTAAACCGAATACTAAGGAAGGCATGAGCCCTTAAAAAAACGAGATTTTAAGTCGTATTTGTGCAAAATATCGGATCTTATGTTGAAGGTCCCGATAAAATAAAATAATGTTCCGAGAGTTGTCATTGTATTTTACTTCGTTACCGATACTTCGTTTTTTTTTTTTTTTAAGGGCTCATACCTCCATTAATATTCGGTTTAGGTATAAAGTGTCACATATGTTTTCATTTTACTTTTCATGAAGAATCACCTCCCGAAATTTGTCGGTCTAATTGCGAATCAACCTGTATAATGGATGCATGTGTGTAAATATGTGTGTGTATATATATATATATATATATATATATATATATATATATATATATATATATATATATGTAATAATATGTAAGTATATACATGTATGTATATGAATGTATATAATATACTAAGCTTTGTTTTGACAGTGTATAACACTTTCAATGCACATTAATTTTGTCATGGTTTGTTAAAAGGCATTTACATATCTCGAAACACGGTTGAGTATTAGAAACCGTACACTGCGCAAAGATTTTACGTTTATGCTCCCGCTAGCTGGAATTTTTTTAAAGTTTTGGCTAAAGCTTATTTTTTAGCAAACATGTTCTGGCACAATACAGGATGAACTTTGCTTAATTTTGTAGTTGATTTTTTGTAAATGTAGCTTGGATGTTAAATTTTCGAAGAAACGTTGTTGTTAAAAGAACTAACCCAGTTGAATTATTTTCTTTTTCAGAAATAAATTAAAGCGAACAAATCTATTTTAATATAATTCACGTTACATTTGCATGTATTTTGTTATTAGCTATTTTCTTGAGGGTACTGACATATAATTGAATGACAGTTGCAATTAAATGTGTTATGCTCAATGGTACAGGTAATGAGAAATGGTTATGGTTTGTCTCGCTCCACAATTTTACACGTAAATGGAAAGTGCATCTCACACTCACTAGATTGTCCATCCATTGTATTAACTGTATACAGCCTTCACAATAGCCTGTTAAACATCACTCACAAAAGCTGCCTACAGTGGTTCTGTGCGTATTCTAAAGGCTTCACAACTTACATATGTATAGGCTGTTCATGGTCAACTGAACACTTCTAAAATCAAACCTTAGACAAATTTATTTGCCCCTACATGCACATATTTTACGGGCACACTGATTGGTATGCACCGAGTAAATTTGGCAATGATGGAGGAAAAGTAGTTCCACGAGTTAATTATCGATTATAGTATTAGCTAAACTTTTGTGAATAATGAAATAATTTTTGTGTCTTCTGTTTGTTTAAATGCATGCAAGTGAAAGAATGAGCAAGTTTGTAAAATATTTACAGTTCTAGTAATTTCGTAGTTTCACATGACCGATGCATGAATAAAATGATCAGCCCTGTATCAAAGTTAAATCCACGTAATATGGAGGAAGAATATTTATCCGCATGCAAATAGGTCGTCAGTAGGGCTTTCAGACGTGCTAAATTCACCATGAACAACCTATAAACGTATGCATCACTACAGGTACAACTTCAGTAATGTTGCACTGCGGGAACATCAGGGAAATAACTGTAACTGGTTAGGTTCCTGTGGAAGTCGATGTGATACCGAAAAAATGTTTTAATTTTGTGTTAGTTTTCTATATATTCCATTATAATGCCAGTAGTATGATAAATGTAAATCTGGGACAGTGTATTTTCAATGGGAGCTGTGTGGCTGTGGCTGTGGCTATGCGGCTGGAGGATTCAGCTCGACTTGGATCAGCTCGGTAATCTTCAATTCGACTCAGGGGGTGCTCGGAAGCCATCGACTCAAGATTGACGAATGTGCCCGAATATTCCCGGCAGTTGCGCCCACTAATTCTTCAAGCATACATTTGTTTTTGGCAGCCATATTGGTTTTATAGGCATATGGCAAGTCAAATCATAAATATGCCATTGTTATCTGATTTAAAACATATTTTAAATTATAATTTTTTTTGTGCCGGAATTAAACATAGGGTATTGTGGAAACAGTTCATATTCAATTTAAAAATTTCCAGCCCCCTCTCTTGAAGACCTCGTGTAGGGACCTGAGTTCGAGACATGAAATTATATATATATATATCTCAACTTTTGAGAATGCATAAATCTTCATATCAGGTACATATAAACACATAAAGAGACTGACAATCACGTAAAAACCTCGTTAAAAACTAACCAAAACTCGTGTCGGTATTCTAACTGTAGACCCTTTATCTCACTATATCATCTTTATTCTTAATCCAAAATTTGTCTAACAACCCACATTATAATTTTCATACACCATGTTTTAATTTTGGTTCGATTCCCGGGCGACTCACATAATATTTAAAATTAAAAAATTGTGCAATCACATACAAGAGCAGCCCACTGACTGATGTCTTACAGTCGCGACGTCCCACGCTCGATGAAGCAACGCCGTCACTGGTGTAAACAATTATAGCTCGAGAGGGGTAGGGGAAATGTATGATGTAATAGACTATTTACATAACCGACGAGTGTAATTAGTTATTTATAGACTACCGACTTCGATTATCGTACATGTTGTATTTATTTTTTACTTGTTTCCTTGTAAGGGCAATTAAGATAATGTAATTTTTGGCATATGCATGTGTGGTGTAGTAAGGTTCGTTTCCGGGGGGGGGGGGGGAGTATTTGTATAAGTGTTTGGAAATACCAGCTTCGATTCCTAGCATTTGTGTAAGTGTTTGGAAATATAGGCTTCGATTCCCGGCAAATACATTAATGTTATGTTTGGAAATACAGGATTATATTCCCAAGAAGAATACATAATTATTTTGAAATGTGTTTTTTGTGTAAATTACAGGTAATTGCGCAATCACGTGTGAGAACTTACGAGAGCAACTCCATTATTGTGACCTCGCTGACATACAGCTCGGGTGATTACGTGTAATTACGCGGGTATTTCATTACATAAGCGTAAACATAACCATGTAACTAATGTAGGGTCTTACACAACCAAAAAATATAATTAGGTATTTATAGATTAACGAAAGTAATTATTAATTTTTGATATATTCACTTCTGATGGGTGCACAATAAGTGTCGATACTCGGACAGGTTATGTAATATTATTTTATCTCCAAATTAAAAAATATACATGTGAATTTAATAGCTGGTTGAAGTAGATAATATTATGTTAATTTCGGACACGGGTTCGATTCTCGAAAAGATGATGTAATATTATTTTATTTCCGAATTAAAAAAAATTTGTACCCTACATGACTTTAATAGCTGCTGGGGGTAGTTAATGTAATGTTAATTTCGTACTTGGGTTCGATACCCAGGCGAAGTAATTATTATCATTTTATTTCCGAAATTTATCAAGAAAATTGTTTTCAGTTTGTATTTCTGATTAAAGCACTTAATATATTGTTATTTTTAGATCACCGACAATGTTTCTCGGTCCGGTGATGTAGACATCCAAAATGACCAATAAAATATTTAAAAAAAAATTCCAAAGCACACACACTCAAAACTAACATCTCTAAATGTTTCCAACCTTCATCGATTGCTAACATTCCGAGTTACCTGAACATATCAACAATTTATACTTTATAAACAAACCATTATACATATGACAACTACACACTTGCAAACGTCCTCTCACCACATCCAGACATCAACCGACAAAGACTAGTACAAATATAATTTGTTAGTATATCATTAGGCATTCACCAACAACTACACACGTTTTCAATTCGTACGTACTTAAACACATCCACTCATCACGACACCCAGTTTTTAACTAACCTTTGTTAAAGTGGATAAAATAAATTGCATTATTAATTTTATTCCATTGCACAAACACCATCAACTACACACGTACTCAATACGCGCATACATAAACACGTCCACTTAACATAAAAAACAGTCTTCAAATGACCTCTATCGAAGAGAATAAAATTTATTTATTATTATTATTAACACAATATAATTACGCAATCACCAACACCTTGCAAAATACACATACACACTACATGACAACCAGACTTCTACTGACATATGTCCATCCATTACACAACGCACAAACGTCCTCTCAAGACAGCCAGACTTCAACAGTCAAAAAAGGTATTTATTAATATTATTATTACTATTACTAGCATTATAGACGGGGATATTACGGTTTCACTATACAAGTATACACCATCGCAAAAGATGTCGGGAGAGAGAGCCTATATCCATTCCCTACCACTATCAACCCAAGAATGCAGATCGAACGGGGTAATGCTGCACTTGAATTGCAAAATCGCACTTGTACTGTTTTACGAAGTAATCAGGTAGTGACGTATCGAATTTATACTCATGCGTAACTGTGTAATTAGCAACGAATACAAGCGTAAGTATCGGGTTTGATGTCTAGACAGAAAGCATAATGTAATTATTGAAAATACCGAGTTGGATTACCAGGCAAGTCACTTAATGCTTTTTAAAAATTCCGAGAAATGTATGGAAATATGCGGTCCCAACTGTAGACTCGTTGGAGAATAAGCAAGCTATTGCACACAGGCATCGCTTGGAGACCTACCATACTGCTTAAGTCTGACTATCGGTGACTGGATTAAAACGGAATTCGATTCCAGGGCAATAAACAAAGCCTACGTTGCAACAGTTAGTACTGCTAAATTGTACCGTTACATTAAATATGGCCCAATATTTGATAGGTCAAATATATAAAATATGAAGCTATCAAGCAACGCATGCGTGTTGCTCATAGTTTACATATAAAAAAGTATGGCGATATTTTCAAATTAATATATACAGTATAAAGATAATTACTTATTATTCACTTTCCTCGGCTATGATACTCAAGTTGGCGTGCAAAGGTCACTATTACATCAAATTACGAAAAATAATTTAAATATGCATATTAGTCAAAGGTAGAAAATAATACTAAAAAAAATAATAATTTCAAAACTCAAACAACCCGTTGATGGTGTGTTTATGGGGGGGGGGGGGGGGGGGAACAAAAAAAACTTGGAATGAATAACAGAATGGATACTCCTTGGCCCCTTAGGCTTTACATATGTGATGAAAAATTAAACATAATTATATCTACTCTGCAAAGACTTAAGTGATTGCATTCTTTAAAATGAAAGTGGATTTAATATATTGGATTAGTCAGCCATGTAAACATCCGTAGATAAGGAAAACTCCATTTAAATGTTAGGGTTACCTTTCATAAGGATACTGATAATTAGCACTTGCGAATGGTTCAAGCATTATATGGTTAACACTGGACTTAGTTGTGGATGAGTAATCATGTAGTTTGTAGCTGGATCTAAAGTTCTCCTCCTGGGATCGAAATTGGTATGTCACAGCTCCCCGCCGTCTGCAATATCATGATGGCACGGAGACTCCGACATCTTTCCGTCAGCCAAGATCCTGGAGTCAACTTCCGATCCAACCACTGAAGTAGTGCACCACTGCGCTGACCGTACCTCCGAAGGTAGAACTACTTCGCGCGACGTACCTCCTTAATCATCGGGCGATGAGCTGGCTAGAAGTTCCTCGGAACTCCGATGACGAAGATCCCGGTCACTTTGAAAGTCGTCGTCGACATCTCAGCTACTGATGATTCAATATTACGCATTTACTTTCCCCCATTTGCATATTTCTGTTGCATAAACTGTGTTACATTATTCATTCATAATGTAAAGCTTCTTGGAAATGATTTCTACCATTGAATTAACACCATTAAAATGCACATTAAATCAGAGCCCTATGCTTCTTCCAGTTGCACATATCAGAATATTTTTTTGATCCTTCTAAATGTTCCCAAAGGAGTTCCTAACAGAAAAACCGTTTGTCCTTACCAACGAGTTTTGTTTATGTTTTAAAGAGAAAGCCAGTTTGCAATACAAAATATTATCATAGATAAGTACGGAGGTCGAATATCACAAACTTATAACTAAGGAATCTGTTTAAATATTTACACACCTATCTTACCTTTTGAGCCTGTCAAAATCTATACATATGCACAACTTTTGGCATTCAAATTACGTTGACATTATTCACCATGCTAACAAGAAGTGAGTTAAAAATAACCATGCGTTACAACATATTTAACGTCAAATAATTTATTTCACTCATAAAATAAGTATATCGAACGATATGTCCACGGATCTGTATTTTCAAGATCGATTTGTATTATATAATGACATCACAAATATCGATTATGCAAAACACGTTTTATAAAATCATGCTACATCATTTTATAACATCCAGGTGTAGGACGCTATCTGGTAAACTCATCGATTTTTTACTCAACTGATGAGACGTATGCATTTGCGAGAGTAAAACCGGGAAATGCACTTGTATTATACAACTATCACCGACTTCTTTTCGCGGACACATATATTTTTGGGAAATGTATATTATTTTTAAAATTTCGAGAAGTTTGGGAAATTCTGGGAAATGCACATACATATACGTATGCAATCACGCATGTAAACACTTCGGAGAGATAAGCGAGTTGTTAAGCAATCACACATGTCAACACCTTGGCAAATGAAGAGAGACTGTCATGTTAGTCCATAGTTATGTGCATCACAAGGAATTTGCTGTGGAGAGGTTAATGCACTTACACACACATACTCTCACTAACACACACTTTCACATACCCCCTGTGGAAATACCACATATATCAAAATATCGTGGGGATATATCCAACAGAACGGGAACTCTAATAACAGATAGGTGGATTGATACCGAGTTCAACTGCTGTTTAAGAAATTTACTTTTTATTTACACAATGAGACAATTTACGTTTCATCACCACCATATGTAAACCAGCTCTCAACTAACACCGTTAACATATACCAAGTGTATTTGTTTCTCATCTGCTTTCTAATACCATCATTTGTATATATATATATATATATATATATATATTATATATATATATATATATATATATATATATATATATATATATATATATATATATCACCAACATTTGAACAACTATGTACATGCGAACCATTTAGTGACATTCGTTAAATCAAGTGTTATTTCATCGGCTAATTACCACATCATTGATTCGTATTCGCTAATTATTGACATGTGTTTGACTGTTTAGTCGCTTGAGCTCCATTTACTAACAGGCCTTCGACTGTCGCCTCATTCCAGCTTTGGGTATAAAAGTACGAAATTTAATTTAAAAATAATATAGCTCGAGCTTGGAAGACGTCAACATCGCTTTGCAGTTAGACTGTAATGCAACCTTCCTACATCATTACCTTGAAATTACAGCAAGCAAGACTTGAAACCGATTACTCAAACCACGCAACAGAGAAAAGTCCACACACAGGAGAACGAATCACAACTTTCACGAGATGCAGCAAGGAGAATCATACGGCAGTAAACAATAAGATTAGCTCTACACTATACGCTGACACCAAAAGGGAGACGTTTTACTACCACCGATTTCCCTAAACACCTTGGAACCTGCTTACGACGGCGACGAATCATTTTTTGATGAAGTGTACATTTTACCGAATCATACTAACACCGAGTCGACACCATGCATAATGTCCAAAACCAACCCTTGCTATAATTACATGTGGGAAGACCGAAATTATGTGCAATATGTTATTACCTTTAAAAAATGAGTGTGGCGGTATATTTCAAACTCGATATACCGTATTTTGAAACATTTATTGAGAATGTACATTTCCGTATACAGTGAACCGGATTTTCACAATACGAAAACTCTAGCATAGTATCCAACTTCGTGTGCGAAGATATTGAGATATTCATCTCTGTGTTCCGAACTTAACAACATCGTATAACATGCCCGGAATCTTCAAAGACATCAAATACAGAGAATCTTACGATGATAAACATAATTTTAGAAGTATAAAGAAAGATATCACTTAACCATTTTCCGACATCGGATACACCATATACGTTAGTTTTGTATTTCGTATAGGCAAAAACAGCTTCAAGAGGGTACATTTTCTCCGAAAACTTCATATCGGTTCGACCTAGTCTATATAAATGATGCAGGTATATTACACATACGGTAAGACTTACAACACATGCTATCCAGCAACAGGTATACCACTACTGACTCATCCTAAACTGCCTACAAACATAATCAAGTTTAACCTATAGGTTCATCATGTTTATGTCTACACAGATAATGTTGCTCTTCCTTTCAAAACATTAAGAAATTCTGGTATGTAGACGTACGGAATACGGAAAAAACAGTAAAACAAATTTGTACTTAATGTCATAATGTTTGTTATTTTTGCGAAAACGTGATCAAATGTATGTATGTGTGTTAAAAAACATCTACCTCTTAGAATTATTCATATGTCATGACTATATTAAAAACTGGTATACACTCAAAAGTTCTAAGCAAATAGTGGTTAATCAGTAGGCAATATTGAAAGCTTTCTTAACAATTTAAATATTAGAGACGGGTAGACATAAAATCATTACCGTACATCTCATATCATTAATTAACAAATACACAAAATTTGTTACATAACCACACCAAACCTGTATGTGACTTTATCTTTTTTATTTATTCTAAGAAGACCTTGTTGAGAAGTCCTTGAATTTTTCTGAAAATGTGACATAGAAAATAATTAATATTCAGCAACACATTACACATAATGAAATAACTACACACAAGTAGTATGTACGTAGAGATTCGAGAAACAAGCAGGATAATTTGATATTTAATAGCATACGAAGAAATTAACCAGAATATTGTTGTAACGAATGTCCTAATGCAACTACTGTGTATGTATTGATCTGAAACCAACTACCCATCGATCGATAAATCACAACGAACAAGGATAGAATGCAACTTTAGGATAGTGAATCTAAGCCTTGGTTCATATCCCATCAAGATTACTTAGAAGTACTATTTAATAACTAACATGATTAAATTCACTCTCATTGTACATTTCAAAGTAACGAAAGCTAACTTCCGACTGTCATATGTTTGATATTATGCGTAACTTATAAACATACCGTATTGTAATGGAATACACAACAAGCACTAAAACAACATACCATTCCATTACCTATCACATCCTGGTTACAACTCCCATACTACATTCATTGTCTCTATACCAAGCTATCACAGGCCGTTGAACATCAAATAATTATCAAATCTTACTCACCCAACACTCCATCAGTCTACTGTCATCTCTGGAAGGAGAATAATGGTATCGCCTAATATATGCAGGTGAGTTATTTATCTTGGAAGGCTAAACATTCACAAGTTTGGGTATCACATTAGACCAATTTGTGGCAATTTTCTTTTATTTTGCTACAAATTGGGTTTACATTTTTCTTTATAATAAAATATTTTAGGTAATTGTCGGGTTGGTTGAGCACTGTAAGACGTAGGATTTAAGCTCTGGTTCCCTGTATGGGAGCGTACGTTCGAGTCCTACACCTGAGAAAAAAATCAATTTTTGAAACTTATATATTGAGATAGTTAAGATTGTGTCCTTCCCAGTTCGTCTGTCGTTCGAGTAAGAGCTCTCTTTATTTAACTGAGTTCAAATGAGACATAAACCAATTGTTCTTTTGTGAAAACAGTGTATAGGCTAAGCATGCATCCTGCAAGAATGTTTTCACTTCTTCGGCGAGTGTGAAGTAAGGCAGATCATTACGAGTAGAATAATTTAAAGTTAGTGTATTGTGCTAAAGATGACATCAATGGTTGAACAATACTTACCATCTGTAGCATCGGCAGCATCGATGGCAGCAAGGATGTCTGAAGAGTCGGTACAAGCATTACCCTATCAACGGTGCTACTGTGATCACGTACTCTGCTGTTATATGAAGATGGCCAAAGACTTCTCACTTGTAACACCGTCAGCGAAGAGTCGGTAGAATCATTACACCATCAGTGTTGGTATTGTGGAAATACTTTTAGTATAAGTTGCACTGGACGTCGTCATGAACGTAGTCGTTGCTTGTTCAGACCACCATGTAAGTCATTCCACTGTGATAATTGCGATGTTGTGTTTACCCGTAGCGATCACCTGTATAGACATAGCTAGACGTGTAAAGGTAATGTCTGTCGTTCATTGGTAATCAAGTACAAAATTGCAACAAGATATTAATGAGTAGGTCTAGCGCCAGAGAACACGAATTTAGTAATTGTCTATTTGCCATCAGCTACAAGACCTACACATATGTTAACTGTAATGCTGTGTATATGAATATGTGTACCTTGACTGCTCACAATAGAATTTGTACTATAAAATTTGAGTAAAGCATAAATACTTCTCATGAATGGAGAATATGTTTGAGTGTATGTAAGTAATACTATGTATTTGTTTTTGTTAAGTATGTGAAATAAAGATAAAAATTTATGAAAGACTACAGTTGTTATTCATTTTATTCCTTCACAATTTTAATTGTTGTTATGAGCATTCGCTTATAAAAGTTACATTCTATAGTTATAGAACGATAATAAAGACTTTAATATAACAATGCATGGATAGTTGAATACATATACAAACATTAATTCTACCGATATGTACCAATTTTTTTTAGACAGTAGGTGAATCGTTTTCTTATATGTATGGATAGAGATAGCCGACAAACCCTTGGATTGGTAAATAATGCTAAAGGCTGATTGAAAGATTGGTTAAGAATGGTACAGATTAATGGAAAGATTGATAAAGATTGGTAAAGTTTGGTAAAGATTGATGGAAAGATTGTTAACAATTGGTTAAGATTAGTAAAGAGAGGTGTGGATTGGTGATATTGTGAGCCCTCTGTTTCTGTAAATGGACCTTTAAAAAACGGAATGTGTAAAATAAAAGAAATTATTATAAATATAAGTCTGAAATATAAATAAATGCAATAAACAATTACAATATAACGTGTATTTTAAAGAGAAATTTTTAAGTGAATATGTTGTAGGAGATGATATGAGTGTAACAAAAATATTTATTATAGAAAATGTACTCTACTAAATGGAATATCATGTGTGTGTATGTGTGTGTGCATGTAGGTTTAACATTGTATAATATTCGAACCTACGACCTTTCGAATATGAGTATCTGTCTTTGCAGGGTATCCGACTAAGATATAAAAATTGTTTAGTTCTTGTATGTGAGCTGTACATGGAGATAGTTTTTTTTTTAAAGAGTTTAGCATGAATATTTTTTTAAAGTCATGAATTATAACTCTTTTTAATCAGATTAATTACACTGGGATGGTTTTAAAAAATGTTATTTTCTTCTTTGTACGTTACTATGCTCACGAAAAGTGTAAATTGTTGGTGTGTTAAGCTAAACCCAAGTGGTATCAAGCGATGAAGGTTTAGGTGTTTACTTCATTCTCTTTGTGTTTTGTAGTTATTAGGAGCCATTTTTGAGTCAATTGGAGTTCTTTTGGGTTAATTTAGGTCAATTTGGATCATTTTGGATCAATAGAAGCAAGTCTTGAGTGGAGTGAAGTAAGTCTGCAAAAATTGAACATTTCGGGGTCTGTTTACTTGTTCGTATGTGTGTGTGTTGGATGAGGTGTGACTAAGTTTTATTGTAATGTGATAGCTTGTTAGTTATGTTCTGTATCGCGAATGGCAAACTTGCTATTTGCATGGGATTTATGTTTACCCTCGTGGGCTTTAGCACTAGGTGTTTGTGATCTGTTCGGGTGGTGGGGAACATATGTCTTGTCGTCGGCATGCATCCTTAGTGACAACGTTGGAAGTAGTGATGTCTCTGCCTTCATCTCCTTTACAGGTTGGTTGATTGTACTCGCGTCTGCCATTTGAGAGATCTAGTCTGTCTGGATGTTTGCTAGAAATGTGCGCATGGTGTCTCTTGGGAAGTCGACTGAATCCGGTGTGACAAACATCCGAACTGAGGAATAAGAAATGAGATATAAGAAATGAGGAATAAGAATTGAGGACTAAGGAATATGAAATGAGGAATAAGAAATGTTTTTCTACGATATGTAAAGAAGTAGTTATATACAGGCTTGTACTGAATGAGTTAATGCACAAATTGTTGTTGTTAGTATGTGGGTTACATTTATAACACACGTTGCGAATGAGTGTTCGCTGCTGCAAGAAATGATGCCTCGCTCACATACCAAAGAAAACGTCGGAAGACAAATTTTAATCGTGTAATTGGAACATTGCTTGCCCCTCGGCAGTGTAGCTTTCATATCGGCAACACTTAAATATTTCCCTACATCCAAAATGCTCGCTGTGCACACACACTTTCACTGCTAGAGATTTTCGTTGGGCTAATACGATACCCAAGCTTTTGAATGTGAAGCCTCCTTATATAAATTACTCACCTGCATCTGTTCTGCGAGACCGTTTTTCTCCTTACAGAGATGACAATAGACAGATGGAGTGTTGGGTGATTGTGATTAGATATTTATTTGATGTTTAACGGCCTGTGATAGCTTGGTAGAGAGACGATGAATGTAGTATGGGAGTTTTAGACAGAGTGAGATAGAAAAAGTAATGATATATTGTGTAAAGTAATGTAATGTTAAAATATTGTCTCACTTATGAGTACACACAACTGTCTTGCGTGACCCACACTTGTGTTTGCCAATATTTCTAAAATGATGGTGTTAGGAAACAGATTAACTGCACGGAAAATTTTATATATAGAGCCATTAAAACTCAATGAATATAAATATGTGTAGTCAAATTAGATAGCGTGCATGTGGAAATCAGTACAAATAATATAAATATATACCACTTCTTTCACATGTCATGATCAGGATGATTGATTAATATACTCAGATTACTATAGATTGCAGAAAAAGAAATACTTACTACTAACATAATACAAGAAAACACTGTGAGAAAGCTTAGGAAAATATAATTAAAGAATAATGAAAAATCTCATTTATATCTCACATGCAACATATTAAAACCTTTTCAATAGAGGACATCTAATATTTAAGGATACTGCTGTCAGTTGTCAGTGAAAAATTAGTTATTAAAAACATTAATCTGGGATAAAATAAACAATTGATTTCCCTAAAATAATTACACAATAGTTCTATTAATCACCATCACATTATTTGACTACCAAACTTAACTGAAGAAAACGCTGAACAGTTTTGTAAGGTCAACCAGGCTAAGTTCATCAGTAGAGTTTAAGAATAGTTCAAAATTAATCTTGGTAATTTATAATTTATTACTACATACTCGGACCACTAGACTTGGCATATTATTAAATTTCATATACAACATCATTAATAGTAATTTGGTGACTGATTAAATAGTAAAGAAAAACCTTACTTTAAGAATTCTGCAGATATTAAGGCACAATAGCTAATATGCCAACTTGTCTGAGAACACCAAGTGGGAAATGCTTAATGAATAATACTCCTGCAGGTATATATTCTCTGGTGTGTTTAGCAGCGATATTTAATACTGGTTAGCCATAATACTGGAACCTTCTTTATAAAATTTAATTAACATCAGCCACATCAGTCATACATACAACTTCCACATGGGGGCTATATGTTCATCCCTTAGAATCTTTTTTATACAACATAAAATGTTCAGTTAAGTCCTTCCAAACAAACAAAACACGTATGCATTGTCACATTCCAAAACCACTGAATTTGTTTTTCTGCTGGGCACACTTTCATATATCTCTTACCAATGAGAAACAGTAAACGCACTCTTTAAACATTAATTTCCATCATTAAAAATTATGCAGGTAAACTGTCGATCTAGTAGAGTGTGGATAAAAGTTGCAGTCTTGTTTTTGACATAGTTAACATTAACTGGTTTAAATAAATTACAACACGTGAAAATACGTGTTATTTAATGTGACATGTAAAAGAATTTAGATTAAGTCATTCAGCTGAAGTTAATACAAATAAGTTCAGAATATTTAAATAACCATAAATGGTATGTGTTGAAATTTAGGAATAATAAAGTGTCATATAGAGACTCCTTGTAAGGAAAGTCCTTACAATTGCTTAAGTGTTTGTTGTGTATTTCATTACGAAATGGTATGTTAGTAAGTTATGTAAAATATCAAATATATGATAGTCGGAAGTTAGCTTTGGTTACATTAAAATTTGTAGTAAGAGTGAATCTAATCATGTCAGTTATTAAATAGTACTTTTAAGTGATCTTGATGGGATGTGAACCAAGGCTTAAATTTTCTATTCTATAGTTACCGTCCATTCTATTTCGTTGTGATTCATCGATCGAAAGGTAGTTGGTTCCATATCAATACATTCATAGTAGTTGCATTTGGACATTCGTTACGGCCATATTCTGGTTAGTTGATTGGTACATGATTAACAATCTAATTACCATGTATGCTTCTTGAATAGCTACGTACATCCTCCTTGTGTGTAGTTATTTCATTATGAGCAAATAGCGTTTCTGAATATACATTATTTGTTATGTCACTCTTTTAGAAATGTTCAAGAACTTCTCAGTCAATTACAAAAAGGTCTTCTTAGACTAATTATAAAAAATAAAGGCTCATATAGGTTTGGTGTGGTTATGTAACAACGATTGTGTATTTGGCAATGAATGATATGAGATGTACGGTATTGACTTTATGTTTACCAGTCTCTATTATTTATATTTTTAAGAAAGCTTTCAACATTGCCTACTGGTTAACCTTTATTTGCTTAGCACTTTTGAATGTACACCAGTTTTGACTATAGTCATGGCATATTAATTATTTTAAGAGGTAGATGTTATTTAACATACATACATACATTTAATCACGTTTTCACAAAAAAAAAAAAAAAACAAACATTATGACATTAGGTAGAAATTTGTTTTACTGTTTTTTTCCGTATTCCGTATGTTTAGATATCAGAATATCTTAATGTTTTGAAAGGAAGAGTAACATTATCTGTGTATACATAAACATGATGGACCTTTAGGTCGAACTTGATTATGTTTGTAGGCAGTGTAGGATGAGTCAGTAGTAGTATACCTGTTGCTGTAAAACATGTGTTGTAATTCTTACTGTATGTGTAACACACCTGCATTATTCATATAGACTAGGTTGAGCCGATATGAATGTTTTCGGATAAAATCTAGCCTCTCTAAGCTGTTTTTGCCTATACGAAACACAAAATTAACATATATGGTATATCCGATGCCAGAGAACTGTTAAGTAATAACTTTCTTTATGCTTCTAGAATTATGCTTAACAACATAAGATTCTATGTAGTTGATGTCTTTGGAGTTTCCGGGCATGATAATCGATGTTGGTAAGTTCGGAACACAGAGATTAATGTCTCAATTAATATATTCGCACCCAAATTCGGATACTATGCTGGAGGTTTCGTATGGTGAAAATTCACTCCACTGTATACGGAAACGTACGTTATCACTAAATGTTCAAATTATATCGAGCTGTAAATAGTCACACTAATTTTTCAAAGGTAATGCCATATTGCACATAATGTCGGTCTTCACACATGTAATCGTAGCAAGTGTTGGGTTTGTACATTATGCATGACGTCGACTCGGTTTTAGTATGATTCGATAAAATGAACACTCCATCAGAAAATGATTCGTCGCCGTCGTAAGTAGGTTCCAAGGTGATTAGGGTGTTTGGTGGTAGTTGCAAGTCTAACTTTTGCTGTCAGCGTACAGTGTAGAGCTAATCTTCGTGTTTTCTGCCGTATGACTCCCCTTGCTGCATCACGTGAAAGTTGCGATTTGTACTCATTTGCGAGGAAGTTTCTCTGTTATGTGGTTTGAGTAATCGGGTTCAAGTCTTGCTTGCTGTAATTCCAAGGTAATAATGTAGGAAGGTTGCATCACAGTCTAACTGCAAAGATATGTTAGCGTCTTCCAAGCTCGAGCTATACTATATTTTTGAATTAATTTTCGACCTTTTATACGCAAAGTTATACCAAAATGATAGTCGATGGCCTGTGAGTAAATGGATCTCATGCGACTAAACAGTCGAACACAAATTAGTAAATAGCCAACGAGAATAATTGATGTAGTAATTGGCAAATGAAAAGCAATGACGTAGTAAGTAGCCATTGAGAAAATGCTTTATCGAACGAATATTAGTAAATTATTCGCATGCGAGTAATTGTTCGAATTATGGTAAGAAAGAGAAATAAATGTTGATATTAGAGAGCAGATGAGAAACAAATACTCTTCGGTAAATGTTAACAGGGTTTGTTGAGAGCTGGTTTTCATATGGCGATGATGTGTAAATAGTCTCATTGTGTAAATATAAAGTAAGAAACTTAAACGCGAGTTGAACTCAGTATCAATCCACCTATCTGTTATTAGAGTTCCCATTCTGTTGTCTCTATATCCTTCAATAATCTGATATCTTTGGTAGTTCCATAGGGATAGGTGAAATTGTGTGTGTGTGTGTATGTGTGTGTATAAGTTCATTAATCCTTCCACAGCAAGACAGTTGTGGTGTACATGCCTATGGACTGACGTGGCAGTCTCTCTGAATTTGACAAAGTGTTCACATGTGTGATTGCATAACAGCTAGCTTTTCTCTCCGAAGAGTGTACATGCGTGATTGCATACGTATATGTATGTGCATTTCCCGGAATTTCCCTAACTTCTCGAAATTTCACAACATAATATAAATTTTCCAAAAAATATATATGTCCGCGAAACGAAATCAGTGATAGTTGTATACTACAAGTGCATTTCCCGTTTTTTCTCTCGCAAATGCATACGTATTATCAGTTGAGCAGCAATCGATGAGTGTATCAGTTAGCTTCCTACACTTGGATGGTCTAAAATGATAGAGCATGAATTTATAAAACATATTTTTAATAATCGATGTTTGTGAGGTCATCGTAGACTACAAATCTGTCTTGAAAATACAGATACGTGGACATATCGCTCGATGTACTTATTTAAGGAGTGAAATAAATTATATTACATTAAATACGTTAATTTTATTTACTGCCCTGGAATCGAATTTCATATCCATCCAGTCACCGATTGTCAGACTTAAGCAATATGGTAGGTCTCCAGTCCATGTATGTGTGCAATAGATTGCTTTTTCTCTGAAGAATCTACAGGTGTGATTGCATATTTCGATACATTTCTCGGATTTTTTAAAATAAATATTAAGTGACTTTCCTGGTAATTCAACACAGTATTTTCAATGATTACGTTATGTTTTCTGTCTAGACATCGAACCCGATACTTACACTTGTATTCGTTGCTAATTACAAAGTTACGCATGAGCATACATTCGTTACATCACTACCCGATTACTTCGTAAAACAATACAATTGCGATTATGCAGTACAAGTGCATTACCTCGTTCGACCTGCAGTCTTGTGTTGATAGTGGTAGGGAATGGATGTAGGCTTTCTCTCGACATCTTATGCGATGGTGTATACATGCATGGTGCAACTGTAATATCCCTATCTATAATGTTAATGATAGTAATAATAATATTAATAAATATATTTTTTGTCTGTTGAAGTCCGGCTGTCTTGTTGAGAGAGCGTATGTGGGTTGTGTGATGGATGTATATGTGTCAGTAAAAGCCTAGTTGTCGTGTAGCGTGTAAGTTGGTGATTGTGTAATCCTATTATATTAACAATAATTTATTGATTTTATTCTATTTGATAGAGGTTATTTGTAGACTGTTTGTAATGTTAATTGGATGTGTTTATGTATGTGCGTATTTAGTACGTGTGTAGTTGTTGGTGGTTGTGCGATGGAATAAAGTTAATGATTAAATATATTTTATTCACTTTGATATAGGTTAGTTAAAGAATGGGTGTCGTGATGAGTGGATGGTTGTGTGTATGTGCGTATTGAGTACATTCATAGTTGTTGGTACATGTGTAAGAGAGTAATAATAAATTAAATTTGTACTAGTTTGGTCCGTTGATGCCTGGATGTGGTGAGATGCCATTTGCAAGTGTGAAGTTTTCAGATGTACACAGGTTTGGTCATAAAGTATAACTTGTTTATATATTAAGATAACTCGGACTTTAAGTAATCGATGAAGATTGGGAACATTTAGGGATATTAGTTTGTGTGTGTATCTCGTGTGTGTGTGTGTTTGGGAATTTTGTTTTTATATGTATTTTTTGGTAATTTTTGATGTTTACATCACCTGACCGAGAATCGTCGTTGGTGTTTTAATAATAGTATTATATTAAATGCTTTAAGCAGGAATGCAATCTAAAAAAAATTTTTTGTTAAATTTCGGAAACAAAATAATATTACATACTTCGCCCAGGTATCAAACCCAAGTCCGAAATTAACATTACCTTAATTACTCGCAGCAGCTATCCAAATCCTTCTTCTTTAATTCTAAAATAATATAATATTACATGATCTGCTCGAGAATCGAATCTGCATCCGAAATTAAGATTATATTTACTACTCCCGCCAGCTATTCAACTCACATTCTATTTTTTTTTTTATTCGGAGCTAAAATAATATTACATACTTTGTCCGAATATCAATACTTCTGGTGCACCCATCAGAAGTGTATATATCAAAACTTAATAATTACTTTCGTTTATCTATAAATTCTTAGTTATATTTGTTGTTTGTATAAGACCCTCCATTTGTTACACGATTACGCTTACTCTTACATAATGACGTACTGGTGTAATTAAGGGTCATCACCTGAGCCTTATCACGCCAGTCGAGCCCGCGATGTCGGCGAGGTCTTATCGATGGAGTTGTCCTCGTAAGTGCTTACTTGTGATTGCGCAATTTCCTGGAATTTCCAAAAACCTTTCAAAATAGTTATGTATCTTGCTTGGAAATCGAACTCGGTATTTCTAAACATATTTTAATGCCTTTGCCAGGAATCGAAACACTTACACAAATTCTAGGAATCGAAGCTGTTATTTCCAAACGCTTACACAAATACACCCTACGAAAAACGAACCCTAGTACACTACACATTCATATGCCAAATTTTACGTTATCTTAATTACCCTCACCAAGAAAAAAGTAAATAAATAATCAATAACTTATACGAGAATCGAATTCGGTAGTCTAGAAATAACTAATTACACTCGTCGGTTATTTAAATTGCCGATTACATAATATATTTCCACCACCACTCTGTAATTTTTACACCAGTGACTGAATTATTTCAGTCGAGCGTGGAACGTTGTGACGATAAGACATCAGTCAGAGAACTCCTCTTGTAAGTGATTGCACAATTATTTTATTTTATTTATTACGCGAGTCGTCTGGGAATTGACTGGGATTTAAACTTTCAAAATTTTCCAAAATTAACATACATGCATTGTCCCAGAATTTGCCTGGAAATTCAACTTTCAAAATCTTGCAAAATGATCCTACATGCATTGCCTGGAAATCGAACCGAAAGTTCAAATTTCAATTTTTTTTTATTATCATATATGGCTTACCTGGTATTCGAACCAGAAGTGCATTGCGCCGGACGACTCCAAAGAGTCAACATCAACTCTCTCGCGATATCGATAAGTCCGAGTCAGCAGATTTTATTATGTTGCCCCTATGATCATTTTCCTGTGATTAATCTGGTTATTCACTCAATTTATCCATTAATCCATTCAATTAATCACTTCCTGTTTCAAAAAAAGGTGGCGCCACTTTGTGTGCTCCTGTTCGAGACCCTTTTCCAGATTGATATAATGGCACATATGCCCTTTTTGCACTTTATGTCGTTGGAACCCATCACTCCCACTATTATCGTTTATTTTCTTGTAGACTAAGAAACGATCTGGAGTTTTTTCCTAGTGATGGGAAACTGTATACATAGAGCGCCGACACATTCCGATACCTTCGTTGATGTTCAGGTTTCGAGAAGTTAACGTCAATTTGGAAGCATTCTCTCTCTATTCAGTGCATATGAATTATGAATAAGAAGGTCTGCCTTCGACCTCATCGAACATGGAGCCGCAACCTGCATCATCGCTTCTGATTGTCGACTGTGTCGATTTTTACCTTTGGTCAAAATGCTCGTCAACATGAAAGAATCACCTTTATGAAGAGTCCTTTTAGCATGAAAAATATTTACGGCGATAGCCACACACAGTTTACGCAATGTGATATATTGATGAACCATATCAAGAACTGTAACGATTAGTCTTTTAAGAGCCGGCAAGTGATGCCCTCCATACCACCCTGCTACATTGGTGGGTAGTGTTCCACAGACGATTGCTGTTGAAGACGATGGAGATTCTGTTGATGTTCCCACACATTTCACAAACGAGTTTCCTTCGTTAAGAGACATGAAGAAGGCAAAAGACATAAAAAATACTCGTTACATTTTTCCTGAAGACACCAATGAATTTTTTATATACTTAGATATTTGATTGACTTTCAAAAATGTGGGGATCTTTCACGCATTGATTCAGTATCTTAAATCATTTGAGAACTGAAGTAGAGCGGTTATTTTGTATGATGTAATGAACTGCAGTCTTATGAAATTGAAATTTCTAAATAATAATAAATTTGTATTATAAAATAATAGTTTTTGTCTTTATTTTTGTTTCATACATTATCTTCCCTCGCAACTTTTAAGTGGCGATATGAGCTGTCAGCAAGTAAGGTAAAGATCTGCATACACAAAATTAATGAAGAATTTGCAGACAAAAATGCATGAAAAATGAATTTAATACGCAACATTAAGTCTGTCACCATGTACAAATTTAGGAGGAAAATGTTTTTTTTTTTAATGCGTATGGTTGGAGGACAGACGACAAACCCACAGATTGAATATGGATTGATGATTGATTGAAGGATTGGACGAAATATTGATGGGAAGATTGAAAGATTGATGGAAATATTACGAATGATTGATGGAAAGAATGAAAGTTTGGTGGAATTATTGAAAGATTGGTGAGGACTGGCGAAGACTGGAGCTGATTGTGGTGTGTGCAGTGCTGATTAGTGAGGATTGCGAAACCTTGATGGAAAGATTGAAAGATTGTGGATCATGTGGAGAGGATTGCGGAGCGGATTGCAGAGTGATTAATGGAAAGATTGCGAGATTGATATACAGATAGTAAAAGATTGATTGGAAGATTGAAAGATTGATGGAAAGATTGCGAAAGGTTGATGGAAATTTTGTGAAATATTGGTGGAAAGACTGCGAAAAATTTATGGCAAGATCCTGAGGAGGAGGAGAATTGTGAAAGATTGGTGGAAATATTGAAAGATTAATGGATTGATCCAAATATCGATGGAATGATTAACGGATTGACGTTCAAGACGACCATTGATGTTAAGACGGTTTATCATCCTCGTACATTCCAAGCCTTAAGGGAATAGCACTAGGTATTTCAATAATTAATGCCAAGTATGTCGATAAAAGTATTTTTAGCTGCTGATCCATATCATGATTATAAGATGACTTGGTCAGGTTGTTGATACTTTTGTGAAGGGCTTGGTTTAGTCACACACATATAGATATATATTTTTTAATGTTATATATATATATGGCCTAAAAATCTAGTAGCATACTTATAGCTACATAACAGACAAGGTAGTAGATAATTAGCAGATTCTGGTATCGTGTATTAATTTGTCTTCACGAGTGGGAACTGTAAATGTAGTTATTGAATGGGAGACTTGCGCATGTTTCCGCAATACCCTATGTAAAATTTCGACACAAAAAAATGATTTCAACTTTTAAAAATTTTTTTAAATCGGACAATAATTACAGATGTATGATCTGACATATCGTATGCCTATAAAACAAATATGGCTAGCAGAAACAAACATATGCTTGAAGAATTAGTGAGAATAACTGCCGAGCACCTTTAGGAACATTTGTCGATCCTGAATCCATGGTTTCCGATCATCCCCTCAGTCGAGCTGAAAATTGCCGAGCTCATCCGTGTCGAGCCGAATTCCCCGAGCCGCAGAGCCACAGCCACACAGCTCCTATTTAAAACACACTGTCCCAGACTTCCCTTTATCATACTAGTTCCATCAACATTAATTCATTCTAGAAGGAAGTTTTCATGGTTTTTTCCTAAACCTTCACTATAATTTGGGCTGTATCTCCGATTACTAGAAACACTGAGTGGAATTACCATTTGCTGCAGGTGTTGTTCCTTTAAAACTGCAGAGAGTCTATTTGAATACGAAATATTATAAGGTTCACCTACTCGATTTCGTGGAATAGCAAAGTGCGAGCAGCGTAATTGATAATGACGACCAATATTGCCGCAAAAGAGGCCTTTGCGTGCGTATTGTATATGTGTTTGTTGAGCGTTTGTACACGCCCCCTTTTTTATTTCTTAAACGTGGTAAAATGTTCTACCTCGATGTAAGTGTGTGCGAGCGCGCGCGTGAGCACGTCTTCTTTTTTCAAAAGCTCTTCAGGTTAAATGTTGTAAACTTCTGAAAGCCTTACTTCGGGACTAAGTTACCTCTCCTGGAATGTTGTTCACTCTGCTATAGCCTATAACAACATAGATTTGCTATGGACCGTCTTGCCATGTTCATGCGACGCCCTAGTTAAATTGTGAAATTTTTAAGGTGGTAAATGTGCTGGTAATATGAAAATTTATGCTTGTACGTGTATAAAATTTACTGGTATTAGTAAGCACAAATTTAACCATTACACTCCCAATACATCTAGCCTTATAACTATTTTTATTAATCCGCTGACAACATAGCCAACAGTCATCATGGGTACATGTTTCTTCAGAGTTAAGTACTCACTTTACCGTGAAGGGGCCGCGGTGGCTGAGCGGTTAGCCTGCTCGCCTCACACCAAGGCAAAACGGGTTCAATCCCCGACCGTGAACATTCTTAAGTAAACTGGCGACGCTGCGCTGGTGCGAGACGGGAGTGTACGAAAGGCGGAGAGTAAAGGAGGCTTTGTCTGAATGAGGACGGGCGGCGCGCTGGGTTGTGCTCGTCCTACGCACACTGACGAAGGCCTGCGTCACACAGTGCGTGCCCATGGTGCGTGTCGGCGAGGAGAGGCTTCTCTGATCCGCACCGTCTGCTACTATGTTACAGCCGCCTTCCAGCTCGTCCGGGAGAACATCGAGGTGCTGAACGGCCGGCTGGGCGCCGACGATACCGATCTCATCTTCCTCAAGGGCCTCATGGACAGCCCCATCATGCGCTCTCTCGTTAAGGTAGGGCGTGCCTCAACCTGTACTACTATTTATCTTGAAGCTGTGTACTATTATAGTCCTTGACATCAGTGTTTTACTTACAACAGTGAAAATGTATGTTGCGCCAGGGCATTTCAATAGATGGTGGCAAACTTTACGCGGCAAATTCTGTTAGGTATAAGCTGTCGCAGTGTATACAAACCTTTTTTCCACGGACTATTCACGGTAAAATGAGCGCTTTTGAAAGCACTGCTTAAGATCTACTTGTATGCACGTTGTGTATTCTTCCGCCTCATGTAAGATTAACATTGTCATGGGCCTCATTTCGTTATTGATACGTCAGTCAAGCGAAAGTACATATTTTACAAAAATGCTCATTTTTACACTTCGATGGAGTAAAAAAAAAAACAGAAATAGAAAGAAATAGTTTAAATGATCAGAAATGGTTACGTAACACTTTTTATTCGACATTATAATACGGAACTACTTCCTATTCATCATTACCAACTTTACTGGGCGCATGTCACGTAGTGCGCGCGTTAAAATATATCAACGTAGGGGTACTGACTTTTTTCGAAGGTTGATTTCGAAAGTGCTCAATTTATCGTGAACAGCCTTTATAATTATTTTAGCTTATCGATTGGGCCATTTAGTAAAATAGGGGAGGGGCGAGGTCCTGGCCCAGTAAGCGAGGAACGATGTCCTGGACAATCGTGCAACGAAAACCCCAATCATTCCATCAACAAACTTCGTGCCATGAGATTAACTTAAGAAGGGGTTTCGGACAAGCTGATACAAACTGGCTCCACCTGCTCCATCTGCTCTACTTGCTTAACATGCTCCACATGCTTAACTTGCTCCAGCTAATCCACCCCCTCTCCACATTCTCGTCCTTCACAACGAGCTATACTGTGATTACTTCTGGAATTAATGAGACCCCTACTGCGAGAATCTAAGTTCTCCTCTCCTGTGCTTATCTACACTCGTTGCTTGATACAATAACACCCCTCTACGCCCCTTCACCTACCTACACCCCACTCCCTCCCCTTTTCATCATCCTTCACAATGAGCAATAATGTGATTATTGCTGCAATTAATTAGATCCGTGCTTAGATATTCTAAGCTCTCCTCTCCTGTGCTCATCTGCACCCGTTGCCTGATACACTAGCAACCTTCTCCAACCCTTCACCTACATACACCCCTCTCCCTCATCGTCCTCCTTCACAATGACCTATACTGTGATTACTTCTGGAGTTAATTGGATGCATGCTGCGAGTCCGCAGTCTCTCTTCTCCGGTTATTTATTCTGGATGACTCGTAGACTATCACCCCACCCTCCCCTCTGCTGCGATTGATCACCTTCCTCCACCCAATCCACACCGCCATTCATTCATTTCCATACGAGATAAGCTGTGTTCAGTTCCAGACTTGACTGCTAGACAGCACTGCTGTCGTCATTGGCCGCCATATTACTTTTAGAGTTGCTCACTAAATGGCAGGAAAGTCTGATCAATCGATACATCAAGTTCTCACAATGGCTACTAGATGGAGTGTCAGTCACTCACCCACCACAGCCATGATTATTGCTTTTATCTATCACTACTAGTTGTGAGGGCGGCTAGAAGCTTAAGACAATTGTCTGCATACTATGTTTAATGCTTAAATGCAACATAAAAAACTTTGCCGCATAATTGATTTGGACTGGGAAACCCTAGGTCGCCAGATTCAGTGATGTCTTTAACCACTTGGTCACAAGAGATGGTATCCCAGCGAAACATTTAATAAGGTATTTAAAAAAAAGACACACCTACAAATTCGCACATTTCAAACAGAGTTTGAATTAATTAATAAAGCATATTTAAAAAAACATTATGGAGTTATATTTATTATTTCTTTATTTATCACTTTAGAATTTTTTAAGAGACATGTTTACGAACTTGTATTTAAAGGTGATTTCGTTTATGTCTCCACAACAGCCAAATATTCGAAGCATATTTTTTTAAAGAAATGTTATTTCTAAAATAAAAATACATATTTATTAAACTTTAAGAAAATAAATGTGTCGAGTAACATATTAAAAGATTTGTATTTTTAGACAGATAAGAATATGTTGTTAGAAAAATGATTATGTACATATACCCATCGCCATATTGAAATTTTAATAAGCAGAGAAGCAATCTTTATATTATTATTTTATTAATTTTATAACCACTCCAAGCATCAAATACAAACACAGCACTTACCATACAGCAGGTTAAGTTCTAGACCCTTACTGACAAGCCCAATTATGCATTTAAGCCCTTTTGTAAATTTAGTCATAATTTCCGAACTGTGTATACTATAATGATCAAATTCATAACATAGACATTGTACCCGACGTACACCACAATAGTTATGTCATTTAGGCCTTAAACGCTTTCCGGCAAGAACAATTATGTGTAATCCCATTTATGAGAATAGTTATTAATAATCTCTCATCTATCAAAATTAGTCATCAAAATTCATAACATACACATTACCTGTGATGTTAATAAGAGAAAAGGGGTCAAAAGCAACTAAACACCTTCATAAGCATAGTTACTCATAATCACCCATCTATTAAAGATGTAGTCATCAAATTCATAATATACACATCAATCCAACAACCAACAACATCACAGACTCAGACACACCTAAAACCCTTTTGTTAGCATTGTTATATATAAACTTACCAAGTGTAAACTTACCAAATGCAGTCTGACCAAATACATACCTACCAAGTGTATACTTGTACAGATATTATTTTATTTTGGATTTTAAACAGATTTTAATTATTATTTATAATATGATATAATATAATGTGATTAAGGTTCAATTCTCGATCAAGGCACACATTATTATTTTATTTCCGATGTTATCCAATTTTATTTGTGAGTTGGATAGATGCTTAGAGCAATTAATGTAATGGTAGCTTTGGAATATAAAATTCGAGTCTCTGCCAGATCCCCTAATATTATTTTATATCTGAATTTAACAAAAATTTAGTTTTGTTTGGTGATCCTGCTTATAGTAATTAATGTAATGTTATTTTTGGATTACCGAGATCGATTTCCAAGCGACTCACTTAATATATAAAACATCTGGGGAACGCAAGCTTACGCTCCCACTTATGCTCGCTATCATACTATCTGATTGGTGCCTACTGCTCAACTAACTTGTTATATAATCAATGTCAACTGTGGAAGGTCGATAATGGTGGAGGGGAATGTAATTATATTATGTAATCAGGTAATTACATATTCGTGTAAATAACATGATTGTGCAAATCCGTACTTGCATAAACACGCAATGAATATTTACTAGGTATGCACATCTATACGTGAACAATTAAAAACTAAACATTCACCAAAGTAATATGTCCTCTCAGCAAAACAGCCAGACGTCAACTGTCATGTACCTTTTCATTTGTTTTAGAATTTGTAATTATTATTATTATTACGGGTGGAAGGTATTGTACTTACACTATTCTATAATTCACTATACACACTTATCAAGTATGCATAATATATGTAGAGAGACATACGTATGCTCCCGAGGAACGACAGCTCAAAACTAAAGCCTTAGTGTGAACATAATGTCCATAGGATATTTTCAAGCGAAAACATTTCCTGCTTTATTCCTGTCAGGTCAACGAACCCTATTACGAAAAACAATTTTTTATGCAGCTTCAACATATATCAACACCCACAGACCGAATATTTCCAATTAATTGCTCTGATAAAACATTTCATCATGTAATAGCTAAATGCACACCAACGTGCACACACCTATATACACACAACATTCCACACAACCATGGACACACACATAGACACAAAATTCTACACAACCAGGTACACGCTTTTACACAAACACACAGAATAACACACAAACACACACCCAAACAACTCATTTGTACTTACCATACCAGGTAATTGCAAAACCCCAAACTATCAAACTTTAAAATAAAAACTAAATACTTGAAAACTATATCAGCATATCGTACAACTCAAGTGGACAAAGCATACAAAAACAGTTACGCTCATATTATGGAACCACTTCAAACTATATTACTAACAACATACCACCCACTTGCAAAACCCCTAACGTCAAACGTTACAAGCCAAACTAAATACTTAATAACTAATTAAAAACTATCATTCAACCCAAATAAACATATCTCCATCACCTGTCATCCAATAACCATTATCACATGTTTATTTTAAAGCATAATGATATACAAAAAAGTAAAAAAACCTTTTCAAGAATCCCGTTTTCTAAATTACTGCATAACATCATTTAAAACAAAATTCAGAAAAAAAAAACACACGTCTCACATAATCGTATTATCCCATTCCACATACAGCAATCAAAAATGTTTTATTTCGTAATAATTCCTTAATAAAAAATGTTGTTAAGATGAGCTCTTTGTAACTATTGGTTCGATCTTTATAGGATATTTATATCTTATCTGCATAACAAGTATTTACGCAATTGAACCTTCTTTCATATCACAAGAAGCTTAAGTATTGTTTAAATGTTACTATATTTATTTACTTCGAAAAGTGTCAAAATTTAACCATACAAAAAGATTTAAATAATACTTCACCTAAATGTAGGCATTTAGAGTTATAATAACATACTCTTTAATTCAATTCACAACAATTTAAATATGCATGTTTGAATCACTATATGCGATATTTGTTTAAACCCACTCATCTTAAAAAATATGTGTTAAATATTTTTTTATTAACATTCTTTTTATATATATAATTAGGTTAAAGACATGCTATTTTAATACAGTGTAATAACACACAAGCTAATTACTCATTATGAAACAAACATCAACTTTGCATAATGCAAATCGACGAATTATCTAACATACCTTATCGTACCCATAGACATTTAAAACTTTTTAATTACCCTAGACAGACTGTTTTGCGAATGATTGACAAATTCTCGCAAGCTTTTGAAGATCACCATGTTTAATTATAGCCTATAGAGCGCACCCTTTTGATTTATAATACACATAAACAATGTTTTGCGAAAAAAAAGTATCGATCGTGTACATCGGGAGAGTTGTGCACACACGTTATCAGTCATAAATTAGGAGTAAAATATCTATATTCGCAAAACAAAAATACGTATTTAGCGAGAACATATACACATAAGTAGTATAAACACATTGATTCAAGAACCATGCAGGATAAGTAGATATTTCTTTTAATCACGTATTAAGTAAATTAACCAAATTATTTGTGTAATGAATATCCAACTACAAGTAGTATGTACGTAATGAGATGAAACCAACTACCCATCGACCGATGAAAAACAACAAACAAGAAAGTTATAAAACTTGATGTGGATTGGGACTTGCGAAAGGCGTACAATGCCAGTTTACAATAGTGATGCTCCAGATTGTCGATGTAGGTGGATTCAGATTGTAGTTTTCCCAGGGCGTCAACTTTTCAATTACTCGGAAAAGCATGAGGATCTCCTTCTCTCAGGGTCGTTACAGGTCGACAGACTGTGGCGGCATCCCCTCGCAGCACACGTCATGCGAAATGATTAAGAAAATCATGGCAATATTATGCACACTCTGAGCACGTGGTTACATTTACTGGATATGGCGAGTTCTCGAGGTGAAGTTCTTTAAATTAAAAATAAGACATATGGGCTTCAACAAAGAAATATATTACCATAGAGAGAGAGTAGATGTGGTGATATAACTGATTCCTGTGTTTGAAGCGGGCCTGGCACACGAGGCCTGCCAACAGCCTATGTGGCGAAAATGGCTTAACTTGCCTGTGAAAATTACGTGAAGGAACTCTCCGGGGTCGCGAGTCGGCGGAGAGGAGGGTCGGCACACGAAATAGCAAAAGCTAAGAAAAAGGTTCCGGAATAATTAAATGTTTAAACTATTGACACCCTAAATGATCAGCACAACTTGATGAAGCTCCCGTGGCACATGGTGCGGAGCAGCACATGTCTGCCCTCGAAGACCTACTGAACCAGACTAAAGATGGTGGCATGTAGGTACCATTAGCATTGGACACCTTCCCGCCAGCATCTCGAGGGAAACGTTTACACAAGACAAAATGCAAAACACTTCACACAAAAGACAACTGATTGCAGGAAAATAATTAGAATATTATTTTACGCGGATTGAAATGTACAGAGTTCTTAAGGAAAGTCTCTTGTGATTGTTTCTAAGCACCTCTGAAATTTGCACAACAAGTAACAATGCCGGAACAGACGAGCAGAAGACATAAAATACTATAATAAAATTTAACAAACACAAAACATGCATTTAAACCTTTCTCAAACAGCAAAATTAATTAAAGTGAAGATTTGTATAAAATGTGAATTCATTTACCAGCATCTTAAAACAAAATAACACCCAACTTAGTACTTGGAAAAATAACGGAATAATTTAGAGCGTCTCAGTTCATGGCTGTGTGAACACACGTGCACCACGTGGGTAGTCACTCAACATTAAAACACAAGTTAAGGCAGGAACACAAGGAGGGGATAACACTTCCTCGGACATCCATTAGAATCTCTGTTTTAAGGAGGCCAAATTTTACACAGAAATAAGCTAGCTAGGCACCGGTTACTCTTGGCAAGCAGGTCTTTAGACACAGTGAACGGATCCCTAGTTTGTTCACGCACGAACGACATACCAAACTACACCTACTGCTGCACAATGTGCAGTTAATGTAGCAGCGAGCACTATCGGGCTCCCTACCCCCCCCCCCCCCCCCCTCACCAAGTGGCGCAGTGAGCGAGGGCGACATCAAACTATAGGTTTGATAACATACTTGTAGATTCATTGCAAGTCAAACTCACATCTTAGCACTAGTATTTAGACTACATATTGAGTAACAAACATTATTAATTTCACTCTATGTATACATCTTTCCATACTAAACTAACATCCGACTAACATATGTTTGATATTATGTATAACTTATATATATTCTATCTTGAAACACACTACACAACAAACACTTAAACAATATACCTTTCCATTACCTATCTCACTCTGTATTCAATCCCATGCAGCATTCATCATCTCTCTACATCAATCTATCACATATCATCGACAACCAAAATCTACCTGTACACGCCCACAAAGGTATCAAACAGTCTAGCGTCATCTCTGGAAGGAGAACAAAGGTCTTAGAAAATATGCAAAAGAGTTCTTTATCTAGGAAGGCTACACAATCACAAACTGCATAACAGATATTTGTAATCAAAGCATACTGCTATAATTTTTTTTTTTTTTTTTTTTTCAAATATCCATACGCTTTAGAAATGACACATTCAACACAAGCATGTATGAAATTATTAGTCTTCATATCAATCCTCAATCCTCAAAAATCATTCCTTATCCTTCAAAAATTATTCACTATTCTTCAAAAACCATTCATTTCTCCTCAAAAGTCGTTATTTATTCCTCAAAGAACATATCTAATAAGCTATCGCAATAACACAAAACATACATAGATCTATTCTAACACAAACACACAGAATAACACATACATGCACAAAGAACCTAAAATATTGAATTTGGCATACATGCTCAATCCATGACGTGCTCCTAATAAACCAAATTGACTTAAATTAACCCAAAATAAGACAAAATGACACAGATTAGGCCAAAATTAACCCAAAATTACCAAAATCTACTCCATAACACACATATGCACACAAATACACTCACAGAATGAAGTAAATATCTAAAACCTACATAGATTTCTACCACTCTGGTTTTCCTAAAAAACAAACCATTTATACTTTTCGTGATCATAGTGATCATATGGGGGAAGAAAATATAATATTTAAAAAACATTCCAGAATAACTAATCAGACCAAAAGAGATATAATGCAAAACTCTTTAAAAAAAATCTATATACCTATACAGTTCACATAAAAAAAATAAACAATGTTTATATCTTACTTTATTACCTTGCGAAGGCAAATACCTGTTTTCGGAAGGACACAAGATAGAACATTCTGTCAGCCCTTACCTCTTACCTATACAAACCCAAGATAATCTCTTTAGTTGTGAACATTTATAATAAGAAGTAGTTATGTTAGAACCATCTCGTCTCCTACACACCATTAATTTATAAACTTCAGTTTAAAAACACATGATGTGTTGTAATTGTTTGATGCATTCATTGATTTTTCAGACTTATGTTGAATAATTTCATTTTTGTCACATATCATGATATATCATTGCTTCATTTACTGAAACAGAGAGCTAATAATATTATTAACTAAATATATGGTACAGCTTTCCCCACTGACAAATAATAATTTAACGATAAATCAACCAACTATATAGCACAAAACTACATCTACCCATCGAAAAATGTTTAAAATAACTCATAATAACTTTATATCATATCATACTCGCTGCTTAAAAAAACACACGAAACATTCATTTTTACGAATTATGTCTTGTAATATTCCAATTACATAAACAAACCATATAAAAAATCAATACCTACATCATATTGGTTATACCAAACATTTCCCTTCTTACTATCCAGGACAGCAAAAGAACCATGTAAGCATCCCTATGAAATATTCCATTCCAGCGAATTACTCAGATAAACCACATCATCATATATCATCACATCATCATGCAGACTTATACTTCATCAGCAGTCAGATACAATCTCAATCACCTAAATAGTGTAAAAAACATTGCTACTGAAGGTGACAATATATCCCATATCACATTAATTAATAATGGTTTCCCTTTCATTATTCACAGACTCTTTACTGGCAAAATAATTTCATCTAAAAGTCCTATGTATTTTTTCTTCTAATTACAATTAAAATTGCCAGAGAAGTCCCTCTCAATAGCTGCACCAAACACGCACATACATATAGTCTGCCATACACTTTTCTTTATTTCACACATTTGTCAAAAATAATTAGTATTAATTTACTTATATACACTCGATCATATTCTCATTTCAACAAACGCATTTATGCTTTACTCTAGTTTTAGACTACAAACTGTATTGTGACCACTCAAGGTATCCCTATTCGCGTATACAACATTGCACTTAACACATAGTCTATGGAAAATTGCTAGTTACTATCTGCATGCTATCTAGCGCCTAACATAGACGTGAACGTCGTATTGCAATACTTGCACTCGATTCACGATGATCGACAAACACTATAGTTATACTTCTTCTTATTCATATGTAGGATATCACTATGAGTAAACACAATATCACACTTATCACAGTGGAACGGCTGGTATGCTGAACTGAACAAACAATGACTACGTTAATGTCAACGTGCATAACAACTTGTAGAAAATGTATTTCCACAATAAATATATTGTTTTTGTATTGCTTCTAGTGACTCTTCGAAACCCTTGCTGGCAGTGTTACTGATGGTAAGTCTTCAACAGTTCTTATCATTTTCATGTTACAAAAGCGTACACTGTTTCCACTCGTAACGATCTGACTTCCATCAAATCCACCGAAGAAAGGAAAACATTCATACAGAACGCACACATATATACTGTCTTCTTCACAACAGAATAATTGATTTATGTGTCACTCAAACTCAGTCAGAGAAAGAGGCAACATCTATTATCTTAATATATGAGTTTAAAAATTATCATCAGAAAGTGTTTAAGACTTAAATTACATTTTGTACGGTAAGCGATGTGTTGCTTTTGATTCTCGAAGTGGTTACATTATTAATTTAAAAATAAAATAATGATTGCTTCTAGGCTTACTTAAATTTAAATACTGCAAAGGTTTTAATTACATAATAATTTTTCTGATAATATATTCTTAGCTGTCTAAAAAATACAAATCTTTTGATAGTTTAATAAATATATTTTTAATTTAAACACATAACTTTCCTTAAAAAAAATTTGCTTGGAATATATCGTTGTAGTGAAGCCATTAACAAAATTTTCTTTAAACACGAGTAAGTTTAAAAAATTTTAAGTGAAAAATTAAAAAAATTTAAATTCAATTGCATAGCATTTTTTATAAAATTACTTTTTACTCATTCATTACAACTCCATTTTGAATATGTTGCATTAAAACAACAAGAATAGTACGCAAAGAATTGTCTTAAACTTCCAGAGCTCAGAGCTCGTAGTAACAGATAACAGCAATAATCATGGTTGTGGTGGGCGAGCAACTGACACTCCATATAGTAGGCATTGCGAGAACTTGACGTATCAATTGAACGAACTTGCGTGCCATTTAGCGAGCAACTCTAGAACTAATATGACAGCCAATGACGACAGCAGTGCTGTCTAGCAATCAGGGCTGGAACTGAACACAGCTTATCTCGTATGGAAATAAATGAATGGTGGAGCGGATTGGGTGGAGGGAGGTGATCAATCGCAACAGAGAGGAGGGTGGGGTGATAGTCTACCAGGCATCCGGAATAAATAACCAGAGGAGAAGAGAGACTGCGGGCTCGCAGCATGCATCCAATTAATTCCAGAAATAATCACATTATACATCGTTGTGATGGTGGAATATGAGGGGAGGGGTGGGGTGTCGGTAGGCGAAGCAGGGATCTAATTAATTCGAGAAGTAATCACAGTATAGATTGTTGTGAAGGATGATGATGATGAGAGGAGGGGTTTTTGTGTAGGTACGTGAAAGGGTGGAGAAGGGGGGTGTTGTATCTGGCAACAGATGTAGATAAGCAAAGGAGATGAGAGCTTAGAATCTCGCAGCAGGGATCTAACTAATTCCAGAAATAAACACAGTATAGCTCGATTTGAAGGAGGACGATGAGAGGTTGGAGAAGGTGGGGCAAGTGGAGCAGGTGGAGCCAGTGGAGCAGGTGGAGAATGTGGACCAGATGGATCAGGTGGAGCAAGTCTGTATCCTCCTGTCCGAAACCCCTCCCCAGGTTAATCATATAGCACTACGTCTGTCGATGAAATTATTGGGGTTATCGTTTCAAGATTGTCCAGGACATCGTTCCTCGCTTAGTGGGCCAGGACCCCGACCCTCCCATACTTCCTAACCTTCAACAAATGCCCCCAGTTGTCAAACGCTTGTGGGTCAATGTTTTTTCCTGCCTCAGCTGATAATTTTTGCTACACAAAGACATCCATCCTTCCATTCATCCATCCATTCTTCTGTCCATACAACCATTCCATCCGTTTTACTTCATTCCTGCGTTCATATATTCGTTCGCTCGTTATTTCCTTTCTTTTTTACTTCCTTCAGTCATTCATTCATTTATTCATTAATTCCTTCATTCGTTTATTTACTCATTATTTCCTTCATTCATTCATTAATTCAATCATTTCATTTTTCGCTCATTCCTCGTAACGGAAAGAAGTGACTTGCAATTTGCGGCTAAGGAATAATTCTTTGCATACTATTAAGAATTGTGGCGATATCGTATTAGTTTTTTATTTTATTAACTGACTGTCTCATTTTTATATATGTAGGCGTTTTAATATCATGGACGAACGGGAACAAAGTATTTTTAGTGGGAATTACGTTGCTGTGGCTGGTGTGGTCTTCGTCTCGATTCTTGCCAATCCTCGGCGGATATTGGGCCCCTACTTCGGTTCTACTCAAGATGCCGGACGTAACAAAAGCAGCTCAGAGTTTACCCTCTCAAATTTTTCAAGCATACAGGTCTGTTTTTAAAAGAGCCGGAGGCCATATTAATTTCATAGGCATTGGGAATGACTGATCAAAAATAAGTATTTATTACCTTTTTGAAAAAATATTATTTCTCTTTCGGCAGAGTACCCACATATAAACATATACACAGTAAACCTTTGACTAGCTTCGCTTATCGAATTTATTAAATCAATATTTTCATTAAATTTAATGTGATTGGAAGGTGAAAATATGTAGTTCTAGTGGCAAAAACATATGTGGAAATGGCGAAATCAAAATAACGTGTCGCTTTTTTCTGTGTTTTTACAGACTCATTATTAAATCACTATATTACATTTATTATAAATTAAAAATTCTCAAATTTTGTAAAATTAATTTTTAACTTCGTACTGAAATTCCACATAGAGTTTTGCGGAAACCTGCAAAACTCTCTACCAATTTACTATTAAAACGATATATATTGTTTAAAATGTTAATTACCAGAGTTATAAACATTACATACCTTTTGTATACGTGGCGAATTCTCGCGTAGTAAATCATGCAAAGCATTAATCTCCATACATATTTCCCTAGTATACGCTCTCCGTAGTTTGCCATTTCCGAATAGTGTTAAGTTCAAAAAGTATTTAATGACAACTGCACTTTGCTCGTTCATAATTGGCTGTTAGTCACATTTAATTATCACCTGTGAAAATAAATGTTTAGTTTACCAAAGTTGCTCCACGTCATGTGCCTTTGCCATACCGTATTGGTATACTAGAAAATATCATGGTCTCAGAGTTAAACAGCGCCGAGCATTTCTAATACTTTAATGGGTGACCAAAGAACACCGTATTGCATTGACACATGTACACTATATACACCCGCAAAGGTATTTTATCTCTAGGGTACAGTGGTGTGACGCTTCGGGAGTCAGGAACGCTGGTTATGCTATAAATGCAAATGCCATAGTTCTTTGTCCGATACGATAGTTGAAGTACGCCTCTCTTTCCCCTTACTTATTAGCATTCTGTCCGATAAGTTATTTATGTTCAGCTGTTCCTTTACAACAGTTTGCTGGGTATTGTCAGCCCTGATCGTTATTATGTATTAATTTCCGACACAAGATAAAAAAAAAATCCGCACGAATTTCCAGTACCTGTTCCAGCTATTGGAGGAGAGATAAAGATGAAGTGTTCGTTTAGTATCTTACCGCCGATCGGCATCCCGACCTTGTCTTTTGTGGTACCATCGCTGACCCAGCTGGACGACCTACGTCTTCTACGATATCATTCGCAAACCATTAGCATTGATTATCTATATGTATAGAAGGAACATTATCAGCAAAAGTTTTCTTCGGTGTTGTTGATGCAGTTGGCATAACCATTGCAAGGGTCGTTAAGATGATTCCTCCCAGACGTGGGATACTTTCGTAGTGGCTTGTGTAACTTGATCTGCGTTTCGCGCCGTTTTCCTTATTGAATTTATTTATGATCAGTGAATGTATTGATATTATGGATAAAATAACTCGCGGTTGCGTGTTCAAGGTACGCAGCTTTCCAATGTTTCGCTTTCCTGTGAAGGACAAAGAGCGGTAAGTAATAAACATATTTGGTTATTTTAATCAAATGTATGCGAAGCTTCGTAATATAATATTAAATTTAAGGTTTAAAAGGGGCACAATTTTAAGTGTGTGAATTTTATTTTATATTTTTAATCGTTTCTAATTATTTTTATAAATTAATAAGCACGTTTAGAGATACCTACTAAGCCTGGGATACATTCGAAATAGTATGCGTACAATAGGCTATATAAACAGCACCCGCGCACATATACAGCACAGGCCCCTAAGCTACATTTGTACAGAAAATAGATGATCCGGATATACTACTTTTATGACAGTTTATTTCCCGATAATAGACCGTATTTTAACGGCTGGTACATATTACTAAATTTTAAAGGAGGCATATTTTATCTCTGTTAAAAATTATAACTGTTTTCACCAACCATTAGTAATTAAAATGTGTTTCACAATACATTTAAAATACGATGGGTAAAATTTTGAGCTCGATATGCATTAATTGGTGTTCAAATCTGCGTGAAATAATTCAAATAAATATTATTTTTAATAGTCATTTGTACATAATGGTACACATATTAAAATAATAAAAGTAATTTCAATTAAATACTGCTAAAATTAATGTAATTAAATTTAACTGACCATCTTACTTACGATACGTTCTGATTTCCCTAAAAAGAAACATTCGATTACCGAATTAGTTGAAGCGGTGTTTTAAAGTTACAATGATTTCTGCATAGTTATCGCTATTTTTCAGTAATTCGACAAAAGTTGTATTCAAACTGTGTGCATTTATAATCCCAGGCACTATAGTTGCGAGTGTAGTGTACAGCAATTTATGTATCAATTTATCTGAATCCGTTTATAGGAAATCTTACATATTGTGTAGGAAATTAATACCAACAAAATAATATATGTATTTATAAATACAATGTTGGCAGTACCGTGATATGATGACAGTAGTATAGAAATGGGCATTGACGCGCAAGGGGAAAGGGGATCGTAGCCGGAGCCAGAGGAGCTGCCATGTTGTTGTGTCACAGTCCGCCATCTTGGACCAATGTAACCTATAATTGACCTTTAACCATTAACCTTGATCTTTGACTCTTAACCTTGATCTAGACCCCGGTGACCTCTGACACCAAAAACAAAAAAAAATTTAAAACACAGAAAATTATGAAAAAAAAATTTCAAAATTATAAAAAATGATTTAAAAATTTGTATTAAAAATCGTTTAAAAATGAATAAAATAGTATTTAAAAAATGTTTCAATAATTTATAATTAAAATTTGTATTAAAAGTCGTTTAAAATATGTTTTAAAAATTGTTATTTAAAAATTGTTTTTAAATGTATTATTAAAGTATTTTATTTAAAAAACGATTTAATATGTATTATTACAAAATTTTATTTGGAAATAGTTCAAAATTTAATACAAAAAACTTTATTAAAATCGTTTAATAATTTTATATTATAGAATTTTATTTAAAAAATCGTTTAAATATGTATTATTCAAAATAATACTTTAAAATTTTAAAAAATTTCTTACTAAAAATAAATTTTAAAACATTTAAAAACTCATAAAAAAACTTTCCATCACAATCGCCATATTTGTTTTTCGTTCGCCATTTGTTTACATGTTACTGGAGGCGTCCGTCTTGCTATTTGTCATTTTTTTACGTTACTGCAGGCCACCATCTTTGTTTTCCGTTCATCATTTATTTATACATTACTATAGGCCGCCATACTTGTTTATATGCTACTTGCCATCTGGTTTTTCCATTCATCATTTGTTTATACATTTCTGGAGGCCACCATATTGGTAGGCTCTCACATTCAGCCGCCTTCTTGGTATGCTCTCGCTTTATTTCTAAAAAAAAAATATTTAAAAATCGTTACCAAATTTCTGAAATATTTATTTAAAAAAACTTACATTTCCAGGGGCCATCCCAGAACCATGTCTATCAGAGGACAACCACACTCGCACTCCCCTCACCTATACTCATTCCACCATCTTGATTTTTGGTTCATAATGTGTTTATACTTTACTGGAGGCCGCCATATTGATTTATTCGTTTGTCATTTGTTTATATGTTACTGCAGGACGTCATATTGATAGGCTCTAACTTACATTCAGCTGCCACATTGATATGAACACATTTTATAAAAAAAATTGTATTAAAATCGTTTTAAAAAATCTATAAAATAATTCTTCTAAAAATACACATTTCCGGAAGACCCCCAGTACCATACCCAGCAGACGACTGACTCCCTCGCCCCCACTCCCTTCACCTATACTCATTCCACCATCTTGATTTTTTAATTGGTAATTTTTATACATTACTGGAGAAAGCCATTTTGATTCCACTGACATATTGGTATGCTTTTACTTCCTTTAAAATAAAATAAATTAATATATAAAATGTATTGAAACACTGTTAAAAAATGTATTTAAAAAAATGTATATACATTACTGAAGGCCGCCATCTTGGTAGGCAACCACCATCTTGGTAGACATTACCAATATGCCATATGGAAAGCCAGTAATCTCGAACTTGACCCCATGACCTTGGAATGACCTTGAAAACAAAAACTCGACAAAACAAAAAATTAGCAAGCACAATAAATTACTAACTTCTACCACCACATTAGATGCTGATTACCTCTACCTTGGCTCCATCACCTTCAATGACCTTGAAAACCAAAACTCGAGAAAAAATACATAAAAAGTCAATAATTATATTACATCACTAACTACTACCGCCATATTACATACAGACTACCTCGACCTTTGACTCAATGACCTTGATTGACCTGGAAAACGAAAACTCGAGGAAAAATACATACAAGTAATCAAGCAGACGACATTACTAACTACCACAATATTAGAAACAGACTAACTTTACCTTGACCCAATGACCTTGATTGTCCTTGAAAACAAAATAACGAGAAAAATGCATAAAAGTCAAAAAACGTTATACATTACAGACTATTAGAACCATATTAGATGCAGACTGCACCAACCTTGACCCCATGACCTTCAATAACCTCGAAAATGAAAACTCAAGAAAAATACATAAAACTCTGGAAGTATAATAACTTACACACTACAACCACCATATTATACGCAGATGACCTTAACTGTGACCCCATGATCTTGAATTACATTTAAAACAAAAACTCGAAAAAATTCACAAAAGACCTGATTTCAGTAAACATGGTACCAAGGTACTAAATGAGAAATAAGCTTCACCTTTACAAGTTTTTGCATGTCTATAGCTGAATTTCCTACCAATCAATCACACAAATATGAGATACCACAGGGATTCGTGGCACAATTAAAGCACTCATGTCGCTGTACATTATGGTAGAAAGTAAATGCCTTAGTAGTAGGGGTGTTGGGAGTTCTAATTCACTTGTGATTAATTGAATTATTGTTTTGATATCACATTGACTAATAGGATTAATCTGTTAATTAATCTGTTTACTAATCCAATAAAAATTGTATTAGGTTAATTTTAATCCGATAAAATAAATGCGATGCAATTTGATTTATTGAAATTAGTATGATTAATTGAATAATTAAATTTCTTCTTTTATTTTAATTTTTTAATTTTGTGTGATTGTATATTTGGTATGTGTGATAAGGACCATTTATATATTTTTATTTTAGAGAGCAGCAGCAACAATGTTCACACATGGACATCTGGCAGGCGACTGAGGTGTGAGGTGTGGGGAATGGGGTGTGTGTCTATATGTATATATATATATGTATGTGTGTGTGTGTATTGTGAAATATTAATTTTTATTGTATTAAGAAAAGGGTGGAGGGGTGTCAGGGGCTACCACACGTTGTTGGCTGGGTAACGGGGGAAGGGAGCACTGAGACACGTCCGCCACAGGCGATATCTGAATGTAGATTGAGCTATACATATGTGAAAAGGCGGACGTCGGAAAGTTGTATTCCGAAATTAATGTTTAAGAATAGTATTTCGGCGTAATCAAATTATTAAGAAATATTGAATTTCTATTAAAATATGACATTTAATTACAAATGACTATCTAACCACAATGACATTCTATCGTGAGCGATATCTGAATGTATGCTGAGGTTTAGATATGAGAAACGATGGAGTTCGGAAACGTGTATTTGGAAATGAATGTATAGAATAGCATTTCGGCGTAATCAAATGATTAGGAAATAGCTATTGAAAGAATACCTATTTTATTGAAAACCAATTAAATGCAAAGAGGCATGAATACGATTGAATCTCGCAGAAGACAAGTACGAACCACAGGTTCAATAATAAGGAATCAGTGTATTATCCTGCTTTGTTTTCTAGCAATATAATTTACTAGGGGACGCAACCCGTGACTTTTTTTTTTGTATTGTCATGGGGCTAGAACAGCTACCATCTTAAAAAATTACAAATGTTGTCATCATACAAATATTGAATATTTCTCTATCCACTTGGTCACTGCAGCCCCACTTAACATAGTTCTATTCACTGAGCCACTAAGTCCCCACTTGGAATCGCTCTATCCACTGAGCCACTAAGGTCCCACTTGGAATCGCTCTATTCACTGAGCCACTGCGGCCCCACTTGGAATCTCTCTACCCAATGAGCTACTAAGGCCCCATTCGATATATATATATATCCACATGGCCTCTGCAGCCCCACTTGATATAGTTCTATCCACTAAGCCACTGCGGCTCCACTTAACATAGTTATATCCACTGAGCCAATACGGCCACACTTGGAATCTCTCTATCCAATGAGCTACTAAGGCCCAATTTTACATATATCTATCCACTTAGCCACTGCGGCCCCACTTGATATAGTTCTATCCACTAAGCTACTGCGGCCCCACGTAACATAGTTATTCGAACTTGACCTGTATTTTACCCTGAGGATTCGCTCTGCAAAATTCGAAGAACTTCTGTTGAGATTCGAGGGACTTAGAGACATTAAAGACGGACTGGCAGACAGACAGACAGAGATCGTCTACTTATTATATAGGATGACAAACAACAGAGACTCGTACGACGCACACTTAAGATTCGAGTCAACTACAATACATAATCACTTCACGACAAACAGAACATATTTAATTACAAATCAAATGAAACGCACGTACTAGATGAAACAAAAGTAACGACTTAAAAAAAGGATTCGTAAAAATGCATTCGTCCAAAATTTAAACACATAATGTACCCCGCTTACGAATGGAGCACAATTTGAAAATATGAAGAACTCCCAAATATATTTCCCTACTAATTTAAGTTATGCCAAAGAACCATATAAATGTACAACATAATTAGGAATCACACGAAACGAATCGTAAAAGAACATGCAAACTTACTAACGAAATTTAACCAAACGAAGTTCTTTAATACAGTAGGAAACGTTTCCATGTTTCATCCTCATCAGGCCTACAACGTAATGTTTTAACTACATACAAAGTTATTTAACCATCGCATATAATTTGTCACAAATCTCAGAAATGTACAAATACCCTTACGTAAATATTAGCTAATTACGATCTACCCTGATGACTTGAATTAAATAACGAACAAAATATCCCTCACATTCCCTAGAAAAATTAAGTAATTTTTAAAAGCAATGCTTTGTTTAAAAATAATAGATGCACGCTACGTTTGAAGTTTGTACAAAACGATTTAACTAACACATATAAATTGTAAAAAGTCTTAGAAAAAATTAATATAGTCGGAATGTTTCGAATGAAATTTTTAAACATGGAAAAAGAAATATAATATTAGCTAGAAAATCAATCACGCAAACAAGTCAATTCACGAAATTGCACGCAAAACGAACAACTTACCCAATTTCCAGGCTATAAAATAATTCACATTTAACACAAACGCAGTTTACTGCTCCATATATTTTTCCCTAGCGTGAGAAACCAATTAAAAATAATTCACTTTTAACACAAATGCAGTTGAAAGCCTACCGACTCTCGCGATGCGTAGTCAAAACTTTATCCAGATGTACATCAGCTTCAAAAATTGAATTCAGGCACACGTGTCCCGATAATACACGTCTATAAAAAAAATAAACGAATGTCATATATGGAGAAGTATGTATGTGAACTGGAGAGCATGTTACGAAAGAAGGTAAATTTTGATCGCTCTCTGGAACTCAGCCCTCCGCCCATCCAAGCCAAGAGTTATCGTGAAACTAAGATGGTTTCGGCAGGAACGAGATGCGCTACCCTCTCTGCGTGAGGTGCCAATAGCTGCTCCCACGACAGCCCGTTTCTTTGTCTGTCCGAACCAAGACGCTGCTGTCGGGGTTAAGAAACTCCACCCCTTTGTCGCAGAGTGTTTGAAATATTTTGTACCTCGAGTCTCGACTGTTTTTAGCCCACTATCCCGTAGTGAATATAATTTAACAATCCCCACCAAAAAAAGTATGAAATTATTTCCTAAACACGAAGAATTACTTTCCAAATAATTTTCAGCACGAGGAAATTATTTTAATAAATTGCGAATTATCTAACACACGATAACTACACCAAAAATTTGATTTATTTTGATAAAACAATAGGTATTGTTAATAAATTTAATACGTGTGATTGCAGTACATTTATATTATGTGTGCCGTAAATATTGTTTTCTAATGAAGCTATTTTAAAATCAATATATTCAAAGAAAACCATTTTCCAACATGTATAATCTGATTTAATAAAATATATGTTCACGATAAATAACTCAAAGGAGAAAATATGTAACTCATACGATGAGAGAAGTATGTTAAACAATTGTACGTACAATTTTGTTCAAATATTATTAGTTTATAGCCGAGAAAATAAAATAAGTTTTTGTACGCATTTACGTGTAAAATGTCTGTATGGGACGAAAACAACAAATTCAGGAATATTTGGTTAAACCAAAGTTTTAAGTATGTGAAAATAAAATTAAATCTTAGTTGTTTCCATTCAAGATTTTTGTTTTTCCAAAGTACATCATCGTATAGGAAAACATAATACTTATTGGCTGAATGTTATCCTTGCTTGTTAAGTAATGATGTGTGTGTTTTATAGCAATTGTTTAAATTTTTGACGTTTAATGTGAATAAATAATATAATTTGTTTTAATAGTAAACCGTATTGAAATTTACTTTAGTGTTATAGATGCAAACAAACCCTAAGTGAATAACGTCAGAGTTTAATGTCCAGATATGCTTTTCTTGCGTAGGACAGCGGTCACCTCATTGCCTTGTTGGAGAGAGTTTTTTCTCTCGCGCCGTTTGCCAACACTGCTATTGACAGAACTTTCAGATTTACCAAACCATCATTTTTGACGTTATTTTCTTATGAGGATAATAAATGATATTTCTAAAATATTTCTTTGTAAGCAGTTTACTCTTAAACTTAATATAAAGGTTTCTTTTTAGTATTGTTATGTATTTTTAACCAATCACTGCATCGTTCACAAATACTTCATCTTGTCATGCACAACTTCAACATTCATTCACATTTAAAAACGATATATGACACCGAAACGACATAAGGAACTAAATAAATAACAAGATATATAATTCCCTTCAGCAGTGGATTTTTTAAATATAAAAATTATGAAAACATTTATTTTTATGTTATAATTTAAAATCATTTTTAAAAAAATCCTCGCATATCAAATCATGAAACACACACATTTACATAATTAACAACTCATTTCAAAGATATTGAAAAACAATTCATCTCAAAGATATTTAAAAACAACTCATCTCATACAACTCATCTCAATTATATTTAAAAACAACTCATTTCATATAACTCATATCAAACATACAGTATTTAAAAATAATTTTTCTGAAAACATTAAAACTTACGCAAACTTTAATCTGAAAACATTTAAATCTACACCATGATTCTTCTGAAAACATTATAACCTACACAAACTTTAATCTGAAAACATTGAAATTTCCACCCTGATTCTGCTGAAAACATTTAAACATACGGAAACTTAAACCTGAAAACATTTTAATTTACAGAAAAAGCACTTCTTTAAAAAGAAAATGCATTTGATATTTAGACATTAAAAAAATACTAGCTCATTTACAACAATCTTCGCCTAGAAGCAAGGATTAAGCTTAATTTTTTTCGTTTTGGAGAAGCAACATGTGTTACAGGTGATACATGTGATAAAACAGGGCTATATTGTATTTTTAAAGGTGATGGTATGAACGGAGGAGGTGGTGAACCTAGATATTGTAGTGGTGTTTCGGGGGATATGAGATCGGGGGAAGGTATGTTTTGAGGAGATGTCGATCGCATCAAATGAAAATTTAAATATTCCACCAACGCATTATAAAATAATAATGCTTCTTCAACAATTTCTACCCTCACATTATTTAAGTCAAAAGGCTAACGACAACACCTTTTCCGCCTCTCCAAGCAACGCAAACCTGATTTAGTCACAGATAAGTTAAGAGCTTGTAACACCGGAGGCGGCGTCGAGCCTGCTAAAGGTGACGTCGAGGCTGCTGGAGGAGACGTCGAGGCTCTCGAAGGCGGTGGAGGTGGCAAGCCTGATGTCGGAGGCGGTGGCGAAGCTGATGTCGCTGGAGGCGGCGTTGGCCCGAATGAGGGCATTGCCAATACCGTTGACATCGGTTATAATGTGGGAATCCTCTCCTGCCCCTCTTCCTCCTACACCAAGGAATTCAACAAATGGTATATTAATAGAACTGGGAGTCCATTTTTGTCATTAAAATTATCTTAATTGAAGTTTTGAATCTCCCATGAAAATTATCCAAGAGAATCCAAGAAAACAATATCTGTAAAAGCTTGACATTCAGAATTTAACCGCACTCAAGCATGATTGAAACAGTGGCTAAACCCCTATTTATGAGAAATTACAAATTTTGGAGAAACAGGAAGCGTAACCCATCCCCTCTCTGCAACCATAGCTTCAAACACGCCTTTCCATCCCTGCATCCTGGGCTTTCAAACAACTCCAACCCGAACTACTACTCCCGCCATCCTCTGAGGCAAACCTCTCTACTGCATTTCCTCTCTAACAAATGAAAACTAAAACATTTCCATAATTTAATTAATTAATTTTCATTATCAATACATAAAATGTCTTAACAAATGTGTTAGGTAGCAATGTACTAAATAACGTTTTCATATAGCATTAATGCGATATTATTTTCATATTATAATTTATATATGCTGTGGAGATACAGAAAAAAAAAGTTTAATCTGTATAAAACATGTTGTTAATATGGCTATAAAATATCATTCATGGTTTTCAATGCTACACCTATACGGATTTTAATAATAGTTATACATTCTTAAACAAAAACTTATTTATTTTTCTTTTTGAAATGTTTCAAATACTTGTTCTATAAAGCAATGATCTGTTACGCTTCCCTAATATTGACACATTACCCCTAATATACGTGTAAACAAAAAATAAACCTTAAAATATATGAGATAAATAACAAAAAAAAGTTCTCTACTTTCCATAAACCTTACATAGAGTTCAAGAAACTCGTCATGTGTTGCGAACTAATTAAAGTAAATAGGATTCGGTTTTTAACTTAATACTTTATTTTGTTAAACATATCAACACAATTTACCATACAACATATTCAGGTATCTTCTGTTAATGTGTATTCCCGAAAAGTATCTACAATTTTTTTTTTTTTCGCTAAGGTTAAAATAGTGTTTTACACATAATATGTATTCGTAAAGCATAATAATAATATGTGTTAAACTCAGTTTAAGTCGTTACTGCTAAACAGATATGATATACACAAAAAATCAATTAGTAGATTTAAAAAATACCTTAAAGGTTTGTGTGTAGAATTATCCATCTTTACTGAACAATAGTACATTTTCAACTAAGTTGTCTTTAAATGTAACAGTTCATTGATTTTATTTATTTATTTTTTACCTTGTGTGTTTCTATTGTATTACATTAAACCCTATATAACAGGTTTAGGATTGTTAAGACTGTATTGGAAGATGGAAAAAGCTTATATTTAATTAATTAGAAAAATTCGTTGCTACAAATGCTTGGACTAGAGAGTTTGCGAACAGGATGGAAAATGATTTCCAGCTAGTATGGACAGAAGTTAAGTCGTTGACCTGACACTGGCAGGGTGGTCCGTGGCTGTGTCTGCTCCATGAAAGGCTATGCGGAAAGATGACTTCAGGGTATTGTGGAGGTGGAGTGTTTCCGGATAGGGTCATTGAACCCAATCTTACACACTTTGGGTCTTCGGTTAGTGATTGGTAACACTGAAAAGCCATTGAAATCAAAACTGTACGTCATGTGACTTCTGACAAGGATTGGTAGCATTGACAGGGTCTTTGAACTCCAACCGTGACGGTTTTTACACATCTCGAGACATTCGCCAAGGGTGTAAGTTTACCTAGCCAAACTGAGTATAAGTTATTCATCTATCAATGTTTCATCTGAAATATTCGTCGCTACTCATTTACATTAAATCATCTTAAAATTTGTGCACATCTATCGCTAAATTAATCTGTTCAAATTTGTTTGTCATGATAGACAATGTAGTTGGATTTTCTCGGGTGTCTCCCATTTTCCCTGCCTTTTCCTAAGATATAATTTAGCTGCCATAGGTAAACTTGTACAGATATTTTAAAACTTTGTACATAACATGCGAGATGAGATTCGTGACTTTTATTTTTTAAAAACTTTGTCCAGCATACATATATGCATGTTATTTTTCGTTTTCTTAAGGTTACCAATTCAATGTATTTCAGAGATTGTAAAGGGAGTTGGTGAAAAAAAAAACATAGAAATCTATTCATTTTAAAATGCATTTATTGACAAAATAAAGAAACTACAGGATGTCTCAAAAACATGCATACCAAATATTTTAACACAAGTTATAGGATGTTTGCCAGCTTGGTGAACATCATGAACCTACAGCCTATTGGTTAAAAAAATATTTCTGGCTCAAATGTTTATTTTTTTATTTCTTTCCGAGACATGTTCTACATGGTTTACTGCATTGCGCAAATAACTTGTTAATATTCAATTTATACTTTGATTTTTGTATGCACAATCATGTGACTTCATTCTCTTCTTGTTTCATCTTTAAAAAGCATACATTTGCACAAACCAAGTACTTTTATATACAAAATTTCACTCATTAAATCACTTGTTAGTCAACAATGTTCTCTCATCCCAGGTAGTGCCATATTACTCGTATAAAATTCACTGGAGACTCCGGAGGAGAATCATTTTCCACTTCACCCCAATCAGTCATCAATGACCAAGTTAGCATTAATTTAGAGTTTTCAATTGCATATAAAAATTATCCTCTATATCCATATGTTTTACGTTATTGTTTGAAGGAAGGAAAATTGTATTATTTTTTTTTATATCTGTTATTTTTCCATTCCACACACTTTCTAAAATGTGTTTTTGATCGACTCTACTTACACTTACATATATCTGAAAATTACTAAAGTAGTTCTTGCAAATATCTTCGATATTCACATCCTCCATACAACCACTCTGCCATGTTAAACCATGGTGACATTTTTTAAGCCATTTATTTGTCTTCTTGTATTTGGGAGTTAGATATTTCCACTCGAACGGCAGTTTGAAGCTGAAGACCGTTGTGTGTTGTTCCATATGAGTAATACCCAATATAGAGGTTGAAAATCTTGTACATTACAGAACATCTCGTAGCAACCATAGTTTGTCGCTTACTGACTCAATTCATTATATTCACCAGCTTATATCTTGCATTATAGCTTCGAATTCTATTGTGAATATTCGATGCATAAGCTTGCATATTTGCTGGAATGGCTGTATTTGCAATTATTACAATTCGTGAAACAGCAACATTATTGCTAATGGTGTCATTATGTTTGCTTATGTCAAATACAAATATTGTTTATCTGGTTTTAAATGCACCAGGTTCTATGATTGGTGAGCTGATTTTGTTTAGTATGTTTTCTCAAATATCCTATACATAATGTAGCAAATAAGAAATTCCCCATTTCCAAAGTTTGTGTTAAAATCCACATACAGATATGCTTGACTGTTTAGGCAGAGTTTAATATTTTTCATATCACAATTATCGAATAATGATATGTCTACTTTTAAATTGTTTTGTCGGATTGTTTGAAAATAAATGACAACATATCTCGGTTTGTGGACAAAAAAACTTGAATTCACATAACCACATGACTTTTTGTGATTTTAGTAGTGTTGGAGATGTCTCCAACCCCCATGACCTGAATGCAATATTTAAATTCTTTCCTTTAGTGATATAATTTAAAAACTTTTCACATTCACAAATGTTAATTTTAATATGTGGCATCAGCCAGTCAACACTGTTTAATTCAAAAGTTACACCTTCCATGTTACTGGTTGTATCATATGTCATTCAAATGCGTGTTAGCAAATATAATAATTAATTCTTGTTTAGTATTTAATGAGGACCACGTCTCTCCAGCATTAAGCCCGTTCACCATGCCACCATCCTACAGCGCCTCAACCATTCTGTACCACATGGGGGTGTTGTAGCCTAAACCACCATCCCATGTGTGTACACGAGTGCATAAAGTGAAGTGTAGTGTAGTGTCAAGTGTTGTGTTTAATTTATTTTTGAGGGCAATTTATTTTATGATTTTAAAATTCTGAGTGCCTGTAAGATATAGTGCACATGATACTGTTTTCATTTTGCAGTGTTTATGTTTTCATCCAGGGTATTGTGTCCCAGTGTAATTGTCATGTGTGTTATTATTATTGTTTTTCCCCTGTAACCTTAACTAAAGTGTAAGTACTGAGACAAACAGTTTCTTTATTTATTTAATAGAAGTGTTATGTGTGTTAAGTAATATTTGTAATTTTATTAAGGGTATAATTTGTCGCATTTCATAGCGACCAATGTGTACTGTGCACCCTATATATTAGACACTTGAGAACGAACACACATAAAGTGTAAATAGATATATTTTCTGAGTACTAATATTATTTTCAAGTTAATGACACATGAATTACATGACTAAACATCACTAGGACAAAATAAACAACCATAAACTAAAAGACAGTATTGAAACACAGGCCAAGACCAGTATCACTGAATGTTTGGCTACGCAAACCAACCTGTGAACACGGTGTACCCGACCACGTAACTGGTAATTTTAGAAAAGTAATAAAGTTTTGTGTGAGTTTTTAAGGGTTACAATTATTTATAAGATGTTTTGCCATTAATTTTATGTGTATGAAAAATACTGGTTGAGAAGGGGAAGAGCCCCAGACTTTATTAACAGCCCAAATGGACCTACCTATAAGTGAGGTTAGATTGCCACAAGTGTAAAGTAGTTGAACGGAGTTTTATTCTTGGTAATATTTTATACGAAATATTTGGGATTATTATAAAAGGGAGTTTTCATGTTCTGTCCCACAAGCCTTACTGCTAGCCACTTCAATTCATTTTTCACTGTAATAAAAATTCTGCAACAAGTCACGTGACATGTTGGCAGCAGTTGCAGCCAGTGAGAGGCCTCGCACCCAAGCATAGTCAGTCTGGTATTCGGGTCGATGTGAGGTTTGCCACAGTGTTGCGGGGCTTTGGGCAACTCAACTTTGTTTCACCAATCATCCTTAATTTCTGCTTGTTTATGTAATATTACAAGAACCGTTTTGTGAAGGTTTATAGCTTGCCTGTCTATAACAGTGAACCTTAAATGTCAGTGCCCTGTAAAAAGAAATCATGTTAAGTAAATCACATCACTGCATATCAGCACGCTTATTTAATACAGCAGCATCTTGGCTGCTTATGGTAACCTTCTAACCTTAATGAGATGATGTAAGTAATAATGGCATTAGCAAGGCAGAACAGCCCATGTAAGCATGTGAATTGGTGTCTGGGGGGCAACAGCTCCCCCTATACTAGGCACCAGTGGATTTAGTACTACTCAGATTGTCTCGGTATTGGGAGTAAGCATGGTAACCACTTAGTTGCCCCTTCACGTTTATTGACAGAGTGACTGACAGGGTGGCCGCATGGGCCATCGGCTATCAAGACCCCAACCTGTCCTCTTGCTCTCTAGCACTTGCGCCCATCCCCGGAATTTTACTTAACTCTTTAATTTTTTCCATAACCTTCCCTTGGAGTCCTACAGCCCACAAATGGTGGCCAACGTGTGGCTTTTCTTTCAACAGTGAACTTAACGTCAAGCAATTCCTTCTCACTAAAAATTGCCTGCCCTTCCATCAAGATCGCCACGACTTCGGCGGACAAGTGATCGATGCTTTCCTTTTATTTCAGTGTATTTTCAGAGTATTTTAATGTATTCTCTTGTTCCTGTTTCTATGTTTACATCTCGTATACTGCATGAGACCATGCATACCCATATGTTTCATGTCCCTTTGAGCTATGGCTTACCATTTTCGACTATTGGAGGCAATATCTCATGAACTAATTTAAGTAGAGCTCATAACTTCAACAACTAATAATAGGAGAATCAGGAGAAAACGACCACATGCAGTTTTGCGCCAAATTGCAGTTTCCCCACAAGGAAAAGCTAGTCGGTCATTTTGAAACTTTACCAGTGAATTCAAATAACATCCACCATCTTGTCACCAGTGGAGGGGAAGTGCACCACCTGCTGTCCACCCTCCTCCCACACTGTATTGGGCCAGCAGTAACCACATCTCATGTCCTCTGCCACGCTGGGTGTTGCTGTGTGCCGAGTGACCATATGGTCCGGTGAAGATCTCCACATAGAGGCTTCACGCCAACCATGCCGCGATTTCTACCACTAATACGTGGACTGGCAAACGTCCAATGGCATACCAACAACATTATGACACCAGTGCTTGAGACCTGCTCCGAAACAAGAACCATTTTTGCTATCTCACCTTCAAGGAAGAACGTGTGTATGCGGTGATGTCCCAACATCTCGTCAGCTGCAGGAACAAGTGGAGCTACTTAAAGCGGAACTTTGTGAAGGAGCTTGGTCGCTGACTATCTCGGGACAGCCCGGTGACGTGTGTACTCAGTGTCTCAAGCCAAAACAAGCTAACATATTTTTGAGCCTGGTATGCACAACAGATCTGTGCGCATGAACCTGACAACGAAACTCATTTTCATCACCTTTCTGTTTTCGCTCAATTATGCGGAATTGTGTCATTGTCAAAACTTGTAATGGACTGGTAACTGCAGCTCTGGCATGCCACAGGTGCTGGAGTTTCTACCATGATAAGTGTATTTCGGCAAGGGAATGTGCGATGCTACATGACATATGGCACATGGAGTATTTACGCTGCCAACCGGCCACGCCCTTCATGAATCCACCCACGGGTACAACCAATGCCGAAACTGGCCGCAATGCAGAAGTTGCAGATACCAGTCATCGCCACTGCCAACTAGGAATGCTACAGCAAAACACAACAAATTCTGCCAAAACCCGCCCTGGAGTTGTCATGTCAACCTGCATGCTTGACCCCACTGTTAAAACCGGCTCCCGTTCTGGAAAAGATGACAACCAGATGCCGCCTACAACAGCCGCGAGATGCCGGCCAACAGATTTTTCTGGCAATCTTCACAATACTGGCCCGTTTTCAACAACTGCCACATTATGATGGTGCCACCAGCCTTTTCGGAAGGCTTGTGAGAGCAGGCTCATTAGATACGGCATCGGCCCAGAGGACTGGCCGTCTTGCATCGGGGAGCGCCTGGGTCGCGATGCAAAGGCGAGGTGGCAAGGAGTTGACCTCTATGGTATCAGATGGCAGGAGTTTAGCTGCAAGTTTAGATGTCGTTTTGATAAAACTTTCATGTTCCTCCATGCCAGGAGCAAGATTATTCTGGAGGAGAAAGGCGAGGAATCGCTATGCAATGTTGCCACAAAGAAGATCAGTTTGGTATGCGCATACAATTTGGAACTTGAATTAAAGGACATTTTAGAAGTGGTTGTCAGTACCACACAACTAGAATACCAGGCCGCCCTTGCCCTGGTTATCGATTCATCAGAACAGGACTTTACACAGACATTGATGCCAGCATTCAAGCTCAGCAGTGTCGCGAACAACCACACTGGGAAAACGTGCAAATCCGAACCAAATACAACCAGATGAAGAAGCTGCATCTAAGCCTAGTGTGGAGAGAGCAACAAACCATGCCCCTAAGGAGCAGGCAGTGAATGCAATCCGCAACAATTTCCACAATCTCATTCCCCCAAATTTTGCAAATGAGAGCCGGCATCCCACACACACGTGCAGATGGTGCTCGGGAGAACATTAGGACAACAACTGTCCACAGCGAGCGGGCCAACAACAATGTGCGCCACCAAGTGATATGTACCAGGGAAACATGCAAATGGGGTAAAGCTGTAGGATGCCACTTGCCCCTGTAAAGCTGATGAAAACACTGACTCGATTCAATTACAAACTTTCATTAGCCAAATTAGCAGTACACTACACGATTTCATTTGGAAATGAATGGGCAGTGGTGCCGGGCTTTGATTGACACTACCGCATCGCACACATTTATTGAATCAAAATTTGCAGAAAACAGTGAAATTAAATACGTTTAACAAGTAACTAATCTGGCCACATTACAGCATTGCGGGCACACCGGCAGCTAGGTGCATCCACTTCGGACAGAAAGAAAGAAGGACCGACTATAACTTGGACCCGTACCTGGTGGAACAATCCCTGGCAGTGCTTCTGGACGAGCTGTATCAATCCGTCCCCCCAGAGTATCGTGAAGCCATGCAACGGCTGTCAAATGAGCACTGTGACGTCTTCACTGTGGCAGACATCGGATACCGCTTACTGACGAGACCTCCATTTTTGATAGTCCAAGATGATACTATCCACACCAATATCAGATTATTCAGGAGCAAATTAAGGAAATGCTGACCGAGGGGGTGATCGAGCCTTGGGAAAGCTGATTTAATTCAGCGATAACACTCGCCCCGAAAAAAATACAGGGAGTGGCGCTTCTGCATAGATTTCTGTAAGTTGAATTAGGTTACGCAGAGCATGTCCCTGCAGTATATCCATATCAAGGACGCCCTCAACACCTTGGGACAGGCGAAGGTCTTAACCCCCAGGTGCCGGTACAACCAGCAGATCACCAGAAAACAGCATTCACCGCCCCCGACAATTTTCTGCTATGCTGTTGGGGCTGAAGTGCGCTCCCACGACATTCCAGGCTATGATGGCCCATGTCCTGGATCGGTTCATAGGGGAATTCGCCTTGGCCTATTTAGATGACATCATCGTCTGTTCTCGCTCGTGGGAGTAGCACATTAACCACTTTTCCCTAGTCCTAGAATGTCTGGCCATTAACGGACTTACCTGCACGAACAAAAAGTGCCTTCTGGGAAAAAATGTTCTCAAATTCCTAGGGCACATCGTCGAGCAAGGGAGCCGCCCTAGTCCCGAATAACTCCAGCTGATCGAAGATCACCCTATCCTCACGACCAGAAAACAACTGCGAAAATTCTTTGGTTTAATCAACTGGCTGAGAGAGTATGTAAAAGAGTTCGCTGTTGTTACCGCCGCGCTCACGGAAATGATGTCCCCCAGCATTCATTATAGATGGCAGGCCATAACACCAGGCCAGTTTTGACGAGGTGAAGCATTGCTTCTGGGAGTGACCAGGCCTGGCCAGGTATGATACAGCCCGGCATCTTTACGTGCAGACTGTCACCAGTGTGAAGGGCCTGGGAGTCGTTACCTTTCAGTTAGCTGATGACAGGAGTAGGTGCATTATAGACTTTGATAGCACAAAGTTCAGTCCGGTGGGAAGGAAATATGATGCCGATGAGAGGAGTGCCTTGCCATGGTGTGGGGACTTAAAAAGTATCGTCTGCTACTGGAATACAAACGATTTGCCCTATGCACGGACAATCGCTGCTTATTATGGTTACACACAATGAAAGTGAGATGGAGAAAGTAAACCTGCTGGCCACTACTGCTTCAGTCCTACGATTTCGAGGTCCAGAAAGTCGCCAGAGTTGAGAATCAGCTCGCCGACTGACTACCTGTCCCATTCGCTGGGCAAGGGGATAGCGCATTAGGAGTAGAAGTGGGATGAAATTCTTTACAACCACCCCCCCCCCCCCTTCTTCATGCGACACGTAGAGTCCGCCAGTTGTGCAGCATGCAAATATAATGGCGCTACCAACTGCTCTGACCTTGACTGCCCTGCATGACATGGTACAGAGAGAACAACAAGGACACCAAATTGCGAGTAAGTGGAGAGAAGTATGTGCATGGCAAACAGTAGAAAACTGGTCGGTTGTGGATTGATGTGTCGAGTCGCAGCAAAATATAAACAGTGACACGTGGCATGTGTTTGTGCCGGCCGCGGCACGTGATGCCGTGCTGCAATGTACCTATGCTAGCCACTTATCTAGACATCCTGGGGCAGCACAAACCAGGCGCAACATGTGCCAGTACTTCTACTGGCCGGGAATTGCACTTAAAGTAGGGGCATTTGTGAGAGTGTGTCACCTGTAACCAGTTCAAGAGTCAAATGGGCGATGGGTGACGACAACAATGGCCACATGAGCCAAGTGAGCCATTCGAGACAGTTGCACTCGATTTGATGGGGCCGAACACCAAATGGTAAACGGTTTCTTCTTGTAGTGATACTCCTATGCTCTCGGTGGGTAAAGGCATATCCCATGTCGACTGCATGTGCATGCGGATTTGAAAAAAACACTTTTGAATTAATTTTTCGCCCACTGGGGTTATACCCGCATCATATTAAGCATCAATATATTACAGTATACAGGATGCATTTGGAGGGAATTTTGTACCCGCTAGGGAGTAAAATATCACACAACTGCAGGGTACCATTCCAGAACCAACCCTACAGAGCGACGTAATCATGATGTAAAAATACAATTACGCCTCCGTGTGGGAAACAATCATGCATTGTGGCCAGAAAACCAGTAACTCTGTTTACATTGCGAACATGAGTCAACCAGGCGATGGGGAAACACCGACCTACATTCTTCAAGGTCGTGACCTCCCCCTTCTGGGAAAGTTCACCAGGGGCTTGAGAGGAAGCGCTGCGCCCCAAGAAGGGGAGGAGGAGGAAGAAGCAAGAGAAAGGGAAATGCAGGAGGTGAGGGAGAGACAACGCCACTATACAGCCCAGCGAAATCTTGAAACTCCGTCCCCTTCCAAAGGCTGTTACTAGGGCAATTTGTCTATGTACAAATCCACCCTCAGTCATCGGGCAATGGGGTTTTTGTGCAGGATTCGCAGTCATATGAATTGTCCCCCGCCCAGTGATGCCTGCACAAGTAACACCTGCTACAAAGTACGGTTAAGTCACCACCGACATGCTGTCTTTCACCGCGACACGCTACTGCTTGCAAGTGCTGGCACCACGATGCAAGATTCTGCTGTAGACGAAGTACCTGCTACCCCACCCAGCGAATATATCCTATGTCTGAAGATTTTAGAGGGCATATCACACCACGTGCGACCACGGCTGACATAACCGATGCCACCACATCTATATGGAAACCAGCTTGCAATGCCATGGAGAAAACCCCTTGCATTCCAGACATCATGCAGCTGCCTTCGGTGGCTATCCATGACACCACAGAGGACGAGCCGGGTGGGCCACCTGAGATCGGCCTTGATCGCCAGGTGAGGGACACACTCGAGTAAGTCGTGACACCGAGAAGAGGCCATCGAGCACGGGCATAATTGTAGTAGTGGTAGGCCCTTTCTAAATAATTGGGGACACCCAAGTGCCGAGCTTGTGCCGCCCACATAGCAGCAGCAACAGTAGTAGCGACGAGTCAGGTGATGGGGAAATTTCACCCCCACCCCGCAATTCGAAGACAGCACATGTCGACTGGCGTGTCAAGTGTACAGCCTGCTGGTGTGGAGGAGCACCAAGCGCAACTGTCAACACACGACCGGCCATGTGGGAGAAACAACAACAGCCATGCCCACTTTCGCCGCGAGTTTACAACCTGCATCTGCGGGGCCAGCTATGCCCTCTACTGCGGTGCTGCAGAGAAGAAGAGAGATTATGTCGAGTGAACACCCTCGAAAGGAGGGGGCGTTTGACATGGAACGCATCTCCCCAGTCATAATCCCGTTCACCACACCACAATCTGACAGCCGCCTCAATCGTTCTGTATCACGTGGATGCATTGTATAGGCTACAATGCCTCCACCATTCCATGTGTGTATTCAATTGCGAATAGTGCAGTGAAGTGCAGTGTCATGTGTTGTGTTTATTTTATTTTTCAGGGCATATGATTTATGATATTAAAATTCAGAGTCCATCACACATAGCTGTAGCCCGTGCGATACAGTGCACCTGTCATTATGTGGATTTTGCAGTGTTTATGTTTTCATCCAGGGTATTGTGTTCCAGTGTAAATGTCATGTGGGTTGTTGTCACATGTCATAGTGACCTACGCGCACTGCACATCCTCTATTTTAGACACTTGAGAAGAACTCATGTAAAGTGTAAATAGTTATATTACCTGAGTGATAATATTATTTGCAAGTTAATAACATATGCATTACATGACTAAATGTCACTAGAAGAAAATAGACAACGATAACCTAAAAGACAGTATTGAAAAATTGGTCGAGACCAGTATCAATGAATGTTTGGCTAAGCAAACCGACCGGTGCACGTGTTGTGTCCGACTATGTGGCCGGTAATTCTAAAAATGTAATAAAGTTTAGTGTGTATGATTTTAAGGGTTACAATTAGTTATAAGATGTGTTTACATTAATTTTATGTGTATGAAAAACACTAGTTGAGAAGTGGAACATCCCCAGCCTTTATTAACAGCCCAACTGGACCTACCTAAAAGTGAGGTTAGATTGTCATGAGTGCAAAGTGGTTGAACGGAGTTTTATTCTTGGTAATATTTTATAAGTACCTTTTTGGATTATTATGAAAGGGTGTTTTAATGTTCCATATCATCAGCCTTACAGCTACCCACTTCAATTAATTTTCCACTGTAATATAAATTTTGCAACAAGTTACATGACATGTTGGCGGCAATTGCAGCCATTGAGAGGGCCTCTCACCCAAGTGTAGTCAGTCTGGTATTCGGCTCGTCGTGAGGTGGCAACCGTTTCACGGCGCTCCAGTCAACTCGACCTTGTTTCACCAATCATACTTAATTTCTGCTTGCTAATGAAATGTTACCAGAACCGTTTTCATTTTTGCTTGCCTGGAGTCAGCGCCGCCTCTCAGCCCGGCCATATTGTACACGGCCAGGATGATTTCACTACCGTAAGTTCATGTAAGCCTACGGCCATTTGTCCAGTTTTAGAGCTTGCTTGGCTATACCGACGAACCTTAAATGTCAGTGCTCTGTAAAGAGAAACCATGTTCAATGAATCACGTGACTGAATATCGGCATGCTTATTTAATACAATAGCATCTCGGCTGCTTATGGTAACCTTCTAAGCTTAAAGTGATGACGTAAGTAATAATGGCATTGGGAGGCCAGAACAGTCCTTGCAAGTGTCTGTATTGGTATCTGGAGGAGGCCAACAGGCCCCACTAGACTAGGCACCACTGAATATAGTACTACAGATATCGTCGCCATATTGGGCGTAAGCAAGGTAACCACTGGCTTCCCTCTTCGCGTCTATTGGCAGAGTGACTATCAGGGAGGCCACATGAGCCATCGGCCATTACGTCACCAACCTGTTCGTGTGCTCTCTAGCACTGGTACCCTTCCTCGGAATTTTACTGGACTCTTTAATTTTTCCCATAACCTTCGCCTGGAGTCCTACATCCCACACATTTAATATAACATGTTTATAGTCTTCAGCAAAGCCAAGTACCACACTCAGTGGTATAACTTCGTATTTTCCACCTGGGTTTATTTGTAGTGTTTAATCGGTAGCACTGCTCCACCCAGCCATAAGCCCTATATAAAGATCACTTGAAGTTTGGGAGAGAGAGAGTTTTTTATCGTAGAAGTAATTCCAACATCTCATGTTTGGTCGATTTCAATACCATTAAGCAGATACGCAATTGTGTCGATTAAATTAAGTATTATGTTTCTCACTATTCCTGTAGTTAATGAATTAGTTGCTTCGACTATCTTTTTAATCGTGCCTCTTAAACTTAAACAGGATTTCGATGATAGCGTATAAATATCGAAATTTTGTATAGAAATCCTTATTTCCGAAGGAAATGTGTGCGGACCTGTTCGGACTGGTTCATGCACATGTATTTCCACATTGGAGATTGTCTCTTCATAACTTATTGATTCTTCAATATTAAATATGTCTTCCATTTATATTAACCACAATCCTAATTCCTTTAAAGATAGTTCATTGCCCTGTGTTTACTTCTAGAGTATCTTATTTGAAGTGAACATTTTATGCTTGCGTTTATATATTTTTATAGTAACTTTCTTCGAAGTACATTCCATAGAATCATATTTTTTAAAAGTTCTGCCTAGTCTTTGTCTGTATTGACTATTATACACAATACCTATTTTGATTGTAATGTGCATGGAATGCAAGTGTTATACAGCTTTCATTAAACGTAATCGGATGGTAATTTCTTAGTTTCTAAAATTAGTAAGTTAACCTTCTTGATCGGCAATTGTAACAACTATTTCATCAATACGATTAACTATTACTGGAAGACAGATCAAAGTATTTGGTTTTTCAATTATTTTGTATCCTGGAGCCACTACACACATGAATTCATGTATTCTATTAGTTGGTTTTCCATTCAAATATGAACCACCTACAATATTATCATTTACATGACATACATTAACTGGTAATATAATAAACTTTTTTTGATGATTCATGCAATTGATTAGTGGGCTATACTCTCTGTTCGTAACCTAACATATTTGCAATTTAATGGTTTTCCATGAAATCGATATCGACATTACTGTACATGATATTCGTTAACATATTTGGATTTCCACGTAATCGGAAATTTACATCTTCAGGTTATGCTGCTTTAATGAATGTTTCTAAGACTTTTAATTCATAATATCCCACCAGTATCACAATCTTATCGGTTTTTTCACAAATGTTGACCATAAATGATTGGTTATTCATATCAATGTTTGGTATGCTGTTGTAAGTAACATATTCGATTAGGCTTATTTGCCACTATCCACTTAACCCAAAGCTGGGAATATACTCAATGCAATTGCGGTGAGTTTCCACTTAATATCAAAATAATTGACATATTATTAATAGGTTTTACTATTACGCCTTCTTATATATCCTATTTATAGTAAGAAACCATAAACATAAATGACCACAAATGATAGTGTTCGGAGACTGTCCCCTTTAGTAATTGTATCTTAATTGCGTGTGTTTTAAAATGTTACGTATTACAATTGGAGAACATAAATCACTGGAACTGTCGTAATACAATGATTGATAGGTGTTTTTATTTAATGGAACCCATTGTGTTCCTTCATTTTGTTTCGAATCTAAATTAACAATCATACATTCACAAAAGGTTAGGTTTTTTCGGTAAATCTTCTCACATATACACACCTCGGAAATAAGGTATATCCAGATTCTTTACAAATACATTAATGTCTTCGTTTTTGAGTGCACTTATTAGACAGTTATTTAAGACTCTATACATTTTTTCCCATGTTTGGAGATTTTTCATCCTTGCTCGACTTTATATTTTTTTTTGCCACTTGACGTAACTGCTCTACTGATTGCCAAAGCTCCGCCCAGGAGTGATTTGAGAGCTGTTAATGCTGGAATTATGTATGGCAATATCCCACCTTGCCTGGTTTTTTGGTTTGTTTTGTGTTTTACACCCATACCTCTTTTCACATTTGCTTGCATTACTTTGTGTACGACCCAAGCACCGAACTTTTTACCTGTTGATGTGGATGGATTCTTCCTTATATTTGCTGCTTTATCGGCTAGAATCATATCTGACATATGCCTTTCTTTTCTTTCAAATTGTTTGTTTGAGCGTAAACTATGTCATGCTCTTTACAAGCTTCATCGAAAGAGTTTATTCCTTGATAGTTCCATGCCAGACGTTTTGCAAGCATAGTTCCGGGCCACGATAGTTGTATTTGGGTAAATGATTATTCAAATGGTAATTTATTAATCAATGTATTCAATACTCCTCGCCTTTTTTGATGTCTTTAGTACGAGCTATTATTTTCAACTGAATGCGAACCTATATACAGACCTGCATTTATAGTTTTTACATCAGTACATTGCGTTATACTGTGTGCGGATGTGCAGAAATGAAGGTTGTAAAACATAGTGTGCATCTTCTGGTAATTGTATCTATGAAAGAAAATGTAATTGAACACAAACATGGAATTATTTTACCTCCTAAAATACATTCTATAATAAGTAGCCCTTATTCATGTGGAAAAACGTGTGTTATTATGTCGATGTTGGAACATCCGAATATGCATAAGTCTGAAAATGTATATTTGTTTTCTAAAACTATACAACATGAGAAATATCAACGATTAGAGAACATTTAGTCTTGAATTGAAAGAAAGTGATATTTCTCTTTTACTGATAAAGGCAATATCGTGCCTCCGAATGAAGCATTACCCAATTCCATATTTATATTCGACAATGTTTGGTGCAAACCACAGGGTGAAGTACAAAAGTATTTTAGTTTTGATAGACATTCAAATGTTAATTGTTTTTACCCATCCAAAACGGATTCCAAAACATAATTTGTGTGATAATGCAAAAATGTTAATCGTATTTAAAACGGATAATATGAATCTTTAAAATATTTACAACGATCATGTTTTGGGTGGTATGACATTTACAAAGTTACAATATATGTGTTTTTCCTGTTCTAAAAAACAAGTATGGTTTCCTGGTAATTATGGCAATGCTTCCCCCAATATAAAGAATGATATAGATGAGGATTTGACAATTTTGTACTTCCTGGCGAAGAATAATGAATATTTCAAAGTTTGGACATAGTGGTATAACACACAATCATTACAATATCTGTTTAACTATAAATTGTAATGGGAATCGTGGTTTGAATGGATATATATATATATATATTACATAATGTCGGTATGGCTGAGAAAGATGCTGATGTGGTAAATAAAGAATATGTGGAAGACTTAAACACTATTGCACTAAACCAATTTAAATCGCAACTGATCAATATACAAGAGAAATAAATACAGATTATTGGTGGAATGATAAAGTATGTAAGAACATGAGTCGTATTGTGAGCATTTTAACCAATATTCTGAATGAGTTGCAGGGTAATGAAATTAGATTAAACGAATGTTTAGATGGGCTACCTATTGACTTCAATGGTGTGTTAAACACAATTTTTACAACACAAGTTACAGAAATTAAAAATAATCTAAGGATTGTAATTAATGATTTGCAAAAGCATATTGCAAATAAATTAGATACAGTTGTAAGTACAATCGATAAGATTGAAAAGGCACAAACTACTCGAACTAGTGTTAGAGCTAAAAAACCATCGCATTAGCTTATATAAATACTGAAATATTAATGCAATGTAATCAAAAAATGTCTGACTGCTTCAGAATTGCATAACAATATATCTGCTGCAAAGAAAATATATTTACAAACAAACTAGCATGACTGGAACAGGGTGTTTTAAACAATAAAATATTAAATCTGCTACAAGTAGTATGGATACACTACATAATGTATTAACTACTTCTAAAGAAACAACATTGGTAATTAAAGCAGAAGAACCTTTAAAGAACAAGAAAAAGCAAATCCTTTTTCATTTAACACAATGTTATTAAGCTTTAAAATATTCTCCACCTGCATGTAATATGATATTTGGTGTATATCGAGATGGAAACATATGGTTCCTGGGAGATTCAGTAATTAAATTTTTGCCTGACAATAGAATTAAAATAGGTGATTACATAACTGATGTGAGTGTAGGATTGTTTGAATTATTATTTTAAAACTATCCAAATGGATACTCCGCATCCGATTTGGAAAACTATAGGGAACATATCCATCATACGAATGCAAAAAATCGTTCAGGATATGAAAACCATCAGAAATTACATTTATTAGGAGATATTGTTGGAAGTGCAATATATAAAGATGAAGTTGGCGATCGGTTTTCTCCTTTATATTGAAACAATCCTAATGTAGCGGCGAACAGATTAAAATTATGTCAAACATTTTTCAATCCGATTTGTGTGAAATGGCATTGCTTTCGAAATACAGTAATGGATACAAGTATATTTTTTAACCATAAAATATGTTTATTCAAAATATGATTGGGGTATACCTGTGAAGAACAAGACTGGAAAACAACTTACCACTGCAAGGAAAACCGTTATAGAGGAAAGAATGCAAAAATTGCTCCAAACTGACAGAGGAACCAAGTAATTTAATATATACTTTCAGAAACTAATGGCTGAATATGAAATCAATCATTATTAAACATGTTCTGAAATTAAAACATCAGTAGTCCACAGATTCGACAAATCTAAAAAACAGCTAATATACAAACATTTCACTTCGAAGGGGACTTACAGATGGGTGAACATTTTGCCTGAAATACTTAAATTTTAGAATTCGAGATACAGTCGAACTATCAAGATGGCACCTGAAAAGGTTACGGACAATATATTGATGAGAACCGTTTATGATATTCTTAAAGTAATGGACAAGAGAAAGCAAAAGTTCAAAGTTGTCGAATATCCATGTGTCTGTAAACTGAAATGTGTTTTTAGAAGAAACATACTTTTAATTGGTCATACGAAATATTAAAAATTATTACAGTTAGACAATCGTTTCCTAGAGTATATTACCTCGAAACCTATTACAGACAGCCCAATAAAGTTGGTTTTTTTATAAACATGAATTACAGAAAGTTACGTCTCCAAAAGAATATTTAGTGGACCAAAAATTTACAGCTGTGAGGAACTTACGTTAACATGAAAGAACAACCTGCAAGATGAACAGTTCGACTGTCAGTTTTGAATACAAATTCTTCCAGAGGCAACTAACACGCAGCAATGCTTTAAAGACATATTCTGATATTTGTAGAAATGCTTCTCTTTAACTACAATCTGCTCCATCGCGTCATACCTCCATAACACCATCACTCTATATCTCCATCGCTCCATAGCTCGATAGCTCCATCATTCTATTGCTCCATTACTCCATAGCTTCCTAGTTCCATCCCTCGATAGCTCCATCGCTCCATAGCTCCACGCCTTGCTCCACAATCAGTTCATCACTGTCTAGCACAATTAGCTCCTCCTCCCTCAACACCTTCCTCCTCACAATTGCTCCTCACTGCTTCTCAATCGCTCCTCACTGCTCCCTCCCCCCTTCTTCAGCAATTAGCTCTGCAATTGACCCCGCACTCAACAACACAGTTGAAATTTTCTGCACTACCCAAAATATTTCCTTCAAAACATCGCTATCTTAATTCAGAAATAGGGAATTAATTCACTTTCTGGTTTGCCCTAGCTCAATTATGAAAAACTATGCACAGATTTTGCAGGCAGACTGACTGATGCTAGGATATGTAACGACCAAACAGATACTGATATAGACTTTTAAAGATTTTTTTCAGACTGTAGGAAGCCTCTGCTAGATTTAACTACAATATCTACTGGAGACAAGGCCAAGGAAGTAGGGGTGGATGATGCTCTGTGTTCTCCTAGCACCATAGAAACTTTTAATTTTTTTTGTGTTTAAACCTAACTAAACTAAATGGAACTAACTTTCAATTTGTTTGGAAGTTCTAAAAAGAACTGTCCGCACTACCTTTCTGTGACGAAAGCGAGCAGTTCTCACAAGAACTGCTCGCCAGCAGTAAACTTCAGGGCACTGCAGTTCCTCTCTCATCACTGGCTATTCCCTTCCCGCCAGGGTGACAGTGGGCGGCAGACAGTCGGGCGAAGCACAGAAGCATTCCGCAGCACTCAGCAGCAGGATGAACACTGACGGCTGCCGCTCCTGCGTGTGAATATATAACCCGTAGCCCTCCTCCCCTCTCTCCCCTGGGCAACCTACACAAAAAAGGCAATTGTTCCGATTTGATAAAAGAAAAAGTAATTTTACTAAAGTAAACATGATTTCCTAATGAATTAAATGATTTTAATGCAAAATTAAAAGATTTTTAAGGAATGAACTTATCTTTTTTTTAATTCTCTTGTTAACAATTATATTGAGTTGATACTTTAATGTAAAATATGCATATTTCTTCGGTGTTAGCGAATACATTAACATTTTTTTCACCAATTTCATACGTATTTTACTATGTGATACGATTATGGAACTTAATAGTCTTTGTAATGTAACACATGCAGTTTTTTATATCTATTAATTGTAATTACATAACACGAATTGCGGGTGTTAGTGTCCCATCTATTATTGTGTTAGGATTCTGAAGTATATTACTAGGGAAACGAACCCATGCCTTGTCTGGGAAACGAACCTATTTCTTACCTGGAAAACCAACCCAGCTTAAGCTTATAATAATCATGTATTGTCCGGGATTTGAACCCAGAATGTATATTATCCATGCTTTACCCCAGATTCGAACCCAGAACCCACACTATAGGGTAATCTGACTTTACCACAGGGGTTGGCGATGTAACACAACTATCTTTGTGTATGTGTTGGAAAATTATTTATTAAAAATAGTATGTGCATGGAAGAGCAGTTTGTAATGGTGTTAGGTCGGGGAAGGACAGGAACGTGACTCGTATTCAGTGTCTGCCACTAGTTTCCCTAAAATGGTATTTCACGCTTTTGGTAGGTTGGGTCGGGAAGATAGAGGAGGGTTGGGAAATGGATAAGAAATTTCCGAGGTTGGCCAGAATGTCACTGGAGAATGCTTTCAGCGAGCACAAAATCTACAAACTCTGCTCTCAGACTGAAATGATATGGCAGAGTTTTTTTAAATAATGTTATGTTCTATACACACTATTTTTAATAAAAGTTTTTTAAATGTGGTTAGAGTGTTCGCCTTCAGTTATTTTTTAATATTGTGTAGTCTGTTGATAATTTTAGAGAGTATGTTCACGTTCCTATTTTGGTAGGCTTATCTCATAGTTGAGAGAGAGAGAGAGTGAGTGAGTGAGAGAGAGGGGGGAATCTCTGTTTAACACTGGTTGAAAAACACCGGCATGCTCTGTTACCAAGCACATCTTGTAATAAAATATTTTGGACAGTGGGTTCACTCTGAAGCTTAAAATGTTAAATTCTATACATTTTTTTAAGTTGTCTTTTTATGGCTTTAGGTAGGAGACTGTTTTATATTTGTCATTACGATTGATATACAGTGTTAAATCCATCTTGTTAAGGATAGTATTACATTCTTAAAACTGCGATTCCTTCAGGAGTGAATTCGCCTTAGTAATTTCTTTTCTTGAAATTGCGACTGACTATAATTTTTACTCTTAAGACACACTTTTTTGTTTTTTTAGTTAAGAACTATCTGTTCAATTATTACTCTCATAGTATATATGATTTTAATAGTGATTAAACTTCACAAGAACCAGGCAATAATTTTTTCTCTCTGTTTATTCATCAGGGTAATTTTTCTTAGGGAACACAAAACATTTTGTAAAGGCAAAATAATATACACATTAGTCCAGAATAAACACATTTCTACTAAAAGTGGTTGGACATATTTGTTAAAAGTCCTTATTTCGGACACAATTTGAGTTTCATAGATGTAGAAATGCATTTGTAGAAAAATATATACATTCATTTATCATATTTTCCGAATAGTGTCAGGAACAAAATGTTTAAAATATGGTTTTTATTGAAATATTGCAACATACAATTCCGATACAAATTAGAATTGTTTTAGTTCTTAATGGAAATGTGGTAATCTTCACTCAAATATATACATTTCTGATAAAATGTTAATTGGTCGCCTTTATAAAATAAACTTGTTAGTTACAAAGAGTGGTTTACTTTAGTAAAGAATATGTACTTAGATAATATATATGCACATAGGTTTAAGAATGTTAGTTAGCAAAATGTTTGGATAGCAAAAACAATGTTTAAAGACTGGAAAATGGATTTTTCACAAATTTAGTTTTGTTCATTGAACAACATATTTGCATTGTTACTTAGACTTATCTCAAATAAGTTTGTTAAGGCAGAGTTTCCTGGACCTTTCAAGGAGTAAATGTGTTTTACTGTAGCCATGAAGAGAACACGTTAAAAGTGTCTGAAATTTTCCCCATCGAGCCATAATTCCCAGGCAGTTCACTTTTGCTGGTCAGGAACCCTGTTTCCCACAGCCAGCAATGTTACCTGGATGCTGTCTAGCTGCCCTCCACCCATCTCAGAGCGAGTAATAGGGGTGGATTCTTTGTGAGTGTGGGCATTGTGCAGGGTAGATGGTGGAGGGTGTCCTGCACAGCCTTTGTTGAGCGGGCGACACCGAAGGCTGTACTGTCGAGCATGCGATGTGACTTGATGGGGCGAAGATTCCTTGTTGGTGGGCAGGGTGGGGGAAACCATAACTATTGGGACGGTGTTTAGTGAAGGTGTACAGATTGGAGAAGGGGGTGGGATGTAGGAGGACAGTCTCCAAAAATCTCCCCCTAGTTGTCCTGCATTGTATCTGTGCTGCTTAGGTCAGAATAATATATCGCTTTTTTAGCGGCGCACAATGCGAGGTTTTTCCTTGTCGAGTATATGTACGAGGTCGTAGTGTGAAACAGCGAAATGGGTGGTCTCAGCCATCGTGAAGTCATGCCGTCAATTATTTTACCGTGACGTGCTCACAGAAGAGGAGACAAGGCTGGCAGAGAAATTTTTTGGTTTCCCAGAGACAGGCATCAGTTTATCTGGCTGGGTAATGTAAGGCAATGAACATTTCCTAGCCAATAAACTTCTCAATTCGTTTATTAAAGTATGGCGTGTTTGGATATATACTTTGGTTTTAATTTTATTATGCGATCATTGAGAGTTGTGAGGCTGTTGGAAAACAATTTCAGGAATTATTGTGTTTTTAACATGTGATTAAATTAATTTATTAGTGAATTGATTCAGTTTTGTAAGGCTTTGCTTGATACGTGTTTATAGATCCGATGAGGGTGTAGTACATGTGACTTTGTGTATGTGTGGGAGCAGATATTCTTCAGGGTGATCTGGAGTGCTGGGGAGTTGTAATTTTATATTATCTGCACATTTCGCTTAATGAAAAGTTAGCACTTCAAATAAAAATGTTGTGTTCCATTCGGCAATTGCATGAATACGTGTCTGTAGATTCAATGTTATGCGATTAAAGTGGAGACCAGTTACTTTGCTGAGGAAAACAGTTTCGTCGCATTATTAATATTTGTTTGACGAATTTGTTTCAAGTCTTTTGGTTAATGATTCGTACTTATTTCATTTGATTCGCCGAAATAGTTCGTTCTGCTTAAGCTATTCGAGGAGTGATTAACGTTATTTGTTCGGTAACCTATGTCAACATCTCTTTTAATTAAAATATATGAACTTCACCGAAAACATTTATTTGAATACTCAGTAAGTCCCCTAGACATTCGACCTGGCTGTGTAGCCCCTTCTGTATATCACTCATAAACAAAAAAATATATAAACTTTTCCTTATACCACTCTTACACCAACATTAACTCCTATATGAACAATTACAACCCGCTCCTCTGGTCAGTCGGCTTCACAATGTCACCGAGTCCACACCGAACCTGCTCCGCCAATATCACCCTTATTACATGAATTAATGAATAAACATTCTTAGATATAAAATAATTCTAAAAAATTGATTAAAAAAACATTCGTTTATTAACCAATTAATCAAAAACCAATGTATTTAATTGGTCAATTATTCTGATTAATTATTCAGTTAATCAAACAATTAATTGATCTAATTTGTATATTGTTTTCTGCCATTTAGTCTACTATTGCACCAAATGCAACTTAGGCCACTCTTGTGCTAGGTGGGCCTAAAGTGACCTTCTCCCTCTTCTAAAATATATGAGAAAAATATTGCAAATTGTATAATTTAAATGCAAATACAATAAAATAGCCCGGGGAAGCAATTAAGAAATTAAATTAATAAAAATTATATAGTACATCTGCAAGTATAGGAAATTAATACTTATAAGTGCTACAAGTAGATATAATTAGTGAATTCAAGTGATAACATGAGAATAATTTTTAATGTACTTTAATCAAGAATATATTTATATAAGTGTTATCATGCCTTATATCAGAGTTCAAGAGTTTTATTAGATCAAACAGTCTGTGTTCGTCTATTATGAGAGTTTAATTGAATTGAAAACTGCAAAGAAATAGAATATACTGGTATATAAAGAAATTTATATAATATGAAAAACTCTAGGAAAAGTTAAAATATTATATTTAATTATTTTTATTATAAAAAATTGAATGAAACATTTTGATGCGTAAAGAGCCATGTAACATTGCTGGCTGTGGCATGTAGGGTTCCCGACCAGCAAAAGTGAACTGCCCGGGAATACTGGCTTGACGGGAAAAAATTTCAAACACCATTTACATGTTTCCTTCACGGCTACAGTAAAACACATTTACTCCTTCAAAAGTCCAGGAAACTCTGCTCTAAACAAACTGATTTGAGATAAGTCTAAGTAACAATGAAAATATTATGTTGTTCAATGAACAAAACTAAATATGTGAAACATCCATTTTCCAGTCTTTAAACATTTATTTTGCTAACTAACATTCTTAAATATATGTGCATATATTCTCTAAATACATGTTCCTTACTAAAGTAAACTACTCTTTGTAATTAACAAGTTTATTTTATAAAGGAGACCAATTAACATGTTATCAGAAATATATATATTTTAGCAATATTACCACATTTCCATTAAGAACTAAAACAATTCTAATTTGTATCGGAATTGTCAGTTGCAATATTTCAATAACAACCGTAGTTTGAACATTTTGTTCCCCGACACAATTCTGAAATTTTGATAAATGAATGTAAATTTTTTTTCTACAAATGCATTTCCACATCTATGAAACTCAAATTGTGTATGTAATAAGGATATTTTACAAATATGTCCAACCCTATTAGCAGAAATGTGTACATTCTGGACAAATGTGTTCCCTAAGAAAAATTATTCTGATTAATAAACAGAGAGAAATAATTATTGCATGGTTCTTGTGAAGTTTAATCACTATTAAATCCATATATACTATGAGAGTAATAAGTGAACAGATAGTTCTTAACTAGAAAAAACACAAACTTGTGTCTTAAGAGTAAAAATTACAGTCGACCGCAATTTCAAGAAAAAAAATTACAAAGACAAATTCACTCCTGAAGGAATACTAATTTTAAAAATATCATACTATCCTTAACAAGATGGCTGAAACAATGTATAACAATTCTACAGACAAATATGAAACAAGATTTTACATAAAGCCCTAACAAGACAACTTAAAAAATTTCTAGCATTTAACAATTAAGAGGTTTCAGATTGAACCCACTGTCCAAAAAATTTTATTACAAGATGTACTTGGCAACAGAGCATGCTGGTGTCTTTCAATCAATGTCAGAGATCCCCCCTCACTCTCTATGAGATAAGCCTACTAAAATAGGAACGTGCAACATACGCCCTAAAATGCTCAACAGCCAACACAATATTAAAAAATAACTGAAGACGAACACTCTAACCACTTTTGAAAAACTTTTATTAAAAAGTGTATACAGACAATAATATTATTAAAAAAAACTCTGTCATATCATTTCAGTCCGAGAGCAGAGTTTGTACATTTTGTACTCACTGAGAGTATTCTCCAGTGACATTTCTGGCCAAGCTCGTAAATTTCTTATCCATTTTCTAACCTACTCTGTCTTCCCGACCCAACCCACCGAGAGTGTGAAATACTATTTCAGGGAAACCAGTGGCAGTCACTGAACATGAGTCACATTCCCGTCCTTCCCCGACCCAAAACCATTACAAACCACTCTTCCATGTATGTACTGTTGTTAATGAATAATTTTCCATCACACATAGTTTTTTTACATCGTCAACCCCCGTGGCGAATTCAGATTACGCTATAGCGTGGGTTCCAGGTTAGAATCCCGGGTAGGGCATGGATAATATAGATTTTGGGTTCAAATCCCGGACAATACATGATTATTATAAACTGGGTTCGATGCCCAGGTAAGACATGGGTATGTTTTTGAAGTGAGGCTTGCTCATTATTAGCTGGGTTGGTTTCCGAGATAAGACATAGGTTCGTTTCCCAGAAAAGGCATGGGTTCTTTTCCTGAGTAATATAATTCAGAATCCTTACACAATAATAGACGGGACTCTAATGCCTGCAATGCTTGTTATGTAATTAAAAATTAATAGATATTAAAAAACTGCATGTGTTACATTACAAAGACTATTAAGTTTCGGAATAGTATCGCATAATAAAGTACATATAACATTGGTAACAAAACGTGAATGTAATCGCTAACACAGAAGAAATTTGAATATTTCACATTACAGTATAATTTTAATACAATTGTAAACAAGAAAAACAAAGCATTAATTCCTTAAAAATCTTTTAATTTACCAATAAAATTATTATATTCATTACGGAAATCATATTTACTTTAGTAAAATTACCTTTTCATTATCAGATAAGACCAATTTCCTTATATGTGTAGGTTCCCTGGGGTGGAATGGAAGGATAGTGTCGGTATATATATACCCACACATGAGCGGCAGCCATCAGTGTTCATCACACCGCTGAGAACTGCAGATAGCTCCTGTGCTTCGCCCGACTGTCCATCGCCCGCTGCCACCCTTCTGGGAAGAGACTAGCTGGTAATTAGAGAGGAACTGCAATGCCCTGAAGTTTACTGCTGGCGAGCAGTTCTTGTAACTACTGCTCACTTTTGTCAGTGAAAGGATGTGCGGACAGTTCTTTTTAGAACTTCCACACAAATTGAAAGTTAGTTCCATTTAGTTTAGTTAGGTTTAAATACAAAGAAAAATAAAGTTTCTATGGTACTAGGAGAACACAGAGCATCAGTCACCACTACCTCCTTGGCTTTGTCTCCGGTAGAGTGGACAGAATAGGAGGGACGGCTTGGACGATGGACACCAGCCAACAGAGTGAGGTACACTGTAAACTTAGTGTTTATAAGTGATAATTCTTATGGGTGATTATGGCGACATGGTCCAGTCCGTCATACACTTTCTTCGTGATTTATTAAATTTCAATGAAACTTTTATATGAAATGGTTAAAACTTTTCGAAATTTGTTGATGTATTGGTTTACTTTAAAATTTTAGAATTTCTACACAAATTGGTTACATTTAATTCGGGTTTATGTAAATATTTATAATTTTGTAGTTTTACATATTTTGGAGTGTCTTCGTGTATTTTTACTAGTTTTATGTATTCTTTACTTGTTTGATGTAGTTTTAAGGATGTTTAATTGTGGGCTGTTGTGTGCTTGGGTGTGTTTGATGGAGGGAGTAAGAATATAAGAGGAATCTTAGTAAGGCTATGCCAAGTGTGTCTGGAGGGCGCAAAGCCCTGTCCTATTCTCTGCCCTGAATGTATTGAATGGTGAAGAATGATTGTTTAATGAATGTATGAGCCTGGAGGAACTCAAATGAATGAAATGTTTTGATGTGTGATGGGGTAGCTTGGGCATATAATTTAATTTTAAATACGTTTATGAGTGAGGGGAAAGGTATTTGAATAAATTCTAGGTAGGTTTTTGATTTCTTTTTTAGAGGAATTTTATAGAGTTTAGAGGGAGATACAGGATGACCTCCATAGTATAGCACTATGGAGCTAAGGCGAGGCAATTCTCAATCCAGGTAGTCTATATGCTGTTAAATGCCTGCAAAACATGTTAAAACCATCTAGACTAAAATACCAAGTACTCTGAGAATAATTAATTGGCTAGGTGTATGACTGCGAGTTTGAGTAAGGGACAAAATGTGTTTGAATAAATTCTAGATGGGTTCTTGATGTATTGTTTAGAGTAATTTGATAGGGTTTAGAGGGAGATACTGGATGACTGCCATAATATAGGACTATGGACTTCAGGCGAGACAATAACTCAATTCAGGCAGGTTCTACACTGTTAAATATTCTCAGAAATATGTTAAAAACATCTAGAATAAAATACCAAGTACTCTGAGAAAAATTAGTTGGGTAGGTGTATAACTGCTAGTGTGAGTGAGGGGAAAGGTGTTGTAATTTAGTTAGATTTAAGATATTTAAAGGTGGGCTGCTGTGTGTTTGGATGTGTTTGATGGAACATAGAAGTAGATTTAGGGACTAAGCCATGCTATGACCAGCATGTCTGGGGGGCGCATAGCCCTGCCCATGTCTACATTCTTAATGGGTTTTTTGAGTGATGGATCAATGTATGATGAACGAATGGACAATAAGTAACTCTAACAAATGCAATTATTTAATGTGTGATGGGGTGGGAAGTTTTATGTATGATATTTAGTTCTAGAAGTATAGAGTGTTAAAGATTTGAGAAAATTTTTTAAATAAAAAAAGTTTTGAAATGTGTAGTAATTGATGAACTCCCCTTGTTAAAACATGCTTGACGAAAATCGTTATTAAATTTTAAAAAAATGTTGATGGTGTAAAGTATTTTATGAGTGTGTAAATTATTTTTGATAGTGTAAAGTATTTTTGATGGTATAAAGTATTTCTGATGCTGTACACTAGTTTAATTTTTTTGATGTTATCGAGTAATCACATTAATTTTAAAAGTAATATTGAAAGTTTTGGCTTAAAGAAACATTTTAGGTTATTAAAATAAAAGTACTAAATGTGTTGTAAACACAGTCTGACAGCTTATTACAAAACGAGAAGACAGTGCGCAAAATGCCGGCTGTGAAGTGAACTGTTGCACAGTGGGCAACAGAAGTCGACCATATGAGTTTTGGTGTTGCCGGAGTGCAGAGAGAGTGTCGTCATAATGCTCGGGGCAACACTTAGCACAGGAGTGGAAGGAATGATTCATTGCAGTGTGCGGGGAAAGGGAAGCACTTTCTTAGTGGAGGCTTCGCAGATACACTGCAAAAGGGGATCGGAGGGGGAGCACACATACACAGACAGGCGATCGAGCTTCGCAGGGGAGCTGTGGAGGGGATGGTAGCTGTCTGAAAGGACATGAGAATGGTATCCGATACATGGCGCTAGGCCATCAATGCCCAAGCTTGCATGCTCCTTCCTTCGTAGTGCTGTTTGCCCATGACTCCACTCGTTTCACGAAAGTCGCTTAGCCTTCTTCCCTCCCTCTTCCCTCTTTGAGAACAAGCTTCACCAACACTCTCGGCAGCCCTTTCGCAGCCAAGTTTCACCATGACTCTCAGCAGCTAGCGCTCAGCGGCTGTTTCTATATACCACTTCACTCTTCACGACTATTCCTACTCGCCACATACGTCCCAGCTCGCCTCCCGCCACTCACTTCCGCAGTCCCGGTCTATTTTCTAAACAAGAAAAGCTAAATTGTGCATTTGAATACGAATTACATACCAAGTAAAAATTTTTTTTGTCTTTTTTTATACACTTACTTAAGGTAAATATGTAAAAATGGTTACATCCACAAACAAATTACATCTTCCTCAAACAAACATTTTGTAAAGTTATGACCATAGATTGATAAAATAATATATTTTATGTGAACAACTTTTCACAAACCTTTACAAATATTCACAAGTTTACAACAATAATTCTCTCATTTTTTAAAAACATATAGTCTGTTTAGTGTCAAATGAAACAAAGTTTTATTTTGAAATACAATTTACTATACTCCATTTTTCAAACAAACATAACATTTATTTACATACACAAAAATCACACTTCTTAAAATAATTTATTTACATATACAAGCAATCTTTATTCATTTAAGCTTTAGACTTTGACGTAGTGAATTTCATATCTGGAGACTATGCTGGTGATCAAATTGTAGATGAAGCAGGGAGACAGACGTGGAATTCTCTCAAATATGTAAAATAGTTTTATTCACAGAGAATCGATGATTCACTGATTGTTAGATAGAAGGTTTACACATTCTTGAGGCAGATGAAAGGTAGATTCACTCATGATGGCTTAGAGGATGGCTTAGCTGAATTTACTATGATACAGAGTGTATTTAGAGCGAGGAAGGAGCAGTGTCGGATTACAAATCATCTAAAAGACATTAAGTTGGATTACTTCCGACCAGCAGTGAACGGTCGGTATTGGGAGATATGCATATCCATTTTTGTTATTTGTTGTAAAGTACACCCACTTCCATTAACACTAAATCTTCAAGTCTGGATGTTAAGTAAGGTACTATGGTAGAGTTATAAAGGTCACTAATATCTATGGAATGTAGAATGGCAAGAGCATGAGTTTTAAAGTAGAAAGTTTCTGTAGAGGATTCTGTTGCTGTAATGTATTTCCGATATTTACAGGATATATTTACACTAAGAGATATTGGTCGGGACGATGTTGTAGTTTAATCTAGCAGAGACTTCCTACACCTTGAAAAAATAATTTAAAGTCTATATCAGTACTGTTTGGTCGTTACATAACCTAGCATCAGTCAGTCAGTCTACAAAAGCTGTGCATAATTTTTCATAATTGAGTTGTGGCAAACCGGAACGCGAATAACTTCCCAGTCCTGAATTAAGATGGCAAAGTTTTAAAAGAAAAACATTGGATAGAGCAGAAAATTTCAACTCTGTTGCTGAGTGCGGAATCAATTGTGGAGCTACTTGTGGAGGAGGAGGGGACGGAGCAGTGAGTAGCGATTGAGGGAGAGAGGAGCGAATGAGGAGCAGTGAGGAGCAATTATGAAGAGGGTGGTGGGGAGGGAGGAGCAAATTGTGCTAGACTCTGTTGAGCTGATTGTAGAGCAAGATGTGTACCTATGGAGCTATGGAGAGATGGAGCTATGGAGCTATGAAACTATGGAGCTCTGGAGCGATTGAGTTATGAAGATATGGGGCGATGGAGCGATGGAGCTATGGAACAAAGGAGCTATAGAACTATAGAGTGATGGAGTTATGGAGCTATGGAGTGATGTTGCTTTGGAACTATGAAGCGATGGAACAGATTGTAGTTACAGAGAATCAATTCTACAAATATTAGAAAATGTCTTTAAAGCATTGCTCCATTTTAATTGCCTCTGACAGAATATGCATTCAAAATTGACAGTCGAACTGTTCATCTTGCTGGTTGTTCTTTCATGTTAACGTAAGTTCCTCACAGCTGTAAATTCTTTACTGGAGAAAGGACACAGCAGATACATTATTGCATCCATACTCTTCCTTGTCTAGAATGGAACTGAAAGATTCCAACCTTTTATAAGTAAATTCTAGGAAGCAAATTGGGTATATTATTTGTTTGAAATGTACGTTAAAGTATTATAATGCTTTCAAACCTTTATTATTAAATTAACATAACTTAAAATATGTTGTTAGAATATGGGAATATTACAATTAATGTATTAATAATGGCAGTAAAACACAAAAAAAAAGTAGTTTCAAGCCATTTTCTACATTTGTGTTACAAAGTATATTTTCATAACATTAAATGTTTACAAAACGGTTACATCATTTTTTCCCTTTCACAATATTTGTAGTATTGTACATTCTGGTAAAAGTGCGAAACCATTCCTTCGACGGTAAACAGAATATTTTGTCAGATCTGGACAAGATATTAAATCATTACAATTTTTTAGCTTCTAATGTACATTGGATGTTTTTTAAATGAAACAAACAAGAGTTTACAGAGATGTAAATTGCATTTGGGTGGAAAAACACTTCTTGACAAAAACAGCAAAACTGTTACTTTCTAAAACATTATCTAAAAGGTTTACTCCAATGTACAATTAACTTGGTAATGTTCAAATTACGCTTTGATTTCTGTATGCACGAGCACATGACCTCGTTCTCGTCTTGATCCCTCTTTACAAAGTATTGGCCTGCATAAACCAAGTACTTTTATATACTAAATTTCACTCATCCCAAATAATGCCATATTAATTGTACAATATCCACTGGTGACTCAGGGGGAGAATCATCATAGTCTGTTTCACCCCAGTCAGTAATCAATTACCATTTTAGCATTCATTTAGAGTTTTCCTCTGCAGAGAAGAATTTTGAATTAGATATGTATATTTTACATAATTGTTTGAATGATGGGCAATGGTATTCTTTTTAAATATCTGCTACTTTCCCATTCAACACACTTTGCAAAATGTGTTTTCGGTGGACTCCACCTAATATAATGCAGAATTATTTCAATATAGTTTGCAAAATTTTTCAATATTCTTGTACTCCATATACCCACTTTCCCAGGCTAAACTGTAGTGGTGTTTGGTTACCCATCTATTTGTTTTCTTGTATTTAGGACTTACATATTTCCAGTGGAATAGTGAATTGAAGCTGAATACCATTGTATGTTTTTCCATATCGGTAATAGCTAATTCTTTAATTATAAATTTTTCTGGGGATTGAAATCCTTGCACATTACAAAACATGTTCTTAATACTGTTTCTTGTTCTCTACTGACTCAAATCAATATCTTCACCAACTTATCTCTTACATTATAGCTCACCAACCTATCGTGAATTATCAATGCATAAGCTTGCGCATCTGCCATAACTGGTGTATTGGCAATAATTTCAATTTGTGAATCAATTATGCTGTTGATAATTGTATCATCTTGTTGGTTACATCAAGTACAAATAACGTTCCTCGGGTTATTAATGATTCAGGTTCTAGGATGGGTGAGCTGATTTTGTTATAATACATGTCCTGGAATTTTGAGTTTATGTCATAGCAAATATGATATTCCCTATTTCCCAAATTGTGTATATTATATCTGTATAGGGATAAGCTTGACTGCTCAGATACAGTTTACTATTTTTCATATCGCAATTATCGAATACTGATATATCAGATTTTAAATTGTTTTGTTGACTTGTTTCAAAACAAATAATGACATATTGTGTTTTCTGAGATAAAAACCTTTATTTCAAATTCCAAATAACGTTTTGTGATGTCAGTAGTGCTGGAAATGTTTCTAAAGCCCATGGCCTGAATTCAATATCTGCATTCTTCCCTTTTTCGATATATTTTTTAATAGCTTTACACATTCACGAGTGTTAATTTCAATATGTGGCATTAGCCATTTCACACTGTTTAATTCAAATGTTATACATCATTCTCTGTATTATGCGTGTTGTATATGGCATTCAAATGCATGTTACCAAATAGAATAACTTATTCTTGTTTAGCATTTAATATTATAGTCTTCACCAAAGCCCAAAACCATACTTCATGGTAGGACAACTTCGTATTTTCCGCCCGGATTTATTTGTAGTGTAAATTATAAGCATTGCTCCACCCAGCCATTAGCCCTGTATAAAGATTGTTTACAGTATCCAAGAGATATTGCTTTATCGTGGAAGTAATTCCAACATCCAGTGATTTACCGATTTCACCACCATTCAGCAGATATGCAATTCTATCAAGTAAATGAAGTAATCCATTTTACACTATGCCTGTAGTTGCTGGATTAGTTGCATCGGCTGTCTTTTTAATTGTTCCTCTAAACCTTAAACATGATTTCGACAGTAATATGTAAATATCGTGATTTTGTATAGCAACCTTAATTCCAATGGAAACGTACATGGTCCTGCTCGGAATGGCTCGTATACATGATTTTCCTTACTGGTGATTTCATCATCATAACTTATTGCTTCTTCAACATTAAGTAAATCATCCATTTCTATTAACAGTAATTTTCATCTCTAGCCTCATGGTGAGTACTTCTTCTATTTGTTTTTGCTTTATTCATGTACCAAGTTATTTCTTTACTCACTATTTTCATACAATTGTATTGTATGTTGTAGTGAGGATTCTCACTGGTTCCCCAGGTTTCAACTATCTTGGTCTTCCAGCTTGACATCCATATGGTTTCCTGTTTGGCTTGTGCATTTCTTAGTTAACCCGAGTTACATTATGACAAAGTAAGCACTTCCATTCTTGGATGATTAAAATTTCACCTTCCACAGCACACAAGCGATATTGGATCAACATAACCTTGGACAGCTAAGTGGCCTTACAATTGGAATTAATTAATCTATTTAATGAACAAGTAATACACATATTGTGTAACTACCACTATATCTGTGGGATTTAATCTCTTTAATAAATAACTTTGATGATAATGTTTACTTTATTAAATCTGTAACTGTTTTTTTCTTTGTTTGTAATTTTGTTATGCATATTAATGTAATTTAATTGACATTCATAATAAAAACAATTCATGTTTTATATATAAATTTTATAACATAATTTGTGCTGATCCAATTTGAATAGGTTATATGCTGGCAATGAATTATATATATATATATATATATATATATATATATATATAATATATATATATATATATATGTTAACATTCTGACGATACAGTTAAGTATTTTAAACTTATATTCAAAAAGCTCAAATGTATTAAGTTCTGAGAATTATTTACATGACTGTTATATAAATGTTATATTATAATTTCATTGTTATTAAAATATTTAAATGTATTTTATCAATACCCATGTTATTATTCGTCTATTTATTTATGTACACCAGGGTGCTCACTTGTTTGGTTGTTTATATATATATATATATATATATATATATATATAGTATTTCTTATTAAGAAAACAATAAATAAATAAAAAATTTCTCAGCACCACCACATATCTATGCATTGTTATTTAACTTATTTAATATTTTATCCTCTGGTCCCTTTTATTAAACCTTTAATATTATGATTAATTTTAAAGAGTATAGCTGTGTTTCTAACTCATGGTGATTATTCATTTTTGTGACATGAATAATAACCCAGCTTAATATTTTCTTTATACTTCTTCCTTTTGTGTTCGCCAATTTGGGGAATTATTGTCTGTTTAGTCCTTAGGTTTTTGGCATGGTCAGAAACTACCTTTTACATGAATTTGTTGTGGTTTCTTTATATTTATTTGGGGTACCATTGACAAATGGAAGTTTAGGTTATGGCGATGTGGTTTGTTTACGTTTTGAACAAGGCTGCAATCTTCACAGAACCACAAGGTTCCGCCTATTTTTCCGGCGAGAAATCAAGTATTTCGGGTTTGTACCTCCGTCTCTTAGGACTGGGACCCTAATTTCTGCTTACTTTGATCTCACCAATGTATTCATTTTTTAAATTGTTCTGTACCCTGGAGCCACCGCACATGTGATTTCATGTATTGTATTTGTCGGTTTTCCATTCAAATACTATCCGCCTAAAATATAAACTTTTATACGACATACATTAGCCAACAATATATTAACCATTTTTTACTTTACATGTAATTGATTAGCTTTATATACTCTCCTTTTATACACTTACATATTTGCAATTGGATTGTCTTACATGAAATCGATATCGACATTACTATACATCTCACTAGTTAATGTATTTTGATTTCCACATAATCGGAATGGTACATTTTCAGGTAATGTCACTTTAATGAACGTTTCTAAGTCAACCAACTCATAAGATCCTACCAGTATCACAATCTTATATGTTTTTCCACTGTTGTTAAACATAAATGACTTATTGTCTATATCGATGTTTGGGATGCTATTGTAAGTAACGAATTCGATTCGATTCGACTTATTTACCGTTCTCCATCTAACTCTAAAGCTGGGAAATATACTGACTGCAATTGCAATGAATTTCCGCTTAATATCAATATAATTGACATAGTACAAAACAGTTTTACTATTACATTGGTTTATATATCCTATTTATAGTCAAAAAACATAAACATAAATTATCACAATTGACTCTGAATTTGGTAATATTTTCTGTTTTGTAATTGTATCTTTACTGTGTGTTTTTCAAATTATTACACATTTTAATTGGAAGACATAAATCGCCAAAACTGCCATAATACAATTATTGATTTATGTTTTTAATTAATGCAACTCAATGTATTCGTTTGTTCTATTTCGAATCTAAATTAACAAGCATACATTCGCAAAGGTTAGGTTACTTTGGTAATTCTTTTATCATATACACACCTCGGAAATAGAGAATATCATGTTACTTTTCAAATACGTTAATGTATTGGTTAATGCGCGTTTTGGAAGACTATTTAGGACTTTATGTGTTTCTTTTCGCGTTTGGAGTTATTTCGTCCTCCACCGAATTTATATGGTTTACGATACATTCCTTTACCACTTGATTTAGTATGAGCTGAAATGCTTCTCATTAAAGCTCCTAAAGATGATAATGCTTGCAATATGAATCATAATATGCCTCCTTTCTTGGTTTGTTGTACTATTTTACATATTACACGCATGCCTCTTTTCAATTTCGCAGTCATATCTATCTCAATGACCCAAGCACCTAGCTTTTCGCCTGTATATGTAGATGAATTATTCCTTATATTTGCTGCTATATTGGGTAGAATCGTATCTGGTATATGTCTTTCTTTTCAAATCGTTTGTTCGATCATATAATGCATCGTGTTCTTTATGAGCATTATCAAAAGCATTTATTCTTGATTGTTTGATGTCAAATATTTTGCAAGCTTAGTTCCGGGTCTGCAATAATTGTATTTCAGTAAATGCAATTCAAATGGTGCCCTCTTTTGTTACATTTATTATGGGCCATTGTTTTCAACTGAACACAATCCTATATACAGATCTACATTTATAGTTTTTATGTTAATATGGTACATAATACTGTAGAATTGAAGGTTATAGAACAAAATGTTCATCTACTGGTAATTGCAAATATGAAAGAAAATGTAATTGAACAGAAACATCACATTCTTGTACCATCAATTATATGTTGTATGATAAGCAGTCCTTCATGTGGAAAAATGTGTTATTATATCTGTTAGAACATCCAAATGGTCTTAAATTTGAAAACGTATATGTGTATTCTACAACTATACAACAAGATAACTATCAACGATTAGCAACCATTTTGTCATTAATTGAAGGAATACGATATTTCGCTTTTAAAATTAAACAAGATATCATGTTCCGAATGAAGCATTACCCAATTCCATGTTTATATTTGACGATGTTTTGTGCAAACCACAGGGTAAAATACAACAATACTTATTTTTGGTAGACATTCAAAAGTCGATTATTTTTATCTATCGCAAAGTTACGCATGTATACCAAAACATAATTTGTGCGATAATGCAGATATGTGAATTGTGTTTCAAATGGACACTATGAATCTACAACATATTTACAATGATAACATTTTAGGCGATATGACATTTACAAAGTTTAAAGATATGTGTTTTTACTGTCGGAAAAACAAGTACGGGTTTCTGATAATTATACTACCTCTTCCCCTATATAAAGAAATATATAGGTCTGGATCTGACAGTTTTTAATTCCCGCCGAAGAATAATGAGTATTTCAAAGTTCGGACACAGCGGTAAAAACACAATCATTACAATACCTGTTTAATGAGAAATCGCGATGAGAATTGTGACTTCAATGGATAATTTGATACACAAATGAACAAAATTACACAATATATAACTGTTGAATTAATCAATAAAACATCTGCTTTAGCTATGCAAAGGGGAATTGAAAAAGAAAATTGATGATTTAATATCTCGAATAAACAATATAGTAATAAATTGAGGTTTAAAACTGAGAGTAAATTAGACATACTTTTGAGTAAAGTCGATAAGATTGAAAAATGGCAAACTCATCGACGTAATACACCCGGTAAAAAACCATCGACTTATTTATAAATATAAATAGTTGAAAGTTAATGAAAACAAAGAAAATGCCTCATTCTGCTTCAGAATTACATAAAGTTGTATCTGCAGAAAAGGTGAAATATTTACAAGATAAATGTGCTCGAATGGAATGGAATGTTTTGAATAAAGAAATATTGGAACCTGTTACGAGTAGAATGGATACATTACATTCCGTGCTAAAAACATTTAATGAATTACCAGTGAAAATTAAATCGGAATAACCAATAAAGAAGAAAAGTTGTTTCAATTAACACAACGTTATTTAGCTATAAAACAATCTTCGCCTATTCGCGATACGGTATTTGATGCATATCGTCATGGAAATATATGGCTTCTGGGAGATTCTGTAATTAAGTTTTTGCCTGAGAATAGAATTCAAGTGGATGATTACATAACTGATGTTAGTGAAGGATTATTTGAATTATTTTAAAAAGTTCCGAATGGTTGTTCCGATATAGATTTTGTGAAATATAATGATGTTGTTCGTCGTACAAATGCAAATAATCGTTTAGGTGATGATGAAAATCATCCCAAACTACATTTAGTAAGCAATATTGTCGGAAGTGGAATATATAAAGATAAAGTCGGCAATCGGTTTTCTCCTGTGTATTGGAACATTCGTAATGAATTGGTCGATAGATTGAAACTTGTCATCGTTTCGAGAGAATCTGGGAATAATTAACATACAAACTAAATTGTTTCCATTATTGAAGAGTTGAAACAAGATGGTTATAATATCAATGAAGTTTAGTAAGATTGATCAAGAGCTTCACGACCCTGGAAGGATACATTTTTCCTAGAAGATGTATTATTACTAAATGTTTAAATGATCTTTTTCAAGCCAGTTTGTGTGAAATTACATTGCTTTCGAAATACACTAACGGATATAAATATATTTTAACCATAATAGACGTTTATTCAAAGTATGATTGTGGTATACCTGTCACGAACAAGACAGGGAAATAGGATAGGAATGCAGTGAATATCATTTGGCGAGTAAGAATTCCAAATTCACTCCAAACCGACAAAGGAACCAAGTTCTTTAAAATTTCTTTCCATAAACTAATGACCGATTATAGTATTAATCATTACATAACATATTTAGAACTTAAAGCCAGTGTTTTCAAGATGTTTAACAAGAACTTGAAACAGCAAATATACAAGCATTCCGGAAAAAGTTATGGGCCATAGTTTGATGAAAACTGTGTATAATAATGTTAGTCATCAACAAGAGAAAACCAAATTTTAAAGTTGGTATGTATGTATAAGTGTCTAATCTGAAATCTGTCTTCGAGAATAAAAGATACAGTTAATTGGTCGTACGAAATATATACAATTATTTCAGTTAAAAATTCGTTTCCTAGAGTGTATAATCTAGAAACCTATGATGGTGAACCTATAAAAGGCGATTTTTACGAAGATGAAATGCAAAAAGTTTCTTCTCCAAATGTCTATTTAATTGATAAAATCGTTCAAAGTGAAAAGAATAGATCATTGGTTCGATGAAGAGGTTTTTCAGAAGCACGCGACTCGTGGATGAAGAATAAGGATATTAAAATATTGAAATACAATGATTTGTAAATAGTTTTTAAACTAAATAAAACTATTTTATATAGTATTTGATGTGTTATTTTTTTAATATACATATCGATAGTGATGGGAAATGGATCTAAAATTATTGTACATTCATTCGTATTGTTTGGGTGGTTATCTATTGTGATTAATTTAAAATGTAATATATCAGTCTGTCTGGCTTCATTACATGCTTAGATAGCCGATGAGGGTGATGTACGTGTGACTTAATGATGGTGAGTTGTAATTTTATATAAGCTGTGCATTTAATGACAAGTTAACATTTTAAATATAAATTTTGTGTTCCATTCAGTAATCTCATGAATACGTGTTTGTAGATTCAATGTTGCATGAATAAAGTTTAGATCAGTTACTTTGCTGAGGAAAACATTTTCATCACATGGTTAAAATCGGTTTGACAAATTTGTTTCAAGTTTTTTGGTTAATAATTAGTAGTTATTTAATTTGGTTCCCCGAAACAGTACATCCCTCTTATGCTATTCGAGGAGTGATTACAGTAATTCCTTCGGTAACCTATTTCAATGTCTCTTTTCATTAAAAGCATATTTATTTCGCCGAAAACATTTATTCAAATACCCTGTATGTCCCCTAGACATTCGACCTGGTCGTGTAGCCCACTCCACATATCAGTCACACACACACATACATATACATATATATAATATCCCTTATACCACTCATACACCAGCATTAACTCCTATATAAACAATTACAACCTGCTCCTCTGGTCAGTCGGCCCAAGGACGTCACAGATTCTACACCAAACCTGATGCGCCAATATTACCCTTATGACATGGATAAATTAGTAAACATTCTTTGATATCAAAGAATTCTATAAAATAAAATTAAAATTTGATATAAAAACATTCTTTAATTAATCGATTAATTGAATTAATCTATGTTATCAATAGGCTAATTAATCTTATTAATTATTCAATTAATAAAATTACCTCATTTTAAATTATGATTTGGCATTAGTCCACTCTTGCACCAAATACTACTTAGGCCACTATTACACTAGGTGAGCCGGAAGTGACATGCTCCCTCTACTTATGTTACTTAGTTATAGCAATTCTGTTAATCTGTATGCTTTCTGTAATTATAAATTTATGCCCTCTGTGTGTGCACGAAGAACTGCTTCCACTCGTTATATTAATAATTTGCAGTCATTACTAAATGTTATACATATATACTCGTAATGATTTTGTTTCACATACTAATACACATTTAAAAAATATTATTCTACTAACGTAATTCAATTTCTTATAATTATATACAACTATTAGTGACTTTGAACCTTGTCAGTACACAGGCTTTTCCTGCTCTCAAGCGCTTATCCAAGGAGGTCCGAATTTGCAGTACTCTCGTGATACACCGCACATTTTACTGTATAATTATATTTTGTATCTTACTGTATAAAAAGTCAGTTTCATACCATATGCACTTATACTGCCTGGACTCCATCTACAGGTTAGTGGCGCAATTTCGTCCTTCTGGCTGGAGGCACCTCTACAGCACAGAGAAAAACTATTTCTCTCGGGCCATTATAGTTTTGGGTCAGCTCCCCGACGAAAGCCCGATTTTTTTTACACTCGTAAGCAAAACGAATCATTTATTTGACCTCCTGAACAACATACTTCAATCTATGGGGTCTGTGTGTGTGTTTGCCTGCTTTCAGGTGAAATGAATGTGACTCGTGCATTGTGTCTCATTTCCTTAAAAACCCTTATCGCTACACACAATAACCTAGCTTGCGTTCCCAAGCCGAGAAACTATGCACCCTTGCACCCTTACGCGGGTTGGTGATCCACGTCATCAGTGTGGGATCGAACCAAGGAATTAGCTAAGTTCCGGATAATGGTTCTAAGCCGTGTGTTCTATGCCTTCATACGACCTCTAGTGAACCTAACATATGGCTGGCTTAAATTCTACATACCATCAAATTACATTCGTAAGTTCGCTTGAAATATTCTGCCTATTACTAATGCATTTATTTATACTATACATATTCCCTTATTATGTAACTACGTAATTCCTATTATCATCCAGACGTTAATATTCTATTTTGTAAAATACTCATGTCTTACTTTATTCTATTATATATATATATTACTTTATGTAATATAAATATTAATATAAATTAATATAATATTAATATAAATGTTACTTTACGAATTCAGTTTCAGTTGAAATATAAGTACGTTTTGAAATTCACGCTTATTTCTCACAATATTAATTTTAGGACAATAGTAACATTACCTCGCATTATATTTTTATGCGTAGGTGGCAGGGGATTGTCTAAAATATGGGGGAACTGGCTTTCTGCGTATCCTTCGCAGAGGTTTTTATATCTCGTTAATTTAATATACGAAAAATATAAAATATTACTTTATGGGAATTTAATTCTTTAAATAATTCTCGCTCTGTTAAGAGGATGAAAATGTAAGGCATCTCCACCAAAGTTACGGTTTGCCTTATGAACTTACTGAACTAGCTGTTTGGGAGTTTCGTGTCTCAGAGGTAGAACACATTATTTAAATTCATGCCGTCATTTAATTAAAACCATATTCAATCTCTTACAATATAAATCCCACTACACTTTAGACTAACTCAATTATTTTATATTGCGCCAGTGGAGCGTGTTACTTTATACTTTTTGACATCTGTTCTCATTAACATTATCTGTTTAACTACGGCCAGCCACGTATCTATCTATAGTGTCACTCATTAATCCTAGCGGAACGGCTTCATCTGTCTTGTCACCGTAGGCTGGATCAAGTAGCTATTATGGCGGCTCGAACCCCATCTGATCCATCTCGTTCCACCGTCTGTTTGGTGAGGTAAGACAAAGCCCGGGCTCACAGCTCTGCAATCCTTATAAATGAGCTATGTTTAGTAATTATCCTGTGTTATTTAACTTCCTCGGCTCATGTCCTCGATGGGCGATGGTGCCTCGCCTTCGCAACATCGCTCTCCTTAAGGTTGTGCTGGTCGGTTCACGCAAGAGCCGAAGCAATGGCTTGCTCACACCTCAATAATATGGTTTCCATTACTTTTTAAATATAGAGGTGACATGAGAATATAAAAATAGAAGAGAAAAAGAGAAACCAAATTCCTATTGTTATGATTACCGAGAATTAGAAACAAATTAATTACTGGCTATGTCGTAACTCAGTTACTCTACCTATCTTAAATCGAGAACATAGAAATATGAGTTTTTTTTTTAAGATCTTGCGCTTAGTTCCCGATATTATACAAACGGTAGTTAAGGTTGGTAGCCTAAATCTGGTAGCTAGGGTCTACTAATACTGTCTTAGGTAATCATCTTTGGACAAGCTTTTCTTCATTTTGATGCTTGTTAAAAGTTATTATATGTGTATTAATCTAGCATACCTCTTGTGAAGATGCTAGAATCTTAATTGATCAAAATAATACCTGATATTTTGGTTATGTTAACTATATTTCGCTGTTCGTAAACATTTAAGAGATCTCCATCAATAAGTAGGTGTATACGTAAAGAAACGACACTATTCCTTACTTAGGTTAGTAAAAATACCGCTGTAATTGATCATTAAATGGTGTTAAACGAAGTAATAAGAGAAAGGAATTTATAAGGATATCTCCAACTGTGAAGGGGCCAAGTCACCACTAAAAACGGTGAATAATGATTAATGGTTCCCTTGAAATGTCTCCACATATGTAATTTATTTTCTCCAAAAAGAACGTTAAATTAATATTGACGAAATATTCACGGAAAACTGTTTTAATCAGGGAAAACGTGTGCCAAAAGTGTGCAATGTAGTTATGCTGCAGTTAAGAGGTTAAAAGCCAAGAAGACTTTCATCTTCCAGTGTCAGAGGAACTGTGTGGCATGGCAACGAATACACGAAGGTCAATGGCACTACAAACGAACAGCCCATTGTCCAGTTCAACAACTCCGATCCATTGTTCAGGAGCTCCGTGCAGATGGGCTGCTGTTATCCTCATTACTTGCCAATACAAGTGGGAAATAATAACAATTTTTTTAACAATATATATATCAAAAAACAAAAAGAAAGTTATAATTATTTCCCACTTGTATTGGCGAATAATGAGAATCCCAGCAATCCATCTGCGCGAAGATCCTGAACACTGGATCGGAGTTGAAATGGTCAAAGAGCAACGAGCTATTCGTTTGTAGTGCCATTGACCTCCATGTATTCGTTGCCATGCCACACAGTTCTTATATATATATATATATATATATATATATATATATATATATTTGACTAACTAACCACAATTTTTCATTAAAATCTTGCCTGAAACTAATGGAATACAAATTAACTGTTTAAGACTCTAGAAAGAGAGAGGGCAATACATCTAATAGTTTTGTTTAGTTGTCATAAAGATTATCCATAGAACTTGTCATAATCTCAGGGATCTAGTGTAATGTGTAATGTCCTATTGTTATATTAGTTTTCATGATTATATTTAAGGCAGTGTTTCTGTCGTGTTTGGCAGATTCAATGTCTGCTCTTCATTTAAACGTTTGTGAAATCTAGCGGCACTGTCTGTAACATCTGAGAAATCGTGTGTGTTTTGTTTGATTTTGATAATTAATTATTGTTTTGTTTCTTTCTGTATTCAAATTTATATTGCTGTGCATATGTTACCTGCATATTTGTAATTCTAAAGAAGGCTTTAAGTGTGTATATGTTACTATTGTCCATTTTTATTTTCCAGCTAAAACTGTCTTACTTTTCATACTAACTTCTATTATTTAAAGAAATGTTCTATTCTCTGGTGTATTTTGTTTTGAAAAAGAAAGGTTTGTTTGCTTGTAAAAGAAACGTCATTACTTACAGCAAACGTTTGTCAGTTTATTTAACTGTTAGGAATGTGAGACGAAATTAAGAATGCTTGCCGCTATAGAAGAATCAGAAGTAAGCTATGCTGAATCGCTGATTACTTGAATATATTATTTTCTGATGAGCTCAAAATTACTAAATGCTTAACTAACTTATCCTACAGCAAAAGAGAAGTGTGAACTTATTTAATTTGTCGATATTTGAGAATATTCAACTCTACATCTCTACAAGGGACTCACTGACGTCTCCTGATAACAGCAACCCACTATTGTTTCAACAACTGCTGGAGTTTCGAGACCATCATCTGTTACATATTTGTTGGAGATCATTTGGACTACCGAGGGATTCCATCTACACTGTGGACACAATGATTTGGGGTCAATTGCAGATAGGTACCTTTTGATCCGGAAGTAAGTCTAAAGTTTTCTCTTAATGGAATTAATGTTTTTAAGAGTGATAATTTTATCTGAAAATAGATAAAAATATGTTTTGTAAATGGTTGAATGGTGTCATTTCCTTCGATTCTTGATGTCGCAAATGACAGTCAAATAGCCCATCCTTGAGTTGCTTCTTTAGCTTAGTAACATAATTAATGATCATAGAAGTGGTCTCACATTGAGTAGTCTCTTTATGTCATTGAACAAGGCTAATGATCATAGAACGATACGAATTTTAATCATTGGACTATTTAGGAAACAATTAGATTTGTTTCATTATGAATATTTTATTAGCAAGATTAGTCTCTTATTTGTAGGTTAGTAGTACTCTAAGACATTATAAAATTGAGTTTTCTTAATTTAAAAAGTTGTTATCACTATTGCTTATGTTCTTGTTCACTTATAACTTTATGCTAATTACTGAGATAGCGCAGTTGTCGTTATGTGTAACATTTATTTTCAGCTGATTAGTAAATCTTAGCTGAATACATGTTCTTTTTCGCAATACTATTAATTTGCATTAACTACTTTGTTCTCATGCGCATATATTAATTGGGAGTTAGCCGAGGCATATTTATAAATCCTTGAGTTTGGTAAGTCGGAATATATAATAAACGACAACACACGTGTAAAATTTGGCTTTCATACGTGATGTTTATAATATAGTCGTCATGTGGCTATGTTACAATAAGTTAAACTTTGTTGTGTTATCTAAAAAAAAAAAATCTGAGTGAAAGTAAGAATTTACGGTGTTTACGCCGCAGATGCAGCTTTTGGATAGTCAAAGTATCACTCTGACAAAAAACCACGAGTTCGTGCTCATATCATATAAAATATAAATTTTACGAAATGTTACATTCGTTCACGTTAAAGGTTTCTCAAAAACTATGAAATGCCTACATCATTCGTTATTTTTGCCCAAAAAAATTATAATTTGCGTGGTCATATCATGTGTACTATTTGGCATATCACAGTACCTCACCAATATAAGCTAATACAATCTATGCTTCTTAAAGTACTAAAATATCTAGAAATTCTGATTTAACTGTAATATATCAGTTCGCAGTTAATATGGGCATAACAGTACGGCAAAAGACGTATCAATCACTTAGAAATGTATACTTCAGTGCGACAAACATACATTTCAATACCAGCAGAGATAAATATTGCCAGTGACCAATTCCAAGCCATTGGCCGGCTAGCTATTTCACATTAAGTTTGAGGCAGGAGATAGTATAGAATGTATATAGCAATTTTGTAAAAGTCAACCGCATTTATTACATCTGTTCTTTGCTTGCTTCAATGCTCTTGTGATATAACAAAACTAAGAGTATGTAGGTGTTATATTTATAGTCTGGGAATATTTTAATTGTTTGCTTTGTTTTCGGGGCAAAACATAGTAAGTTACCCGCGCTGCGCAAAACGGCTGACATGGTGGTCACTTGCTACACAACCAATACGTTCAAAGCACGCGAACAGGCGTATTAATACAAGCTGCCACTTTGGAATTTACAGAGAAAAGGCAAGGAGATTCCAATCTAATTTGCCATTGTCTTTCGCTGCATGAAGGTGAAAGGACTACACAACACAGAGTCGTGAACCCGGGAAGCAAATTTTCCAATAACGAAAAATTCCCTGCCCGGCCGGAAATCGAACCCGTGACACTTAGAATTCAAGTTATGCATACTAACCACTGAGGGAATTACCCACTCATACACACACAAGCGCGGACGTAATCTACACCGAATAGGAATACTAACAGCCAGTGGCTTTTCTAGATTATCCTTTGTTTACTCGTAATTAAAATGATTTAATAGGTTCTGGCGAATCAGCGTCTGGCAAAGGAGTCAGGGTCCGGCTGACCGCCATCTTAAAATTCTCCTTTTTTCGCTCAAAATTTCCCTTTTTCCCCCTAAAATTACCCTTTTCCCTAATAAATTTCCCGTTTTCACGAGAGCAGAAGTCCAGGATTTGTGACTCCGAGCCTAGAGAGCACGATTAAGGAGACTGATATTTGTGACTCCAAACCAGAAGCCCCAAAAATAAAATAAAAAATTCAAAAATACAAAACATCCCCCCAAAAAATATTATTTAAAACTGTTTCAAAAATTATAAAAAATATATTCCTAAAAATTATTAAAAATTATTAACAATGATCAAAAATCATAAAAAAATTATTTAGGGCTAAATACTTTAGTCTCTCAGTAGCCAAATTTCCCTAACAATTACCGTTTTAGCCCTTAAAATTAATATTTTTTCCTTTAAATTTACCTCTTTTCCTTAAGAAATTTCAAAAAATCCCTAAAAAATTTACAAAAGTCAGCAAGCATATTACATCACCAACTACTAAAACTATATTGGATTCAGGTGAACGTGACCTTGACCCCAAGAACTTGAATTATCTCGAAAACAGGAACTCGGAAAAAAAAATTATAAAATTTGGCAAGTATATTATGTTACTGACAACTACCACCATATTTGATGCAGCTTACCTTGACCTTATGATCTTGAATAAACTTGAAAACAAAAATTCGAGAAAAAATACATAAAAGACGGCAAGCATACTACGTTATTTGTTACTGCCACCATATTGGATGCATATGAACTTGACCTTGACCCCATAACCTTGAACTACCTTGAAAACTAAAACTTGATAGAAAGTAAATAAAAGTCAGAAGGCATATTATATTACTGACAACTACCAACAAATTGGATGCATGTAAACTTGGCTTTGATCCCATGACCTTAATTGACTTTCAAGCAAAAACTCGAGAAAAAATTCATAAAAGTCAGCATTGATATGTTACCGACTACTACAACAATATTGGATGCATATAACCTTGACCTTGACCCCATGAACTGGAATAACCTGGGAAACAAAATCTGGAGAAAAAATTCATAAAAGTCAGCAATATATCACATTACTGAATACTGCATATGATCTTGATCACGACCCCATGTAATTAAATTAAAAAAAACATATATATATACATTTCTATACATGAAACATTGTTGAAGGTTATAGTATGTTATTCATCTTGCTATACACACCCGTGTTGCCCTTGTGCGAAAATATTGTAACATTTATTACATCGACACACTGTGCAGGGCCAGTTATGTAGGAAACTACACTTTTTTGGAGTTGTACTGAAGTCACGAGAGACCTGCTTGCAGTAAACCTGGTATCAGGGGTACTGATGAGAAATAGATTTCGCCTTTACACTTCTTTGCATGTCTGAGTAACTATCACTACATCTGAACTGCTTACCGCACCTGTCACACAAAATTACTTATGATATGGATTCTCAGTACAATTAAAGCACATGTGTCGATGCACATTATGGTCAAAAGTGTCACTTATGACTATGTAGTGAGCAAGGCAAAGACTCGAGCGGACCTGTTGGAGATGTAGGTACTGGAGCTAAAGGAGCAGGTAACACCGGCGATTATATTTTACATACCACTCCTGAAGAAGTCGATGACACTGCCTTAGCTACCATTAGCTCTAGAGTGCCCGAAGACATCGCAGATGCAGAATAAGACTTAGATGGGAAGAGGCAGAAACTAGCTGAGATGATCCAACTTGCATTGCAACTACCATCCAGCTGACCTCTCTACTGGATATAATATACGTGTATGCAAGCACTATGACATCATATTGACTTTGAACCAATTGTATTACACCATTAATACATTGTTCGGATGCCGACAAGCCGATCACCGCGTTATCACGTGTTTGCAGCTGACCAATCGCATGAAGGCATAAAGACATCATCTACTGGACCAGTCTCTGACTCCTGCCGACTGACACCTTCAGACAATTCCCTCACAAGTCTAACTCATAATAACCCCTAAATGACTCTTCCTCCTACTTGATCCCCAAATGATTCCTAAATAACCCCTAATGACCCTTACGACATCTAAATTATCCCTAACAGATACTTAATGACCCCTACATAACCTCTGGTGCCCCTAAATGACTCCTGACGACCCCTAAATGACTTATGATAACTCTAAAATGACCCCTGAGGACTCCCAATTTACCCCTGATTGTGGTGTGTGCAGTGCTGATTGTGGTGCATGAAATGCTGATTTTGGTGCATTTGGAGCTGGTTGTGGTGTTTGTGGTGTATGTGGTGCTGATTGTTGTGCTGATTGCGATGCATACAGTGTTAAGTACAGTGTGTATGGTGCTAAGTGCATTACATGTATGTCGCAAGTTAAAATTAATTCCCCCTATTTTAAATAAAATATATATTTGTACCTCCATAGCTGAAAGGTGGACATTTTAATGAATAATATTGTATTAAAAAGTATATATGTACAGGTCCCTCGATATATTTAATCACTTCCTAGGTAAACTGTATTTGCAATTTTTACTAAACGTGCCTAGAACCACAGCAGGCTGCCACCATGCTTCGCCATTGGTCGACACACAACTTGGACTTCGTACTGAACGATGCAGTACCACAGCAGGCCCCCGCCATTCTTCCCAATGCAGATCATGGTATGTTCTTTCAATGTATCGCCTTGCAAAAACTGCATGGGACCAATGCTTCATGGCCCGAAAAGGACTCTTCGCACAGACCGTTCTCTCATGCCGATGAGCATTTCGACCAGTGGTGAAAACTCGATTGCAGAATCGACACTGGTGACAACCAGTTAGCGATGATGCATATCGCGGCACCATGTCCGTCGAGGTCAGGCAGCCCTATGTATTCACAATTCATCTTCGTGATATGGGAGCACTCTGAGGAAATACAAATACTTGTTTGCCCCAGAAGAATAAATACAGGTAATATTATATATGTATATATGTGTAAGGAATATACTTAAAAAAGTAAAGAAATTTTTTTTTATATGATAGGAATATACAGAATTATTCATAGAATAAATTTTATACTTCACACACCACAATCAGCACTGCAAACAGGGGTCATTTTGTAGTCATGAGGGGTCATTTGGGAGTCTTTAGGGGTCGTTTAGGGGACATTTGGGAGTCATTAGGTGTCATGCAGTGGTCATTTAGGGGTCATTAGGCATTATTTAGGGGTCATTGGTGGTCATTTAGGGATAATTAGGGGCCATTTAGGGGTCATTAGGGGTCATTTAGGGGCAAAGTTGGAGGAGAGGATAGTTATGGGTCATTATGATTCAGTCTTGTGAGGGATCAGTCTGTAGGAGTCAGACGGCAGGAGTCAGAGACTTATTCCAGCATGTGATGTCTCAATGCCTTCATATGATTGCTCAACAGCAATCATATGGTAACTCGGTGATTGGCTGGCCGATATCCGAACAATGTATTAAATTAGTAGGGATATGGGGAAATGGTTGCATGGGCTGGTGGCTGAGGCTCTCGGAGGATCGGCCGCCATATTGGAAATTTCCCATTTTCCCCCCAAAATTGTTTATTTTCACACAAAATCGTACATTTTAGCCCAAAATTGCCTTAAAATTTCCCTTTATCCCTAAAAATTTCCCATTTTTTTCCCTCTAAAAGCACCAAGCCTCTAGCGAGCCTCATTTCTGCGAAAACGAGCCATATCAGGTGATTTGTGAGTCTCGCTACATACTTCTATCCAACATAGAAAAATTAAAATTATTTTAATAAATTATTTTATAAAATTATATATATATTTTTTATAAAAAATCTAAAGATATAAGTATTAAGTGTTATATATCACCGGACTCGTCATTTCCAGGTGCATACGATCGAAATGCCATAATAAAAATATTTAAAAATTATTTTTTTATTTAAAATAAAACAACGTATATATTTATATTTAAAAAAATTCAAAGACATAAGTATTACGTGTTATGTGTCACTGGACTCGTCTTTTCAAGACGCATACGATCGTGATGTCATACTTCCATTACATGCTCTATCATTCCATGTTGTCTCTCTCTTTCTCTCTTGTCACCTTCAATCCATCTCTTCTTCTAGTGTCCCTCTCATTCCATCTCTTTCTCTCCTTCTCTCGTGTCTCTCTTTCTTCTCTCTTTTGTTTCTTTCTTACTCTCTCATTTCATCTCTTTCTATAATGTATATTTACAGTCCGTAGCTTTTCATGGGGTACTCGCATTTTTTGTTGTTTCATTCTTTCCTTTTTCTCTTGTCTCTCTAATTCGTCCGTCCAATTATACACACTTGTCCGATTTTATCCACTGATTGCTAACACGTCTTCGACTCCACCAACTTCACTGTTCCTTCATCACATGTCTAAGTGCGCGAATCGTCTGTAGGTATATTTATTTACGAATTTAAAGATTTAATTTTCCATACACTAGAAGGTATATAAAAACTATTGTGAAGCACATTCCAGGCAGGACTGTATAAAACATACTCGATTTTAAATATTTTTATTTTTTGAAAAAGAATGTTTTGTTTAGCATTTACCTTATTAAATTAGTTTTTACTTTTGTACAAAAATTAAGTCGCCTTGCCTTGTAACCACTCACACTCACATGTCGACAGGTCTGTCAGGGCAGACGCGCCAGCATGTGCGAGCCAGCTATGACAGGTGAAGAGTGACATCATCAGCAGACCTTACAGGGTGGGAAGTGACAAAGTGTAAATGACCGGGAGGCACTCGCATCGTTGTGCAGCCCTGCCGATCAGTCATCTATGAAGAAATGCATTTAATAATAAGTAGAATTATTTATATTCAATTAATTTTTCCATTGAAAAATTCTAAAATAGAAAAATTTAAAATACAATAAAATGTATCTATAATGCATTTGTAATGTAAATTATGTTCAAAGAGCTTTAATTTTATAATTTTCACACTGTACCATTAAAACTGGTAACATTAAAAAAAAAGTAAAAATCTCATGCTTGTACAGGAATCGAACTTGTGACCATTGGTTAGCAGTCAAACACCTTGACCAGATATCCACAACAGAAAGTGTTGCTTAATAGTGGTATATACAATTCTAAATCTAATTGGCGAATTCCCTCATACAATTACAGAAATATTTTTAATTTTTCGTTATGCGAATATAATTTCCACAAATATGGCTCATGACCACATTTATTAAAGAGATTTTCCAATTTAAATTCATTATATTTACGATTTTAAAAACTTTTTAAATCAAAATGTATTACACATATTTCATTATTTTCAGTTGGAGTCTGAATGCTTAAGCTCTCGTATAATTATTCTTTTTATATTCTTTTAAAAATAATTATGTAGAAATTCAGGCTGTAGGCAAACAAATATAGTCACAGGTGAATATAATTTGTGATCTAATAAGACCAGGCTCGTGAAATTCAGTTTGCAAGTATTTTTTATAAGTCCAGGAATATATGTATGTTTCTGGTACATATCTTAAAACGTAAATTTATTTATTTTTAATCATGCTTAAATTGTGTGTAGAGTACAGCAAAAAGTTCTCTCAACTTCATTTCGGTCTCCTATCTTCAAGGTTAAATATTATACAATGTTAATTATTCACTGTCTCGGCTATTTTTCGTAGTCATAACTTTTCTACTCGGATTTTATTCAATGTCTGTATTCATGAATAAACCTAACATCATTATATTCTCAATATATATGAGGCAGGGTACAACACCAGCGAGAAATTAAAGACTTTTTCATTTATATATTTACATACTTCAGACTACAAACATAAAAAACAGAATCATAAAGTTTTCCACACAATTCATGTAGTGTTTTACAACAGCACGTAGTGAACATAATCTGCTTATACGCAGCTCAAAACAGTCCATTATAGCAAGCATCCAACCAGAACCATTGGCCATATATTCATCTCGATAAAGTTCCACGACTGCCACTATCAAACAGCTCCATAAAATGAACTCGACTGCTTAAATACTCGCAAGCAGGTACTTAACATTCAGTTTTCCACCCCCTGTAACTCATGCATACCATCTGCTCTACTGACCAACATAAAACTTTCAGAGGCCAGCATAAATTGTCCTTTTCAAGTTTACATTTTCAGTTTCACGTTTTAAGTATATATATTTTAACTTACAAGTAATATTTTATTGCTATCCCAGACTCAAGTATTTACATGTAGAGACTTGTGCTCTATGTTGAACTTAGAAAATGTTTCCTACCCATACACTAGGACATGTAAATTTTTTCCGACACACCGTCTCATAATCATACATATATCAGTTCAGTATCCACTTCACATAACCTAAGATAACCTAACCTAACCACATGCAAGAAAACTGAATATATATTTTTTATTTTTTTTTTATTTCTCTCGCCATACACCTAACCTAACTTCTCCTAACCTAACCACTACACTCTATTCTTGTACGTAATAATTTGGAATATGTATTTTTATTTTGAAATATTAAGAATTTTTTTTTATACTATGGAAAGGAGTACCTATGTAGCTACGGAGCATGTCATTTTTGGGTCATGTAGAGTCAATGGGTCGGGGGTCAAGAGTCAAGAGTCAAAAGTCAAGATTGAAGGAATAAGTCTTGAGAGTGTCCAGTCGACAGGAGTTAGCTGTTTGCTTTAAGTGTGATCATTAGTTCAAGCTGAGCGAAGATAACACGAGGACGAAACATATTTTCACATTAAAAAGAACTTACTGGCAGGGAAACGATGATTAGTTAGCAGATATCGTTGGCCATTTATAACTCAGTCGATATTACGAGTTCTATAGCATACCACTGAATTACTAAGTCTTTCAGAGAAAGATATACACATTACTATGAATATATCAATTTTTATTTAATTACTTATATTATTTTTATTCGCATGCATATTATGATATTCAGTAGAATATCTGCTCTACCAACCGTCATCAGACTAATTATACGCACCACTCAAACTAGAATTCACGCAGATCTCAACCCACTCTTACCTTGCCAAAATAATAAGTCCAGCATATTTCTCATAGCTTCAGACACCAGCCAAATATCATACCACCCATAAAATAAACCACTCTATCAACCTAATTATGCCAGCCATACTAATAGCTGCTCTTACGAAACCTTCAAGGCGCACTGTTCCAAGTCTAAAATGATACTAAAACGAAATTGTACAAAGGGGCGTATTTTTCCTTTGTTTAAAAGTATATATCCAGGTTCTTCGGCGTATTTACACTTTACAATAAAAGTGCCTACAACTACAACAGGCTCTCATCATGCTTTGTTATTGGTCGATGCAAGACTTGGGCTTTGTACTGAACAATGCAGCACCACTTTACATTTGTGAGGGATAAAAGGATACGGCACAAAAAAAGTTATTTTTTTAACAATTATTTATTATTATTTTCTAATTACATTTTCAGAAGTAAGCAGATCATCACATCATCTGATATAACCCCACATAATACTTAAGTTCTTCTATGATCGAAACCACCTCTTTCATGTTCGACAAATCCCAGCATTTTTGGGGTTTGAGACCCAGCGAATGCAAATCATGGGGAATTTCTATTTTGGACACATACACTTCTGATGCAATACACTTACGAGAGCTGTTCCATACATGTGACCTCGCCAACGTCCCTCGCCCAGCTAATATGATACACTCGCTACAGCTCGACTGATTTTGTGGAATGACGTAATCGTGTAATTAGTTATTTATTTATAGATATAAAATTTCCAAAAATTCCCAAAAATTAAAAAATTCCCAAAAATCCAAAATAAAATCCAAAAAATTCCCAATCACACATGTATACTCTTCGGAGAGGAGCGGAACTGTTACACATACACACATAGACCCACACACATAAACCCACACACACAAACACACATACACCCACACATACCAACAGACACACAACCATACATCCATGCATACACATGTACTACAAACTAACATTTCTCCGTGTTCCCAACCTTCATAGATTCTTGAGAGTCTGGTTTACCTAAACACATCAACCATTTATACAATTTCATCCAAGCCAGTATACAACCGACAACTACACATTTGCAAACGTCCTCTTACCACAACATCCAAACTTCGAATGGCAAAGACCAATACAAATTGTATGGTTATTACTATTATTATTGTCACTAACCCATTATGCAAGCACCAGCCCGTCACACAACTCACATATACACTCAACAAGACAACTAGTCGTCAACTGGCCAAGACTTTTGAAAATTTAATTATTATTATTTCATTACGCAATCACCAACAACTATTCATCTTACCCAATACGCACATACATAAATACGATCACTGACCACGACAACCAGCCTTCCACGAACCTCTACCAAAGTGAATAAAATATATTTAATTATTAATAATATTACCATTGGGCGATCAGCGCTCGTAGGAGTAAGATGTGCTCCTCGCCTCCTCCTCTGTGATCTTCATTTTTTTTTTAAAGTAAAAAGTGTCGGAGTTTACTGAATCTCCTGACTTTAAGGGTTTTTAAATTCCCCCCTAGCACGGACGTTTGTAAAGTTTGTTGTAAGCTATTATATGGCAAGCAAACATTCGTTAAGTGCTCCGGAACTTGTGGGACTCGTTACCACCTTCAGTGCGTGTCTTTAACAAGTGAACCAGAAGACTTTGTGTGTAAACACTGCAGTAATGAGTCAAGTATGGTCGGCTTCTCAACTAAACATAATAGCAAGAACAGTGCAGCAGAAAAAAACAATTTCCAATGCAAGTCATAAAAACTCTGATTTAAAAGTTACTCGTGTTGATAGTGAGACAGAAAACCAAGCTAATGAGGATAGTCAAGAAGTTGTTGAAAAAACAATAGGCACTATGGAAGAAAGTGATAAATCATTATTTGAGGTTTTATGTAAAAAAAAATTATGACTTATCAAAAGAAGTTCGTGATTGAAAGGAAGATAACTCGCTTTTAAGGACTTTGTTTGAAAGTGTACAGTCCTCAGATGAAAAAAAAGTGTGTGTGCCTCGTGTGCTGCTATTAAATCTAATTCAATTTCTAAAATATATTTTAGTAAAGTGCCAAGAGGGGCCTGGAAACTAATTCCAGTGGCACAGACAAGGGGAAAAACAAGTCACTTTCTAGAAATGATGTGTCACCACTGCGCACCAACGAATCTCCGAGCCAGCAAGAAGCGTCAAAACATCTGGCAGCCGCGGCTTTATCACGACTGGGCACAAAGACAGCACCTGAGTCAGCGGGTTCGAAGCCAGCAGCGGGGGCGAAAGCAAATACATTTGGGAGTCAACATAAAGACCGTTCCTAAAGTAGTGAGACCTAAAATGACAGCAATATTTGTATCCCGTTTCGGGCCTGAGGTTCAAGAAAACGACATAGTGTCGTAAATAAATCAGGAATTAAAAGTGTCGAACCTCAAAGTAGCTAAACTTAAGACAAGACATAATTCATACTTTTCCTTCTATGTTTCCGTGGATGAAGTTGAATTTTACCCTACTTTCAATACAGTCTTCTGGCCAGCGGGCTGTCTTATCAGCCCTTTCTACGGTAGACTTTATAATGAACAACTGTATGGCGCAGAAAGTGCTTCTGAACCTATTAATGAAGTAGTCCTTTCGACTGCGGCCAATGATAATGTACTGAAGGCTGGGGGAGCTGTTTTATCATCCTAGTTAATGATAAGGCAATCGGAAGTGCGTAGGCTAATACTGTTCGTTGGCTAACTTCAGTGTTTATTATCAGTATGTAAGAGGTTTAAGAACAAAATCCCAAATATTTTCTCAGAACGTAATTAGTATAGATTATCCAGAAATTTGCCCTACTGAAACTTGGTTAAATAGTAATGGTTTAGATTCTCATTATTTTCCTGATAATTATTTAGTTTTTCGTAAAGACCGCGATGCTTTACTTACCTCAATAGAGGTGATGGTGTTCTAATAGCGGTAAACTCATCTAAATTTCCTCATACGGTTTTAAGAAATGATTCTACTAAGATAATGTCGAGTCTGTATAGGTAGAAATAGCCAGTGGCAATAACCAAAACAATTCTATTAGGAAATATTTAGTGTTCGCCAAATTAGTCTGTTAATTAAATTGATTACTAGAATTTTTTAGAGCTAAAACTAGCTAGTTATCCTGATAAAATTATAATTGTTGGTGATTTTAATACACCGGGTATTGACTGGTATTCAATGCATACCCAGAATATAGTTCATTATTACATCAAACAAAAATGTCAAATATTTCTTCAACTTATGAATTTGCTTAATCTTAACCAATTTAATTTTACAAAACCTTATTCTTAATTACTAGATCTAATTTTTTCAAATATTCATAATAATGTAGAAAAATCTATAGATGTCCTTGTTGAAGAAGACAATTATCACCCTGCTTTAATTTGTTATTGTAATGTTGATTTCGAATATTATAAAGGGAATCAAAATTCGTTTTTTACTAGAAATTATAAAAAAAAGTTGACTATTACTCGCTGTATTTAGCAATTGATGCTATTGACTGGAGTCATATTTATCAAATGGAGGATATAGATCAAATGGTTGATTAGCTCACAAGACATTCTCAAAAATGTACAAATCAGTTTATACGTCAGACAAAAAATATAAAAAGCAGATATCCAATATGGTTTTCTTCTCACCTTATTAAATTATTAAAAATGAAAGAACATTGTTTTAAATTGTATAAAAAAAGCAAATCTGATTATAACTACCGGCGATTTTCTGACTATAGGAAAGCTGTAAAAGTAATGATTAAAGCTGATAAGTTAAAGTGGCAAAAGAATATCAGTGATGATCTTAAGAAGTACCCTTGTAAATTTTGGAATTTTGTTAAAATCATGAGGAAAGGTTATAAGGAAAAAAATAGCCAGTTTTCCTAATGGCGAAATGGTTGATGATCCAGGTGAAATATCCAATACGTTTGCCAAGCATTTTGCACAGGTCTATGTCCAAAAATCCTTAAACATGAGTCCTCAGATAAACTGTAGTTTAAACAATTTTAATTTATATCATCCCACAATTATTCAAGGCCTGGTTCTATGGGCTATCAGAAAGCTGAAGAGTAGTAAGGCCTCTGGCATAAACAACATTCTAAATTTCATCATTAAAGACTGTGCAAATGTTTTCATCCCTATTTAAACAAATATTTTTAATTTTAGCGTGACTAGAGGTGTTTTCCTAGTCTGTGGAAAAAAAGCTATAGTATTACCTATTTTCAAAAAAGGTAATATACATGACTTGAACAATTATAGACCTATTTCATTATTGTGCAGTTTTACAAAGGTTTTAGAAATGGTTATACATAGATATCTAGATTTTGATACTAAACATTTAATTACACGAAATCAACATGGTTTTCAATCTGGTTATTACCACATCCAGAAACTTGTTCAAATTTGTCAATGATCTCTACCACAATGTTACTACTAGGAACCAAATTGATGTAATTTATTTTGATATGCAAAAAGCCTTCGATACTTGTCAACATTCTGTGATTTTGATCAAATTACAAGAAATAGGATTAGATAATGTATTTGTATCATGGTTTTTAAATTACTTAAGTGATAGAAATTTTGTAGTCAAAATAGAATCATCTTTCTCTTCTTCGTATCTTGTTTCTTCAGGGGTTCCACAAGGTGGAACCCTATCTCCACTCTTATTTAACATTTTTACTAATGACATCGTAAGTGTTATTAGTCACTCTCAAACATTGCTTTTTGCTGATCTTAAATTATATAAGAAAATTAATGTTATTAAGGATTGTCTACACTTACAAAATTACATAATAGCAATTGAAAAATGGTGTAAAGATAATGCTATGTCACTCAACTAGGAAAAAACTGTATGTATAACCTTCTCTAGAGAAACTAATCCTATTGTTTTAAATATAATATTAAGCATATGTTAATCAACAGAGTTGAATTTATTCGTAATTTAGGAGTAATTCTTGACTCTAAATTGTATTTGCACCATGATCTAGATAGTTTAATATGTAATACTAGTCGTACAGTAGGTTTTATTAAATACATTACATATTCTGCAACATCAGCGGATTCTTTATTGTGTTTATATTATACTCTAGTAAGATCTAGATTAGATTACTATTCTGTAATTTGGAATTTTAATACTTACACTGATTCTAATAGAATTAAAAAAAAAAAAAAAAAAAAAAAAAAAAAAAAAAAAACTTATTTAAACTATTTCATACCAGATTTCCACCTAGTTCAAAATTTTATTACACTAGTGAACTTATTAGATTCAATACACAAACACCTAAAATATGACGCGATCTTTATGATACCTTATATTTGGCGAATGCTTATATGTCTCACATTAATTGCACAACTAATAAAAATTTGGTCGGTCTTAAAATTCCAATTTACAGTAGTGCGTACTTTTGAAGTATCTTAAAAAAAAAAACAGGACCTTGTAAATATATGTGTGCTAAACTTTAATAAATTACTAGGTAATTTTGATCCTTTTAAGGGGAACAAAATACTTTTTCTGAAGTATTTAAGCACTATAATAGTCAGAAGTGAACATTATAAATACTCATTAATTTGTATGTTATAATATAATTTATTATTATATTATCTTTATATAATATAATGTGGTGATGAATTTTGATGTCCTTTTTCTTTAATAGTAGGATATTTTTAATGTTTTGTTTTTACTGGTGTATAGTTGTTAACTGTAATAATCTCTAGTTTTTTATTTTATATTTTTGTATGTTTTCTTGTCATGTGTTTTGTATTGTTTGAGTGTGTTTTAACTTTCTTTGTACTTTGTCCTTAATGTAGCGTCACCCTGTAACTGGTTGTAATATTATTGGGTGGCACTTTAAGCCAATAAATAAATAAATTAATAATGTCATTAGACAATCACCAGCCTATTACGCAACTCATCCACACGTTCACCCAACACGACAGCCAAAGTGATTAAAATATATATAATTATTAATATTAATATGGGTACCATTATTCCATTATGCAATCTGCATCCCATTACATAATCACCAACAACAACGAACATACTTAAACACGTCCACTCAATACAACAGTCAGTCTTATGACCTTTATAAAAGTGAATAAAACAAATTAAAATATAATTTTAATTACTATAATTATTATTTCATTACATAATATCACATTTTCGTAGGATGGAGGCCCAACAGGACGGAATCATTAACAACCGGTGAGAGGATTAATACTGACTTCACTCCCAAACAAGGCACTTAAGAATTGTTTTGGATATTGAAAGATTTTTAGTATAACGCGTTCGTTTCCCGGACAGAATATTGGACATTTATTTTTGAGTTTGACTACATGGCAGTGCACTTATTGTAATTTTTTTATTTTTTATTTCAGATAAGCGAACAAGGTACTTAATGTATTTTTTTGTATTTGGTTTTTGAAAATACAGAGTTGGTTTATCGTTCAGGTTACTTACATGTTATTTGCTCAATGAGACTATTTACATATCATCATCATCATCATCGTATGAAAAACAGCTCCCAACTAAACTTGCTGATATATACCCCAGGATATTTGTCCCAAACAATGTTTACCCAATGACCGGTTACTTGAAAAACTACCAAAAACATCGTTCGACCTCGCAGGCGCTCCACTACAGTAATTTGTTTCACTCGTACCTACTTTCGATCAATTACACGCAAGCAAACCATCCCAGTCATTGATTTTCATTGGCCCATTACTCACATGAGCTATAATTACGCACCTGCATTCGACTGTCATATGGGATTCCAAGACTACTACAGAGTAAAGAAAATGTATTTAATTATATTAATTAATAGCCCACTCGCCTTTGCCTCTTCACGCTTAAAATATAGTTAATGAATATTTACTAAATACGCACGTACGCACATACACACTTGCACATCCATGAACATAATTACCACTAGGCAAGCACTAACCCAATACACAATTACCAACAACTACCCAAGTATGCACATATATAATGATATAGACATTGAACATTTACCATGTATGCATCAGATACCGAAAGAGAACACGTCCACTCAACACGACACGACACCTAGCTCGCGATTTAAGGTTGTTCGCATATGAAACACTATGTGTTTCTTTCATGCATCCGGATACCATCTTGAATTGACTTAGCGTATAAAAAGATGAGAGTTAATGTAAAAAATATCCATTCCGAGTTTGGAAGTTATCGACGTCGGTCTGTGGATGTAAGCATTGCCATAAACATTATCAGCATCTCTACAACTACATGCGTGAAGGCATACATTGGGTGAATATATATTACCTTTTAAAAAAATAAGTTGACGTTATTTAAAGCTCGAAATACTTTGAAACATGTAGTCAGAACGTATATTTCTGTGTACAGTAAAACAAATTTTCACCATACGAAGCCTACATGATAGTATCCAGATTTGTGTGCGACCTTGGTAATTACGACATTCATCTCTATGTTCCGAGGATTGGCATATGTTAACATTTTCTTCTATAAAGCTACTGAACTATGTTTTAAGAACTCAAAAATATTATATCGATGATTATAGATTAGGCTTACATCGGGAGAATTGAACGCTCGCCCATCAAGAGTAAAATATATGTAACAAATAATGAATATTTGGTGACACTATTTACACACAAGTAGTATATGCGTTTTGATTCAAGAAACACACAGGATAAGAATATATTAATTTAAACGCATATCAAGTCATTTAATCAGAGTATTGGCGTAACGAATATCCAAATGCAAGTAGGCTTACTGGGTATGAACTGAGCGGAAACCAACTACCCATCGACCAATGAAACACAACGAACGAGAATGGAAGCCAACCACACGATCAAGAACTTACGGCTTGGTTCATATCCAGTTAAAGACACTTATCAATAGTATTTACGAATTGAATAACAATCATGGAGGGATACAGGAGAGAGGTTCCAGCTGCGGTGTCATCGGAGAAGGACCTGTCTGCAGAGAGCTCCGAGGAATACGAGTCTTTAGCATGTTTTAGTGCTAAAACACCGCGCATACCCAAGGTAAGTGCCTTTTTTAAAAGCTAATATAAATGTTTAAACTGCTTCCCCATTAAATACAGAAATACATTTTATACTTGAGGTAAAAACAAGAGCTCGTATCCCACCCCTCCCTGGCCTTGTCTCCGGTATAGGGTGAGGATAGGAGGGCGCGGGCTTGGCGAAGGCGCACACCACAAGAACAGAAGTGTAGGTACACTGTAGGAACACTTTCCAAGAAGGTTTCACTGCGATTTAGATTTCATTTGTAATTTCCCCTCCGCTCATTTAATTTCATTGTAGTTTCTGATAACAGGTAAAGCCATGGCAGACCCCGAGGCTGCCATGGAGAGTTACAATCCCTGAAGCGCTCAGCCAGCGAAGAGGCGCACAGAGATGCAAGCGAAAAAAGACAAAATGCGACACAAAAACCAGCCCTTCAGGCTACAACTGTGCCCCCTCATGGCACAACTACGCCCCCTCAGGGTACAACAGCGCCACAAAATGACGCCGCGCAGCAACCAGCTGCTAAGAAGGTGCAGATAAAGCCCTTCACGGTGTATACGTCCAAAACACACAACTACCCCGCCTTGAAAAGAGCACTCTATGCGCACATGACTCTGTCATTGAGTGCTGTTTGTACTGGATCAGACAACATTCGTGTGCATACGAGCATGATTACTGACTACGTAAATGCGGTCCGAATTGTCAAGCAAATGGGATACGAACATAGCCTGCTCCGACAGGCCAAAAAAATCCCCGTGAAATTGGTTTTCTGTCGTGTCCACGCAGACACACCCATAGAATTCCTCCAGGAGGAATTCGCGGCAGCACGAATTCCAGTGCAGAGGTGCTGGTTTATCCATGATCGGAATCGCAGCGCAATTAACTAAATTGTGATTGAATTGTCAAATGGCACAGACCCTGCGCCCTACCTGGCCCTGACAAGCTTTGCAATGCTACAAATAAAAGTGGAAGAGTTACAGCACCCTACTGGGCCATCACAGTGCGGAAAATGCAAACGATTTGGCCATATAACTGGCGGGTGCAATGCGGCCCCTAAATGCAGATACTGTGGTGGAGATCACCTTACTTCTGCCTGCAATATTCAAAATGATCGAATACAAGTCAAAAGCGCACAGCGTGGGGACAATCACTGTGCAAATTACCGCGCGTGTAAAAATTATAAGGCTGTCAAAAGGAGCATACTGCCACAAGACGAGATACAGCAGCACCAGTTCCATTCCAAGTTGGCCATTCGCGAGAATGCGAGTATACATGCATGGCAATCAACCCCGCAACATCAGGCCCCCTCAGGGCAACAACAGGCGCCACTCCAGCCTCCACGCAACACTTTTCTGCCACACTGGGCACAACAAGCGTGACCCCAGCAAATCCCAACCTATAATAGGTTTGAATATTTTGTGAACGAGGCAAAATTCCCGCCTCTTGCGAATGATTACATTCCCCGCTATCCAAACAGGCACTGTGGCACAAAACCGCGTAAAAACACACAGAAAAATGGACCAAAACATTCCCCCTCCTCCACCCCCTCTCCTCCCACACATCGACAGGGCGAAGCTCCAGCCGCAAAAGCCGTGCCAGAGGCCGCTCCTACCTGCGCGGCCAATTAGAGGCCAGCTCAACGCCAATTGTGCGAACAGGGTCGCGAAGCTACTGTACAAAAGAAGTCTGAAAATGGCAAAACGGCCAGATCGCGCCCAGAGCCCATGGATGAAGCATCTGCACCTCTGCAGGCTCCTTTCAGCATGGATGGGATTAAAGCTGCATTCAACAGCGATGCTGAACAGAGCCAAACCCCCTAACTAATGAATGAATTAATGCCTCTAGTACAATTGATTGTCGGTTGGACAACTCCCAACCTTTCGCAGGAAGACAAAACTACACAGACAATCACGCTCCACCTAAAGATGATCGAGAGTATTGACCATGCAAGTAAACAATTGTAATGCAGTTACACTAAATAATTCCAATCCACACATATACACAATTTTCTACTGGAATGCACATGACCTTAGTAACAAAAATGACGGATTCATTGATTATTTGTCTCGGCATAAAGTAAAAAACGCGGCAGTAAACGAGACACATTTTACACCAAATAAACGATTCTCTGTTCCAGGATATGCAGTATAGAGACCGTACAGGGCACAGAATGTAAGCAGAGGTGGCGGAGTTGGAATTTTTATACACCACTCAATAGTACATCATGAAATATTACTTCCAGATTTTCTTACACTGGAAGCAGTGGGAATTGAACTTAAATTAGGCCAACAAAAAACCAAATTGCTATCAATTTATGCCCCACCAGGGCGCTCTCTTACAGTAGCATATCTTGATACATTAATTAATCATGTAGGCCCTGTAATACTAGCCATCGGGGATATTAATGCAAAACATCCGTTTTGGGATTCGCAAACTAGAACTGGAAACGGTGTGCTATTGCAAAGGCACCAAACTAACAGAAATTATTAGGTTATGGCACCTTACGAGCTGACATATGACCCGACACAACGAAATCAACACCCTGATGTGCTTGATATCGTAATAAATAAACAGTTTAGTACTAGCTTCGACCTCCGGGTCGAGCAGGATCTTTCTTCTGGCCATTTACCAGTACATATAGATTTTAATTCACTTAATGTTGAAACAACTGCCCCCTAGAAAAATTGAAGGCTATTACCATGCGAATTGGCCCGCATTTACCAATTAAATTAAAGAAAATTTACCGCAATTAGACGCAGATTCTATAGCATCAACTGCACTAATTGACGAAGCAGTCTCAGTCCTTTGAAACTATTCATAAAGGAATGGCAGAGCACATTCCAAAGAAAATATTCACAACAAAACTAGCAACCTTCCCACAATACATACCGGATATTATTACGCAAAAAAATAATTTAAGGCGCCAGTACACACACCGCAGAGATCGCAGAATTAAGGCCCGCATAAGTATGAGTTGCAGGTAGTGATTTCGGACGAAGTAGCCCTTTGGAGGGCTAGTGTTTAGAATCCGAAAATCGCACAATAAAATACAAACATGAATAATCTGTGAAGGTTAACCAAGTGCCTATTAAACAAAACTGATAAAGTTTCGCCCTTAACCACGACCACTGGTGTAGATTTCACCCCTGAAGCGACGGCACAGGCCTTCGTCAATGTACTGGAAAACACTTTCCAGCCAAATCAGGTACCCAGTGATAGAATTTTCCCCGCCCAAATTCTACAGGAACTAGGCATTAAACAATGGCAGTCCACAACGCATGAATACGAATATACACGATTGCAAGAAACTAAACTTGTCTTTCGACATATGAAGCCTAAAAAGGCACGTGACAGGATGGCATACAAGTGATTGTATTAAAGAAAACCCCCTATTTAGCTCTTGAACATTTAGCACTCTGTGTGAATTCAATGCTCAATTTCGTATATTTTCCGAATGTATGGAAAAGGGCGAATTTAATTGTTTTTCATAAGCCAGGAAAAGACAAGCAACTGCCCCATAATTATAGGCCAATCAGCCTACTCAACACACTTTCAAAGGTAGTTGAATATATAATATTAAGGCGGATAAATTCCCACCTGGAGAGAAATAACTTACTACAAGAGGAGAAATTTGGCTTCCGATCGAAACACTCAACAACACACCAGCTTGTACGAGTTACGGAATACATTACGGATGCCTTTAACTTCAAATATTATGTTGTTGCAGTATTCCTTAATATCGAAAAAGCCTTTGACCGTGTATATCACGCAGGCCTAATATATAAATTATACAAAACAAAACTACCTGACTACTATGTCAAATTGATAAGCAGCTATTTGACGCACAGGAATTTCACCGTTTCAAGCGAGGGTGCTAAATCTGGCGCAAGAACTATTTGTGCTGGAGTGCCACAAGGCAGCATTTTAGGCCCTGTATTATTTAACTTATACATAAATGACCTACCGAAACCTGATCACCGACTGGTGCAATTTGGCGGACGACACAGTTATTTCCAGTCGCTCCCACAATTTCGAACTAGCAACCCAAAGGTTACAAAATGTCCTAAATTATTTTCAAAAGTTTTATACAAAATGGCGGATAAAATTAATGTCGGAAAAAGTGAAGCTATTGTCTTTAATCGGAGACAGTTACCCCAGGCGAATAATCACCCCGAACTAACGCTGTTTGACGAACAAATTCCCCATAAAGATGTAGTGAAATACTTAGGCGTCCATATGGACCGAAAGCTAACTTGGAAGGCGCATATAGATTCTCAATGTGTCAGCGCCCAAGCTCGGCTATCCACACTCTATCCTATATTAAACCCACGAATCGTCGTAACCCGAAGCAAGGCTGTATTACTGTATACGATGCTATTGCGCCCAATTATAACTTATGCTGCGTCCACCTGAGCACATGCAGCTAAAATGCACACAAGACGCCTCCAAATAATTCAAAATAAATGCCTGCGAATAGCAGCAGATGCGCCCTTATAGTGCACTATCCCAGATCTGGATCGCGAAATTGAAAAACTGAATGAGCACTTCCTAAAATAAGCATAAAAATTTTACACTGATAGTGCAAACGCGAAAATATCCAGCCTCGGGGATTATGACCCCTAGGAAACTCAAAAATATAAGCGGCCGAAAAGCATTTTGGCACACAGGCCGCCATAACTCCCATAATCAACCAACCTGGCCATCAGCCATGCGTGATTAATTCCCGTACTTATATTAATTGCCAAATATATTAACTATTAAATTGAAGCGAAGCAATATGTGATCGCAGAACAAGGCAAAACATACGCAATTAAGCCCCTGGCTGGCGTCAGCCCCTAGCGAATTACATTGCATACACCTGCCCCATCACACACACGTGCTGCAACACCTCTCATCCGACAGCTGTTTGTATGTAGGGTCCGTCGCCACTGCTAATTCCAAGGTGGTTTCAGGTCGATTTACCAGCAAAAACTGAGGAGGCTGTGGCGTAGTGTGTTCTCTGCAGCAGCTGGTGGAGGTTGTGAAGTAGCACACTCACACTAACCCACACAACACATAAAATACATTTCTACATCAATTGCTTCAAGCGAAATAACGCCGTGGGTAATGCCATTTCATTGCACTGCTCCACCATCTCATTTCCTCTTCCTAATTACTCCTATTTTTTATGCCTGGAAACTAATACTTTTTTCTGCTTCCAGAGAGATGACTGGCATCTGCGAGAGCGTGGCGCAGTTCTGTCCCCCGCCTCCAGGGCCGTGCTCCTGCGGTACGACCCTGGATACATTTCAGCAGCAGATCGACACATTTCATATCACCCTCATTAACTTCACAAACTCTATCTTAGCGAACTAGCAATAACACTACCTTCTCCAGCCCTAATCCAATAAAAGGAATTATTTTTATCCTCCGCGACTGTCGCATAGTTTTTTCCAGGCCCTCTCCGCTTTACCTGGTTTTCTATGCCCCTTACTAGACCCTTCTTCTTTCGGGGTGTTTCCATGTCTACAATTGCATCCATGGCACCAGACAACCCTGCTCAGCCACGATGTATGCGCAAATGGTATTAATTAAACACGACCTAAGGCGTAAAGGGCTTGCCCTGAGACGCGGAAGTATTCACGCACTTCTTAGCCATTGGGAGTCGGAAGGGTCTGTAAGATATGATCAGAACCAGCCTGCAATGGGTGTAAGGCGTTGGCACCCCGATGATTGTCCTGGGGGGTAGGAGCGGGCAACCAGCCTGTAATGGGTGTAAGACGCGGGGACGCCATGTTGGTTGCCGGCCTTGAATGAAGGACCAGCCTGTTATAGGTGTAAGGCTTTGCTTGGTGGAGGTGTTGTTGACTATGGGAAGCACACTCCTTCTATGTCCATTGATCGGTGACCAATTGGTGCTTGCTAAGGTCTGGTGTGGATTAGGGTGTTGACTGGAAGCCAATCCCTAGTCTGACCCTGTTCCTGGGATGGCCATTGGACAGGCTTGAGGCCTGGTGGGCGTATGGTTGATCAAAGGGGAAACCTACTTCCTCTGTTGCTCTGTGGGTCAGGTTGGCGACCGGTGGGGTCAAAGAGACTGGCTGATCTCAGATGCATCGGAGCTATTGCCAGTTAGTAACGGAGAGCAAGCTAATTTGTGAATCCGGAATGGGATGGTGATGTGTCTCTTATAATCTCTCATAGCTCAAGGAGGTTTCTTCACTAGTATTGACTCAGTGCAAGGTACCACTTATTCCGCAGACGTGACAAACCCCAGGCGAGCCCTATGCCAGAATTTTCTAAAAGGGGTATCTGCCTTCCAGGCTTAGCTTGAATCATGGGCAATTCATGATGGTGGTGCCTGGTGGCGACCCGGTCGACTCCTTTACATTCATTGGGGCCCAAAATTTGAATTTTAATGCGAAGAAATTCAGACTGGAGGGACCATTTACAGGTTCGCCTGATAGTGGAAAACCTAGATGGAAATGAAGGAGCATGGGCTGACCTCCGCTCCCCGCTGGATTTCCTAGTGAAAGTCCTGAGGTCAGGATGAGGAAGGACTCGTGCTGGCAGCGGTGACTGCCTGGGCTATATGCCCAGGTATCCAATAGGTAGTGGGTTTTCTCCCTAGCATGGGAGAAAAAGGAAGGCCAGGTGACAGCTGGCAGAAAAGGAGAATATGTCTGAGTGGGGTTAGGGGAGGAAGGCAGGGCTCGAGGACAAGCTCTCTTCCTATGCCTAAGGGTCCTGCAACACCGAAACCGCAAAATGGCAAACTAAAGGATACTCCCCAAACCCCGGCAAGGCCACTGGCTAGGAGGGGTGAGAAGTTCCATTGTTATTATGTCGTCGATGCTATCGGTGTTGCAGATAGTAAGTCTTCAACCATTGATGCCGTCTTCATATTACAAAAGCTTACACTATCGCTAGATGATTCCACTCATGACGATCTGCCTTCTATCACAACCATCGAAGAAGTGAAAACATTCATACTGGACGCACGCTTATATACAGTTTTCACAACAGAACAAATCACAGAATCGCCACAGTTGATAAGCAGTTAGCAATGATTTAGATCGCGATACCGGGATCGTCATGGACAAAGACAAGCATTCGTATTCGCATTTTTTTCTTCCCAGAATGCGAGCACCCTGAAAAAACCCAGCTATAAAATAAATGGCCAACGGTAGCTGCTAACTAATAATCGTTGCCCTGCCAGTGATGAAGTCATTTTTAATATGATAATATATTTTGTCCTCGTGTTATCTTCGCTCAGCTTAAACTCATGGTCACACTCTAAGCAGACAACTAACTCCTGTCAGACCAGCCACTCAAAGGACTTATTCATTGACTCTTGACCCTTAACCCATTTAATCTAAATGAGTCCAAAATGACTCCAAATGACCCAAAAAACTACTCACTCCATAGCTCTATAGCTCCATAGTTCCATAGCCACACAGCTCTATAGCTCCATAGTATTTTTAAACAATATTCTTAATATTTTTTAAAAGAAAAAATATTCCAAGTTCTTACGTACATAACTACAGTGAGGTGGTTAGGTTAGGGGAAGTTTAGTTAAGTGGATGGCGAGAGAAATAAAATAAAATAAATATATTCATAGTTCTTACCTGATGGCAAGGTTAGGTTATCTTAGGTTAGGTGAATTGGGTACTAAACTATTATGTATGATTATGGGATGGTGGGTCGTAAAAAATTTACAAGTCCTAGCATATGGGTAGGAAATATTTTCTAACATAGGGTACAAGCCTCTACGTGTAAATACTTAAGTCTGGGACAGCTATAAAATATTATATATAAGTTAAAAAATATTTATGTCCTTAAAAGGAAAACTTGTTGCTGGCCTCTGTATGTTCTGTGTTGGTCAGTAGAGCAGATGGTATGCATGAGTTACAGTGGGTGGAACAATCAATGTTAAAGTGCCTGCTTGCGAATATATAAGCAGTCGAGTTCATTTTATGGAGCTGTTTGACAGTGGTAGTCGTGAAACTTTAATGTATGTCCAGGGGTTCTGGTTAGATGCTTGCTATAATGGACAGTCTGGAGCTGCGTATAAGCAGATTATGTTCACATGCTGTTGTAAAACGCTATGTGAATTTTGCTTAAAATTTAATGTTTCGCTTTTGTAAGTTTGTAGTCTGATGTTTGAAAATATATAAATAAAAAAAATTCTTTAATTTCTCACTAGTGTTGTACCACGCATGTTATATAGAGAATATAATGGTGCTTGGTTTATTCACATACACATACATTGAATAAAATCCGAGTAGGAAAATTATGACTACGAAAAATAGTGGAGGCAGTGAATAATTAACATTGTATAATATTTAATCTTGAAGATAGGAGACCGAAATGGAGTTGATAGAACTTTAAGAAGTACTCTACATACAATTTAAGCATAAATACACATTTTCAAATTTGTTAAAATATAAACTTTTAATTTGACATACCCTATGTCATAAAAGTTGTATGGTAACCAAAAACATACATAGATTCCTGGACCTATAAATGATACACGCCAACTGAATTTCACGAGCCTGAACTTAATAGATCACAAATTATATTCACCTGACTATATATTTGTTTGCTTACAGCATGAATTTCTATATAATTATTTTAAAAAGAATATAGAAATAATGAATAGATGTGAACTTAAGCATTCAGACTCCGACTGAAAGTAATGAAAGATGTGTAACACATTTAAACTGAAAAAGCTCTCCAATAAGTGTGGTTATGAGCCACCTATGTGCAAATTATATTCGTGTAACAAAAATTTAAAATATATCTGTTAATGTACGAGGGAATTCGCCAATTCGATTTATAAATATATGTACCACTATCAAGAAATGCATACTTTTGAGGGTTCAGTGGGTGCATGATCAGGGTGCATCGCTGTTTATTCAAAGTTCGCAGGTTCGAATCCTGTCTGTGTGTGGAATTTTTTATTTTTTAGAATGTTATCAGCTCTAATGGGAGAGTGTGAAATTTACAAAAGTTAAGCTCTTTGAATGTGATTTACATTACAAATGCATTGTTGATACATTTTATTGTATTTTAGACAATTTTTTCAGCATTTTTAAAAATATTTAAAATAAATTTAAATAATTCTACTTGTTTATAAATGTATCACTTCATAGATGACTGATTGGCAGGGTCGCAGAGCAGTGTGAGGTCTGCTGATGATGTCACTCTTCACCTGTCGCAGCTGCATCAAGCATGTCACAGCTGGCACGTCTGCCCTGGCAGGCCTGTCGGCATGTGCGTGGTTACAAGGCAAGGCGACTTAATTTTCGTACAAAAGTAAAAACGAATTAAATAAGGTAAAATATTAAACAACACATAATTTTTCGAAAAATAAAGTATTGAAAATCGAGTATGGAAGACCAAAGATACTCCATGTAGATACAGTTGATAGTTGTAATATCTACTGCCAGCCTACAAAGTTAAGTTTGAATTGATTAAATGGTTTCGACGATATAGCATCCTAAGCTAAAATTTGCTATATAGCCACCATTATGAAAATAAGTGCCTGACATGCTTAAAACATACCACCTAACGTTATCTGACTCAGTACTACTTGTTTGACTAATTGATAGGAATCGGTCAATTATTTCTTGTGATAAGATATAAAAAATGTATTTATTCACAATGGAATATCTTGCAATAGGCGAACAAAAGATACTCCATGTACATACAGTAGATAGTAATAATTTCTACTGCCAACATACAAATATAAGTTGCAATTTATTACATCGTCTCTACGATATAGCATTTTAAGCTAATATGATTACATATCTGCCATTTTGAAAATATGTGCGCGACTTACTAAAACATATCTTTAACATAATCTGCCAGAGCACTACTTGCTTGTCAAATTTGGTAGTAATAGGTCAAATGTTTCCTGAGATATAACATAATAAGTTTCTTTATTGGTATGATGCTATCTTCTAGAATGGTGGACAAACGTAGTTATGGGTTGGTATATATTATGCTTGTAATAGATACTTTCTGTATACAAAATTTGGTTGAAATGGGTAAAATGGAATGGTAGATATACTAAAGAAACCTAAAATATTTGTATGGTCGCCAATTTGAAAATAATTAGACAATCAATTTCATTCACTTAAGTTTACTGGGTGAGAATTGGTGCAGTAGTTTTCGAGATAAAATTTAAATTCTTTATTTGATGCTATCTTCAAAAATGGCGGACGAACAACAATAATCATCTCAAAATTTATTGCTAACTTGATGTTCTGCAACTTACAAAATTTATTTTAAATTGGTTGAATGGTTCCTGGGATATGACATTACCTCAAATTTTAAAATGGTCGCCATTTTGATAGCAAGTGCCCGACGTGGACGAAAACTTTAAATGTCAGGTGTCTTTACTATTATGTGAACCGAGATTGGTGAAATTCGATCAACACGTTCAAATCTCGAAAGGGGAACACGTGCACAAATACACACACACATGGATACTACACAGACACAGATCTCATAAGCCTTTCTTTCCTTCGGAAAGCATACAATAAAAATACAAGAACATTAAGATACTCAACCCAGGTACAAGGAAACGTACAGACAAAATATACAGCAGCTGTGGATGACTAAATGTTTTGGGGGACTTGTCATAGAATATTCTCTTTCTTCATGCAGCTACAAATATGTGATATGACTTCTGCTCCATTCCGAAAGGGAAAAAATTTGCATTTCAGAAACTTAAGAGTAATGCTGCTTTCGGGAAAGAATAGAAGTGATCATCAGAGGAAGAAGTCTCTATAGCAGAAGAAGACCTTCTCTTAGCTATCTATGGAGAAAGGCCAGGCAGTAATTTGGACATGGCCAGGTTCTGAATACACTTAAAAACAATTTCGAATCAACTTGTCAATGCAAGCTTCTAATTAGTTACCCTCCCACCAAAATATGCAGTAGCCAAGCAACACTCGCTTCTTGTGTTTCACCCAGGGGTTGATAACTTAACAAAATGCGAGGTAGCAACACCTTTTATTCCCGTTACATCATCCACCTGATATTAGCTATCAAAACTGAGTCACTATTATTTGTTGTTTGTAACACATTGACAATAACTTTTTAAGGTTGAATGGAAGGGAAACTTAGTGTGATTATGCCTTCGTAGAGGGCGTTGTTTATGTCAGCTATAGAAAGTGTAATGCTTGTAGGTAGGCAACCAGCGAACACTGACTGTAGGCTATAATGCACTGTTCTGGATTCTCTGGGACAACAGTCCGGGAGAAGAGTTTTGATTCCTTTTGTATGTCTGAAGATTATTTTACTAAAATCTGCTAGTTTCTTATATTTCAAATAAGGGAGGTTATCCGGAACTACAAATAAATTGCCGAGCAAAAATCAGTGTCATAGTTCATCTAATGGGCGATAAGCGATACGACTGTCTCCGATTTATTTTATTTTGAAATAACTGTGCTATTAATATTTATAAAATGAAAAATTTGTACCAGTGATGTTTATTGAGCTCCGGACCTTCAAAACCCAATTTTGTTGACCACGTCACGAGCATAAAATTAAGAAAAACAAATTTTAGTTATTATACAACGTGAATGCAAAGGCTAGTAACTAATGTGGAGTTTACGATATTATTATAGATATGTGACCGCTACACTTCATGCCATGGTAACTTCCACCCTATTTATTGTTTCCAAGAATTAAAGCAGCTCTCGATAAGCAGAAAAGGGGATGATAATAGTTTCCCAGGACACATTTTCAGCTGCACAGATCCGCTAGTTCACCGTGGAAGTTAGTCGAATATTGCTTTATTTTTTTTAGATGGATATCTGGAATGCACAAAATTATGATTACAGTGATATTTGAGGAGCTAAGCCAAAATTCAATATCTCTATTCTTTACTCGAAATATATATACCTGTGTGCTTAATAAAAATAATTCATATATTTAATGTCATCATAGGCACCAAATTTTAGTTTCCCGGTAACTGGCTTGAAAGAGGTTTTCGACTAAAAAAAAAAAAAAGGGGGGGGGGGGGGGGTAAAGCATAAAATTTTCTGAAACCATACCAATGTTAATTTTAATATGTTTATATTATCTGTATCAATGTGTTTCATGTTTGTGCGAGAAGTTATCCATAAATGTTACACTTGTTTTAATTTATGCCATGATTTTAAACAACACCAGTTACAAATAATGAAAATAATACAGAACCGAATTTTTCTTGATAAGGCAATGCGAAATATGAAACATCCTAAAAAAAAATTAAACATTCTGATTCAAATACGAATTACAATAAAATTTTTACACAAAGAAATTTATTTAAACAATTAAAATACCATCATTTTTCAAAAGGAGTAAGGCAAGTTATTTACCTTAAATTGTACTTATTACAAACTAAACTATTGGCAAACCACCAAAGTAGTAGGCATATGCCGATACAGACACAGGGGCTGGTGGCTGTCACTAGGGGCTCGGCCACAATCTTGGATTCCAGACTTCTCGTTCTGTCAACCTGGTCACGCGACCGTCATGTTGGATTCCGCCATATTAGCAGCCAGTATTTCGCCATCTTGGCAGTCAGTACACCACCATATTTGTAGCATGTATATTGCCATCTTGGACAACCATTTTGGTAGCCAGTATGTCACTTTTCATGTCCTATCATTCCATGTTGTATTTTTCATGTTCTGCCATTCCAATCATTACAATAGTTTTCTCAGCATGCTCCAATCTTTCTCTTGCATTATTTATTTCCTTCTTTCTCACTTTTTCTCTCTCTTTTTCTTCCGTGCATTTGTCATTTATATACATTTGCTGACATTTGTATCTCACTTTCGTTCAACCACCATCTTGTTTTTTCGTTTATCATTTGTTTCCGACCACCATATTTGTTTACATTGGCTATCGCTGGAGGACACTTGGCTATCGCTGGAGGGCACCATCTTTTTTTTTCGTTTGTCATTTGTCCCTCTCCATTTTCGACTGCCATATTTGCTTACATCAACTACTGATAGGATTGCTGGTGTCGCGCTCATTCGATTAATTCTAGATTTGACTGCTAGGAGTGCTGGTGTCGCTACACCGCCTTATTGGTTTTGGAGTTCACCGATAGGGGTGTGTCTTTTCTTCATAACTTAAAATACCACCTGGAAAAGTGAAGGATCGAACTGCCAGACCTTGGGTCGTCAGACTAACGCCTTAAACCACTAAGATATTGTAGCATGTACTGGGGCAAGAGTTTGTAAGAATTATATACTTTGGAGATGAATAAATAACATATCATGTTTTTTTCATTACATTCTAAGAATTTACAATTCAGAGTTTATAACTTATATAATTTTTCAGTATTTTTATTTTTTATTTCCGTGTAATATCTTTAGAAGTATATTTTTCAGTTTTGTATTTTAAGTTTTTTTATTATTTACATATAATAATTTTTTAAATATATTTTTATATTCTAAATATTATTTTTCATATAGGCATTACTATTTATTAAGTTTTTATATCCCAGACATAAGCATTTTTTTTCATTTAAGCATTATTATTTAAGTTTTTTTACAATCGCAGGCTTAAAATTTTTATATAATTTTAAGTATTTTTTCATACAGGTATGATTATTTATTAAGTTTTTTTGTACTATTCCTGACATACGATTGTTTTTTCATATAAACGTAAATATTTATTAATTTAGTATTTACATGTAGGAGCTTTGGTACTTACACTGAACTTAGAAAAAATATTGTGCCCCTGATATAAGGATTTAAGCAATCTGTAACTTTTAGGTATGGTGTAGCGGGTCCCCTAGTTCGAAGCCCGAGACTATTAAAACAATATGGAATTTATCTTAGTCTTAGAAAATATCAAACATTTTTTTCCGAGTGATGGGAGAGCATTTTTTTAAAGAATTAAAATCGTAAAACAAAAATGGAATCGATTTATCGTGTTAATTGTAACAGACTCGATGTGAGAAATAAATAAATATAATTTGGGGCCAAAGATCGAACTTTGGATAAGGGTTTGTATAATATAAATAATAACATTCCATACTGGATAGACTTTATAGACCTTACATAGTAGACGAGATTGCCCATTCTATCTGCGCTCTTTGCCTGATAATGATGGTGTTATAAATAAATTCAACGAAAGTTTTCAATTTGAATAATGACCAGAGATTCAGAAAATTTTGCTGATATATGCTTATAACTTTTCAGAATGTGAACATGCTCATACGTATATGCCATATATAGAATATTATAAAACGTACATAGATATATGAATTATTTCATAAAAATTAGCTGCTTTTTATGCATAAATTGTAACATGGTACAGATGAGAAGCAAGTTAACTCGATGAGAAGCAAGTTAACCCCCTATTGATGGCATAGGACACTTGATGGCATGAAGCAAGCTCGTCGTAAAAGAGAATGTCTGTATGCATAATATTTTGCAAAGAATTATATCTTTTGACCTCGTGTTGACTACATTCTCGGGATACTGTACCAAGCTACATGCCATCCATACCGCTCACTCGCAAGGGACTCGAACATTTATTCCTCCCGAATGCGAGGACTGTGTCACGCTGCTCGGTGACATATTAGGAATAAATTAACAGCATAAATAATTTGATTGTAATATTGGTTAGTGTTTTTTTATGCCAGTAAAAATATCATGAGAAGCAGACGAGTCTATTCTAAATGCTAAGTGTTTCAACTCCCAGCAATTGTTTCACAAATAAGTATGGACCAAATTTTTATTCTTTAAAAAGTAGAAATGCTTATTTACTTACAGCAATCATATTGTTTTCATTATTGTGCTGGATTTTATTTTAACTATTCGCAAATTATCATTTTAAAAATCAGTTTACTGCCCATTTTGTAATTTGAAATGATAAAAAAAAAAAAAATTCGATGGGGAAATAAAACATTTTCAGAAGTAAATTTATATCTAAATTATATATAACGGGCACTTTTGTTCACTGTGGTGGATTGTGAAAATGTTGAAAGCAATTGTTTATTTTTATAAACTACACTCGCCAAAAACTAAAACCAGTAGGAATGTTTTAACAAAACTCGCATATTTTATAAGGAAATTTCTTTCCTATTGGAAATATTTCCCCTAGTACGAATATTTAAATGTGTAGTGTTGGCATGAGACCATCACTGCGCTGCCTCGAACCATGCCATGGTCCCACGCAATGCTTTAGCTTACATGACGGAATTTTGGTGCCGTGGTGCGTGAGCTCAGAAATCCGGCACTGATATGTCAACACCAGCCCGTGACATGTCGCGCATCGCTAAAATTTCACCAGATAAGCAATGCGAGCTTGATAAAGCAAAGATCGGTGTTAACATATCACAACAGAGACACCACTATGCCCGCGAAATATAACATAGCGTAAGCGACTAGCAGCGAAGGCAGGGGTAATTTTGCACTCCGAAGGCGACACGACGCGACGTGTCTAGATGGCGGAGTTCAAGTCCATGGGGCAGGCATAGAGTGGTGATGAGTCAGCTGCCTAGTTGGCGGAGTTCAAGTCTGTTGGACAGGCGTAGAGTGATGAGTCAGCTGCCTAGTTGGCGGAGTTCAAGTCCATGGGGCAGGCATAGTGATGAGTCAGCTGCTTAGTTGGCGGAGTTCAAGTCCATGGGGGGCAGGCATAGAGTGATGAGTCAGCTGCTTAGTTGGCGGAGTTCAAGTCTGTAGGGCAGGCGTAGAGTGATAGTCAGCTGCACCGTGCACAAGTTCTGATTTGCGGGCTTGCCCGACATTTTTTTTTATTACGCCAAATAACTGTTTTCATAAGGTGCGTGTCTCCAAAAACCAATTCAATTTGGCTTATGTATGTACTTACGTTATGCCTAATAAAAGTTATTTACAAAGTGCTATCGGCCCTGTACGCACAGCGTCTTGTGCCGGCTCCCTGGCATGCATATAGATAGGTGCATGAAATAACAAGAAAAATCATTACTGTCGTGACTGGAGTATGTTCGCTTACCTAATAGATTTATTTCCGCAATTTACTGTTTAAAAAATCACACTTGAATAACCTTGCATGCTATAATTATTAGTTACGAGTGCACAAATATATTCTGTTTTATACTTATAAAGTAGGCAGGTATATACAAAAATAAGGCGGAAACGAGGTTATATTAGACTACGATCTCTAACACGAACGTAAAGTTCTATGCAATACCTGATTGGCAGGAATAAAATAAGCTGGAACAGTTTATGAAAAAAAAAAATTAATTTAGTATATGCTGAATACCTTCAAAAGTGTGTGTTATTCGTATTCTGCTCTCAGAATTAATTTTTTTCTCATGTAAACAAATTATGCACACGTAAAACTTATATCATAAATTTTTCAATAACAACACAATTCACTGGTTAGGCAGGACTGTAAAAGCACGAGCATAATATACACGAGTTATCATGCAACACAAGATATGTTAAATAAGAAAAAAAAGTATGAGCTGTTACACTTTCAGCCCAAAACTTCCCGCATTCTAAATGTTCTTCGCATTAATGTATAAATAAATAGTCTTAAAATTAAATGTATTTTTACAGCCTACAAACATTGTTTTAATAATTTATTCGTGTAGATATTTAAATGGTAAAAATGCTCATAAAAATGTTTTCTACTGCCTGACCGTACACATAATGTTTTTGCGTTACAACATAACAAAGTATTTATAATTTGTGTTCAGAACACTATATAAATAAGTTTATGGGGAACGCACTGCTCTCAAAAATCTCTTTCACGAATGCAGTAGTAGAAATTGGGGCTGCATATTACACAAGCAGATTACCGTAAAAATAATTCTGATGAAAGCTGAGCAGATCATTTTAATAATAGTGCATTAAATGCTATTTTTTTCTGTGGTGGAAGTCATCGAACACACGTGTCATTCTTTTTTTAAATGGTATTATTTTATCAGTCTCGCACAGTAGGTAGTCCTTGGCAGCTTCGACCTGACTCCCCTGCATTGCATACCAGGCATGATTCCCGGCAGGGTCGTCATGGATTTGTTTTCTATGATTGAGCAGTTTTCTCAGAGGTATTAATTTCATTAACTAATTATTTTGTGATCACATTTTGTTAAGTACAGAACTTTTTTCATTACTATGCTTTACCCACAACATTTTTTGACGAATCCAAACATGAATTATTTACTATTTTACCAATATTTTTTTCTTAACTGAACAAAATATTTAAGACCAGTCTTTAAAAAAAAATTAAAAACATGACATACTTTCTTTTATACAAAATGTATTATGCAATGTTCAACATCAGGAAAGCACATATACACATTGAAAAATTTATCTTGTGTACACATTGTTTTGTGTATTGCAGGTACTGATTCCTGTAAGTCCTGATTTAAGTAGGTAATCAGTATAATGCTTAAAACACTGTTTGCAGACAAGACCTTTATGTGTGATTTCCTGTCTCTTAACGTGCTCCTAATATATACATTTATGCGATATATATCGTTTAGGCGTGTCTTGGGGCCTCCAGTTTCAGACCCGAAAATATTAAAAATTATTCATTTACTTTCGGACTTAAAAAAATTCATATATGGTTTTAGGATATTATAATAAAGGCTAAACGATGATTCCAGCTATCGGATATGGGGATCAGGGTAAGATAATTGTTTCGCTATTCGATTAATAATGAAAATTTTCGAAGGTTAACAGTAAGGTTTGCCCGCAAACTTCTGGCTGATTACGTACACCCGATATAAGTGTTTAAGCAATATACACCAGTTAAGCATGTTGTAGGTACCCGTGTTCGTGACCCAAAATTATTAACAAAACATTAATTTACTTTCGGACTTAAAAAAGTAAGAAATTTTTCCCAATGATGGGAGGCGCGCGCGCGTGTCTCGCTATACAGCGAATATGAATTGCGAATACGAAGGCCTGCCCTTGACCTCAACGACCATGGAACCACAACCTGCACCATCGCTAACTAACAAGGCTTGGAATATTTCACATTTGAAACATACATATTTATTATGTCGATCACGCCTATATACAGACACATCAAATGTGAAACAACATAAGTTGTAGAGAAATGGCGTTTGATGGCCAGTGGGACCTGGGACTGGAGCCGGAGTCGGGGGAGCCACCATGTTGTGATGTCACCCGACCGCCATCTTTGAAGTCATTGACCTTTTACCCCTGACCCACCACCTTTGACCTTGACCTTTGAACACAACCCTCAAAAAAGAGCTTTAAAAACTCTTAAAAAATCCCTAAAACATCCCCAAAAAAAATTATAAAAATTATATTTAAAAAAATTGCTGTCAAAAATTATTTAAAAACCGTTAAAAAGGGATCCCCGAAAATTCAAATTTTTCACGGAGCTGGCGAGGGGTATCAGCGAACCAGGGTCAGACCCAGGTGACCGGGATCGCTGACCAAGGGGTAAGGAGAGCAGGACATATGATCTTTGACCTTGACCTAGACCACAAAAATCCAAACAATCAGAAAAAATTCCAAAAATATAGATTATTAATTTTTTTAAATAAATTTATTAAAAATTATTAATACATTTATGAAATATTAATTTTTAACAATTATTAAAACAATATTTAAAATTATTTTTAATAAACTGAAGCTTTTCCTACCCAGTCAGCCATCTTGGTAGGCGACCGCCGTATTGGTAGGTTTAATATCTCAATTTTACCAATGTTATGAATGTCCTCGACTAAATGTAAATTTCGTAAATGTTTGATGTGTGAAATGTTTTGCATATTTTTAGCATGAAAGAGGGTTTATTTTTACTGTTGTATTGTTTCGTAGTGTGCAAAATTGTTACCTTCATTGATGAGTTTTGTTTATGTAAGTAGAAGAGTTTTGTTAGTTGAAAAGTTGTAATAATGTTCTCGTTTAATCGCGCTAAACCAGTTCGAAATAACCAGATTTTGTTTTATTAAAACATTCAGTAAATTAGAACATTCCAAATACATTCTAAAAGTAGCTTTCTTGAAAGGAGGGGAAACACGACGGGCTCCAGAATTATTCGAATATTATGTCTGCAAATTTGGCAATGGAATTACAGAAGGAAAGCTAAATAATATTTGATGAACCAACGCCTAGAAGAAAATACTAGAATCAAGAAAACTATGAGCCAGAAGAAGATGATCCCGTCAGTGGGATTCGACTAAGTTTGACGATGGTACGACGAAAGCTGAGCGACGGTTTCAAGAGGCCACAGTTTAAGAACCAACTGTCTCCATCCAAATCAACGGGATTCCACGCTGTCCAGAGGTCGGAGGAGTATCTGCCTGCATTATCGACGCCCAGTTTTCCAGTCATGAGTTCGACGCCATGGGTCCTGCTTTGCGGAACGACATCGGGATATCTACCTCCCACTAAATTGATTTCGACGACAGGAGTTCTGGTTCGCAGAGTGACGTCAGGACATCTATCACTCCGTAGGACCGCACACAGTGGAACGGTGAAACTATCCTATAGTTCAGCAACAGATCAGTTTTAGCTTACACGAACAGCTAACTAGTGCTTACTCCTTTTTCTTATATTGCACTTTGAATCTTGGTATTTTTTGGCAGATGTGCAACGGCAGTCTTTCTGACTGGTGTAGTGTTGGTTAAACTTTAATAAATAACTTTACAATAAGTTTAGTAATTCTAGTGTTTAGATTTTAATTTCTTTGTAGGACATTATTTGGTTCACACAAGTATGATAGTTGTTTTGTTGAAGAATTTGGAATTTTGCTAAATATATTTCACATAATAGAAATGAATTTTGTGATTATTAATAATTTGTCCTAATATGAGATGCCATATATAATTTTAAGGTGTTTCCCATATAGATTCATGAATGTTTGGTTGACTCTCTTTTGGAAGTTCTTTTTTAATAGAAATTCTATCCCCCATAGCGGAGGTATACACAAGTTTACATATATTAAACATCTTACTTGATATTTTTGCATACACCAACTTTAAAAAAAAATTGTGTAGCAGTACTAGATGTCACATATATTTTTAATTGGCTTCCTCAACGTGGGGCTGTATAAGACAACATTCACCTATATGTAACGCTTTATTACATAGGCGACTGCAATCTTGGTAGATATCTCCTGTCCACCATATTGGAAGCCAGTGCCCATTACAGACTACCACAGCCATATTAAATCAAACTACCTCGACATTGACCCTATGACCTTGAATTACCTTTAAAACAAACACTCGAGAAAAAAATACATAAAAGTCAGTAAGCATAACCAGTCAGTAAAAGTCAGTAAGCATATACCACCATCGTGGATACACACTACCTCAACCTTGACATTTAGGGTTCTAAAAAGCATGGTTTTCACATCGTCTGTGTTTATAATTGAAACATTTAAAATTCGATTAATTTTTATGACATTTTTATTATTTTGTTTCAATTTTAAAATACAATTAATTCCTGAATTTATTTCTATTCTAGGATTTTAATTCACAAAAATAAATTTGGGGTTTTATTATTGTATTTACTTGAAATATTTCAAATGTTTTTACCCTTGACTGAAAATGTGTTTCAATCAATCTAAATCTTCTTCGTGCACCATTTTAATTATTTGAATCTTCGATATTAATAATTTAAAATGGAATATTAAAACTTACATCTCTTTCGTAAATTTTTTTATCTGAATTATATTATTTACATATTATATTTGTAGTTTTATCACTAGTTATTATATTTATAGTTATCTCTCGTTATTTTATGTATAAAATATCTTAGTCAAAATTATATTCCTTCCATATTATTTTCCTAGTTTTATCTCTAGTATTTGGTTGTTAAAATGTATCCTTATCAAAATTAAATTAGTTTACCATTATGTTTCTATTTCTATTTTTTATTATTGATTAAATTTATAATATTATTTTATAGTTATTTTATTTTTATTAATATTTTACCCCTTTTTAACTAAACTTTTTTAACTTGTGATGGGTCTAGTTGCTTACCTTTTTTATTTTATTTGTATGGAAAATAATTTAATTGTTTCCAATATTTAATCAAAATATATTACATATATTATTTATTTAAAATTTCTTTCTTTTTTACTATCATTTCTTACCTATGCACATGCACGTTGTTGACATAAATGTGAATGTTTATCTCTTGTTTGAGGATGGGGCGAAAAAAAAAAAATATATATATACCAGTATTTTTTTCTTCATACATTTTACATTTTTTGGTTGAATATTCTTTTCGCATTTTAAAATTTGATTTGTCTTATTTATGTTTATCAAGATATTATTTACAAACATGTTTACAATATTAATTACAAAGTAGGTACTTTTTACATTAGTTTATCACGATTTTTGTTATAATAATCCTTAAAATGTTAATTGAAATATGTTTTACAAGCATTAATGTGTTTATTTTTGGTTTTTCTATGCGAGCGGAAACAAACTGTATTCTTTTATTTATCACACTTTTACATTTCTTAAATATATAATTTCCTTTTTTTCCCACTTTCATATTATTATTTACATAAAATTTTTATTCAAATATATTATATAAATTTTATTTCACATCAGATCGTTATATAAAGTTAAAAGATAATAATGCTTTAAAAACAGTTTAATGACATATTTCACTTACATGTAAACGTTTAAAAGAAATAAAATGGACAATTTATTCACTGTATAGATTCCCTAGTAGATTCAGGGACAGGAATTCCATAGCATATATAAGTTAGTGGAAATATGTAGAGTATACCGTAATGGTATTTTTTTTAAGTGCATTCCAAAAAAGGCGTACTTTATACGTTGAATTCACAATAGCGAATAAAATAATTTCCCAGCAAATCAGCATCAAGACTTCTGTGACGTCAACGCGACAGTATTCGCCCGCGCGACAAGATTTACAAATAGGAAATACTTATCATTTATTCGCTTCGCGGACGCAACAGGTCTGTAAATATTTCTAAAATCTGGCATATTCTTGGTATTGTTCTTCCTATACTATTGCCCTCCTTATTCATACGAAAAGAAACGCCTTCTTATGTCTAGGTAGTAGCAAGAGATTATTTAATTATAATATTATTTATTGTTGGTCACGAGACAATAAAACCAGTATCACGAAAATATTTATTGTCGCATCGCACCTTTCGCATCGCATTTGATGTGATATTGTGATCCCAGCATTAGCGTATTTAGTGCTTACAGTAGGTACTTTTTTATATCCTGTATAGTTTTAATAGGTTTAATATTTATAGAGACTAGGAAGGTAACACACAGTGTGAGACCGCCATTTGAAAAATAATTACCTTATCCTCAGAAAATTTCTTGTTCAGGTAAATGATAAAAATACAACTTCAATGGCAAATTTTCTTGCACTCGTTTTGGTCCTTACTTACAAGCAAACTCTAGCTTTAACTTGTTTAGTAACTCTTGAGGTATGGTATGTATTTGAGATACAAAGTTTTTAATTCGTTGCTAATATTGTGTATTGTATTAATGCACCAATTTTAGTTGGTTCAGATTATTTGAATTGTTCCTAATACACCGACTTGGTTTCAAAAATTTTTTATGGCCACCATTTTGAAAACAATCAAAATAAGCACATAAGTTTTTCCGCGCTATGTCTGGTGAAATTGTGCGTATGATTTCAACAATTTTAAGGGAAAACAACACAAGAAGGTAATCTCACAAACCTTCCTCTCCTTCAAAAAGTACATTTAAATCGTACCAACGCCCATTAGTCGATGTTTAAAAGCGAGAGAAAAGTATACTTTACTGAGATTTGGCACTATGTGGTGATTTTTTTGAAGTTAGGTTGCAGTGGTGCCGTGTAATCGAGTTACATTTGGAGTTCTTTGGCGATTTTTCTTCTTCGGCTATTAGACAAAGTAATTGAGCACACCGGGTAGGTATTGTCTTTTTTACTTCGCTTGTGAACTGCAGTATGAGTAATTCATTCACAAAACTTTTTTTTTGAGATTATGTGTGGCAACGACGTGTGTGATCTCGAACCATCTATCGCTGGTGAATAATTCGTTACGCGGTCGAAAAGTCTCCATAACATTCGTAACCTTTGCTTAGTTCCGACTTGAAGAGAATCCGCGACTACTACGAATTCAGTCACATTAAGGCGGCGACTCATAATCACACCGACCTTCAGTGCGACGAGGTCAATTGTGCAGGTCGCAGAGTATTCTTCCCACGCGGGTTGGGGTCGGGTTGCCGGCGGCGCGACGTTGGGAACTCGAGGTCTCATCGCGCTGAATCACCGCCCCGTTCTGGGAACCAGCCCTGGAAACAAAGAGTCGCTGTTTCTCATTACCTCGAACCACGAAGGTAACGAAGGAAATTTCGAAGAAGCTCGCTCTCCATTGTAACAGCGGCATGTTTGACCTGCACGACTGCCGAGCGACATGCGTTGTGGCTAAAGTAACTAACGCTCAAAGTTTTCGGAATCTACGCAAATAATTTTGCTGTCTCTGTCTCTCTCCCCGAGCCAGTTTACATCGCGACTGAACACAGTATTCCGCTTTGGCTGTTTGTTCTTCCTCCGTGTTCATGTAAAGATAATTTGAACAGTCATTTAACGATAAATAAAACCGAAAATAAATTTAATACGTATGTACAAGTGGAAAATTTAAATCCGAATATTTTAAAGCAGACCACTACATTTCGAAAAAACAAAATGTTAAAGCTTTGAACTCAATACTTTTATTCCCTTCTGTTTTTTTTTTTTTTTTTTTTTTTTGCTGTTGATAATCTCAATAATTTCACTCAAAAAATTAGCTCCCATATGCATAAAACTACGAATTTAAACAATATATATATGAACAATGAATCCGGTTGAAGGTGATTCAGAATGGCACCTCGTACAACCGCAAATATACATAAGAAATAGCCAAATAAAATACTTCATTTTTGTATTCAGAATAGTGAAACTTTCAAAAATAATTAAAATATTATCTCATGTGCTACTCTTTTTAAATGTTAAGGTAGTTTGTGGAGGCATATAGATAACAACATTGTTTCTTGCGTTAACAATTGTTAAATTTAGTGTTTTATTATCACATCTGTCTCATAAGTTTGTGTTCTCTAATGTGTGTAAAATAATTTATTTATTTATTGTTATATGTAGTGATAGTAGTAATCATCAACAAAAAAAATTATTTATTACTGACTTGTATAGCAGGGATAATGAGTAGACTAGTTTAGTGGGTTCTGGAGCTACAGGATCTGAGACTGGAGCTCAGAGCTGTTCCGGCTGTCATTCCGGTCACCCATCCGCCATAATGGAAGCTAGTGACCTTTAACTATTGACCTTTGGCCTTTGACATATCACCCCAAAAACTCCAAAAAATTATAAAAAAATTATTATTAAACATCAATAAAAGTTATTAAAAAATTATTAATTAAAAATTATAAGCATTTATTTCAAAATTATTTTTAAAATATTTAAATATCCGTACTCCTGAAATACATTTCCCCTAACAACTTTCCTTATTCCCCCTAAAAGTTTCCCTTTCTTCCCTTAAAATATCAATTTTTCCTTTGAAATTTCCCTTTTTTTTTCCTTTAAAAAGTCCAAAAGTTCGGAAAAAATGTATAAAAATCAGCAACAATAAGTAGTAGGCTACAGTTCCTTCTGGCGCAGGATTCATGATTCGTAGCTAACTGCGGCCATCTTGGAATTCTACATTTTAAGTACAGTATTGCTTCTTTTAACACAAAAATCACTTCAGAAATTAATTATTTTACCCAAAATGTTCCATTTTCCCCTTAAAAACACTTAAAATATCCCTTGTTCATAAAAAACATTTAAAAAAATTACTATATGTAGATAAAAATCGAAAAGTGTGAATAATCTACATTCAACATATATAACACTTGGCATATATTTACCAAAACTGTTTTTATAGATGCTTATAAAAATCTAATATGTTGCTGGTAATAGTCTCGTAATAATATATTCTGACAACATATTTATATCTGTCTGAATAATATGAATCTGTAGAAATGCCACTTCATGCACTTAAAAAAGTGTAATAATATACCTAATAGTACTTTTAAAAATACTTAGAATAAAATAATAAAATACTTTAAACATATAAATGTGAAATCAAAATAGTATATGTAATTTAAACAAAAAAAAAAGTATAATTAAAAAATATTATTATACATAAAAATGATATATTAAATGAAATATATAAATTATTGATATGTAATTAATATACATAAAAAATATTAGTATTTATTAAAATTCTATAATTAAAAATTAATTCTTAAAAATTATTGAAATTTGAATAAAATACTTAATAACTAAATAAGAAAGAATAATTAGTAATGTCTTTAATGAGAGGCAAGATGTTATTCATTCGTCTCCAAGCTTATAAACTCTGTAGGTGAATGGTCAGCATACTGGAATTCTATTTGCTAGGTCGTGGGTTCGGATTCTCTTTTCTCCATGAGATTTTTTTTTTTTAAATGTTAGCAGCTGTCAAGACAAAGTGTAAAATATAAATAATTTAATATTTTTCAGCTGATTTTGCATTTAAAAAATACATTTTCTATATATTTGACTGCATATTTTAAAGATTCCAGCATTTTCCAAATGATAATAGCAATAAATTTGAATATAATAGTTATAATTATTTATAAATGCATCGATTCCTTGATGCTTGAGCATTTTATCTTTGATTTGACAAGATCATGGTCAGTGGCTTCCCTTCCATGTGGTGCCCTATGGATGCTTCCAGCACTCTTCACCTGTCCTAACAGGTGCATTTGCCCCGAGCACCTTTTATAACATGTGCATCTTTCTCGCATGTCTGCCAGTGCATGTGTGCGTGGTTACAAGCATATATGTCTTAATTTTAAATTAAATTTTAATTTGTATAGCAGTGAAAACAAAGTGCCTAAAGTATATATTACAAAAATATCAATTGAATTGATTAAAAAAAAAGTAATAAGATTCGAATAATTTTTTACAAACTTCTGCCATGAGCGTGTACTATTCAATTATTTTTATATACCGTCTCATGTGTGGAACATTAAATCTGTAAATCCGTAAATAAATACACATACTGGCGACTCGCGCACTCTAGCAGGGGTCGTGCGAGCGGGGGTTTCTACGCAATCGGAGGTTTTTTCTAGGAAAATCAATAAAAATTCGGGGTTTTTGAGATGCATTTAGTTAATTTTTTTTACAAATATTTATAATTATTAAATAACTATTTATTAGTTTTTGGGTTACGGTTTTTTTTTTTGTGAAAAAACAACATATAATGATAGAGCATTAAATTCAAGACTGAATGATAATCTACAAATATGAAGCGAGCATTCCAAATCTTGAAAAATGGCTCGTTTTTGCCCAAAATTGCCTTTCTGCGGCTTGTTTTTGCGCATGGGGGCTGGGCGATTTTTTTTTAGGGATAAATACGAAAGTTTTAAAGAAAAAAAAAAGAGACATTTGAGAGAAAACAAGGGATATTTTAAGTGTTTCGCCATGTTGGTAACCAGTACGCCACAATCTTTGTAGTCAATACGTCGTCATCTTTTTAATCAGTATACCGCCATATTTGTAGCCAATATACCACTATATGGTAACCAGTATGTCATTTTTCTTGCGCTTACATTCAGAGAGGTTTCTCCGAGTCCTCCAATTTTTTCTCTCTTACATTATTTCTTTCCTTTCTTTCATTTTATTTCCTTCTCTTCCTTTCTTTCCTCTCGTTCTCTCTTCCATTCCGAGGGTTTCCTCCGCATGCTCCCATCTTTTTTTCTCTGTCATTCTTTCTTTCTATTTATTTCCTTCTCTTTTTGTATTTCTCTCTTCTCTCGCCTTATTTCCTTTCTTTTTCTCCCATTCGTACGTCGTATGTTATTGAAGGCTGCTATGTTGGCTTTATGTTTGTCATTTATTACTGGAGGCCGCCATATATGTTTACATGTATATGAAGGCTGCTATATTAGTGTTTTCTGTTTGTTATTTGTCACTGGAGGCCGCCATATTTGTTTACATTTACATGGAGGCAGCCATCTTAGTTTTTCGTTTATCAAGTTTTTTCCACTTTAGTTTTGGCTTTGGTCACTAGGAGCACCGCCATCTTGGTTCTGGCATTGACTGCTAGGTGGCGCGATAGTCGTTCGATTAGGCGATCTCGCATCTGTCACCTTTGTTCGACTGCCATATTGGTTCTGGAATTGGCTTCTAGGAGCTCTGCATGTTTCTAGAACTCAAAATACCATCTATAAACGGCATGGGATTCAACTGCCAGACCTTGGGTCGCCAGACTAATACTTTAGACTACTCGGCTACCACAACATGCGTAGGGACAAGAGTTTATAAGAAGTATATAGCTTGGAGACGAATAAATAACATCTTGCCTCTCATTAAAGACATTACTAATTATTCTTTCTTATTTAGTTATTAAGTATTTTATTTAAATTTCAATAATTTTTAAGAATTAATTTTTTAATTATAGAATTTTAATAAATACTAATATTTTTTATGTATATTAATTACATATCAATAATATCTATATTTCATTTAATATATCATTTTTAAGTATATAATATTTTTTAATTATACATTTTTTTTTGGTTTAAATGACATATAGTATTTTGATTTCACATTTATATGTTTAAAGTATTTTATTATTTTATTCTAAGTATTTTTAAAAGTATTATTAGGTATTTTATTACACTTTTTTAAGTGCATCAAGTGGCATTTCTACAGATTCATATTATTCAGACAGGAATAAATATGTTGTCAGAATATATTATTACAAGACTATTACCAGCAACATATTAGATTTTTATAAGCATCTATAAAAACAGTTTTAGTAAATATATGCCAAGTGTTATATATGATGAATGTAGATTATTCACACTTTTCGATTTTTATCTACATATAGTAATTTTTTTTAATGCCCCAGACTTAAGCATTTACAGATAGGGACTTTGTACCCTATGTTGAACTTAGAAAAATATTTCCTACCCCTATGCTAGGACCTGTAAACATTTTCCACCACACCATTCCATAATCATACATAACAGTTCAGTATCGACTTCACCTACCCTCAGATTACCTAACATAACTTCCCCTAACCTAATATAACCTAATCTAACATCACCTTACCTAAGATAACCTAACCTAACTTCGCCTTGCCTAACTTCACCTAACCTAAGATAACCTAACCCAATCATTTTGTAAAAACTTTAAATATATTTTATTTCTTTCGACATTCCCTTAAACTAACTTCACTTAACCTAACTTCATGTAACCTAACCACCACACTCTAGTCATCACCATACCCCTCTTCAACTCCCCTTCTCTCAGTCTTACTTAACAATCATATAGAATGGTACAGAGTACAAAAACAGATATAATACCTTTCACCATGATACAAGCTTGCCTCATTCATGCTTTTAATAACACACTATCACTATTCCTCAGACTTTATTATCAATAATAACAGTCGACTATATTGACTACCATTTCAGATCATCTAACTTTATCAGTTACACATATAAACAATATATCTCATTAATCCATTCCGTTTTTACAAACTTATCACACAATTAAACCATTCTCCTCACACCATTGAAGATATACTTTTTTCATCCTGCCAACACAATCTAGCATGTGTTCAGGTCATACCAATAAACATAACAGCTATATCAACCATACAAGCAAACTAACAGTAAAACCAAGTCATATGACTATGCATTCCACCTCGTATAAGACTCTGAACATATTTTATTTCTCTCGTCATCGACTTGACCTAACCACCAGTATAAGTAAAAATTCAATTTAGTCACCTTCGCTGTCCACCTAGTGTAGGACTTAGAATGTATTTTCATATTGTGTAGGATACGAATAGTTTTAACTTAGTCACGCCCATCCTACCCAATGTCAGAATTTTTATTTATTTTTTATTTAGTCACCTTGTGTAAAAATGCTGTGACATAAATACCCATCGGTATGGACTAGTACTCCTTTGGTGGCAGCAGGAGAGCAGAAACTTCCTCTTCGATGTTTAGGTATACATCTACTCTTCCACAGTTCTGGTATCCTAACCAAACCATTACTAGATTTAAACACACCACGCTATTGCCCCCTACATTTTATCCGAGGGCCAGCTGACCTTGTAAATGTCAAAAGCAGTCGTAGCAAGTTTGAAACAGTGCAGTAACTGGAGTCTGCATGTGCTTCCTTGCTGTTTTCGCACCTGGGCGGTGTCAGATAGCCTAAGTCAGCACATGGAATTTATGTACCCACTTGGTATCTGGTAACTGGAGTCTGTATGTGATTACAAGTCTTTTTCGTACCTGGATGGTGCTGGATGACCATGTGCATGCGAATAGTTGTGTTAGCATTTCTGCACCTGCACAATGTCAGGTAACTTGAGTCTGTGCGTGCTTACAAGAGGTTTAAGCACCTGTTGTCGGATGACTGTGTGTGTGGGAATATCTGTGTTAGCATTTCTGCACCTGCTCGAGGTCTGGTAAATAAAGAGAATGAGTCAGCATGCTTCCCTTTACCTCATTCCAGTCATACTTATTTTCCCATTGGTTAGTTTTTCAGAGCCAATCAGACACCTTCGCCTACCAGCATATAAAAAACTTCGGAACCCAGTCTTCCACCTGTTGCTGTCATTGTGATTATCAACTGCTTAACATAAGAGTATAGTTTATTTCTGGTCTGGAATTTTAGAATATACACGCTTGTTGCCTAAGCGGACATAAAGGTCTTTCTGCATTTTGACATTTGGAAGGGAACATTCGCTTTTTGCCTCGGACAAACAGGACGAGTTGCCATATCTGCCGAAAGAGTTCATGTTGACGCACGCACCGTACAAAATATTAGCCTTATTCATATATTAACCGATCTACCTACAGCTGGACGAAGACATACGGGACTTCCTTCCCTGCAATGTGTGCTTCAAAGGCTGCACTACTTCCATTCTGGACTCTCTTCATTCCCGGAGCTGGTTCAAGACGCGACGTAGTGCAGCAGCAGCCACCACCGACACCACTTCCATCGACAAAGGGTTTGCTCAGTGAACAACATGGACAGCTATGCAGAACAAGTGACTGCTGACATCATGTAGCAGATCATATCAGGTCTCCGACCTAGCACTACCTTTACCTCGACGACATGCGACGAATGGCTTACCGCACACAAGGGGTCCACACAGATCACTATTACCACCAGTGGCAGTTGGCTGTCGCCTGTCACAGCTATTCCCATCACACCACCACGATCTTCGATGGTGTTGTACACCAGCTCCTTCGAGTCAGGTATGGTAAAGTGTTATCCCAATGCTATTACCAGGTTCCAACCAGTGGAGTACTGGTTAGGAGACCCACAGTATGAGGATACTGTGAAAAACATAAAATCCCTGATGGTGTGAATCATTCCCGCCTACTATGCCCTGGTGCCTGCGTACAACCCAAAATCATGAACGTTGAAGGAAAGTCAAAAGTATATTTTATGGACAGAATCCAGTATGATGGTGAAACCTGTGCAGTGTACATGAAGCCAGACGCAACCCTACCATGCAGCATTGACGAACTGTTGGAGCTGAACAATTGTGAAACAATCATCATTAAAGAAGGCATCCAGCATAGTGAATACAGAATACGACGAGGGGGGCAGGAAACAGTGTTTTTCTTCAGTAAAAAATGCGATGGCGAGATGCATAGACTCATGCTGGCCGAAGATGACATGATTACAATCGTTGAGTGGACCATGACTTACCACAGCCTGTCTTGCGAGATAAAGACAAGCTCACCAGATGAGAATGGGGAAGGACAGTAGCAAATAATTAAGTTATAAAGAAACAGTGTTTCGAAAAGAGTAACATAGTGTGAATAAACACATAGTTGTCTTAGGCACATGATGAGTGTCGGTGTGTATAAAACAAAAACAGAACGGTTTTTTCTCATAAGAAATCTTTATATCTCTATAATTATCTATGTATGATTAATGCTTAACATTTTTCACAACATAAATGCAGAAAACAAAATTACACCAAGAAAACTTTTTTGCCTGTCATTGTGAACTAATATTGCTTAACATGTATGTGAAAATATGCAATAAAAGAATTTAAAGAATAAAATATGTGCTTCATTTTTTTTAATTTACCTCTTATTTTATTGTTTGTCATGTGCCCCCATCAATTCAGAAAAAAAGTCTGCAAAGAGTAGTGGTGAAAAAAAAAGGTAAACATTTTAGTTTTTTTTTAGTGGAGAAATTATACTATTACAATAAGGTGAGAAATTATGGATATATATATATATATATATATATATATATATATGTACACACCATTTAGGTTACTGGAGTTGATTTTGAGAGCATGTATGGATAGGCATCTGACCTTGTCAAAATACATGTAATTTTTGTGATGGAGAACATCACACTGCCGTTTTGAACCATGACAGAACAACTTGGGAGACTATGTGCCATATACCAAACTGAAATGATGGTACTGCACTGGTGGTAGTAGATGCTGGTAGTGACTCCATCTCCAGTGACTACACTAGCAGGAATTCCACCCTGTGCACCTTCCATATTTATCCACATATAAAATGATGCTGTTCCCTTTCGAAATATTAGTAGACTCTGATCTTTCTTCTTTATGTGTACGAAAACAATTAATAAAAAACACATTTTAACACATGTATTAAATTATTTTTTGTAACAAATACGAATAAATGTACATATGTAAAAAACATATATTTTTTAAGACCCCAAGTATCATTAGCATATTCAAATCTGGTATGCTCTCAAAAGTGTTAAAAGTTTAACTAGTTTACAATATAGGAAGTTTTCATATAAATATAAAATTTTTAGGGGCTGACAAACACAATCATTACCACACTTCTCATGATGGAATAAAACAGACTCTTACAACAACACCGAATTAATCAGTCTTTCAGAGCTAGCTATATCTAACCCAATATGGCATATAAGGTCAGGCAAGGATAAAACAAATGCAAAGTAAAAACACACTTCCATTTTTAAAAAAATCCATATACATGTCACTACTTACAAAAAAAATTACTAAGTCCTACTTCAGAATGTCTTTCTCATCGACCCAGGAGTCGGCACGCTTCGAGTGTCCAAGCCACTTCATGTATACATGTCCATTACATTGTTTCAGCACCCTTTCCACCAAATATAGGTCTGAAAACTAGTAGGCTGTATCTCCTCTGCGTAACAGTCTCCGACCATGGGTTTGTCTTGTAGGTCCTCCAGGTAATACATGCATAGATACCAGCAAACGACCTTGTACAATTCTGCCGACCGGTTGTGATGGAAGTCTTTGTGGAAATGCCATTCTGTTTGGAGATGCGCACTAGGATACTGATCTTGGTGTTAGGCTTGCATGGGTCCCTTTTTGTCGGAATAGCGTAAACAGACCAAGACAGGGAGTCGTCCTCGACATCATCGGGCTTCATGTGAGTGGTAGAATGAATGGTAGAATTATACTCGCGAACAAATTTCGGCAGCAGTGCAAGCCACTTGTAGTTTCCGTTCGTCATGAAATGTCCCACAGTTTGGATTTTAGAGTCCAGTGAAAATGCTCGACGATGGTAGCCTTGAGTCGAGAGTATGTAGAATAGTGATTTATGTTGTACCTTTGAATCAGTGCACGGAAAGAAGCATAAAAATATTCCTTACCATCGTCTGTGTGGAGATTTTTTGGTATAGGTCCTTCGCTCAACACATCCACCATGGCCTTGGTGGCGGCAAGTGCATTTTTCTATGTGAGCGGCCTGGCCCAGACATACTTGGGAAATGTGTGTATTATAATCAGAATTTTGCTGTGGTCTTTATTTGTACAAGAAAAGTCTGGTATTTCAGTCAGGTCAGATTGGAAAGTATTGCCCAGCCCTTTCATGATGTCCTTTCTCCGAGGGTAATTCCTTCTGGCTGACCTGTGCATTTTTCCACAAACTGCATATTTCGTCATCACACGACCTAGCCAGATTCGAAGAGTTCTTCAATGATGGATATAATCTCATTGGTGTGCGACCAGTTGCCGGCAGACTGTGAAGCGACCAGTAGTTTTAGTCTATCGACGAGTTCGTTCGGATTGTTCCAATACACATAGTCTGTCTTTTGTTTGGCATCGATCTTCTGCAGAAGCTGACCTGATCCAATAGCTTCGGCCAATCTTAGAAACAGTCCTGCGATAATGCCGAATTTTTCATGGGTCGTGTCCTTAAATCATTGTGTTGAGGGATAATCTTTCGCATAATGAGCATGACTGGAGTTAGCAGGTAACTGTACTGCAAATATGATTATGTGTAGTGTTCGGGACGCCTACGAAACAAAAGTTCGCACAGAGTGTTATTTTCACCTTTCGCTTGCAGATAAGCATCACTTCTTTGTTTCCGAGAGACCATTTTTCGACACTGTGTCGCAGGCCGTACGTCTTGTTGCTGTTCCGATCGGAGTAAGAAGCAATGTAGTGCCCCACTGGCATGCCAACGTCAGGTTTGCGCTCTCATGCTCATTTCCGTTCCTGTGCATGTAGCAAATCAATCAGGGTCAGCTAATCTTTGTTGCTAGTTATACCACCTTCCGATTTGGGCAATTCCGGACTTCATATCTATTTCCATATCGGGTCAATCCTTCTACCTTGATTTGATGTTTGATGGGGCAGCAGTGGTGGAGTGGCTAGCGCAATTGCTTCCCACCTAGGCGACCTGGGTTCGATCCTCGGCAGGTTCACTCCCAGATTTTCGCATGTGGTAATCGTGCTGGACGATGCCTCTTGCCGACTGGTTTTCTCAGGGTACTCCAGTTTCCCCCATCCTTGCATTCCAGCACCGCTCCATCCTAGGGTCTCATTTCATGTCATGTCCAGGGATGGCGGGCACCTATGGGTCCTGGCTGGAAAGCCTGTCACTTGGAGTGTGTTGACTGGCCCTGCATCCACCCCCATACACATTTATTATTATTATTAGATATTTTATATCTGGCCGAGGCATAGCTTCTTCTTGACATTGTCAAACAAGTTCGTCGAGAGAGCTGGTTATCGTCTTGTAAGCCTCTTACCTTCGATTCTCGAGAGCCAATTCGTAACTTTTCATGAGTAGATTTTTCGCACGAACAGCTGTAATAGCTTGCTGCAGCTTAGTAATCAGTTCGGTTCAGTCCATAATCATTTATAGAATTTAATATACACACTACATACTACCCAAGAAGCGACTGACCCCAGCGATCATCGGTGAGGTGAGCTTTTGTTAGCACATTTCCATCGTCATTTTGTCCATGCGAAACAGCACCAAAACATTAGCATTATAGCGAAGCAGTTGTTTGGGAATGTGTGAATAAGTCTGGCCAAGGTAAACACAGTCAACATACCCATGCCGTCCCATGCTAAAATACTCTTGAATACAAGTCTGTTTTCCCATGCAATGTCATCAAAGACAAATATCGAGTAAGTCAGTGCTTCGCTCAGTGGCACGATGGCTTCATTATCGCTGCATGGGAAATAACCTAAGCCTCCCATGCTCTTCTTGCAAGGACATCCAGGACGCATCTCTTGTGCAAACTGATGTTCCCGCAATGATGAAGTGCACAGTATTATAAAATAGGCTTCCATGCCATGATTCATGGGAGATAGCTTCACCTTCAGCATGAATGTGTGAGGTTAGAGTAACATCTTGCTTGATGATCTGTATGGCACTACTACAATCTTCTGGAGCAGGTGAAGGTGGTGGTGTGTTGATGGTGTTGGTAGATAACCAGTGCAACAAATTTTAGAATGTCTCTTTAAAGCATTCCTACGAGAAAACAGCTTCTGGCAGAAATCGCACTGAAATGTCATATTCGAATATTGTATATGCCCGTACTGTTCCAAGTCTAGAATGATAAGTCCATACGGTTACAAGTCTGGAATGATACTGAAACGAAAAAGTATAAAAGGTGCATATTTATAAGTTTCAGGTCAGTCTAATGCAATGCATTATCAGGTAAAGACGTCGAAATCCAGCCGTAGAATTGTCGATAATTTGATCAACAGTCTATTGTTGGAGCTGCACATTCCCGGATACAGGTTCTGTGGGCCAGGAATGAAGCTAGCCAAAAGGTTGTCACACTGCAATATGGACATCAATGTACTGGACGAGGTGTGCAAGTGGCATGATATTGCCTATTCCCAGCGCAAGGATTTACAGACAGATAACATACTTGCACAGAAGGCCGATGAGATAAGAAAATCACCAGATACTGGACTTAGTGAAAAAATAGCTGCATGGGGTGTTTCCAACACACTGAAAGCCAAGTTGAAGATGGGCATGGGAGCGAAGAAAGAAAGACGAAGTTCCAAGAGGAGAGGGAAGCAAAAGACAGGAGGATTTATTCCTGCCTTGATACCAGCAATAAGTGCTCTAGGTGGTATCGTCGAGGCCGTAACGAATGTAGTTAGTGCGGTGAAACAAGCCTCGAACGAATGTAAGCAATTGGAGACAAATCGTTGCCACAACGATAAACTGGAAGCTATCACCATGGGTAAAAAAAAGTCCAAAGACTGTACATACGATGGCCCTACTGAGGAGGAGGAGGTGCGAGAAAGAAAAAGGGTTACAGCAGGGAAAAGCGCTAATGAAATCTCAATTGAAACGACCACCCATGAACGTGAATTTGGAACTGTTTGCACGAAAATTGAAGATAGCTAATTTTAGAGGAGTGTTCATGCGAAATGCTTTGCCTGCTAAACCCAAAAGACACGATGGTACCATAATTAATCTGGACACGACAGCCAGGCCTGGCATGCACTGAGTAGCATATGTAAAAAAGGATAAACATGCAGACTATTATGAGAGTTTTGGGCATTTGCTTCTCCACCCGAACTGCAAACTGTACTTGAAAAATTGCAAGCTAACATACAATTACGAAACAGAACAGCTGTCTAGCACATGGAACTGTGGTCATTTGTGTCTTTGCTTACTAATGCAGTGGAATAAAAAGAAATAGTAAGCGAGTTATTATTCGTTAATCGTTTACATGAAAAGGTGTTTGGTTCTATATTCTCCAGTCAGTATGTCGGTGTCCATCATTCTAAGTGGTTAGACATCCGTGCTGAGGGCGATGTTTTACCCACCCTTGGAGCAGGAAGGCTAGTGGGTCGTTGAACTTACAACTCCATATCCAACATAGAATAAAATGCAAATTTCCCATTCTGGTACATTGTGGAAAGTTATGTAAAGGGAATGAGCATTCCAACCAGTGCATAGGAACTGAAGGACATCGCTAATACCATCAATAAATCCATGCCATCAGACGTGACTTTTGAACTATTCTGTAACCCAAATACAATGAATGCAGAACAATTTTGCAGTGCAGATATCGATTTCAGCGAACTGGATACCATTGGACAAATGCTGAGGTATGAGATGCGAATCTACAAAGATTGTAAAATTTACGAATCATTGCGGCCAGTGAATATATTTCCAGTTAATGTGATATGCATAAACTGTAATTTGGCGAACGGCTGCTACATCAGTGGTAAAACCAGCAATATGCTGCATGAGTTTGCGCCGACGGACCCATCAGGTTATAAACTGGTAGAAGTTCCGAAAAGCATTATTTATGTTCCCGTGCTTGCGAAGAGTGTACACAAAGTGGTTGTATCAGTCGTCGATCAGGAAGATAAGCAGATAAATTTATCACTTTGTGCTTGCCCTTGAAACAATAAGATTGAGTTTTGCTAGGCATACCACGCATAAAGTCGAGCGCAGCACCAAACCTGCTTCCGGTAGAGCACGAGACACAGACGTGCTAACATGGGCCAACGAACAGTTTTTATAAAGCCTGGGGTTGAAAGTGAATAGCAATGGAAGACGACAACATACTGAACGTTACCCAGCAGGCAGAATTCGACAAAAGTGTCGGCAAGTTGAGCTGCATTGCTACCAGCTGTATCTGACTGGTCTCTATACCCTCGAGTGCGAGGTTCGAAAACCGATACAGAGTCAAGATATCTATAACCTGCCTTCACAATTGTTTCTGTGCATCCGAAGTATGCTCACGAAAGAGGACAGGACCCACCGCACCACAACAGTATTCATTCTTAATGATATACTTCACCTTAGAGCAAGTAATGTATGAAATGAACGATGTTACTATTGACGAAACATGGGATGTGGGGATAATCACCACCATAAAAAACTACTTCTTGCTCACGCCTAACAATCTTGACACGGTAAAAAAGGCAGGCTGGGGAATGGAAGACTGCTACAAAGTTCCCATCTTCGCAGAAGGCAAGTTCGAGGTGAGTATGCCACTATCGATGCTACGTTGTTTCGCTGAGGATTATAGGAGGATAATAGTAGGAGCCAAGCAAGAACTGGTGATAATGCTAGCCACCTTGCATCTCGATGCAGTGTTTGGAGCTGGAGAAAATCCGCAGCCCATTGTCGCAACCCTGACCAACATGGGGTGGTTCTTCCTGCACGTGACTCCGAGCACTCGCGAACAAGCAAAGCTACTGAACTATGCCAAGAAATAAAAAATCATCGACATAACTTTCAGGAGTTTGAGTTTGGTTATGTGTCCTCTCCTGTAATCTGCCATGAGGAACCATTGGGCCGTGAAGAATTCTTCAAGCATCTAAAAACCATGTTACATCATACTGGCATTTCAAACGAACAAGCAACACATCTCGGCAGACAAATCGAGCTTCGACCACTGCAAAGTCCAGAATGTAAAAATATTTTTGAATAGTGAAAGCTATCGGTACGTGGATTTGAACACCTCCTTCGATTAAGAAGGATTTACGTTTGCATATTATCTGTATACTCTGTTTCAAGCCTCCTACTATGGGCGCGAGTCTTATCCGGTCCTGAGCCCAGAAAGATTCCATGGAACAGCATAATTGCTGGTCTTCGACACGTCCAAACAAAACGAGCGAGTTCGAAACGGTGTTGTGGATTGTCGTATAGATATTATTTTCAAGGAAAACGGCCTTGCGAACACTGCTGCCTACTGTTTGATTTTTCACGACAGAGTAGTGAGCTACGACTGCTTTTCGGGACTGGTGTACATGATGAGCTAAGCATATAAAAAATGGGACTATCACTGCTTCTCGCCTCAGTTTGTATCATGATGTACTGTTATCTGCAAGGCTTCCAGAGCCAGAGTGGCTACGAGGTCAAGGAGATCGCAGTGATTTACGACGAAGATGGCAAAACGCACTTATGCTCCATCCGCCCCTTATTCGTGGAAACTCTTGTACAAGAAAAGCAAGACGACGAACGACTGGCTGACCAAGTATCACCATGGACTGGAGTGGGACGAAGGCAAGATTCCATACCATCAGGTGGGAAATTTGCTGCGCGACTGATGATGCAGTATCCACGAGGAATTGTTTACATGGCAGCGCCCGAGCAGACTAAATAGCTGAGCGACTTGTACGAAAACGAAGTTGAAATCATCGATGTGCAGTGCGTGTATGGCTGTTCTTTCCTGTGCAAACTGGCGAAACTTTACGACGACCAGCACTGACACGTCTGCGACAGGTCGGAACCTGCCTGGACATGCGTATGGAGAAACGCACAGCTGTTGCACAAATGGTGTGCCTTGTCCTTGGACCATGAATCGGTAAGATATGACTAGACACGAAGTCACCCGAAATGTACGAGAATTTTAGTTTTTTTGTAGTGGCACACCTGTTCAACGTCCGTATTATATATAAGTGCGAATAATCGGTGCCCTCATTTGGTCATCGCATAGAGGTCTGATTGTCACCATGACTCCATTCGGTCCTATGAACAGTAATACAAATGCCAAGCCTGACTAAAGCAGCAATGAATACAGTTTCATCGCAGAAAATGGTTGTCTGCACACCTACACCGAGACGTGCGATGGTATCGTCATGCAGCATTGGCATTTTGCACTTTATCCAGTTGCCTACGAATCAACGCAGATTAAATTGGATTGTCCAGGACGATCGGCCTGCATCATATTCCACATGATGCTGCAGACGCAGCTGCCCTCCACCACCAACCAAATCATCGCCTCTGCCCAGCGTCCTGCTACCATCCACGCACCAGACTGTGTTGTGGAGGTGTCCCAGGCGGGGTACGAACTTTCACAGCATCCTGGGGCCCAAGAAGAATAATGCTGCCAGTCAGACGACCAGATGTCACTGAGTACAGCATCGGCGCCAGCCACTCGTGATGGCACCCGCCACAGATATCTCTGCCTCCATCTCGAGAAATGAACCTGCACCTACCCATCGGCGCCGCCCAGCAGGGCATATTCTTAGAGCTGTGGATGCCGGACCTGCTGTTGGCGGTGGTCCCACCATTGGCGAGGAAGAAGTCGTGGAGCCAACTGTTTAGGAGGAGCAAGATCTACATTGCTGCTGTGATGAGGTGGATGATCAACTGGGGACCGATGGACATCGTCATGATCAAGAGACTGGTGCTGCCTTTTGCAAGAAGCTAATGCTTGCAATCATTCGAGACCAGCATAGCCTTGTATGTGACTGTCTTCTAAAGTAGAGAAATACTAGTTTTTTTTTTTTTTTTAATTATAAATGTGTTTAGTATTGACTGTGTACTAAGAAAATAGTGTATGAAAATTTATTTGAGTGTTATTTATTTTTCCTTTGTGTCATTTATTTACAATATAATTAATTTTATTTTCTCTTAATGGTTTATTCGTGGTGAAAAATAATTCATTTTTATAGTTTTTCTAATTACATTAATATTTATCTATATTCTGGGGTTGCTCCCAAATTTCCGAGCAGGACGAATTAGCAGGTTTTCTTGGTAATCTCCTAGATAAAAAAAAAATATGGATATTGCAATTGTTATTGATGTTGTGAGAACTACTACTACAGACAATGTCGACTAACACACGGGTGTGGTGGGTTAATCAGTGGCATGTAGGTTTGTCTGTCTGTGTAATTACCTTTCTTTTAATAATATATATGATAAAATGATTAAAAACCACAAAAATACTACGACCAATACAGATTTATTTATTACTTATGAATTAAACTTAATTTCGGTATAGCCCAATACATGCATATTTTCAGGAGTACTGACCAACTTCCGATATAACTATATTTGAACCCCAATCTCAAACGTAATCTTCTTCTGAGAGAACAGCACAGGAGTGAAGTAAACTGCTAGGCAGAAATATGGAAAATGTGGGACTGATATGTACGGAAATAAAGAGTGGGAGATGTCACTGCCATTTATTTATCTCGTCGTTTTTAAGGAACAAAACTGTCCGTAGGCATTCTGTTTGAACCTCAACTGTTCAACAGTAAAATATAACTTATTTAAGCCAGACGATTTCAGTACTCTCTTGCGAGCGCGCAAGACAGACAGTACTGCGGGTACAAGCAAAGGGTTGAACTAAGGCCAAAATTTTGTGATGTGAAGACGTCTTTAAAATCAGACCGACGCATCGCAACCAGGACAATTTAGCTTAGCTATTGCAGAGAATCCCATTCCGTCCTATAACAATAATACTATTCAAATAATTGTGGTTTTGTTAGATTTGTATACAAGGTTGCATGCATGGTCTTGAGCTTTCTTCGTATGCGTGTGAGGCGCGGTTGGCGACCCGCAACAACTGGCGGAAATTTCGGACAAGGACAAAAATTTCTGGACGGTACATCTTACGACTCCGATGTGCTAGGGCGCTGTGTAAAATGTAGGATATTGCCTAGATATCTTGATTTACAGCATAAAAGCCAAGTATTAATTTAATTTTCATGTCATTATTCCCATAAGAATATTACCTGCTAACGCAGGGGTGTTCACATAAAGCCCTCTGTCATGTCCCCGAAGCAGCAAGATTCCCCCCCCCCCTTATACTTTTTACATAAAGCGTTAAACGATTGACTCAATAAGATATAATTATGTTTTTATATAGGACTACTGACAAAAATTTATTACAAATGCGATAGGTTTCAATTTAATAAATATATGTTAGTTTTCTGGAAAACTTAGTCGATTAAGTAGCACTGATTTAAAAAAAAACACACACTTATTGCTTGATTCTGTGATTTTATCATCACGATGTATTGATGGGCTGAAATATTTAGTTGGTGACCACATAACATTTTAGAATACTATTGTTTGTTTATACATAAATATACGTCTCATTTAAATCCTTAGCCTTTCTTGTTTCTGCATGCGTGAGTTACGAAGTTCGTTCGGAAATTATGTAATACCAGATCTGATTTGTATTTCATAAGTACTGTTCGGCAAGAAAAAACGTATTCGCTTAATTTATATTTATTATAGGTAACCTCCTTTTGAAAGTGCTGCTTAAGATCTACTTTTGTAGGTTTTCATCATATAACATTGCAACTGGCCTCATGCGTCGGTCAAGCGAAACTGTTAGCTGGCGAGGTTTTTTTCTCGTCTCCAATTTCCAGTTCTGCTTTATTCTCATCGGCTCACAAGACCTCGTTAACATCTTACATATTGTCATCCCAATTCCCTTATTCCATTCTGCTCCACTCTCATTGACTCTCCAGACCTTGTTATCTTACACATTAACTTTTCGCACCAGGTGTTGCAAAAAATAGGAAATATTTGATGTGAACTGTACTTATCAATTTCTTTTAACAACTGACACTTTGGAGCCTATGGAAAGGATTTCAGTAGTTCCTTGGTGTCAGCGGTAGCCAATAGTATTATCCATGAAAAATACCCCCTTCTCCAGCACCAATCATGATTATTCTGCAACACATCATACGCGAACGAATATACTCGGGATAATACGTTAAGAGCCGCCGAAAATCTATATATTATTTGTTCTAGATATTAATGGTTTTTCTGGCCTTAATTTCGTAGCCACTGTTTATGCAAATAATTACAGGCTGAGTCCGAATATATTCTGAAGGCTTCTTTAATGTGAAAAATGTAATTAAAATATAATTGCGGCATAGAATTAGGACATAGTTTGAAACAAAATAAGTTTTTTTTATACTGGTGTCAGTACATTAAATTCATTGTCTAAGGAGTTCGCACGATTTGATGAAACGTAATTATAGAAATATACATTGTATAAGTTATAAAACAATTTAATTATTTGTGTTACATGCATCTTTCACCATCTTTGTTCGCAGATATTACGTGTATATTCATTGTTACTTCCAACTTTTTTGAAGCCCTGCTAAAGTTCTACATCCACGATATTCCTCCGCCTCGTGCAAACAAAGGTTAGAAAATTACACCAAATGTATTTCAGGCTAAGCTCGGGGCAGTGTGCGCCATGATATAATTGTTGAGGAGAAACTATGATGTCACCACCTTTAACACTACAGCGCTTTGCTTCGCTGTGAAATTTCACACCTGTACCTCGCCGCTGGCACGTTGTAGGGTTTCGTCTTCGCGACGCATTACCTCGTATGGTAAACTCATGACATAACTGCCGAAGCTGTGATCTCATGCTGACACTGCATTTAGAGGGAATCTGAACTCTGTTGTAAGCGTGTATCTATAAAATGTTTTCTAACAGGCAAAAAATAGTCCTTATGAAATATGAGTGAGTGAAGAGATTTGAGCGGCTCTTAACAGCGAGGTCTAGCGAGTATGAAATATGAGAATTTTGTTTAAAACGTTCCTAGTAGTTTTAGTTTTTTTGGCATGTTTATTTTATTTAAAAAAAATTATCAATGCCTGTAACGTCTCTTCAGTCCACCACTGAGAAATAAAGTACCTATTGTAATTAATGCTTATATATCATTATTACAGAAATGTTTTAATTTCCCCACTAATATGTTTATCATTTTCAAATTGCAAATTGGCAGAAAATTGATTTTAAAATTCCAATTAAAAAAAAAAAAAAAAAAAAAAAAAAAAACAGTACAATATAATGAAAAATTATTTTTTTTTTGCTCTACATAAATAAACATTTATTTTATATTGAATCAAAATAATTTGGTCCATAATTATTTGAGATAACACAGCATTCAGAATATAGACTCTTCTCTGTTTCTCACTATATATTTTTTTACTGGAATTGTAAAAACACTAACCAATAACACAATAAAATTATTCATACTGTTGATTTATTCCTAATACATCACCAAGCAGGGTGACTCTGTACTCGCATTAGGGAAGAATAAACGTTAGAATCCGTTGCACGTTGCAATTGGTAGGTGATTGACAGCTAGGGACAGTTTCCCGAGAACATAGTCAATACGAGGTTGAAAGATATAATTTGTTGCAAATATTATTAATACAATCTCTCACTATTTCGTTTTTTTTTTACGGTCTGACATGGTGATAGTGTCCCATGAGAAGAAAACTTGCACTTCATTTACACATTGCTGGACACATGTTAAAAGATTTATGCTTAAAAGGTAACTAATAATTATTAAATATAATTTATATTTATATGCAGGTTTTATGATAAAATAGATATGGCAAGGTCAACTGGCCCTCGGATAAAATGAAGAAGGCAATGGCGTGGTGAGTTTAAATCTAGCAACGGTTTGTTCAAAATGCCTGAATTATGGAAGAGGCGATATATAACCTAAACATCGATGAGGACGACTCTGCTCTCCTGCTGCCGCCGAAGGAGTGCTAGTTAATACCGATGGGCATGTATGTCACAGCGTTTCTACACATAGTGACTAAATAAAAACAAAATATTCAAAGTTCTAACGTGGGGTAGAATGGAAGTGGCTAAGTTAAAAATATTCTGTGTCCTACACAATATGAAAATACAAGACCTACAAGAGGTAGACAGCGAACGTGACTAAATTGAATTTTTACTTGGACTGGTGATTAGGACAAGTGGATGGCGAGAGAAATAAAATATATTCAGAGTATTATAAGAGGTGGAATGCATAGACATATGACTTGGTTGTACTGTTAGTTTGCTTGTATGGTTGATATAGCTGTTATGTTGATTGGTATGACCTGAACACATGTTCGATTGTTTTGGCAGTATGAAAGTGTAGATTCAATGGTGTGATGAGAATGGTTTAATTGTATGATTAGTTTGTAAAAGCGGAATGGTTTGATGGCATGGCTTGTTTATATGTGTAACTGGTGAAGTTAGGTGGGCTGAAATGGTAGTCAATATAGTTGTATGTTATTATTGATCAGTGAGTCTAAGGTATGGTAGTGTATATGACCCGTATTGATAATAGCATGAATGAGGCAAGCTAATGACATGGTGAAAGGTATTATATCTGTTTTTGTACTCGGTACCATTCTATATGATTGTTACATAGGACTGGAAGAAGGGGTGGTGATGAGAGGTATGGCGATGACTAGTGTGTGGTGGTTAGGTTACATGAAGTTAGGTTAAGTGAAGTTAATTTAAGGGGATGTCGAAAGAAATAAAATATATTTAATAGTCTTACAAAATGATTGGGTTAGGTTATTTAAGGTTAGGTGAAGTTAGGTTAGGTAATGAGAGAGTAGGTAAAGTCGATACTGAACTGTTATGTATGGTTATGGAATGGTGTGTTGGAAAAAAATTTACAGGTCCTAGCATAGGGGTAGGAAATATTTATCTAAGTTCAACATATGGTACAAAGTCCCTACATGTAAATGCTTAAGTTTGGGAAATTAAAAAAACATATCTAAATGAAAATCGAAAATTTTTAAATATTCTACATTCATAATAAATAACACTTGATGTATATTTACTAAAGCAGTTTTTATATATGCTTATAAAAATCCAATATGGCTCTGGCCATAGTCACATAATAACATATTCTAACTACATATTCTTATCTGCCTGAAAAATTGGAATCTGTGGACCTGCCACTCGATACACAGAAAGATTTTTAAAAAGTGCTTTAAAATACTTAAAACATATATAAGGTATAAATAATATATGTAAGTTAAACCAAAATAATAAAAAATTAAATGAAAAAAATATTATAAGTACAAAAAATTATATAGTAAAAACCTTAAAAAATTAATGATATTGAAATAAAATCCTTAAAAAGATAATATTATTTATTAAATTTATGTAATAAAACATCACTAGTTAAATTATTGATATGTAAATAAAATACTTTGAAATATTGTAAGAAATAAAAAAGGCAATGTCTTTAATGAGATTCCACTCCAAGCTATATATATATAATTATTATAAACTCTTTTCCCAGTGCATTTCACAGTAGCCGAGTGGTCTAAAGCGTTAGTCTGGCGATCCAAGTGCCGGCAATTCGACCCTACACTCATTCTAGATGGTATTTTGAGTTCTTAAAAAAGCAGTGGCTCTACAAGCCAGTTCCAGAACCAATATGGCCATCGAACAAAGGTGACAGATGCGAGATCGACTTATCGAACGACTGGGGCGCCACCTAGCAGCCAATGTCAGAACCAAGATGGCAGGGCTCCTAGTTGTCAAAGCCAGAACTAATGTGGGAAACAAATGAAAAAACGAAAAACCAAGATGGCGGCCTCCATTAACAAGTGACGAACGAATAGGAGAGAAAAAAAGGAAATAAGGTGGCAAAAGGAGAGAGAAAGAGAAAAGGAAAGTAAGAGAAAGAAAGAGAAAAAGTGGGAGAATGCAGATAAAACTCATGAAATGCAAGGGAATGAAATAATGACATACTGGTTACCAAGATACCGGTACAAGATGGCAGCATACTGGGGACAAAGATGGTGGTGTACTTACTACCAACATGGCAGAATTCAATATGGCGGTCGCATGACTAATGACAAAGCGGGAAGTCTGGGAATCCAATAGGGCGGTCGACTCCCTCGATACTCGAGCCGAAGCTGGTGTTCCATTTCCCCATAACTTATTTACTTGATTACCTATATTTAAGCTTCATAGTGATGTTTCAAACGAAAACAGTTTATAACAGACTGGTTAACCTGTGGTATAGATTTAAAAAGAAAAAAAGGTACGTTTTTATTTTCAAAATTTACTATAGTATATTGCTACAAAAACACAGAAAAAAAAAAAAAAAAGAACCACAATTCAAAATTAATACGGATTTATTTAAACCATTTGGCTACAATTCACAGCAGGTACAGATGTGATTAAATTTTCAATACAATTTGCTCATGCTCATACAATATTTGTACAATCAGAACCGTAGACTATGAGTGGAATTAATTTCAAATAAGCATTACTGGCTTCACATACACAAGTCCATTTAAAACGTGCAATAAAAATGATTATCCACCACTACTAGTTGAGCCTACGAAATTCAATAATATTCACAAAAAAAAAAGGGACAGATAACCAAGACCTGATTCAAGGCTGTTACGACCAAATTATCGTGGCTAAACAAATAAACCAACAAGAATCAGGACATTGTAATATCACTATCGTCATCTACACACCCTTATAGTGTGTTAACTATTTTTATAATCATCACACAATTCCAAACCAACAGTTACCAAAAACAGACATCTTGTCTGTTTGAAACTTAAAAAAAAAAAAATCGAGCTCCATGTAACAAACAAATATTATACAGAGCTTACTATTAAAAGAACACTAAAATATATTTTCAGATAGAGATATACACATATCAATAAACAAACGGCGCCATACCAATGCTCCCAATTCCGAGGGCGCCGGGACTGATTACAGAGATACCAAAGTGAACCAATTATATTTAAAAATAAATAATTTTTACAAAAAAAAATATTTTAAAAATGGTTCATAATGACTCACATATTTACAGGTCGTTCAATCGGGAATAAAGCTTACATAAATTCTTTCCATCGCTCTTTAACAGTAGCTACCGAGTGTTACCACTTGTAACCACTCCAACAATAAATGTTAATAATCTTAACTAACCAGTTGACATCTGCTCTCAAGTTCTAAACTATGGATACATATGATATTACATGACATTAAACCACAATACACACCTGAAAAAAACATTAACTACATAAGGAAACGTGTCCCTGAGTGACAATATATCTTGTAAATGATCCACATAAACAAGAATCGGCGAAGCTGAACGACTCAGCCATGTTTATTAAAATGCAATTAAAATAATTGGCATCAGCAAATTCTCTGGCAATGTGATTGTAAACATATAGAATTAAAATATTAAGAGCACTGCACCCCCTAATGTAGCTGGTGCTATAAAAAGCTCGAAACCCACAAATATAAAAAGGACCCAGAATTTCAATGCATTTATACATCAACTTGTCTTTCTTAAGGACATCCAAAAAGGCTTCTGGCTACCAAGCTAACAGGTACATATCACGGAGATCGAGGTTCCATACCATGGTGCATTTAACGTCTCCAGAAAAGAACTAAAGGCTACTTTGACTGCTCTGAATATCAGACTCATTCATTCAACAAAAAATATACTCCTTGACAATTACTCAAGCACCAGTAAAAATTAAGAACTCTGTAATTAATTATGCTGTTAGTGCCAAAAAGGCAACGTGTAGCAAAGTTAGTCATGGTTCCAAACTACACACAATAACTCTCATTGATGACAATCACCAATTAACTAATACTCAGCAAGCACACATTTAATGTTAACTAAAATAACTATTTTAACTATATGAACACTGAAGCGAACGACTTTTGACGAACTTGAGCCGAAGGTACCCGCAACCCTGTGACCAATAACCAACATTTCTATTTTCAAAACTGAAAATTCAACTCTGGATTCACGACTTACCTTGACGCAATGCACACCACTGAAAAAATAGACTTGTTCAATGCTCAGGAGGCACCCGTAGTCCTGGCTTGCGCAGAATTCCGATTACGAAATTTTCGTCAAAAACGAAAACCCCTATCAAGAGTTCCAATGTCACAGCTCAAGTCAAAACGCTGGTAATTTACATTAATCAAATGAGCAGCAGGAAGTTAAAAGGAATGAGCGGGAAAATGGCTCGTGCAACTCCTTATATGTGCTCGACAAACCTGTGGTAGTCGAGGAGAGGAAACAAGGAATGGGCACAGGCACGGAAAAGGTTAGGGGTAACCAAGTCGATGCGGAGGAATCGATTATGTCGATCACACTGGGGTAACCCAAAATGGATAGAGGCGCCAATCATCTCAACCCAAGTCATACCATACCACCCAACACCCCATCTCCTTTAACCCAAAAAAGAACTTGACCATACTTATACATCATAACAGGTACCCATACAAGTATACATTTCTGGTCTACCCATAACATAAAAAATTGTCACTATCCATCAACCTAACATAACCAACTTACCAATCCACCGAATAATTCACAATATTTATACCAATCCACCCAATTGTTCACAATCTTTCCATGTATGCAGTCAACTAGTCATGTAATTTTTATAGGTACTTAAAATAATTTAGTAAATATTCTGTATGTAGATCTTTACATTTATAGGCGAGTGCTCACAGCACCACTTTAAAGTTATAAGTGATAAAACAATACGACACATAAATATAAATAGTAAGTAATGATATAATTAATTTATATTAATATAATCATTTCATAATAATTTATTATTATTTTGTAATTACAACTTAAAAGAAAGTAGTTCACATAATTTGACGTAGCCTTCTTCCTTCGGTTTACTTATAACTGACTATATCTAAATAAGATGCAAGTAATTCCCACCTCTTTGCTTAGCGATCAAAATTCTGTGTACATCTACAAGTTCATTCAGATCTTCGGGAAATACGTACTCAGTATACTCAGAATCATCCGCCTTCTTCATGTCGCTCATTGCAGCAAATTAACGAACGTTTTTATGTCTTCTGCCTTCTTCACACCACTTGTCGAAGGAAACACGTTGGTGAAATGTGTCCGAACATCAAGCGAATCATCACCTTCAGCACTATCGCTGTCTTCATAGTCATTATTATCAATGCTGTCTTCATTATCTTCTTAACCCTCGGTTTTGTATTATATATTACATTAATTTTCTTTGTAGCGGGGAGTACTGCCGACAACACTTGTTGTCTCCCAGTAGACGAACCCTTGCAGTTCTCGATGTGTTCCTTCATTGTATTAAAAGACAGAAGATACTTAACATACTGATTACGTATTTCCCGACGACCACAAAGAACTTTCAGACATACTCAGAATTTCGATCGCTAAGCAAAGAGGTGGGAATTACTTGCATCTTGTTGAGGTGTATTCAGTCATAAGTAAACCGAAGGAAGGAGTCTACATCAAATGATGTGATGAACTGCTTTCTTTTGAAGTTGTAATTACAAAATAATAATAAATGATTACAAAGTAATGAATGAGGGTGTGAAGAGAGGGGATAGCAAGGGAAGGGATCCATATTCGCCAAAGATTTCGTCGAATGTTCAGAGCACCATAACGTAATAATTCGCGACATTAGTGCTGTCGCAAGCATATTATTATGTTACTGACTTCTACCACCATATAGGATGCAGATGAACATTGTTGCGCAGTAGCGGTGGCGCTTGCGTAATCGAAAGCAGGTCTCGGAGTGATAACTCTTGTTGCAGATGAATTTAACATTTCATACCAAAAAGTTGCTGCAGTACTGAGGTAATTAGCGAGTGGGGTCGTTCGACAGTAAAAGACTGTTAGTCTAAGACTTCAAATGGAGAATCATCTTATTACAGCATACTATCATACTCGGATATCAGTCCTCCACAAGTTCATACAATCATCTTCTCCTCCTCAGCGTAACACAGTGCCTATATCTCTAGCCAAGTCATGCGGTTACCCACGTCATAACCAAGGGTGAGATCCTCGTAACCACTGTGCCTCGAGGTGCGTCCGCCAGGGCGCTCACAGTAGTAGGGGTGGGTGGGTCCTACTCAAAGTGGATGCCACCTTTTTATATCAAAGGGTTAAATTGATTGAAAGGGATAGTTAAATTGATTTAATGTGATAATTAAATTGATTGAAAGGGTTAATTAAATTGATAGAAAGGGTTAATCAAATTGATTGAAAGGGCTAATTCTTAATCCGATAAAAAATTTAATCCGCTTTTAATCCAATTAATTTTTTTATCCGACCAAAATTCTTTCAAATTGATAAGTGTATAATTTGATGGAAGATTGCACTAAGGGCCCACTTTATTTGTTTCTTTCTTTTTGTGGGTTGGGGAGCAGCTCTGGTAGATGTTTACCCTCTGAGCTCTAGCACTCGACTGTGTGACGTGTTAGGTGAATATGTGGTGAATTTTGTGTAAGAGTGTCATAAGTGTTTTTTTTTTTGGGTTGGGAGTGGGCTATTGCTCATAGATGGTGTTGGAAGATAGGCGACTTTGAAAGATACAATCTACATCCTGAATGTTAGTAATGACAAACAATTAAATAGATGACGAATGCAATTAAAGCGGTGATGTCAAACAAAAGAGAAATTAATGGAAATACAAATTTTAAACGAACACAACTACGTGAATAACCTGGGGTCGACAAGTGTTAAATGATCACAATTACGTGAGTCTCCAGTATAAAATTAACACAGCAAAAATACCTCTATAAATTAAACGGCTAATGAACACAATAACAAGGTATTTGAAAAATGACACTACTAGATGCCTCTCGCACGTACCTGACATGATTGTAAAACATATCCGCCTGTAAGACTGGTGAGGAAAAATTTGAAATGGAATCTATACGTCAAATGATGATTATGAAAAAGAAATTAATTTACTAACATGCCTAAAAAACAAAATGTTTAATATACGTCCATTCACTCGGGAGGTCGCTGCAGCACTGACTTTCATTTAGCACTTACGTCAACTTATAAGCTGTGTTGTGGCCAAACATAACCTGCATTGGCCTATGTTTGATTATAGACTGAGGTGAAAAACTCGAAAATGAACGAAAATACAAAACGAATGTTTCCAAATAAATTAAACCGCGAACGAACACAAATACATGACAATCACTAAACAAATTACAGAACCCAGGTATGCTGTTTTTTTTAAATAAATGAAATCGCACCAGGTGCTCCCCCAAAACACACCTGTCCACCTGGGAGGCTGGTGAATGAATGACTGGAGTGTATGACATGCGCCAGCTTATAAACTGTTATATACATGGAGCGAGGTCGATGGAGATCTGAGTTGAAATGATGGCAAAAATGCTGAATATGACTGACTAAACGAATTACAAACAACAAAATGATGATTAAAAAAACTTACCCAGGTATTTAACAAAAGTTTTACTATTGTAAGAAGAATTCACTTTCACAAATTTTCCATCGAAGCGTAAGGAGACTCGGATGGCTTAATCCCGCAAACACTTTATAGAAACGTAGTATATATTATTTTTAATTCAAAAAATGTTTGTAGAAGAAAAATTATTTAAAATAACGGATGTTCTACATATTTTTCCATTAAGTATGTGAAATTCATGGCACTAGTTACCGAAATGATAGTTGAAAACGCCACCCCTTCTTTACCAGCAATAAGTATAGGTTATGTGCGGCCATTGCTGGAATACAGTTGGTAAACCATTTATGGACTATTAATAGGTAACTTACTCTCAACCATCAGTTTCATTTCCATCAACATTCCATCAGTGGGCCATAAATGGCATGCCAAGTGTCTTGGTGTCAGCAGTTAACCTTAGCAGAGCCAGTTGTGTAGACCCATATGTTTTCTGGGCCAGCAGTAATCGAGCAAAGCCATCAGTAAAACCAGTCGACAGACTGTCTCTTAAATGTGCGAAACACTATAGTGAAGTGCCATCAAAGGCCCAAAAATGAATAAGATAAGTGGTGCTAGCGCTGAAATACAGTTGGCAAGCCATTTGTGGATAATTAACGGTATACTCTCTCAACCAGCAGTTTCATTACCATCAACGTCCCTTTAACACACCATTTATGGCATGCCAAGTGTCCTATTGCCAGCAGTCAGCAATAACAGCCCCATTTGTGTGAGCCCACAAGTATTCAGTGCCAGCAGTCATCCACCAGTAAAACCATAGTCGGCCGACTGTCGCTTGCTACATGGGTAAGTATTCTATAAGGATCGAATCAACTGTTTAAAAGAGCAGATCTTTGATTATGGAGTTTTTAATGTAAAAAACATGCCTCGATTGCTATATGTAGAATGGAATAACACTATTTGACTGCGGTGACTTTTATTTGGATCTTAATTTGGTTTTAAATGTTATTATATAGTAAATTAGAAAAACGAAATCTTGGTAATGCTTTATATTTATGTAAACCATTATACACTAGATAAAATATGTGTGATAATATGTATTGGAAAAGAGATGATGGAAATTTGTTCATTTGAGTTATATGATATGTTGCTACAGTTTACAAGAAGTTAGTTTTGCTTGAAAAGTTTGATGGTATGGGGTTTTGCAGTTGTATGGCATGGTATGTGCAAATGAGTTGTGCGAGTGTACGAGTGTGTGCGTGTGTTTGTGTGCATGTATGTGTGTTTTGCTATTACATGATGAAATGGCTTATCAGAGTAATTAATTGAAATATTCTGTCTCTGGGTGTTGGTATATGTTGAAACCTCGTACACGATTGTTTTCCTGTTAGGGTTCGTTGACCTGACAGGAATAAAGCATGAAGTGTTCTCACTTTAAAAAAATTCTATGGACAACAGGTTTACAGACATCTTGAGATGTCGTTTCTCAGGAACAGACATATGTCTGTATATAATGTGCATACTTGATAAGTGTGTATAGTGAATGCTAGCATAGTTTAAGTGTAATACCCTCCACCCCTAATAATAATCATTATCATCATTACAAATTCGGAAACTAATGAAGTGCTGTATGACAGTTCAGGCATAGCTGTTTTGCTGAAAGGGCACATTACTATCGTGAATGTTTAGTTGTTAATTATTCATGTGTGTAAGTGCATACCTAGTACATATCCATTGCATGTTTATGTAAGTATGGATTTTCACGATTATGTTAATTACATGATTATGTTATTACCCGATCACGTAATATAACTGAATTCCCCTCCACCATTCTCGACCTTCAACAGTTGACATTGAACATGTAATGCATTAGTTGAGCAATAGACACCGATCAGGTAATACAATATACAGCAAGTATAAATAAATGTGTAAAAATGAATTTCCCAGAATGTTTTTAAAAATATTAAGCGAGTCCCCTGGGAATTGATCTCGGTAATCCACAAATAACATTATATGAATTACTATAGACCAGAATATAAATCAAAAATAGATTTTAACTTCAAAATTAAAATAATATTAGGGGTCAGACCGAGACTCGAACCCAAATACGAAACTACCATTACATTAGGCAAGGCTAGCACGTATCTAAGTCACAAATAAAATTTGGCGAAAATCGGATCGACTGAGGATCGAACATAAATACGAAATTAACATTATATTAAGTAAGCCAAGCACCTAGCAAAGTCATAAAGAAAATTTGGTTAAAATCGGAAATAAAATATAATTACATGCGCTGACCGAGGATCGAACCCAAATCAGAAATGAACATATCATTAAGTAAGCCTAACACTTACCCAAGTCACAAATAAAATTTGTTTAAAATCTGAAATGAAATAATATTACATACCCTGACCGGGGATCGAAGTCAAATCCGAAAATAATATAACATTAAGTAAGCCTACCATCTACCCAACTCACAAATAAAATTTGGTTAAAATGGGAAATCAAATAATATTATGTGCCCTGACTGAGGATCGAACCCAAATCCAAAATTAATATTATATTAAGTACTCCTATAGCCAAGCCTTTAACGAAAATTTGGTTAAGATTGGAAATTAAATAATATTACGTGCACTGACCGAGGATCGAATTCAAATCCAGTATTAACTTTACATTAAGTAAGCCTACCACCTACCCAAAACATCAATAAAATAACATTACATGGGCAAATATGTCCTTGATGAGTATGCACTTGGTGAGTTTAACTATGAATATAAAAGGGTTTAAATGCATATTTGGCGTTGCCAGAAAGGGTTTAAGAGCTAAATGACCTTACAATCATGTTGGATATCGGGTTGATGCCTGTGTTATGAATTTGATCACTATAGCTTCGATAGTTCGGAAATTATGATTATATTAATAACAGAGCTTAAACTCCTAATGGACCTAGGCAGAACGGTCTTAGGGCCTACACGACCCTACCATTATGCCGTATATCATGTATTATGTCTATGTTATGAATTTGATGACCATAGCACCAATGGTTCGGAAATTATGAGTACATTTATAAAAGGGTTTAACTCAAAAAATTTACCTTGCAAGGAAGGCCTTAGGGCTTAAATGCTCTTACCACTGTGATGGATATCGGTTACGATGTCTATGTTATGAATTTGATCCCTATGGCATCAACGGTTCGGAAATTATGACATTTATAAAAGGGCTTAAATGCATAATTGGCCTTCTCAGAAAGGGCATAAGGCCAAGAAATGCCCTTCTATAAGGTAGTCGATGCATTGTATTTGATGCTCAGAGCAGTTACATAATTATTTTTAAACTAAAATAAAGATTGCATCTATGTTTACTAAAATACAAGATGATGAAAGTTATGTTTGTTTTGTAAAAAATTTAATTAATAAATTTTAAAGCATAATATTTAAAAAAAAGTATGTTTTAATATTTGGCTATTATGGCCCCTTAAACGAAATCTCCTTTAAAATACTAGTTTATGAACATGTCGTTTCATACATATATGTTTGACAATTTTAGAGTGATAAATAAATAAATATTACTTCAATACCTCACTTTCTTATAAAATTACATATTAACTAATCGATTGTTCAAACATGATATAAACTATAAATTCGTTTTGAATGTACGAGTTCGTAGGTGTTCCGTTTTTTTAATACCTTATTAAAATTTCCATTGGGTTCCAAGCTCTTGTGGTCATGCGGTCAAACAAATCAGTCAGTTATTCTGGCGACCTAAGGGTCCGTGGTTCAATACCATCCAAAAGCAAAGTTTTTTTTATTTATACTAACATATTACATATATGATGGAGAAAATTTTTTTCGACCTTACAGACTATCTCAGAGCTCATAGTAATATATAATAGCATTAAAAAACATTGGCTGTGGCAGGCGAGCGACTGACAGTCCATCTAGCAGCCATTGCGAGAAATCAATGTAAAAAATTGATTTAACTTGCGTGCTACCTAACGGCAGATGACGGCATCAAGAGACATCAGCGCTCCTAGTGGTCAACTCTACAATTAGGCTGGCAGACGATGATCACATCATCTCTGCCTTACAAGCAAGTATGTATATAATTGAATACAGCCTACCTCGCTGGGAAGGAGTGTATGGATGAAGGTTGTTTTTAGAGAGGGAGAGGGGTTGCATGGTGATGAGACAGGAATTCAGAATAAATAACACAGCAGACGGGTGGGTTGATAGTGTACTAGGCAAAAGGTGTAGATAGTCCTATGAGAGGAAAACCTAGAATCTCGCAGCAGGGTCCCGATCTAACCCGAACTAATCACAACCTAGTTCACTGTTAAAGGGGGAGAGTGTGGTGGTGTAGATGGGTGAAGGGTTTGAGCATATGTAGCATGCAGAACCGAGTGCAGTGCTAATTAAAGAGCAGTGAGGAGCGAAGCACCATGCCATTTTGTATGCTCCTCCCAGGTTAATCATATGGCTCCCACTACTTGCAAGCTAATGAAAAGTTAATGACAGCCAAAGTTAAGAGTAAGGCCCAGTATTACAAACGATTTAATGAATGCCGATTCAAGGAAGGGGATGTCGTGCTGTTGTGTGACTAGTCTGTATGTAGAGGAGTCTAGAGAACTATCGAGTCAGTGGATACGCCTGTTTAAGGCAATAAAGTTAGAGAGGGTGATGTTCACTCTACGCAGGCGGGATAACAATACCATGAAAGTGCACACTAATGTATTAAAATCGTTTTTGTAATTGTGTGTTGTATAGTCGCGATGTGGACGATATCGTGGTTGCTGGGGATGGCTAGCGGAGCAAGTGTCGAAGAAGAGAACTTTCCCGAGCCCCCAGGGATATATTTTCAACTTGCTGGAACAGTCCAACTGCACAATCGACAGTGGAAAATAATAAAGTATGTGAACTTGACGATTTGAAAGGTGAATTATGATGTAATGCAAAGGTAGTTTGTTGTAACAGAACGATTATGTAACATATATATTTTTAATCGGTGAAAAGGTCTAAATGTAAAAATAATCTTATGAGAGGAAAGGAGCTGTTAGTAATATTGATAAGGAAAGGGAACTGTTGAACGAGTTAGCTACCCTCAGGTAGACTCCAAGCAGAGGAAAAGAGGGTTAACCGATGTAAATTGGGTGATTGAGTAAAGTGCTATTTGGCACTTTAGATGAAGACGATGCTAAATATTACACTGATTACATAAACAAATTAGAGCAAGAACATTTAGATTTTGTTCACTTGGTGAAGGAACAAGTTGTAATTGTAAAATCTTCAGTACAAATGTTTTTGTTGTAACAGAACGATTATGTAACATATATATTTTTAATCGGCAAACCAAACATATTTTGTTGTATCTGTCTAAGGAAGTATTGGACCAATATAGGCTTTTGGTACAGGCAATTGTTCATGCTCAAAAGGGAATTATGCAACCACATATTGTCGCCATCCCAGTTACTGCACCACTTAACGGCAATGATTGCAGAACATTCCCGACCAATAATCCTACCCTTTCCTCTAAGTGTGACTAATGGACATTTGTTGTTGAAAGTGATGGAATTGAATGTATTCACAAAAGAAAATGTGCTAGGTTATGTGGTGAAAATACCCCAGGTGGACAATCTTGGGTATACTTCGTATAGAGTGGTACCTCTGCCTGCATTAGTTCAATGTACCAAAATCAAATTTGTATACATAGAGCCCACGAACGATTATTTATTAGTGGACGTCCCCCAACAAAATTATACCATTCTAAGGTGGAATGATTGGGAAAAGTGTAAGACATTGGAAACAGGCTAAAGGGTGTGAAAACAAATCGCAATCCTCGTAAACATCCAAACGCAAGGTAATTGTGAAACTGAATTGCTAGGTCGTCCCACAAATGTTCCGTTAACTTGCACTAAACGAATAATGGGATTGGATAACACATTATGGATAGGCAGCGATAATGAGTAGTTATACGCCACAGTAAAGGTGAACAAACTTACGATGTTGTCTGATGGGGCTGAACCAAATGAAATTAATGTTGTATGCACTGGATAATTAACATTAGCACCAAACTGTAAGTGTTATGGTAATGACATAATAATAATGGGTCAAGGAGTATGTACCACTAACCAGAGTAGTAAGGACATCATTCCCCCGATTTTATTAGATTATGACTGTTGTGAAGAAGGGGTAACTAAAAATTGGGATAAAATCAAGCTCGATTTAGTGAATACAAATCATGTATATAGCACTGATGAACGGAAACTAGTTAGTCATAATATAAGTGACATGGAACAAGCAATATCACAGGAAGATGGTAAAATTAATCAGCAACAGGTGTTGTACCATGTTTCTTGGGTTATTTATGTGATGGGATTGTTAGCGACAATTGTGACAATTTACTGTTTTGTAAAATGTAAGTATGGTAAAGAAATAGCTTAACACTGTAAGGACTTTTGCTGCCCTGCAAGTATATGTTTTAAACCTGTAATTGTAAATAGAGTAGGTGACAATGTGGACGAGGCATACTCCCCTCCAATAACTCGAGCAGGACGTAGATAGTTAGATGAAACTGTAGCGATGAGTGAACTAGAATGACTACAAGAAAACAGGAAGGTTAGACCTAGTTAGACCTAAGCAGTGATGACTCGAATTTTACTTGGTAAATTTGTCTAATTAAGGGAGGAAGAGTATGTTGAGCCCCACTTGCATTCCCTCGTGACGGGGTATGTTAATGTAATAGGGCGTAATTGTGGTATATTCATTTCATAAGTAATACTGATATTGTGTTTATGTACATATTAGTTATAATTTAGCTTAAGAGTTTTCTTTAGGAACAAGCCCGGATCCTCCCTTAAGGCATGGAGTGGTAGAGTATCTTGTAACCATTGCATGTGTGAGTCGTCAGTAATCAGGTGGCGACTTTATCTTGTTATTGTTCACTCATGTTGGTCACTGTATATCCAGCCATCACGTGCCCTCATGAGAGCATCAACCCCTGATGATGATGTACACTGGGCCACAAGTTTTATTGATTGTATACTTAGAATAGCAAATGTTGACTAACTGGTCAAGGCTCCCACCGGGTCCATCTGGGATGCTCCGCGGGTGCGGCCCCTGGTTGTTTCAAGGAGACAATGTAGATTATCAGTCATGTGGTGTCGTGGACCAGCAGTTGTAGGGGTGGGCGGGTCCTAACTCAAAGGGGATGCCGCCTTGTTTAATATCAAAGGGTTACATTGATTGAAAGGGTTAATCAAATGGATTGAAAGAGTAAATCCTTAATCCGATCAAAAAAAATTATCCAACGATTTTTTTTCAATTTATAAGTTTATAGTTTGTTTATATAATGTACTGAGGGCCAAATTTATAAGTTCATTTCTTTCTTTTTATGGGTTGGGGAGCAGCTCTGGTAGATGTTCCACCCTCTGATCTCTGGCACTTGACTGAGGTGTGAAGTGTTGGGGAAGGGGTATATATATATGTGGTAAGTTTTGTGCAAGAGTGTTATAAGTGTTTTTGGATTGGGAGTGGGATATTGCTCGTAGACGGTGTTGGGGGATAGGCGACTTTGAAAGATATGATTTACATTCTGTATATTGGTAATGACACATGATTAAATAGACGACAAATGCAATTAAAGCGGTGATGTTAAACACAAGAGAAATTAATGGAAATACAAATTTCAAACGAATGCATGTACGTGAATACCCTGGTGTCGACAAGTGTAAAACGATCACAATTACGCGAGTTTCCAGTTTGAAAAAATTAACTAAGCAAAAAGTCCCTATAAATTAAACGGCTAACGAACACAAGTACATGACAATCACTAAATGAATTAATGGAACCCAACTATCCTGTTTTTTTAAATAAATGAAATTGCAAAAGGAGCTCCTTCGAAACACATCCGTCCACCTGGGAGGCTGGTGAATGAATGACTGGAGTGTATGACTTGCGCCGGCTTATAAGCATGGCCGATATGCAACTGAGTTGAAATGACGGCAAAAACTCTGAATACAACTGACTAAACGAATTACAGAACCTCTTTCCCTACCAAGCTACTATTAACAACTTAATTACACTCTACAACAGACAGCGAAATGATACTTTTAACGGAAGTCTCACTATTTTCAGAACAAGAATGCATGTTTGTGAAATAGCTGATTTTTTTTTTTTAAACCTTCAATTATTTTTCTGACTTTGTATAAAGTATGAGTGTGTTTTTACCAGCAGACATCTTCGTGTTGAATCTTCAGGGGCTATAGTAGAAATAGGGTTGCTGTGAGAAAATATTTTTTATTTTAAAAGTTCGTTGGGCTCTACCACAGCTTGCTGTAGAGTTGTAGGGCAGCGGGAAAAAATATGTGTCGCTAAGAGGTCTTTCTACCTGGCCCTGAAAAGGCATTTTGTCACTTGACTCTCATTTTTGTTAAGTCCCCAGGGTTCTTCAAGTTGACCAGCGGGCCGACAGAGGTTTTCTGAAGGTACCAGGAGTTTCCCTCTCGTTTTGTATCAAATTCATTCATTCAGACGTGTTCGATTCTCTCCAAAATTTTTGTAATTTCTCCTCAACTCTTCAAAGTTTGTTTATATTAAAAAAATTTTAAAATGCTATTTTTTAATGTATAATATTTTTCTCCCTTATCAAGAAGAAAGCAAATAACTTGCAAATTTTTTTCATGAAAAATTTCCAGTTACCAGATTTCAAAATAAAACCAATAAATTACCATCACCTACTCATCTCAAGTTTACCAAACATTTTTCATTTAAACTTTTGATATCCAGTCATATACAAGTACTTTGTATTCAGACACATCCCACCTCCAATCGTTCACATAATAAGATGTTATACAATGACACGCGGAATTTTCAAAATAATAAATAACAAGACACAATATTCCATTTTAACACAGAAAAATTTAATTAAAAAATTTATTTTTCTCTCAAAAAGGGACCCTTAAAACCAAATACTTACAATGTTCATACAGAATAACCTTTCATCAAACATTTTATCAATCACACTATGTTTTACCAAAAAAATAAATATATATAAAAACCATTTTTTCACGTACTTGAAAACAAACATATCACTATAATCAAATATACAACATTGATCTTACGAAATAAGTTCCCAAAAAGGTTTTTTTAACAGCCATTTTCAACAACAAGACATTTTATGAAAAACAACTGAATATCTACAACAAATTACCTATAACTACATTTTCTGTAATAAACCTGTGTACATCAATCGTACATCGCAACACTACTACTACTACTACTTTTACTGCTACTGGTACAACATAATAAATACCAAGAACAAAAATATATAAAATACAAAAATGATTAACAAAATATTTACAACTATAATTCAGCAATCTGAAAATCATCATTTTTTACCTAAAACTATGTGTATATACACAATATTTAAGGACTCTTGAAGAGGTTATAAAGCGCTAAATGAGTAGTTTTCTTTCTTTGTGTAATATCCGGTAGTATAATTTCCAAACACTCACATGTGCAGAATTACTGGGTACAATACACTTTCACATGCATGCAGTTTCCAGATAATTGCTATGTCACACTGTGAATTTCTCTTCTTATTTTGTAAATTGTATCGAAGGCAGTTGTATCGGGAGTAATGTTACAGTTAGGCAAATAGGTAGCAGAAGCATGGATGGCGATGCAAGAGATGCTGCAAACAGTTGTAGATATTTGTAGAAAGATGTGAAGTTTGTTGTGGAACAGGAGGTACATGTGGTGGTGGCAGATGGACATCATTGGTTGTGTGGTGTTTGTAGTTGTGGTGTCGTGGGCGGGCTGTATTTATTGTGGTGTTACAACTATTATAGGGAGGAAAATAAAAAAAAAACTTAGGTATTCTGTAGTGCCCCCAAGGTAAGGTCGATATTCCATCTGCCTCAACACTACAACACTACCTTTGTTATGCGTTCGGTGTAGAATTCATGGGCACGTGAATCGAACTGATATTGGGTCCTCAAAACCCTTGTGCAATTTTCGAAACAATCTTGATAATCCTCATACCTGAGTGATTGTAACATGTTAGGTTTTACACCCTTTGCCTTACGTATATATTGTTCATTTGCAAATAACATATGTGTAAAGCTTAGGGCCTAAACCCACAGAGTTTGTGATGATGCGACCAGCAAATTCATCTTTCATCACCCCGGTATGGCCTCTGTTATCGCGAGGGAATGCTTGCAGGTTATCGAGCACATAGTTTGATTTATCAAATGGTGCCTTTAAATCTGGAGTAATTACTTTATAGAAGTCCTCACAAGCAATAGAACATACCAAGGAATCGGTGTCACAATAGAGGAGGTACAAGGCTGGAGGAAGAAATTTTGTATGTATGTACTTATAATGGAATTCGTATAGGGTTAATTTAGAAAGATCAAGAATTGTGACACCAGTGTAGAAAGTTTTGTTGAACACAACAGAACTCTTTGACATCTCAATAAGGACCAAGTTTTCATTGATAATCTGTCTTGCCTGAAATGTTGGACGCCCTATCAGCTCTGCAGCCCTATAGATCATGATATAACTCGAATGTACAGAACCATCCAACCCTTCTGCTCAAAGCACAAAACACAATGAACAGAGTCAAGTTTGGCTCCATACATCAAGTACTGCCTCAGTGTTTCCCCATGTGTAACATATTTCTTTCGCGATGCGAGTGTTAAAATAATTTTTTCATGCAAGCTGTTCGAGGGCATGCCATTTTCAGGACCAGAGGCAGATCACCTCAGCCTCAAACCACTCAAAATTGATGATCGAAAGCTTGGATCATATTGTATGACTGTGCAGCCCATTGACATCGAAAAAGCATATATATTTTGATGCCACTCTGGGGTCGTAGTCCTCACCCATGTAAATATTGTTGGCTTCCGCACCGCTTTTTGAAACCTGGGTAATGCCACCCCCAAACCCCACACTATACAAAAAGATACATGTCTGGGTCAATCAACCGCTCTAGCTGCGCACGTGTCATTGACAATAAAGCGTCCCATGAAAGAGAGAGAGCTGTGACGTAAATGGGGGGGTCAAGTCAAGTCATTGCCAGCAAACAAGTGTCCACACATAAGTAGAGAATGGTGTACTGCAGCAAGTTTATGCAGTTGAATGCATCCCATGCAGCTTGGGCATGAGCGTAATCCTCACTGCTAATGTCTTTGCTTCTCATCGCATTATGAAATGCATCCTTTGGTGGGAGTGACTTGCCCATCAGACTGTCTGGCGACTTCACAAAGTCATAAGGAAAAACTCACTTCCATTTTGCCAATTCGAATTGGGTGTTGCCTGTAAACATTGAGCAGGTGATACTGAATTGCGCAGGTAGTAAATTACCTGCCCAAGTTTTCTGAGAGGCAGTCATGAATTGCATTGAATCAATAAATTGTAACTTGAAATATTGTGTCTTTCCATTGAAATCAATCCCATTGGGAATTTGTTTGTTAATACATTTGTAATTTTCAAGGGTCATTTAAATTACTTAAATTTTAGCTGGGTTTTCGATTACCACAGTTAGGTCGGGTTGTGGCACGTAATGTTCAGCCAGTGGCTTTATAATAAAGCGAGCATCATGGTTTTGCAGACTATGAAAAACAGCGACAAGTTGTTTTTTGGGCAGTCTGAAATTCATTTTACACTTATTATGTGCGTGACCTCTGATTTCGCCTGTCAGATGGTCGTGATCGACCACAATATCATCTGTACCGAGTTTGTCTTCACAAATGTAACACCTTTTCTGAACTGCCAACCTAGCTTCATCAGGGTTTTTTTTTTGCTTCATCGGGACAATCGCGCTGTAGATTCCTGCAAACCCACTTTGTAAGTTCAACAAATTGGTACACAAAATCAGCACCCACAAACTCAAAATAATTAGATAAACTTGGATTGTGTGAGCAGTAGATGAAAACTAAATTGTGCTCCTCAAGCCCCATAAAATACACTCTATAATACACTTGTAAAATAACAGATGTATAGCTGGGGTGTCTCATATAGTGTAAGGTGTCTACACTATATAATAGGCTAACAAAAGAAATATAAAGAAATATATATATATATATATATATATATATATATATATATATATATATATATATATATATATATATATATATTATATATATATATATATATATATATATTCATATTTACAATTAGCTAACTTTACTTGCACATAATTTCACACATAAAAATGGAGCCAATTCTACACATAAATAATAACAAACATATTTACTATAATAACCAAGTTGTTATGGTTATTGATGTGCAAAATAATCCTTGGTTTAGAGGAAAAGATATTGCTGAAATTTTAGAATATAAAGATACTAACAATGCTATCGAAAAACATGTAGATGTGGAAGATAAAGCTAAATTAGAAGCAATTTGCAGGGTGGGCAGAATGTCAACTCTAACATATAATGAAAAAAATACAATTTTTATCACAGAATATGGTCTTTATGATTTAGCTAAGAGCACCAAATTACAAATCACTAAAAAGTTAAAAAAAAATGGGTTACTCACAAAGTTATTCTATCAATTAGAAACCATGGTGAACATAAGATTCAAAAGATATAATGCATTTTTACAATGGACCAATAGAGCTTATATAAATGAATGAAATTGAAGTTAATCATTTAACAAATATATATAAAATTATAGATGAATATGTGGAAAATTTAAGAGAGAGAGAGTTAATATGGCTCTAAATGTAATAGCTCGCAGAAATGCCGAATCAGATAAATGACACCTCATATTGTACATAAAACCCAAAATCAAAATTTAAATCCAACTTTTGTAATTTAAAAATTAGTCAATAATGATTGTGAATATGATTATGTCATTAGAAATGCTATTAATTTATATCAAAGAATGAAAGAAACATTGAATGGTCACATTGTGTGTTTTTGTAACTATCCTAAAATTGCCAGATATACATATATATATAAATAGATTATGTTAATAATCTTCAGCAAATTCAGTAAAAAGTTGATTTCTATTTTAATACTATTATATTTTCTAAAATTAATATTCATATTTACAAATCATCTGTTTTATTAATCCAAGAGTTATGTGAATTACCAAAACCTAACCATTTAATTTAAAGATTATTACCTTTAGTTTTTAAACCTTTTTCAACCAAATATTCATTAGGATAGTTAGTTTTTATAATTTTGTATTCATAAAAACTGACTTTTATTTCTCCTCCATTGATGTCTTTTAGTTTGCAAGTTGGCACGTCATAATTTAAAACCTTAAATATAGTTAATAATTCTGTCATCCAATTAGCAGTCAACCCCTTTTAAAAAAATTGTTTTAGTTTAAGTTTGCTCACACAGACAGCATTGCCAACTTTATATTTCGGTTCAATAAACATATATATTTGATATACTTTTTTTTTCATTTTTCTTATTAATATGAATTGGTTTCATACCAATAGTTATATGTTTGATATTGTTGTATTCTTTTACTAAATTATCTAATATATTTACCCATTTATAATTGCCATTTAAAGCACATTTCTTCCACATTTAATTCTTCAGTGTACGATTATATCTTCCTACAACACTGGATTTAAGTTCACTGAATATAGAAAAATGATTGATGTTATAATTTTGTGTAAGTTCTTTAAATATTTTATTATAAAATTTGGACCCTTTGTCAGACTGTATATTACATGGTTTTCTGTTTGTCAATATACATTCTAAAACATGTGCTTCATTTTTGGCTGTTTTATCTTTAACATTGCAAATGCATATTTAAAAAAATCGATAATTGTCATAATATACTTATATCCATTATTTATATGTGGTATGCCTTTTAAATTGCCAGTATCCATCTCAACAGATCAATTTGCCATAAATCATCAATTCCATATCAATTTACTTTTCTTGGAAATTTATTTCTTGCTGGTTTTTGTCGGTCATTGATTACTTCTTCTCTTTCACTGGGCAAATTTTTGTTTTAATGCTGATTTATTAGAATTATATACTTTTCTGAACTAACCATCCATTTGTTGTATTTTCATTTTTATATTGCTATTTTTAGTAACTTTCTTACACTTGAAACATCACATGTTCTCCATTTAATATTATATATAAAGAATATATTCTTATATATTCTTTATATTTCACAAATACTCCTATTGTAGTCAACATTCCACCAACTAAATAATTTGATAATTTATTTTTTAATTTTAAAAGTTAAAAACTCACCTCTATTAAGATCAAAGGGCTTACTGTAATCTATTTTTGTAGTTCCCTTAATAACACTCACAATATCGTCAGGTAAATTCTCAGTAATTATTTTATAAACAGTACAATCCATCAAAAATAAAAGTAATTTTTACGTCATTGTGTATGCGAAAATATTATTTTTATTCCACTTTCCACGTAAATAAAATATATGAGATTTTCCTTCCTTACATTTATCAACTTTCAAGTTTAAAATTTGCAATTTAACATCTAATTCTTTATACGATTTTTCTTTGCTTTTTTCAACTATTGTGTTAACAAGTATATCACAATAATTCATAACTGATGGTTAAAACTTTGTAATTTAACACCTTATTCTTTATTAAAAAATCTTTTGCTGACAGCATCTTTTCCATCTATAGGATCAGCCATATCATTAATTCTACGATTTTAAAGAGAAACATAATCTGTTGTATAAACAAAAACTTTACTATGTCGATCTCGTAAAGCAAAAACAATAATATTGTATTTAGAATCTACACATGTTTTCAATGCATAATCAGAAACAGTAGTAGTGCATTTTGAATCTACATCTTTTTTAATGTATAATCAAATATATTTTAATTTAAAAAATCTTTTATTTACTGCATCTTTATTATCTCTAAGATAATTTATATTAACTATTCTATCCACTAAAAGAGAAACATAAGATTTTGTGTAATCAGAACAAGTGCTTAGTTTACTTTGTAAAGTAGAAACACTCAAATTGCACTATGAATCTACTTATGTTTTTAAATCAGAAACAATAATATTGTATTTCTTATCTACAACTTTTTAAAAGGCATAATCAAAACCAATAGTATCGAATCTTGAATTTACATTTTTTTTTTTTTTTTAGCATAAACAGAAACTCTAGACGAAGGACTAGATAAAACAGTTATGTATCTTGAATCTACATATGTTTTTAATTCAGAAACAATAGTTTTATATTTTGAATTTGCATCCTTTTTTAAATCAGTAGCTGTAGTTTTATATTTTTAATCTATGTCTGTTTTTAAAGCAAAAGCATTAGTGCCAAAAATTTTTATTTAAAAATTTGATTAATGGTTTGCCAAATATAGCTGTCATTTAATGACAAAGAAATTATATCATTAAACTTAAGATCTTTTGAAAAAGGTGTAATACAATTAACCATAGATGTCCACATATAACTGAATTAAAATTCTGAATGTTGTCGTCATTGTAATGAACACTTCTATTTTTGAAGTAATTAGTTAAATTAGTAGGAATATTTCTTCTAAATGAATCAAAATAATAAATATTGTTGTTTTCTTTAAAAAATAGCAAACCCAATGAGTACCAGGATTTGTTGAAATGTCAAAATTAACCACAGCACATTCATTTTTGTGAATTATTTTTGGTAATTCATCAATCATATACACTTTACTGAAATATTTAATATTCAGAATTTTTACATTAATTTTCAATATCGATATTAGATAAAGGTGATGTATTCAAATATTTTTTGGTTGTCCTCTTTTTTTGCAACTTAACCAATTCCTGATTTCTTTTCCTTGCTAAATTATGTCTTTGTTGTTGTCCTAATTTTTTTTCTTTCTAGTTTTTTCAACTGAATTATAAATTGCAGTAACCCACCAGCTAAAGCCCAAAGTGCACTTAAAGCTGCAAATAAAATTGGTGAAAATCCTCCATGATGTAAACCTGTTCCTGTTTTTCTGTTAATAATTTTTTAATTGTTGGTATTAATAAAGTTAATTTGAAATTATTTCCTTCTTTCAATCTTTAATTTTTTGTGTCAATTTGATCTTTTGTTAAAAATTATCTATACCCAAAAATCTTCATTGATCAATGGGTATATCGAATGTTACATGAACATATGGTAGTGAAATCATCCCGGCCAGGTACAATACGGCAGGGCTGTGAGGTGGCGCTAACTCCACGTGAGCAAAAACGAAAATGGTTCTGGTAATATTACCGTAACAAGCAGAAATTAAAGATGATTGGTTAAACAAGATTGAATTGGCCAGAGCCCCACGACACAGTGGCCACCTCACGTCGAGCCAAATACCAGATTGACTATGCTTGGGTGCGAGGCCATCTCATTGGCTGCAACTGCTGATGGGATTGAACATTAAAATACCTTCAATAATAATCCAAAAAGTTACTTATAAAATATTACCAAAAATAAAACACCGTTCAACCACTTTGCACTCGTGGCAATCTAACCTCACTTTTAGGTAGGTCCATTTGGGCTGTTAATAAAGGCTGGGGCTCTTCCCCTTCTCAACCAGTATTTTTCATACACATAAAATTTATGGCAAAACATCTTATAACTAATTGTAACCATTAAAAACACACACACTAAACTCATAATTATATTTCTAAAACTACCGGCCACGTGGTTGGACACACCACGTGCACCGATCGGTTCGCTTAGTCGAACATTCAGTGATACTGGTCTCGATCAATGTTTCAATACAGTTTTTTAGGTTATGGTTGTATACTTTGTTCTAGTGACGTTTTGTCACCTAATTCATACACCATTAACTTGCAAATAATATTAGCACTCGGGTAATACATCTATTTACACTTTATGTGTGTTCGTTCTCAAATGTCTAATACAAAGGGCACTATGTGCACATAGATCACTATGACACGTGACAAATTATACCCTTGATAAAATTACATATATTACTAAACACACATAACACTTCAATTAAATAAATAGACTGTCTGCCTCAGTACTTACACATTAGATAAGGTTACGGGGGGACCATAATAATAACAAACGTGACATTTACACTGGAACACAATATCCTGGGTGAAAACATAAACACTGCAAAATCAAAACAATGACATGTACTGCATTGCACGGGAGATAGCTATGTGTGATGCACTCTGAATTTTAATATCATAAAATGTTTGCTCTCAAAAATAAAATAAACACAGCACTTGACACTACACTACAATGCACTATACACACTGGTGTACACATGCAGGATGGTGGTTTGGGCTACAATGCCCCCACGTGGTACAGAATGGTTGAGGCAGCTGTTAGATGGTGGCATGGTGAATAGACTTAAGGCTGGGGAGACGCGGTCCACGTCATGACCCAGTGGCTGCTGTCTACCTCTACAATATATTGGGAGGAACGCTATGAAAATACCATTCTCTTTGGCAAAGTCAATGACTTCCAAGATCTTGTGACTGGAGTGACCATCCACGGTCAATAGAACTTTGTCCTTTTTACCAACATGTTTTTTTCCCAGTTTGAGCAATAATTTTACAGTGTCTTTGAACTGTAGACAAAACTCTTTCATCCACATTGTAAATCCATGTTGGCTGAATATTATAGTTTGAAAAAACTTTTCTATAGATTTGGAAAAACCCATTTACTTGAGGGTTATTGAAAGCCATAATACAGGCAGCACTGGCTGGCTGTGGCTTCCTAAATTATGTATCTGAGTTGTGATTACGAAATCCGGATAACCAATCTCAACCAGCCAAATGGGTATCTTCCTTGAAGCAATAATCTAGCCCATTTCTTTCTGCCAACTAAAAAACTAGTCTCCTCGCATCAGTAGCTGTTATACAAAAAAGCTGGATTCAAACAGTTTAACATGATCCACAGGTTCTCTTTCGGCATTGGCATCAAAAGTAGTTTGGAAGAGTCTTAACCCTGTAACCGAACTTTGAAGTATATTACTCTTACCATTCCTGCACAGTCTGCTCAGTGTAGATTGGGGAATACCAGACGTCTTGGATGCTTTCAGACAGCCCATTTCGTAGTTCTCGGCTGCCTGAATAGTTCGGTCCATTGAGTCGCAACTCAAGCTTTAACTCATTATCCTAGTATTTTCCAACCTCTGCAAACAGATTATATGACATAAAATGATTAAATGAACAGAAACAACTTAGCAATAGGCCTATTAGGCACTGGGTTAGCAGTTAACAATGATAAATATTTAAATGAAGCTATCACGGTTAGTGTATCAGGGTTTCAAGTTACGCCTGTGTTTATGTTGGGTAACAGTTATGGCAATGATTTGCATATGTGATATGAACACTATAATACGTATATTTACATTTTGTTTGCATAAGAATAATTACTTTCACCCTCCTAAGCTTATTAATATTTTAATTTCACACACATTATATTATTTTTAATGTAAACCACCATTCCTGTTTTTTGATTATATCTCTATCATTATTTAAGTTATTCTATAACATGCTTACATGTATTCTGGGGTAAGAGGTTATAATTTGGACACGTTAATTTCTATTAACTGATTGATTTCAATGTTTGCATAACTATTTTCTCTCATTTTGAAAGATATTTATCTCTTTAGTTCGTGGTTTAGAACGCAAGTTCAGATTTAATTATTTCCTTTGTTTGGTTTCCGGAACTAGTTAAGCTCCTATCACGTCACATCCTAGGAAAGTTGATGGAAGGGCTTTCTTCTGGGTGGGACCTTTAAAGTTCCAGCAGCGTAATATTTCACTGGAATTTTCATTAGGAAAATCCCCAGCATCTTCATTATGATAGACCAGATTTTATTACGCAGTGGTCACAGTTAGGATTTAAGAGCCAGCCAAGATAAGAAGAGGGCTGAGCCTCTTGTAATTGTCAGCTATATTTATGAGTCAGTTAGGCCTGTACAAGAGATGACAAGGACTTCTTCAACGCCATGTTAAAGGCTTATGGTTTGGCCTATGTCCAGGTGAAGCTTCATTATTTCTGAGGTCTGCTATTTATTTGATTACATATTTAAGTGTTCTACAGAGACTAAATTAAACCTACTTCCGGTCAGAATTACCTACGAATTGTTCGTTTGAGATTATCATGATTTATTGGGATGTAGTATCCCATAGTCCTTATCTACTAATGAGTTTAGCACCAGTGCAAACAAAGTAATTAATAATTTGACAAACCCAATAAGTTATAAGAGTTGTGTACTTTCTACAGTATTAAGTTTCAACTGAGATTAAATGTCTTAATTAATAACAGTGACTACAAGACTTGTGTTAGAAATTTTCACTGAAATGATATGGAGCTCTTTTAAATACATGTTAGGAAAGAAAGCACTATACAATACCTACTTCTGGGAAACAATAACTTACAGTTATTTTATTTTGCAAGTTTAATTAATTTTGTTTTGAGATGGATTTAAATATTTTTTAAATATTTTCAGTAATTTTTCATCCATGAAAGGATGGTGGTATAAAATCTGATACGCAGTAAACCTACTTACTTATAAACTCATTAATTGATTTCATCACACTTAATTTTCTTTGTGACTAACAACTACTTTTATTTTCACTAAACTATTTTCATACAAGTTCATTGGAATAATTGATCATTATTTTCTGGTTCAATCCTTCTCTAATTAAAATCTGTTTATCGCAGTGGTTTGTTTTCATTAATTTACATTATCACAGTGTTTAAGTATATGAGTTTGCCTTTCCCAAGCTTTGCAGATATCCAGTGCCTGCAAGGTGTTCTACCTAAGGTAAAAGTGGTACTATTTCAGTGCAAAATATATGTCTGGTTTTCACACAACTATCTCATTGCTCAACCAACATATGTGGCAATGTACATACACAATTACAGCAGAAATAGTTCAACTACTACATCATTTGCACCCCAATGGGAAACCTAGTCTTAGAGTAGATTAGTTACATGCCACTTCATAATTTTGTCAGCCCAATGGGTAGACAGTGAAGGAGAGTCTGGAGGGTCAGTAGAAGTGTCACACGAACTCTACAATGTTAAGGCCACACCATCCACTTCTAACATATTCAATGAATAATCAGTTTCACACACATCTCAAGAATGATTTCATGCAGCTTCGTATTGATATGACAGAGTTTCTTATTAATTTCACACAACAGCTCGATAGTAAAATGACTTGAGTTTTGTAACGATGTCACACGACAGATAAAGGATAGTTTCACTCAACTTAGTAATAACATCTCACAGGGCACAGAACAAACCAGTAAAACAATGACACCACAGTGTAGTATACTGGAAGAAAAACCAGTAGAAACAAGCATGGAAATTGTCACAGAAAATCACACTTCTGAAAATTTGGTTGAATCCAAAAACCACGCACTACTTGAACAAGTACATAGAGTTGTTTCTGTGTGGGATTGCGAAGTAATGTACAGTGAAAGGCACCCACCTAGTATCAAAACAATTATGGCAGAATTTTCACACACACTTCCCAGGTTACTACACATTGCAGTATCCATGCCAGGCAAACTGATCAAGTGTCAAAGCATCAATCACGTCATCGATTCAGAGATGTCCCAAACAAGAGCACAAAGAGAAAACAATGTTCGATATCTCTCTTCCCATAATCTCTTTTCACAAAATCTCTACTGTCAAAATTGAGTCTGATTAAAATCCAACAGAAACGGAGAATCAGGAGGAGAAAATCTCGTCTGGAGGGGTGAAAAATAAAAACAAAATTTTTACCATGCACACCATCCGGCAGTAAGGCCGTATTTTCGCACCAGAAGATATTTGACCCAGGAGGGCCAGACAACTAAGTGTGGTCGAAAGTTCCCACACAATTGACACAATTGAGAGTTGAATTGTCATCTACATGGTAGAAAACTAAGCTACTACTTTTGCCCTTGCTTTTCCAAAGCTATTCAGATTACGATTTTTTATAATCATTTTGCATTTAGACTTTTGGTAACCTTATTCTGTGTTACAAGTAAGTTTTAGCCTTTTAAGTTGGTTTTTGTCCCTTTTTGGAAAGTAAGTATCCCTGCTTGTTAAGTGTGTGCGCGTTGGTGTTCTGTGGCAAAGACTGCATCCCATTATCTTTTTGTCATACAGTTTCGCATTTGTGGGAATATAGTTTGTAATTTTGTGGCAAAAGTTTGTGGATTTCCTGCACCTAGCCCAGCAAACACAACCTGTTGGCAAAGTGTCAGCCCAATACCTGTATTGTCAGCAACTGTCGTTTCAATGCCAGAAGATAGCCATCTGACAACTGTGTGACGTCTTTATTGAGACAGTATGTTTGGCGTTAGAAGAAAGACAACGGCCCACTATACTTTTTTGGATAACAGATGGATATCATCTAAATAATGTTGGCGTGATATCTTACAGCCAACATGTCGCCAATAGCAAAAATTATATTCTGGACCAATTCCGATATAGCATCTTTATTTTTTCGGTAAGCTGGCCATCGTCTTAATTATTCCGGCTGGCTAATGTTTTCGAGACATAGCACTTTATCACAATAAAGATACAAATATGATGTATTTGTGCCGACAAATTTTTAGAAAGTGTTTTGAATAGGCAAAACGTTAACAAGCTTTTAACGGCATGGTGTCTTTTTTGAGACATGTTAAACATTTTTATGTTTTTCTTTCATGATTAATAATGTGACACGTGGTAGCCCATGGCATTTGCTGACTTCGAAATTTCTTTCATTGGTACAAACAACCATCCAACAGAGATATTAAAACTAACAAAAACTGTTTTGTTTGCAAGCCTCTGAAGGGAGTTTATAAATAATCTGTTTTAAAATTATTTGTTATATTGTCATGGAATTTATATATTCCTTTAAAATAATTTGTGTCATGGTATATATTAAATTACTGGAGAGCATCAGCAACTTAACCCATTGTGTATAGGCTAGCATACTGGACTGTCGACTCAAGGGTCTTAGGTTCGTATCCCACACTCGGCAATCAAAATATTTTACATAATATAATGTGTTGAGAAGTAAATGAAATGAATATATGTAACGAGGAAATAAAAATCACTCAATTTCTTAATTGAAATGATCAGGTTTTTTCATGGTTATACTGCTTATTTCTGGACATCATGCCGCTGCAGGCCCGGCATCGTAATGACATCAAGCTGTCATAGGCCCGGCATCTTGTCGCCTCCAGCCGCCGTAGGCCCGGTGTCTTGCCAAAATCCATCGGGCCGCTTCCGGCGTAAGAAAGAGGGCCGGCATCATCTGGCCAGGTTTGTCTGCTATCTTTTACCGGCCCAATTCCGACCCGCACTTTTGTGTATGTCGGGCCGGAATACATTTTGTATCTTGCCAATAGCGGTTCGGTGTATTAATGACACTGTTGGCAAACATTCAGCCACCAGTCCATATTTCCATCGGGATGCTTCCGGCATAAGACAGCGGGCTGGCATCATCTGGCCAGAGTTTGTCTGCTATCTTTTACCGGCCCAATTCCGACCCGTACTTTTGTGTATGTCAGGCTGGAATACATTTTGTATATTGCCGTTAGCGGTTCGGTGTATTATTGACACTGTTGGCAAGCAGTCAGCCACCAGTCCATATTTCCATCAGGACGCTTCCGGCATAAGACAGCGGGCTGACATCATCTGGTCGGAATTTTTCTGCTATCTTTTACTGGGCCGATTCCGGCCCGTACTTTTCGTGTTTGTTGGGAATGGTGTTTAGATGTGTAAAATGCTAAATGTAGCAGTAAAGTGAAATTCCTGTAGTCATTGTGTGTGTGACTAAAGCCTCGTGCATATGCTTGTTGATGTAATTTAGTAAGCTTTAATTTTTGCATATGTGGTATAATTTATTTGAAGTAGTTTACTTCTGCCTTTACTTAAAACTTGGGTTTCACGAGATAAATTTCTGAATATTAAAAGTCACAAGCAATTCTTGCTATGAGTTAATATTATTTTGTCAGTTTATTAATGTCTAATATTTTAATTTGTTTATGATCCATTTTCACCACAGATTTCGCCCTAAAAGTTAGCAACGAGACAATTTATCACCTTAGAATATTATTAAGTAATAAAAAGTACAAGGTGTTATATTTATCGGTAAAGTACTATTTGAATCTTGTGAATTAAGTTAATCGTTTTTATAATTTTGTCTTAAGCAAAATCTAATTTTAGTCAGTATTTATTTGGAATAATCGAAATACTGTAATTTGTTTCGATTGGCGACTCTCCGAATCGATAATCGTGAAACCTCACCCTTGTCAAGGTCACATTCCTTTCTTCTACACGAACTTAATGGTGTGACAATCTTCTTTTAATTGTAGCTTCTGCTTTTCAACTACTCAATATGTGAAACTGCTGTCTTGACTGCTGCAGATGAGTTATTTCAGAAGTTTATTTTTACCGTCATGTTTTCCTATAATATTTGTTTTATGATTCTTTCATTTTGTCTTGTTTTGTTATTCTTTAGCGGTCCCCACCCGGTGCATGTCTAGGCCATTATGAGAGTATGATCTGTTCATACGATATTCCTAATGTGGGTTTGAAAATGCCTTGTAATATCACTTCATGATGTCCTACTTGTTTTAACTGCTGTCGCGCTGGATCGTCCCATCATGGGTTACCTCCTAACATTTCAGGCCAACTAAATTTTTTTACTTCATAGTTAGATACACAAGCATTTAACTCTTCACTAGGCCTGCGCGAACTTGTGAGATATGAGCATTTAACAATTTACTGTTGATTTTTCCAGCTTCTAATTTCGGTCCTTCGCCTATCAACCTTCAAAAATATGTGATAAAAGTGTATATTTACACTGACTTTGTAGACAAGGTCAGTTCTCCATCTTGTTCTTATCCAGTCGTAACGAACCTTATAAAAATGTATTGAGTAATATTTAAACTATCAATCGAGGAGATCCCCAAGTTATAATTACTTAAAAGAAAATGTTAACATATTTGCGAAATATTCTGTTTAACCTATTTAAAGTAAAGATGACAAAAGTCTTATGACAGTATTTGAGCACTGCAAAACAAAATGGGATTATTTGTTATGAAAAGATTATTTACTTGTTGAGTTTCATAATATTTTAATTTGTTTTTGATATTCATTTCAAGACACAATTAAAGTTGTTTTGGCTTGCCTCCCAAAAAACATTCTTTTTTTAATATATATATATATATATATATATATATATATATATATATATATATATATATATATATATATATATAGAGAGAGAGAGAGAGAGAGAGAGAGAGGACACACACACATAATATTTGAGTTTATCCCCACTATCTGAAGGTGATAAAAGTTTGCTTCACATATAATTATAAACCAAATATGAAGTGTTAAACTTTTGAATTTACATTTTTTTTTGGCTCACGACTTAATACATTAAATTATTTTATCTTTTTGAGACTTTCAACAACAATATGTAATGGATGCATGAAATCATACAAGTTCGGCTTGGTTGTCTCTTTTATTTTTGCACATTATGTGTAAATTTATTGTATACACAGTCGTAACCATCAAGCTCCATTATCCTGACGGTTTGTGCCTGTGGTGGGGCAATATTTTGAACGTGAGGCTTTGGTCTGGCCCTGTGTCTGTCCCCTAGCATGTGGTACAAGAAATCTTTGCAATTGCAACGACCACAAGAAGTGGTAGTGGCCCATAACCCAGAGGTCCATGGATCAAAACCGCACTCTGCTACAAATTATTGTGATGCATGTGATCTTAACAAAAATGCAAACAAACTTCTTCGCTCAAAACACAAATGCAGTCATTTCTTAGTACCCAAAAATAAACTTAAGGAAACCACAAGACATACACAAGGAATGTGGTTTCAAACCATTAAAAAAATTCAAGAATTGAAGAGTAAATTAAACCCATAAAAGTGGCAAAGATATCAGAAAGCGATGTAAACACCTAATTAAACATGCTGGGTGGTCGCACATTTCACAAAATAATATATTTAATGACAACAGGTTAATAACACTAGTTATGTAGTAATTAAAGGTCCAGAAGGAATATGCCTGTATACAAAAAAAAGTTGAATATCTTTTGGAAATTTATTAATTCTTTCTTTAAATATTTTCCAAGTAAATAACAAGTAATAAAGAAGTAAACATTTGGTCACACATCAGACTACCAGACATACAATAACAGTTAACATTATTTGTTCGCAAATACAAAATTTTTTAAGCCATACAACGTTCCATGTAATATTCCATTGGCAATTGCACGATATCCAAAACAATGAAACTTCAGTAAAATAATCAAATATGAGCTCAAATAAAAATATAAATTAAAAAAAAAAGATGAATTAGAATTTAAATAAAAATTACATTATGTTGTTTGTGTGATTAGGAAATAATATATTACCCTTACAAAATAGGCAAAACGTTAAATTAGATGTGCATGAAAGTCATTAAAGAAAAAGGTAATTTAAACTTTAAAGCACTTTGCTGTCCAGTTGATTATCATGAGTCCAGCGAAAGACCAAGAATGCAGAAACGTAGCAAGTCACATTTCCCTGGAAAACAGAGTGAGTGAAGTTGGGCACACATGGTCCCAGCAGCAAAATTCCCAACCAGAAATGTGAGTCAACACACCATAGTCCCAAAGTTGAAGCAAAAGTTAAATAGTTTGGAGTACTCACCAAGGAAGTAGAAAATAATTCCGCTCACATGGTGGAGCCGACTAACAAAATCAATCAGTACGTATATAATAAAAATTAATTCTTGCAGCACCACAAAAAACTACATCCTGGGTCTCTACACTATGTGATGGTAGTGGTTAAAGGTAACCACGAGAATCAAGAAACTTTAAACACCAACATGGCTGGCACACGTGGAGACATGTTGTTGCCGATGACCCAGGGACACAAAGTGGGGAGAAGGTGGGGAGAAAGTTAGGAGGTGGCCAAAAACAATGGCACATTGAAAAGGAAATTAGCAGTGCAAGTAGTATTAAAGTCGCAGCTAGATGACATCAGGGGCACGAACGAGAACAAAATGCAGCATAGCTGGTAGTTAGCACGTGAATGAAAGACATATTTTATGTGCACGCACTGCCTCACCAGAAACAAAGTGTGGAAGGGGGCAGCGACAGACGTGAAATACAATATATTGTCAACACTGCAGCGTACATCCGGTCAGGCCAGGAACGAGAAGACAAAAGTCTCCTGGAAAGATTTAACTAGCTTCGAGATGGAGTTTTTTCTAGAGTGCTAAATTAAAGCAAAATGAACTGAAACTTTCTCAGAGGAAATACAACTGAGGGAAATTAGTATTGAAAACATATTTATTCTGGCATATATGTATATAATAAATAACTTGTCTTGCCAAAGAAACTTAATATAGGAAAGTACATCTATCACATGAAAACGGGAATATTGTCTGACCATTAGAATACGCTAAATTAAAATAAATATCAAATGCTTTAAACTGAAAATAAGATAGTTGTTTACTTGACAAATAACTACAAATATAATGGAAATGACTCAAATAATCCAAAATATGCACAAAGTAATTAATTACAGTAATAATAAAAATAATCAAATCCCCTAGACAAATACTAATTAAATTTCTTGCAAAGGTGCTAATGACTGAAAAGAGAAATAAAATACTCAAAACCGATAAAAATTAAATGAATTAACAGGGATCTATGTAATAATAAAATTCACCATATCAATAACTAATCAAAATTTTAAAAATTAGCTTTACAAATAGCTTAAAATTAGCTCATCTCAGTGACAACATATAAAATTCAATAATAGCTTACATGAAAATCACAAGGACATATTGCAAAATTCTCAAGTGTCGCACAAAAAAACTATTTTGAGGCATTTAAAAATGAAGTGTCGCATGGAAAACTGTGGAGGTGTGCCAATATGACACAATACTACTCCTCTGAAAGGTTTGCCAGGGGTCTTATGAGACCCCAAATGTAAACCAGAATGTAAATAAAACAAAATTGGAGTGGCAGGAATAAAACTAAAGTGTTCCTTGCAAAATCTTACAATAACGACAAATGATAAACTTCAATCAAGACCAAAAGTTGTTTTCAAAAATAACATTCCATAAGCAAGGAAAAATGACAACGGAAAAATGATATCTTAATCATATTAAGGTGGCTTGCGAAATTCACAAACAAAGACAGGTCAATAATGGAGATGCATGTACCCAAGACAACAAATAAAAATAAGTCAACACACAACCTAGGACAAGACTCAACAATAAAAACTTACATTTGTACTGCGGAGTACCTCACCAAATAATTAAATGGGATGTCAAGAACATTCCCACAACCCCAAACAACGGGTAAGTCCAAGTGCCAAATGGAGCAAACAAACGTATTGGGTCCCCAACCACAATCATGAATCCAAAACAAAGGGCACAAAACACAGGGCATAAACCCAAAAGGACAAAAACCCAAAAGGAAGCAAAAAACCTGACTGCCACTAGTTAAGCTAGCAACTAGTGAGTGTCCTGAAATGGAGAAAGGTGGTCAGTCCACCAACAACCAAGACAAACAACATTAGTTAAGTTCTATACTGAAACCAACACAAAACCAACAAAAAAATTAAATGGCAACCTACACAACTCAAAATTGAATAAAAACAACAAGTGAGGTTAGGTTACCTCTCAAAACTCCGATGAAACCTCATTGAACAGTACCATCCCATACCTGTGCTACAACTCAAAGCTCACCAAAAGAAAATAAAAATTCTAAAAATTGCAGAGGATCAAGGACAAGTAAACACAAAAAATGTGCTTGATGCAAAGCACGAGCTACAAAGTGCCCAAACGAAACCCAATTCTAATCCACAGTAAAAATATCAATGCAAGATAAATTTAACGTGCACAACTTTACATACAAAGGCATACCAGTGAATCAAGACATTAACAATAAATTTTAAGTTTATCGCAATACGTTTCCAACAAGGAGGATAGGTTAAGTTACAATGCAAAAAATTTGACGAGGCCTAGCACAGCAAGAACATCCCATGCCATCCCAGTAAGCTATCCTGACCGAAAAATACAAAAAGAAACAAAAAGAAATTAATGTAACCAGAAACGATACATTTCAACATTTTGCAGGTTCAGGGGCAAGGATAGCAACAATGTGCTTGCTACCAAAGCAAAGCACAAGCACTAAGGCAGAAGCGGGACCGATGCCCCTCAACGCAAACATCAAATCTAAAATTAGCCCACGAAAATACAATAAGACAAAGTTAAAAAGAAATGAATTTAGTTACCCAAGATGCAGTTACTCAAAGCATACGTGCCAGGAATTTCTCCAATCAACCTAACGTGAGATCTAACAATGCGACCACATACAGAACGTTAAACCAACAGAAAGCAAAAATTAAAAAAAAACAAATGGTGACTACCTTAAATGTGAAGGAACAGTTTTGATACAGAATCTCCACTCACTCAGCAGAAGACCCACAGCATGGACTCCACCAGAAGCAGCCGCAGATGGAAAACAGTGCAGATAACCGCAGATAACCCACCAAAACTGCACTGCAGGGCAACTACATTAGTGAACTCCACAGCTAAGAATCTCCACCAAGAAGAAGGCATGTTGCACTAAAACTAAAACAAAATAAAAACGAAGAGTACCACCGCAATGGTAAACAAACCTGGAAATAAAGGATTATACAACAATTTAAATAGGTCACAGGAAGACCCTATAACAAAAGAGCCAACAAACAAAAGGAAACACATTGTGGTAATACACTAAAAACATTAACTAATTAATTATTTCAATAAATGTACGAAACAATGCATATTCATTAAAATTAATTAGTTAAATTTATACATGGAGCTTTGCGATCTCCCAAAGAGTGACAGTTAATTTTCGGGCTTCCCAAAAAAATGTAAAAGACAACTAAGTGTCATTTCCGAGAGTCTGTTAACTCTCACACAATATAAAACATGAGATGCTAGTAAAAATAACCTCAGGTAATTATTTTGTACAATAACGAGAGCACCTGAATATGAATATAAACAAAAGGGGATAGAAAGGTGCTTAACGACTAAATATAACAATAAGTGGTACTAAAAACAAGAATAAAAACAATAAATGTGTAAGTTCTCAACGAGGGGGCAATACCCTAAAACTAACTTGAAAAGACTGAATGTCCATAAATTGATTCCATAAATAAACATGAACCAAGCAAGAGACATGCGTCAAGAAAATAACCTCGATTAAAGAAACAAATGGGTCAGGAAGTGTGGCACACTTATTCAACATCAAATAATTAACTAATACATTATGGAAAGAAACAATCGCAGTTCTAACACTTTTAGATTACAGCGATACAAAAGTAAACAAAGCATGACACAGCCATAGGGCCATAAAACGTGGTCATGTTGGCACTACTGCGATGCTGGAAAATCACTAGCGTGGCCATGTTGTGTGACACTCATCACAAACTACACCATAATAAAATTATGTCATTGTAAACATGTGATTATTAAACCAAAATTAGAGATTACTTTATAAATTTAACACAAGGAACTCTTAAATACACAAGCCAAAATAAGAATCGCGTAAAATGAATTCCGTTAACCATTTCAACAGTAAAAAATGCAATCTACCGTAATGATTTTTGTAAACAAAACATCTAACTGGTAAAAATCAACATTAAAATTACGTACATACCTGTTTCAAAGAACAAAACTTTGAATGGATTAAGGAATAAATATATATGTTACTTCTGAGCGAGAAAGGATATGACGAACAATTAGGCCTAATAAAAAATTAATATTGACAAAATGCAAGAGGAGCATAAACACTGTCACTGTCTTCACTATTAAAGACATCACCCAGTCCTAAAAGTATAATAAGACTGAAGACCTTACAAGAGAAATTTCATAATACATCCGACATTGGCAAGCAACAGACCTACCGTCAACACATGATTCCAAGGTCAAAATGCTGGGAAACTAGGTCACTAACTGTGATGAACACAAGATAGTTGCTTCAAAGCAAAATATGGTGACTAGCAAAAATAAAGCAAATTTCACTTAAGATATAAATTATTAAAATGTTTTCATGCACAAATAATTGGTAGTAAAATAAGGGCTATTACTGCACACACAAAATTTTCCTTGGTAAACATAATAAAAACGTACGCACATGTAAAAGGATTTGTCAAGATACTTTACATTATGATGAAATAAAGAGCACTTCCACAAATCATATTGCAGAACGTAACCGCGCTCATGGCTACCACTTTTTGTGACACATGTGTGGCCTTGACCAAAATGTAAACCAACCACTTCGCCCAAAACACAAATACAGTCAGTTCTTAGTACCAAAAAATAAACTTAAGGAAACCACGATAAATATACATTGTAACACTCCTCCTTCCTCCTCTCTCCTACCACCCTAATTCCTACTATTTATCAGCTTGGTCTAAGTCAAACTTCATGCAATACTGCAATAGGTGGAAAGGGGTGCTACGGGGGGTAAGCTCACGATGGTTATTAATAAGGAAGATTATTATATAAAATGTATATTTATTACAATACTCTAAAACTGGATAATTCATACACCTACTCATACAGAACAGCAATTAGGTCTTAGATATTTTACGTTACAGTGATTCTCTAAAACAATTACAATACAACTCAGTTGTGCCCTAACCTTGCCAGAATGATTAATTATGAAAGGAATTTACGGGGACTTGTAAATATAGTGATGTCCTACTGCTATGCGATTATGCTCACCAGTAGATTTCTGCTGATTGGCCTCAGAGCTCATCTGGCCAAATATTACAGCTGCCTTCTGCATCAGCTCTGTCACACTCTCACTGTCTTGTCTTGTGCCTTGATCCCACCTGATGTGCCAGGGGGGGGGGGGGCGCAGCGCTACAGGAGATGCTTTTATAGCCGGGCGAATTAGAGCATGTTATTCAAACATTCTTCCCGGCCACAAGCTATACCCCATGTCACATTAGGTGGTAGGTGAGCGGCGCCAGGTTGCCACTACACTTCCTCCCCATCCGCCATCAAAAGAACAGCTGTCCTGGCTGTGGAAGGAGGAGTTGAAGTAGGTATAGTGAGTTCTGGAAGTGAGTGGGACAGCACTAGTATTATGGGGGCGTTGACATGGAAGTGATGGGGGCGAGGAGCTCAAGGCAGTGACGAATGTAGGCGTAAGGTGGCATACACAGGAGGACTTTAACGTGGTGTCGAACACGTACCTGTAAGTACAAGTCACCGTCTTACAAACAGATATAATACCATGGAAAGTTTTAAGGTATGTTAAGTTGTCAAATGCAAAGTAGAGGGAGGCAATTATAGTATGAAATTAAAAGTAATAAAACAATGACTTAACTAGCCACAAGGCTGAAAATCCAGAACCTGAATACGTTAGAAGTGACACCTGAAGGTAGGGGAAGGAAGAGTCCAAAGTACCATTTAAGAATTAAAGAAAAATATCCCCCCTAGGCTAGGCGATGGACACAGGAAGGAGGAAGTTTGGATTAGCGTGTGCTTTAGTGAATGCTTGACAATGTGCCAGAAAGGATTATTGTTAAATAATATGTTACATGAAATGCATTGCCCTGTTGGCTGAAACGTAAAAGTTATTGTATTTTTACTATGGTTTACATGTACCGTCAGTAAGTATTGTGAGATTAATCATAAATTTAAAAGGGAACATAAAAGGGACTGGGCAGAATAGAAGCTAATTGGCCCATCGCTTTGGAATTAATAGCCTTGGTTTTTTGGCAAACAGGACAAGACTTTGCATATTTTTTAACATCAGTGTTCATGGTATCACAGTAATAGGACTGCTTAATTTTTTCCAAAGTTTTAAGAGTGCCAAAATGCCCACCACCAAATATCGCATCATGATGGGTCTGTATAAGCTCATTAATATAAACCTGGGGAACAAGAGTTAATTTAGAAAGGCCTTGAGGGGTGTTGATCTTTAAAAATATTTTGCCATTAGCAGCTAGTTCATATTGATGGCTCAGTCTACGATATTTGTTGTCAGCTTGGTCTGGATTTAATAAGGCTAATTTTAGTTTGCGAATGTGGGGATATTGGTCGTATTCACCTTCAAAGGGGGATGTGGAGACAGTGACAGGGCATAAATAAAAAATGGAATCATTATCGGTTTTGATATATTCCTCTTCATGTGTGTAGACAGGTAGAAAATGTATCTTGTCAGAAATGAGAAGAATAAGAATTTTACACTTAAGTACAGGATCAATGAGTGTTGTTTCGAGTGTGGGGGAATGATATTGCTTAACTATTTTAATATTTGCTTGATAGAGGGCTGTGATTATTTTACAGATAATATCCATGGGAAAAATGTCCTCGTTTGATATTGCTGTGGCGATTCTATCTCTAGCATTTGTGTCGGCGCCCAATATGAAATTATTTTTAACATCTTCCCAGTGACTTTTGATATATTTAGCAACAGAATCCCTAATCTCGCATACCTTGTTAGGGTCTTCTAGAATGGCTTTTGCAAATGTCTTGTAGAGTAATGTGCATGTCATCATGTGTTGTTTGACTGGGTATTTGATATTGTTGATAGTGACAGTCTGTGTAGTCAGCCGTGGAACAGTGGGAATCCTACTTAATGCATCTGGGAGCATGTTTAATTTGCCCGTAATTGCATGTGCTTCAAAACTGAATTCAGTGAGCGCTATTGTTATTTTCTGGATACGTACATTATTCTCTGCCATGGAATGCAAGTATCGCAAACTAGCATGATCTGTTTCGGTAGTGAACGTTCTGCCATATAAATATTGGCAGAAATGATTACATAGGTATCGAATTGCACCAAGTTCTCATTTGGTGGTATTCTAGCACGATTCCTGGACTGATAGTTTCTTTGATGCAAATATGACTATATATCGTTGCTTGGAGTGCGGGTATACCTGTAGGAGCACCACCTATAGCATCATTGCTAGCATCGCAGGCTAAAATTATGTTTCGGTTCTCGTTGAACTTTTGTAACACTGGGGATTGTAAAATGGCTCTTATTAAATTGATGAACGCTTGTCGATGGTCCACATTCCACTTTAAGCGTGTATTATGTTTAGTTAGGTTAATTAGGGGCTGGGCGATGGATGCACAGTTCATAATATAATGTCTCAGGTACAATGACATGCCAAGGAAAGTGCGAAGTTGTTTTAAGATTACTGGGGGTGCCATTTTATCAATTGTAGAGACTTTGCCAGGGTCTGTTGACATACCTTCAGGGGTAATAATATGACCTAGTACTTTGACGGTTTGTTCAGCAAATGTACACTTTTTGTGTTGACTTTTACACTGAACTTGCGTAACCACTCAAAAACTTTTTGAATGTTCGCAATGTGTTCTTCAAAGGTATTGCCCAAAATGAAAATATCATCTACATAGGCTATCGCCACTATACACCTCAGAGGACCTAATAGTTTATTAATAAACATCTGAAAGTACAGGGGGGATGTAGAGAGGCCCATATCCATTCTCTTGTACTCAAATAAACCTACACCGTCAATTGTGAAGGCCAATTTAAAGCGATCTTGTTGCCTGACAGGGATGCTATAAAATCCTGAGAATAAGTCGAGACTTGTTATATAACGATAATTTTGGAAGGCGTTCAAAATGTCCTCTGTCCTCGGTAACGGATATTGCACTGTAATAAGATTTTGATTTAACCTCCTAAAATCAGTTAAAAATCTAAGACCTCAGCTTTTCTTGGAAATTACTAGACTAGGGGCAGAATAGGGCGAGTCCGCTACTTGGATAATCCTTGCATCAACCATGTTTTAATTTGCTTCAAAAGCTAATCGCACACCTTTAGATTAATTCTGTAAGGGCGGGTTGCTATGGGCTTGTCAAAACCTTTTGCCTCGGTCAACTCTAAGATTGAATTAGCGAATCGGTCACTGTATTTATCTATAATGTCCGCAATGGCTTGTGTTTGAGCTGCAGAAAGGTTACTATTAATGTGAGGTTGTTGTGGTTATTCACCTTCAAAAGCATCAATAACATTACAATAATGTTCGAGGGATGGGTAATTTTCGAACTGTGAGGTGTCAGAGACAAACAATATTTCTGTTATTTTCTTTTTGTCATGGGACTGGATGAAGAAAAGTTGTATAATTAAAATAGGTATAATATTGTATAGCTTATTGAAATCGGCACCTAGGATGAGGTCTTGTTTGAGGTTGTCAATGACTAAAAAACTTTGGGGATAAGTATTGCCCTGAATATTTAAATTAATGATGATTTCAAATTTAGTAAGTGTTAATATGGACATTGTAGCAACTAAAATTATTTTGTCCTTGAGAGGGTAAAGGCAATGATTAGATATTACCGTACTGGCCTCACTGCTACGTGATCATCCAGTATCTAATAGAGCGTGGTATTGTTTATCTTTAATGGTAACCAGGACGTGCTGTATCACAGAGCAGAAACCTACTTGCTGACAATGAAAATGTGGCGTAGCGCAAGCTTGTTTATGTGGACTAGATGAGGCTCTGTCTAGCTCAGCTTGTTATTCAACAAATGTTCATCATTGCAGGCCTCACTCCTCGTGTTATTAAAACATTCAGCTCGCGCCACTTCGGTAATGTGTGAGGGTTGCGATATGACAATGGTACATGGTGTCAGACCAAATTTGTTTTTTAACCTTCGAAAGCGGTTATTAATGTCAGTTGAAAACTCAAAGTTTTGATTGGGAAACCGGCTGCAACTGCGGCTTTCTTGCCCTACATAGACACACAATGCACATGTGTTGTGGGCGGGACTGCGTGGGACTATGACTGTTTGCTGTGCTGTGGTAATTTGCTGTGGCTTGGCAACAGTGCAATCTGGCAAGTTCAGCTTTGTCGGTGTGGCAATTGCGGCCTGATTCGCGTTAGGAAGGGGAATGCTGCACTTGCGATTGTCGCTGCGGGTGGGCTTCTTATGTGCTGTTTCATGTGTTGACATTGTGTGTGACCGAGATATGCTTGGTGGCGTGGATGATTGTTTACTTATGGCTCGTTGAATGGGAATTTTGTTTAACCTGGCAGAGTTATGTGGCACGTTGAGTATCGCAAAATGTATCGCGGACTTGATTTCTTGCGCCATGTTGATTTCAACAAAATTGTTTGGCATAATCATTGAGGGCGGGTTAGGATATGACTGAAAATTATTCCCCTTAGCATTGAAACTGGCAATTTCTGCATAAGACCTGTTGGGTATCACTTTGCTGAATATTGCCCTACACGTGGCCTGAACTCAGCCCTGCTGTTCCTGAGTGGGGGAGATACGATTTTCCTTGTAATGTTCCCTGTAACTGTTGCCGTGTACATGTCTGTAATCGCTTGGGTGTTCCATGAAGGGGCCTGCCTGGTAAAGTGCGCTGTATTTATAGGATCCTGGATGTCTGTACATGTCCCTTCTATGTGGCCACTAAATTACCGTGGGGTGGCAGTAGCTGGGCTCAGTTCGCATGGGTGGGGGTGGAAATGTAGGAGTTTGAATGTGTCTTACTGGATGTGGGGGTGATGTAGTATATTTGTGCGTGTTGTTGAGCGTCTATAATAGTGCTTTCAAAACAGCAATTTTCTCATGTAATTTAGCGTGTTGTGGGTTTAGTGAGTTCTGTTGAATGTTTTGAAAATATCTATACATGCCACGGTCAATGTTTTGTATGTTGTGGAGCAGCTGGTCTAGTAGTTATGTTCTGGAATGGCAAGAGTTTTTCAGCAAGGTGTGGTAACAGAGAGGCCGAAATTATTGAAACAAATTCAGACCCAGACAATTGTGGCACACACTTATTTTTGTAAAACATTAAGTTTTCAATGTGAACCTGAGCAGATTCACAGTGTTTTTGTTTGGTGGAGTGTAACAATTGTCTGTATTTATCTTGTGTGTCGAGTTTTGTAAATGTCTGTGAAAGTTTGTCCTCAATTTGTTTCCAAGTGAGTTCAGCCACACTGGCGTAGTATAGGTTCTCGAAGGTTCTCTTTGCAACTCCTGCCACATAAAACTTCAGTCGCTGTAGTTTTTCGAGATCGGACCAGTTGTTTAACTCACTGACAGCGTTAAAAGTGTAGAGAAATTCCTCAATGTTTTCATGTGTCTCTCTGGTGAAAGTGAGTATGGGTTGCGAGTGTTGTAAAATGTCTTAAGTAGGATTTTGAATGTTGGGTGGATTTACAGTGTTGTCAGTGGTGTTTACAGTTTGTTGTACTGTTGTATAATTTATGGTTGTGTACTCGTGTTGTGGAATGGCAGTATGTGTGCTGGAAATCGAAATTACAAGTGGATTTGTCACTTGTAGTGTGTGTAGTAGACATGGCCTGAGATAACCGCTCGTATCAGGCTTGTTAAATGTAGATAGGTGACGGTCAGTGGCGATGCGTGCTATAATTTCATGGGCAAGGTACTGTGTGCAGGGGGCAGTAGTGGCACTGATCTCATCAATGAAGGGGTGGGGGAGGTCAGGCCCCCCCCCCCCAGGGAAATTTGGATTTGGGCAAGGTACTGTGTGCAGGGGGCAGTAGTGGCACTGATCTCATCAATGAAGGGGTGGGGGGAGGTCAGGCCCCCCCCAGGGAAATTTGGATTTCAATGTACAAAATCAATATTATTTGAATACCCTTCGACAGTGAGATATTTACATATGGAGCAATTTTGTTTGTACAGAAGTGTAGACAGGAAAAATGATTATTCGTTTGTATAAAGATGGAAAGTAGTCAACGTGAATGAGCAGGAGGCAGGAAAAAACAAAGCCGGTAGATTGCGCATCAAAAGAGAATATTCTTCTAGCACAGCGTAAGGGGAGGAAGCACAGAAGGGGAGGTGTCCAGGGATAGTCTAAAGGAGGGAGGGAACACAAGAGGGAGGGTAGCCGAAGTCATAACAGCCGAGCTGAAAACATATTTACCATTATCCTTGCGTCTGTGTAAGTTGCCGTTCGTACCGTACAGCTGTCTTTCACTAAAAATAAACTGATGACTATATTTCAACCAGCTGCAGCAAAGTTGCGAAGATATAGGGACATATGAGCAGATCATGCAGCGTGTGTGCGAAGACCAACCATGGGTGTAACAGGTTTTTACGATACCCTAATGTCCTTGAATTGCTAATCAATGTAATTCAATGCACCGACACTGAAAATTATCACCCAGAGCAATAGATAGCGCCACAAAGGTTGTTTCACGATCCAATACAGATGTAATATGCTTATATTAGACAACACACACATCCCACAGCCCACATCACTACATCACTAAATAGCTACAGGAAAATGTGTCGTGAAAAGCTGCCTTATGACTTCAGAACATGTGGTACTGATACAGTCAAACATGTAGGCCTACATAGTTTTATTGTACTTATAGAGCAAATATTTACATCATCCTTGAAATGTGCATGTAAACTAATGCGTACATAAATTTTTCCAGTACCATTCACCTTCATAATCGACGTTGTAGGAGTATAAATCATAATCACACAAATGCACTGCCAGCCGCCCCCAACAATCGGTCGACACTTATCAATCCTGTGGGAATTATTTACTGTCCACCTCACTACCTGAATGTCAAAATCGTCAATGTTAGTTTTCATTTGTCGTTTCACTCAATGTTTGTGTGGGTAAAAAAAGATTTTAATGTATTATTATTGAATCCTACTTCCTGTTTTATACTGTAAACAACTGCGAGTAGAGCAACTATCGCTGCACTGACTCCTCTCACTACCACAGAAAGTGGTTTTTGAATGCCTTTCTCTGATTCATTGGTCATGGACTTCAGCACTGTGCACAATTTTACCTTGCCATTGTTCCTACTGTTAATTTAATCAATGGAAATATCACAATATGAACGATAATTTATGCTCTTCACACATTTAGAATGTACACATGCTCCCACACCGCCCGCATATTGATGTTTTCACTCTAGCTGTTATACGCCCGCTAGAGACAGCAGAACATCTGAGAGCCTGCGAGGGAAGTGTGATGCATGAGGACATCCATATCGGCATGAATTAACAGTGGTTTGGTCTGATCAGTGTTCGAGGTAATTGATTGTACAGATATATCACATGCCATAATTATATTATAAAATGACCTGATTAAAATAGCTGCAAACTCATGACTGCGACCGTATTATAAACATCACTTTCATTATGATTAATTTTAATTTTCTACAATATATATTGAAATCGAGAATTTACAAAGATTCATCACCAGTACGGGGTTAGATAACATATTATAGCATTGCATTAACATATCTGATAACTAAGCAGAAATTACACTTATAATTACATATGCAAACATTCACGTCCATCAAAATTAATATACAGTAAATTAATATTTTAACGTAAAAACCCATGTGGTAACATCCTTTGAAAACAATAAACATGGTCAGCAAAACAGTTTGTTTAGGCTGTTCCATCCAGCTAACAACGAGTGTTTCTAATAAAATTTTTTTTTGAAATGACGTACACAATTACCTTTCTGGCATGTTGCCGTGATCGTATGTTCAGGTGTCGGCCTACTCTCTTTTATGTCACATCTTTCGTGAAAAGTGAAATCACTGCTGGAAAAATGCTTCACTCGTAAGCCACACACACACACACACACCACGCTTACATCCACATGGTTCTATTGCACTCATTCTATCTACTCGGTTTTGTCTCTCACAGTAATTTTATAATTTTTATGTGGGGTATTCATCGCGCATGAATATGTATGACATTCTCAGCACCAAAACTAAATTAAATAAAAACAATACGATTAAATAAAAATAATGCGATTCCTGTTATGAGCATGAACTTGCCCAGACATTTATCTAATTACTGTAAACTACACGACGCGAACTGCCTGCGGCTAGGCCAGCTTCGGCTATGTCCACTTCAGTTCGGTGAAGAAAGCACTACCATCGTAGCTTCTAACACAGGTTGATGCATCCATAACACCCCGCCCCCACCCCGGGCGGTCTTCCTAACCTGCCGTCCCTCCGGCGGCCAGAAACCATTGTGACTAGCTACCTGCTGAAAGTATTACTTACAGGCTTCCAAACATCTTGGTTTTGCTAGCCAATGAGTTGTTTTCGTATAATGTACAGTATTGTTTCCCGAGTAGAATGTGTACTGCACGAGTGAAAAGTTACCCTAAAGTAAATATAAGTTCGAATTTAATATTTATTTTAAATATAACATTGTCAGCAAACGTCTGGGCAAGCACTGCTTGCCTTGCTTGCCCTAACGAGATGCCACTGGTGTTGGTGCTGAGTAGTGTGTTCAAGTGGTGTAATGTATCCTGTATTAGCACTGGTTAACTGTATTAGCAACTGCTCGTGTGTCGGTGCACCTGATGTACATGTGAGTGTCTTAACAAATTCTCTGATCATATATGTGATAGAATGGTGTGCTGTTGTCATGTCGACATGTTAAGAGCAAAAGATGTATTTTAATGTAATTGGTGTCGCATACTTTTTGTAACTAATAATTAAACAGATTGTTCTATATGCATCAGAAGCAATTGACATGCATTATACTAGGCAAGATAACATACAAACATCTTTAAAGGGTGGAGGTGGGGAGCACGACTTGACGTAAATACTAGCCTGGCAAGGCTACCTACACGTAATGGTGATGAGCGCGTGGCGAACGGACCTACCACACAATCACTTACTGAGCATTCAAGGATAACAGCTGGGTGGGTTGAAAAGGATCAATGGCAATATAAATATCTATTATAGAACAATGAGGGAGGGTGATATAAACTGAAATTCCTAATTGACGTGAACAGCTGTAAGTAAGGTAAAAATACAATTTAAAAGGTAGAGGGGTATAATTATGCCTGTGCACGATGTGGTGATGTGAAGCGCAGCCATGTCTTTCTCCTGCGAACAGAATTCTATGTGCTGCACAAGGGAAAATGCCAAAGAAAGTATTAGGATAACTCGCCTAAGCACGAGGTGGGATGTTAGGCGCTCCACCAGTGTAACACTCCTGATTCCTACTACTTATCTTATTGGTCTAAGTCAAACGTCATGCAATACTGCAATAGGAGGAAAGGGGTGCTACGGGGGGGGGGGGGGCAAGTTCATTATGGTTACTAATAAGGAAGATTATTATATAAAATATATATTTGTTACAACACCCTAAAATTGGACAATTCATACATCTACTAGTACAGAACAGTAATTAGGTTTTACGTATTTTACATTACAGCGATTCTCCAAAACAATTAGTACCCTAACCTTGCCAGAATTATTAATTATGAAAGGAATTGACTGGGACTCGTAAATATCATGACATCCTACCACTATGTGATTATGCTCACGAGTAGATCTCTGCTGATTGGCCTCAGAGTTCTTCTGGCCAAATATTACAGTTGCCTTCTGCTTCAGCTCTGTCACACACTTACTGTCTTATCTTGTGCCTTGATACAGTCTGGTGAGAAAGGGGGGGGGGGGGGGGGGCGCATCGGAACACACTTTTATAGCATGTTATTCAAACATTTTGCCCGGCCGCAAGCTATACCCCATGTCAACTTAGGAGGTAGGTGAGCGGCACCACAGGTTATCGCTACAACATGGAATGTGGTTTCAAACCATAAACAAACTCAAGAATTGAACAGTAAATACTAAAACCCATAGAAAGGGCGAAGGTATTGGGAAGCGTAGTTAACAAACAATTAATTAAAAATGTTTGGTGGTCGCACGTCACAAAATAATATGATTAATTACAACAGGTTAATAACACTGTCGATAAGTAGTAATTAAAGACCCAGAGGGAATATGCCTGTATACGAAATAAAAAAACTTAAGATTTGTGGTGTGCTTAAAATCTTTTGGTAACTTATTAATTCTTTCTTTAAATATTTTCCAAGTAAATAACAAGTAATAAAGAAGTAAACATTTCGTCACACATCAGAGCACCAGATATACAATAACAATTAACATTATTTGTTTGCAAATACAAAATTTTTTAAGCCATAAAACGTTCCATGTAATATTCCATTGGCAATTGCACCATATCAAAAACAATGAAACTTCAGTAAAATAATCAAATATGAGCTCATTCCTGCTAGTAGATAAAATTATATGACAATAACAGAAAAAGGGTACCCGCACATTGCATTCTTACTCAAATAAAAAATAAATAAACAGATGAATAAGAATTTAAAAAAAATTACATTATGTTGTTTGTGTGATTAGGAAATCATATATTACCCTTACAAAATAGGTAAAACGTTAAATTAGTTGTGCGTGAAAGAGTCATTAAAGAAAAAGGTAATTTAAACTTTAAAACACTTTGCTATCCAGTTGATTATCGAGAGTCCAGTGAAAGACCAGGAATGCAGAGAAGGAACAAGTCACACTTTCCTGGAAAACAGAGTGAGCGAAGTTGGGCACACATGGACCCAGCAGCCAAATTCCCAACTGGAAATGTGAGTCAACAAACCAGAGAAACAGCTAGCTGGCAGTAGTCCCGAAGTTGAAGCAAAAGTTGAATAGATTGGCAGTTGAGTTAAAGTTGAAAATTGAATTTAGAGTAGCATCCAAAAACTGGAGCCCTCGCTGAAACAAAGGATTGAAAATAGTAAGTGAAAATTAGGGGCCCGAAATAAAGAGAAAAAGCCAATGAACCAGTACTTACCAAGGAATGACAAAATAATTCCGCTCACATGGCAAAGCCGGCAGGAAAAAAAAAAAAAAAACACACGCACACACGCGCGCGCACACACACACACACTTGCAAAACCACCAAAAAACTATGTCCTGGGGCTCTACACTACGCGATGGAAGTGGTTAAAAGTAACCACGCGACTCAAGAAACTTTTAACAACATCGCGGCCAATACATGCGGAGACATGTTGCCGATGACCCAGGGAAACAAAGTGATGAGAATGTGGGGAGAAAGTTAGGAGGTGGCCCGAAATAATGGCGTTTCGAAAAGGAAATTAGCAGTGCAGGTAGTACTAAAATCGCAGCTAGATGACATCAGGGGTACGAAAGAGAACAAAATGAAGCATAGCTGGTGGCTAGCACGTGAACGAAAGACTTTTTTATGTGAAGTCACGCTGAATGTGTGATCACCCGAGGACTTTGCGAACACAGTCATGCCAGAAACGAAGTGTGGAAGGGGGCAGCGACGGACGTGAAATACAATATATTGTCAACACTTCAGTGTACATCCGGTCAGGCAAGGAACGAGAGGACGAAAGCCTCCTGGGAAGCTGTAGAAAGCTTTGAGATGGAGTTTTTTCCAGAATACTAAATTAAAGGAAAATGACGTGAAACTTTCACAGAGGAAATAAAACTGAGGGAAATTAGTATTGAATACATATTTATTCTGGCCTGTACATAAATAATTTGTCTTGCCAAAGAAACTGAATATAGGAAAGTACATCTATCAACATGAAAACGGGAATATATGTCTGACACTAGAATACGATAAATATAAATAAATATCAAATGCTTTAAACTGAAAATAAGGTAATTATTTACTGGATAAATAATTTTAAATATAGCTGAAATGACTCAGATAATCCAAAATAAGCACAAAGTATTTCATTGTGGCAATAACCAAAATAATCAAATTCACAAGACAAACACTAATTCAAATTCTCGCAAAGGTGCTATTGACTGAAAAGAGAATTAAAATACTCGAAACCGATAAAAATGAAATAAGTTATCAGGGATTCATGTAATTATAAAATTCCCCATATCAATAAAAAATCAAAATATTACTAATTACTACTAAAACTCCAATAATGTAACCCAAAGTGTAAATAAATGACCTATAAAATTCCTTACATTGCGTGCGCTGCGAAAACTATTGATGAAAGAACAAAATAATGTACTACGGCTTTGCAGGACGGACAGATTCGGAAAATAAAACATGCTGTGTGCTGCATACGGCGCCAACCTTAGAAGCTCTAATGCCATTATGGGGGGAGTTACTTTTGTGTTTGCTGGGGATTTTCGGCAGACACTCCCTGTAGTTACAAAAGGGACGCATGCAGATATCATCAAAGCATGTCTTAAATCATCTCCCTTATGGAGTTCTATTCAACACCTAAATTTGTAAACGAATATGAGAGCCTATCTTGGTGGAGACACGCATAAAGATTTCCCACAACAATTGTTCAGACTTGGAGAAAGAGTTTTTCCTTCTCTAAATTTGGGCACTAATTGTGCTGAAATCATTTTAAATGAGACATTAGGTCAGATAGTCCACAGTCTGCAGCATCTTATAGAAGCAGTATATCTGGGCCTCGAAAATTTACTAGAAAGAGACTTTCACTGGTTATGTTCCAGGGCAATAGTATCGCCTAGGAACGACACTGTCAATGAAATCAACAATCTCATTATACAAAGAGTTCCCGGCCAAGTCAAAACCTCTAAGCCGATTGACACAGTCACCAATGTTGACGATGTCGTCCACTTTCCTCAAGATTTTCTAAATTCGCTTAATCCTTCTGGCTTGCCACCTCACGAACTATCATTAAAAGTCGGTACTCCTATCATGCTTTTAAGGAATATAAGCCCTCCTAACATGTGTAATGGCACGAGATTGCTCATTAAAGACTTGAAAGAAAATTTGATTGTCGCGACCATCCTCACCGGTCCAGCAGCCGGCCAGCTGGCAAACATCCGAGAATTCCCATGATTCCCACGGATTTGCCAATATCTTTCACACAGTTGCAATTTCCCGTAAAAACATTGTTCGCGATTACTATTAATAAGTCCCAGGGTCAAACTTTCTCTATGGTTGGAATCGACCTACGAAAAGAGTGTTTTTCCCATAGCCAACTATATGTTGGTTTATCACGAGTTGGAAGTCCCGAGAAACAGTACATTTTGCTACCAAACACTAACAGGACGTCAAACATTGTCTACAGAGAATGTCTTAGCCAATAACATATTAAATACTTCTATCTCAGATAAATTGCATTGTAATATAATGTATATTAATATGAAAAATTATAAAAAAGTAAAAAAAAAAATCAAATAAAAAGAGTAAAAAAAACTTTAAATTATAAATTTTTAAATTAATTATTAAATTATAATGTACTTTTTTTTAATGCTTTAGGAGAGTTTACCCAACCTAATTAACGCCGGGTTAAGCAGTTTTTTTTTATCTTAATTGCACCCGTACGAAGCTGGGGCGGGTCGCTAGTAGTCTATAAGATACCTTACTGGAGAACTCCACTTTTATCACCCTCTCCCCCTCTTTGCAGAGATTTCTGTCATTTATGTGTACATAGTTCAATAAAAATTTTTTGTACCCAGAATCCACTAGCAGATAAACATATTGTGAATAGCTGTAAGGTAGATTATATTATTCATTTCCATGTAACTTGTTTTTCAGTTCTTTAATATGTTTTTATTTGTTCATATATCCTACTGGCATTATATTCACATTGTGAATGATGCATCCATAAGTAGTAAGCCCAATTCAGCTCACACTACGCAATTATGTGAAAGGCACTAATAACGAGTGCTTGTGCATACAGACTTTCAGGGAAAGTCAGTGCAATGAACTAACTTTCCTTACTGAGTGAATACTCTCCTTACAAACGTACAAAAGTGCTATGGTGAGAAACGAACATTTCATGCAGGGCTACCACTATCACGCGATGAACGTTTGCCAACAGCATTTTTGCCTATACATTTTTTTGTTGTGTTATTAAATACTTCTATTGTAATTCACCATGTTTCTTATCTTCTACATTATATCTAAGTTAGTTAACCGAGTTCTATCTTACATGCATACCACTATGTACAGTATCTTACAATGTGTATCTACTTTACCATGTCATTTTATTTGTGTAACTCAGCCTAAGGTATGTGTTTCACTTACCTGTCATCCATAGAAGTCGTTAAGCCATTAGTCAAATAAGTTTTCACATATGCAAATAATCGCTGCACTCATGCATGCAATTTAATGAAGTCTGAATGATTCCAAAAATTGAGAAGTTAAAATTGCATGTGTAGAACAATTTGCCAGAGGTTCTTTACCAAGTTTACAATTAGGAGTCTCGAACCGTTTATTGCTAGTCTGAGATACATTTAAAATGAAGTAAATGACATCTGTCCTTAAATAGTCAGTTGTCTGTTTGAAGATTATGCCTATCAGTAATCATAAATATATGAGAGTAAAATGAATTCAGTAATGATTTCTCACATATCACACACAAATCTTGAACAAAATGTTTGACAGCAACCCAATATTAGTTGCATATTATGTGTTGTGATTTTAAAATGATTTGTTTTTCCTTCGTTAAAATATAGTTGTCTGAATTTTAGTGCATGTGTAATATTTTTGTAGTGTTTGAAAGTGTCTAATGATGAGAGTCGTGAACTACTCTCATTGAATGGCTTGTTCCTACTATTAGAGTATTTGGTTGTCACATGTCACTCCACTGTGATAATCTAAAGGCATAAATACTATTTTTATTTCCTTTCAAATGGTCAATGAACACATCAAGTGTAAGAAACTGCATTATATTAAATGCAAATTTCATTAATACATTTGCATGCATATCTATCAAATAAGAGAATTTTAACTCACCCTCTTTGGAATGTCCTGCCAGTATAATTTTCGTTGTATGCTCCCGCAGCAGTATGAGTATAAAGCAATTTGTATGAAAGGCCTAATCTTCTTCTGGAATCGAAATACATATGTTTGGTAGTTCTGGATTGCATGATCAAAGAATATTGAATATTGTACAATTTAGGCTGAGTTTCATGTATCTCTCTCCTCTATTCACAACACGCCACAACATATATTTTATATAATTTTTTTTTATTAAAGAAAAAAAAAGGCTTTCCCAACATGCAGTCACTGCAAGTCACGACAGTGCACCCACGCAATCTACTATGACTAATGGCAAGCTGTTGTTCGTCATAAGGGATGGAGCTTCGACGGCGAACTGCCTCGAGAGGAACAGGGCGTTTGACGTGAGCCAGTACCCTAGGCTGTTCTCCCCGTCTATGCGACCAGCACTCATTGGCCACGTGAGTTGACATCAAGAGAGCTGATGCACCCAGTGCACCGTTCCCAATGTTCATACCAAATGCATCAATGCAGTGATCATGCGCAGAGAGAAAAGCAGAGTATTAAAGTGTTTTGGTGAGTGAAGCGGAAGTCAATACACAGAGTGTACGGTAGTGCAAGGAGTCAATTGCTCATAGTATATTGAAGGCTATGTGTAATATTTGACTTATCTGTTGTAAATGTCAACAAAGGGTTTTATGTAGATTAGTCTCAAGGAGGCACGTGATTATTGAAACAGGGTAATTTCCCAAGCACATATCGCCAATTACATAAATAATTTTCTATAAATATAAGAGAGTCAGTAGTGGGCAGTAACACACCAGTGGCGATCCAGTATTGTGAGGTTAGGTTGTCCTAAACACACGTAGCGTAACGCAAATATTGACCACGCGGGTTTTCTAACCCAAGTTTCACGACAAAGGTATTAAAACTGCAAATGTGAGAACTTTGTTAATAAATGCTGAAAAGCCCATATAAAAATTAGTGAAGTGAGATAATAAACTTTAAATGGGACAATTTATTTTGCCCATAATATAAAATATAATTCTGGTGTTGTGAAAGCCGTAAAACATGTTACAGTTGAGCCGCCACTTAACAGATATTTAGTTTTATATTACAGTTTACAGGGTTAAATTGAAAGTGTTATGTTTTGTCATTTAAGATAATCTTAATGCATCATTCATTTAAACTTACAGGCAGTAGCGTGGTAACCTTGGTGCTGTGCGGACACACGTCGCGTCTTCCCAGACCTTCATCAATTTTGTGCTCAATCATGTAGTGTATCAATTGTAAGTTTTTAATATGGAACTGTAATATATTTAGTATCTGGGGAGAGTGCCGCATAGCAACCCAGTTCGTTGGTACACGACTGGGACTTAACTTGTTCACGTAACCACTATCGGCTTCATGCCAATTTTGTCTGTTTAAGTGTGCTCCGACTAAATTGGAGCTGATGTCATTTAAGTGCCTCGTTATGAGGGAGCAAGCAAAATAAATTGCGATTGTCTTGAAAGTTCGGCGTCCAATTACTTTTTGGTGTTGTCTAACGACTCCATGACCTAGAAATGTATGCTGGTAACGGCATGGGATGGCCAGAACAATCCCTTGTCATTTAGTACAAGCATATAGAGGTAGCTTGGATAGTCTCCAATAGACCAGGCAAAGGATGGCTATAGTTGAACCATTAATTACTACATCTACAGAGAAGTATGCACATCTGGAGGACGCATTTAGGCGATCGGTCCACGACCCACTACAATACTTAATGCTCTACACTGAGGCGAACACTGGTGCCTGCATGAACATAACCTACAAACTGCCATCACCTTAATAATCCACCAGATGACAGGAACAGCCTTACGTCAATATGTATGTCAGGTTGTTATATAATTTAATGGTAGAATAGTATGCTCCGTTTTGAAATAGACGCAAACTGTTAGCAGGTTTATGATAGTTACCTACATTTCTTGTATTATAATGATGTATTAATGAATTCTTTACAAAAAGCTACAGGTTATTGGAAATACAAGATAAGGATGAAAAAAATGTATTGACAGGTCAGCATGAGTATGCTTAGCCTAGGATACAATTCTCGACATGACTGCCTTAGTTTCTTTCCTGCAATAATTCTAATGGCTTCCTTTTAGAGAATGAAAATTTCATCACTGTTGGTTGACAGTACATAACACAATAGGACATTATGAAATGAAAATATGCATTAGTACATCGGTAGATACAACTGTACAAAGATTTTAAATAACAAAGCAAGCAGTACTTAATTTGATATGTTATTAATACGAGTTTTCCAATCAAGATAATCATCCAAACCTATCCCTAAAAATTTTATGTATTTATCATTCACTAGTGTTTGTTCACAATTTTTTTTTATAAAGATACTTCTTGTACATTTTCAGCATGAAATTTTAATATATTGGTTTTGGCAATGTTTAGCATAAGTTTATTAGCTGCAAACCATTCAGGTCATCTAACGAAAGCCATGTTTGACAAATTGGACACGCCATCGACATTCTTACTTTTAATCAATATACTAGTGTCATTAGCGAACAGAATTACTTTGGTCTCTAAGTTCATAATGGGCGGCAAATAATTTATGAACGCCAAGAAAAACAGTGGGCCCAAGAGGGAACCTTGGGCAACTCCATGGCGTACTAAACCCTAATTGGAGACAACCATGTTTCCCGTAAGATTATCTAAAAGGGATACTTTCTGGCAGTTAGATAGGAGACATTATTACTTATACCCAAATACATTAATTTTTCTAGTAATATATCATGATACACACAGTCAAAGTCTTTTAATAGGTCACAATATATTCCTATTACATGATAATTACAATTTAAGCCATCTAATATATAAGATGTTAAGTCGAAAATTGTATTAGTGGTTGACACACCACTTCTAAAACCATACTAGTGATTGGATAATATGTTATAAGTAGGCCCTATTAAATTGAGATAGCAGTCTATTGTACAAAAGTTTTTCCATTATTTTTGTAAAAGTGGACAAAACAAGAATAGGCCTATAATTATAGAAATTTGTTTTATCTCCTTTTTTTAAGTATAGATCTAATAATAGCAAATTTTAAGCGATCAGAGCAAACACCCATCTGAAAGGAACACTGCTCCACCTGCGGCTCCACAATTGGGTTCTCTAGCCACTGGGATACTGCAGTCCCACAATTGGGTTCTCTAGCCACTGGGATACTGCAGCCCTACAATTGAGTTCTCTAGCCACTGGGCTACTGCGGCCCCACAATTGGGTTCTCTAGCAACTGGCCTACTGCTGCCCCACTATTGGGTTCGCTAGCCACTGGGCTACTGCAGCCCCATAATTGGATTCTCTAGCCACTAGGCTACTGCTGCTCCACAATTGGGTTCTCTAGCCACTGGGATACTGTGGCCCCACGATCGGGTTCTCTAGCCACTGGGATACTGTGGCCCCACAATTGGGTTCTCTAGCCACTGAGCTTCTGCGGCCCTACTATTGGGTTTTCTAGCCACTGAGCTTCTGTGGTCCTACTATTGGGTTCTCTACCCACTAAGCTACTACGGCTCTTGGGAAGGAATGCAAGACAGCCCATACACAAAAAAGAAAGGAGAAATGGCATGACGGAACTTTTATCTAACAATGCTGTTTTATTCAGTAATTCTAAGGAAAGATTAATCTAGTACCTATGTACATCTCTGATAATTTTTTGTAACCGTTTCAAATATTTTCCTGGGATAAAAAGTAGCGCATGTCACTCTTCGGCCCTCCAACTATAACTGTGCAAAAATCACGTCGATCCGTTGCTCCATTTTGACATGAAAGGACAAACAAACATACTTTTGAAATTATTATAGTAGTAAGGATTACAGTACCTATCACCCTTCCCATGTGGGGGGCGGGAGGGGGGTTCGAACATGTAGGGGTGCTGGAGACAAGGATGAAACACAATGTTCACTACCCAGAGAACAACATTCTTCAACTTCTCCCAACTGTGTTGGCTCACCAATAGATGTATTTTTGTGTCTGAAATCTGAAGGTACAGCCACACGATCTAGTCTCTTTGATTCTGCAGAAATATAATCGGCCGGAGTAAAGTGATTAGCATACACACATTTGGTATGGTGAGCACTTGCATCACTAATGGCTGGATACTGTTGCCCACTTGTTCTCCTGATGACATCCAGCCATTTAATTACCCTGAAATAAGTCCAGTGTCACCTTACTCAGTCATGAAATATATTGTTACATCACTTATAATTATGTATTGTTTCTAATGTAGGGCACAGCATTTTCAAAACTTGTCACCAGACATCAGCTTGTGTACACTTCCTTAGCCATTGTTTACAAAACATCATATGGGCCTTGCCAATACAGTACGTACTTCGATTTGGAAATGCCTGGGCTCCAGTCTTTTGTCAGTGCTTGTTTGCTGGTGGAGCACTGCATATTGGTTGCCATTTTCTGTTTCACATGCCTTTTCTGAAACCCTGTCAAATTTCTACTTTTGGTTACTGATTACATATCCTTCCACTACACGTAAACATTAACACTGCCATGTGACTTCTACTTTTATAACTGTCAAATGCGTTGGTTGCTGTTTACAGCTGTTAAAAGAATTATGTAATATCGTAGAAACCATTTCCTAGGAATGTTCACCATTTAGGCCTATAACAATATTTAGGTCAGCTTTATAACTATTTGTTACACACGATATAGGACGTTACACATAATACACAATATTTTGCTACGGCGGAATTCGTTACTACTATGGCGGAAACAACAGTAGTATTTAACCTGCTGTTATTAATGTGTATTTGGAATAAAAATTAAAATGAAGGGACAACCAGTCAAACGAAATGACACAGTAAATTCAATTTCAAACACCTAGTACGAAGGTACAACATTATGATACATAGATGTGAACTTTACGCTTTGTTCAGAAACACGCAGTGTCATTGACACGTCGCCACACCACTGCCAGTTCAATATGCACTGGGTATAATCACCCGCCACCGCCATAGTGGGAACATTGACCAAATTCTAGATTCTCCTTTCCACACCAAGTCTGCGCCAACCTGCTGGATTTGTGTTGCGCAACGAGCTGTGTCGCGCCATCACATCTAAAATATGTTGTTGCATTTAAAAAACATATAATCAGTATTTAAACAATATCTCGTTTCTGTTGTAAATTACAATCTCAAACATCATCATTGGTGCTGTAATTAGTATGAAATGTGCTGAAATTAGAAATAACAAAATGCATACCTTTCCTACACAGGTGGTATGATCGAGAGAGACACATGCTCTGCTTAGCTTATTGAACCTTTATTCCGGACAAAAAAAAATACACCAGCCTACACACAGGAATTTGCGTGGATATTTTTAACTGCAGCAATGAAATGTATTTCCGTCAGTGCTACCTAACAATACAAATATACCAATTTGCAACGTTTAACTTACAAATAGTATACATAAAAACGAGGTTAAAAAATATTGTAACTGTGAACTATTTCTCACCGGCCATTGCCAACATGTCGCTGCTCTCACTGTTAATTCATATTTAATACCAAATAAATATTACAATTTATAGACCATACTAAGGTAAAGTTGCATTTATTCAATAATACAGTACTCTAAAGATAATCACAGTGTTAAATATTTGTGGAATACAAGTTCTTGGAAAAAACAGGTTGACAAAATACACCTAGGGTGATTTTTCAAAGGTTCGATTCCAAAAGGCAGAAGAAAGCATGAATGGACTATACTGTGCATGAAAATGTTACGACTTAAACTGATGCTTCACAAAATTTTTCGGCCTACTCCTAGCCGCCCACATATACGTGAGATGTGTAGAATGTTGCACTGGTCTCCATTATTTTTATGAAAATAATGTACAACACTGGAGTTTCAGTAATTATTGAATTTAGTGAGTTTTCAAGTTATATAGGCCTATACATAAATGAGTGTGTGTACATGTTAGCCTGTTTTGGAACCTGAACGTCAGGACCACATAGGAATATTTCTCTTGGGCCGATTAACTTAGTTTTTTCCTGTAAAATTTTACCTACTGTATATTCGCGTTACAGTGAGAGGGCACAAAGCAAGTGCACATGATCGAAGGTAAACTGTGACAGCGAAAACATGCAGTGTTCACTTTATCGTGGCCTGTACACAGGGGTGTCCGGAATGTTCGGTGTGCGAGCGGAAAAATACATGCACGGAAATGCAAAGGTTTACGAAACTGTAAGTGTATATGTCAAGTAGACAACTATGTAATATCATGAATGTATGGGAAGAGTAGAGTGGAGAAATTTAAGAGGGTCGTTTCAGCATGGTCATGAGAGCTGACGGGGTTAAATGAGACGAGTATGGATCAGCGCTGGAATGCAAGGATGGGGGGAAATGGGAGGTCCCTGGGAAAACCAGCCTACCAGCGGCATAGTCCGGTACGATTCCCAGGCGAATAGTCTGACCACCACACAACCATGGCCCCACCGCATAGTAGGAGTACATAAACATTAACACGGTTAGTAATAACACACTCTGTCATGCTATTTATTTACGGCAGCGGTAACACGTGAAATGACAAGCAAACAAAAAGGAACAAGAAACATACTGGCTATTCACGAACAGAACACAGACATTTATGGGGAAGACAAACAAATTAATGATGTAAAATGAACTTTAATCGTCATTATGCATATCGCAAATGACAACACACAACACCAATCGCGTTCAATCAGATGAACTGGAACTGTCATCATTAAGGTTTATTATGAAAGTAACCTCCCCCTCATGTATAATGTTATCCAGTTTCCACATTTCACTTTCAACCTTTTCAGCCACATGACATAGACATTTGTTCCACACATCTGGAGTTACTGCTTGTACTACTTCTTCCAGAAGTACTTTAATGTCTAACAACTTGTATGACCTATTCTTCGCTGCAACCAATCCTTAAATTCGGGCCCAAACCAGTTCTATAGGATTCAATTCACAGTGATATGGGTAATTCGCAGAACACACTGACCAGCATCCCTACCCATTTCATCAACGGCATACGCATTATATGCTAACTTGTGTTGGTTAACAATGTTGAGCAATTCCTTCGTTAACATGCCATCTTTGAAATCAATATTCCTTGCTGTTAGCCAGTCTTGTGTTTCCTGCTTCTTAGTATTTGCATTGGGAATTCTTTCCTTCTTACGGGAGTGGTATGGCGCGTTATCAAGCACAATAACAGCATCATCTTCAAGTCGAGGAAGTATACCTTTGAACCACTTCTCAAAGGAATCAGCACACATCTACTCATGATAATCTCCAGTCCTTTTAGAATCAAACACCCACAAACCCCTTCCACAAAGCCTAACTTGCTACCAATGTGCGTGAATATGAGGCGTTTTCCTTTGCCTGAAGAGCCTTTATTACTGGTTGATAGTCCAGACAGAAATGCCTGTTTGGATGATGTAATAGTGGCATCCACCCAGGCGCTGTTTCGTGTGTGTACAGCATTTAACCACGTTTCATCGAGACAGTAAATTGATCGTCCTTCACCCCTCAGTAGTTTAATGGCATGCAAATAACGTTGCCTCCATAGAATGATATCATCCCTGTCTATCGGCACGCTGTCTAGTCCACGTCTAACATATTTAAAGTACAGTTCCTTTAATAAATGGTAAAATGTGGTTCTCCAAAAAGCTGAAAAATTGGGGCAGTAATTCACAACAGCAAGAACTTTATCGACAGTTGGCAGTTCATTACGGAAGTAAAACATTTTCTTCTGTGACTTCCAGGTGTGCGTAGATTTATACTCACTTATCACACGATAACCTTGTGCGGGACTTACTCCAGTAAAACGTGTTGCTTTTTTAATGACGTCACCTAAATGCACGCCTGGATTCAGTTCTATCTCGATTTTATACACATTGAGAACCATGTGTTTTTCAGATGAACTGAGCACCCTCCTCTTCGGTCACTTCTTGGCCGGACTTAAACCGGCCCTGTCGGTATCGCTCGCCGTCTTCATAGAGGACACCATCGCTAATTCACACGTATGTTAATCTAGTGTAAAATATAGAGAATTATATTGTTATTAATTGGTACAGAACAGAGTATGGACTATCACACTGTTAGGTGTAGAGGTACTTACGTTTGCACGTAACAGAACAACATATTTAAAGCCACACCTTCAGCCAAACCAACACAATACAAACAATTGCGTGTCCGGCCACCAATACAGCACAGAGCACACTGCAGCAAAGCCCGCTGGCTTGTGGCTTGTACACACCTTGCTGCTCACTCTGGTATCACGTGCTCGTGTGTACAAACACCAACTCTCGCTTCTTGACGAATGGACTATAGCACCAAATTTTAAAGGATGTAAATGGGTGGTGTGGAAATCTGATTTTGTGGGGCATTACATGTGCTTATCCTTATTTGAAACTGATGTTAAACATAGTTGAGTCTCTTCACGATATATGTCAGATATATACAAGATTGCGATACCAAATGTTTGTTTATAAGTGTGACGAAGTTAACGACGTCAGAACGTTGAATGTCTTGGTAATAGATTAAACGAGTGAAGTAATAAAATGCAACAACTTAGGAGTTAATTTTTGAGAATGGCATGACTGTATAAACATGCTGAATAAAATAAACGTTGGAGAAAATGCAACAGGTGAGTATAGTACGAGTTTAGTGTAATGATAGTAATTTGCCGGTTCAGATGTGTTTGATTTAGGAGTGATTTATTGCCTGTTTTATACAAAACAATACTGTTTGAAGGGTTTGTTGAAATAAGTGTGCGATAATAAGTGTGTATATATGGTGTTATTCAGAAGATAAATATTTAATACGGAGCTAAAATAGAAATATGTGGTGCACCATGGTATTTTTGAACAAATTATATACGTACCATTGTGCAAACGATATGTTCCACGTCTGATAATGAAAATGAGCGTGGTATTTCATGTTGGCAGAAAATGGATACGCTTGGTAAAGGTAAGTGTTGATACATTTGGGTAGAAATGTGTGTTTCCGGTGTAATAACGAGTGTTGTAGTTAGGAATCTGTAGCTGGTACCTAGTCATTACCATTGGTAATTAATAATTGGATATGTTTGTAGTGACACGTAGAAGTACGTTATAGGTAGGCCATGCTAGAATAGGGTAGGCCTAATATGTTTAGGCGATAGTCGATAAAGTGAAGCGTTTAATATAGCAGAAATATGCGCCCATTAAAGTGATTCATCCACACACGACCAGTGATAAACAAGTTGTGGCTGAAGAACCAAAAAATGTGATTCGTCGTTTAGGTACGTATTTTAGGCACCAAGTTAGAAATAATTAACTATTTTTATTCAAAATATTCATCCATTACAGTTATTTGTCCACACACGGCCTGTGATAAACACGGTGAGGCTGATTTACCTAAAAATGTGTTTCATCATTTACAAATATCAAACGTTAGTTTAGGCAGCAAGATAGTAATATATTGATTATGATACAAATGTGGCATCATGTCGTACACTTGGGCGGATGGGCTCAAGTGTACTTACATGATACCATATGTAGTATCATGTAGTACAATAGAGCAGATGAGGTCTATCGTATTACCCGAAACTATATGTGGTATCAGGTAATACAATCAAACGGATGGGCTGTATTGTATTACCCAATACAGTATGTGGTATAGGGTACTTTAATAGAGCAGATGGACCCTATTGTAGTTTGTGATACCATCGTCTAAAAATGCTGAAAAGTGTCCCCGCCTGAAAACCCTGACATTCCCATGGAAACGTATGTTGGATTGTCCTAGGAAAGGAATGGAGCAATAGAAAAAATCGAATGACGTCAACACCATACTGGTGATGTCATAAGAAGAATGTAAACATTGTGGTATTGGGTTCTTAAATAATCCCAATATGTATATCAGTTACAAAGCAGTAAGTATGTGTATGATGCTAGAAATAAGGATTTAATTGATATATCTTATGTACCATAACGTTAAATAAGACAAAGTAATTTTTAACATTTATGGGTGTACTTTTATAATAGACTTGAGGGTGGATGCAAAGGGAAGGGCTCTGGGTATGCTGGGAAGGGTGCTGAAGGGAATCAGCTGTGAGGTGAAGGAAAAGGCGTATGGCACGGCCAATGTTAGAATATGCTGCAGCAGTATGGGACTCGTATGTGGAGGTGGAGGTGCGAGAACTGGAAAAAATGCAGAGAAGGGCAGCAAGATGGGTGAAGGGTAGGTGGAGAAGGCAGGGGCAAGATGGTGAGGAAGAAGGGAACTATAGGCCATCAGTGATGAAAGAAATGGGCTGGACAAGAGAAAAGTTGAATGGCTAGTCAGGATTTACAGGTGGTGAATGAAGAGGGAGGATGGGGAGGGCTACACTGCAAGTTAGGTAAGGGGGTGTTTGCAGGAAGAGGAAACAACAGTGAGAAGCTTCAGAGGGTGTGGAGAACGGAGCGGGGTAGGCTGTCCAGGTTTGTGAGGGAGTGGAATGTGGTGAGGGAGGAATTGGTATCTTGAGAGGGGTTGGTAAGTTCAGGAAGGGAGTGGAAAAGGAGTTGGTTGGGCGAAGGAGAAAGCTCGCCACCGGACAATAGCCTAATTGGGAGTGTATGTATGTATACATAATAACAGTTTCAGCACACACTGCCATGCATGTGAAGCTGGATTATGGAATGTCAAATGGTTGGTCAAGAAAACTTTTTCCAGCGTACAGGAGTACATGGACACATCTCTTTTGAGGATTTAATGTTATAGACGTAGTTTTCCTGTTTTTATGTTTAAATTATGACAATGCCTATTGCAATTTTCGTTGCTTAGTGACAAATAAATTGCTAATTGCTAAACATTCCTGATCTTTTACACTTGTGGGCCTTGTAGCAAATAATAAAGTAATGTGTCTACTCCCGAAAAGTAGGTTATAGTTACCTCGAACTTTTTTCATTAAACGACGTCTTAAGGTTAAAATTAATCATTATTCGCTTACAAATTTCTTGGTGTAATATGTGTATAAACACTTACAGATCCGACGATCTTGGGAAACGGTGAACAATTACATCAGGGTCAATGTAGTCGTTTCCACACGACGATACACGGGAACGGTGTGAATTTTTTTCATTTCGCAAAAAAAAAAAAAAAAAAAACAGCAGTCATAAAAAAGACTAATATGGAAGACAAATTCGCCATACACTGGAATAAACGGTAGAAATAAACGGTAGAAAAACTACATAATCACATACTAACCCCTCCAACCAAAGAACCGCGAAAACCAGAGAAAATCAACAAACAAAACGATCAAATCCAAAGTAATAACTATTGTTTTTAGTGTACAAGACAATTAAATATTCAATGATAGATATTTAATACTGTATATTATTGACACTTGTTTATAAAATACGATCACACACAAAAAAACATATTTTAAAATTAGTTACTCTGTTGTACATATCCGGCCAAATTCACGCTATTCTACCGCACTCTATTTTTCTATAAATAACATTTGGCGGGATAGTAGCGTCACCTTTGGAGTAAATTTGTAACTACCTAAGGGAACCTCATCTGTCATTGGAGTTGCAAGAGTTCATTGACCGTAGCGAGTTTTGAACAGAGTAAAGAGGTATAGAATGGGCAATGGAGCTAGATCCTGACCCACGAGCGTGGATCTGTATCCTTGAACCTAACCAACGCGATGTTGTGTCGACTAACTGAGTGCTAAAGTGCTGCTGAGTATTTGTTAGACGCTTGGCCCCGCCCTGTTCAGTCGCTGGACTTAGAAATAGAAGGGTGATGTGTTATGAGTAACAAATGTGAGAGAATTTCGTTTTTAGGCTGACTTTTATAAATAAAGGTTAGTATTTCACTTTGGAATATTTAAGTTCTTTGTAATATGTCATCGTGTGCTTAGATATTTATTTTGGAATTTCACTAAGCGCACAAAAATATTGGCTATTAGTTTAAACATTCTTATAAATTTTAGTTCTTGCATAAATTTGACATGTGCAGATTTGTAGTACTTGACCTACTTTTTACATCAAACCTTACAGCATCTATGGGAGTGGTCTTAAACATTCTTAGGTACGCGGCCAAAAGCCTTTCCAGCATAGAAGTTTAAAGCAGCCTGCAAGTTACTTATGCAGTTTAGTAAAATACATTTTGATAGATTTGTATTACCAATATTTTTTGGTCGGGTACCCATTTGGGGGTTTGGTCCCATTGCAGTGATAGTGTATAATAAATTAACTGTGTCATTACGCCTTTAAACTGTAGTAACTCTTTAACAGAATAACTTCAAATAGTGTATACTGTATTTTATAGAATTGCCATTGTATAATAGATTTATTTACACTACTAACTTATTACTTACATGCTATAATAGCAGAGTAATAAAATCCCTTTTGATACTGGAGCTTAGTTTTTTTATTTCATAGACTGCTAGTATCATAATTTCCAATATAAAATGTACTTGGGGCCGGGTTCTTTGTACATGCTTAATTTTTTTTTGACATTCATTGTCTTGGAAAGTCATTTCACATTATGTACCATTGTGTTAAAACAGTAGCCTACGTATTGTTTCTCTTAAACTAGCTGTGGTAATTCTTAAGAATAGGGGCTTTTCTGAAGAAAAAAATCTCTTGTGGTATAATTCTACTACAAATTTACTAGGGGTATTAATATTCGACCAGAAACCCCAAAAATGATAGTGGGGAGGGCTATGAAGATCAGGGAAATTGTGGGGTAAAAAAATATAAATTAAGTAAATTTTCATTTTAAACTTTTACCCCTCAATGTCGCTCCAGTTCATAGTCCTCCCCACTATAGTATTTCTAAATTTTATTGTTAACATTGTCTATTTAGGTCATGTTCAGTTCAATATTTTTGCAATTAAACATGGTTTCATTAGACAATATTACAGTAATATTACAAATATTACAAAAATATGTTAATTGCAAAACACACAAACGTTATTTCTCAGTTCAAATAGGCTACACAATAAAATCATTTATGGAGATACTCCACGCTTCACTGATGTGCAACGTTTCGTGCTACCACCTAAAAAAATTGCTGGTGCACCTTGAATCACTGATTTGGTGATTTACTCCCTTGCTGGCGCTGGGACTCTGGCTTGGTGCACAATGTTTGTACAGTATTTTTAATTGTGAGTGGACTATGCTTGAAAATAATTTGTGTGGAAACTCCAAGCTTCGCTGGTGCGTGATGCTTCGCATCACCACCTATAAAAAAAATTGTATTCAGGTCATTCTTGGAAAAAAGGAACTTTTTAATATATATTTTTTATAATTTAATTAAGTCTGTTCAAGCTAATTGTACTCTTAAAGTATATATGGTGTTTGAATTAGAGTTGTATATTACTGGCCCAAAAGTTTCTAATTTATGTACCGTTTAGTGGGTGATTTTCTGAAAACCCTATGAACAGAGGATACGTGTCTTGTAACTGAGGATACGCTGGTTACTTTGAAGTGAGAATAAACAATTATAATTCTATGACTTAAATGAAAGATGTATCATTCATTGCAAAGTAAATGCATGTAGGCCTATCTATTATAACACATGAAATATGCTACTCATATTAAATGTACAAAAACACTCAATGTGTAGACCTATCATTTGACAGGACACTAATTAACTTGTTATTTAAAAGTATGAGATGCAACACCTCCAAACAAGTATTATCCTCAATTATTAACTATTGGTGCTTCTAACATACTAATAGTGTCACTGTTACTGATCGTAGGTATGTCCTCTCTCTCGGGGAAAACAGACTTATCCTCGAAGGATTTCTTCAAATACTTAACACATAGTTCAGTTTCTTCGATACACTGCACTACAGCCACATAATAGTGAATTGTTTTTTTCCCTTTCAATGAAACTAGTACATAGTCATTTACTGCCACTGGTTTTCCTTTTGATTGTGGGTGCAGATTTTTTCCCACTGGTTCATCACCATTTTCAGAATCTGAATACTCTTCTTCGAAATTGTTTTTTGGATGATGGTACTGTAAAAAAACTGTCAAGGAATATTTACAAATAATTAAAGCAAACATTTACATGTCTCGATTTTGTGGTATCACGCAAACGTTTGCTATTTGAGAAGTAACATTTTTATCAGAATAAATTTTGAAAGCTGAATTTTTATATGGTTTTGAATAAGAAAATTGTGTGAACTATGTGAATGTTTGTTGCAAGTTTAGGCATGGGTATGTGCTCATTAAAAGGATACGTAGTATCTGTATGATGCCAAGGCCATAGTGCTGACATCTGTGTGCCACACTTGAGGCAGCTGAGACGACGAGCTTGTAGGATATCTGATGATTCTTTGCTCCATACTATTGAATGGACTTTCATTGTTCCTTTAAATGGTGGAATGGTTCTTGCCAGCTTCATATCAACACCCTCCATTGTTTCTTTATATACTTGCATAACTTTGATTCCAGAAATTTCACTCTGGACTATATAAAAAAGAACTTGACTGTTTGGTATGTCTTTCCCTTCAGCAACAATTCGATCTGCTGTGCGTTTTATGCAATCTTCAATTCCATCGGGTGTACTCTTCCTATGGCCTGCCTCTGAACAATGCCAGATTATGGCGTTTTTCACTCCCAAAACTTCAGGTATGTCCCAATGAGCTGGAACACTGTCTTTTTGCGATATTAGGTTGCAGGTCCATCACTCAAAAAGTGGACTATTTGAGGAGATGGTACATGTTCCTTCAGATCTTTTATTACAGGTTTTAAATTAGGCGCATATGGCTGAGGAATCATGACGTGAGCTCTCAGATATGGTACAGTAAGAGAACTGTTTGACTTATTGAGTAATGCCTGAGAACATGTATGCTGAGACTGTGTGTAATGTGACCTGTGGCTTTTAACCACCAAAGTGTTCTGACTGAATTTCAGCAGTATACTTACAGCAATAGTTCTCCGAGAAATCAATGTGGATTATAAGTTTGTCTTTTCCCAGGTTGTTCTTCACAGAATCGAGAACTTTATATTCATGCTTGATATTTGCACAGTGCTGTAAGAACTTCGTAAGTGATTCGTTGAAAGCTGTAACTAAATCTTCTAACCTTAGTTTAATGGCTTCTTTTGTTGTTTTGTGTACAATCTTTTCCTTTCCTTTTATATTTACTACTGTTTTTCTTCACACCCACTTAAGTCTCAGCCAGCTCTTCGTAATCATTGAAATGTATTTCCTTATTTTGACACTCTGAACACAATCTTTCAAGACAATACACATTGTGGCTTTTACATGTAAGTGTCTGAATATCATCCTGCACAGAATTTTCATTTATCATGTTGAGGGACTTAATTTTTTTCACTAGCAATGCCATATTTTCGTGAGTTGTACAAAGACGCGTGTGTTCTAAACATCAGGGGCCTATTCCACAAAGGTAGAAGTTACAGGCAAAATGATGTACAAGTTGTCGAAAAGTGGCAATATTCGGTTCCACCAGGTACAAACACTTGTAAATCCCAGTGAATGTTCATAAGTTACAAGTGTTTTTCTACCCTTGAATATCCTCTTGTAAACCACAAAGTACAAGTCTGTAAAAGAAACTTACAAAATATGAGTACAAGTTTACCTATCTCTGAAGGTAGGTGAAAATGTGTTACAAGTGATTCTGTTGTTGCTAGATGTTCTTTTAACACGTGGGATACATCATATGAAGAAAATGAACATGCCCATCCAGTCATCAAGCGAAGGGTATTTAAAATGTGTATGAATTACACCTTTGAAAGTGTGTTCAAATTTAATGAGGGATTTCATATGAGCGCTGTTAAACTCCGGTCATTACTAAATTATATAGGACATGGTTGCAACGCCACACAAATAGGAGTAAGGCATTACCTGCAAAATTGGAATTGTGTGTTGCCCTTCACTGGCTGGGAACTGGTGGACAATTTCATTCTGTAACATGGCATTGGTAAGGTTAGTGTGTGCTGTTCATAATGTGGTAAATGCTGTAAACACACAATCAAATTCCCACAAGTGATTGATTGACCTGAAGATGTGGTGCAAGTGTCAGCAAAGTTCTACAGTATTGCTGGTATGACTAATGTTATTGGTTGCATTAATGGTACACTTATAAACATTGATGCACCCAAACATAATGAAGTTCAGTATGTCGACATGGAAATCACTTGCTGAACTGTATGGTTGTTGTGGTACGGATTGTTCCTTCTATTACGTAAATGCTAGGTGGCCAGCAAGTGTACATGATGATAGTGCTTAGAAACATTACACTAAGTCAGCGCATGGATGATGGCTGGAGATAAATTCCTGGTGCCATCATATTAGGTGACTGGTTATCCCTTGAAAGAGTGGTTGATCCCGCAGTGAACAGATTTAACGGGGCCCACAAATCTACAAGGCGGTTACTGGAAAATTCTTTTGGTATTCTGAAAGAGAAGTTCCCATGCCTAAAGCATTTACGGATAACACTAATATTTGCAGCTAAAGTGTTTAAATGCTGTACTGCATTGTGCAACATTGCTCAAATTGAGGACAACTTACAGACATTGCAAATAGAAACAGATGAAGAAATAACATTAGCTGAAATAGATAATAATGGAATACATCCACATCCTGTAGCCCAACAAAGACTTGAACAATTAATAAATCATTTTAGGTAGATGCTAAATAGGGCCTACTTCTCTAGTAGAAGTATGAATGAACTGTACTAGTGAGACATAGGATATTTACAAATATATTTAATGTTCAAACATATGTGTTGTTACAATGTCATACACGTATGATAATGAATTGACGGGTGCTGCGTACCCCCTCCCAGACGTAGGTTTGCCCGCCGCACCAAATCAACAAAGACTCCACAAGCAACGCAGTGAGTGTGCGCACTCTATGCCGCAGGCACAGTGCAATGGTAGTGTCACTGGAGTAACACACGTGAAGTGAGTGCCCGAGCTCAGTGATACGAAATGAGATCCCCACATTTTCTGTTTTAATATTCTAAACGGCTTCACTGCAATGCAAATAGTACACAAGAACATGTGTACACATAAGCACCCCAGTCTTAAAGCTCTAATATATTTCTTTTGCAGTGTTTTCTTTATGTAAGTATCTTTCATTCTCATGTGTAACCATCCTCATCTCATATGTGTTATTATACATGTATATTCTTTTGTAGTGCAAGAGGTAATTTTAGCAATGTGTGGGATCCTCCCAAGGCAAGTGTAAAGTCTTTTTAATGCAAGGGTGATGTCTAGAAAGTAGTTCCACGCGCTCGGCGGCCATAAGCTTTTTTGCACAATCATTTTTTCAGCAATTGACTTTATTAATTAACCTGAACCATTGTTCATCTGCCGCAGTGACTTCCCTTCGTGACTATTCCCGCAGTGACACCACCCTTCGTACCACCCAGTGCTTGCATCGCCTGGGTGGATTTTATTTGTACAACCTAATACATTGTGACCACGTGTCTGTTTATTCCGTATAACCCATTGTGTTGAGGAAGGAATTGGTATCTGTGAGAGGGGTTGGTAAATTCAGGAAGGGAGTGGAAAAGGAGTTGGTTGGGTGAAGGAGAGTTGAGAGAGCTCGCCACCGGGCGGTAGCCTAATTGCAAGTGTATGTATGTATGAGATGGGTATAGCTCAGCAGCAAGTGTAAGTTACCTCAGATGAGGTGTGTAGATCAATACCTAGTAAATTACGCAGTGACACAAAATACAGCTGGTATTTATTTCATGTTGCCGCAAGGCGTTTAAGGTATGGGCCTTCTCCCGCCAAATTTACCGTAAATATACGGACAGTGCAATGAGTGTTTTAAATGGTCACATGTAACTGCAACTTTGTAAGTAAAGTGTCGTATGGCTGTTGGGGGAGCCCACAGCACTGCAAGCAAGAATATACAATACTTTTCAGAGGAGTACTTCCAATCCCTGGAAGGATTATACCGTGGTCATCGGCCGAATGATCCTGAGGACAATGAGTCAGCTCTACAGACATCATTGTCATTATTATGGAGAATGTCTGGCGCCCCAGCTAACCTAAATTCCTATACTTCCAATTTAAATATTTTCCGTTTACCGCTCCTCTAACCTAACCTCAATCCTCATCTGACTACATGACACCATGTTAGAATGGTTGATGAAACATCATTTACTGTTACTGATTAATGTTATTTTGTATAATTTGTTCATTTACTACACCATTTTCATTTACACATCCTTCATGCGATAAATAAATGGTCTGTAAGTCAAATGGTAAGTCTTTAGTAAAATGGGAAGGATTCCCAGTTTAAATATTTGCAAACTTTTAAGGTAACTGCCCTTTTCAAGAAGTTCAACCTGGAGTTTTAACTTTTAAAGACAGCAACAATCTCTCCTCTTGGTTATTTGCTGCATGGTTCATTTCATCACTTCGATGATTTCTGTTTGTACATCTCTGTAGCACATGAACTGGCCAGTCTTTTGCTGTTTCCCAAGTGTGAAGCAGGATAGTCATCATTGCCGATTACCTTTCTACTTTGGCCACATGCAGATTCGTCTTACCTGATCTTCACAGCCCTGCCCACTATAGTTTTTGGAGTTTCTATTGGTCAAATGTTGATGTCCATCCCTAGTAAATTTGTGTATTGTGTAGTTAGTATACTGGAAATATACCACTTTCCGAGATTTTATCTTCTAAAAAGGCCTCTATACTAAGAATCCCCGAAATAATTACGTTACTCACCCAATACATCATACTAGGTTGCTTACACAACACAATGCATACCGTATTCGATGACGCTCCACACACACTCACATTACTGAACAAATATTATAATTTAAATAATGCTGTGTATATATTAGGACACATACACCTATATTTTCACACAATTATTTGATTTAACATGTTTGCCTGAATGAATTGCATTCAAAACTCACTTTCACGCACTGTTCAAAATATCTTACAACCGTTAACATCCGCCATTACTTCTGATAATTGCCACGACGTTTAGGAATCAGAAACGCTACTGCCCTTCACCATTGGTCACTGAATACAATGGCGATGCACATTGTGTTTAAACACCATCACTGAAAGTATCACTTATGTTGAACTATATATTTATTTCATTTTACTAGTTATCGATAACGTAGTACACGCCTCTTGTGAAAAAATACAAGGTAAGCTTTGAGTAATTCACCAGAATTGCATAATCTTCCGATAATGTTTGATGTGTTGTTTACCTGTATAACCTCAGCGCTGCCACATAAATATACCCTGTAAATGAAGTTTTCCACATTAAATATTAGTTTCAAACAGGAATCTTCCATATAAAACAATTCAGCTATCCGATATAAATATATTCAACGTAAATTTTTGAGTGTTTTGTAGATTACACAGCATCTTGATAACCTCCTCACTATCATATTTTATTAATTTTTTTGCAGAAAACTGCTTGAAGTCCCTCCAAAATTCCTAGTAATTATGGTTACTAATAATCATATCCAACATATCAATGTATTATTTTTTTTATTTTCAAAAAAAGCCCCTATTATTTAGAATTACTGCTTTATGTATGGAAGAATGAAGTTGACAGCACTGGGGCTAGGTACAACACAAAAGTATGTGTTAAAAACATTCATTTCATTTTGAATAAGATGTGATGTGATAAATTGTGGATGACAAAAAAATATGTACCACAACCCATTTTTTTGTGAACACAATAACGTACACTAATAGCAAATTTTGGATTTAAGTAACCACACCTACAAATTCTATGATCAGTGAAGGTTACTATTCCAACATACTTTATGTTTGTTATCGCCAAGTTATACTGCTGCGGCTGTTTATTTTATTGCAGGTAGATGGGGTTGGAAGAGATTTTAGTTTATCTTTTGTTTTACTGCATTGTTTTTCAGGTCTTCTTAAGAGACAGTATCATTTTGAATTGCATATTGTTTTAATGGACAAGTGGAAAATTTTATTTCTATGGAAGTAACATTTAAATTATTATAACCTGCAAAGTTTTTACCGCACCGAAGGAAGAAAACACCACAAATATGTTGTTCGTACAGATGCTAGTAATATACATATTCCGTTTGTACGTAAATATTTATGGCAAAGTTAGCCTTACACTCAGATTTTTTATATATTAAGCGTGTTATTTTAACACTACAGAACAGCATTGAAATCTTGATTTTCTAGGCAAAGGTCATTCAAACATTTTAATAACAGTTTCAAAATAAATTTTTTTACAAAACACACTCACTTAGGGTTTGTAATTCCTATTGGGGTAATTGTTCAGAATAGGGGCTTTTCAGTAAATTGGGGTCATAATACTTGGAAATGTTGTATATGATTACTACTAATCACACTTAGGGCAGGTTTCACCACGCGAGATGATAGTTTATAGAGACTGACAAAATCGTGATTATCTGTATTTAGTGTTTCACCTCGCCCATTAATCTCAATTTTCTCTGAACGTCTCAATAAAAATATTAATCCGCCGATTTTGATGGATTAAGTCACATTTTCGGGATTAAACTGTAAAACATAAACAAATATTTTGGGAAGGTGACGAGAGGGCAAAATTATTTCTTCGAGAATAAAGATAAAATAGCTCAGGCAATGTACAATTTAATTTTTGAAGAGGAAAGCGGTGACGAGGATTTTATTATTTGTCGTCCGTGATGTTTTTGTCAAAGAATAAATTATTTTGAACGTAATGATTTGATTGTCACATAGACTATGTTGTTTTATTTCTTCCTTTACAACTATTCTGCATTAACATTAGGTATAAATGTAAAATAAACAAGCTACATTTGTAGGCCCAATTCAAATCAGTAATGTGACTAACACCAGTAGTGTTTTTAATTGAAAATGTCTGAATATACTCAAAAAACAGATGTGAACTAAACAACAGATAGCATTAGTTACTTAGTTCTGTCTTTAGTTTTAGAATCTGCACAGTTAAGAGCTCTGTTTGAAGCTTCTCCTGTTTAGTTCTTTTTTGTTCCTGTTGTAACTTTAGTTGACTAATGTAATTCATTGCCTCGGTTTCTTTAACTGCACTTTTTTGTTTACTCAATTTTTTTCACTATGCTGGCCTTTTACTTCAGTTTTTTTTGTTTTGAGTGCATTGCTGGTCGTCATTTACTAGTCCAGGAAGATGTTGCCATACAGTCTCTCACATGGCTGACAGAAACTGTCCTCCAACCATCGGACCCAGTCGAGGCATAGTTATCTGAAGCATTTGCTACTCATCTGTGCTGTGTTTGACAACTGAGTCTATACTGGAATGACATTCCACTGGCTTTACTGGTGGCAATATATATAATCTTGGATGGCTATTTTGAGTGCAGAACACACTGGACCCCTTAGCATGGACACTTTCGTCTACATAGGTTTTTCGCGTATATTTTTTTAGGTTATCCCACACCGCCTTCAAGTTGTCTGCTGTCCTGTAGTGAACACAATATGTACAATTAAAACTATTCACAATAGTTTGCTATTGTTTCGCTTTATTTTGTTGTCACAGCATCAGTTCGTTTATTTTCAATGATATTGAAATATTCTGTATCTAATTCTAACAAAATGTGTTCTTTGTGTGTGGGATGAAAAAGTTCAGTTTTGCCATTTCCTTACGACCATACTGCCTTCCTGACTTACCATGCTTTCTTAAAAATGATTTCTCTAATGTTTACCAAGAAACAATAGCAATTAAGTCAGAATATCAAGATTATTTAAACGAGATATTCTTTACTGAGATTAAACGTGGTGAAATACTCTGAACATTACCGAGATTAAAATTGAAGTTAAACATCTCATCTGTATGAAATTGTCTCAATATTCTGAAAAGTTAATCTTCGTTGGTGAAACCGGCCCTTAATAGAAATTTTAGTGGGGCTTTACATAGTTTGCAGTTAAAAAAAAAATGTGATTGTAACTATTCCCACTGCAGAAAAATGTACGTAATCAATTAATGAATAATAAATAGTATTAGAAAATACCTGAAAAAAATAACAATAAGACAAATACTTGAAATATCTTTAAATATTTAATCTATGGACTTTCGACACACAACTCACACAAGAACATTACAATATGATAATAATAAAATTTAAATTTAAATTCTACTGTCAGCGTTTTCCATCTTAGCTGTGATTGCAGTAAAGAATTATATTAAAATCAGTATGCAGATTAATCCTCTCAAAACTCTGAATCGAGATACAACTACTTATGGTGAACTAGCTGTAAGTTATGAAATTGAATCCGTTATATCTTTCAGAAGTTAATATTGGCAACAAACTTGACCAATTCTTCGGGGGGGAAAAAACATTTATTTAGAAGCTGGGCTGCTGGGTGTAATTTTGGTAATATTAAAGTAATTATATGGTCCGACGAACAAATAGCATATATTAACAGATATGCATCAGCCAAAGTCTATTTACTTCATTTCATTTTAAACTGGAAAGTAAAGCTACAACAGAGGATTATCTTCAGTGAAATAAACACTGCATAAATTACTTCGGACAGCATAAGGAATTAATGAATGTTCAGGCCTTACTTGAAGTTATCATTGTAGACTGATGCTATCCTTCATGACAAAAAATATTGACATACAGTTCTCTTTCGAAAATGTGCAGCCTTTAAACCTCGTACATGGGACGAATTTGCGAACCGTTCAAAATGCCCGCGGCGCCGACGTTCCTCTAGGTTTTTGATGAAGTCACCTCCAATCCCTCAGAGACAAGCTGGCCATTCCTTTTTAGAATACGTTCCCTTTCAACTTTCCGGCTGAAGTTTTTTCTTTTTAACTCCACTTATTGATCATTGCCTTCTTTAAGAATTAGAACTCTGTTACATTCTTTTGCAAGTATAAAGTGATTATAGTTCATACTTCCTTGTTTGCTTGGCACTGTATTTTTGAATAAAATAACTAATGTTTCATGTGAGTTTCTTCCGAAAATTAAAGTGGTTACAAATTATTCAAGTTTTCAAATTTTAATTTCATCTTTTTACCACTCTTTAAATTCTAATTATTGGTCAGAGGTTTTAAAAATGCAATTTTACATGGGTTATCAATTTTTATGTAAATATTATTAACAACATGAAAATGACGTAACTATATTTGTAACTTAGGTAATTAATACTTTCTGGAGGGACTCCAAATATATAATTTTAATTTATAAAATAAAACTTTAAATGTTAAAATAAAATAAACAAAATGAGAGAAAAATTGCAAACATGTTTTTGTATATCAAGAATACTACCAATCAAGATATTACTTTATTACAGGAGGGCTATTAAGATTGGTGTGTTTATACTGTTTATGCATTAAAACGCATAAAATATACGTCCAATATATTTGTATCAGGTTGCTAAATTGTATTAAATGTGAGAATACCTTTTGAAACCCATCCTTAATGTATAAAACATCTACAGGATATATTTTTGCCACTGCAATAGGGTTATTCAGGGGAACAACAGAGCAATGAGTGTCAGAAAAACATGTAATTATGTTGTATTACTCAACTTACCTTGTCTATATTCATGAGAGGATAGTACTGCATAACGTTTTATTAATAGAATAAATATTCATATGGTAGATCATACAAAACGACGTTCACAGACAGTGCTTATAAACAGGTACCATATAACGCCATGTTATGTTGCAATATAGGATGACCAATAACACACAAATATGCATCGACATTGGTTGACGTCACATTTCGGCAGTTGTATTATAAGAATGTGCGCCATTTGAGTAATGTCTGTAGAAGTGCTGTTGGGCGTGTGTTTTATTGCAATTAATTTTGTTTGATGTGTTAAATCTAATAATTGCATGAAATTACGAGTGTTTCTGTGGTATTATATGCATCCAAAATGTTAAATTATAATATTTGTGCAGCAATTTGTGTTAGCAGTGTTGCGTTTCATAATCTATGTTGTATGAATGGTGATTCAGTGAGTATGTTATTAAATAAAATTTCACTATTGTGTGAAGGACTGTGACGATCAGGGAAACTGTGTGGTAAGACATACAAAATATTATGTGATATTAATATTTTTTTTATCAGGAAAACCCATTAAATTGCAAAAAGACATAATCGAACAATGCCTAAATGTACAATATTACCAATGATATTCAAGCATAGCATTTTGTAGTATGTTGCCACTAGTGATGTCAAATGAGGAAGGCCTTACCTAATTAAACGAAAATTCATGATCGGTTGTAGTTATTCTGTATTAATGATGTTCAAGAACTTAAAAATACTGTACTAGAGTAGCTAAACATCATGCACCGAGCCAGAGTCCCAGCGCCAGCAGGGAAGTAAATTCCCAAAACAGTGATTCAACCTTGCCGGCTTTCTTCATTAGGTAGTGACAGTGAAGCGTTCACGCATCAGCAAGGCTTGGAGTTTCTCCAGAAATGAATTTCAAGCATAGCCCATTTGCACTGAAAAATTATGTGTGTGTGAGTCTGTGTGTATTGGTAATATTGTGAGTTTAGGTATTGTTTGGTTAGGCAGTTCTGCGATATAATGTATTTTTGTGCTGTTTCTGGTATAATTTTTATATTGTATCATGAAAACATGTTTAATTGCAAAAAGATCCAACCAAACAATACCTAAATTGATAATATTACCAATAAAAGTTACAAATACAATAGTGGGGAGGGCTATGAAGTGGAGGGAAATTGCGGAGTATAATTTTATCATGAAAACTTGCATAATTTTTACTAGTTTTACCCCACAATTTCCTTGATGTTTATAGCCCTCCACACAATCGTATTGGTAACTTGTAGTGATAATATTGTCAATTTAGGTATTGTTCAGTTAAGTTTTTCTGCTATTTAAAGTATTTTCGTGATTCTACGATTGTGTACATATTTTTCACTAGTTTTACTCCACATTTTCCCTGTTCTTCATAGCCCTCCCTACTGTTTTTTTTTGTTTCTATTGGTCATGTGTTGATGCCTCTAGTTAATTTGTGTTCTGTGTAATTAGTAGAGTGGGAGTATATCACATTCTGTGAATTTTTTTTCTCTCAAAAAGCCCCTATTTTAACATTTACCCCTATTTGCAACTCCTGAACATAGATTGTTCTATTACAATCCTTAGACATGTTTGTCTGTCACTGATAACGAAATAATTTGCAGAATCATTCAGTAGCTTAAATAGCTACTCCACCAGTTTCCCGAAACTAAAATAAACTGTGGTGTTTCATGACTGTACCAAAAATGGCGGACCTAGTCATACACTTGTCAATATCACATTTCTCGCAAGGAAATTCACTAAAAGGCACCCTCCCTACACTCAACTATGCTTACTGTAATGAAAATAAATACAAAATTCATTAACTACCAATGAAATATTCTGATAACATTAATAAGGTACTTGCATAAATATGACCATAATCATTACATACATAAAGGCATTCAAAAACTGGAAACCTTTCACTGGTCGTAACTGTCCACATCATAATTTTAACTATAAATGTTGTAAATATAGTTTTAACTTTTGAATTACAACTTCAGTTCTGAGTATTATTTTCTTCCATAATCATCATCATCAATATCACCAGCATAACATATATCCTGCAACAACTCATCAGCTGATACAACACTTTGCAAGCGCGAGCATACTGTCTACGTTTTTGTTGGTTGGTCACAATGTCTGTCAAAATTTAGTCTACTTAAATGAAATGCGATATACAATTGTAGGTAATAAGTATTTTAAGTGCAAAGTATTTTTTTTTTTTTTTTTACAGTCTTACAGAAAAAATAAGAATCATAGTTACAAGAAGATGTAGGCGCATACCTACAAATTTTCGGCTGTATAAGTTACAGTAAGAAAAACACTTGTGAAATTAGTTATTTATGAGCATGAAGTCATTCACACACAACTGTAAAATGCAGAAAAATTTAAACTGAAATTCTTGTTTAATGCCACTTTTACATAACTCTTTAATCTTGAAATAAATTAAACACTTAAAAATAATTTAGAAACATGTCACTCATTGCAGGCATTCTTAGAAAATAGATTTGAAACTACCTATAGAAAAACATTAATACAGAGCTAAACAAAACTATGGGCCAAAAATAAATTACAATAAAATTTAATTACAGGTGGTATTGTAAATACCTTTCAAATGTCATGGCAAAAACAAAGGATGTTTACAGCTACACGCAAATATTTACATCTGTAATTCAGATAGCTTTTTCGACACATGAAAAAGCACAGTGTGCTAATGAAACCAGTACAGCAAGTAGTGAGTACAAACCCATCTGTGGCATGTATTTTTTAATGTTTCTACATAATTTCTGACATAGCAAAGATATATGATGCCAAACTGCAGCCTGATGATTATAATATTGCTGTTAATATGTGTTTACAAAGTGGTAAAAATGTGAGTGCATGTAATAATGGCTATTTTAAAATTATGTTTTTAAGAATTTTAATTGATCGAACTGACCCTGACAAAACCGTAGCATTCAGATTTTTCTTCTACCACAACCACCACCCCACCACCATCCCGTCTCTACCGGAAGAAAAATCCAGCTTTAATAAAATGTCAATACAAAGATAATTTTTGTGCCTTATAATTAGTCATGAAATAAAAGTATTTTCATATGTTTTACCAAAATAATTTAAATTGACTTTTTTTATAATTCTTAATCTGTGTTGTTAATCTGTACGAGTGTTTAAATTACGGAAATATTGTAATTTGAATTACAATCCCGAAATTATAATAATACAGTAGTTTCTTCATGGAAACTTAGTTCTATAGCAGTTTTAACATCTTAGCTGTACAATAAATCAAGTATAATTTATTACATTTTTCATTATAAATATAACTTGTAAAAATTGTTGTGAGCACAAAGTACCATACCTGTAAATATGATTAAATTAATACCTTGTGAATTATTCAAAGGGTTTTAAATTAGATGCTCTTACGCTTGTGTTTATTTCTTGACCATTCAGCTCAAAGTAAATTAATTATGTTGTCTACTTTCAGCTCTCCAAGAATGGTGATACTTGTGTTGAATAGCATGCATGCTAGTTGTAGTGTGGCCATACAGAATGAGTATTTGTACTTACATCTTCGTCTTGCCTTTACCTTTTCTGTGGTGTCGTGAAACTCTGAAATTACCCATACACTAACGAAACGTGTGGTGCTCATGCTCTGTCCACTTATTGCAGACGTAAACAAAATTGCTTCTCTAAGAATTGAATCTTGCACTATGTAATGTTTGTAATCAGCCTGCTGGACAATTTAAGAAGTTGGACATTCATGTTATCGTGAGTTAAGACAGATTTTTAGCATTAAGAACATCATCTGAAAGTAAATAACATTTGTAAGAATGTAAACAGTAAAATGATTGCTAGGTGTCCAATTATTAATCACATGATAACTAATTTTCTTTGTTTGCTTTGGTCCTATTATTTTACATTAAAGTAAACTTACATATTAGTTTCACTATTTAATATGATGGTCAAAAGGTTTGTGGGATATTTGCATTTGCAGAATTAGTTCAATGTGAAGTTTAATGTGTCTACCTTTTCTCCTTTATAATGTGTTGCAAGGTGCAAATTGTACAGACTGTGATTGAATAAGGAAGGCACTGTGTTCTATGGAAAGGTCCAGGATCATCTGGAGGATTCAGTGGTGTCTGCCCAACCCCTGGCTACAGGAAACCTGGAGCTGGTGGATGAAGTCAGCAGTGCATGTCAGCAGACTCGGAGTAAAGATGCCAGGGAGCTGGCAAGTCTCTTGAAAAGCCCACACTTAAAGGTTTGTTTATGGACAATGTTGTAATATAATTTATGCACTGCAATTTATCCAAGGTACAATATTTTGTATGCATTGTACTTTGTAATATTTTGTGACTGATAAAGCCATTAGATTTATACATTCTAGTATTCATATCAGCAGTGCCTGTGAAGCGGTGTATATTATTATTACAATTTCTTTCTCTAGAAATTAATTGGGCTATACCAAGTTTAAGGGATGGAGGTCTTAGTTAAAGAAAAGAATTAGTTAAAATTTCCTTATTTTGTTTACAATAACTACAGTAAAATTCTCTAAACTTAAATTCTTACAATAGATTGAAATCACTTACTGTTCACAATTGACACCAATTAATAAAATTTATAATTACGACAAAGAAATCATTGAAATTAAATAATTAAAGATCAGTCCCAATAGACAGAGTATCAACCTATTCAATTATTTTATAATTTATGCTTCCATATGTGACTGTTCGAATATTTACAGTAAAATCAGTATTACACTTCCATTCAGTCCCACCTCAGTTCAGTCCATGTCCCGCCAGTCGCAGTGTTCTAGAATCCTCCAAACGCCCTCACGCACAGTAGGCTTCACTCATCGGTTTCACACCCTCACGCACAGTAGGCTTCATTCATCGGTTTCACACCCTCTCTTCCATTCAAGCCACAAACACCTCACTCTCCGTCGTCCCGAAATCTCCAGCCATCCACACTTCACTTCGCTCGTGCACGCACTGCCAGGCGGCCTCCATCCAAGACTGCTGGGTTGCGGCAGTATCTATAGTGTCTTAGGCCACCACCTAGAATCTTTCCCAATTCGCATGATGCTTCGTGGAAGTCTGAGGCGCCAGCCAGTCTCACCAGAACATTCTTGCGTCGTCACTAAACGTATCTGAAACTTTAGCAGGTGACAGGAGGAGGTCTGTGATGCCAGCAAGTCTCGCTGCTGTCAGCATTCATGGAAGGGGGACAGACAGCCACAAGCGCATTGTTCCAGGAAGAGGAGAGGGCGAGATGGGTCTCAGATTACGATGCAGGGCAGCTCAGTCAGCACCAGCTGCAGCACGTAACACTATGTATATATGCATGCACATGTATGTATGTGTGTTGATAGTATGGCGAGTAGGCAATGTAAAAATGTCAAGACATGGATGTAGTAAGGCAGGGTTACATTATTTTATTTGCAAGATATTTTATTGTTATTACAAAAATCACTTGGCATCAACCATTATTCCTTAATCCATCCATTATCACAATGATGACAGAAAAAAATTATATAACCACTTATTACACAAATGATAAAATAGGTCCAGTATTGCAATACCAGTCACTGGTATTTATTCTGTGTGTATACTGAATGTATCAAATATTTTATAATTTAAACATATTCTTGTGTTTTATAATACTTGTACTGATTTTTTGAGGTAGTTGATCGTGTTGATTCTGATTTTCTACGTACAATGCAAAAAAGTTTGAATTATTAGGAAATAATAAGTACTATGTAATTCATCATAATAATTCATCAATCACCCACCCATTCATCCACTACCACCTTTTCATCACCATCAATCACTCTTTCATCACCACCAATCACCCTTTCATCACCACCAATCACCCTTTCATCACCACCAATCACCCTTTCATCACCACCACCCACTCATTCATCACCATGAACTCATTAATTACCACCCATTCACTAATCACCACCCATTCTATCAACACCACCCATTCTATCAACACCACCCATTCTTTCTCCACCAACCATTCTTTCTCCACCAACCATTCTTTCTCCACCAACCATTCTTTCTCCACCAACCATTTATACTCCACCACCCATTCATTCATCAGTGCCATTTTTTTTAATGCGCTTGATTACATTTTTTTGTGGTATTAAAATTTTCTTTTAGGTTTTGCAGTTATTTTGAAAGTAAAACTGTAATTAGTTTTTGGAGATTATAACTTAGTGGATTTGTGATAACTTTGATTTTCTCAGGGCTTTACAATTTTGTTATATGCCCCTGCTAGGTACACAAGCAGGCAGGCAGGCAGGTAGGCAAGGAGGACTCCTCGCAGCCAGTATGTGTGGGAAAGCTCCCACTTGCAACGCTCTTTATCGGATGAACCAGATGCTGGTGTGACTCTTTTAGTTACAGCGTTTTGTATTCCAGCTGCGCCTGAACTCTTAGTGCCGTTTCCCAACCTGGTAAATTTTTGCTATGTCCACATTCTGTAAGCCTCGCCGTAGAAAGTGCCCTGTGCACCATCCGGAGCAGCATTTGTTCTTCCCCATGCCATCTATCAGCAGCTCTGATACAATAATTTAGAGTACGCCGGCTAAACCCTAGTTTGTTTATTATTCCACGTAGGATGCACTGTTTTTCCGGGGACACTTAGATAATGGACTTGGTGACTACTGGATGCATCTCTCTGCGCAGCAGCAGTTGTTTGTGATATCTGTGACGGATGTAGTCGCACAGTGCATGTTTACCTTATATCTGTGTCTCTAGTCTATTGGAAAGGTGGTTTAGCGCAACCTAGACTTTTATTATTATTAATTTTGGTGACCAACAGTGTGCAGACTTGCACATATTCAAGTAGCATCTTCGGAACAATCTTAAATTGGTAAGTTTTCCTTCAACGAATTTTATAATTTTCTTTTTACATGTTAGGTCACGTTTCTAATTCCAATTGAATTGAATTCAATTCTCCATTTCCAGAGGGTTTCTGAATGGTGTCTGGATTAAGATGAGGTTCGAGTTGCTGTCTTTAGTTCCAGTTGTTCTGTGACTACACATATAATTCCTCATTTTGGTTTGGAATTACCTAGTTAGACCTTCCCATCTTCTTGAGTATGTGGGATGGCGGTGCTCTGTTACTGCATGCAGCTCACCGATCAGTGTGGCTCATGTTAGTGTCCAGTTATTTTTTGGATACGGCACAACTAACAGATATGAACATTTTCAAATTAATTTTGGTCATTTTTTGGAATAATAAATTTTTTTAATAAGTTGCATGATGAACTCTGAACATATTATTTAAACTCAAGGTTAAATAATGGGATTTCTTATTAGTTTGGCAAATTGAATATAATATTGTATATGGTGACCTATGAGATACAAAGATAATGTTTATTTGTCACCTCAAAGCAAAAATGTGAGGGGTCTCATTTCCAATTGCAAACTATAAATTTAGGAATAATTTTTTAAACTCTCAATTTATTCAATTAAAAATATTTTAGAGTCAAATGTTGTATAGATTTAATGACTTTATCTGTAAGAGATATTGATGCAGTCATGCTTTCATTGCAATATTATTATTAACTTATTGGAAAATACAAAGTTCTCATATCTGCTTAAAAAAGTTATTTTATTTAATTAAACTCCTTTTGGTAGAATTTGTAGGCAAGTTCCTCTGATTAAATTTTGCTTTTATAAACAATATGTATTTAGTTTGTTGGTACGCTGCAGTTATAATAATTTGCACTACTGTTCTCCCAGCATCCAATTGTCATTTATTTTACTAACATAAGTATTGGTAAAGGCTGTTCACTATAAAGTAAGCACTTTTGAAATCAGCATTAGAAAAAAATCAGTACCCATGCATGCGTATACTTAACGGGCGCACTGAGTGACATAAGTCCGGTAAAGTTGATAACAATAGATTGAAAGGAGTTCCATATCTTAACGTTGAATAAAAAGTGTTAGGTAACTATTTGTGATTATTTTAATTATTTATTATGTTTCTGTTTTTTTTTTTAATGCATCATATGTGGAAAAATTAGCAGATTTGTAAAATGTTTACTTTTCCAATAATTTCACAGTTTCACTTGACACACACATGAGTAAAGTGAGAAGGCCTATGGCAATGTTAATTTTACATAAGGCGGAAGAATACACAACATGCATACAAATAGATCTTAAGCAGGGCTTTCAAAAGTGCTCATTTTACCATAAACAGTTTATAGTCAGCTTTCGTTTACAGTTGTGGCACATGTCAAATGGTAGCAGAGCGTGGTACACACAGTCAGTGTAAATGGTAGATCAGACTGTTTTTGAGTAAGCGTCACACTGCTACCACGATGGTAGCTACAAGAGTGATGAAACAATTGGTACCACATGTGCAATCACATATTTTTTTAAAATTGAATTTTGTATGTGCAACATGTTTGTATGTGTTGTGTCTTGAACCATTATTTCTAAACGGTAACTAAAAAAAAAACTTTGTTTTCTACTTTTGTGTTTAGTCTAGTCATGTTACATAACGACCTACGGTATCTCTCTGCGCTGTGCTACTTTTGCATTTTATTGCCCAGGATGTGCAGCCATCTTGTCTGGCCCAGTGTTTATTTTTTTAACATGCACAGTAATTACAATTTAGAGATTTGCAATTACAATCCTAGGATATTTCTAGTTTTTGTTAGGTTTTGGTATAGTCTATTAAATGTTTCTTTTGTACATTATATACACTTGACTAAGTGAACTTTTAGCTTGTAGGTATTCTGTAAATTTTGTACAGAAAACAAAACAGGAACTTTTTAACAAAACACGTTTTGTTAGCTATCTAGCATATTTCTTTCTTTATTTTTAGTTAACATTTACGTTGGTTATGATGTACAGTGTCATTGTCCCGGGTATATGCTCAAGGATGAATTGATATACAAGCTATGTTTGTATAATCTAGACTCCTAGGGAGATAAGCAACAACTACGTAAAAAGGTATGTGTCAAGTTAAAAGATGGTATTACGTCCTCAGTGGAATATACCAGGCAAATTGATTTGATGGACGAATTTACCATCTGCGCGAAGAAAGTATCTGAATTGTACAATGCTGCTGTTTCACTGTAAAACAGTTTGCAACAAACTGTCTTACTTAGATGCTCGACAAGGTTAATATGTCATGCATAAGTTAACTGTATTTCAGTTATTAAGTCGATCCAATACATGTTACGTACTTGACAGAAAGAAAAAATTTTGGAGACTCTAAAAAAGGGTTATGAAATTATAAAAAAGTATTCAGAGGTTTTGGCAAATGAAACACAGTTCCCAACAGCTGTTCAGACTACAGCTCACTGTTTGGTTTCTGCCAAGTAGCAAGGCAGAACACAAGGTAATGAAGATAACCTTACTTCTATAGTGGTAGTTTGCAGTAATGCAAACACACTTAGCGCCACTTCTGACATGTCACCCTTATCCTTCCCCTCCCAACCAGGCACTCTTTTCATTCCATCCATTCTTCAGCAAGTTTTGTGGCAACCAACCACCCAATCCAAGATTTTGATTCAATCACTCCTCAGCTTCCTTGCACCCCATTATCCACTCAACCCTCACCACCCTGCATTCCCAATCCCTAGCGCATCCTCAACCACATCCCATACTCACTTCCTATGCCGCATCCTCAATTTAAGCTTATGGCAAGCTCTTCCATCCTTTGGAGAGGATTTTAGCAGTTTTCCCTGAAACCGATGGATTAACTATCCACATTGTTTTAATTTTTCACGCAATTATTTAAGATTAAATAGAAAGGTAAATCAGTTGTGTGAGATCCTTTTTCTCAACACTCGTTCTCCCTTGAGTGGCAGAACAAGCCAAGCAATTGCAAATAATTTTGTTTTGATGAATATCACCAAGATATCCTTGATTATTTTATTCCATCTAGAATGCTGGTCAATTTTAGGCTGGAATGGTTCAGCAGGTTAGACAGCACTCTTGATCGCTTGGCCAATTATGTAGCTAATGTTATAAGGAAGCACCTATGGTTCTGCATTTGTCTGTGTCAGAGGCTGAAATAGTCTCAACCACTGTGGATGGATTGAACCCCACAGAGCGCTCACGTGCTATTTTTGTGAATAGACCACACATTTGCAGAGTTGGATACCTTTTTATGAACTCAACAAATGTGGCTTTTGCTGATCAGTCGAAAGAGATGTCATCCTTTCATTTCAGAAAACCTCCGACCTTATTTCACAAGAAAAAATGTGATGAGAAACATGTGTCTGAAAGTAAAGATTCTGCTAGTGTGAGTCGAAAAGAGAAACCCGAGGATCAGTCGGAAACTAGTAAGAAATGAGATAAAACGTGTTATTTTTGTAAGTAGCTAGGTTATTTCAGAAAGTGCAGAAAACTCAAAGAGAAACTAAAAGCAGAAAAGGATACAAAAACTCTTAGGGCTGTGGTCTAAACTATGATGCCGTCGAGTGAAACATGTGACAATGACACAATTACTTACTGATGATATGGGCGCCAATGGTACTTCCCAATCACTGCACTGTTGAGACTCAGGGTTCTCAGGGACACTGTGGGTTCTGTGTGTCAGTCTCACCTGAGCGTACTTACAAACACGTTGGCAATACTAAACTTCAATACTAAACATTTTATCACTGGAAAAAGAAACACATGTGGCTAGGACACTGTCACTACAAATGAAAGAAGATGGTTTACTGTGATACCTGTTTTATTTATAACATTTTTATAAATCAACGTGCCATGAAATTAATGATACACTCATCGTGTCTAGCTAACTCCCCTTGGGAGCTCCCCAGCCCACAATTACTCTGGCGCACGCCTAGATGGATGATCTCACCACAGTGTATGAAAACACAATCATCACAAGGGAAGAGAGTCGACAGCCACTAGGGTGGACTAACGATTTTTCTGAAGACAGGACATGGTGAATTACAAAATGAAACACTTGATACATTAACATGTGTGATTGTCATCACTAACGCAAACTTGGTTGGGCTCGCCCTCCAGCACGTGGGTAGTGTGGTGATGGCCTATACACACAGCTGGGTAGGATGGAAGTAATATCAATGTACGCAAATTACAAAATTACATAAATTGCACAAAGACCCTTAAAAGATGATTGGGAACGAGATGAGTAGTCGCAATAAACACACACATGTGTGAAAACAAATGTATATGGTGAGGATGCTGCTGGATAAAGTTCGTAGCGGACAAGGTGGTGCAGGTGAAATTGCAATATTTCTTCATGGAAATGGCAAATTAAATTCCAACGAAATATTATTCTGGTAAAGAAAATTATTCTTTTTAAAATTGGTGTGATTACAGGCTTGTAGCATACCTGATGGCGGAAAAAGCAAACATTAAAGTGATTGTGTGCTCAAACACAGAAGCATCCATTTACACGGAACCCTGAGAAAATTTAAAAGAGAACCCTCAATAAAATATTGCACACGTGTGTAGTTGTATTTCAGGATCAGTTTTTAGAAAATTACTGGGTGAGGGATATGTAAAAGCTACAGAGGCAATGAACTTGAAGTGTCACAGTTTCAGATTAACCTTTGCCATTCAGTATAGCTGCAATTGTAAAAATTAAAATTGATTTATATCTTTGGACTTTCCCATTTTTAGTGTGACAATATTGCTACTAATTTCATCCTGGTATCGGATCTAATTTCAAAATCTTTTATACTAATCAGCATACAAGCCAGATCCATTATGTTCATGTTTAACAAGCAAGCGATCATGACATTTTCTAATTCTGTGCAGACTAGGGAAGAAGTACAGTTGTCTGAAATAGTTAGTAATCAGAGTTCTGTTTCATTAAATCATCTCAATCAGAAAAAACGAAGGGCCATGAAGAATTTGTGTGCTGATTTCTCTGATGTTTTCACTCCAAAATTAGTTCACACAAATTTGATTGAATACAATATCAAACTGCTGGATCCTAAACGTGAAAAGAGTCTTCCTTATGAATTTGCACCTCCAAAAATAAAAATTATGAGAAACAAAATTCAGGAATTATGAGACAATACGGTAATAGAACCATCCTCATCCTCTTTCAGTTTTCAGCTTTTCTGGTGCCTAAGGAAAAGGACCATCGTTTATTGGTGGTTTATCACCTTTTGAACAAACAGATTTTGAAAGTGTACCATTACCATATTTGAACTCTGTCTTTCACTGATTTGGTATGGCCAAGAATTTTAGTGTTTTTGATTTAAATTCTGCTTATCACCAAATTCCCTTTACCAAGGAATCAAAGCATGTCACTAGATTTTGTGTACTGTGAAACTTATTCCAATATAAGGTTGTATTGTTTGAACTTGGTACTGGAACCCAATTACTCACCTGTTTTCTTGATCAGGTCTTGGGAGATGTTAAATTTAAGTATGTTTTTAATAACCTGGATGAATTGGTAGTGTACTCAGAAAGTTTTGAAACAAGTCTTGGAAAGGTTGTGTATGGCAGATCTTACAGCTAACCTCAAAAAGGTAACTTTGTAGTTGAGGAAATTTAGTTCCTGGGCACTTAGTTTCTGAGAAGGGGTTTCTATTGACCCAGACAGAACCAAATCAATAAAAAAAATTTCACCACCCAAAGATGCAAAAGGCATGTCTCGTTTTATCGGCATGGTGAATTTTTATTCTAAATTTATTCCCAAATTTGTTGAAAACGCTGCATCACTAAATTCTCCAAGGAAGAACGAATGGAGAAAAATTGTTTTGGGGTAAAGAACAGCAAGAAATATTTGAGTTTTTGAAACAAGCTATTGCTAGTTCTTCTATTCTAAGGATGACAGAATTTTCAAAGGCATTTATCCTCCAAACAGATGCCTCAGGTACAGCACTTGATGCTGTGTTGACACAGGAAATTGATGGGCAGCGGCAGCCCATCGCATTTGCATCACGCACCTTTACCCATCAGGAGAGAAAAGCTTCATCAATGTACGAGTTAGTGTGCGACAGTTTTATTCGGAATTGATGAGTTTAGGCAATTTTTCGAACATAAAGAATTTCTCCTTGAAACAGATAACCAAGCTCTGTCATGGTTGCTATCCCATCCCAAACAGTTAGGACAACTAGGTCGTTGGATAGTAAAGATGTCTTCTCTGAAATTCAAAATTCAACATATCCGAGGTACTCAAAACATTCTGGCAGATGCATTGTCTTGTATGTTTGAGAATCACCTTGAGGAAATCACTTATCAGCACTATACAATCATTTGTAGTGCTTTAACAGATTTTCCTTTGGCATTTCAGGACATAGAGGCTCATCAAGGCAGACCCTTATATCAGTGATATTAAATCGGGCAACACTATGTTATTGGTATGTAGTGATGCATTTAGAAAATTTGTTGGGCTAGTTCCTCCAAGTAAAGTTGCTTCTGATTCAACTATTTCCGCATTGAAAAATTACATATTCTACAACTTTTGGGTTTCTTCTATCATAATATCAGACAATGGTCCATATTTTAAGTACAGGTTATTTGAGAATGTGTGCTTCAGTTATGGCATTCAACATCTTACAACCTTTCTATATTGTCCACAACCGTCACATGAGGAGCGTTTCAACAAGAATTTCCATTTGGCTCTCATTGACTTTCATGCCGACAGTCGGGATAGACGGGATAAAAATATTGAATGGCTGCAAATGGCATTCAACTATGCATTCCATTAGGGATGTAAGTCCACTCCTTTGAGATTATGTTCACCTATAAGCCCAACCACCCTCTTTTCAACCATTGGTCACTTTCTTACCTACTGCCTGATGATCCAAGGGACATCAAAGAGGCTTGGAAATGAGTATGTTAGAACTTGATCCTACCACATGATATATCCAAGAAGATGCACTATAAGGATCACAGAGAAAACCCATTCAAAGTGGGAGATTTTGTCATTTGTAGAGCACATGCCCTGAGCAAAGCCTTAGATAAAAAGGTGGCTAAGCTCAGTTACAGGTGGAAAGGTCCTTGTCAGGTACAGAGATTTCTCACTCCTGTTAGTCACACTTTGTGAACCTTCAAATGGTCAGTTTCTTGTGCAGGCCCATATTTTGCAACGTAAGAAAAGTGCCCCTAACCTCAAGTAGGTTAGTGAGCGGTGGCTCAGTTTATAGTATGCATTGTCAGCATGGTTCAGGTGGATTGATCTTTTGTCTGAACATATGCTTTTATATGGGACATGCATGAATTTTGGGGGTTGACCAGAAAAACAAAAATAGTTAACTTGCTGTGGCTGAAATCATTTCATCTGATTTTATGAAAACTCCATAGTACTATTTATAAGTTTTTAGTGTGCACATTGTTTTTGTTACTGTAAGGGTACCTTTAATCTAAGTTTATTGTAAGTCTTTACAGTGTAATATATCTTTTGAACTTTTTAGGTGATTATGATCAGTGCTGTGCTATCTGTTGTTTTTGTTCACTTAACCACAGCCAAGTGTATGTAAATATGGATATTTTGATACAGGCATTTGAAGAAAAACCCTAGCATCCGCTTTAAGGGTGTGAGTCTGTGCTGTTTTTTTTTAAAGTACTCTGAACAGGTTATGTGTAGAAAGAAGGTAAAGCACTCTTACAAAAATCTCTACATTTATTCAATACAATACAAATTGATACAATTCTGATGCCTAAAGAGCATCTTACTTAAGGCAGTGATCTGCACAGAAAGCATTAACTCAGAATAGCAATATCGGGGAGCAAGTATGATGATTTATAGATTACTCTAGCTCTTATGGAGCTAATATAAGTAGCCTTCATTATCCGTTCACATCATGTCACCTATCACGCCCGAACGGGAATCATATTTACCCCGTGTTACATCGTCGACAATGTGGAGGCTCTCAACGCCGGCATTAGCTACACAGGCCGACAAAAAGGTCTCCACACAGCCCATATCTGTAAGAACACATCTCTACTTGCAACAAACGTTATCAGATGCACTGGATGCTGGCATGATTTTAGTTATGGCATTTCTTATTTCAGCTACACCTGAACTCTTGAAGTGCCGTTTCCCAGCTTGGTAAATTTTGTTGTCTCCACAGTCTGTAGGATTCACGTACATCTCTGCTCCTCTACGGGCGGTGGTTGTGAGAAGCAGCGGGACCAGCCTGTAGTGGGTGTAAGTTGTGGGTGTGGCATGCTGGAGGGCCAGAGCTTAGGCGAGGGACAAGCCTGTTGTGGGTGTAAGGCTTTGGTTGGTGGGATTTGTGTTGACTATGGGAATAGCACTCCCTCCTCGCCTTGGTCTTGGTCGCCAGTGTATAATTACCTTAAGCCTGGTTGGGTTATGGTGGACTACAGGAAGTCCATCCCTAGTCTAGCTGTGCTCCTGGCTGATTTCGTTGGGATGCTTAAGGCCCAGTGGCGGATTTGTTGACTAAAAAGGTAAACTTGCTCCTTCTGGCTGCCCTTTCAGTGTCTCTGGTGTCTGGAAGGTGTTAACAGAGGCAGCTGATCTGAGAAGTGTCCGAGATCTTGCCAACTCTAGTAGTGGAGAGTAAGCTGAAGCGTGAAACCAGCAAGAGCTAGTGATGAGTCTCTTATAGTCTCTCCTATCCTAAAGGAACCCATTACTTCCTTGTGGTACCGCTGTGTAACCTCAGTGTCGAGGTTTTGCAAAATTGGGAAACTCCCAGGCTTTCCTTATGCCTGTTTTACCAAAAGAGGCATCTGCCTCCTTTGCTAAACTTGAATCCTGGGCAATCATGATGATGGTTGTTGGTGGCAAGCCTTTACGGTCTGGCTGAATCTCAAAGTGAAGAAATTTTTGATGCACTCGCCTTTATAAATAATTATGTGAGTACAAACAGTTTTAAATAAAAGGATTTATTTATAAAAAAAATAAAATAAAAAACTAAGTTTTGTAATAGCAAAATTGTTAGTACCATTGCTTTACTATACAACAACACAGCAGTTTAAAAATGAGGGTTTGATTGTTACGCACGCTGATATGTTCTTTGTGGTTAGTGTGCTGACTACCCTCCTGAGCCCTGTCTAGCTCTTCCGCGGTGTGTTCTTAATTACAATATTTGTCTCGGCCCAGTGGGTCGTGGTTTTTTCGCACGGGTGCCACTTAGTGGAGGGATTATTTCTCAGCGGAGGGGAATCAAACCCCAAGGTGATTTGAGCTGTAAATAAGTCCCGCCTGGGGAGTGCAATTTTACTCACTGAGAGGTCTGGCAATAAGTGGATGCCAGCTGGCCCAGGTTACTTAGCCACGGTAGGAACAGTGGATGGTAACTAGGTTACAATGAAAAGAGGTTTTGAGATCCAGTCGTCGGTGCTGACTCGATCCTACTCTTGTTACCGGGTAAGCCCCAAGAGCTCAGTCTCATCTGTCTACGACTGGGGATGAAATTTAAAGGAGTGATTACTAGGCATGATTTGGGGGCAGCTTTAGGGGGTGAGCTAATCTTGACTACCTTCCCTGTCGTAGTACGGATTGTACATGTATTGTGCGGGCTCGTATCCTTGTTATGGGAGGTAAGGGTTTAGCTGACTGGTGGTAACTCGCGTATTCTAAATCAGGCAACGGCCAACATATTCCCAGATAGGTGTCAAGTTCTAATTGATGGTGGAACAGTGTGATAGGCAAGATGGGACACGGGGTGATGTCCGGAACTGCAGGTGGAGGTGCGTCCTCGCAGGTAGAGTTTACAGCAGTTGGTAATTGCAGTTCTCTCTGTAGAGCTCTTCGCTTTCTGCACCCATTCCTGCTAGTTATTCCACCTCCCTTTCTATTCATTTAAATCTCAAGAGCTTATACCAGTACTCTTCCCTTCCTGCTGACGTGCAGACCTGTGGGAATGTCTTCTCCAGACACACCCAAGGCACTGATGGATGTATTTGCAGGAGAGAGTTGAGCACAACTGTGGGTAGGCGAGGGAGCACCGGACAATCAGGAGCTTCGGTATGTCCTTACAGACTAAACGCCTTCTTCAGGCATCGTCTCCTGTGGGGTTCGGCCCGCTCACACCTAATCCGCAGGGTGTTGTTAGGCAACACAAAGTACTTTCAATTAGTAACGTGAGAGGGTGATTAAAGAATATGTTTGACGTAAAGTTATTTTTACGACTGGAAAACACGGAAATCCCGGTTCAACATACACTCTAATTGAAATTTATTATAATATTTATGAGATTTATTTCGTTACTGTACACAGGCAAAGGTTAGCCTGGACGAATCTTGTAATAAAACAAAGTATTAGTTACTCAAAGAATTACGCAATTTATAGCGTTTGCTTTTCGAGGGGTGGTTGTCAAGAGGGGACGTCGCGATGACCTATTATCATGGAGTCAAGGCGAGACTTGTGTAAAGGGGTGCGGGGTTAGGACGTCAAGGTTCCCTGTGGAGTGTCTTGCAGGAGCTGCAGGTTGAGCTGGTGCAGGAGGAGCCTTCTCAACCTGCAGGTGCTGGTAGAGCTTTGCACAAGCTAGGAGAGGAGGAGGTCTTGCCAGACCAGGGATAGCTTTGGCTAGAGGTGCTTATGAGCTTTCTTATATAGTTGTAAAGTCTGTGCTTCAGGGCTCTTCTGTTGTTGCTGGGAATGATAGCATTTCTCTGCATGGGCTATTTATCGCAGGGTAGCAGCGATGCCACACATTCTTTATCAACTTGAGTTGAGGCTGGCAACAGGTTTACAACCTCTGCTCAAGGCTCTAGGGTTGTGATGTCACGGGGTGTAGGGGTGCTACAATCCTGTGGTGTCTTTCGTAACTTTCTTCTCTGCTATCTGTGGTCAGTGGCTCATCGTGTAAAGCAATCTTGGATCAAGGGGATGGTGACCGCATGTCGAATTCCAGCGGGCAGTACAATTTTATAATTAATTGCGTTAATTATAAGTGTGACCGAGGTTCTCCAGCGCATGAAATCAACTCTGCCGGCACATGAAAGTTAGTCTTGCCACTATTATGACTTGCCTCTGAGCTCTTCCTTGCTCATTGATGGGGCAAAGTCGCCCATAGGATGCGCAGGTGTGCTGCGCAGCATTGTGGCATGCGTCAATTGATAACTACCAAGTAACTTGACTAGATATAATGTTGGATAACACCATGAAGGTTGCTCTAAAAGTTGTTACAATTTAGGTACATTGACAAATTATTACTAAAAATTCATGTACTATATTCTTGCAAAAAAAACCAGGACCAAGGCCTACCAGTGAGGAAACCATTCACTTAAATGGCACTTGCAATAGTTTAAACACTCACAATTGGCCAAAACCTATCCTTTAAAATGATGTGCACTACCACAGATTTACGCGAGACACCACTATACTGATTAACCAAAAGATGTCCTAAGTAGAAAGCACGTATGTTAAATATTCGAAATGCATGGTAACCCACAGCTATATAGTAGAAAACATTACAATGTTTGAGTTGATACAGAATTAGTTACAAATAAACTTAATATTAAAACACATAACAAATCACTAAACGTCTGGTGGAATAAGCTGAATTTATACCAAATGTAGGTATTAAATATATATCAACAAATTGTACCAGGATAATGTTTTAAAACCATTAAAGTACATAACAATAGGAAAAAGGTAACGTTAACAATCTGTTAACAGTAAAAGGAATCGTGGGGCTACACGCCCATTTAGTAACACATTTCATTGCATTTTCTGTTGCGTAATACATCACATGTAGAAGACTGAATTCATACAATAATTTATTACGTTTCAGGAAAAGTCTCAATAACTATATCATGGATTATTTTACTTTAACGTCCAAAATGACACCAAACTTACCGTAAATGGTTTGACAATTCAATCAAGCACAATGTGAGCTGAAATGAATTCATTCTACTTTGATGACAGCTTAATCAGAAATACAAACTAGGAAATGGTTACGCACCACTTTCATAACAAATGGTAGCAACAAGCTTACTCGCCAAGATTACACTCTTCTCAGGATCCGTAATACAACCCACTCTTAAAAAGGGAAAATTACAAATATTGGTGACAGTAAAACAGATTACATTAAATACCAAACGTTAACCTTAACATATGGGTTTACACATTTCTTTATTGCTGGGAGGTTCACCATGTTGGCCCAGTAAGTCCTCCCATTAAACAGTTGCAATGGAGTATTTTTCCATTTACTAACATAACTCTAGCAAAGCAAGGAGAGAGTCCCTGACAGATTCACCTAGTAAAATAACACATTGAAATCTATCTAAAACTTTGCATTCAAAATGACGTAACATTGCCAAAGGGGATAATATTACAAAATTAACCCGGCAATCTTAAAACAATTACAAGATAGTACTTTAAAAGATTTTATACATGAAGGCCTATACTTGCAAGTCGTGGAAGCAAGCCAAGCACATTCAATTGAAACAACTGGGCAAGCTAGGAAACTAACACTAACTCACTAAATCCGTGGTCCTCTAGTAGATAATTCATTTAAATATCTGAGTTACTAAATTTTGAAAGGCCATGCCGAAACAAGAATTTAGAAAAAGTACAAAACTGCTGTGTGCCATATTAATTAAAATTCATCAAACTGTCCCATGAATAAGGATACTGCAGCATGACTTACGGTATTCATTGTTCCTAAGCATTCAGCTGTAAACTTGGGCACTGAGGGTGCAAAATTTCAGCTCTTTTCAATCATGCTACGCTACCACAAGTACGGTTTGGACGATCGGCAGGCAATGAAGTAGGTCGAGGAAGGGAGTGCAAGCCCTTAAATAACCTTCCGCAGAGCACAAAAAAGTGTGACACTGGCAAGGGAGGGGAAGTAGGGAAAGGGAGAACAGGTTAGGTACACAAGGGGAACCGAGCCAACACATAGCAGGCCACTTGTTGGAGACGAAAGTTACTTCTTTCAGATGTCACAAGCGCTGTTGTCGCAACCCCCACCCCTAAATTCGTAGTTTTTAGGGGACCAAACACTGAACTTCAGGATACACTCAGTTTCTTGAGAAAAGTAAAAATATTACGCAGAAGATACAGAAGAAAGATAGAGGAATCTATGACAGTTCTAATTGGGTGGAGTACCAGAATTCACGTAATCATAGACTCAGTAGAAATTGTGGAATTAATCCCCACAAGGAATTGTCCATCCCCACTGATGATGGGCAACCAGGTGGCAACAGTCACTCATCACCTTCAGCGTGGTTTCTTCTTGAAGCACGAAAACACGCCCAAGCCTCAGCACATGGGGTGGTGGAGGTGGTTACCTTGCTGGAACTCGCCTTCATTGCGTAGAAAACTCGGTCATTATCCAGGTCACCCTGCAGTAGCAGCTCAAGCGGGGATCTCCGCTTGACTGAGGAAGACGAGATAACGCGCAAAAAATAGGGAAAATCAGAGAAATTAGAAAAATTACTAATTAGAAAGGTAAGCGAAATGGGATAACAGTGTGCACACGACCAAAAAAATTAACCAGGCAGCAACTTAATAACATAACAGTATCCTCAAGTGCATTTTCATAAGCCTTCAACTGCTAGACATGCATCTTGCAAATAAACTTATTTGAATTCCCTGAATCTAAATTAACTGTATTTAATCCTAGAAACTTATCTATCGTATAGGGCCTATGTATTTTTATATGAGTTTTTATATGAGTGAGATCCCTTCCCATATATGCAAACAAATAATTTTTACAAAGAACTAAATCCCCGGTTTTAAAGGTGGCCAGAACTCTATTTTGATATAACTTGGCATCTATTGGTTGCTTTGCCGTGCCAAGCCTGCAAAAAACCTCCAAGAGGCAGTTCCAGGAACAGCGGGATCTTCCACATATTTAACAAGGGGTGGCAGAGAGTCGACCAAGAAAGGGAAGGGAAGAAGGAACACAAGTTGAACCATGCTGGGCACTATTGGACCCTACATTAATAAAGTCAAGATCTTTGTCCCACAAAGTGTGATCCTGGTTTTAGATGATGGGTAAACATGCCTTTAAATTCTTATTAAAACTTTCGATCTAATTACCTTTATGGTAATTGGGACTCAATGTAAAATGTTTGATGGCCAATCAAAAACACGCATCCTTAAGGACATTAGACTTCACATACTTTGCATTATCTATAACTATCAGTACTGGAGTACTGAACACCTTCCACACTTGGTTGGTAAGTGCTTTGACAATAGAAGAAGCTTTTGTGTTTCTCAGTGGCAGCAAAATTACAAACTTAGTAAAAGTATCCAACAAAATTAAGATGCACACATTGCCTTTTTTAGATCTCGCTAATGGACCAAAAATGTCTAAATGAACCGTACTCTAGGAAACCTGAGGAATCTGTGTTACCACTTGCCCAACATTTGCTTGTTGTGCCTGCTTGCACTTATGACACAGTTCACAAGATCAAACATGCGAAGAAACATCACCCTTAAGGCTCTGGCAGGCAAAATTTGCAGATGTTTTACTGAACCCCTATATGTCCACTGAAAACAGAGCCTTGCAAGTACGAAAGCACCATCAGTCTCAGTGATACTGGCATAACAGTTTTGTGACCGGGACCATTCTTGTCGGAAAAAATACAAAAGGCCATTCTCGTGCACATAAGGTAATGCAGCATCACGCCTTAGATTATGCTGACAGTAACTGTCAGTCGCCTGAGCATGACGAAGCTTTATGAAAAACTCTAAAAAAATCCTGTGCAATATTAAGTGACGCCTCTGGAACCACCCTAGTTTCCACTTCAAACACATCCGAATCATACATCCGTGACAACGCATCAGCTATGTGATTGTCAGCGCCTTGGATGTTGTGAACTTTGAATCAGAAACGCGACAGACACAAAACCCAATACCCCAACACAGACCTGCCAATCCTTTTCCCATTGTTTTTATGGAAAAGTTCACGCCTTATGATTTTATGGAACTCTTCATATGTTACGATTTTTCTCTCGGCCGATTCCCAAATTTATGAAATAGAGGTGGCCGGTCTCTTGGCTGTTGGTCTCTGTGAAAATGACACATCATATTTTCATGATAATTCAAGGTTGCTACTTAACTAGGAAATCTGTAGATATGGAGAAAAGCCATGAATTTTCTCAAGTCCCTGGAAAATCTTGTAAATGCCAGGAATTTTTTCATCAAGTTGGGAAAGTTCACGGTGCTGCAAGCAATACATTACAGACTCAGCAGCTGTTTTTGTTTACTCTTTGTAGTCTTATTTTGTCTTGTTTTGTTTTTAATTAAATAAAGTTTTATGGTGGTTATGTTATTCAATGGAATATTAAATTGACACTGTTGCACGTAACTGTCAAAGACTTACATAAGTTCATTCAGTAAAAAAAGAAAAATGGTAGCCTCGAGTTGGTTTGGGTGCAGCACATCAATCAATAACTTACCCAGCTTGCATCCAGTCGTATAACTGAATGCGGAACACGCCGACTCTAGCTAGACAAATGCTGTCATGTTGTTTGTGTTTATATACTAAAATTACGTTTCAGTGTTTAAAATCATTAATATTGTGTCTTCATGTGAGTAGTTTTTGTTAAATACTGAAAAATATTTGAAGTTCATTCTGCAGTTTTTTTTTTTTTAATTACGTGGCGCAAAAAGCCCATTGATGTGAAGCTTATTTTATTTGTGGTTATGAAGAGTTAGATATTGAAATTATTCTTAACGTAATGCCATAATTTACATAGATAATAGCAAGGTTAAATATAATTTGCCGGTGTGTTTGTACATCAACTGCACATACAGTAGAGCGAGCACGGCAACGGCGAGAACACGAGTATAATGAGGTCTTTTTAAGGAACCGTTAAAAAATAGCAAAAATTTAGCATGAAAATTTGTGATTTGAGAGTTGAAACATGTGCGTCGAGATTGTGTGAAGCAGGCTTGCGGAGGGACTGGTGACCATGTGAAGCATACTTTTGTTGTGTCTGCGGTAATTCCACTCCTTTGCCCCGCCTACTCGCTTTCCGAAGTACCTTGTGTCGCTCTCATGTTTTACATTCTTCTGCCTTGCCACCTAACTCCCCCTCTCTCGCAAACCAGGCGCATTGTTCTTTAAATAGAATATTGCCCTTTCTACTTTGACACAGTTTTCATGAACCAGTTCTGCTTTTCCGTAGTCGTACATGGTAATTGTGCTGTCAACTGTGTTTGGTTTCAGACAAAGTGGCATATGGGGGTCGAATGTTATTGTTAAACTAAAACAAATTTCATTTAAACATAACAGTCCAAGCAATAGCTGGAATCAAATCATTAACAGATTTTCGTCAGTTTTTTTTTCCAAACTGTGGCATACTAATTAAAGATAGCGACACAACTACTACAACATTTTATCGCTGTGCTATAACAAACTTCATTTTAATCCATTTTTATAAATTTTTCTTGAATTTTTATTTGTTTTGAGTACTTCTTGCACAGTGCAGGTTTTGTTATTTGAAAAAAATATTATTTTTCATTGACTAGTATTTACTGGCATAATTCTCCCATTGGTACAATTCACGCCCCTGTTTTTATGGTGCCGAATTAGGGGGAAAAACTTTTCCTTTCATATTTTGCGCAGCGTGTTCGTCTCAACGAGGCATGTAATGCTAAAGGCCCGCACGGCATGAGCTTTGCTTGACCACGCCATGTCGCTAACACTTCAAGGTCAGTGGTCCCGTTAAAGATTTATGACTACCGTGCCTGCGTTGCACCCATGTAAACAAAATCTGTCACTGAGTTTATACATATGTGGGTGGTTTTTTAATGCGAAGGGATTAATTTTTGTTTAGTACGAATGCATAATTGGTAAATATGCAAGTCGAACTGCTGCATTTAAATTTCAGGTAATTGCGTATGTAGAGGAACACAGCAACATAGAAGCGGGCCGAAAACTCATTGTTTCTGAGTTTAACGTGCATGTCATATTTTCCCAATACTGGGCCGCTGTTACAAAGCGAGCCGGACCTGTAACAACGGCAGTGGCAGGCCGCCTCCTACTAGAATAATCGTATAGTGACCGACCGACAGCTGCCAAGGGTTGCCAACAGGGTCATTTAAAGTTGCTAAGAATACTTCTTAAAGTCGCTACAAAGTCACCAAGTGCAAATATTTAAGTTGCTAGAAAGTCGCTAAAAACATTTTTCAGTATTTATTAAATAATTGAATACCAAAAATACATTTAAATTGTATAATTTAATTTGAGGTATCATTATTTTTTAACTAATTCGCTTATACCTCTCAATACGTACAACATAAATACCATAGATTTATACCTCCATAATAAATATTATCTAGGTCTAAAAAAATTGAAAGTAATATTTTAATAGTGTATCTGTTTTTAATAATATTCAGACACGTATATTTGGTCATTTTTAAATTGCAAATCGGAGCTCCAGATTCACCCAATAAGAGATGAATCCCTCCAAAACTGTCTCGGAACTAAAAAAATCACTGGCTTTCTATAGATATAAACAAAATTATGTTATAGCAGTGTTAGAGAGACTTGCCTAGTCATCATTTTCATTGGTGAAATCGATTCAACCCAGGAGGTTCAAAAGTTGATCATCAACACAAACATCCTCATGTAGCACTTCTGTAGTTGATGATGGCTCTGTTGATGTTTTTTTGAATGAATAGGCTGATGAAATCCCGATTATTTCTACTACTCTTCCTGGGAGCTCATATGAAAAGCATTCGGCATTGAATAGCATTAAGCCAAAACACACATGTTAAATTGCATTCACTGTATTTTTGGCAAGTCTATTACGCAGTTTCGACTTTACTATGTTCATTGCACTGAGCACACTCTCAACTTCAGCATTTGAGTGTGGTAATGTTAACACTGCAATGGCTAAGTCACGCAGTTTTAAAAAGGTGTTGAAATTTGCAGCATCTTTGAAAGCATGCACTTCCACCCAAAAACAATGTGTTTATACTGTATTTTCTCATTTAATGAGATGGACGTTATTGCACTGGCTAACTATTTTGTCAATTAACTCGGTTTTGAACCCTAATTGTTCTGCTAAGCTTGTTGTGTCTGAAGGGGGTTTTATTACTTTTCAGTTTCATTGGCACTTAAAACTGACATTTTTTGTAGAACAGCTACATTATCTGGCAGTCTTTGTTGTAACAGCTTAATTAACTGGACTGTGAAATCAATGCATCTCTTTCTAACCATTTCTCCATCAGAAACGGAAACATTAGCCTTCTTAAAAGTATTTTCAAAGCTGTACCTTGAATAAGGGCTTGGATCCAAATGTTTTTCCACCAGAGCATCCATAAAATTAATTTTGGCATTGGGAAATGCTATTTTTTTTGCACAGTGATGTGATAAGGAAGACTAAACTATTTAACAATTTTGTGGAGTCTGATTTTTCACCTTCAAATGCTTTAAGAGTTTGCTGTATTTCTGATAGCACTGATTTTAAGTACAGCAAATAAAGCAGATTCTGTTCATCATACATTCTGAAAAGAATGTCAGCAGTGTAACAATTATGGTTATACCTTGCCAGCTGGAAATGTAATCTAAGCTCTGACTAAAATTTTGGTATTAGCTGGTTCAGTAGATAACCAATGCGTAGCACACTTTTGAACTAGTTTACGAGATTTATTTCCACAGTTGATAGTTGCATAAATTTTGCAATACTCATTTTGTCTTTTGGGGGATAAGGAAAACCAGTTATATGTTTCCGTGACAGTAATTCAATGTTCCTAGACAATTATTTTTCAGAAGCATGAGAGACAGAAAGCTGAAGTGAATGGCACACACACAGAACAAGAATAAGATGAGAAATCCCATACTCTTCTTTTAAGATCTTGTGGACACCATTATTAACTCCTATCATTACAGATGCAGTGTCTGTACCAATTCCTATCATATTTTCCATCTGAAGCCCAGATTCTTTGATCAAGCGTGTCAATGCAATTGAAATATCACTAATATTTGCCAAATCTATGGAGATAATAGCTAAAATTTTAGACACTACCTTTCGTAAAGCAACATTAAAATAACATATGACAACACCCAGCTACCTAGTAAAACTAATATCTGTAGACTCCTCAAGGATAATTCTGTACTTCTGATCAGATATATCACGTATCACTGCCTCTAAAAAGTGTGGCCCTGAAACTTCTCTGATTATTTCAGTACACTTGGTACTACTTAAACTTAGTGATGTCATCACTTTTGAGTCTGGAAATATGTTTTTACATAATTTTGTTAAATGATAAGCAGTTAACAAAGAACAGTGTTCTGCAACAAACATTGAAAGGGTGCCTTCAGCTTTATGGGTTAAAAAATGTGCCTGAGAATCCACAGTTTTAAAGTCAAGAGTCGTTTGGTTTGTGAAATTGTAAGTTTCACAATTTTTTTTTTTTTTTTTACAGTTTCTCTATGTTTTTTTATGTTGCTTAATTTGGCATAAATTTCGACTTTACAGTAGGTACATAACGTGTTGGACACATCACCACCTACCGACTTAAGCCATCCTTTAAAGTCCTCGTTAGAGAGCCACTCTGTCCTGAACTGCTGGCTGTACACTTTCTTCTGCAAAGGTATATCCATTTTAGGGAAAGATATCCACATGTACAACTTCTAAAACACATTACATTTTACCATGTGCATGCTTACCAAAGTACTAAAAAAATTTCATACACACATTATTAAATGTTAAAATAAATTGAAAGCACAAACGACACATCACACTGCCTGCTACCCGTCATACGAACTGCTGATAACGATTGAATGACGAGCAGGACTTTAATGAGAGTATTTAAGCCGGTGAATCCCCTGCTGACCACACCATGGAGAGAGGGTATTCCCCAGATTGATGCTAACTAATCACAGAGAGGAAATGTTCTCCAGGCATTCTTGCTTTGCAAAAGAGGCGAAAGAAATCAAAATTATAGTAAAATTATTTTTTATGTAATAATAACGATGCGCAGTAGCAAAAAGTTGTCAGTGTCGCCATCACAAACTCTAAAAGTCACTAAAAAAAACTTGCTAGTCCTAAACAGAAATTGTTGTTGCCGGAAGCTTAGGAAAGGCGCTAGATGAAGCGACAAAGTTGCTAAGTTGGCAACTCTGCAGATGCCCAACCCAAGGATCTAGGACCGACCAACAGCGGCAAGACGCAGTGCCCGGCCGCTCTGCCGAGGATCTAGATGCTTGCACGACCATGCTACCGAGGATCTAGGAGCTTGTGCTGCACAGGATCTAGGCGCTCACCCAGCTATGTGCACACTGCAATGTTTTCACTACCTTTCCCAGCACACGAGTGATTTAATTTTGAAAATGTATCTTCATATCTATTATCAATAGATAAGTGCTTTGCTTTTAAAAAACGTATCTCCCGCATTTGGCGAGGGACTGTTTACAGTAGACCCCATTTTAATGTTTACATGCACGTGTCGTGCCAATTCCTTATATAATTCACGCATCCTAATTTTTTGTACTAAAATCTTGTAAAAAAAAGCTGTGAGAATTATGCCAGTAAATACTGGTATTTGGTGTGAGGTGGTCGTGCGGAGCTGTGATGGGCGAGTTATTGCTTGCAGGGCAGTGCTTGGGCAGCTGAGTAAGTGATGGTGGGAAATGCTGCATAGGCCAGGCAACTGATTGCGGGACAATGCTGCGTAGGCCGAGTAACTGATTGCAGTCTGAGCTGTTATACTTACGTGGCGGTCAGATTTTCCGTTCATTTTCACGCAATCAGTTATCATATAACTGTATTTTTACTTTATGGTGGTTTGAACACAATTCAAAAGCAATATTAGAGCAATTTTTAAGTAGTAGGCCCTATTGGGGATCAAAATCGGTCTAATTCGGACACAGCGAGGACACTCTTATAGTGAGGATCGAGCCTGGAACCGTGACATCTCGCTATAACGGGACTTAACTGTATTTTTTTTGTGGTTTGGGAGTCAAGTATTTCATACAATGTCATCGGATTGGCTTGAAGACAACATATATAAAGTTGATGGGTGTGGATATCGTGATTTTTAAATTTTTCTGTGGTAAAATTTGGGAGTGAGTTTTCATTCATATGATATCAAACAGAGTAGAAATGATTTTTGTAAGTAAATTTGTCACATCTTACGTAGTTTATTTCTAGTTTTGGTATTGCCAAGAAAGCACATTTCTCCAGTTTGTATTTGTAAACCGTTTGCCTTGATGTTTTACCGGCTTGCTTGTTTAGCAAAAATAATCATATAATTTTTATGTGAAATTACCACTTCCTTTTTTTTTAGGTGTCATAGGTATCTGTTAGCAGTTGTAATACAATAAATTAAAACTATCAGTGAAAATAATCACATGCAGTTGTACTGTTACATTCATGCACCCATGTAGTAACAAAACAACAGTGTGCCCGCCAACATGTTAAAAACCCCAACTTGGAGCTTGTGGGTTGTGGATAAATGAGGGTCTTTTAGGAGTGTTTGAAGTGTGAAGAAACTTATGATGATTTGCCTGAAATACGTCGGCTTTAGTTTGTCTTCATAGTATGGTGCACATACATAATAGCGCTAAGATGTGTGAAAAACAAAAGCAATACATCCAAGTATTTAGGTCTGCATATTCTGAGCAATTTCTATTCATTCTGAAATTGGAGAAAGGTGTGTTTTGTAGTGTGTGTCACTGTGACATAAGTATTTGTCATGGTGGTAAAAGTGGCATTTCAAATCATGTTAAAAGTACATGTTTTTGTTTGGAAATTTTTTCGAACGATTACCAGAATTTTTTTTGCATGTGCTTGTTTTTGTAACTTACCTAATGTACGGACAGTGTTAGAATATTTGGTAAGTAGCTAAATTTTTCTTTAAAAAAAAGTAATATATGTGTCAGACTACATGTAATGTTATTGTGTTCTCAGTTGATACATAAAGCTCAGAAGTACGTATTGTTGCATCTAGAAATAATTATTGTGTTGATTTATTATCAAAATGTACATAAATAATTTCAGATTTTCATGATAATACCGGTAATAGCTGATGAACGAAAATAATTGTGTGTAAAATGCAGCAACCCAATTACGCACTAGTTTAAGCATTCTTCAATCTTCTTGATTTCAAACTTTACAAGTTGACAAGTCTGCCAACATCCTTAACTGCTGGGGGTGGTTAAGCACCTAACTTAAAGCCTGATTGTATAAAGATCGCATTCATCGTTCTCGATGTAGGATGCAAACTTTTATAATGCAAAAGTATGTGCCAATGTTTCCTTCTCGTAAATCCCCAGCTTACACTCTGTCTTCGAAAGACTACAATTAGCAAACGCAACAGGTGTTAATTGCAATTCGGTCTGCCGACTTAAAACAGCACCCAAAGTCAGAGAAGAAGCATCCACCTGCAGTACAAATCTGTGAGAAAAGTCTGGAAGATGAAGAACCGGAGGTGAAGTAAATTTTCTCTTATCAATAGAAAAGGCTGACTCTTTTCTGGACCCTGGCAGAATTCCACCATCTTTCTCTTAATATGTTTAGGGGGAGCTGCTAATCCAGAAAAGTGATTTATAAAAGTGAAATAATATCGCAAAATTCCTAAGAACTTCTATACCTCTTTTTATGTCTTAGGACAGGGGATGTTAAAATCGGGGCCACGCTGTCAGGATCTAACATAAGCTGACCCTCACAAAGCAAGTAACCCAGTAATTTTACTTTTATCAGATCCCAATGTAACGTTATCCATGTTAACCTTTAAACCTACTTCTCGCATCCTTTGCAATACCTGTTGGAGATGAGAAAGGTATGATTTGTGGTTATCACTATAGACAATTATGTCATCAATATAATTGAAGACAAATTTATACTTGAATTCAGATAAAACGTATCCAAAACTTGTGATAGGGCCTGGCTACCAAAATTAAACCCCATAAGGATACCCGTACATTCAAACTGGTTCTAGGAAGTACTAAAAGCCATCAATTTCTACGTGAAGGATCCAGTTATCACTGTTGAAAACTATTGTTCAAATTAAGTACTGAAAAGACACTGACTTTGCCCATGTGTTGCAGAGCACAATCTATTGTAGTTAATGGAAAAAGATCTTTATGTATATTTTTATTTACCAAAGAATGGTTGATGACTTAACGATGCTTATCGCTGTCGTTTTTTCTCACTAGCAATCCCGGGGAACATAATTTGGAAGTGGAGGGAACACCCGCACACAGGGGTTTGTGAAAAATTTCCCGAAAAGCTAAATTTTTGGGAGGGGGACATTTAAAATGCCAGTTGCATATGGGGATATCATCCGTCAAAGCAAACTTTTACATCAGAATGTCACATCTGCCTATGCGGGAGGTAATTACATCACCAAAATTTCTCTTTACAGGAAGCCTATTTATACTGACAGATATCTGCAAGCAATCTCTCACCACACGCCATCACATAAGAGGATAGTTATTTCCACATTGGTCAACAGAGCAAAAAGCATATGTTAAGAACATTTTGAGGCTGAAATAAGAACATTTTGAGGCTGAAATTAAACATCTCACCATAGCTCTAGAAGCTAACGGTTACTCAAGAAGTGAGGTACAGCAGTGCTTCACGAAGCAGCCCAGATTAAAAGAAAAAGATCACTTATAACACATGGCTATACTGTCCTATGTCAAAGGAACCACTGACTGGCTGACGCGCTTACTGAAGAAGCAATTCATACATACCATAATGAAACCTATTAAAAAATTGATAGCATCCTTTGATCAGTGAAATACTAAATGCCAGCCGAAGAACAGGCTGGAGTTTACAAGGTACCTTGCCCATGCGGGAAAGTGTACGTATGCCAAACTGGCAGAAAAATATCAACCAGAATAAAAGAACACATCAAGGCCTAAAAGTTTGAAAACCAGCAGTCAGCTGTTGCTGAACACTCTATGAAAACCAAACATAGTATTGATTTAGATAAGCACAGCACCATAGCCAAAATATGAACTTATAGACCAAGAACCATTAGAGAATCAATAGAAATATTAAAACATTCAAATATCATCAACATAGAAGAGGGATACACGTTGAACAAAATATGGGTAAATCTCTTCATAGACAACCTGAAATCCTGTGATGCGAGAGCAGAGAACACACTCGCCAGGATTGGCCGACCACCTCAGCCAATCAGAAGGAAGACAGACTGCAATTGGCCAGAGTCCAGCCAATCAAGGTAGAGACTTCACCCTGTCAAGGATTGGCCAACCACCTGAGCTAATCAGGAAACAGCCATCCAGAAATCAGAATATATAAGAGCCTCTTCCTTCCACTGTCCTCAATTGGATTCACTGATTGGCCTTTGAGGTGTGAAGAGTTCGGCCTGAAGATTTACTCGTCGGGTGTCAGGTCTACAAACCTGATAGTCATCTCTATCCTAGCCCCTTGAGGGTCAGCGGCGATGAACCCTTGCAGCAGATATGCACACTTTCCTCGCTTCTCGCTAGTCTTGCACACTTATAAATTTTTAAACTTTTTCAGTACACCTCTTGTTCCGGGTTCTGGATGAACAGTGCTGTGGGAGGGGGTGGACCCTCCCGGGAGGGCTATGAATCGTGTCCGATCCCTGTAAATACAATATCCGGTGCATGCTTTTATGTTAAAAAAAAATGTCTGTTGCAATTACGAGCCTGGAAATAAATTCCAAACTCCCCTACTCCTTTTCAGACGAAGAAAGCAGTTCTGATGTGGAATACGAAAACTAAGGACAGAACCTGAAATGTCCTAGCTCGGACAAGTATTCGGAGGAAGAAAGAACCGCTGCTTGAGTCCATCTAGCAAACGGATAGCAGAAGAAACTGCAGAGTGTCAATTGCTGGTTGAGTCCAGAAACGAGGCGAAACGTGCCTGCGGCATGGTACTGCACATGCAACCAAATGTACTAGGGTGAAACCAGTTTGAGATCCTCAGGGAACAAGTGGCTTCCATCTCCACCCCTGGCTCTTCAAGTCAACCCTCCAACCTCAACCTCCGCAGTACTCCCAGGCACAGAAAACCCACCTTTCGCCTCGTGGTGCGAGACACGAGCAGATACTCTCTCTCTTAGTGAAAAATCTCAGAGCCTCTCACTCGTCCAGTTTCACTATCAGCATGGCAAGAAACGGCCTGCACATTGTAGCAGCTGACTTGCAGAAATACACGCAGCCTAAGACATGCTGACAAATGTAAGCATCCCGTATTTTACATTTAACACCAATACCAAACTTCCACAAAAGGTCGTGTTTGACTTGCCGGCAGACTTGGACCCAAACACTATAGCAGAGGAATTCTTATTGCGTGGGTACCAGGCAATGGATGTTTACCAATTTAAATACAAACAAGTAGACAAATCCAACCCCTCCCAATCCCGGCTCTTCCCACAAAATCTCTTCTGTGTCACTGTAGCAAAAAATTATTCCTTTGAACTAGTGATTGCCCAATACCGATGCAGGTTCTGATATTTAGGATTTTACCGATCCAATACCTGTAAACAGATATTTTCAATTATCATACTGTACACAGACATTTGTCACTAAAGTGTATGAGAGGAAACAGTTACCTGGAAAAGTTTTGTTTGCATTAAGCTAAAAAGACTAAGTTAAGGTTGCAAGTATGCTGCTAGGCTACCAAAAATATGTAAAAGACAAGAATTAGAATATTGACAGAGTAGTACGTGACAGGCACGCACACAAAGGACGACACAGGCCATGTCCTAAGTGTTCTGAGATTAGTAATGTTGATTTCGAGAGACATTTTGCCACCGTAACCCTTTTCTTTAGAGCAATAAAATCAATAGTGAATTTCTTTGCATTTGTATTAAAAAATTTCTGTGTTTGAAAATGAAGATATTTGGTAAATTAGTATTTTTTGAAAGAAAATTAATACACGTATTCAGTGTGTGAATAAGAAGTAGAAAAGTAATTTTCAAATACAAGGAACAGCAGTAATTACTATTTATTAATTTAAGAAGAAAACGTTAATTTAAGAAATGTGAGGTAAATTTTGACACTTCTAGAAATGTCGCACTGCCACAGTGTATCCCTCCACCACAGCTGTTTTGTCACTGAAGGTAAAGACATTTTTAAACAAATGTTTCGAGTCCAATGCACACTTGCATTTTCCTCTTTCCTCGTGTTCCCTGTCATGGCAGGCACTGAAAGTCTGACGTTAACTAACTTCTATCCAGTAATTAATGTAGGGTATTAGAGTTAGGTTGGCATTCCTACCTTTTTTATTTTGGTAATAGGTTGGTGTTCTGTATATTTTCTTTTGGGGGGGGAAAAAAGGAATGAGTAACGGGGTGGGGGCTTTAGTTTAACGTCTTTCATGAGACAGCATTGTTTTAAGGTCTTAAGAGTATGTTGCCTTTTTGAGTTTCATGTTGTTTTGATGGATCAGAAGGAAAATATTGCTCGTATTGAAAAAACATTTAAATTATTGTAAACAATAAAAAAACAAAAATGTGATATATACGTCGCTGTTCGTATTTGTACAGATGCAGCAATACACACAGTTTGCCCCATGTTAACCTTACACACACTTGAATTTACTTTATATACAAATAAACAAATATTATTCACACACTACTTAAGTGTTGAAAGTGCAGCTTTTTCATACCACATGAATTTCAATAATTATAGTAACGGTTTACAAGTACATTATTTACTAAACACGCAAACTTACTGTTTTGTAAAATTCGCAACCTATTGAACACATATTTTTCTATTGTAATCCTTGCAAGTTTCACTAAAATCAGGTTTTTTTTGTCACTAGCATTAGATAATTTATTTCGAGAATCATTCAATTAAATCAACACCTTGCACATTTCCTGATACCAACAAACTTAAATTTGATACAAAAATTCCATTTATATCTTTTTATTTCAGACGGGATTAAGGAAAATGGCGGAACGAGCAGTTTTACAATGCGGTAAAACATACTTTTGTTTACATTTAATCCAAATCCACCTAACCTCAAAAACTAGAACAGCCAAGTGCTTTTTCAAAACACAGTTGGCATGCATATTACAGAACTTGCACATCACTATTTTATTCTTGATATCAAAAATGTAGAAACCTTCATGCTTCATTACGCATTTGCGATAAAAAAAATAGTAGCTATTTTTGGCATCTCAGCACAAAATACTATGAAGAACGGCAAAGTAGATATACATATTTGCCGTGTTGGTGGCACATTCAATTGTCGACGTGCAATAGATTGTCTATATGTAATCAATTGTCTATACACAATCGATTGTAAACAATTATTTACAGTATTTAAAGAATGTAAATATTCGTGTTAACGTCTTTTTCGTGGAAAATTTCGCATTTTGTAAAATAAAAGGTAGATTTCGGGAAAACTATTCAATAACGTAAAATTTTGCAGTATTTTGTGTTTTTCGCAGATCATCATTTTCAGGGGTCCCAAATTATAATGACTGATGTGCCAATATTTAAGTTCCAATGTCCGATAATGGTAAATGTACTGATATCTGTTATCTGCTATCGGGCCATCATTATTTTGAGCCAGTAACCCGGCTCAACATGACAGTTGTCCACGCCCGTCCGTACCAAAGAAAGCTTAGAGATGTTGACGTTTCACAATGTAAAAACTGCCAGTCCTAGACCATAAACACAACTTATGTTACTTCCTTAGTTTACCCACACTGCACCGGGAACCACACACTGTATGCCTGCCCCCAGAAAGCTGCTGCACCTAAATGCAATAACTGCCAAGGTGACCAGCTTGCCAACTCGAAAGAATGTCCCCGAGTTCAAGCCACTGTGCAGCAGCACCAGCAAACAGCCAAACAAAAATTGCAAACAAGACTTCAGAAACAAATGAAAACTTCATCTGCCCCCCCACGAGCCAGCCAGGGACATCTCACAATACCAAACAGTCTCTTCCCCCACAAGCCTCCTATGCGCAGGCAGCCAGGGGCCCCATCAAACACATTACAGTTCATACACATGCCACTCAGGTGCCCTGGGCGCAGGAAACACCCCAAACTCAACTGCACCTCCCCCCCACCCCCCCGCAACCATACCCAGCTTGATCACAACTCCACTCAAATGTCTCATGGTGGCATGGCGGACGCCTTGAAGGACCTCATGCCTCATGGACCTCCTAAAGGCTTCGAGAGGCAGACTTTCAGACCTTATATACTTGTCGTAAACCAAAAGTTGGATCCGAAACACACATCTTTGCATCTCTTGGAGGTGTTCACGTCCTTCGCATCACTGCCCTAATGGGCCCACAACTCCAGCAATCACCTGGTTCCCTCTCCCTAATGTACTGGAACAGTAACAGGATTTTTACGCAACTGTATGAGCTAGAGCGAGCGTTGGAATCATACGGGATTGAAATAGCCCTATACAAGAAACTAGACTGAACCCACACCGTCTTTTTGCCATCAAAAATTACATAACGTACCGCACAGAGTAAGAACTGGCAGAGGAACATTAATATTAGTGCATGATGAAATACATCATGTTATAAGGATCCAAACTGCGAAAACATTGAAACCACCACAATAAATATAAACACAAATTATGGCCATATTACCATCATTTCAGCCTACTTAGCACCCTGAGTGAAATTAGATACCACAGATCTCAATTAACTAATCAACCAACCTTACCCTTTTATAATTCCAGGTGACTTAAATGCAAAACACACAGATTGGCACAGCAGAATTAATAAGAACAGTTGTATAACATTACAAAACCATGCACAGCACCACAGCTATATTAATCAAAAGCCCCCCGACTCGCCTACTTTCTTCCTTGCAAATCACAGACATAATCCAGACGTGCTTGAAAATGTCATCACTAATTTACCAAATCAATTTACAGAGCTAACAACCCTATCCGAACTAGACTCGGATCACGTGCCAGTCCTTTGCAAAATCTTGGCTAAAATTCTGGTAACAAACTGGGAAGGATTTAAAACTGAAGTATCGGAGAACTTCACGGAACAGAATTTGATAATAAACAGCAAAAAAGATATTGACCCAGCCATAGAAATTTTTGAAAACACTTTAAAAATCCAGCTAACCAAACATACTAAATTCTTAAACAGGCACAAATTTTTAAAGCAAAACTTTCTAGCTATCAACATGTTACTCGCCGAAAAATGTCATGCTGGACATATTTTCCAAAGGAATAGAACAGAATTAAACAAAGCTAAATATAACAAGCTCAAAAAATAATTTTAAATTAAATTAGAAAAACACAAAATTATCAGATGGGAAACTTTTGTAACTAAACTCTCAGACAATATGAATCCGTTCTGGCAGATATCCAGTGTGCTCTGAGATGCTAGTACGAAAACCAAATCAACACATATTCTCTCCCCCACAGGACTAGCCTATGACACCCAGACTAAAGCAGAAATTATAGAAATTTGCTTAGAAAGACCATTCACCCCAAATGACGACCTCGGACATATAAATTTCACCTGCGATGTAATAACAAATACTATAAAATTTCTAGAAAGGTAACCTAAAAAAATTTGGAATTTATAACCACCCCGGAACTACTTACTATGATTAAAAACCTATGCCCTAAAAATGTGCCAGGTCCAGATAAAATAAATAACAAAACTATCAAAAACCTTCCAAACAAAGCCCTCTATCTTTTACTAGATACATATCCTAAACGCCGTACTAAAGTTTAATTACTACCCACCTGCATGGAAACCGGCAGAAGTGATCACTATTCCCAAACCACGCAAAGACCCATCACTCCTTGTTAACCGGGGGTCTATATCACTACTCAGCTCTCTAAACAAGATTTTCGAAAGAATTCTTTTAGTAAGATTAAATACTCTTGCAAATATAAACTGCATCATTCTGCATAGGCAGTTTGGTTTTAAAGCAAGCCACTCCGCAACCCATGCCCGGACTACTTTCACTACAGAGGTTATAAGGCTACCAGATTAAATAAACAATTAACCATAGCAGTCTTCCTGGATGTGACAAAAGCTTTTGATAAGGTTTGGTTACCAGGACTCGTTCAAAAACTCTTAAATTTTAACTTCCCCGACTGCTATAGCCATCTCCTAAACAACTATTTTTTCAACAGAAAATTCTTTGTTAATTCAGAAGGCACTGACTTCACCCACCGCCCCTAGCTGTAGGTGTCCATCAAGGCTCCACATAATCTCTATTTTTATATAATATTTATACTGCCTACATCCCCAGCACTTACTGCACTTTACAAATGTATGCCGACGATACCCTATTCTACTCGAAAGATAAACATAGTAAATATGCATACTTGTTTGCACAATGTCAACTAGACAAGCTGAGTCAGTGGTATAACCGCTGGAAAATTAAAATTAATGCAGAGAGAAGTCAAGCACTTATTATTGCGCGCAGGAAACAGTGAGAAGTTAAACCACTCAAATATAACAATGTTTACATCCCCTACTCTGCCACAGCAAAATACCTAGGGCTAAAAATAGATAACAAACTTAACTGGTCTACTCACATAAAAGAATCAAGAAATACAGCACTAGGCAAAATCCCCTTAAATCACTACAAGTTGTTCAGAATAAATATTTAAACATAATCACAAATGCCCATCCACTTGCACGCACTTCGGAAATACATGATGTTCTAAAATTGCCTTATATTGGAAATAAATTCCACTCTCATAACAATGAATTCGACGACAAATTATTAAATCACCCTAACTCCTTATACTTTAAAGGATTGGTTAATACCAGCTGGACACTTATAACTGTCTTAAACGACCAAAAACGCCCAGACTAAATCAGTAATCTGCATCGCTGACACAACTTAAAACCTCTCTGATCAGTCCAGGACAAAAATTCATCCATTTTAACAAAACTTTCCCCATTGCTGTTTCCTGCACACTTCCCCCCGCCCCCCCACACAAAATACTTCTCCAGCACTCGCTCTCCCTCTTCGATAGATAGATATTGCCTATTCGCACCACAAATTAACTTCACAGGCTATTATTGCAATTACTTACATTGAATTAATTTAAGCATCATAGATATATAACTCATCTCATTCATCACTTTACCATTTCGCAGCATGACACACAAAACTCTCAGACCTTGTCATTAAAGCTTGTTTCAGTCTCACTTCGTACAACAGTGATGCATAAGAAGAAGTTCAACCTTTACAAGATACCCAACAGCCTACACTGGACCACAAAAAATTAGTTAATGACTTTCGGACAAAGGACTGGATGAAGCCACTAAAACGATTCTGGCCAAGGGCATGAATTTTGCTGTCACACCAACCACATTACCAATTGAAGACGTTGAATGCGGGGTGGAATCTTCAATTCTCCACCTACCTGTGACTTCAACTGACGAAATTGGAGTTGAGACTTTGAGAATTTTATGTAAAGTCAAACCACCTCCACCTAATACTACCAGAGAGGAGAAGAGGGCACTGAAAGATCTGCACAGCGACACAGAAATAAAGATCTTGAGGACTGTCGTAATGAACACTTGCGATTATGATACCAAGATCTCTAATCTTCTGTGTGACGCCGCCTATTCTCCGGTAAACCGAAATCCCCCTTGGAAAAATCAATACCTCAACCAAAAAACTCATAGAAGATTCATCCATTGAAGAGAAGAAAAAGAAACTGCTTATTGTAAAAGATTCCAGGACACCTGCATTCTATGATTGTCCAAAAGTCCACAAGCCGTATGTTCCTCTTCGACCAATAGTGCTGTTGGCTCACCGACTCA